>CM061245.1:30432500-31682500 GCA_030848705.1 Heracleum sosnowskyi
TAAATTTAAAATCAATCTCCACAGATTCAGCCTTAGTCTCAATTTCAAGAGCCACATCTTTTCCTTCATCTACAGATATTTCTCATCCGTCGATAAGTGTTTGTCTGTCTACGGATATGCCCAAATCAGCTATCCGTGAGGGTGTGAGAGGTGTGAGCCAGGGGGAGCCCCTGATGCAAGAACAGAGAGAAAATGAGAGAAAAGCAGGTACATGAGATATAAGGATGGAAGACTCAGCCATTGCAAGTGAGTCAACGAATGTCAGTGATGCAGACAGGGAGAGACAGTTCCAACTTGAATATCAACATGAGTTGGATCAAATCAACCTGAATGCTGAGACATTTACTCATCCCGATCCAGCCTATCAAATCTTGGATGGACAGGGCAATGTGGAGGCAGAAAGGATGTTGAATTTAGTACACACTACTGAATCAATGTCAAGGGCAAAAGAAGCAATTCAAAATCTGCCTCCAGGAACTGGTGAAGATTTCAGTTATGATGAAGATAGTGATGATTCTGAGGGTGGTGAAGGAGGAGATAAAGGCCCTTCCACTCTTCAAGAGATGCCCACTTGGTAATTTTCCAATTCTTATGATCATAATGATACCAATGCAGTCATTCTCAGGAATTATCAAAGGGCATTTGGTGAAGCTCAAACATCAAATTCACAGCATGCCACCACAGTTCAGAACTTTGTGGCATTACTTCAGCTTCATCAAGCCCACATCCTGCAACAAAGAGCCAACACTGATGACATCAAGAACCATCTGGATGGGGTGAAAGATGCTTTGGCAAGAAGAATTGATGATGTAGCTCCTTCCACATCTCAAAGATGCAAGCAAGACAAGTTGGTAAAGGATGTGGATACTCTTACTGTGAGGATGGATAAGATGGAGAAAAATATGAAGAGCTTCCTGGCCAACCAGAATTTACAAACTCGGCTTCTACAATAGTTACTGCAGTCAACTGGTGTCACTCAAACCCTTGATGATAACAAAAAGGGGGAGAATTCAAGTAAGGGGGAGAGTGCACAAGTGGTCTCTGTACCAGTAACTCAAGGTGTGTCATCAAGCCAAGGGGAGTCACCTCAAATAATAGCTAATCCAAGTGAGTTTCAACTCACAAAGGTGGTCTCTCCTCAAGAAGCTAAGGATGTTCAAGTTTTTCTCAATTCTAAAAAGCTGATCAAGGAATCCGTCTTCCAGGCTGTGACTTCATCAAGTAGCCATCATGTCCACACAACAATTCTAAGGGTCCTCACTCCTGACATCATTGCTCTGCAAAGCAATTATGATGTTGAACATTACAGTGTTAAGGAGTTTGAACCTATCTTCAGTGGCAGGACTGGATCTCCACCTAAACATCATGGCAAGAACAAACTAGAAGTGGACTATCCATTCCCCAAGCCTGATAAGTCTAAGGTGTTAGCAGCTCTTATCAGGGATCTCAAGAACACAAATGACATAGAGCTGAAACAAGGGTTGGTTGTTATCAACAGGAATGGTAAGGAAATTCACCTCACAAGCAGCCATCCCAGGTTCAATGAAACCAAAGCAGAAGAGATCTCCAGGATAAGGAGAGAAGCCAATCCCCAGGGATATGAATCTACACCTGAGAGATAGACTAGATTAGCCCAGGAACTATTGAGGGAAATTGAGGAAGTGGGTAGTGAGGCTGAGGAAGAAGAGGCCCCTACTGTGAAGAAATTGAAAAAGAGGAAGACAGTGCCCAAGTTCAAGCCAACCAGATGGAAGAAAAGATCACATAGGCATGTCTCTCCTGAGAAAGAAGAAGAGAGAAGAGATACAAAGAGGAAGATTGTCTTTGAAGACCATATTCCAACTACAACTCAATTTCAAACCACCTTCCATGGAACTCCTGTAGATCTTAAAGAAGAACCTATTGAGTTTGAAAACTTGGTATTCCCTAAGTTCATAACTGAAGCAGAAAAGATGTCAAAGAAAATGAACAAGTCAGGAGAGCTCAACAAGGGCAAATCAAGCTGAATGTTGCACCAAAAGTTGTCAAGCCAGTTGAGAACAAGGCAGAATTTTTGTACATTGCTGAGATACAGGAGTATTCAACCATGGATCTATTCCTTGATGAAGTTAGTGAAATCAGAGGTACATACAAGTTCAGGGATTTGCCTGAAAGACTAACTTTTGTCTACAAAGGAGGAAAAGTGAGAGTCTTCAAAAACACAAGGGGATTTTATGAGGTTGCCAGGAGTGCTGTGTTGAAGAAAATTGAGGAAATCAGGAGCAGTTGGAATACTCTTGATAGTTTGCCAAGGAAGCTGAAGATCCCTTTTAATGGACAAAGAATTCATCTCCAACCTTACTGGATGATGGAATTCAAGGATGAAAAAGGTTGTTGAAGATTCTTTAGAATTGAAGATCAACTGTCTAAGACCAGCTCCAGGTACCTTAGATGGTTGCAAGGCAAACTAGATCCAAAAATTGCTGAAGAAGATGCATTCTACAGAAAGCTTCAAGATCAAATCCAGACAAATTATGCTAAGGAAGGGAGACAGAAGATTCAACCTCCAAGAGAGAAGAAAAAGAATTGATTCTGCTCAGCCTAGAGGAGCACTCTCTATGTAACTATCTGTACTCTTCAGTATTTCCATAATGTAGCTCAATACAATTTTTACTGCTTATTGTTTAATTGTTGGGAGTGGTTTTGTTATCATCAAGACTCTTAATTTATGACTGATTCTCAACCAGGCATAAATTGGGGGACATTGTTAAGAACTATGTTGTTTCTTGATGATAACTTAATTAATTTAGTAAAAATTGTACGAGTAAAATGTAGCCACCAATGGATAGCATGCTTTTGTAGTATCCGTAGATGGGAAGCTTATCTACGGATAAGACTCATTGTAGCATGCCTTTGTATTTCTGATGTTGAAGTTGAAGTAGTTTTGATAGGTTAAATGAGTCATGTTGACTATCAATAGATATGTAGAATAGGGAGGCTAATTGAAAATAGTTGATGCCTTGTAATTCTGCATACGTGAAATTGACTGTCTACAGATAGCTTAATTAGCCTTCAACGGATGTGGAAAGTGTACTGTCTACAGATAACAGTACTAGCTATCTTCGGATGTAATCAAGACACTGTCAACGGATACAACTCAAGTAGTCTCTAGGGATATACATTGTACTTGTGAAAAGGACAGATCTGACAGAGCACATGGGTTGACAGACTACATGTAGCATAGAAGCCAGTTTGTCTGGAAAGGTCACGAGAAGAAAGTAGCATTCTGTTTGCATGGTCAAAGGTAGCATTTCTAAAAAAGACAATCAGCCAAGAAGGGCAAGCTACCAACACATGGACCACCGCTCAGAATGGAGAAACAAGGATCCTGAACAGTTTTACTTTTTGTATTATTAGTTGTTCAAATATCTTTGTAAACTTGGGTTATATAACCAAGTAGAAGCATAACTCTAGAGCTAAGAAATTAGTTAGGCAGTTTGAGAGAGCAGAAAGCAATATCCTTGTAAATTGCCGAAGCTAGAGTTGTGTATTTGCAGTTGTGTGTTTATTCATAAACATCACAGAGATTTCTTCAAATAAAAATCTCTCAGGTGGACAAAAACAATCCACCTGAATTTTTAATTCTTGTGTTATCTTGTTTATTTTTCTGTTCTTGCTTTTATTTTCACTATCAAGAATCAAGAAAATTTTAAAGATTGTATTCACCCCCCCCCCCCCTCTATAATCTTGATTCATTGTCTGGGAATAACAGCGTTCTTCTCTTCGAAGTCCACCGAAGCTGTGAAATTGTTCTTCTCGTATGTGAACCCAGTGAGTGACATTATTTTGTTGGTTGGTGCCATTGATGAGAGCTTTGAGCTTGCAGAGAGAAATTAGCTTTGAGAGAAAATAGGGTTTCTTGCCTTAGAGAATTTTTGGACAATGATAGAAGATGATTAGTTTGAGAGTAAAATTTAATTTATACTCCCCCAAAATAATTCACTAATACAATCAGAATAATTGAAAGAAATTATCTGATTGGGCAAAAAAGTAACCTTTTAAAGATAATGAATTGAAAAGTAAAGTCACGAATTTACTGTAATTACATACACGTATTGTACGCAAGTAACTACGGATAAGATTGTGACTTTAACGGTTACGATTAAACTAAACTATCTACGGATAGGATTTTACCTTGGGATTCGATATCCGTAGAGGTGTAAAAACTTTATCCGTAGACAAAGAAAATCCAGTGTTAGAAATGACCATTAACGGATAGGGGTATCCGTAGAAGGAGAAATTTTAACTTAGACAAATTTTTTCTTTTTCAGAGAGTTTTAATTCTCATGAAAATCATGTTAACACTGGCTGCATTTCAAATTATCAAACATTAAAATAAATTAAGAGTAGTTAAGCATACCTAGCTCACTTACCACCCTTGAGAATGTTGATTCATCAAGGGCTTGGTAAAAATGTTTGCAATTTGCTGCTCACTTGGAACAAAATGAAGTTCCACAGTACCATTCATCATATGTTCTCTGATGAAGTGATACTTAATGTCAATGTGCTTGGTCCTTGAGTGTTGCACTGGATTCTCAGTTATGGCAATTGCACTATTGTTGTCACAGAATATTGGAATCTTGTTAAATGTTAGACCATAGTCTATTAGTTGATTTTTCATCCAGAGTATCTGTGCACAACAACTTCCAACAGCAATGTATTCTGCCTCAAATGTAGAGGTAGAGACAGAATTTTGCTTCTAACTGAACCATGAGACAAACTTGTTTCCCAGAAATTGACAGGAGCCTGTTGTGCTTTTTCTGTCAATCTTGCAACCTGCATAGTCTGCCTCTGAATAGCCAATTAGATCAAAACTAGATTCTCTAGGGTACCAAATGCCAAGGTTTGGTGTTCCCTTGAGATATCTGAAAATCCTTTTGATAGCAATTAAGTGAGACTCTCTAGGATCAGCCTGAAATCTAGCACATAGACATGTAGCAAACATAATGTCCGGTCTACTAGCTGTTAAATATAAAAGTGAGCCTACCACGCCTCTATAGCTTGAAATGTCCACAGATGTTTCCTTAGTATTCAACTCAAGCTTAGTGGCAGTTGGCATGGGTGTTTTAGCAGTCGAGCAATCCATTAGATCAAACTTCTTTAATAAATCAAAGATATATTTAGTTTGACTAATGAAGATTCCTTCTTTCACTTGCTTAACTTGTAAGCCAAAGAAATAGGTAAGTTCACCCATCATGCTCATTTCATATTTACTTTGCATAAGCTTGGCAAACCTTTTGCAAAGCTTCTCATCTGTAGACCCAAAGATTATGTCATCTACATAAATTTGAACAAGTATACTAGAGTCATTTACATTTCGAAGGAAAACAGTTTTTTCAACAGTACCTCTAGTGAAGTGATTCTCTAAAAGAAACTGTGATAGAGTGTCATACTAGGCTCTAGGTGCTTGCTTCAGTCCATAGAGTGCCTTGAGTAGAAAGTAGACAAATTCTGGATAATCTGGATCTTCAAAACCAGGAGGTTGACTGACATACACCTCCTCTTCCAGTTCCCCATTCAAGAAGGCACTCTTGACATCCATTTGATAAAACTTGAAATTGGCATGGGCTGCATAGGCTAGGAATATCCTTATTGCTTCCAATCTAGCAACATGGGCAAATGTTTCATCATAATCTATTCTTTCTTCCTGAGAATAGCCCTTAGCAACCATTCTAGCTTTGTTCCTGGTGACAATGCCATTTTCATCCATCTTGTTTCTGAATACGTACTTTGTACCTATAACACTTCTGTTCATAGGTTTGGGTACCAGCTTCCACACTTTGTTTCTTTCAAATTGGTTTAGCTCTTCTTGCATGGCTAATACCCAATCTAGATCTAAAAGAGTGTCCTCAACTTTCTTTGGTTCTTCTTGAGAAAGAAAGTTGTTGTGTAGACATTCATCCTGAGTAGATCTTCTAGTTTGGACATTTGAGGATGCATCACCAATGATCAGTTCAAATGGGTGATCCCTTGTCCACTTTCTTCTTGTAGTAGGTGAAGGTCTTGAAGATGCAACATCATTCTCATCAGCGTGATCATGTGAGGTTGATCCTTGACTCAGAGCAACTCCCCTTGAGGTTATTGGGGTGGTAACTCTGTGTTGTGATCCACCTACGGATGCTCCAATTTGGCTTCCTACGGATGCTCCATTCTGGCTTCCTACGGATGCTCCAATTGTCCCTTCTATGGATGGCTCATTTGAACTTGAGTTACCCATATTGGAGACAATCATTCTTGGAGGTACTGATTCATCCACACAATCATCATCTTCATCATCATAATCGAGACCTTCCACCTCATTTTCAAATCTGTGGGTTTCATGCAAACCCTCATCAGTAAGACCTTGTATTCTGGCATCATCAAAAACAATATGTACAGATTCCATAACAATGTTGATTCTGTGATTAAAAACCCTGGCTTTTCCAGCTGCATATCCCACAAAAGTGGCTTCATCTGCCTTTGGCTCAAATTTTCAAAGATTTTCACCTTGATTTCTCAAGACAAAACACTTGCACCCAAAGACATGTAGAAAATTCAAGGATGGTTTCCTTCCCTTGAGCAGCTGATATAGAGTCATCCCTTTTGATTGATTGATCAAAGAAATATTTTGAGTGAAACATGCAGTGTTAACTGCTTCAGCCCAGAAATAAGTAGGTAACTTTGATTCTCCTAGCATTGTTCTTGCAGCCTCAATTAGAGTCCTATGTTTCCTTTCTACCACTCCATTTTGTTGTGGTGTTCTTGCTGCAGAAAACTCATGGATGATTCCATTCTCCTCACAAAACAACCTCATTGTTGAATTCTTGAACTCAGTGCCATTGTCACTCCTGATTCTTCTTACTTTGAGATCAGGATGATTGTTAGCAGACTTGATGTGATTGATTATTATTTCACTTGCCTCATCTTTGGAGTGCAGAAAATATGTCCATGTAAATTTAGAAAATCATCCACAATCACAAGGCAGTATCTTTTCTTTGAGATTGACATGACATTTACTGGTCCAAACAAATCCATGTGTAACAGCTGTAGAGGTTGCTCAATTGATGAGTCCAGCTTGCTTCTGAAAGAAATCTTCTTTTGTTTCCCTTTCTGGCAAGCATCACAAAGTCCATCCTTGGAAAATTCCAACTGAGGAAGTCCTCTTCCTAGGTCTCTTCTTACCAAATCATTCATAGACTTGAATTTCAAATATGACAGTCTCTTGTGCCATAGCCAACTCTCATCCTTGCTTGCTTTGCTCAAAAGACAAGTGATAGAATCAGAACTTGTTGAGTTGAAGTCAGCTATGTACACATTACCTTTTTTGAATCCTGTCAACACCACATTGTTGTTTTCTTTGTTGGAAACAACACAGGCTCCTTGATTGAATGAAACTGAGAAACCTCTATCACACAGTTGACTAATACTCAGCAAATTGTGCTTAAATCCATCAACCAGTGCTACTTCATCAATGATGACATTATCCTTTGAAATCAAGCCATATCCTTTAGTAAACCCTTTGTTGTCATCTCCAAAAGTAATACTAGGGCCAACTTTCTCCACAAACTCTGTGAGTAGGGTAGAATCTCTAGTCATGTGCCTAGAACAACCACTGTCTAAGTACAATAGATTCTTTCTGTATCCCTGCACATAACAAAACCAAATCAAGTTGATTTAGGTACCCAAGTTTCCTTGGGTCATCTCCTGTTAGTTTTACCTTTCTTGTCATTTTGCACCTTAATCTCAGGTTGAGTTAAATCAACCTTGATCCAGGGTGTTGACCTCTGAGAGACAACATACTGAGGATGTTCATATGCAAACATGTTTGAAACATGCATTTGAGAATTTTGTGCATACATAGCATTCATGTGTGGCATGCTCCATGTCATTTGTGACATTGTGAATGCAGTCATATGAGGATTAGAGACAAGTGGCATGTTGGCATACAAATTTGATGCTTGATCAGTGTGTGCAAACATGTTATGCATGGCAGGCATAGGCATATTGGGTACATACATTGGCATTTGAATAGATAAAGTTTTAACAGTTTTGTAATTGGTAGATAAATGATTAACACTACCACACTTAACACAAGTTTTCCTAGGAGCACACTTGTCAGGTGTATAGTTGTTTTTGTTAATCCCTACCTTACCATTTCTGTTCTTTTTATTTTTAACCTCAGTCCTAACCTCTATATTCTCTACCTTGTCCTTCAATTTCTTGTTGGACAAGTGACCTATGTTGACATCCTTAGCCTTGGTTTTGCTACCTTCTCCCTGAACAAAATTTTTGCTGGTTGGACCAAACTTTTTGTTCAGCTTCTCAAGTTTCTCTTGACTAACACTGGATGTACACTTCTTTGGAAAAGTCACTTCCGTAGAGGTGTTGTCCATCAACGGATGCTTGCTATCCGTAGAGGCATTACCCTCCAACGGATGCTCACTATCCGTAGAAGTGTCATCTCCTAGACTCTCAACATCTAGTTTCTTTTTATCTTTTCTTGTTGATTCCTTGTAGAATGTATCCACACCTTGAGCCTTAATAATGTTTGTGGCAACATTCCTGGAATCAGTCCATCTTTCTATTGTTTCCTGTTCTATAGCTAAATGTTCTTTAATAGAATCTTCTCTTTTAAGCACAATCAACAAATCATCCTTGGCAACTTGACACTCTACTCTCATTTTCTCAAACTCAATAAATTGTGTTTCCAGAAGAGCATTCCTATCACTTAACAACTGATTAGACATTTTAATCCTGGTGTTCTCATTAGTAAGTGATTTAAGAGAAATACGCATATGATACAATTCAGTGGACATGTCATTAATTGCACTGTTGCATTCCTCAGTAGAAAGCTCAGAGAGATTGGTGGTAATTACCTGATTGGATGATGAACTGGCCTCCTGCTCGCTTAAATCAACCATCAGTGCAAGATTCACAAATTCAATGTCCTCCTCAGGATCATTCCCATTTTCAGCCCAGTCATAGTCTTGAGTTATGAATGCTCTACCCTTTTTTGCCTGAGAAGATCATAGTATTTCTTCTTGTAATCAACAGGTTCAAACTTCCTGTCACTCTTCTCAGCTTTAGATTTTTGGCATTCATTGGCAAAGTGACCTCTCATTCCACAATTGAAACATTTAATCTTGGACCTCTCAACAAAGTTCCTGTTTGCTTGAGAGTCCTTTCTGAATGGTTTGGACACATCAGGATTTCTCTTGAACTTGAGCTTTGAGAATTTTCTTGATAGAAAGGCTAAATGTTCATCTAGCTCATCCATCTCCTCTTGATTGGAGGGTTCACTTTCTTCAATCATCTTTCCTTTGCACTTTCTTGATTCAGCTCTACCTTCACAAGCACTTTGGCTTGGTGTAGCTTCAGCAGCTTCTCCTTTCATGTCCTCAGCCTTTACAACACTTGCTACTAGAGCAACAGATCCTGTTTTCTTTTGGATCTTCTCAATTTCTTCATCCTGCTCTATTTCAAGCTCATATGTTTTTAGGGTTCCATACAGCCTCTCAAGAGTCAAGTCCTTATACTCTTGAGTGTTTCTCAAGGAGACTGTCATGGGCTTCCACTCCTTTGGCAAGGCTCTGAGAAATTTAAGATTTGAGTCCTTGACTTGATACATTCTTCCATACAACTTCAATCTATTCAGCAATTTTTGAAATCTACTAAAAGTGTCATTCAAAGATTCTCCACTCTTGAAGTGAAAGTGTTCATACTGTTGTATGAGGAGCTGCATCTTGTTTTCCCTTACCTACTCAGTCCTTTCACATATGGTTTGGACAGTGTCCCAAATCTCCTTAGTTGTAGAGCAGTTGATAACATTGTCGAACATATCAGAATCAAGACCATTGAACAGAATATTCATGGTCTTCTTTTCTTTATGAACTGCAATGATGTCCTTAGGAGTCCATTCTGATTGTAACTTTAGAATTGTGCCTGGAGCTCCTACAGCTTCTTGAGCTATTGAGGTGTTTGGCTTCATTGGTACATGAGGGCCATGTTTTATGCACTCTACATAGGCCTCATCCATGGACATAAGATGTGGACGCATTTTTACTTTCCAATGAAAGTAGTTTTCTCTATCAAGAACTGGTATCTTGACTTCAAGATCCTTTTGACCCATGATTCAGATGTCTTTTGATCTTTAAACTTATTGTATGTTAGAAGCTTGCTCTGATACCAATTGTTATCATACATGGAGCTCTTGTAGGTTCCTGAGCTATTGAGGTGTTTGGCTTCATCGGTACATGAGGGTCATGTTCTATGCACTCTACATAGGCTTCATACATGGACATAAGATGTAGACGCATTTTTACTTTCCAGTGAAAGTAGTTTTCTCTATCAAGAACTGGTATTTTAACTCCTTGATCCTTCTGACCCATGATTCAGTTGTCTTTGATCTTTAAACTTCTTGTATGTTAGAAGCTAGCTCTGATACCAATTATTATTTCCAGACAATGAATCAAGATTGTAGAAGAGGGGGGTTGAATACAATCTTTAAAATTTTCTTCCAGTTCTTGATGGTGAAAGTATGAGATAAAAACAAGAACACAAACACAAACAAGATAACACAAGAATTAAAAATTCAGGTGGATTTTTTTTGTCCACCTGAGATATTTTTATTTGAAGAAATCTCTGTGATGTTTATGAATAAACACACAGCTGCAAATACACAACTCTAGCTTCGGCAATTTACAAGGATATTGCTTTCTGCTCTCTAAACTGCCTAACTGATTTCTTAGTTCTAGAGTTATGCTTCTACTTGGTTATATTACCCAAGTTTACAAAGATATTTGAACAGCTAATAATACAAAAAGTAAAACTATTCAGGATCCTTGTTTCTCCATTCTGAGCGGTGGTCCATGTGTTGGTAGCTTGCCCTTCTTGGCTGATTGTCTTTTATAGAAATCCTACCTTTGACCATGCAAACTGAATGTTGTTTTTTTCTCGTGACCTTTCCAGACAAACTGGCTTCCATGCTTCATATAGTCTGTCAACCCATGTGCTCTGTCAGATCTGTCCCTTTCACAAGTACAGTGTGTATCCGTAGAGACTACTTGATTTGTATTCGTTGATAGTGTTTTGATCACATCCGTAGATAGCTAGTACTGTTATCTGTAGACAGTACACTTTCCACATCCATTGAAGGCTAATTAAGCAATCCGTAGACTGTTAACTTCACTTATGCATAATTACAAGGCATCAACAATTTACAATTAGCCTCCATATTCTACATATCTATTAATAGTCAACGTGACTTATTTAGCCTAAGAAGACTACTACAACTTCAACATCAGAAATACAAAGGCATGCTACAATGAGTCTTATCCGTAGATAAGCTTCCCATCTACGGATACTGCAAAAGCATGCTATCCGTTGATGGCTACATTTTACTCGTACAATTTTTACTAAGTTAATTTAGTTATCATCAAGAAACAACATAGTTCCTACAATGTCACCATTAAGAAACGTTGTTTTGACATCCATCTGATGTAGCTCTAAATCAAAATGAGCCACAATTGCCATTATTATTCTAAAAGAATCTTTCGATGATACTGGAGAGAAAGTTTCCGTATAGTCAATACCTTCTCTTTGAGTAAAACCCTTTGCGACTAGACGCGCCTTATATCTTGCAACATTGCCTTTTGAATCCCTTTTGGTTTTAAATATCCATTTACAACCAATAGGTTTCGCACCTTCAGGCAACTTGACAAGATCACAAACGACATTGTCCTTCATGGATTTAATCTCATCATTCATGGCTTCAATCCACTTTTGACTATTAGAACTTTGTTTGACTTGTTGGAAATTGATTGGATCATTTTCCATTACCCCTATGTCAAACTCATGCTCTTGAAGAAAAACAATATAATCATCTGGAATTGCACTCCTTCTGTCTCTAGTGGATCGCCTTAGTGGCACTTCCTCTTGAGGTTGTTGAGTTTGCTTATGTTGAGCATCATCTTGATTTTGAGTAGGAAATTGAATAGGTATATCCACATTGTTGTCTTGAACAATATGAGGTAAAGAAACTGATTCTTCCTCAAAGACAACATCCCTAACTATATTTTTCCCCTCAAACTCAACATCCTCAAGAAATCTAGCATTTCCCGTTTCGAAAAAAGACTTTCTCAAAGGATCATAAAACTTGAAACCCTTTGTTTTCTCAGGATACCCAACAAAATAGCAACTAACAGTTCTTGAGTTCAGTTTATTTTCATGCGGCCTATAAGGCCTTGCCTCAGCTGGACATCCCCACACATGTATATGATTAAGATGAAGTGTTTTACCAGTCCACAATTCATAAGGGGTTTTAGCTACTGCTTTGCTAGGTACTCTATTTAGTAGGTAGGATGCAGTCTTAAGTGCATCTCCCCAGAGAGATTCTGGTAAAGCAGAGTGACTAATCATACTTCATACCATGTCCTTAAGCGTTCTATTTCGTCTTTCAGCAATACCATTCATGCGTGGTTGCCCAGGCATTGTGTACTGTGGAACAATTCCGCATTCCTCTAGGAATTTAGCAAAAGGTCCAGGACGTTGTTCACCAGATCCGTCGTATCGACCATAGTACTCACCACCACGATCAGATTTGACAGCTTTAATCTTTTCATCAAGCTGATTTTCAACTTCGGCTTTAAAGACTTTAAAAATGTCCAAAGATTGTGACTTCTCATGAATTAAATACAAGTAACCATAACGAGAATAGTCATCTATAAAAGTGATAAAATACTGTTGACCATTCCAAGAAGCTGTAGGGAATGTATGTTCGCACAAAATCACGCAAGTGTACGCGGTCAACAAGTAATATATGAAAGTAGAGTTCGTTCCCACAGAGACTGCTTTGGTTATTATAGTTATGCACCTATGCAACAATGTATGGCTATTGTTCAATGCTAAGACAAGTATCAAAGTTGTGTTTGATTAACTAAATTAACTAATCAAATTACCAAGACTATAATTAACTAAAGAGATTGCTTTCAAATTACTTATGAAAATAAAACATGGGATCCTAACTTCATTAAATACTTCATCTAGAGCCTTTTTATGTCTTTAATCAATGTATGTGACGGTTATGGTAACTAATCGGACAACACGAAATCAGTACACGCTACCTTTCGGTATACGTATACCAAACCACTCAAACATCCACAAAAGAGATAGAAGTTGAGCAGACACCAATTATGCTTAGACCCTATATGTCTATAAGATTTGAAAACATAACGGTTTAACGAGCAAGTTATCCATTCAGATTACATAGGGCAGGTAAGATGGTTAAAATCACCTACGAATCATGCATGACAAACATACATAAACCTATGCTAGCATGGCAAGTTCTAAACCTCTATATCGACTTTCGCAATCAATAGAGATTAACAATACAACTTAGATGTTAGCTACGCATCCAAGAAGAATAAGCACAACCAAACTAGGATATCAATTAGCCATCACACACAAATCTTTAAAACAATTAACTACTAAAATCCATAAATAAATCCGTTAGAATCCCACGACAACGATTAGTTCATAATCGAACCGTTCATCATCGTGGGTTCTGATGAAAACATGATATTAAATATGTTTGGAATACTGAATAAAAGTATTAGAGATAAAGTTTAAGAAACACAAAACCAACGAGAATCCAAAGTATCATCTAATTAGAAGAATACAAAGAAAAGTTGAAAACTAGATCTTCGTAACCAGCCGTCTTCTTGTTCTCCTCACCGGTGGATGAATATGTAAGTATATAAGACAATGTATATCTCAGAAATCATCCACCATTAGTTTATATAGGCCTGAGGGTTGACTGGTCTTCTGCTAGTTTCCTTTTCTGAACAGAAATTGCCTTTTCCAGCATTTGTAGGGTGCGGGCGCGCTTGGATGGGCGCGGGCGCACCTGATCTCTGCCAGAAACTTTCAACATGTATTTTCCTTGACAATTCTTGCACTATGAAACTTCACAACCACTTGGCCTTCACAATCATTGCTCAAAACACTACCATATATCCACAGAAACTCCACAACTCTGCTGACGAAGCAACTCTGCATACACTAACACAAAACACATTAAAAACACCACGTACTTGAGTACAAACAATCAATTTAAGACGAATTAGGGTGTTCCAAGTGGATATGAAATCCACTTATCACACCCCCAAACTTAAACTGATGCTTGTCCTCAAGCATAAACAGACTCTATCTAATTATAATGCAATGCATGAATGCAACTAATATGCTAATGCAAGTGATCCCCTCAGACTAACCACAACCAATTAACAAGCCAACATCTCAAGGAATGCAATCTTTCAAACAGAGTTCGACCAAATTTCCGTATACTGACCATACAAACACAGAAACGTGCGTGTGTGTGATGCTCATCAATATACTCCCAAACTAAACTAAGACCATATCCTATTCTTCACCAAAACAACCACAAGCTTATAAATAGAATGAACTCTAGACACAAGAAACCACTTAGAGACACCTCCATAACCACTTGAGTTAGACAGGAATTCATGCTTTTATTACAAAACCACATACTAAACACAATACACATGCTTATTTGACCGTGCAATGGATGAGACCCCAAAAGGCTTATACAATAATACCCATGTAGCGAGCGTTAGGTTAGTGGATCCCAGACCGGAAAAATCTTAGGTCACTAGGCACAAAGTCCCCTAGAACTTAATTGCTCGAGTATTAAAGAGCTCACCCTGATCAATTCTGCATAAAACAACTAAAACAACTCTTGTTTTCTTTTTTCTTTTTTTTTTTCAATTTCTTTCTTCTTCTTTTTTTCAATTTCAGAATGAGTGCACTTTGATTTTTCTCATCCCACCCTAGACTACTCATCTTTTCGATGAGCGGCTACTAGCCATTTGACGCCTAGCCTTTTTTAACAACTAGCATGAAATCCCTGGTTTCCCCCAAACTTATACTTAAGTGCTCCTTCAATTTCAAGAGAATAGAATACATTCTAAATATAAGCAAGTGGTTAAATTCTAACATCAAAACAAGCATGGTCTGATCAAATCTAAAAGCAACCAATGAGACTTATGAAATTATTTTGTTTCTGGCATGCAAGTCAATTCCATAGAAACTTAATCAACCCTCTATTCATCACTACCACATCCCTATCAACATCGATTCACTAACGGAAATAGTCAAGTCCTACGGGCTCATGAAATATGCTATGCAAATGCAACTAAATGGACTCGCATGATTAATATGAACAACAATGCAAACAAAATGCTCTATATGACATAAACATGCAAATATATGAATCCTACATGACACACACATTAACATTCCTTATTTACCACCCCCAAACTTACAATATTCAATGTCCTCATTGAAGGTAATAAAAAGGAAAGATGCAGAGAATACCTAATCATCAGCAGTACCACCCTCCTCGGGTGGTGTATCCGATGGTGGATAAACAGAATCAACTCCAAAGGTAGGCCAAGCGATATCAACCCCAGTAGCTCTGAATGCAGTACTCAAAGCCTGAGTCAAATCCTGAGCAAAACGGCTATGACTATCATGTATCGCATCAATGCGCCGAGTCAGCCGCCTGTACTGCACATCCCCTAAACCAGACCTATCCACCTCACGCTGAATCCGAGATGGACGTCCCCTCCTAGCTGCAGGCTCACGAGGTGGAGCCTCTGCTTCCTCATCATCATCAAGATGAGTATATCCCAAACCAAAGTAATCCGGGGCACCACCATCCCAATCCTCCATCCTAGAAATCGTCGAATGATCGATAGGAGCACTCGGTAACTGAACTTGCTCCTCCTCAGACCAACGAACACCAACAGATGAACACAACTTGGTAACAATAGAGGCATGAGGAATCGCCCCCGTTGTACCACCCTTCAAGAAATTCACAATACTCCTATGAAGGAGCTCTCCAAGATCAATGTACTCTTCATTCAGAATTCCCCAAAGAACAATGGCTCTATCCACCGTAACCTCATGCGAATGCGAATAAGGCAAAATATTAGCACTTAAAAACATATTCCAGGCCCTCGCATACATGTTCATTGCAGAAGCCGAGAAAGTAATCGGCTCAGTGGTGTCAGCCTTATACTTCCAAGTAGTACCAGGAACAGAAATCTCCTCAAGAATATACTCAAGATCAAGATCATCCCGAGTCTTCAAAGACCAATCCACTTCACCCCTCTTCCTCCTAGGCAAATTTAAAACCCGATGTATTGCCTTCGCCGTGAAATCCACAGTAAACCCTCGCACCACACTATAACCGTTCTTATCGACTTTAGCATTAGCATAAAACTCCCGCACAATAGACAACGGGACCGGCTCCGGTGCTTCACAAAAGGATTCCCAACCCCTCTTCGTAATCATGCTAAACAAATGCCCATCAGTAGGTTGAGGCAAAAATCCCCTTTCCTTAGCTACGGCTTTGGATAACAACCGTGTAAACTCCAATTGAGCCTCCAGAGAAGAAAACTTCTCACCCCCAATACCAATACTCGACTCCTCCTCAGATGAAGAACGACGAGTGCTGCTACTACCCGCATAGCGACCTCTCTTTGGTGGAGCCATTGAATTTGATGAAGATATGGAAGAAAGTGTAAGTATGTTATGTATAGATGATAGATAGAATGAGAGAGAGGCTAGGAAAAGAGGCTAGGGTTATGATATAGGGCTGGGGAATAGGTTAAGAGGGGTTTAAATAGGGGAAAATAACAAAACAACTCTTCTTTTTCTGATTTTTTTTGTTTTTCTCGTTTTTTTTCCCTGGACAGAGAATGGGCGCGGGCGCGCTGCCCTTGCTGCCAGAAAAAAAAATTTCATTTTTTTTTTCATTTTTTTGCTTTTTTTTTTCTTTTCTTTTCTTTTCTAAAATAAAAAATACTTACAACATAGCATGGGTTGCCTCCCACGAAGCGCTCGTTTCACGTCAATAGCTTGACGTGATTCCTGACTCCTTAAGCAGCTGAAACAAGAACCGCGGTTTCCGCCTCGCGATTCACCCGTTCACCAAAATACGGTTTCAACCTCTGACCATTGACCTTGAATGCTTCATCCGGTGACTTATCGAAAACTTCCACTGCACCGTGTGGAAACACTGTTTTGACCGTGAACGGCCCCGACCACCTTGACTTAAGTTTTCCTGGAAAAAGCTTGAGACGAGAGTTGAAAAGCAAAACAAGTTGGCCAGACACAAAGGACTTGTGCACCAACTTCTTATCATGCCATCTCTTGACCTTCTCCTTGTATAACTTGTTATTTTCATAAGCTTGTAGCCGAAACTCATCCAACTCATTAATTTGAAGCATTCTTTTCTCACCAGCAGCTGACAAATCAAAATTCAACTTCTTCAAAGCCCAATATACCTTGTGCTCTAGCTCGGCCGACAAATGACAAGCCTTGCCATACACCAGCTGAAACGGTGACGTACCCAATGGAGTCTTGTAAGCTGTCCTGTAAGCCCAAACAGCTTCATCAAGCTTCAACGACCAATCCTTCCTCGAAGGATTTACCACTTTCTCAATAATACGCTTGATCTCCCTGTTAGAAACTTCAGCTTGGCCATTTGTCTGAGGGTGATAGGCAGTAGCAACACGATGATTGATATTATACCTGGCCATCAAGGCTGTAAACTTACGGTTGCAAAAATGCGTACCCTCATCACTGATGATTACTCTCGGAGTTCCGAAACGCGTGAAGATTTTCTTATGCAGAAAACTCAGCACCACTTTAGCATCATTGGTCGGTAAAGCCTTTACCTCGACCCATTTAGACACGTAATCCACAGCTAACAGTATGTACTGATTATTGCAGGACGAAACAAACGGTCCCATGAAATCGATTCCCCACACGTCGAAAATCTCCACTTCAAGCAGCATATTAAGAGGCATCTCGTTCCTCCTCGAGATATTACCAACTCTTTGACATCGATTACACCACAACACAAACTGATGAGCATCCTTAAACAGAGTTGGCCAATAGAATCCTGCCTGAAGTACTCGAGTAGCTGTCTTCTCTCCACCATAATGACCCCCATAAGTGGTGGAATGGTAATCTCGCAAAACACCCTCAGTTTCACTATAAGGAATGCATCGCCTTATCATCTGATCAGCTCCCTGTCGAAATAAGAACGGCTCATCCCAACGGTACCACTTCACATCATGCAGAAACTTCTTCCTTTGAGCATAAGAAAATTCAGCCGGGATGACATTACTCACAAGATAGTTCACAATGTCTGCAAACCATGGTTCTTCATCTTGCACCCCAAAAAGTTGCTCATCAGGAAAAGATTCATTGATTAGAGTCTTATCCCCTACATTCTTACCGTGGTCTTCCAAACGAGACAAATGATCAGCCACCTGGTTTTCTGTACCTTTCCTGTCTTTAATCTCCAAATCAAACTCTTGCAGCAAAAGCACCCAACGAATCAACCGAGGCTTTGAATCTTTCTTAGAAATCAGATAACGAATGGCTGCATGATCAGTATAAACTACTACCTTCGTTCCAAGCAAATACGATCTGAATTTCTCGAAACTGTAGACAATTGCTAAGAGTTCCTTCTCTGTAGTAGTGTAATTCAGCTGCGCATCGTTGAGAGTTTTGCTAGCATAGTAAATCACATGAAACACCTTGTTCTTCCTTTGCCCAAGAACAGCTCCCACTGCATAGTCACTAGCATCACACATCAACTCAAAAGGTTCACCCCAATCAGGTGCAGTGATAATGGGTGTAGTAGTCAACTTCTTTTTCAAAAGCTCAAAAGCAGCCAAGCAATCTTCATCAAACTTGAAAGGAACATCCTTTTCCAACAAATTACATAAGGGTTTGGAGATTTTTGCGAAGTCTTGAATGAATCGCCGATAGAAACCCGCGTGATCAAGAAAGCTGCGAATTCCCTTAACTGAGATTGGTGGAGGAAGATTTTCAACTGTCTCCGCTTTGGCCTTGTCCACTTCAAGCCCCTTGCTAGAAACCTTATGCCCAAGAATGATCCCTTCTTGCACCATGAAGTGACACTTCTCCCAGTTGAGCACCAAATTGGTCTCAACACACCTTTTCAGCACCATGCCAAGATTTTGTAGGCACTGGTCATAAGAAGTTCCAAAAACTGCGAAGTCATCCATGAACACCTCCACATTAATTCCAATCATATCTGAGAAAATGGCCATCATACACCTCTGAAAGGTTGTTGGTGCACCACAGAGTCCGAAAGAAACGCGATGAAACGCAAAAGTGCCAAAAGGACATGTGAATGTGGTCTTCTCTTGATCCTCTGGAGCAATACAAATCTGATTATAACCTGAATAACCATCCAGAAGGCAATAGAACTCATGACCAGCCAACCTGTCTAGCATCTGATCAATGAACGGAAGAGGGAAGTGATCTTTTCTGGTGGCTTTATTCAGCTTTCGGTAGTCCATGCAAATTCTCCACCCTGTAACTGTACGAGTAGGGATGAGCTCATTCTTCTCGTTTGCAACTACTGTCATGCCTCCTTTCTTAGGCACACATTGCACCGGACTCACCCATGAGCTGTCTGAAATAGGATAGATAATTCCTGCATCCAGCCACTTAAGAATTTTTTTCTTCACTACCTCTTTCATGATAGGATTGAGTCACCTCTGAGGATCCATAGTTGGTTTACTTCCTGGTTCAAGCAGAATCTTATGCATGCAATACGAAGGGCTGATTCCCTTGATATCCGCTATGGTCCAACCAATTGCTGACTTGAACTCTCTCAGAATTCTCAAAAGTTTTTCTTCTTCACTACCTGACAAGTTAGATGCAATAATCACAGGTAAAGTAGATGCATCACCTAAAAAAGCATACCTCAAGTGCTCTGGTAGTGGTTTAAGTTCAAGAGTAGGAGCTTCTTCAATAGATGGTTTGAGACGCTCCTGAGATTTCTTTAGCTCAGCTATGCCAAGAGAATCAAATGGCATATCAGTCTTTCTTTTCCACGAAGAAGCATTCAAGTACTGCAGTTGCTCTTCTCTTTATTTGTCTTCCGTCTCAGAATCCCCTATCAGTACCTTCTCCAAGGTATCTGACTTAAGCAATTGCTTGATCTCCGTGTACACCGCAGACTCAACCAAGTCCACTGAAAAACACTCTTCTTCCTCTGTAGGAAACTTCATTGCATTGAACACACTGAAGGTGATATTCTGGTCATGCACCCTCATTGTAAGTTCTCCTTTCTGCACATCGATCAAAGTACGGCCTGTAGCCAAGAACGGTCTTCCCAAGATAATAGGAATCTTCTTGTCTTCCTCAAAGTCCAGAATAACAAAATCAGCAGGAAAGATGAGCTTATCCACCCTAACCAAAACATCCTCCACTATACCCCTTGGATATGTGATCGACCGATCAGCCAGCTGTAAGGACATGTTTGTAGGTTTAGGCTCAGGCAACCCAAGTTGCATGAAGACAGACAACGGCATCAGATTAATACTAGCTCCCAAGTCACACAGGCACTTGTTGAAAGATAGATTGCCGATAGTGCAGGGTATAGTGAAACTCCATGGATCCTTGAGTTTAGGAGGTAACTTCTGCTGTAGAATAGCACTGCACTCTTCTGTCAGAGCCACTGTCTCCAACTCCTCGAGTTTCAACTTCCGAGATAGAATACCCTTCATGAACTTTGCGTAGCTCGACATTTGTTCTAGAACTTCCGCAAAAGGTATATTGATATGCAACTTCTTGAAAACTTCAAGGAACTTAGCAAACTGCTTGTCCAACTTCTGCTTTTGAAGACGTTTAGGGAATGGAGGAGGAGAATAGACCTCCTTGGTCTCTGTACTCTGCTTCAGAACCGATTTCTCAGTAGAATGGTCACGCTTTTCGGCTTCATTTCCCCCCTGACTAGCTTTTTCCTCTTTTTCTTCATCTGCTGGCAGAACATCAGGCGCGGGCGCGCTCCCTAGGGCGCGGGCGCGCTCCACCTTCTGCTGGGAATCAAAAAAAATTTCGTTTTCTGCCGTTTCTGAGTTCTGGTCACTCGTAACCTTCCCAGATCGCAAGGTAACTGCCTTTACATGTTCCTTGACCTCTCTTTTGCCAGGATTAGCTTCCGTATCACTAGGGAGAGTTCCTTGTGGTCTATTCAGCAATGCATTGGCAATCTGACCGATTTGATTCTCCAGAGTCTTGATTGAAACAACTTGGCTCTTGCACATTAGCCTCAATTCCTCCAATTCAGACTTTTCATTAGATGACTGACCAGCATTGCCATGAGATGGTTGTTGAAACCCTGGTGGTTGATATAGTTGCCTTGGAGCATACTGTTGCTGAAAACCAGAAGAGTTGAATGGCTTAGCTCCAAATTGTTGACCTTGATACTGCTGATACGGTTGTTGTGGCTGATTCTGACCACCCTGATTGTTACTCCAGCTGAAATTCGGATGGTTCATGTTATTGGGATGATAGGCATTAGGCACTGGCTTCTGTGGTCTCTGAAAATTGCTCACGAACTGCGCCGATTCACTAGATATGGCACACTGAGTCGTGTCATGCGCACCTGCACATAGCTCACACACACTAGCCACCTGCTGGACTCCATAGTTAGACAAGGAATCCACCTTCATAGTCAGAGCCTTTAGCTGAGCTGCTATTGCCGTAGCTACATCCAGTTCCAGAACTCCTGCTACCTTGCCTTGTGATAACCACTGAGTTGGATTCTGGTATTCATTAGCAGCCATCATCTCAATAAGTTCGTAAGCTTCATCGTAGCTTTAAGCCCAAAGAGCTCCACCTGATGCTGCATCAAGCATTGGTCAATATTGACCTCCCAGTCCATTATAGAAACAATTGATCACCATCCAATCAGGCATTCCATGATGAGGACACTTCCTAAGCATCTCCTTGTAACGCTCCCAAGCTTCACATAAAGTTTCTCCAGAATGCTGTGCAAACTGAGTAAGGGCATTCCTGATTGCTGCTGTTTTAGCCATCGGGAAGAATTTAGTGAGAAACTTCTGAGCAAGATCCTCCCATGTAGTAATAGACCCTGCTGGTAGAGAGTGCAACCAGCCTTTAGCTTTATCCCTTAGAGAAAATGGGAAAAGTCTCAATTTCACAACATCTTCTAACACTTCGTTAAACTTGAAGGTGTCGCAAATCTCAATGAAATCCCTAATATGCATATTAGGGTCTTCCGTTGGAGCACCCCCAAACTGAACTGAATTCTGCACCATCTGAATCGTGCCAGGCTTGATTTCGAAAGTATTAGCCGCAATGGCTGGCCTGACAATGCTAGACTGAATGTCATTGATCTTTGGCTGAGAATAGTCCTTCAAAGCCTTCGTTTCTGCTGCTGCTCGTTCTCCCATAACTAGACTTAATTCAAGTTCTTTCCGAGATTGAGAACGTGTTCGCATACACGCTCACTAAAGTATCTGAAACACACCAAACAAAGTAAAATTGATGAGAATAATCTGAGTCAATGAACTTTAACGACCACTAATGACAAACACATAAACTATATATAACACCGAGTCCCCGGCAGCGGCGCAAAAAACTTGTTCGCACAAAATCACGCAAGCGTACGCGGTCAACAAGTAATATATGAAAGTAGAGTTCGTTTCCACATAGACTGCTTTGGTTATTATAGTTATGCACCTATGCAACAATGTATGCCTATTGTTCAATGCTAAGACAAGTATCAAAGTTGTGTTTGATTAACTAAATTAACTAATCAAATTACCAAGACTATAATTAACTAAAGAGATTGCTTTCAAATTACTTATGAAAATAAAACATGGGATCCTAACTTCATTAAATACTTCATCTAGAGCCTTTTTATGTCTTTAATCAATGTATGTGACGGTTATGATAACTAATCGGACAACACGAAATCAGTACACGCTACCTTTCGGTATACGTATACCAAACCACTCAAACATCCACAAAAGAGATAGAAGTTGAGCAGACACCAATTATGCTTAGACCCTATATGTCTATAAGATTTGAAAACATAACGGTTTAACGAGCAAGTTATCCATTCAGATTACATAGGGCAGGTAAGATGGTTAAAATCACCTATGAATCATGCATGACAAACATACATAAACCTATGCTAGCATGGCAAGTTCTAAACCTCTATATCCACTTTCGCAATCAATAGAGATTAACAATACAACTTAGATGTTAGCTACGCATCCAAGAAGAATAAGCACAACCAAACTAGGATATCAATTAGCCATCACACACAAATCTTTAAAACAATTAACTACTAAAATCCATAAATAAATCCGTTAGAATCCCACGACAACGATTAGTTCATAATCGAACCGTTCATCATCGTGGGTTCTGATGAAAACATGATATTAAATATGTTTGGAATACTGAATAAAAGTATTAGAGATAAAGTTTAAGAAACACAAAACCAACGAGAATCCAAAGTATCGCCTAATTAGAAGAATACAAAGAAAAGTTGAAAACTAGATCTTCGTAATCAGCCGTCTTCTTGTTCTCCTCACCGGTGGATGAATATGTAAGTATATAAGACAATGTATATCTCAGAAATCGTCCACCATTAGTTTATATAGGCCTGAGGGTTGGCTGGTCTTCTACTAGTTTCCTTTTCTGAACAGAAATTGCCTTTTTCCAGCATTTGTAGGGCGCGGGCGCGCTTGGATGGGCGCGGGCGCGCTTCATTAGTCTTCAATTCAAGGGAGGGCGCGCTTGGATGGGCGCGGGCGCGCCTGATATCTTCCAGAAACTTTCAACATGTATTTTCCTTGACAATTCTTGCACTATCAAACTTCACAACCACTTGGCCTTCACAATCATTGCTCAAAACACTACCATATGTCCACAGAAACTCCACAACTCTGCTGACGAAGCAACTCTGCATACACTAACACAAAACACATTAAAAACACCACGTACTTGAGTACAAACAATCAATTTAAGCCGAATTAGGGCGTTCCAAGTGGATATGAAATCCACTTATCAATTTACCACATATATCAGTATGTATCAACTGTAAGACACCAATACTCCTATTGGCACTTAATTTCCTCTTGTTTGTCTATTTACCCTTAACACACTCAATGCATACATTAAGGTATGAATAATCAAGAGATTCAAGTATTCCATGTGACACAAGTCTCTCTAGTCTCCCTTTAGAGATATGTCCTAAGCGCTTATGCCATAACATAGCGGAATTCTCTCTTGACAATTTTCTTTTTGTACCCCTTGATGTTATTTGCAAGGTTTCATGAGATGAAGCAATTGAATTCAACATATATAAATTATCAATCAAGGAACCAGTCGCTACCAAAGAAGAATTAAGAAATAGACTAAATTTATTATCTCCAAATGAACAAGAGTGACCAAAACAGAAATAGAAACCAAATTTCGTCGAAATGACGGTACTACAAAAGTCTCTCTTAATTCAACAAAATGATCAGTCTCAAAAGACAATCTAAAAGTGCCAGTGGCTTCAACTGGAATTGCATTGCCATCACCCACATAGATGAATCTTTCAGCATCACTTGGTTTCCGGCTCCAAATGCAACCCCGCATAGAAATACTTGTGTGAGAGGTAGCACTAGAGTCTACCCACCATGTATTACTAGGTACAGAAGTCAAATTAACTTTAGAACAGAAAAAGGTGAAAAGTCTACCTTTCGTTATACGCCATGCGACGTACTTGGGACAATCCTTCTTCACGTGCCCAGATTTCTTACAAAAGAAACAAGCAAAAGCTTGATCCTGAGTCTTTTGTTTCTTAGGCTGTGATTTTCCCACTACGGTCTCTTTATCTTTAGTCCTCTTTCGGTGATTAACCTTTGAGATAGTTGTAACATGAGCACTTTCAGTCTTCTCATGCTTCAACCTATCTTCTTCTTGCACACAATGTGAAATGAGATCATTAAGAGTCCATTTATCCTTTTGAGTATTACAACTCACTATAAATTGACTGTATTGTGCAGGAAGAGAGATAAGTACCAAATGCACAAGCAAGTCATCAGACAAGTCAAGCTTTAGTGCCTTAAGTTTTGAAGCGATGTTAGACATCTCCATAATGTACTCCCGAATATTTCCTTTAGCTTTATACCTCATCTGAACAAGATCAGCTAAAAGCTTACTTGTCTCAGCCTTTTCATTTTTTGCAAAACGCTTTTCAAGCTCATCAAGGAAATCCTTTACAGATACCTCATCGGAGTCATCAGACATACCGCCCCTGAATGCTTTAGGAATGCTGCGCTTTATCATCATTAGGCTTAAGCGATTAGAACGTTCCCACTTCTCAAAGTTCAATTTATCAGTAGCAGAACTTTCATCCGTAAGATAAGCAGGTTGTTCTTTCCTTATAGCATAGTCTAAATCCATACAGCCGAGAACTAACAGAACGTTCTCTTTCCAGCTCTTAAAGTTTGTACCGTTAAGCACGGGAATGGAGTTCATGTTGGCAGTTATAGTAGCAGCAGATGCATTAACTAGCAATTTGGAACAAAAAAAATAAGCTCGCAAAAAAAAATCATGTCAAATTCATACATAAAAGCACGCATAAAAATAAAACATGAATTTAAAAAAAATAGTGTGTGGGCCCATTTAAAACAAGATACCTAACACAACGTTAACATTTAGTCTTTGGACAGAAATATTAATTTGCAAGTGGTACTCTCCACGCAGAAATCAAATATTAATAATAAATTCGGTCAAGCAAAAAACCTTCATTTAGGCCGATTTATTGCTCACATGAAAATTTTATAATTATTACATATTTATTGCCGCACGCATATTAATTATTTGACCATTAAATAACCTTCCTTTGGGCCGATTATTTTAACGCATAAATAACAAATATACACATCCTATTATTCCAAAATAAATAAATCTACACAAAAATATCACTTAGGCAATATTTTGCTTCAACTCATTTATTCACAAAATAAAATGACAAGATAAATAATTATCTTAAAAGAAAATATGGTGCCCAAAATCCGTATATTTGTAAAAATATTAAAATGTAATCACCAAAATATATTAATACTATTTACAAAAAAAAAATAGCGTTTCAATTTAGTCATTATATCTTTTATATATAATTAGTGTAAAGCACTTAAATGGTATGGTTTGATATGGTCGTCAGCGGGTCCTACATAGCTAAAAAATCTACTATCAAACAATCACACAATTATAATTATTAATAATACTCTACTTTAGAGAAAAATTAATATTTATATAAAAGTAAAGAATAATAGAAGTAATATAAATTTAATATTTTAAATAATTACACTAAAATTTATTAAAATTAAATTCATAAAAACAATGAATAAACATATAAATAATCATTCTTTTAGTGATACTATATATTTAAAAAATTCAGTAATTTTTATCATTTCAAAAAGTACAACATAAACTGAAATAATATATACATATGAAAAAACATATTATTAACTTAATTTATTATTAAAATTTTGTAATATAAAAATTAAATTTATATTTTTATGAAAATACACAAAGATATTAATATATAAATGAAATTATAAAAATACTTAAATAAAATAACTTATTAAATGTACCGTGTATTGCACTGCACGAGTATAAAGCTAGTACTAATTAAATAAGAAACTAACTTGATATGATTTTGATACGTCCACGGAGACGGCGGCAAGAAAAAATAAAAATTATACATATTCTCTGTATTAGCATGACAGCCATGATCATGTAAGCAAAAAATATATCTAACAAAACTAAATCGAAACATATGTAACTGATTGGCGTATGTTAGTCCCCAACATTCATGATCAAAACGTACGCATAATGTATATTAACGTTAAACAGTACCAAAACAAAACATGAATTTGACGTACAGGTTTATTAAACCTTAAAACATAAACAAAACTTCCTTTTATTCAAATTCATAACGCGTCGTATTGCAAAATCCGCAAATCATAAAACCCATACTTACGATTTACGAATATAGATTTTAATTTCCAGATTACGTAACGCACCAAACAAAAAAAAAATTACTAGATATATACTACGCAATTTTGAACAATCATATAAAAAATATGGTCAACCCTAATAATTCAACATAAGACCGGCATGCAAAATTTAGCTATACATTTTTTTAAAGTCCAGCTCTCTCGGTTTCTCTAGTGGTTTGGACCAATTATAAACTTCTCTTTTTTCTCAAGCAAACATGGCTTGAAGTAAAAGAGTAGCAAAAGTATCCGAGACGTCCATTGTACATCACTCTTTTATAGTCTAGAGTATGGTCTAAACACACATGCATATTACACGGATATAATAACAATCTAGAGTAGACTATTATCCCTGATCCAACTGAAGTAGCTTCTTCACAAGCTCATGCCAATTTGCAATATGAAAATTTAAATTGTAAGAAGTTAATTTTTTTTCAGAATGAAAAAAATCTGAAACAATAAAGTATTAAACAAACATGATCCTTTCAACAAATTTGATTAGAATTACTTCTTCTTGAAATATCATGTGAAAATGTGAGCATATAGGAGCTCATTCCAAACATCAGGAACCCCCGGAAGACACCAATGTATACAATCTGAATAACTAGTTGGCTTCGCCAATTGTTCTTCGTTTAAAACCTCCCACTGCTTCCTGTAAATTGATGGATGGCCGTCTTTTCTGTACTCCGAAAGTTGAGTTATGTTCATCAATTTGACTTGCAAACCTCTCCTCTTCAAGTCATCTATGGTATCCTCCACAATTCTCATCATTCTAGGGTCTGTTCCTCTTCCTCTGTATCCTTCTTTTTCGATCATTTCTTGCTCATTGTAGCAGTTTTCATCGGTAGTCCTACCCCATTCTTCGCCCCTGATACATCAAAAGAACCACATGAACAATCTTAATTAATTAAGCAAGAAAATAACTTTAATTTGGTTATATACCATTCATGAGTTGGAGACATGCTCATGAAATATAGCTGTGACTTGTTGCGGTCAACATGGATTTCTAACCAATCTGACCATGTCTTCAGTGCCATTTCATAGCTGCGTAACATCTCCACTCTTTTGAAAATTCCATCCGTGCTTCCGAATGTACCCCACCTGATATTTTCAGTGTTACCAGAATATAAATTTAAATTTCATGTTAGTACTTATAAGTCACTATTGTTTAATACTAGTTTGATTTATTCTTGGACATACAATGTGTTCATAAAAGGCCTTTTCCACCAAAGATAGGTATTGAAGATGAGGATATCTGCATCAGTCCAGTGCCTAGCATGCTTGTCAATGGCTTGTGCTCTTACAATCCGATCTGGTAAACGATGGTTCACAGGATCGTCTGAGTTTGATTCCACTAGCAACGGTGACCAATAGAACTCGATCGAGGCATTATATTCCTTCATCATATTTATCAAACAGTACCTAAATTTATATGTTCCATATAATTGTACTTTGGAAAATGTTTACCAAGACCTAAACATATTTATTAGTTGCAAGCACAAAATTTGAAAGTACGAATCATATAATTTAAAATTGTATTTCGGTAAAAAGAGGAAAAATCATGGATTTGTACTTGAAATTTCACACTCACTTTAGCTTTGAGTGTAATCAAGGAGTTATTGAAGCTGAAGTGCATGGATTTGAGGCCTGGAGGGATGATTTGGTCGACAAGGCACACCATTGAAACCCACTGGCCCCTGTTCAATGAATCTCCCACAAAGACCATTCTTTTGTTCCTCAGTCTCTCTAGCAATACTGTGGCATTGAACCTAGCTTATTAAGATGGAAACACATTCCACTATACTTAAATACCATGACTATAAATAAACCTTCATGTTGCCACCACACGTAAATTAGTTCAGCGATAAAAATACAAAACTGCATAGCTGAATTTCCAATTCGATAATTAGTTTTAATATTTGTAGTTGGAGTAGATTGAATGATGGTAAAAGAACACGATGTATCGTGTGTGTCTGTGTAGGAAAAAACAGGAGGCTTTAGAGTAGGAGAGACCTTGGGAGGTTACATTGATGAGGTTGCCACCTCCAGCGTTGATAATCTAAGTCTTTTCTACCAAACTTTTGGCAAGCCAATTGATCAGACATGAAAGTGCATTCTTCTTCTTTGTAAAGAGGGTAAGACTTATTGTCAAACACCCATTTCCCTGAAAATAAATCACAGCTTTGTGATGAGTGATTTTGATCAGTACTACATTTACTAGTACTACAATTAGTCAACAGTTCTTCCTTCTGATCATATAGCCCTCCGTTTTCGCCCGCGAAATAGACGACAGCAATGACACATATGGTAATCAAGAATGCTATTGAGGACTGGAAACTGCACCTGATTGAACCCAATGTTGAAGGAACTATATGGTATATTTTTGCCATATACTATAGTTTCTTTAAAATTGCCTCCAAGCTAGTTATGTTTTTTGGCAAATTTAAATGTGAGTCTTTGTCTCAGGTTTATAGTGTGGTTGGTGTAAAAGAAGTCTTTTTTATAAGTTTTCTTTCGTCTCCATCATTTCTTAATACGAATCAAAGATGAAAAGTTGGTTGATTCTAGTTGTTTATGGAAATATTCAATGAAATGAAATTTTGTTACTTCACTTGTTGCCTATTTGCCTTTGCTATCAATTGTCCATAAAACCCCCCTAGCAGTCATGTATATGGTTGTTTGATAATTATATTGTTAATAATTTAAATAATGTCAAAATCTCTTGAAAGATATATTCAGGTTGCAAAACCTCGTTGAATAGTAAATCAAAAGACATATTTAAGTTGCAAAATCTCGTTGAATCGCAAATCAAAAGACGTATTCAACTTCCTATCTTAATGCTAATAATATAATGCTAGGACTCGAATATCACAATTGAACAACTATTCTAACACAAAATATTTTAAACATCTGTTCATGTTATGGACACCAGAAGCTTTGCGATTTAGATTGCTGGTTCCCAGTCTAATGGTTTCGTTTGAAACACTCTATTTCGATTTCGTCATTGTTGGTTCCAGGACTGTTTCCAACTACTGACTTTGGAAATAGTGGTTTAGAAACGGCCCAGTCTTGTTGCCAATCCAGTAAAATAAGTAAAACTATCATTTTTATTTTTTAAAAATTGACATCTGGGATTTGATAAAGACCCCGTCTGGGTGTTTTTTCAATTTCCATGAATAAATTTGTATAGCCCGTTGACAAATCAGTTTTAATATCCGATATGTGTCATCGATTCACATTTTATATAAAGAAGTTCGGTCACAATAATTTATTAATTTCGACTTACGCCCTCCATAAAAAAATTCAGAGTCTTTTTTACATTTTGGCCAGTCTCTAATCTTGTCACTTGTGCATCTATCGGCGGTGCTTTTTTCTCTTTAGTTGCTAAAGTTGCCAGATAAATAAAGTGGCACAAATCAATTATCGAAAGGTTATTAAGACCGAAACTCCGACTGTTTAAATAATATTTCCTTCATCCCATTCAAACTGGATTGTTTAATTTTTTTTAATCAAATTGATCAATTTTGTAAATTAAATTACTTATATCATATATATGTTAAATATAACAAGTGAAAATTATATTATTAGAAAATATAAATAATCTATTATATCATACAAATTTTGGATTTACAAAAATGTATGTCAATTTTTTTTAAAAATTAGTCAAAATTTAATAAATTTGATAAAAAAGAATCAAAAAAATCATTTTAAATGGAACGGATGGAGTATTAGAATAAAAAATAAACTAAATAGGGATAACATTGTAAAATGAGAGGGGTTCAAGTGTGATGATATGTTTGAGTGGAGTTGGCAAACTGAGCTGTACACTAACTAGTTAGCGTTAGGTTAAAGCAGTTGAAAGTGGTTAACATATCCAAATCTACCTTGATTTCAAGTTTCTTGACCAATCATATCCCCCCTACATGACTTGGAGTAGAATAGTAGCAATTCTATCCAAAACGTCCATTGTAAATCACTCTTCTGGAGTCATACTCTGTAATCCCCACAGGAGCTACAATTATTTTAGACCCATTATATTTTGAGGGGATCAAAAATATGTTTTTTTTGTAATATGTCCATGTTAATTAATTTTAGGATATTTATTAAAATTATCACTTTTTTAAATTGTTTTGCAATTTTACTGCCTTATCAAAATATTTGCAAAAATATATTATGCAACCAAATGCAACATGCAATGGTTGCATGCAGTTGCATATGTGGTTGCAAACATGTGAATTGTGGAAATTTTAAAATTGAATTTGCACATGTAGTTGCGCAGCAAGTTACATGCAGTTGCATATGTGGTTGTAAATAGATGAATTGTGAAAATTTTAAAATTGAATTTGCATGTGTGGCTGCGCAGCAGGTTACATACAGTTGCATTTGTGTTGCAAACAGGTTGTATTTGGTTACAGATCGTATTTTTGCAAATAAGATGGTATTTTCACAAAATATTTTTTTTTGAAAAAATATTTTTACGAAAAAAAAATCTGGAATTGGTATTTATGAGAAAGACCCTAAATTTTATATTTATATAATCTCAACCAACATTAACAATTACTCATATTAGTTGGTTTCACGTTAAACTGCAGCCCTCAAAACTCATGACGCATCACACGAAAATCATGACTATAATGTAATGTTCAGTTCATGTGAATTTTAATAGTAAAGTTGTGTAAAACATAGGTTTAAATTTACTAGAACAATACATAAGCTTTTCTTTAAATATTTGATAATAGTAATCAAGATATTGGAGAGGTTCTACTGTAATTAAGATATTGGAGAAATTTAAAATATTGGTGGTTATGGTTTCATAAGAATTAGCACCGCAGCATCTCATTTTGATTTTATTATTAGAGCCTAAAGGTTGGTTATGGAGAAACCAAACGGAGTCATGTCAGAAAAAAAAGTATGCTACTTACAAGCATGACAAATTGCGCAACTAATGGTAAAATTATGGAAAAAGACAATTACTAACAACTATAAAATTATTTGTTTTTCTTTTTGCTAAATATGAAATTTATTTTGAGGTAGCAACTTCGGATCACATCGGACTACCCGAGTCGAACTAATTCGAAATACGAGTTTGAATTAAATTTCTTTACGTTTGGTTGGATCTTGAATTGACTAAAAATGATCGAGATAAATTTTAGGCCAAAATTAAAAAAAAATTATGAAGTTATCACACGAATAGATACCTGAAATTTACGAGGTTATATTACATGTAGATTCAATTGTACAAACTATTTTTTTATCAATGTGCAATATTTACAAGTTTAGCATATTCATGCAAACTTAAATATTACCGTATACTAGCCGATAACCTGTTTCCAGCCCGGGCCGAGCATAAATCGACATTAAAATATTAATATTGATAAATTATTAATAAATATTATTAAAACATGTATTTGTTGAGAATTGAATCATAAAAATATATAATAAATAAACCATTATTTAATTATGTAGTTATAGATAATCGAACTGTAGATAAAAGTAAAAAAATTAAATTAAATAAATATATTTTGTATGATTACGTAGTTGAAAGGAGTCGAACACTCGAAAAAGCTAATGAATCTAAAGTAAATAAATAAATCTTTTAAAATTACGTAGTTGCAAGGAAACAAAATCTGGATGAAGCTAAATAATTTAAAATAAATAAATCTTGTATAATTACGTAGTTGCGAGGATTCGAACCCGAATTTAGTGATAACCAAATTTGGTACTTTCATACTTTGATACCGTACATCATTTTTACATTGTTTTGTTTATTAATAAAGAGTATAGATTAATATTTAAATTTAAAACAAAATTGTGCATAGGGATATTTATAAATATCACACATTTTCTATTCTAAAAGCATAATTAGTCAGCGTATTATGGTGATCAGAATTTTGTTTTTCACTTGATCCAATTATGTATTAGTCTAAATATTTATAATCTATTTTATTTTCAGAAGGTAAAATGTTTAAATCTATCATGTCCGGAGGTGATGGTTGTCTGCCCCGTGAGAAGGATGGTGGTTTAGTGACGGTGGATGCGAGACGAAAAGAAAGACCAAGAGAACTTGGGATGATTTATTCACTTTTGATTTTCGCGCGTTAAACTTTCAAGGAGATTAGGGAGATTTGGTATCCGATATCCTCGCTCTTGGTGGTATCGGATTAAAGGGGTGAATTAACTTTTAGGATAGATGGCTCTTGTATTTTGTAGTATAAGTAGGATTTAGAGTAGTACCTTACTTTTAGTTTTATTTATTGTGCTTAATTTTTCTGTTAATAAATTGTTAACTTCATGATCATGTGTTTATTTCTAACTTATTATTTTTGATTGTATAGTTTAGTAGATAGGATGTTTTTTGATAGAATTGTTTTGAATTCAGTTTAAAATTGTTACGAGAGTTATTGAGTGAAAATGAGTTCCTAATATCAACGGATGCAGTTTATGCAGTTTTACTGGGATTGCAAGTGAGTTACGACAATCATTATTTGATATTGTGCATTATAGTGCATTGATAGTACTATTTTCTTGTTTTACACATATATACACACAGACTGGATTTTTTCTGGAAATAGTTTTTTATTCTTTTAAATGAGTGCAAGATGATGCGTACATCATAGGCTTCCCAGACCTTGTTTTATGCGGGATATACCAATTATATTTGATTTGGTTTTATATTCGGCTATGAATTTTCATAAATGAAGACGGGTTCAAAAATCGGGAATGGATTTGAGAATATGGCGGGATAAGACTTATATGTATGAAGCCGGAAATGTTTCGGGCGTGCTTAATGTCTGTAAGTGCATTCATACATATGGGTGTAGTTTTGAAGCGACCTGGGCTGTCATTTGATTGCAATGAAAAAACTAACAGATATTGGATCGTATGAGCCCAATTACAAATAACAAAAAGGTAACTTTAACAATGATTGTTCAAAAAGGGTACTAAACAAAGTGTCAGTTCGTATCCTAATATTTTGTTTAACAAATTTCATTTTAGGTAATTCATTCAGTTAATAATTGAAAAAGAGGTAAATAATTTTAACAATTGAAGGTTATTAGTATTTATTTTGCTTAAAAGATAATTACTATCAGATTTCGGAAGTGACAAAGTTATATAAATATATTTGACTCTTTAATTAGCTAAAAGATGTATTTCACTATTTAAGAAATATATAGTGAGCGTTTGGTACCTCAAACAAAAGTTGACTTATAGCTTAAAATGAGTAAATGTTTTATAAGTGATAAGTTGATGAATTTTTATAAGTGTTTGGAAGAACTTAAAAAAGTGAACTTATGTGCGTGTTTGACATATCACCAAAAATTTGACTTATAACATAAAATGAGTAAGTGTCATATAAGTGATAAGTTGATGAATTCTTATAAATTATACGGGTGTTTGGATAAATTTACTTATAAGTTAGTGAAGAATTTGCTAAATTAAATTTGAAAAAATAATTTTTAAATATAATGAATTAACACTTGTATTTTAAATTAAAAAAATATATAAAAACACAAATGTAAAAATATAAAATATTAGAAAAATAAAGAAATCAAAGAATAAGTTGATAAGTTAAGTAAAATGTTAGTAATTTCTAACATTCAACTTATCAATTTATAAGTTATAAGTTATCAAATAAGCTGAGTACACAAACACCCCCCATAAGCTCTTATCAACTTATAATGCGTAAGTACATGCCACCAAACAGGCCCTATGTCTTATAATGAGTAAGTGTTATATAAGTGATAAGTTGATGCAAACTTATAAATTACGTAAGTGTTTGGATAAATTTACTTATAAGTTAATAATTTTTTTGTTAAATTAAATTGAAAAAATAATTAATTAATATAATGATCTCGATAAATACATTTTAGATTAAAAAACATTTAAAAGTATAAATATAAAAATATAAACTACTAAATAGATAAAGAAATTATGAAAAATGAAATAAGTTGAGCAAAATGTTAGTATTTTCTAACATTCAACTTATCATCTTATAAGTTATAAATTAGATTATAAGTTGGGTAGACAAACACCCCCCACAAGTCATAAGCTAAAAAAATAAGTTATAATTTATAAGTTAATGAAATAAGTTGAGTACACAAACAGCCTCCGTAAGTCAAAATTGATTAATAAGCCAAAAGCTTATAAAAATAAGCTGGGCTAAACAGGTCCATAGTAATGACTTCATAAAATATAAAATATACAGTGTCCACTTTACGTTATTGCACTAGTTCAGATGTAATCCTAAGTTTTACCCATCATTGTTCAAGAAGATTAAAGAAAATGTATAGGGACATTATTGTTAAGCGAAGCTTTTTGTTTTACAAGAAACACAGTATTAATAAAATTAATACTAGTATTTATGCCCGCCATGCTGGGCCTATAATTTTTATAGAAAAAATTATTATTTCAATTTTTTGTTTGTTTAAAAATTATTAAAATAAATATGTTTATTGTAATAGAAGTACATTTATTTACAATACATGAATCTTTTTTCTTGTTCTTAAAGTAAATTATATAATATTCAATATACAAATGACAATTTTAAGAACGAAACCCAGAACTCTACGTAATAAAAAATTAAAAAAAAAACTTCATGCAATTTATTTACATATATCATAAATATTTTAACACGTATTTATATGGAAAAGTTATGTAGTATGTACTATTAATTGTTCTAAATTATATATGTTTTTTAATAGTAATATCAATAAGCATTTGCCGCAAATGTGATAATTACATGTAGAAGCAATTGATGGATTTTTGTTTAAAGAATTGTAATTAAATAAATTGTAAATTTAATTTAAATATATATGTAAATATGATATGACTTTTGATATTCAGAATTGATGGTAGGAATTATAATTTATTAGAACTGTGAAAGTAGTGTTTCTTCTATTTATTGATAAATTAAATACAACTCAAAAGTGATTTAAATTTTAAATTTTCTAATTTAGTTTAATTTTTTTATTAGTGTGCACAACTTCTTTTAAAAATATGAATTATTTATAATAAAGAAATACAAATTTTGTTATTAGAGTAGATTAAACAATTTCGGATGCACTTATAATTTTTTAAAATTTAAATTATGAATACAAAAAATTTAAATGAATCCTCCTCGGTCCCGTCTTCGACGAAACCTCGAACCCTTTATATTTTAAAAAGTTGTTTTTATGAAATCTACACAATAGCTTAACTTTTAGAATTTATAAAAAATATAGCAATTTGTTTTCATTAGAATCGTAAAAATAGCGTCTATTCGGTTTATTGATAAATTAAATTCAACTCAAAAGTGCTTTAAATTTTAAAAGTTCTAATTTAGTTTAAACTTTTTTTATAGGTATGCACAACTTTTTTTAGAAATATGAATTATTTATAATAAAGAAATATAAATTTTGGTATTAGAGTAAATTATACAATTACGGATGCACTTATAAAAATTTATGTTAAGAATACAAAATAATTTAAATAAATATTACTCGATTCCGTCTCCGATGGAACCTCAAACCCTTTAATATTTTAAATTTTTGTTTTTATAAAATGTACACATTAGTTTAAATTAAGAATTAATAAGAAATGTAGCAATTTATATTAGATATACCATTCGGTGTTCTAAAAATCGTCCGATTTTTCAAAAATCGGCGATAAATCGGCGATTTATCGTTTAAAAATATTTGACCGATTCGATTTTTGAAATCCGATATATCGCTATGAATTATTTTTAAATGGTTTAATATATTATATATAAGGCTAATATATTACATATATTTAAAATATTATAATTTATCCGATTTTTGTTCCGATTTATCATTCCGATAAATCCCCGATTTGCCGATAAATCGCTATACGGTACATCAACCGATTTGTTCCGATTTCCGAAATCTACAACCATGATTTCATTGATTAATTAATATTGGCAGATATTCATAATTAAAATTTGGTAGACTTCATTTCTCAAACACATGTCATATACCAGACCTGCTGCTACCACCCATTTGTTCAGACATGCTATTTCAAACCATCTGCAAATCCGAGATACGTTTCTCCAACAGTGGCACTAACCAATTCTGAACATTTTACATTAAAATACCAATATAACTCATCTCTGGAAATGCGAGCATATACATCAACATGACATGAGAATAATTTATCACCATTCAGAAAGACGATAAACTCACCACATCAGTTGAATTCTCACTGAATGTTTGATGCTCAGAATTACCTCTATTCAAGTATGCCAAGGAACCTTCTCTTCGACCCCAAAATCTAAAAAATCGACCTTGCCAGGATTCCACTCAAACCACCTCCAAGACGAACTACACACCAGCCAACCATACATACCAGTAGCACAACAACAATTATGACCAAAAACACCCCCACCTCCATGTCAAACCAGTACTGAAGCGACCTCAACGACCACCCAAATAAAATCAGATTAGAACAACTCGTATGAAACAACTTGTATTTCTCCAAAACCAGCTGAATATGATCGTGCCAAGAAACACAAACACACCACATATTGTTGATACACAACCTCCACCACCAGCAACACATACACCAGCAAAAATATAGTAGCAACGATCACCTCAAACTGAAATCAAATAAAGTCTAATTATATATATGAAAAACATAAGAATGTATGCAGATACGTAAACTATATATATGTGCATTTTTCTACATGATTAATAAGTAACTTGCTCTGTATTTGTGGGATTCTAAATAATGACCGTACAATATTATAATTAATTATCACCACTTATCAAAAAATATTCATTTTCATTAACATAAGCATATACTTAATAATTCATCACATCAGTACATATGGAAGTAATGTATATTATATGCTCTTGATCTATATTATATTATAATATGGAACCAATGGAAGTGAAACACATTAACATTCAAAATTTCTTATTCACATCACCAGCTAAATTCATCTAAATTGCGAGTCTTGTGACAATCTCTACAGATTTCTGATATCAGAATATAGACCAGCTTCAAGAACTTTCACAACTTCTTTCTTTAAGTCTGCATAGTTTGTCCAAATACGAAGATTGAATAAATTAGTTTGCCTATTTCAGTTGCTTTTAGTTACTCATGACAATCTTGGAAATCAATGTTCCACTAAAATCAATTAACTGAGCAGAACAATGCTTAGTGTACTGTCTGGAACAACTGAAAATAAAGATTAAACCAACAGAAAATAAAGATTAGAATCATGGGGTTTAATGTGGTCACTATGATTAACGCGTACCATACACATTATAGTTATACTCATTACAATGATAACATGATTACAACTAATATCTTAATCAACAACTAATAAGACACTTTTGCTTTGATATCAACATTCATATAAACCTAAGCTAGCAAATATGTCCTATGAAAATAAATACTGCATGAAAACTTAAAAAATCAATCTTTTATATGTTTTCTTTGCCTTTACCGCTAAGTGGTAATCACTTCTTATACAAAACACAACAATATGAATATGACGCCGATAAAGAATTTTGTCGCATCTCGATTTCAAATAAGGTACACATATCAATTCGTACACCTGAACACAACAAATACAATCATTTTAGAAATAAAGTCAAATTAAAATTTATAATACCTAGAAGGATAATTAGGCTGATTCTCAACTATCATTTTCTCCTTTGCAAACCATCAAACAGTTTGTATGCATCTATATCCATCCTGATTTTCTGCAACCAAGATTCTTATTAACCAATCATGTATGTATAAACTTCACATGCAAAATCTTCCTTAATACAACATTTTGAGACCAATGAAAGCTACAATGAAAGAAACTTGCATATACATCAAACTTTCGATAAGAAAAATACCTATAGTCTGAAATTTATTAGATTTTTTTTGGGACAAATCATCAAACAGCTTTCCCACAAAATGAAAACTGCAATCAAATCAATAAGAAACAATTATTATTCCAAGCAGTGCATGATATAAAATTAATGTTAGGAGAGTAAAAAGGAAGATAAATCATGAAGATAAAAAGAGACAGCAGAGAAGGTTGGGAACAAAATCGTATATAAACTTCAATTTGAATTCTTGGGTAATGTGTATATCAATTTGAATTTTAAATTTTAAACTCAAAGCTTACTACAGAAGTTTTAGCAGTTTAGCTTTAGCTTCATGGACGAATAGCACGTGGGTGTCAGTTGTAATGTTGGTGGCATTTTTGAAATAACAATAAAAATGAAGGGCAAAGAGTTAAAATGGAAATTTTACTGTAGTATGCACTGTACAAAACAGGCAACAGACACTATTATATGTAGATAAGGCAATGTTGATTATCGCAAAAAATTGCGCATGCAGGAAAATTGATAAATGATTATCATTTTCGTGTTGATAAGTTTACTGCTGTCTTATATAGCCAAATAAGTCAGTCACGAGACTAGGGCCGGTTTGGCAACGGGTTTATAAGTCGATTTATGGCTTATAAAACCGTTAGAGTTTATGGAGTGTTTGTCAACCCAATTTATGACCCCAACTTATAACTTATATGTTGATAATTTTAATGTTAATAATGAGTATATTTTTCTGAATTTATTGACTTATTACTTGATTGTTTTATTTTTTAATACTTTATATTTTTACCTTTATGTTTTTAAATATTTTTTTAATTTAAAATGCAAATGTTGAAATTACTGTAATTAATAATTATTTTTTCAAATTTAATTTAGCAAACTCTTAAATAACTTATAAGTAAATTTATCCAAACACCCGTATAACTTATAAAAATTCATCAACTTATCATGACACTTACTCATTTTAAGTTATAAGTCAACTTTTTTATGATACCCGCACTATATAAGATCAAAAATGGTTATGTTTCCCCAAACAGGTTGTTCTAATACTAACTCATATGTATTATAATTTTAATAATATTACTCTTTTAATTATATATGATCATGATTTATATTTTTGGTCTCTATTAAATGTAAAACTAGTCGACTAAGCCGCGCTTCGCAGCGGCCTTATAATATTTGTTTTTAAATCCAAACATAGGCTATTTAATATGTAATTTGAGAAAAATATTTATCATATAAATTTTTGAACGCAATATTGTAATTAAAACCTTTATATATAATAAGCGTAAGGGATATCTTATCCAAAACTCTGATCGGTCCTCAGTACTGCCAAAACAATCTTAACCATATAATCTAATATTTTTAAAAATAGACGATCAAGAGTCAAAAGTGCAAGTATTGGTATTAGAATTGGATTTTAATTAATTATAACTATTACATATCAAAATAATAAGGATCGTTAGATTTTAAAATTATTGTCTAAAAAAGATATAAGTTAAACGTGAAAGCATTAGTATTAGAATTGGATTTGAAGTCATTATAAATATTACATATCAAAATAATAAGGATCGTTAGATTTTAAAATAGATAGATAAGTCGTTGGATCGAATAGAATTCTTTTTATTTAGTTGTTAGTTGAATTATATTAAAGATACTAAAAAATATATCTTGATAATTTAAACCAGATACATGAAAATTTTCTAAATCGAATATAATTCTCAAAGTAAAAAATTGTCATTTTCTTCCATCTTTAGTTTTGGTGTATTTTTAATTATAAAAAAATTGTTAAACTATCACTAAATTAAGAAATATTTTGTTAGATATTAAAATAGTAGATGAACACCGTTGGGTGTAATATTAAAAGATGTATTTGGTTGTTAATAGAACTATATTCAACTACTAACAAAAATATTTTGATAATTTTAAAAAATATAAATTAATTTCGTAAGTTCAATAAGAATTCTTAAGGTAAAATATTTGTAATTTATTATTTTTTATAAATAATATTATTTTATTATTTTTATAATAAAAAATAACATTTTATTATTTTATAAAATATTTTCTTAGACCGACGCCCGTTGTCATGTCATTATTTTTTATAAATAACATTACAATTTTTTGATTATTTACATATCTTTTATGCCCCTTTCTCCCCTATTTTCTTATATCCGTTCTAATAAGTACATGTAGATAAATTTAATGATAACATTATGCAATGATAAAATTTTTAACTATTAACTAACAATCTTCAACAAAAAATCATTTATATTATCGCTGGTAGTTATAATCTTTGATACTATTCCTACTTTAAATATGTAAAATAAAATTTTAATTATATTTTTTTTCGTACAAACTGGAATCGCCTTCCATATTTTGTTTTGGTGTTACGAATCTCCTTCCATATAAATATGAATTCTTTTCATATTTCAAATATGTTATAGAATGTTTAAAATAGTATTATTTTTCTAAAAAAATCAAATTCTCATTTTTTATAATTTCAAATATCTTTTCAGTTTCGAATATATTAATAAATGTTTTATTTATTAACTTTTTTTCTTTTTTGAGTTTATATCTTCGCTATGAATTTGAATTTTCCTTCTCTATACTTAATGCCTATTCTATTTTTAATATGTAATTTAATTTAAAGAGAAAATTTCAAAACAAATTAATATACTAATTTCTAAAATTTGTATTTTCAAGTACTAATATTTAAAATTCTAAAAATTTTAAAAATTAGAAAAAATAGATCGTTTAGCGGCGCCACCTAATCTCCCACGTATCCTCCTTTCGCGGAGGCGGTATAATTATTTTTCTAAAATACCAAATATAGATTACTTAAGAGAAAATTGTTAAAAAAATATCTATAATATCATATAAATTAGTGAAAACAAAATTGTACATATCAAATTTACCGAGATAAGTAAAATAAACTATTTACATATTTTCTATATCGATTTTTTGTTACATTTTTTTAGGCCGTCACTCATTGTAATAAATAAATATAGATAAAAATATTAAAAATATGCAATAAATAAAAAAATTAAGTACTAACTACCGTCTCAAAATTCAACCATTTTTTTAATCACAAAATCTACTAATTTCGTAATATTCTTAGACATAATTAAGAGAAATAGAAAAATCAATCAATGCACACTCATTCTATTTCTAATAAAACTTTTAATTATAACTTTGAAACATCTATTGTACTTTTAATTATAAGTCTTATTTTTTAATTTGAATTATAGTCTTTTATAAATTTGAACACTTGTTTTATTTCAAATATGTTAAATGATATTATTTATTAATTAATATTTAAAATTTTAAAATTATAAAAAAAAAAATAGATCTAAACTTGAAAGTGATAATGTGATGGCTTTAACAATATTGATATTGTTCCTGCCATCATCTGAGTAAACCTTCATCGCCTACACACAATTGAAATAACATAAACGTAATTATACCTAATTATTTTATTTTTATTTGTAAAAGAAAATTCGAATTACAGAAAAATATGTAAAACTTAAATCACTCTGCAATGACCAATGAGTACTTACATCTTTTATTGCTCCGTAAACACCAATGTTAACTAATAATTCAAGTGATAACGTATGAGAACAACTTATAAAAAAGTAAATAATTACTAATTAGGGACCCATGTAGATAGATCATAATATAGTATTGCATATTTGCATACTGTTCGTGTACACCAAAGGCATATGTATATTAAGCAGACATTAATCAGCATAATTAAGAAATTAAATTTAATAGCCGAAAAAAGAAATTATTACTATATTGTAGTTACCTGGCCAATTATTGTGATTCGTGAGAGTGACGGTGTGTTATGGACCTGTGAAGACATCGAATTTCCAACATAAATATGTATGAATGAAGTTTTAATTACAAATACGAACTCTTTTACCATAATTTCACCATTATAAATTAGAATTCTTCATAGATACAAATTTTAATTCTTTTTCTATTTCTAATTTTATAATAATAAGACATTTGTAAAATTTCTATTCATTGATCATGTATTACTTAACAACATTCTATAAAATAAATAAAATTTATATTTATATATGTACAACACTGTATATTGATAATAAAAGTATCGCAAAATCTTATAAACTCTGAGTTAATATATTACATTTTTTTTTAATTTGAAAATTATAATTATAAAGAGCACTAAATAATTTTTTAGTATCAACAAATTAAAAAAAAAATCATATTTTTACATGCTATTTTCTCGATAATCTTATACGATATATTTCTTATACGATATTGATAATATACATGCTATTTCTAATTAATGATCGACAAGTTAAACTATGATATATTTCTTATACGAAATTAATAATATACATGCTATTTTTTCGATAATCTATTTTAGTATTTGAGTTTATGTTTAAATTGACCCCCTCCTACCTGGCCCCTAGATTCGTCCCTGGAATAAGTGAAATGGATGATCGTTTCGGAAAAATTGTTACATAGAGTATGTCTTCGCTTGATCAGACAGATTCATTTGAGGGTATCATTTCATCCAAAAAGAAAAAAAACTGAGAAAGTGTAAAAAGTTAAACTGATCTACTAGTGGATCAGATCTATGTGGATAAGCAACGGTGAAAGGTTGATTCAAAACACAGTTAATTACTAATAAGTAAATTAATGAATGAACTCAATAAGAGATTTGACTCTAATTTGCTAATTTTGAAAAGTTACTTGGATAATTTTTTTTAATCCAAAAATTATAATGTGTTACATAAAATACAATTAATTACTTCAGATAATTGTTTATCAAACAATATTATTCAAATAAGTTAATCAAATTCACGAGTCAAAACAACTAATTTAATCTGCCAACACTTAACGACTGAATGCCAAACAAGATCATAGTGTGTAGCGGAGGAGGAGGTCTGTGGTAGAAACGGATTTACAGAACATAAGAAGGTGGTGGATTGAATAAAAGGGCAAAAGTGATCCGCAGGGAGAGTCCACTATAATTAGGCAGATCTCCAAACCTGCAATATGTCTATATATTTACTATAAAGTAAATATGGTAATAAAATCTAGTCCTTCTCCGGCAATAGTTGGTCAAGAAGAAAAAAAAACAAGAAAGCAACAGTAGACTCCTTCAACTTGCATTTCTTAATTTTCCCACTTGATTTCCCTTTTAGTATAGTACTTTATAACGTAAAGTATGGATGTGTACGTTGCTATATAGGAGTAAATTATATTACCGTCCAGCAAGTTAGAGCATAAAATATACTGTATGCAAGAGACGGAGCAAGTTGCAACCTCCCAAATTGCAAGTTGCAAATTAAAGAGTACTACTTGTAATTATCAACAAACAGCTAGCCCAGTTGGTGATTAAAAAGATTGTCAAGTTGCAATGAAAAGATGTGTAGCTCTTTATTCTTCTCATTCATCACTTAATATTCATTAACACATTGGAACATCCGTACTCATTTTCGGTCTTTAATCCGTTAATTCGTTAATTTATTTGATGAAGTTTATTATTATACAAATAAAATTAACTATTTTGCTATTTTTTATGCAGCAGTACAAATCAAAGTAGTTAATCAATCTAACGAATCAATGAATTGATGAAATTTTATCAATGCAACAATGTTTTTTGGTCCATCAATAAAATTGATGGTCATCAATCCATCAATTACTCACTGACGCATAACTAAACTCCGTTAATTCGTCAATCTGTCTAACGAATCAACTATTTTTTTCATTGATGCATATGTTAAACTCTCATTTTCACTTGCTTAAATATCTTAACTAGATTGTAACAATCATCTGTTGTGGATTAGAACTTGAGAGGTGGACAAATTGAAGTTGAGGGAAGGACAATTTGAAGTTGCGGGATTACACGTGAAGGTGGTCATAAATTGAGGTCATAGTACAAGTACTACATATAAATGCAATAAATAAAACAACTTGATCTGTCCTTTTGATTCAGGCAAGTTGTAGTAAAAGTTTAAAACTCTGTCGATGCAAGTACTATTCCCTAACCTTCCGGCCCCAATCTGGAATGGATACTTGTGAATTTCCCCCCAACCTTTCATGGATCTCATACTACGCCAATTAATGATTACTTCATTTCAATATTATAACAATGTACTACGCACCTTTAATGTTTGTATACAGGACCGATCATGTTCTACTGCAAACCATTTTAACCTGAAAAACATATAAATCAACCGTGAAATGTCGATTATAGTAGTACAAATTAAAGGTTCCTAACAAAACTTGGAATGATCTTATTTGTAACCGGCATGTCTTAGCTTTCTTGTCTTTGGAACCAACCAAGTTTACTTATTGAAGAGTTTTTACGTTTCTAAATTAAGAAGATGAACATGAGTCGTTAAATTAGAAAATTACGAATCAAGCATTTTATTCAAGTAGGGTTAGAATCTACGATCAATCATCCCTTCAAAGCAATATCTCCGAATGCAAATGCAATCGAATTGAAGCACTAAATCAAACGATAATGCAAGAGTAAACACAATACATGGTTGCATTTGATATAAAACACTAAGAAGCTAAATGGATCATCCAAAAAAAACAAAAAACAAACGATCAATCATCTATACAATCACAAGCCAATTGTTACATCGATAATGGATTTTCTAAATTTGATCACAAAATGAACAATCAACACCACGTACATGACATTGTGTACCTCAATCCTCATAAGAGATTACATATATTCAAACACACATATATCTATGTGTGCGCGAATATGTACAAATAAATATATAAACAGCCAATTAACTCCGTCTCGATAATTTATTCGAGATCTGAGTTAACGATTGAAGATTACACTTAACAATCGTATCAACAAACACACAAGTCTCTTCTTTCGTATTACCTGGTGGAATATCAACAACATATGATTCCACAACCACCGTTCCGTTACCTAATGGTGCTTGATGTAACGTCGTCACGGATCGATAATTCGCAAGCCTATGATCACCACCAACAACGCTAAAACTAATCACATGTTGTTCTTCATCAAGAATCTCAAGCCTCTCGGTGCTACTAGCTGCCGGGAGGCCCGAGATGACGTGGACTTGTCTAAGAGTCCCTACTTTTCCATCTCCGACAAGAAGGTGACAGCTCTTGACAAAGTGTTTGTATGCTTGAGGGTTGTCGAAACGTCGAACGACCGACCAAACGGAGGAGACGGGAGCGGAGATTTGTTGGATCACGGCGGAGCAACACTGGTTAGGGCCGACTTGGTGTGTGTGGTACATGGCTACCGAGTCCGGGACTTGGGTTGTGCATGGTAGAGGGTTGCGTCGTTGAGATTGTTTGATAGTCGTAGTCGTATTAGTGGTAGTGGTAGGGTTGATTCTTTGAAGTACTATAGATGAAGATCTTTGAGTATTGGGATGCATTTTGTGTGTGTGTGTGTGTTTTTTTGTTCAAAAGAAATTTAGGTTTATTGGAGGGGATGAAAGAGTGTATAAATATTGTGTGTGTATGGATTAGTTTAAAGATGGTGGACAAGAGGGGAGGTGTATATTATGCTTTTGTATATGTCAAAAAGAAAGAGATGGTGGAGGGAGGAGACAAGGAGGGTTGGTTTGGGTTTTGGATCTCTTCAAACTTTGAAGATGAAGATGATGGGTTCTATGGGAATTCATGTGAGCTTCATTAAAAATACTTCCCAACTTGGTTTCCTTCTAAATTACCAAAACAACCCTTACAATTTACAAATTATACATTAACATTGAGATTACCCCAGACCTTGTCTCTTGCAATTTGAATTTTATAGAAAAGAAAAGTGGAGAACATTAAAATTATGCATATGTCATTTTCAACACAAATATTATCACATATTTACACATTTCTCTCGGTTTTAAATAGAAATAAAGCGACAAAGTAAAATAATTTCACTTTCACTCATGTTTATGCTACCTAATTCTAATATATAAGAACGAAACTAAGTGAAGATAAATATCAATTGAGTCCACTTTCACTTCACAAATAAGATGAAAGTATTTTACTTCATTAATCCTTAGTAATTTGCTGATTAGATGCAATTAATAATGTATTTAATTAACGGTAAAAAACTATGCCTATTAGAATTAGTGTTCTAAAAATCGGCGATTAATCGTCGATTAATCGGACGGCGGACCACCGTACTGATTAAGCGAAAATCGGTCAATTAATCGTTTTTTAGAAAAACGGTCAAAAATCGACTGAATCGGTCAAAAATCGGACTAATTATTAAAAAATATTTAAAATTAAAAAAAAATAATTAGAAAATTTAAAATGTAGAAACTTGATTAAAATGATAGGAAAAAACATTATTTTTGTACATGTAAATAATTTTAGATGTCAAAATCGTAAATTCTTTTAATTTTTTCTCTTAAATTGATCTCAAATTAAAAAGTTAAACCTTCAAAATTTTATTTATTAAAATTATATAATATTTTTAACATATTTGCATAAATATATGATAATAACATATGTTTAGTTGAAATAACGAAACAATTATATATATAACTATAATTATATATAAAAAATATTATTAAATATATTCCGATTAATGACCCGATTAATCATTCCGATTAATCCCCGATTACCCGATTAATCCCTGGACAGTGCCTTTACCGATTAACTCCGATTCCCGCTTTTTACAACACTGATTAGAATTAAAATTGTATAAAACTATTAAATTCAAACAAGATCATATGTATGGAGTAGGTTAAGTTTGAGACGTTTAAAATATTAAAATTGGATAAAAAGAACTGACAAAGAGAGGCGGAACATCAATATATATATATAAAGGAGGATACGCGGGAGGTGAGGTGACACCCCTAAGATCGTCTCAATCTATTTTTCTAATTTTTTTAGATGTTTACAATTTTAAATACTAATAAATCAAAAAATATTCTTTAGCATATTAGAAGTAGAATAGGTGTTCGAAGTTATAGAGGAGAAGAATTCGAATTTATAGCGAAGACATATAATTAAAAGTTCTATTTGAAGTAGAATATGTGTTTGAATTTGTAGAGGGGAAGAGTTCAAATATAAGAGAAGTTCTTGCAAAGTTCTATTTGAAATAGAATAGGTGTTTCGATTTATAGAGGAGAAAAGTTCGGATATAAAAGAAATACTTGCAATTAAAAGTTCTATTGGAAGTAGAATAAGCGTTTGTAATACATAACTAAAAGTTCTATTTGAAGTAGAATATGTAAAGTTATATAAGTGTTTTTTCGACGAAAGAGTGTCTCATTAGAAAAGAGTATGGTAACATAAAAATTAATATATAAGACAAATATATATTTTCAATATATTAAATTTGAGATTTTGATATTAAAAAGGAAAACGTGTTTCACGGGAGGACGGCTTATTAGCGAGGACCGAGTAATTTTCGTAAGTTATTTGATAAAAAATTTAAAAAAATTATTACGCCGCCGCAAAGCGCGGCTTTTTCAACTAGTTAATTTTATAAAGATCAAACCTTACAAAAAAAAAGGTTTGAAAGAGAAGAGGGTTATATAGTAAATTCATAAAATGGAATCTAGCTCTTCACTTGACTGCAAATAATTAAAGAAGCAAATAGGCTCCCAACTGCCCAGAAATTTAAAAAGAAAGATGCAAATTGAAGGGCTGCCTCAATTTTCTAATTAAAAATTTACCGAGAGAAATATTAAATCCAATACATATTTCTTACTTCTTATTTTTTTTAATTTGTAAATAAACAAATAACTTTGTTTTGGGTAATTTATTTAGAAGTAATTAGTTCCTAAAGTTGGATATAAAAGAGTGAAATATATACATATTTTTTATAAATTTCACACTATCTATTTTATTAATTTCGTTGCCTTGAAGCATTGGGGAAGAAATTGAATAGAGTTTTAAAGACAAAGCCTTCTGTCATGCCCTCTGTACACGCCCAAGTTCATTAATAATAAAGCAATCTGACAATTTTATTTTCCATGGACATCGTGTAGCTTCCACTGTCTCCTATCTCTTTTTGTCTTTTTAATATCACCACTTGCGGAGTTGCGATTTTATTTATACAACAATATTTTACCACTTGTGTTTAATGATACCTTAATGCAGATAACACGGTGTTTTCATTTTAATATATGTGATTCTTTTGTAAAGTTGGGTGATATCGATTTTTACCCCGGCAAAATGTCAGAACCTGTATGCGGTGCAAAAATTTACATAATTTTTTCCACCGGTTTTTTAAGGGGTAGATATCTCTCAAATTATATGTTCGAGAAAAATCAAATTTATCTCAAATCCTGGTTGTTTTTTTGTGTTTGCATTTTCAGTATACAACATGAAAGTATACGATCGAGATTTAGTGTCAGTTTTGTATTTACCTTTTGAATACACGATACGATACGAAGTACACGAAATAAATAAATATATATATTTATATATATATATTTATATTAGATATTTTAATATGTACATTAGATAAATTAATATTTATTACATGTTTAATACATAATTTCATAATATCATTTGTAAATATGATGTAAATACATATTTGTAAAAATTTAATTGAAACTTTTAATATTTAAATATTTTTTTTATTTTTATTTAAAATTACACGAAACACGACACGAAAGGTACACGACACGAAATATACACGAACCTAAACGGGTCAGTTTTGTGTTTAGTTTTACGTATACCAAACACAAAAATACACTACACAAAAATACACGACATGAACGAATCGCTAAGTCTAATCTTGAATGCAAAACACGAATTACATTGTGAAATTTTATTTTTTATTATTATTAGGAATGTGAAACATGAAATACATCATGGAATTTTCGTTTTTTTTATCATCACAAATGCGGAACAGGAATTACGGAATTCAAAATTTTCTATCACATTTTGTATAAATATAGCTTATAACCCGTGCACTGCACGGCTTTTTTTGAAATATTTATAATTATATTAATTTGTAAATTTTTAATATTTTTACGTTATTAGTTTTCATATTTTATTTATTAGATTTTATACGGTTAATATAATATTTATGCTCTATCTTGAGTTTTAAAAATCGTATTTGAACAATTTTACGGTCCACGCAAACTCACAAAATAATCTTTAATTTGACGATGGTTTAACACTTTTTTCCAATAAAAAATATCCTGAAACTAAATAAAGAATAACGTGAAGAATTGTTTGCATTAGTTCTATTCAAATTAAGAATAAAATTAAAATTAAAAAGATCTACTCAACTTAGAATTATAGTATTGACCAACAATCAAATAAACCTACTCAACTTAGAATTAAAGTTACGAATTTTGATATTGATAATTCTACTCAACTTATAAAATCTACTCATATTTGATTTATATTATTAAAATATTTTTAATATTTTATTAATAATGATCTAACGGTTCTCATTCATCTATTTTAAGATCAACGGTTCTTATTAATTTGACGATTGACGGTACATGATCAAAATTTTAGATAAAATCTCCCTTATGCTTATTATATATAAGGATATAATTATGGTTTATTACATCGTTTATCTGGTTTGTGTTTAAATTTTTAAGTTTTAATTCTATTAAATAACTAGCATAGACTCCGTATAATTTTTGGCTATTATATATATATATATATATATGGCGACTCTAAGATTATTTCAATCTATTTTTCTAATTTTCTATATTTTTTAAATTTTAAATACTAATAAATCAAAAAATATCATTTAACCTATTAGAAGTAGAATAGGTGTTCGCATTTATTGAGGAGAAAAATTTGAATTTATAAGGAAGACATATAAATAAAATTTTGATTTGAAGGAGAATAGATGTTCGAATTTGTAAAAGAGAATAAATTGAATTTATAGATAAAACATAGGATTAAAAATTCTATTTAAAATAGAATATGTGTTCAAATTTATAGAGGAGAAGAGTTCGAATATATAAGAAATACTGGCTAAAAGTTCTATCGGAAGTAGAATAGGCGTTTGTAAGACATAATTAAAAGTTATATTGAACGTAGAATAGGTGTTCGAATTTATAGAAGAGAATAGTTCAAATTTATAGAGATTTTATAGGTTAGACATATAATTAAAAGTTACATGGGAAGTAGAATAGATTTTCGAATGTATAGAGTAGAAGAATTCAAATTTATAAGAAATACATATTAAAAAAAGTTATATTGGAAGTAAAATAGGTGTTTGTAAGACATATATAATCAAAATTTCTATTGAAAATAAAATAGGAGTGCGAATTTATATTAGTGTTTTTTCAACGAGAGAGCGGCTCATTAGAAATGAGTATGTTAACAAGAAAATTAATATATAAGACAAGTATTCAATATATAAAATCTGTGATTTCGATCTTAACAAGGAAAATGTGTTTAATATGAGGAAAGTTTATTAGGGAGAAATGAGTGATTATTGTAATTTTATATATAGTTAAAAAGATTATAATGTCACCCTGAAGCGCAACTTTGTCAATTTGTAGGTTAGACATATAATTAAATATTCCATCGGTAGAATAGGTTTTCGAATTTATAGAGTAAAAGAGTTCGAATTTATAAGAAATACATATAAAAGAAAGTTCTATCAAAAGTAAAATAAGTGTATGTGATTCATTCATAATTAAAAGTTCTATTAGTAATAAAATAGGAGTGCAAATTTATATAGGTGTTTTTTCAACGAGAAGACGCTTCATTAGAAAATAGCATGCTAACATGAAAATTAATATGTAAGACAAGTATTCAACATATAAAATTGGGGAGTTCGATCTTAACAAGGAAAATGTGTTTAACGGGAGAACCGCTTATTAGGGAGAAATGAGTAATTGTTATAATTTTATAGATAAAGTTTTTTCAAAAAAATATGTATTTAACGGGAGAACGATTTATTAGGAAGAAATGAGTAATTGTTATAATTTTATAGATAAAGTTTTTTCAAAAAAATTATAACGTCGTCGCGAAGCGCAGATTTATCAACTAGTTTTATAATAAATTAGTCATTTTCAATACATGTGCAAGGTATATGATGGCTCTAATCTACACAACATCATGTTGTATTTTACCATTCAGTGACAATTTATAACATGAAACAAAGATATTTTGAAAGAATTTAATAGATATATATATAATAGTTTGATCGTAATTATGAAAAATTCAAATTTATTTTGACATATATGATAATTTAGAGGTTAATGAATTTGCACTCTCTCCCTGATTCAATTAAAACTAGTTGAAAAAGCCGCGCTTTGCGGCGACGTCATAATATTTTTTTTAAAACTTTATCAATTAAATTAAAAAAATTACTCAGTCCTCTCTAATAAGCCGTTCTCCCATGAAATTTCAAATTTAATATCAAAATCTCAAATTTAATATATTGAATACTTGTCTTATATATTAATTTTCATGTTAACATACCCCTTTTTTCTAATGAGCCGCTCTCTCGTTAAAAAAATACATATGCAAATTCACAATCCTATTTTACTTCCGATATAACTTTTAACTATATGTCTTTCCTATAATTCGAACTCTTCTCCTCTATAAATTCGCACACATATTCTACTTCGAATAGAACTTTTAATTATGTCTACAAATACCTATTTTACTTCTAATAAAACTTTTAATTGTATGTGTTATTCCATAACAATGAAATCACAGGATTGTAGAAGTGGGGGTGAATACAATCCTTTAAATTTCCAATTCTTTTTAACTGACAAAGCTAAACTTAGAACAAAAATATGAAATTGCAGAAAACTAATATCAAAAGAATTAAAATTTTAGGTGAATTGATTAATCCACCTGAGAGATTTTATTTGAAGAAATCTCTGTGTAGTTTTTGAACAAACTCACAGCTGTATTTACAATGTTTTTGCTTCAGCAATTTACAAAGGTTATTGCTTAAGCTCTTTAAAAGTAAATCTGATTTCTTAACTTCAAAAACATTGTTACACTTGGTTATATACTCAAAGTTTACAAGCTTAATTGAACTACATAAAAGTGTACAGTAGATAAAGTCCAAAATCTTGCTTTTTCACTCTAAGTACAATGGTCCTTGCAATGATTTGCCTTTTAGCTAATTGACATTGAAGAATCATCTCTTTTGACCATATGGAAATAGAATGCTTCCTCTTTTTTTTTCAGGGTTTCCCAAAATGCTGGTTTCAATGCTCTTTCTGTTCCATCAACCCATATGACTTGTCAGGATTGTCCCTTTCAAATTTCAACTGTTAATAATTGAAGTGGTATCGGTTGAGGTTAATCATGTAGCATCCGTTGAAAGTGTTGTGGTTGCATCCGTTGCAGTTTTTCAAGGTGCATCCGTTGAAAGCTGAATGACTATCCGTTGAAATACAATTTCACTTATGTAATAATTACAAGGCACAAAGTATTACAATCAGCCTCCCTATTCTACATATCTATTTGTAAGTCAACATGACTTGTTCAGCCTACACTATTATATTTCAACTGCTAGTACTTGAACAAGAAAGAGTATGTTACATTAAGACTTATCAAAAGATAATCTACCCATCAACCGATATTGTAATAACATACTATCCGTTGAAGGCTACACTTTACTTATACACATTTTACTGAGTTGATTTAGTTATCATCAAGAATCAAAATAATTCCTAACAATCTCCCCTAATTTATGTCTGGTTGAGAATCCGACATAAATTTAGGGCTTGATGATAACAAATCACTCCTAAGAAAAAATATACAAAAAAATGCAAAATTTGTATTAAGCTGCAGTATTGAAAAATATGAAAGACTTAAAGTGTGAAGTACATTACAGGGAGAATGTTCCTCTAGTCTGAGAAGATTTATGTCCTTTTCTTCTCTCTGGGAGGCTGAATCTTTTTCCTTCCTTCCTTAGCATAATTGGCCTCAATTTGATGTTGGAGCTGTCTATAGAAGTTATCTTCTTCAACAATTTTGGGGTCTAGCTTGGATTGCAACCATCTAAGGTATTTGGATTGCCTTAGATAGTTGATCCTCTAGTCTGAAGAATCGTCTACATCTCTCTTCATCTCTGAATTCCATCATCCAATAGGGTTGGAGATGAATTCTTTGTCCATTGTAGGGAATCCTTATCTTCCTTGCCAGACTATCAGGCGAGTTCCAACTAGCTCTTATATCCTCAATTTTCTTCATCGCACTCCTCCTTGCAAATACAGAGAATCCCCTAGTACTCTTGAAGCATCAGAACCCCTTGACCAATATTGGGTATCCTTCTCCTAGAATTCTCTGCAAGGGCCATTGTTAGGTCCAAAGTATCGTAGAAGGGGGGGTTGAATACGATACTCACAAATAATTTAATTTCGTTCGCGGATTAATCTTTCAGTTCTATAACGAAATCAAACACACCAAACCAAATCAAGTTTCGGGGAATATATCTTTTTATAAATATAAACCTCGAGGGGTGCTACAATTTCTAATCCGTAGATTAGCGTCAATGAGTTTAAGGTTACACAAATACAAAACAATGATCAAGTTCTGAGCACTATTAATTTCTCTGATAATTTTCTCCGGCTCTTCTCTCTCTCAGTAATGTCTCTGTGTTGAAATCCTTAACTGAAGAAGACACATTCTTCACTCTGTATTAACTGCAGACTTTGGTTTGAAAACCATCGAACTTAGATTGTAGAAACAATCCTGGCCGTTGGATCTTCAAAATCAACCTGACAACAAGAATACTTTTCACCTGCTCCTTAATAAAAAACCATCGAATGAATTAAGTTAATTCACCATTCGATAGTTTTTTAATTAAAACTATCGAATACCAAATTAACTTAATTTGATTTTCAATGAATCACTTTTTATATCATTCGATAGTTTTCTAAAAAGAAAAACTATCGAATCACTTTTTCTTGTCTTTTATCCATTAATGATTCCACTGAGCTCCTGGGTGTTTAAGTAATAGACTGTATCAATTTCTTCCGAGACGATAAACCAACTTGATCTTTTCAGTGTTGTCACCTAGTGCAACTGGTCTGGTTCACAGATGAATAACACTTGATCAATTCTTATTTTATGTCTTCAATATAGTGCTGCTGATAAGTCCCTTGTCATTCTGGTTGCTTCATCACTGGAATCCCGTGGTACTGAACCCTAAATCATTCACATACTTCTGTCGTCTTGAAAGTCTTGTTTCTATTGCTGTCACTGAGGCTTGAACATTTTCATGAACTTCTTTCCGTGACCTTTTTACGGACTTCAAGAATACATAACGTATTTTGATTTTTTGAGTTTACATTTTCTTCTTTGATTCTGGATTCCTGTGCTTCTATTAATACTATTGTCTGTCTTGTCCTTTGTTGAGTTGTAGTTATCTCTTTTACATCTTATGTTACATTATGCTTTACAGCCATGTACTTTCCTTTCCTCCTCTATAGACAAACATGAGTCTTTCTGGCAGATTTTTATGTTTGTCAATGCCCCTGACTTTAATCAATTCATCTAGATAGAGGTCCAAGTCTGAATACTCTTGTATGTCAGCAATGTATAGATAGTCTGTCTTGTCTTCAATTGGCTTGACAACTTGAGGAACATATTGGAGTTTGATTGGTCCCTTAAAAATTTTCTTCTTAATTTGGCTCCCTTTTTCTCTTTTTCTTTTCAGCTTCCAGTATGATCTTAGGGAATTCCAAATCATCAAATTCTATGGGCTCATATTTAACTTCAACAGAAGTTCTATGGAAGGTTGTGTCTTCTTGAGTTGTAGGTTTCATGATGTCATCAATTATAAAAGATTTGCCTTCAGCTTTCTTCACAACTTCTTCTTTTTCAGGAGAGACAGGCCTATTTGATTTTTTTTATCCTCCTGATTGGATTTGTTTTGGGCACTGTCTTTCCTTTCTTTTTTCTTTTTGGGAGGGGAGGCCACTTCTTCTTCAGCCACAGTCCCCTCATCTTCAAGTTCATCCATTAGCTCTACTGAAAGTCTTGCTTGCTTTTCAGGAGTAGACTCATAACCATCAGGGTTAGCCTCTCTTAGCAGTCTAGCTATCTCTTCTCTTTTGGCCTCATTGAATCTAGGATGGATGTTTGTAATATGTAATTCCTTGCCATTCCTATAGATCACTATCATAGCCTCTTTGGCTTTCACATCCTTTGTTTCTTTCAGCTCTTTTATCTGCTTTTCCATCACCTTGACTTCATCAGGCTTGGAGAGTGGATAATCCAGTTCTAGTTTCTTCTTTCCATGATGTCTAAGTGGAGAACCAATCTTTCCACTAAAGTATAGTTCAAACTCCTTGAGAAATGAAGGTTCAACATCATATAGACTTTTTGGAAGAACTACTTCAGGAGTGAGAACCTTTAGAATTGTGGTGTGAATAGGCACTGGTTCTGAGGATGCTGATATAGTGGTTATTTGAGATGAGGTCACAGCCTTCAAAATTGAATCTTTGATCAATCTCTCAAAGTTCATAAACCTCTGATTGATCCTCTCATTGATTTCCTTACTCTTTAGTGCTAGTTGTTCATGTTTATTCCTTATCTCTTCTTCACTCATTCCAGAAAAATCAAAGTCACTTGATGGACTTCAGGAAGTGACACTGGAGGTAGAACCACCCTTGTGAGTTGAAACTCACTTGGATTGGCAATTATTTGAGGTGTTGGCTTCTCCCCCACAATTGATGGCACAATTAGATTTGCAGACTCCCTCTCAACTTATGGCAATTTTTGAGTTGTTGATAATGTTGGTTCAGAGACCACTGGTACATTCTCCCCCTTTTTGTTATCAGCAAGGGTTTGAACAATGCCAGTAGCCTTCAGCAATTGTTATATGAGGTGAGTCTGTGCATTTTGATTAGTAATAAAAGTGTCCATCTTCTGCTCCATTTTGTCCACTCTCTTAGAAATAGTCTCCACAGACTCTGAGAGGGTATCTTCCTTGACTGCTTTCCTCTTGAGAGTATTAATTGTTGTAAGGGGAAAAGTAGTGTCTATTCTTCTTCCCACAACATCTTTGAGATCATCTATCTTAAGTTTGACCTCTTCTGTATAAGCTCTTTGATGAAGAAGCTCCATTTTCTGAAGTTGGAGAGATGTCATGAACTTGGACATAATGATCTTCCTTGTAGAATTGGCTGACTGTGATTCAGTAAAAGCTTGTCGATATTGCTTTAAAAGCACTATGTTGATCTCATCAAATTTGGCTTCATGTGAGAATAGTCAATCAGGTGTGTTTTCTGAGGTGGAAGGGCCTTCACCTCCTCCTTCACCACCACCTGAATCACTTGTATCATCTTCTTCAAAGGCGTTGTCATAGTTGAAGTCATCACCAGCTCCTGGAGGCAGTGATGAGATTGCATCTTTAGCCCTTAACAGTAACTCAGTAGTGTTTACTAAGTTCAATGTTCTTTCTGCCTCCACATTGCCCTGGCCAGCCAACACTTGATAGGCTGGTTTAGGATGAGTAAATGTCTCAGCATCCAGGTTGATTTGATCTAGTTCATGTTGATATTCTAACTGGAACAACATCTTCCTTTCAGCTTCATTGACATTCATTAACTCACTTGCAATGGTTGTGTCTTTCATCCTTATAACTCATGTACCTGCATTTGTCTCATTTTCTTGCATCGGGGGCTTCCCCTGGCTCACACCACTCACACCCTCACCTTCACCCAGTAAGGTGGAACTCTCATGCTCTCCTTTTGCCTGGCTGCAAACCAGCCTCTCACTCTCAAGTGTGTCACTCCCTGCCCTCAATCCTAAGAGTGTTTCAACAACTACTAGTTCATCTACACTTGATGTTGAAATAATTAAAGTTGAAATTTCAAGTGTAGGAGTAGTAGAAGTGAGTTTCAATGGATGGCTGTTGTGAAGCGTATCTGTTAAAAGAGAAACACTCATCAACGAATGAGAGATATCCGTTGAAGAAGGGAATGCAGTAGAAATTGAAGTAAAAACCAAGATATAATCTGTGGTGATTGATTTTAATTGAGGTGCCACATATGTAACCAAGGTTTCAGGAAGAGATGATTGATGGTCCAACAAATCATCTAAAAGATGATGACCACCAATTTTAGAATGGGGCTCCTCCAAGAATTTCAAAGATGGAGAATAAGGAATTTATGTGTTTATCTGTTGGGATTTATGGGTGATAGCATAGAAACAACTTAACTTTGTACATACTTAATTTTTTAATTAAGTAGAACATACTGTCACAGCCAAAGTATGTTCTTGTAATCAGTATGCAATGTCATTTTAGTTGTGTAATTTGAAAGAAGTTCACTTGCTGTGTTCAAGCCTCAAAGAATGCATATTAGATGACAACATGAATAAAGGTTACTGTCATAAGCATTGACAATAAGATTACAAGAAGACAGAATGTTGCAAGTCACGACAACATATTCACTATGACAGCAATATTGGCGGAAGACTACGCGACAACAACTTTAGCCCTCGACAGCAAGTTTGGAAACCTCGACAGCACTCTATGCGAGGAACTCATATTGTCACCAAAAGAACATTCCTGTGACAGCAAGCTTTGCGGCAAAAATAACTGTCTCGAGAAAGATCCTTGTTCTAGGTATCTTCTCAGTCAAATCCCGTGACAGTTTCAATGTTCAAGAAACAGGCGTGTTGCAGTATCCCTAAGCTACACCAAGTCTGCAAGACTACGACAGAAGCTTCAAGCACTACAAAACAAAAGCGAATCAATTCAAGAGCAAGGTCAAGTCTCTATTTGCTGAATTGTTTTAGCTGGAAATAGAATGAATCTAGGTTGCTTTCTTTGTATTGTATATCTGACATGTTAGCAATTTAGGAAAGTCACATGGGTAGACAGTTTGTAAGAAGCTTCCACTTGATAATGACAACAGCTTCACAAACCCGTGTTGACAGTGATAGGATTAGTATATACTTAGACTATCAATTCATTCTAGAAAAGTAACGAAAGCAAGCAGTGTCTTGAAGAAAACAGAAGCTCAAGATTTCGCTCTTGAGGTTGTAGCATCTCTTTGCAAAATAAATAAAAACATTTATTTTGTGAAACTTGCCTTTAGATCATACTGCTTGTAAATGCATACATATTACTGATAACATTAAATCTTAGTTTTGGTTGTTGAAATTGAGATTGAATTTTATCAGTATTGCATTCATCCCCCCCCCTTCTGCAATACACAAGGACCAACAACTGGTATCAGAGCAAACAAATTAACATACATATCTGAGATCACGACGACAATGCAGAAATCAAACAGTATCAAGATCCCAGCTTTTGATAAAGAAAACTACAGCATTTGGAAAAGAAAGATCTTGTTGTTTATCAAAGCTGCGAATCCACTATACCCAGGTATTCTCGAGAATGGTCCTTTCATTCCAAGGAAGGAAATTGAAGCCACAACAGTAAATGGTGAAGTCATTCCTGCACATTGGGTTCCCAAAGATCCCTCGGAAATTTTGGAACCTGAGAAGGAGAAGATGGTGCTAGATGATCACTTGCAACTCATCTTGCTCGATTCTCTCACGTTGGATAAAGCCATGTGTGGAAGTGTGATAAGCTGCACATCAGCCAAGGAGATGTGGATCAGGTTAGCTTTACTATGTGAAGAAAGTGAAGAAGTTAAGGGCAACCAAAGGCAAATACTGATATCACAATATGAGGCTTTCATGGCCAAGCCTGGTCAAGACTTAACTTCCATGTTTGAAAGGTTCAGTAAGCTCTTAACTGAACTACAGATACATGGCAAGTACTATGACAGAAAGGAATTGAATGTCAAGTTCCTGCTTACACTGCCTGATCACCTTGAACAGAAGACAACAGCCATACGAGAAGGAAGAGATCTCAACAATATAACCTTTGAGACACTTTATGGCATTCTGAAATCCTATGAACTTGAACTCTTTCAAAAGAGAACCATACAGAGTGGAACAAGGAACAAGATGGCTAATATGTCAAGTGCCCTAGTAGCACATGTGCCAAGGGTCACACATCCAAGTGAAGTACTACAAATCATACAACCAACCCCTATACAATCCTTGAAGATAGAAGAGGTTGTTGAAGATGATGAGAAAGTAGTACTGCAGCTCAATGATGTTGAAGATGAAGACTTTTACACAATGGAGGAACTGGAAAGCATGGACAATCCTACTATGGCTTACATGGCCAAAAAGTTCAAGAACTTTAGGTTCAAGAAGGATAGGTCATACAAGCCCCAAGGCCAAGCATCCAAGTTCAACAGAGGAAGTTCATCAAAGGCTGCTGTGGGAAGTTCAACCAAAGGAGGATACAAGACTTGATTTGTGGATAGGTCAAAATTCAAGTGTTACAACTGTGGTGAACCTGGTCATTTTGCTACTGAATGCAAAAGACCCAAACAGGTTCAGAGGTTTGAAAAAGGAACTGGTGGATACTCTAAGAAGAATCAAGGTAGAGCCTATGTGGCTGAAGGAAAGTGTTGGGATGAGACTGATGATGATGAAGAAGAAGAAGAATATGTCAACCTAGCTCTCATGGCTAGCACTGATGAAGTAGCATCAACATCTTCAAGTCAGGTACCTTCACTTGTCTTACTTGATATGTCCACTGATGAGTATAAGAAAACCATTAAAGACTTAAGTGCTGAAATGTTCAATGTTTATACTAGCTTATCTGCTGCTAATGAGGAAATCACTAGGCTGAGTAAGCTAAATGAAACACTAAAGTCTGAAAATGAATCTCTTGTTCTCAAAACCAGTTCACTAGACTCTTTAGCTCAGGAGAATGCTAGACTTAAAAATGAATTAAAATGTGCTAAAGAGATTGAGGAATTCCTGAGGAATGAGATTGCTGAAAATGAATTCAAGATTAAAGCTTATAAAAACTCATCAAAGATAGTTCAGGATTACAATGATAAGCATACAGAAAATCAGTCAGTTGGTATAGGTTTTTCATATGGTAGAAGACCTGGAAAGGAAACTGTGATTCAAGATTGTTCCGGAAATGCTGTTGTCAAACCCACCATTCTCAAGAAGGTTAAAACTCCTATTTTCAAAGCTGCAGAAATTGAGTTTGATGAAGAAGCCATGCTCATCAAACAAGAAATTCTTGATGAGGATGAAGGTGTTGACAGCACATCCAAGGATGGAAAGGATACTGTCACAATCCCCAAGACAGTAAACTTACCAAACAATCAGACAGTAAGTTCAAAAGATGCTGTCACAGTTGGCAAGACAGTATCTTCCAAAGATGTTGTCAAGAATGTTTCCAAGACAGTAGCTTCCAAACCTTCTATCAAGACAGTTGGAATAAAAGGTACTGTCAAGGAAAGTTCGACAGCAACTTCTGAACACACTGTCAATCCAGTAACTCCCAAGTCTAAGAATAGGAATGGTAAGGTAGGTGTCAATAAAGGAAATGGATACACTAATGTTGGAGGTGCTTCTAGGAAACTATGCAATAACTGTGGATCTTCACATCATTTAACACACGTTTGTAAGAACCCAATTGAGGATAAGATCAATGCTACTGAACTCAATGGTAACTTACACAGAACCCCTTTATGCATAGAACTATGAGTGTCTGTAACAACATTGAATGTATGCCATGCAAGATCACTGCCATGACTACATGCTTTAACTTACCTATTCTCACTACTGAAAAATGTTCATACATGCACACTGTTGAGACTTCTGAGCCTGTTGGCAACAACAAAAAGGCTTCATCCACTAAGAAAAGGATCAAGTCCAATTCTAAACCTAAGTGGGTGAAAAGAGAAGTCAAACATGAGGTTTTTGATGATGCTTATGATTTTATGACTGGAAGAAACTCAGGAGACACTAAAACTGCAGGACCCAACAAGGATTGGGTACCATATGCAACCTAAACACATTCTGTTTTACAGGGCAAGAAGAAAGATCAAGTCATGTGGATCATTGATAGTGGTTGCTCAAGACACATGACAGGTGATAAAGCCCTGTTATCACACTATGTAGAGAAAGCTGGCCCAATCATAACCTCTGGAGACAACAACAAGGGTTACACAGTGGGATATGGCTGTCTGGAAATTGGAAATGTTGTCATTGAAGACATTGCTCTTGTGGATGGATTGAAGCACAATCTACTCAGTGTCAGCCAATTCAGTGACAGGGGATTCAAGGTTGATTTTGATATGATGATGTGTAACATCTATCACAAAAAGGATGGGAGCCTCTCCTTAAAAGGGGTCAGAAAAGGAAGCTTATTTGTTGCTGACTTAAACTCAACAAAGAAGGATAAAGTTTACTGTTTTTACAGTAAAGCAACTGTTGGTGATAGTATGCTTTGGCACAGGAAGCTCTCACATCTCAACTTCAAGACAATGAATATTTTGATGAAGAAGGAGTTAGTGAGAGGTTTGCCCCAACAGGAATTCTGTCAAGAAGGACTGTGTGAAGCTTGTCAAATGGGCAAACTAAGGAGAGTTGTGCACAAGTCCAAGCAATTGAACACCAACATAGAAGAACTCAAGTTGATTCACATGGATCTCTTTGGTCCAGTCAATGTACCATCTATGGCCAAAAAGAGATATGCCTTAGTAATGGTGGATGATTACTCAAGGTACACTTGGGTGAAATTTCTTGAATCCAAAGATGAAGCTGCTCAAGTGATTATTGATCAAGTCAGAGTTCTTGATAGAACTCCAAACTCAAAAGTCCAAATCTTGAGAAGTGACAATGGTACAGAATTCAGAAATGCCACACTTGGAAATTTCTGTAAATATGAAGGAATTGTACAACAATTGTCTGCTGCAAGGACTCCACAACAGAATGGAGTTGTAGAAAGAAAGAACAAGACTCTCATTGAAGCAGCTAGAACTATGTTGCATGATGCCAAACTGCCAACATATTTCTGGGTTGAAGCTATCAACACGGCTTTTTATACTCAAAACAGAACCATGATTAACAAAACTCATGCAAGTACACCTTACTATCTGCTAACTGGGAAGAAACCTTCTGTCAAATATTTTCATGTGTTTGGAAGCAAATGCTTTATGATGAAGGATAACCATGAGAAGAAAGGAAAATTTGACACCAAGTCATTTGAAGGACTATTCATGGGTTACAGCACAGAAAGGACTGCCTATAGAGTTTATGTTATGGAACACAGGATTATTGAAGAAAGTGTTAATGTCACATTTGATGAAACCAAGTTTCCAGGACTGCATGAAGAAGGAAAGATGCAGAAATTCAGATTTGAGAATCAAGGATACTTGGAAGCTGAGGAAATTGTTGATGAAGAACCTAGCTTCACTCAAACTGTTGAAGTTGACAAAGATACTGTCAATCCCATTACTGTCAACCAAACTCCAGCTCAGTCACAGACCATAACCTCTAACATTCATAACAGTAATGACTCTGGAGACAATAAAGAACATGGTGAAGACAATGGAATTGATGAGCAGTCAACTCAACAAATTGAAGCAACTGTTCCTGTATAATCAAGTAGCTTACCCAGAATCACCAAGTGGAACAAGGTTCACACAAATGACCTTATCATTGGTGACCCTACTTCTGGAGTGAGGACAAGGAACAAAGTCTCTGCTGACAGCATGTTTTCATGCTTCCTGTCTCAAATGGAACCCAAGACAACTGATGAAGCATTGTTGGATTCTGACTGGGTGATAGCCATGCAAGAAGAGCTAAATCAGTTTGAAAGAAACAATGTATGGAAGTTGGTTCCAAGACCTAAAGTAAAGTCAGTCATTGAGACCAAATGGGTTTTCAGAAACAAGCTTGATGAAAATGGATTAGTGACAAGAAACAAAGCAAGGCTAGTGGCTAAAGGTTACTGTCAACAGGAAGGAATAGATTATGATGAGACATTTGCACCTGTTGCAAGACTTGAAGCCATAAGAATCTTTCTAGCTTATGCTGCACACTGCAACTTCAAAGTATTTCAGATGGATGTCAAAAGTGCCTTCCTAAATGGAGAATTGGAAGAAGAAGTGTATGTTGAACAACCACCAGGGTTTGAGGATGCTGAAATGTATGATTTTGTGTACAAACTCTTCAAGGCTTTGTATGGACTAAAGCAAGCACCCAGGGCTTGGTATGACACTCTTTCCACTTTTCTGTTGGAAAATCAGTTTACTAGAGGAGTTGTGGACAAGACACTTTTCTACAAACATCATGGCAAGGACATTATTCTGGTACAAATCTATGTGGATGACATCATTTTTGGTTCTACAAATGAGAAGCTGTGTGAGAAGTTTTCCTCTCTCATGAGTAACAAATATGAGATGAGTATGATGGGAGAATTGTCATTCTTTCTGGGATTGCAAATTCTTCAACAACCTGATGGAATCTTCATTTGTCAAGCTAAATACATCAAGGAACTTCTCATAAGGTTCAACTTGGAAGATTCATCACCTGCAAAGACACCAATGTCCACATCAACTAGTCTGGATCTTGACCCTAAAGGAAAGAAAGTTGCCTCAAGCACCTATAGAGGCATGGTAGGATCTCTCCTATACCTAACTGCTAGCAGACCTGACATCATGTTTGCTACATGTCTCTGTGCAAGGTTTCAAAGTGATCCAAAGGAGTCACACCTAGTAGCCATCAAGAGAATCTTTAGATACCTAAAAGGCACTCCTAACCTAGGCCTTTGGTATCCTAAGAACACTGGATTTGATCTAATTGGTTACTCAGACTCAGACTATGCTGGATGCAAGATTGACAGAAAGAGTACTACTGGTAGCTGTCAATTTCTTGGTGGAAGATTGGTTTCATGGTTTAGCAAGAAGCAACATTCAGTTTCTACCTCAACTGCAGAAGCTGAATATATTGCTGCAGGCAGTTGCTGTGCACAAATTCTATGGATGAAGAATCAACTTCTGGATTATGGTATAGTGTTAAGAGACATTCCTATTTACTGTGACAACACTGGTGCCATAGCCATTTCAGACAATCCAGTTCAACACTCTAGGACAAAGCACATTGATATAAGACATCACTTTATCAGAGAGCATGTTGAACAAGGAACTGTGAAGCTGATCTATGTCCCAACTGACAAGCAACTAGCTGACATCTTCACTAAGCCACTGGATGAAGCAACCTTCAACAGGTTGGTAAGTGAATTGGGAATGCTGAATCTGGTATGTTGATTTACTAAGTTTTCTAAATTTCCAATTTTTCTTTGAAGCTCATGACAGCACCTTCAAACCTGCTGTCAAGAGAAGTTACTGTCTACTTGGTCTATGTCTGTTATGTGACAGCACGTATTGATTTGACTATTCATGTCTGTATTCCGTGCCAGTCTCATACTTTTAGACTCTGTATGACATTAATGTGGTTATTTGCTTAGTTTAAGAGATAAATATTTGTTCCATTGGACTTTCATACTCTTTGCATTAATCTGTAGGATTAAAGGAGGACACGACCATTAATTACTTTTGTGGTAGTTGTATGGGTACTCTAACTGTTGACCATTAGACTTTAATCCTTAGACGGTTTTGACTATAAATTAACCTTAGGTTTCACCAGTCTGCTCTCAGTTTTAAAGTAAATTATGGAAAACAAAGTAGGAATAGAGTACAGGCCAAAAGTCTCGTGTGAATCTCACCTTAGAGATGAAGTGGAAGTCCTGTTTGATGAACTTGAAGACCTGCTTCATGAGGAAGATGAACAGTCTCAAGCCCTTCAAGCACAGGAAGAGGAAAAATGGAAGATTCAAGAGGAAGAACTTCAGGCACTTCTCAAGGCAGAAGGTCGCTCTGAAGAGGAGATTAGGAAAGAAATTTTAGAATTAGTTGATAAAATCATAAACTGATGTACTCAATGCTATATTTAAATGATTTTATGAATGAAAATAAAATTTCTTACTGTTTTGTTTATTGAGTTTTATTTCGTCTGTGTTAATTGCATAGTATCTGTGTTCAAAAGATTAAATTGCTAAATCCACACTCTGTTAATTTTAGGTTAAGTTTATGAATAAAGCATTCTGGTAAGTTCATGACAGAAATGATTCCCAAACTAAGTTGCTGTCATTAAGAAGGATACTGTCCTGTGTCTCTTGACAGCAAACTTCTTGACAGCAGGGAAAGACTTTTTGTCAAGACTTTTACAGGATACTGTCATTCAGATGCTTAACGGTGACAACATGTTTTTGCGCCATAGTTGCTGTCGCGCAAAACCTACTGTCACCACCGCTTATTACTGACAGATTGTTTCTAGCGCACAGGTTACTGTCACGAATAGTGGACCGTTGAAATTGGATATTCATCCCACGTTTGACAGTGAATAACGGGCAGTAACTCACGTGTTGTGTGAGAGGGTTAAGACACGTTCTTTAAACCCGTTTTTTGTGCACCAACGTTTGAGATACCCTTTTTATTCCCCAGTTACTCAGACATATCATTCTTATCAAACTCAAGGCAAAATACTTTTCTCCAAGCAAAAAGCTATTTTCTTACTTTCTTCTTTTCTTGAATCTCCATGGCCCCCAAACAGACTCTCTCTCAAACAAACTTTGCTGGTATCTTTTCGCCCAATGATGCTGGTGAAGGTTTCAAAGGACTAGTGTTTTTCTTGAACAAGTCCTATCTTGGTTCTGCCATTACCTCAACACCCATTCTCGACCTAGACAGAATTGAGGCATTTTGGCAAACTGCTGTTGCTCAAACAGAGGGTGAAAACCCATCTATTCAATTCACAATCAATGGGCAACACTACATTCTTACAGCTGAGGTCATCAACACTGCTCTTGGAATTACACTTCAAGAAGGCCGACATTTTGCTGAACTTGCTAATGATGACACTCTCAAGAAGCTCTTCTTGAAGATTGGGTATGCAGGCCCTATTCTCGAAGAGGGAACAACCAAATGGTATCCGTCTGGTGAAATGGATAGGAAGCATCTGAGAAAGGAGTGGAGTATGATTTTTGATGTGATGGTCAAGGTGTTCTCTACCAAGTCCACTGGCTGGAATGGAATACCCTCCTACATCAAGAAACTGACACATTCTCTTATCCATGGATACAAAGTGAATGTTGGAGCTCTCCTCATGGCACACCTCAGGGCTGCCATAGGTAAGAAGGTTTCAATCTACCCTCGTTTTCTTATGATGTGCATCAACTCTTTCTGTGATTTTAATAATGATGCCCCTCGTTTAGAGGCTTGCTCTGTTTTGAAAAAGAACACACACACACACTGTTATCTTCACAGAATCTCAATGCACATATTCCACTTTGTTTCACTCAGCACATGATTGATCAAGTGTTCAACCTTGATTTTCCATTACCTTCTGGTTATGAATCTTTCACTCGTGCGAATGAAACTGAATTAGACCCAAATTCAGTTAACCCACATTCAACACCATACACTCAGCCTAGGCTCTCTAGACTTCCCAAAGCCCAAAGAGAAGCCTTGCAAGAATCCAGGAAACGACCCTTAGAAGCTGATGTTGGTGGTAGCTCTGTTAGTCAAGAGGGAGACACTGCACCTAGTGCAGCAAATAAGGAGGATAGTCAAACAGAACCCCCAGTGGTTCCCCCTGAGCCTAAGAAGAAGAAAGCTAGGAGGACCAAAACCACTGTTAGCCAAGCTGCAGTTTCTCAACAAACTGTGGTTCCTGAAAGGGATTCAAACACCTCCCTAGATGTGCCTTCTCAACAAGGTGCATCTATTAAAATTGGCCTGTCTCCCAAGGCACCCTGTACAGAGTCTGCACAAACTCATGGTTCACAACCTGAGGAACCCCCACTTGAAGAAACACACAGTGAGTTAGGGCACAATGAGGACTTCTCTATTCCTTTTGATGGTTCACATGTTTCTCCTATGAATCAGCCCCCACTCTTTGCTACACTTTCACCTTCTTCCTTCCCTATACATTCTTTTGTTTCTTCTCCAAAACCTAGAGAAGGGGACAGTCCCAACCCTTCAGGTTTTGATCATCCATCTCCAATCATGGATGAGCCCCCATCTAGTGGTCCACAAGAACCCATTTCTCAAAGTGAAATGGATACCACTCCTCCAAACACTGAGCTAGGGCAAAGTGGTATTTTGTCAGAAAATGAAACAGCCAACACTTTGTATGAACTCCAAGGAGCATCTTACCTTCAGGAAGATGCTGTCACAGCCTCTGTTGCTGTCAACGACACTGGAAATGTTGTTGTCTTGGACACAGCTGCTGTCATGGGTGGAGAGAAAGATACTGTCAACATAGAACCTACTGTCACTCCACATCCCAAAGATGCTGTCATGCCAGAACCTGCTGTCCACACTTCAGCCGACAGTAAAATTCCTGTCAAAGATGTTGTCCAGTCCTCTCAGCCAGATTTTGATGCTGTAATCATTGAGGATGCCTCTGATGATGACCTACCTCTTGCCAAACTCTTGAAGGTACATTCTAAATCTTCTACTTCCATGCATGTTAGTACTGCTCATACCCATGCATTTAGGTTGAGTGAGGGTGTGCAAAAGAAAAGAGAGATAAAAGAAAAGAGAGGTGAGCATAAAAATGAGAGGCAGCCAAATGAGCTGGCAAAAGGAGAGGGACTTGAGCATGTCCAGAGAGATCTTGAGGGAGCCCACACTATTCAGGCGTTAGGCCTTGAGAGTCAAACTGTGAGGAGTGATGAGATCACTCAAAAACACCCTGAGAGTGTGAGAACCCCCTTAGCCTCTAAGCCCCTTTCTTTTCCTTCCCTTCCAAGAAGGTTAAGGAATGGTGGCCCCTCTGCACATTTTGGTAACAGGATTGAAGCTCTGGAAGGCCAGTGTGCTACCTTGAACTCCAAGATGGACTCTATCTCTCTCTCAACTGGTGGTTGATGGTTTTGCTGCTACTCAACTATCTATCCAGTTCCTTACTGACCTAGTAGCTGCCAACTCAACTAAGGGGGAGAAGGTAGCAAGATCAGAATCAATAACTATTCAGGGATCAGGTGGAACTCGGGGGGAGCCAGTAGCTGTGAAGACCAAAGGGGGAGCAAAACAAGTTTCTGGAGTCAAGAGTAAAGCAATGTCAAAGGGGGAGCAAGTCAAACCAAGCAGTGGACAACCAAAGGATAAAGCTGAAGAGCTTGTTGAAGTTGACTTGGATGGTGAAAAGGTGTTAATGTCTAAGGCAACTCAAGATGCAATGCAAAGAAGACCTGCATCTAGACACCCAATTCTACCTCCTGTAACAATTAGAGAACCAACTTCAGCAACTCAATAAACTGCTCTACAGAAAAGATGGAGAGAAATGGAGGAACAAAATAAGCTTGGGAAAGGTAAAGGGAAACTGCCTGAATCCATCCAGAAGGGAAATACTTGGTCCAATGGTACTGAGTTTGATCAAGAAGAAGCCAATACTATAATGGTGGATTACATGGAGAGCACATTACACAATCATGACATTGAATTTAGCAGTCTGGTGGAAGAAGCAATGAATGCACCAAGCAACAGTCCAACCAACATCGCAAAACTGTTAAAGGATCAAATCACCAGTGTCAGTGTAATGGTGAATGATGAGAAAAGATGGGCTGTAAGTATCTATTTCACTTCTGGCATATCCTATTTCATCACAATGCAGTTATTGCAGAGTCTGCCAGCAAAGGTGTTGTGTGCTATGAAGGGAAAGATCAAGGCAACTCAAACACCATTCAATGAAATATTGAATATGCAAATCCAGAACATGATCACACAGAAGCTACCTGAAGTCTACACAAATCCACCATGTGTTTTCTACAGATCTACTACAATGGATGGCACAAGAAGGAACAACTACATGAATTTGATCAATCCATCCAGGATGCAAACTGAGTCAATTCTGAAAGTGCTATATGGAATACTCAGCTCAAATTACAATCCAGGAAGAGTCCATGTTGTTCAAGAGATCTACAAAATACTGGTGTTGAGAGACAAGGCACTGGGAACTAGAGTGAAGGAGTTAATCACTAGAGCCAATGCTAAAAGAACTGATCAAGGTGGAATCTGCCTCTATGATATTCCTTTTCAAGATGATGATGATGAGATTGGAGGTGGTGAAGCTTCTGGAAATGCAGGCAATGCTGGTGGAAGTAATTCTAGGAATACTGGTATTCAATCTCAGAATGAAGGCAATGAAGAAACTCCTAGTCAGGAAAAGAAAGATGCTGATGCAACAGATGAAGAGGAGCCAAGAATACTGGAAGCTTTGGAGGCAAGCATTCTTAGATGTGCTATTGACTGCATAAATGCAGAAAAAGATGCTGTCACCAAAGGTACTGTCGACAAGGAAACTGTCATAGAAGATGCTATCATGGAAGATGTTGTCGATAAAGGTACTGTCAAGGAAGGTTCTGTCAAGGATGAAGCCAAAGCTACTGTCAAGCCCAAAAGACTGAAAGCTAAAGCAAAAGCATGGTTTTATAGACAGAAACCTGAAGGAAAGCACAAGTACTCAGGAAAGGAAAAGGCCACTGGATTTGGCAGGAATCTTAAGAAGCCAATTCAATCAATACCTCCTAACAGTCTTAAGATACAACAGATGCAATCCAAAGAAATCAAGAGTGTTGAGGTTAAGCTGGATGCAAATCAAGAGGCCACTGAGTACATTCTGTGGTGGGAAGAATCAAGATCTACCAAGGTTAATAAGGACTTCTATCTGGAAGCCACATCAACCAGTGGTAGAACGACAACCATAGATAAAAGGAGAATTGACTTCTTCTACCTGGAAAGAATGGTGGAGTTGTTGGAGAGCTATGAAAATGTCTCAGAGTCTGTCATGGAACATATTCTGAAATATCAGGCTGATAGGGATGCTGAGTTCTATCAGAAATTTGGCTACAATTTTGCAGATTTTGATGATGCTGATATTTTAACTGATCTACCAGCTTCTCCTATACCATATCACTGGTACTATGAGTTTGATGATTTACCCACAGAAGAAGGGCAAACCCAACCAACTCAGGAAGGGCAACCCAAGCCAAGCAAAAGACCTGACTCTTCTCAATATTCTCAATATCAGTCAGAACTTGATAAGAAGGAAGCTGAACTCCTAGAAAGATGCAAGACTGCCAACAAGGCAGAAAGTGAAGCTCCAAATTATCAAACATGTATGCTGGAAAATCCCTTAAGAATCAAGCATCTAAGAGAAGAAATCTACGTTTGCAGCTTGCACAAGCTAAAAACAACCATTCTGAAGGATTTACAGTATATGGTAGCTGGATCAATTCATCCCTTGGAACAGATTTGTTCTGATGAGATAGAGGAAATATTGAAAAGGAGAAAAGGAGAATGTTCAAAGCTGGACAAGCAAAGGAGGATGTCTCTCAATGCTTATCTTGGAAGTAGATTCAAGCTCATTCTTGAAGAACTCCACTTCAGAAGCTATCCATATGATCTAGAGCTATGGATGAATCTCAGGGATGCTAATTCTCTTATCTCTCCTACTATCAAGAAGATCATTGAAGAAATAGAAGATGCTGCAGTCACTCCTGCTGAAATCTCTCTTGTAGAAGGTCTAAGAGGATTCTTGGTAGAAGCTCTCAAAAGAGAGGATGTAGCAAGACAGAAGAGGAAATCTCAAGCTAAGTAAAAATTCTTAATCCATTCTGATCTTGATAGTTAAGTTGTCAGAATATATTGTAAATTTGTTGTTATTATCCATAAAAACAAATTGGGGGAGATTGTTGGGATTTATGGGTGATAGCATAGAAACAACTTAACTTTGTACATACTTAATTTTTTAATTAAGTAGAACATACTGTCACAGCCAAAGTATGTTCTTGTAATCAGTATGCAATGTCATTTTAGTTGTGTAATTTGAAAGAAGTTCACTTGCTGTGTTCAAGCCTCAAAGAATGCATATTAGATGACATCATGAATAAAGGTTACTGTCATAAGCATTGACAATAAGATTACAAGAAGACAGAATGTTGCAAGTCACGACAACTTATTCACTATGACAGCAATATTGGCGGAAGACTACGCGACAACAACTTTAGCCCTCGACAGCAAGTTTGGAAACCTCGACAGCACTCTATGCGGGGAACTCATACTGTCACCAAAAGAACATTCCTGTGACAGCAAGCTTTGCGGCAAAAGTAACTGTCTCGAGAAAGATCCTTGTTCTAGGTATCTTCTCAGTCAAATCCCGTGACAGTTTCAATGTTCAAGAAACAGGCGTGTTGCAGTATCCCTAAGTTGCACCAAGTCTGCAAGACTACGACAGAAGCTTCAAGCACTACAAAACAAAAGCGAATCAATTCAAGAGCAAGGTCAAGTCTCTATTTGCTGAATTGTTTTAGCTGGAAATAGAATGAATCTAGGTTGCTTTCTTTGTATTGTATATCTGACATGTTAGCAATTTAGGAAAGTCACATGGGTAGACAGTTTGTAAGAAGCTGCCACTTGATAATGACAGCAGCTTCACAAACCCGTGTTGACAGTGATAGGATTAGTATATACTTAGACTATCAATTCATTCTAGAAAAGTAACGAAAGCAAGCAGTGTCTTGAAGAAAACAGAAGCTCAAGATTTCGCTCTTGAGGTTGTAGCAACTCTTTGCAAAATAAATAAAAACATTTATTTTGTGAAACTTGTCTTTAGATCATACTGCTTGTAAATGCATACATATTACTGATAACATTAAATCTTAATTTTGGTTGTTGAAATTGAGATTGAATTTTATCAGTATTGCATTCACCCCCCCCCCCCTTCTGCAATACACAAGTACCAACATTATCATAACCACATCTAGAAATAGAGTTGGTGAGTTTGGTGTTTCTGTTTCGATTTGAATGCTGGGAGAATGGGGTTGTGACTCCACATTTATTGGAGTCACATCAAACTGACTTTGTGAAGGTGCAAGCACAAAATCTGATTAACGTGATCATTTAACGGTTGAGATTAAAGTGCTATTGATTAACGGATGAGAAGTAAAACTCTTAAAATTTAGCTTATCCATTGAAAAACAAATAGCTCGTATCCGTTGAAAAGTAACAATCTAGTAATATGTTTGACCTTCAACCAATAGCAGCATCGGTTGAAAGAGTAATTTTGACTTAGACAAAATTATCACTTTTTCTGAGAATGACAATTCTCAAGAAAACCAACATTATATTGGCTGCATTACAGACTAGCAAATATTCAAAGTAGTTAAGAGTGGTTAAGCATACCTAGCTCACTTACCAACCTTAAGAATGTTTATTCATCAAGTGGACTGGTAAAAATGTCTGCAAGCTGCTTTTCAATTGGAACAAAATGTAGTTCCACAGTACCATTCATCACATGTTCCCTGATGAAATGATACTTGATGTCAATGTGCTTGGTTCTTGAGTGTTGCACTGGATTCTCAGTTATGGCAATTGCACTAGTGTTGTCATAGAAAATTAGAATCTTATCAACTCTTAAACCATAATCAAGAAGTTGATTTTTCATCCAAAGTATCTATGCACAACAACTTCCAGCTGCAATGTATTTAGACTCAGCAGTTGAAATAGAAACTGAATTCTGCATTTTACTGAACCATGATACAAGCTTGTTTCCTAGAAATTGACATGTGCATGTAGTACTTTTTCTGTCAATTTTTCACCCTGCATCGTTTGCATCTGAATAACCAATTAGATCAAAACCAGAATCTCTAGGGCACCAAATGCCAAGGTTTGGTGTTCCCTTGAGATATCTAAAAATTCTCTTTATAACAATTAAATGAGACTCTTTAGGATCAGCCTGAAATCTAGCACATAAAGAAGTAGCAAACATAATATCAGATCTACTAGCTGTCAAATATAAAAGTGAGCCTACTATGCCTCTATAGCTTGAAATGTCCACAGATTTTTCCTTAGTATTTAATTCAAGCTTAGTGGCAATTGGCATAGGGATTTTTGCTGGAGAACAATCCATTAAGTCAAATTTCTTTAGGAGATCATAAACATATTTTGTTTGACTTAAGAAGATTCCCTCTTTCACTTGTTTAACTTGTAAGTCAAGGAAATAGGTAAGTTCTCCTATCATGCTAATTTCATATTAGCTTTGCATAAGTTTGGCAAACCTTTTGCAAAGTTTCTCATCTGTAGACCCAAATATTATGTCATCTACATAAATTTGAACAAGTATACTAGAGCCATTAGCATTTCTAAAGAAGAGAGTTTTATCAACAATACCTCTAGTGAAGTGATTCTCTAAAAAAATAGTGAAAGTGTGTCATACCAGGCTCTAGGTGCTTACTTTAGTCCATAAAGTGCTTTGAGTAGGAAATAGACAAACTCTCGATAATTTGGATCTTCAAAACCAGGAGGTTGACTGACATACACCTCCTCTTCTAATTCCCCATTCATAAAAGCACTTTTGACATCCATCTGATAGACCTTGAAATTGGCATGGGCTGCATAGGCTATGAATATCCTTATTGCCTCTAGTCTTGTAACATGAGCAAATGTTTCATCATAATCAATTCCTTCCTCTTGAGAATAGGCTTTTGAAACTAGTATAGGTTTATTCCTTATTACTATGCCATTTTCATCCATCTTATTTCTGAATACCCACTTTGTACCTATAGCACTTCTGTTTTTGGGTTTGGGTACCAGCTTCTATACATTGTTCCTTTTAAATTGGTTTAGCTCTTCCTGCATTGCTAATACCCAATCTGGATCTAGAAGAGTATCCTCCACTTTCTTTGGTTCATCTTGTGAAAGAAAACTACTGTATAGACATTCATCTTGAGTGGCTCTTCTAGTTTGAACTTTTGCAGAGGCATCACCAATTATCAGTTCAAATGGGTGATCTCTTGTCTATTTTCTTTGAGGTGTCAAAGGGGCCCTTGAAGAAGTTTCTTCAATGTCATGAATGTGATTAGGAAAGTTTGATGTTGAGTTTGACTTAGAGAAACTCCCCCTGAGTTTGTTGTGTTAGCCATTCTGTTTTGTGATCCTTCAACGGATGCCTCAAAATGACTTTCAACGGATGCATCGAGTTGGCTTTCACCAGATATGGAATTTTGTCTTTCAACCGATGCTCCATTTAACCTTTCAACAGATGGCTCCAAAGCACTCGTGCTTTCTGAGTTGACCACTGTTGGAACATTTACTCTTGGTGAAACTTCTTCACTTTCTTGATCATTAACTTCATCATCTTCTCCATTGTACATCAGACCCTCAACCTCATTATCAAACCTGATAGTTTCATGAAAACCCTCATCTATAAGCCGTTGAACCTTTGCATCATCAAAAACATGTACATATTCCATAACAATGTTGATTATGTAATTGTAGACTCTGTAGGCTTTTCCAGCTGCATATCCAACAAAAATTGCTTCATGTGCCTTTGCTTCAAATTTACCAAGATTTTCACCTTGGTTTCTCAGTACAAAACACTTGCATCCAAAGACATGTAGAAATTCCAAAGTTGGTTTCTTTTTCCTCAATAATTGATATGTTCTGAGTGAAACATGCAGTACTGTTAACTGCCTCAACCCAGAAATAAGTTGGTAACTTTGATTCATCTAACATTGTTCTTGCAGCTTCAATAAGAGTCTTATTTTTCCTTTCCACCACTTCGTTCTGTTGTGTTGTCCTTGCTGCAGAAAACTCATGAACAATTCCATTTTCTTCACAAAACAACTTCGTTGTTGAATTCTTGAACTCAATGCCATTATCACTCCCGATTCTTCTTACTTTGAGTTCAGGATGATTGTTTGCAACCTTGATGTGATTGATTATGATTTCACTTGCCTCATCCTTGGAGTGTAGAAAGTAAGTCCATGTAAATTTAGAGAAATTATCCACAATCACAAGGAAGTATTTCTTCTTTGATATTGACATTACATTTACTGGTCCAAATAAATCCATGTATAGAAGTTGTAGAGGTTGATCAATTGATGACTCACTCTTGCTTCTGAAAGAGGCCTTCTTTTGCTTCCTCTTTTGGCATGCATCACACAATCCATCCTTGGAAAACTCCAATTGTGGAATACCTCTAACCAGATCTTTCTTCACCAAGTCATTCATGGATTTGAAATTTAAATGTGACAGCTTCTTGTGCCATAGCCAACTCTCATCCTTACTTGTTTTGATGAAAAGACAAGTGACTGTATTTTCATTTGTTGAATTGAAGTCAGCAAGGTACACATTTCCCTTTATGTAGCCTGTCAACACCACATTGTTGTCCTTTTTGCTTGAGACAACACAGGCTTCTTGTAAAAATGAAACTGAAAAATCTCTATCACACAGTTGACTAATACTTAACAGATTATGCTTGAGTCCATCAACCAGTGCTACTTCATCAATTATGACATTTTCTTTTGCAATTAAGCCATATCCCTTTCTATAACCTTTGTTGTCATCTCCAAAGGTAATGCTAGGGCCAGCTCTTTCCTTGAACTCTGTGAGCAGGGTAGAATCTCTAGTCATGTGCCTAGAACAACCACTATCCAGGAACCCATCACAACCAAATCAAGTTGATTTTACCCAAGTTTCCTTGGGTCATGTCTTGTTAGCCTTCACCTTATTTCTTAAGTCATTTTGCACTTTAGGTTTTGATTGATTTAAATCAACCTTGACCCTTGGTGTTGACCTTTGAGACATATCTCTTTGTATGTTCTCAGGTGCATAAATGTTTGATGCAAGCATTTGTGAATGATGTGCATACATAGTGCTCAAATTTGGCATGTTCCATGACATTTGTGGCATGTTAAATGAATTCATGTAAGGATTTGGAACAAATGACATGTTAGCATACATATTGGATGCATGAGCATTATGTGCAAACATATTAGGCATGATAGACATAAGAACATTAGGTATAGGCGTAGGCATTTGAACATTAGCATTCTTAACAGACTTGCAGTTAGTGTACAAATGATTAACACTACCACAATTAACACATGTTTTTCTAGGGGCAAACTTATCAGGTGTGTAATTGTTGTGTTTGTTAATGCCTACTTTACCATTTCTGTTTTTCTTCTTTTTACCCTCAACCTTAACCTCAATGTTTCCTAATTTGTCCTTCAATTGCTTGTTGGACAAATGACCTATGTTCACCTTCTCAACTTTCTTAGAGTTGCTACTTTCTCCTTGAACAAAGTTTCTACTGGTTGGACCATACTTCATGTTCAATTTCTCAAGTTTTTCCTTGCTGACATTAGCAGTATGTTTCAACGGATGGTTCTCATCCGTTGAAGAGTTATCTTTCAATGGATGATCACTATTCGTTGAAGCATCATCAACACCTAGATCTTCAACAACAACATCTAGTTTCTTCTTTTCCCTATTCCAGGTTTCTTTACAGAATGTTTCCATTCCTTGAACTTTTATAATATTGGTTGCAACATTCTTGGCATCATTCCAAGTGGCAATTATTTCATTTATTTGGCTAATAATTTTTGAGAATTTCTTCTCTTTTCAATACATCTAGCAGTTCATTTTTAGCATTCAGACAATCTAACCTCATTTTCTCAAACTCAATGAATTGAGCTTCTAATGCAGCATTCCTCATTCCCTTGCCTTTGCTTGATTCAGCTCTACTTTCACAAACATCACTATTTGGTGTAGCTTTAGCAGTTCCTTTCATCTTCATGTCCTCAGCATCATCCACACTAGCAACTAGAGCTACAGAACCACCTTTCTTCTGGACCTTCTCAATCTCTTCATATTGCTCCATTTCTAACTCATAAGTCTTCAATGTTCCATAAAGCCTCTCAAGAGTGAAGTCCTTATACTCTTGAGTGTTTCTCAAAGAAACTGTCATAGGCTTCCATTCCTTGGGAAAGGCTCGTAGAAACTTGAGATTTGAGTCCTTGGTTTGGTACAATCTTCCATACAACTTCAATCCATTTAATAATGTCTGAAATCTACTAAAAGTATCATTCAGAAATTCACCATTTTTGAAGTGAAAGTGTTAGGAACTATGTTGTTTCTTGATGATAACTAAATTAACTTAGTAAAAATTGTATAAGTAAATGTAGCTATCAACGGATAGTATGCTTATGCAGTATCCGTTGAAGGGTAGCTTATCAACGGATAATATGCTTATGCAGTATGCTAGTGTAATCCTGATGTACAATCATGAGATGCAATCCTGAGGAACAATCTTGATGAAATCCTGATATGAAATCCTGATGTACAATCTTGATGTGCAGTCCTGATGTGTATTCCTGATTTGTAATCCTGATGTTGAAGTTGAGGTATTAGTTTTTAGGCTGAATAAGTCATGTTGACTATTAATAGATATGTAGAATAGGCAGGCTAATTGTAAATAGTCTATGCCTTGTAATTTTACATAAGTGAAATTGACTATCAACGGATAGCAACATTAGCCTTCAACGGATGTGGACAAAGTACTGTCTACGGATAACGGTACTAGTTGTCTACGGATGTGATCAAGATACTCTCAACGGATACAGCTCAAGTAGCTTCTACGGATACACACTGTACTTGTGAAAGGGACAAGTCAGACAGAGCACGTGGATTGACAGACTACACAAAGCATGGAAGCCAGTATTTCTGGAAAGGTCACGGGAAGAAAGTACCATTCTGTTTGTATGGTCTAAAGTAGCATTTCTATAAAAGGCAATCAATCAAGAAGGGCAAGCTACCAACAAATGGACCACTACCCAGAATAGAGAAACAAGGATCTTGAATAGATTTACTTTTTGTATTATTGACTGTTCAAGATATCTTGTAAACTTGGGATATATAACCAAGTGTAGCATAATTCTAGAACCGAGAAATCAGTTAGGCAATTTAGAGAGCACAAAACAATATCCTTTGTAAATTGCTAAAGCTAGAATTGTGTATTTGCAGCTGTGTATTTATTCATAAACATCACAGAGATTTCTTCAAATAAAAATCTCTCAGGTGGACAAAAAAAATCCACCTGAATTTTTAATTCTTATGTTATCTTATTTGTTTTTTTGTTCTTGTTTTAATTTCATATCTTCACTATCAAGAATCACAACAAATTTTAAAGATTGTATTCAACCCCCCCCCCCCCCCCTCTACAATCTTGATTCATTGACTGGGAATAACAATTGGTATCAGAGCAAGCTTCTAACACACAAGAAGTTTAAATATCTAAAGACAACTGAATCATGGGTCAGAAGGATCATGGAGTCAAAATACCAGTTCTTGATAGAGAAAACTACTTTCACTGGAAAGTAAAAATGCGACTACATCTAATGTCTATGGATGAAGGTTATGTAGAGTGCATAGAACATGGCCCTCATGTACCAATGAAGCCAAACACCTCAATAGCTCAAGAACCTGCAGGAGCTCCAAGCACAATTCCAAAGTTACGTTCAGAATGGACTCCTGAGGACATCATTGCAGTTCATAAAGAAAAGAAGGCCATGAATATTTTGTTCAATGGTCTTGATTCCGATATGTTTGAAAATGTTATTAACTGCTCTCCAGCAAAGGAGATTTGGTACACTGTCCAAACCATATGTGAAGGGACTGAGCAGGTAAGGGAAAACAAGATGTAGCTTCTCATACAACAGTATGAACACTTTCACTTCAAGAGTGGAGAATCTTTGAATGATACTTTTAGTAGATTTCAAAAATTGCTGAATGGATTGAAGTTGTATGGAAGAGTGTATCAAGTCAAGGATTCAAATCTTAAATTTCTCAGAGCCTTGCCAAAGGAGTGGAAGCCTATGACTGTTTCCTTGATAAACACTCAAGAGTACAAGGATTTTACTCTTGAGAGGCTGTATGGAACCCTAAAAACATATGAGTTGGAAATGGAGCAGGATGGAGAAATTGAGAAGATCCAAAAGAAAACTGGATATGTTGCTTTAGTATCAAGTGTTGAAAAGACTAAGGACATGAAAGAAGAAACTGTTGAAACTACACCAAGCCAAAGTGCTTGTGAAGGTAGAGCTGAATCAAGGAAGTGCAAAGGAAAGATGATTGAAGAAAGTGAGCCCTCCAATCAAGAGGAAATGGATGAGCTAGATGAACATTTAGTTTTTCTGTCAAGAAAATTCTCAAAGCTCAAGTTCAAGAGAAATCCCGATGTGTCCAAACCATTCAGAAAGGACTCTCAAATAAACAAGACTTTGTTGAGAGGTCCAAATTTAAATGTTTCAATTGTGGAATGGGAGGTCACTTTGCCAATGAATGCAGAAAACCAAAGGCTGAGAAGAGTGACAGGAAGTTTGATCCTGTTGATTACAAGAAGAAATACTTTGATCTTCTCAAGAAAAAGGTAGATCATTCATAACACAGGACTATGACTGGGCTGAAGATGGGAATGATTCTGAGGAGGACACTGAATTTGTGAACCTTGCACTGATGGCTGATTCAAGTGAGCAGGAGGCCAATTCATCATCCAATCAGGTAATTACCACCAATCTCTCTGAGCTTTCTACTGAGGAATGCAATAGTACAATTAATGACATGTCCACTGAATTGTACCATATGTGTATTTCTCTTAAATCACTTACACATGAGAACACTAGGATTAAAAATGCTAATCAGTTGTTAAGTGATAGGAATGCTCTTCTGGAAACACAATTTATTGAGTTTGAGAAAATGAGAGTAGAGTGTCAAGTTGCCAAGGATGATTTGCTGACTGTGCTTAAAAGAGAAGAAATTCTCAAAGAATAGTTAGCTAAAGAACATGAAACAATAGCTAGATGGACTGATTCCAGGAATGTTGCCACAAATATTATTAAGGCTCAAGGTAGGGATACATTTTATAAGGAATCAGCAAGAAAAGATAAAAAGAAACTAGATGTTGAGAATCTAGGAGATGACACTTCTACGGATAGTGAGCATCCGTTGATGGGTAATACCCCTACGGATAGTAAGCATCCATTGATGAGCAACACCTCTACGGAAGTGACTTGTTCAAAGAAGTGTACATCTAGTGTTAGTCTAGAGAAACTTGAGAAGTTGAACAAAAAGTATGGTCCAACCAACAAAAATTTTGTTCAGGGAGAAGGTAGCAAAACCAAAGCTGAGAATGTCAACATAGGTCACTTGTATAACAAGCAATTGAAAGACAAGGTTGAGAATATAGAGGTCAAGGCTGAGGTGAAAAAGAAAAAGAACAGAAATGGTAAGGTAGGGATTAACAAACATAACAACCATACACTTGACAAGTATGCTCCTTGGAAAACTTGTGTAAAGTGTGGTAGTGTTAATAATTTATCTACCAATTGCAAAACTGTTAAAACTCCATCTGTTCAAATGCCAATGCATGTACCCAATATGCATATTCCTGTTATGCATAACATGTTTGCACATACTGATCAAGCATCAAATTTGTATGCTAACATGCCATTTGTCTCAAATCCTTATATGAATGCATTTACAATGCCACAAATTACATGGAGCATGCCACACATGAATGCTATGTATGCACAAAACTCTCAAATGCCTGTATCAAACATGTATGCATATGAACATCCTCAGCATGTTGTCTCTCAGAGGTCAACACACAGGGTCAAGGTTGATTTAACTCAACCTGGGATTAAGGTGCAAAATGACAAGAAAGGCAAAGCTAAAAGGACAGGACCCAAGGAAACTTGGGTACCAAAATCAACTTGATTTGGTTTTGTTGTGTGCAGGGATACATGAAGAATCTATGGTACTTAGACAATGGTTGTTCTAGGCACATGACTGGAGATTCTACCCTGCTCACAGAGTTTGTGGAGAAAGCTGGCCCTAGCATTACTTTTGGAGATGACAACAAAGGTTTTACAAAGGGATATGGCTTGATTTCAAAGGAAAATATCATCATTGATGAAGTAGCACTGGTTGATGGACTTAAGCACAATTTGCTGAGTATCAGTCAACTGTGTGATAAAGGTTTCTCAGTTTCATTCAATCAAGGAGCCTATGTTGTTTCCAGGAAAGAAAACAACAATATGGTGTTGACAGGATACAAAAAAGGTAATGTGTATATAGCTGACTTCAACTCAACAAGTTCAGATTCTATCACTTATCTTCTGAGTAAAGCAAGCAAGGATGAGAGTTGGCTATGGCACAAAAGACTGTCACATTTGAACTTCAAGTCTATTTGTATAAAGGTTTCTCAGTTTCATTCAATCAAGGAGCCAGTGTTGTTTCCAACAAAGAAAACAACAATATGGTGTTGACAGGATACAAAAAAGGTAATGTGTATATAGCTGACTTCAACTCAACAAGTTCAGATTCTATCACTTATCTTCTGAGTAAAGCAAGCAAGGATGAGAGTTGGCTATGGCACAAAAGACTGTCACATTTGAACTTCAAGTCTATGAATGATTTGGTAAGAAGAGACCTAGTAAGAGGACTTCCTCAGTTGGAATTTTCCAAGGATGGACTTTGTGATGCTTGCCAGAAAGGAAAGCAAAAGAAGATTTCTTTCATAAGCAAGCTGGACTCATCAATTGAGCAACCTCTACAGCTGTTAGACATGGATTTGTTTGGACCAGTAAATGTCATGACAATTTCAAAGAAAAGATACTGCCTTGTGATTGTGGATGATTTTTCTAAATTTACATGGACATATTTTATGCACTCCAAAGATGAGGCAAGTGAAATCATAATCAATCACATCAAGGTTGCTAACAATCATCCTGATCTCAAAGTAAGAAGAATCAGGAGTGACAATGACACTGAGTTCAAGAATTCAACAATGAGGCTGTTTTGTGAGGAGAATGGAATTATCTATGAGTTTTTTGCAGCAAGAACATCACAACACAGTGGAGTGGTAGAAAGGAAAAATATGACTCTAATTGAGGCAACAAGAACAATTCTAGGAGAATCAAAGTTACCCACTTATTTCTGGGCTGAAGCAGTTAACACTGCATGTTTCACTAAAAATATTTCTTTGATCAATCAAGCAAAAGGGATGACTCCATATCAGCTGCTCAAAAGGAAGGAAACCATCATTGAATTTTCTACATGTCTTTGGATGCAAATGTTTTGTATTGAGAAACCAAGGTGAACATCTTGGAAAATTTGAGGCAAAGACAGATGAAGCCACTTTTGTGGGATATGCAACTGGAAAAGCCTACAGGGTTTTTAATCACAGAATCAACATTGTTATGGAATCTGTACATGTTGTTTTTGATGATGCCAGAATACAAGGTCTTACTGATGAGGGTTTTCATGAAACTCTCATGTTTGAGAATGAGGTGGAAGGTCTCTATTATAATGATGAAGATGATGATTATGTGGATGGATCAGTAACTCAAAGAATGATTATCTCAAATATGGATAACTCAAGTTCAAATGAGCCATCTATAGAAGGGACAATTGGAGCATCCGTAGGAAGCCAAAATGGAGCATCTGTAGGAAGCCAAAATGGAGCATTCGTAGGAAGCCAAAATGGAGCATCCGTAGGTGGATCACAACACAGAGTTACCACCCCAATAAACTCAGGGGGAGTTTCTCTGAGTCAAGGATCAACCTCACATGATCACGCTGATGAGAATGATGTTGCATCTTCAAGACCTGCAGCTGCTACAAGAAGAAAATGGACAAGGGATCACCCATTTGAACTGATCATTGGTGACATCCTCAAATGTCCAAACTAGAAGAGCTACTCAGGATGAATGAAACATTTGCCCATGTTGCTAAATTGGAAGCAATAAGGATATTCCTAGCCTATGCAGCCCATGCCAATTTCAAAGTCTATCAAATGGATGTCAAGAGTGTCTTCTTGAATGGGGAACTGGAAGAGGAGGTGTATGTTAGTCAACCTCCTGGTTTTGAAGATCCATATTATCCAGAATTTGTCTACTTCCTACTCAAGGCACTCTATGGACTGACGCAGGCACCTAGAGCCTGGTATGACACTCTGTCATAGTTTCTTTTAGAGAATCACTTCACTAGAGGCACTGTTGACAAAACTCTTTTCTTTAGAAATGTTAATGGCTCTAGCATACTTGTTCAAATATATGTAGATGACATAATTTTTGGGTCTACAAATGAGAAGCTTTGCAAAAGGTTTGCCAAACTTATGCAAAGTAAATATGAAATGAGCATGATGGGTGAACTTACCTATTTGCTTGGCTTACAAGTTAAGCAAGTGAAAGAAGGAATCTTTATTAGTCAAACTAAATATATCTTTGATCTATTAAAGAAGTTTGATCTAATGGATTGCTCTCCTGCTAAAACACCCATGCCAACTGCCACTAAGCTTGAATTGAATACTAAGGAAAAATCTGTGGACATTTCAAGTTATAGAGGCATGGTAGGCTCACTTCTATATTTAACAGCTAGTAGACCTGATATTATGTTTGTTACATGTCTATGTGCTAGATTTCAGGCTGATCCTAGAGAGTCCCACTTAATTGCTATCAAGAGGATTTTCAGATATCTCAAGGGAACACCAAACCTTGGCATTTGGTACCCTAGAGAATCTGGTTTTGAACTAATTGGTATTCAGATGCAGACTATGCAGGTTACAAGATTGATAGAAAAAGTAGAATAGACATCTGTCAATTTCTAGGAAACAATCTTGTCTCATGGTTCAGTAAGAAGCAAAATTATGTCTCTACCTCTACAACTGAGGCATGATACATTGCTGGTGGAAGTTGTTGTGCACAGATACTTTGGATGAAAAATCAACTAATAGGCTATGGTCTAACAGTGAATAAGATTCCAATATTCCGTGACAACACTAGTGCAATTGCCATACTGAGAATCCAGTGCAACACTCAAGGTTAAAGCACATTGACATAAAGTATCACTTCATCAGGGAACATGTGATGAATGGTACTGTGGAACTTCATTTTGTTCCAAGTGAGCAGCAAATTGCAGACATTTTTACCAAGACACTTGATGAATCAACATTCTCAAGGTTGGTAAGTGAGCTAGGTATGCTTAACTACTCTTAATTTATTTAAATATCTGACAATTTGTAATGCATCCAGTGTCAACATGATTTTCATGAAAATTAAAACTCTCTGAAAAAGAAGAATTTTGTCTAAGTCAAAATTTCTCCCTCTACGGATACCCCTATCCGTTGATGGTCATTTCTGACACTGGATTTTCCTTGTCTACGGATACCGTGTTACACCTCTACGGATATCGAATCCCAAAAGGTAAAATCCTATCCGTAGATAGTTTAGTTTAATCGTAACCGTTAAAGTCACTGTCTTATCCGCAGTTACATGCGTACAGTACGTGTATGTAATTACAGTAAATTCGTGGCTTTACTTTTCATTCCATTACTTTTAAACAGTTACTTTCTTTCCCAATCAGATAATTTCTTTCAATTATTCTGATTTTATTAGTGAATTATTTTGGGGGAGTATAAATTAAATTTTACTCCTAGTTAATCATTTTCTATCTTTTCCAAAAATTCTCTAAGGCAAGAATCCTTCTTCTCTCTCAAAGCTAAAATCTCTCTGTAAATTCAAAGCTTACATCAATGGCACCAACCAACAAGACAATGTCACTCACTGGTTTCACATACGAGAAGAACAATTTCACAGCACTGGTGGACTTCGAAGAAAAGAACGCATCATATCACACTATGATGAGGTAATTGAAGCCCCCACACTTTATTTTGAGGTAATTTTTAGGTCCGGATAAGTTTGTAGAAGGGGGGTTGAATACAAACTATACCGTTTTATCGAAATTTGCTCTTTGAATAATTTAACAATTAAGAACAAATTAATGCGGAATATAAATGAAACAAGATTCAAGTTAAATATAACTTATATTAAACTTGAAGGGTGTTGCAAATACAATATGGATTACAAAGTATTTATCTCAAACTAATTAATACAAATTTAGAATAAATTCGACATGAACTTTTCTAATATTTGTAATAAAAAGATCGAATGCTAAAAGCAAGTTCGAGATAAATTCTAGGGATAAAAATCCGCTAGATGATCAAAGCAATACAAGTAATCAACTTCTAGTGGTTTGGATTTAACAATACAAACTAGAATTAATTGCTTGAGAAGAAATAAGATTTAATGCTTCAGCTGTTCTTCAGAGAGAAATAAATGTCTGCTGCCTTTTTTCTGATGGATAATACAATCTGTTGCTTTTCATTTCTCCCCGGGTTTGTACAAAACAATTGCCTTGTATGACCTGAGATGATTCCAACAACTCCCGGTAGAACCTCCAGAAAAACACTTGTATGACCTGCATTATTATACTTACTCTCGGTATGACCAAGAGAAAGTAAACTGTATGACCTTGGTAAAAGGACTTAGTATGACCTTACAAATAATTCAGTAGAACCTAGAATTAGGTCATACCGAGTTATTCATCTAGGTCATACGGAGTTTCTGAAAATAAATAAAACAGGTCATACTAGTTTGATTTCAGAAAATCCTTTTAATTTAATTAGTTAGATTAAATTATAGATTAAATTAATTCTTTTATAGAATTAAGTTAATAAATAATTTAAACAACTAATCTAAATTAATTTAATAAATAAATTAATTCTGATAGAATTAATTTATTAATTAAATTAAATTAATAAATCAAAGAATTTAATTTAAAAACCTCGCATTCCTCTATCTTCTGAAAACCACTGAATATAGATGATTTAATTCCACTGATGATGTCGTCATTCGATGCACTGTCTGGTTTCATGAATAACTGACTTCAATGATAATTCTTCATCTTTAAAACATTTAAAGCTGTGGCTTCTTTTCTTTAGCTTTGACAAAACTCTGTATCCTGTACTTCTTCCGTCACAAACTGGAAATCTCTGTCACTGTAGTTAATCCACTTCCTTGAATACTTCACTGAGGCTTGAACAATAAATTGAACTTCTTTCAATGTAGAATAACTTCAAGTCTGTAGATGACTTTAATTCTCCATTCTCTTGACAGATAAAACTATCTGAGATTCCTGTGACATATTAACTTATTATTTACTTATTACATACTTGTTTAAATTAAGTTGTTTCCTCGGAATATTAATAGGCCTAAACATATGCCTTTCAGTAATTGAAGCTATCTGGGAATCAAATGTATTTGATTAATAGTGACATTATTTCTACTTGCTTAAATTTGCCTGATAACAGTAGGTTAGAAAAGCATAGTGATACTGATATTGTTAACATGCTGAATCTGATTAACTATGCTTTACCTACTGATAATTTAAGTAAGATTCAAAGAAAAAGCATGGTCAAAGATGGAGCTTTTTCTTTGATGCCATTCTTAAGGTGTTCTCTGGTAAGATTAGCAACTATGATGTTGTTACATTCTCTATGCTTGATATTGCTTATATGCTTCTAAGTGGTAGATTTTATAACCTAGGATCCCTAATTCTTTATGAACTAGGTGCTAAATTAGGGAATACAGCATCTAGAAGTAAGAATATCTATTATGCTAGGTTTTTCATGTTGCTAGCTAACCATGTAGAGAGTAACTTGGTGATCCAATTCCCTGCAAACTCCAAGGAATGTTGGGTTCAAATTAACAGAGTCCTTGAGGACTTGAATAGGCTGAACCACAACAGGGAGGTTTAATTGGTGTATCCACCAATTTTCAAAGAAGCTCAAGAGGCACAGATGAGTCAGGTAATCTCTTCAACTGTTCCCACCTCTGTTGTTCATTCTTTGATTTCAAGTGCCACCATGGAGGCTGGAACTGTCCAACAGCCTCCTACCCAAGTGGCCACCTCTAGAATTCCCAAATCAAAATCCAGAAAGCCAGCCTCAGGTGCTTCTCAAAAGGCACCTGTTGTAAAAACTACCCAAACCCTTGAGGGAAGTGTGAAGGAGGTAGTAAGTGGTGAGGGAATGGGTGAACATCAAAGAAACCCCAAGAACAAGGAGGGTGAGATAAGTGTGTCCCAGCCTAGCCACCCTGTATCTTCTCAAAAAGATGTAGTGGTTGAAAAGGAATCAATCACATCCCTAGTGGCATCCTCCCAAAAGGATATTGCTATTGAAAAGAGTCCCCAACCAGGGACACAACACAAGAGGGATAGGGACACCAGAAGCCCCACAGATACAACCATGGCCTATACAAGGAGAAAGAGGTCTAAACAATCTGGGGTTGCACAAGGATCACACACAGTGCCTATGGCACCATCTCAAATTCAGTTTGATGTGGCTCCAGTAAATGTGGAGTCACAGCCCATTCTTTATCCATTCAAGCTGAAACAGAAACACCAAGTTCACCTACTCTCTCTTTGGATGTGGATATGATTCACACATCTATCCCTGATTCTCCATCTTTAACCTTCTTGGAGAAGCCCCACTCTGAAATTGGTGGTCAACATCTTATTGATGATTTGTTGGACCACCAATCTATCATTTCTAAGACTCTGGCTCTATCTGTGGCTCTCAATTTAAAATCAATCTCCACAGATTCAGCCTTAGTCTCCATTTCTAGAGCTACTTCATTTCCTTCATCAACGGATATTTCTCATCCGTTGACAAGTGTTTGTCTATCTACGGATATGCCCCAAATTAGCTATCCGTTGACATATACTTCTACTACCTCAACTGATAGTTCTTCCACACCTGTACTTCAAACTTCAAGTATGTCAACTTCAAGTATGGATGAGTTATTAGTAGTTCAAACGCTTTTAGGCTTGAGGGAAGGGAGTGAAGCCACTGAGAGTGAGAGGCTGGTTTGCAACCAGGCAAAAGGAGAGGGAGAGAAAGAGAGACAAACTATTTCTTCCAGTCTGGTAAAAGTGAGTACTGAGAGTTCCAACTTAGTAGGTGAAGGTGAGGGTGTGAGAGGTGTGAGCCAGGGGGAGCCCCTGATGCAAGAACAGAGAGAAAATAAGAGAAAAGCAGGTCCAGGAGATATAAGGATGGAAGACTCAGCCATTGCAAGTGAGTCAATGACTGTCAATGATGCAGACAGGGAGAGACTGTTCCAACTTGAATATCAAAATGAGTTGGATCAATTCAACCTGAATGCTGAGACATTTACTCATCCTGATCCAGCCTATCAAGTCTTGGCTGGACAGGGCAATATGGAGGCAGAAAGGATGTTGAATTTGGTACACACTACTGAATCAATGTCTAGGGCAAAAGAAGCAATTCAAAATCTGCCTCCAGAAGCTGGTGAAGATTTTAGTTATGATGAAGACAGTGATGATTCCGAGAGTGGTGAAGGAGGAGATGAAGGCCCTTCCACTCTCTAGGAGATGCCTACTTGGTTGTTTTCAAACTCTTATGTCCACAATGATACCAAGGCAGTCATTCTCAAAAATTATCAAAGGGCACTTGGTGAACTCAGACATCAAATCCACAGCATGCCACCACAGTTCAGAACTTTGTGGCATCACTTCAACTTCATCAAGCCCCCATTCTTCAACAAAGAGCCAACACTGATGACATCAAGAACCATATGGATGGGGTGAAGGATGCTTTGGCAAGAAGGGTTGATGATGTTGCTCCTTCCACATCTCAAAGATGCAAGCAAGACAAGTTGATGAAGGATGTGGATGCTCTTACTGTGAGGATGGATAAGATGGAGAAGCAAATGGACACCTTCCTAGCTAACCAGAATATACAGACACAGCTTCTGGAACAGTTATTGCAGATTACTGGTGTCACTCCAACCCTTGATGTTAACAAAAAGGGGGAGAGTTCAAGTAAGAGGGAGAGTGCACTAGTGGTCTCTGAACTAGTAATCAAAGGTGTGCCATCAAGCCAGGGGGAGCCAGAGAAGCCAAGGGAGTCACCTCAAATCATAGCAAATCCAAGTGAGTTTCAACTCACAAAGGTGGTCTCTCCTCAAGCTAAAGATGTTCAAGTCTTTCTCAACTCAGAAAAGCTAATCAAGGAATCCATCTTCCAGACTGTGACTTCATCCTCAAGTAGTCATCCTGTCCACACAACCATTCTGAAGGTTCTCACTCCTGATACCACTATTCTTCAAAAAGAGTATGATGCTGAACACTCAAGTGTCAAGGAGTTTGAACATATCTTCAGTGGCAGGACTGGATCACCACCAAGACATCATGGCAAGAACAAATTAGAAGTGGATTATCCTTTTCACATGCCTGATGAGTCTAAGGTGTTAGCAACCCTTATCAAAAATCTCAAGAATACCAATGATGTAATGCTGAGGCAAGGATTGGATGTTATCTACAGAAATGGCAAAGAAATTCACATCACAAGCAACTATCCAAGGTTCAATGAAGCAAAAGCAGAAGAGATTTCAAGGATAAGGAGAGAAGCCAATTCCCAGGGTTAATGAATCTACACCTGAGAAACAGGCTAGATTAGCCCAAGAACTTTTGAGGGAAATGGAGGAAGAAAGTAGTGAGGTTATAGAGGAAGATGCCCCTACTATGAAGAAGTTGAAGAAAAGGAAGACGGTGACTAACTCCAAGCCAACCAGATGGAAGAAAAGATCACAAAGTCCTGTCTCTCCTGAGAAAGTAGAAGAGAAAAGAGATACAGAAAGGAGGATTGTCTTTGAAGACCCTATTCCAGCTTCAACTCAATCTCAAATCACATTCCATGGGACTCCTATAGAGCTTAAAGAAGAACCTATTGAGTTTGAAAACTTGGTATTCCCTAAGTTCATAATTGAAGCAGAAAAGATGTCAAAGAAAAGGTTACAAGTCAAGAGAGCTCAACAAGGACCAGTCAAGCTGAATGTTGCACCAAAAATTGCCAAGCCAGTTGAGAACAAGGCAGACTTTTTGTACATTACAGAGATACAGGAGTACTCAACCATGAATCTATTCCTTGATGAAGTTAGTGAAATAAGAGGCAGAAACAAGTTCAGAGATCTGCCTGAAAGACTAACTTTTGTCTACAAAGGAGGAAAGGTGAGAGCATGGCCCCTGCAACAAGTGTTGAATGAGGGATATTCTACCATGGTGAAAGTCTTCTCAGGCTTCAAAAACACAAGGGGATTTTCTGAGGTTGCCAGGAGTGCTGTGTTGAAAAAAATTGAGGAAATTAGGAGCAGCTGGAATTCTCCTGATAGTTTGCCTAGAAAGCTGAAGATCCCTTTTTAATGGAAAACGAATACATCTCCAACCTTACTGGATGATGGAATTCAAGGATGACAAGGGTTGTAGAAGATTCTTCAGGATTGAAGATCAATTGTGTAAGGCTAGCACCAGGTACCTTAGATGGTTGCAAGGCAAGCTAGATCCAAAAATTGCTGAAGATACATTCTACAGAAAGCTTCAAGATCAAATCAAGGCAAATTATGCTACGGAAGAGAGACATAAGATTCAGCCTCCAAGAGAGAAGAAAAGGAATTAAATCTGCTCAGTCTAGAGGAGCACTCTCTATGTAACTATCTCTACTCTTCAGTTTTTCATTTATGTAGCTTAATGCAATTTTTACTGTTACTGGTTATTTGTTAGGAGTGGTTTTGTTATCAACAAGACTCTTAATTTATGGCTGATTCTCAACCAGGCATAAATTGGGGGAGATTGTTAGGAACTATGTTGTTTCTTGATGATAACTAAATTAACTTAGTAAAAATTGTACAAGTAAATGTAGTTATAAACGGATAGTATGCTTATGCAGTATCCGTTGATGGGTAGCTTATCTACGGATGAGAGTCAATGTAACATGCTAGTGTAATCCTGATGTACAATCATGAGATGCAATCCTGATATGCAATTATGAGGAACAATCCTGATGTGCAATCCTGATATGAAATCCTGATGTACAATCCTGATGTGCAGTCCTGATGTGTATTCCTGATTTGTAATCCTGATGTTGAAGTTGAGGTATTAGTTTTTAGGCTGAATAAGTCATGTTGACTATTAATAGATATGTATAATAGGGAGGCTAATTGTAAATAGTCTACGCCTTGTAATTTTACATAAGTGAAATTGACTGTCAACGGATAGCAACATTAGCCTTCAACGGATGTGGACAAAGTATTGTCTATGGATAACAGTACTAGCTGTCTACGGATGTGATCAAGATACTCTCAACGGATACAGCTCAAGTAGCTTCTACGGATACACACTGTACTTGTGAAAGGGACAAGTCAGACAGAGCACATGGGTTGACAGACAACACAAAGCATGGAAACTAGTATTTCTGGAAAGGTCACGGGAAGAAAGTAGCATTTTGTTTTTATGGTCTAAAGTAGCATTTCTATAAAAGGCAATCAGTCAAGAAGGGCAAGCTACCAACACATAGACCACTACCCAGAATGGAGAAACAAGGATCTCAAATAGATTTACTTTTTGTATTATTGATTGTTCAAGATATCTTGTAAACTTGGGATATATATAACCAAGTGTAGCATAATTCTAGAACCAAGAAATCAGTTAGGCAATTTAGAGAGCACAAAGCAATATCCTTTATAAATTGCTGAAACTAGAATTGTGTATTTGCAGCTATGTGTTTATTCATAAACATCACTGAGATTTCTTCAAATAAAACTCAGGTGGACAAAAACAATCCACCTGAGTTTTTAATTCTTGTGTTATCTTATTTGTTTTTATGTTCTTGTTTTAATTTCATATCTTCACTATCAAGAATCACAAGAAATTTTAAAGATTGTATTCAACCCCCCCCCCCCCCCCTTCTACAATCTTGATTCATTGTCTGGGAATAACAGAAAGTGTTCATACTGTTGTATGAGAAGTTGCATCTTGTTCTCTCTAACTTGCTCAGTTCCTTCACACAGAGTTTGAACTGTGTCCCAGACTTCCTTGGCTGTAGTGGAGTTGATAACATTGTCAAACATATCATTCTCTAGACCATTGAACAAAATATTCATGGTAATTTTATCCTTATGCATTTCAGTGATATCTTTCAATGTCCAGTCTTATGGCAGCTTTGGGATTGTGTTTGGGGATCCTTCTCCTTGATGAGAAATTCCAGTGTTTGGCTTCATAGGTACATGAGCTCCTTTCTCAAAGCAATCCACATACCTTTCATCCATAGACATGACGTGCAGATGCATCTTTACTTTCCAGTGTAAGTAATTGTCTTTGTCAAAAATTGGTATTTTCACTCTATTATCCTTCTTTCCCATGATTCTGATTATCTTTGATCTTTAAATTTCTTGTATGTTAGAAGCTTGCTCTGATACCAATTGTTATTCCACAATAATGAAATCACAGGTAGAGAGGGGGGGGGGGTGGGGGTTGAATACAATCCTTTAAATTTCCAATTCTTTTTAACTGACAAAGCTAAACTTAGAACAAAAATATGAAATTAAAGAAAACTAATAACACAAAAATTAAAAATTCAAGTGGATTGATTGTTCCACCTGAGAGATTTTATTTGAAGAAATCTCTATATAGTTTTTGAACAAACTCAAAATTGTAGTTACAATGTTTTTGCTTCAGCAATTTACAAAGGTTATTGCTTAAACTCTTTAAAAGTAAATCTGATTTCTTAACTTCAAAAACATTGCTACACTTGGTTATATACTCCAAGTTTACAAGCTTATTTGAACTACATAAAAGTGTAAAGTAGGTAAAGTCCAAAATCTTGCTTTTTCACTCTAAGTACAATGGTCCTTCCAATGATTTGTCTTTTAGCTAATTGTCCTTGAAGAATCATCTCTTTTGACCATATGAAAATAGAATGCTTCCTTTTCTTCAGGGTTTCCCAAAATGTTGTTTCTATGCTCTTTTTGTTTCATCAACCCATGTGACTTGTCAGGACTGTCCCTTTCAAAATTTCAACTGTTAAAAATTGAAGTGGTAACAGTTGAGGTTAATCATGTAGCATTCGTTGAAAGTGTTGTGGTTGCATCCGTTGAAGCTTTCCAAGGTGCATCCGTTGAAAGATGAATGACTATCCGTTGAAATACAATTTCATTTATTTAAAAATTACAAGGCACATAGTATTACAATTAGCCTCCCTATTCTACAAAATTATTTTTAAGTCAACATGACTTGTTCAGCCTACACTATTACATTTCAACTGCTAGTACTTGAACAAGAAAGAGCATGTTACATTAAGACTTCTCAAGAGATAAGCTATCTTTCAACCGATATTGTAATAACATGCTATCCGTTGAAGGCTATATTTTACTTATACAAATTTTACTGAGTTAGTTTAGTTATCATCAAGAATCAACATAATTCCTAACAATATATATTTTTTATAAATTCGAACTCTTCTCCTCTATAAATTCGAACAACTATTCTACTTTGAGTAGAACTCTTAATTATATGACTTACCTATAAATTCGAACTATTCTCCTTTTTAAATTCGAACACCTACTCTATTTCAAATAAAACTTTATTTATATGTCTTCTCTATAAATTCGAACTTTTCTCCTCTATAAATTCGTACACATATTCTACTTTTAACATGCTAAATAATAATTTTTGATTTATTAATATTTAAAATTTTGAAGCTCTAGAAAAATTAGAAAAAATAGATTGAGACGATTGTAGAGACGTCAACTCACCTACCATTTATCCTCCTTTTATATATATATATATATATATATATATATATATATATATATATATATATATATATATAACTATATATAGAAGAATACCGACAAATAAATATTTGGTAAACAAATAAACTTGTCCATGAATAATTGTTTATTGCAACTTAATAGAAGTTTGTGTATTTTTAACCTAAATAAATTATCAATTAAAAGGTATTAATTTATTAATTTTCATAAATAAATAAAATTCTCTGATTTAAAGGGTATTAATTTATTAAAGTTTAACCACTATTTTAAAATTTTAGGATTGAGTCATCAAGTGTGTATCTTAATATTTTAACTAGTTTACTAAGCCGCGCTTTACTGCGGCTTTATAATAATTTATTCAAATTTTTCTAAAAACTATTCTTAAAAATATGTTTTTAAACAAAATTATATTTAAAACATGAAATTAAGGTTTCTTTTAAATTCTTCGTTTAGTGTTGTTCATTACCAAAATTTTGAATAATTATAGAAAAGGAAAATTGTTTAATATATTTCATTATTTTAATATTATATCAAATATTAGTATATTAATCACTTTATTTTTCTAAAACTTTATATTGCTACTTATATTTAAAAATACATAATACATAAATATTAAATTCTAGCATATAATATGTTTTAAATGCAAAAATATTGAAATTGTATATTTAGTTTCCTCAATTAGTAAATATTTAAAAGGCAATTGAGATTTTTTCTAATCTTTGGTATTAATTACTTAATTTCTTATGCAAGGCCGATTTAATTTCTTAATTTCTTATTTACCAAAAAGTTCCCGTATTTTCTATTATATCACATAAAAAAAATTAGGAGAAGAGAATGTTAAGATGTTAATTTCATTTGAAAAGAAATATTATGAGAATATTTAGATAATAATAGAAGAAAGTTTAAAATAATGTAAGGTAATACACCTTTTTTATATATATAATTTAGATATTTTGAAGGTAAGAATATTATAATAGAATATTTAGTTTCCTCCATTAGTTATATTTAGTATCCTCCATTTGTAAAGATCTATTGTATATTTACTTTATCTATTAGTATAAATTTTAAATGCAAGAATATTATATTTACTTTCCTCTATTAGTAGAGATTTTAAATGCAAGAATATTGAAATTGTATATTTAGTTTTCTCCATTAGTAAATATTTAAAAGGCAATTGAGATTTTTTCTATTTTTTGGTATTAATTACTTAATTTCTTATGCAAGACCGATCTAATTTATTAACTTCTTATTTACCAAAACGTTCCTGTATTTTCTATTATATTACATAAAAAAGAAAGTTCAGGAGAGTTTGAATATTTAGTTTTTTCCATTAGTGATATTTAGTTTCCTCCATTAATAAAAATCTATTGTATAATTACTTTCTCTATTAGTAGGGATTTTAAATGAAAAAATATTATATGTTTCCTCTATTAGTAAGCATTTAAAAGGTAATTGAGATTTTTTCGATTTTTTAATATAATTAATTCAAAAAATTAAGAAAAATAGAAAAATAGAATGAGAGCGGCACCTTACCGCCCACGTCTTATGGAGTTGTATATGACCTTCAAAAATAGCGAATGTTCACATCTTTATTTAAATATAAAAAATTGTTTCATTCATCTCTTTAATAGACGCTTAACAAATCGGAAAAATTACTAATTTTAAAAATATTAATTCGATTTTTATCAATGTTGTTATAATTAAATGAGCTTAATTTCAAGTTAAAATATAATTTTTACTCATTTTATATACGGGCTTGGAATTTCTAAAGGCCATGATAGAAAATTTTTCTATTAGTGCGGCCTATAATCATATTTAATCAATATTTTTCAACGATTCGACCGTACGTATGTGAAAATTATGTCAAAATATAGTTGTAGAATATTTTTTATGCAAATTTAATTTGTAGAGTATTCATTTTATAAGGATATTATTTTCTTATAAAATTTTAACGGGATCGACTATTTTTTATAAAAAAATGATTGATCAAAATCACTAAATCATTTGAAAATTTACAAATTTATTCATTTTCACTAGATACTTACATCCGTACGGTTGGATTTTTAATTAAATATCTAAATATTGTGAATTTAAGGCGCGCTAGTAGAAAAGTTTTCGACGATGACCTTTACATACTCTTTTCCCTTTATATATATTTAATATTTATCAATATTATGATTTATTGATCTGTATTCAAAATTTAAGATTTAATTATATTAAATAATTAGCATATAACCCGTATAATTTACGATTATTTCATATATTTTATTTATGATTGAAAAATATAGTGTAATTGATATTTTTGAACGTGTCTATAAAAGATAATGAATTTTTATTTATAAGCCAACGTGTTTTAATTAAAAAATACTATGAAGTATATTATTTTATTAATATAATGTTTGGAAGCTATGTCGGAATTGGTATCTTTGAATGTGTTTATAAATGATAATGTGTTCTAATTAAAATATAACGTGTTTCAATTAAAAAAATCGGCTCTTTATTATTATTTATATTATTTTATTAAAAAATTATCGAAAATCAAACAAAAAACCAATTTTTTTGATATTTCGGTCTTAATAAAATTTATAAATTGATGAATAAAAACACGACACTTATCATTTGGGAACATATTTGAAATTAAATTTAGAGTATGTAATAGTACTCATGCATTATTAGATTATCGGGTGCCGCCAAATAATTAAAAATAAACAGAATTTAAATACAATCTATTAGTTTGTGCTCAATACATTGTAAAAATTAACGAGGGTTATCTGATAAATACAGTGACAAGGGTTTTTTTCCGGTAGCCGCTTGAATTCAATTTATATTTACACCTAAATTTGTTAAAATAGACAATTATTTAAAAGGTATATAAGCCTGAATATTATAAAAAAATTATAATTAAAGAACGTGATTAACGGTGAAAATTAGGATGTGATGAGTAATTTAAGCATCATTTTAGGTAGCGTATGATTTGTGTTTACCTTTCTTAACCAACTTGAATTTTCTTATTGATGGTGCCACCAATCACAATCTTCTTTTAAAAAAACCATACAAAATAAAGCAAGATAAGGTTAATTATCTATGTTCCGATGATTTTTGAAGAATAAAAATAAAGAAAAATGACACAAGCTTTTCATCAACATGAGAATAAAATATACAAAATACTAATATGAAATGGTCATTGCCCATTGGTCATTATCTACAGCTTTCGGACCAGTTCCAGATTCTTCTTTAAGCCCAAATCGTATTCGAGATAAATATTCTTATTTTAGGAAAACAAACCGTTATTCCGAGATAGTGAATCAAGATTGTAGAAAGTTGAATACAATCCTTAAATTTTTCAGTTCTTTAAACAGACAAACCAAACAAATGAAACCAAGAATAGAAAATAAATAATTCCAGTTAAACAAAAAATAAAAGAGATAAAAATTAAGGTGGATTGATTGTTACACCTGAGTGATTTTATTTAAGAAATTTATGTGATTTTTATGAATAAACACACAACTGCATACACTATTTTAGGTTTAGCAATTTACTAAGAATATTGTTTTTTGCTCTTGAAAACTTAACTGATTTCTTGCTTCTAAAACAGTGCTACACTTGGTTATATATCCCAAGTTTACAAGCCAAATTGAACAACTAATAATACAAAGTTGATAGAGTCCAAAATGTTTCTTTCTCCATTCTGAGTAGTGGTCCATTGTTGGTGGCTTGCCCTTTTGGCTAGTTGTCTTTTATGGTATTGCCACACCCGACCAAAGAAAACAGAATGTTTCTTTTTCTTTCGTGTTTACCAGAAATACTGGTTTCCATGCTCTTTGGTATCCGTTGAAAAATAAAAAGAAATAAAAAAATCCAGTGCCATGAATGACTTTCACCCGATAAGCGTATCCGTTGAAAGAGTAATTTTGACTTAGACCAAATTCTTACTTTTTTCTGAGTGTTAATTCTCAGCAAAATCATTGTGACACTGGCTGTGTTTCATACCAACAAACATTTAAAATGATTAAAAGTAGTTAAGCATACCTAGCTCACTTACTAACCTTGTGAATGTTGATTCATCAAGTGGATTGGTAAAAATGTTTGCAAGCTGCTTTTCACTTGGAACAAAATGTAGTTCCATAATACCATTCATCACATGTTCCCTGATAAAATGATACTTGATGTCAATGTGCTTGGTCCTTGAGTGTTGCACTGGATTCTCACTTATGGCAATTGCACTAGTGTTGTCACAGAAAATTGGAATTTTATCAACTCTTAAACCATAGTCAGGTAGTTGATTTTTCATCCAAAGAATCTGTGCACAACAACTTCCAGCTGCAATGTATTCAGCCTCGGCAGTAGAGGTAGAGATTGAATTTTGCTTTTTACTGAACCATGAAACAAGCTTATCTCCTAGAAATTGATAGGTGCTTGTTGTACTTTTTCTGTCAATTTTACAACCTGCATAGTCTGCATCTGAATAACCAATTAGATCAAAACCAGATATTCTAGGGTACCAAATGCCAAGATTTGGTGTTCCCTTGAGATATCTGAAAAAATTCTCTTAATAGCAATTAAGTGAGACTCTCTAGGATCAGCCTGAAATCTAGCACATAGACATGTAATAAACATAATATCATGTCTGCTAGCTGTCAAATATAGAAGCGAGCCTGCCATGCCTCTATAGCTTGTAATGTCCACAGATTTTTCCTTAGTATTTAATTCAAACTTAGTGGCAGTTAGTATAGGGGTTTTTGCAGTTGAACAATCCATTAAATCAAATTTCTTTAAAAGATCATAAACATATTTTGTTTGACTTAAAAAGATTCCATCTTTCACTTGTTTAACTTGTAAGCCAATGAAATATGTTAGTTCACCCATCATGCTCATTTCATATTTGCTTTGCATAAGTTTGGCAAACCTTTTGCAAAGTTTCTCATCTGTAGACCCAAATATTATGTCATCTACATAAATTTGAACAAGTATACTAGAGCCATTAACATTTCTAAAGAAAAGAGTTTTATCAACAATACCTCTAGTGAAGTGATTCTCTAAAAGAAACTGTGATAGTGTGTCATACCAGGCTCTAGGTGCTTGCTTCAGTCCATAAAGTGCCTTGAGTAGGAAGTAGACAAATTCTGGATAATTTGGATCTTCAAAACCAGGAGGTTGACTGACATACACCTCCTCTTCTAATTCCCCATTCAAGAAGGCACTTTTGACATCCATTTAATAGACCTTGAAATTGGCATGGGCTGCATAGGCTAGGAATATCTTTATTGCTTCCAATCTAGCAACATGGGCAAATGTTTCATCATAATCAATTCTTTCTTCTTGAGAATAGCCTTTAGCAACCAATCTTGCTTTGTTTCTTGTTACTATGCCATTTTCATCCATCTTGTTTTTGAATACCCACTTTGTTCCTATAACACTTCTGTGTTTAGGTTTGGGCACCAGCTTCCATACTTTGTTCCTCTCAAAATGGTTTAGCTCTTCCTGCATAGCTAATACCTAATCTAGATCTAGAAGAGCATCCTCAACTTTCTTTGGTTCATCCTAAGAAAGAAAGCTATTGTATAAACATTCATCTTGAGTGGCTCTTCTAGTTTGGACTCTTGAGTTTGGATCACCAATTATTAGTTCAAATGGGTGATCTGTAGTCCATTTTCTTTGAGATGCAAGTGCAGGCCTTGAAGATGTTGCCTCATTGTCATGAATGTGATCATGTAGGTTTGAAGTTGAACCTTGACTCAGAGAAACTCCCCCTGAATTTATTGGGTTAGTCATTCTGTTTTGTGATCTTTCAACGGATGCTTCAAAATGACTTTCAACGGATGCATCACGTTGACTTTCAACGGATGAGGTATGATGCATTTCAACAGATACTCCATTCATCCCTTCAAGAGATGACTCAATTTATTTTTCATTAATTGAGTTGTTCATTGTTGAAACAGTCACTCTTGGTAGAACTTCTCCATCCTCTTGATCATCATCTTCATCATTGTACATTAGGCCTTCCACCTCATTCTCAAATCTGAGAGTTTCATGAAAACCCTCATCTGTAAGTCTTTGAATTCTGGCATCATCAAAAACAACATGTACATATTCCATAACAATGTTGATTCTGTGAGTGTAAACCCTATAGGCTTTTCCAGCTGCATATCCAACAAAAGTGGCTTCATCTGCCTTTGGTTCAAATTTTCCAAGATTTTCACCTTGATTTCTTAATACAAAGCACTTGTAACCAATGACATGTAGAAAGTCCAATGATGGTTTCCTTCCTTTGAGCAGATGATAAAGAGTCATTCCTTTTGCTTGATTAATCAAAGAGATATTTTGAGTGAAACACACATTGTTAACTACTTTAGCCCAAAAATATGTAGGTAGCTTTGATTCATCTAGCATTATCCTAGCAGCTTTCATAAGTGTTCTATTCTTCCTTTTCTACCACTCCATTCTGTTGTGGTGTCCTAGCTGCAGAAAATTCATGAATGATTCCATTCTCCTCACAAAACAGCCTCATTGTTGAATTTTTGAACTCAGTACCATTGTCACTCCTGATTTTTCTAACCTTGTACACATGATGATTGTTAGCAACCTTGATGTGATTGATTATGATTTCACTAGCCTCATCCTTAGAGTGCAGAAAGTAAGTCCATGTAAATTTAGATAAATCATCCACAATCACAAGGAAGTATCTTTTCTTTGAGATTGACATCACATTTACTGGTCCAAATAAATCCATATGAAGGAGCTGTAGTGGTTGCTCAATTGATTATTCTATCTTGCTTATGAAAGAGGCCTTCTTTTTCTTTCCTTTCTAGAATGCATCACACAGTCTATCCTTGGAAAATTCCAATTGTGGAATGCCTCGTACAAGATCTTTTCTCACCAAGTCATTCATTGACTTGAAGTTCAAATGTGACGATCTTTTATGCCACATCCAACTTTCATCCTTACTTGCTTTACTGAAAAGACAAGTGATTGAATTTGCACTTGTTGAGTTGAAGTCAGCTATGTACACATTCCCTTTTCTGTAGCCTGTCAACACCACATTGTTGTCCTTTTTGCTTGAGACAACACATGCTTCTTGGTTGAATGAAACTGAAAAACCTTTGTTGCATAGTTGACTGATACTCAGCAAATTATGCTTAAGTCCATCAACTAGTGCTACTTCATCAATGATGACATTTTCTTTTGAAATCAAGCCATATCCCTTAGTATATCCTTTGATGTCATCTCCAAAGGTAATGCTAGGGCCAGCTCTCTCCTTGAATTCTGTGAGCAGGGTGAAATCTCCAGTCATGTGCCTAGAACAGCCACTGTCTAAGTACCATAGATTCCTTCTGTTTCCCTGCACACAATCAAAACCAAATCAAGTTGATTTTGGTACCCAAGTTTCCTTGGGTCCTGTCTTGTTAGCCCTCACTTTGTTTACCTTGTCAATGTGCACCTTCATCACAGGTTGAGTTAAATCAACATTGATCCTTGGTGTTGGCCTTTGAGACACAACATTTTGAAAATGTTCAGATGCATAAATGTTTGGTGTTGGCATTTGTGAGTGCTTTGCATACATAGTGCTCATATGTGGCATGCTCCATGACATTTGAGGCAGAGTAAATGCACTCATATAAGGATTTAGAATGAATGGCATGTTAGCATACATATTAGATGCATGAGCATTATGTGCAGACATATTAGGCATAACAGGCATAGGCACATTAGGTACAATCATTGGCATTTGAACATTTCCATTCTTAACAACTTTACAGTTGGTAGACAAATGATTAACATTTCCACAATAAACACATGTCTTTCTAGGAGCATATTTATCATGTGTGTACTTGTTATGCTTGTTAATCCTTATCTTACCATTTATGTTCCTCTTCTTTTTAACCTCAGCCTTGACCTCTATGTTTTCTAACTTATCCTTCAATTGCTTGTTGGACAAGTGGCCCATGTTTACCTTTTCAATATTCTTGGTTTTGCTACTTTCTCCCTGAACAAAATTTTTGTTGGTTCGACCATACTTTTTGTTCAGTTTCTCCCATTTTTCTTTACTTACACTTGTTGTATGTTTCAACGGATGGCTATCATCCGTTGAAGAGTTATCTCTTAACGGATGGTCACTATTCGTTGAAGCATCATCAGCTCCTAGATCCTCAGAAATGAAATCTAGTTTCTCTTTGTCCTTTTTCATTGATTCCCTGTAGAATGTATCCACACCTTGAACTTTGATTATGTTAGTGGCAACATTCCTGGAATCATTCCATCTAGCAATTACTTCTTGTTCTTTTTCTAACTGCACTTTGAGAATTTCTTCTCTTTTTAGTACATCTAGCATTTCATCCTTAGCAATCTGACACTCCATCCTCTTTTCTCAAACTCAATGAACCGAGTTTCCAAGACATAAATTAAAGGTCTTGATGATAACTCAGCCTCATCCACGCTAGCAACTAGAGCTACAGAACCACCTTTCTTCTGGACCTTCTCAATCTCTTCATCTTGCTCTATTTCTAACTCATATGTCTTCAATGTTCCATAAAGCCTCTCAAGAGTGAAGTCTTTGTACTCTTGAGTGTTTCTCAAAGAAACTGTCATAGGCTTCCATTCCTTGGGCAAGGCTCTTAGAAACTTGAGATTTGAGTCCTTGGTTCGGTATAATCTTCGATACAACTTCAATCCATTTAATAATTTCTGAAATCTACTAAAAGTATCATTCAGAGATTCACCATTTTTGAAGTGAAAGTGTTCATACTGTTGTATGAGAAGTTGCATCTTGTTCTCTCTAACTTGCTCAGTTCGTTCACACAGAGTTTGAACTGTGTCCTATACTTCCTTGGCTGTAGTGCAGTTGATAACATTGTCAAACATATCATTATCTAGACCATTGAACAGAATATCCATGGTATTTTTATCCTTATGCATTTCAGTGATATCTTCTAATGTCCAGTCTGATGGCAGCTTTGGGATTGTGTATGGGGCTCCTTCTCCTTGCTGAGCAATTCCAGTGTTTGGCTTTATAGGTACATGAGCTCCTTTCTCAATGCAATCCACATACCCTTCATCCATAGACATGAGGTGCAGATGCATCTTTACTTTCTAGTGAAAGTAATTGTCTTTGTCAAGAATTGGTATCTTCACTCCATTATCCTTCTTTCCCATGATTCTGATTATCTTTGATCTTTAAACTTCTTGTATGTTAGAAGCTTGCTCTGATATCAATTGTTATTCCCTAATAATGAAATCACAGAACTGTAGAAGGGGAGGATTGAATACAATCCTTTAAATTTCCAATTCTTTTTAACTGACAAAGATAAACTTAGAACAGAAATATGAAATTGCAGAAAACTAATAACACAAGAATTAAAAATTCAGGTGGATTGATTGTTCCACCTGAGAGATTTTATTTGAAGAAATCTCTGTATAGTTTTTGAACAAACTCATAACTGTAGTTACAACTATATAAAAGTGTACATTAGATAAAGTCTAAAAGCTTGCTTTTTCACTCTAAGTCCAATGGTCCTTGCAATGATTTTCCTTTTAGCTAATTGTCCTTGAAGAATCATCTCTTTTGACCATATGGAAATAGAATGCTTCCTTTTCTTCAGGGTTTCCCAAAATGCTGGTTTTCATGCTCTTTCTGTTCCATCAACCCATGTGAGTTGTCAGGACTATCCCTTTCAAAATTTCAACTGTTAATAATTGAAGTGGTATCGGTTGAGGTTAATCTTGTAGCATCCGTTGAAAGTGTTGTGGTTGCATCCGTTGATGTTTTCCAAGGTGCATCCGTTGAAAGATTAATGACTATCCGTTGAAATACAATTTCACTCATGTAAAAATTACAAGGCACATAGTATTACAATTAGTCTCCCTATTCTATGTTAGAAAATGGAAAGTTTGAGGCATGTTTTATATATGTTCTTGATGGAATTTCCGGAAACTAACAATTGGAGGTTGTTCCTTGTAATGAGGACTTAAACTTTCATGTTTGGATCTAAGACATTTTCTTAGTGTAATCCATAAATAAATTGAGTTGAAATAGGTTGCTTGAATTGGGTTATGTGGGTTGGTTATATTGAAATAACTTGTATCCCACATAGAAATGGTAATGAGAGGTTGGTGGGTTTATATAGAACCATGTGCAAGAGTAGTGTACAACTACTAAGGCATGTGGGTGTGCATGGTGTTATTTTGTGCCTCACGCGCGCGCACACACACGTGCGCGCCGCCGCCGCCCGCCTCCCCCCGCCACGTCACGACACGACTCGACTCGGGTCGAATGGCGATTTGGGCGAATGTCTCGGCGTCTCGCGTACGCGAGGCGATCTGGACGAGGAATTTTATTACCTATTTATTTAATATTATTTATTGATTTAATTTAACAGTATCAGTATTTATTTGTAACAGCTAAACGAAATGGGTCAGGATTTATATTAAATTCTGATGGACCAGTTCTTGGATCAATTCCTGATGACTACTGATCCTGATGGCCTGGGTCAGTATTTGGATCCTGATGATGGTCCAGTCCTGACGAAATCCTGATGGTTGGTCAAGTACTGATTCCACTCCTGACAGACAACAAGTCCTGATGGCTTGACTCCAGTACTGATATTGATCAAATCTTGATGGACAAGGAAATCCTGACTAAGCTGTAACTGATATTAAATACTGATGACAACTGTTATGGTAATTAAATCAGAATAATTAGTATTAAATGTCATATCTTCAGTTACAATATTTGGTCTGTTACGTTTTATTTTGTATTATATTTATATATACAAATGAGAACGTTTGACACAAGATGGTTATACGTAACTGTGAAAAACCCTAGCAAAGATATTTTTCTCTCTCTCTCTCTCTCTCTCTCTCTCTCTCTCTCACAACACCTACAGAATATACATAGGTTTTGGGCGAACTGAGGTGCATGTCGTTGTTGATCATTGTCATTTCTGTGAGTGGATTGATCTGTGTTGTTTTATCCTGGGAGTGATATTACTGCAACCCAACACAGCGTAACTGGGGCAATAATCTCTTCAAGAACAGTCAAGACTTCTCTAAGGCTTGGCGACTCAGCTGTTTCTTTATCTTTCAGTATTTGTTAAAAGCTACAGAGAGATAAGTGTTCTTTCTTATCTTGTTATTTACAGTCTCTAATTCTATTATTATTTCGACCTTCATGTTTGTTTTGTTATTGGTATATTTGCCTGTTCTTGTTGATACAAAATATATATATAGCTGCCCTATTGTTGATGTGTAGTTAGTTAATTATACCCAACAATCTTGAAGAGATTAATCTGTGTTATATATTGTTAATTAGCAAGATGGTTAACGAAACTGCAATTCCTACTATTGGTGCTATTGCTTCTGGTTCTGGTGTTTCTGTACCCACCATTGATTGGACCACGTACCATTTCCCACAGCCTATCGATTTGTCAGGAATTCCTGATAAATTCGGTGGGGGTGTTGGTTTTTCTCGTTGGCAGAAAAAGATGAAACTGTGGCTTATGGTAAAGGGTCTATGGCCGGTGGTGCAGTATGAGAAACCAGTTATTGATCAGGAAAAGGATGAAACTTTTAAGGCCTATGCTATGTGGGAGGAAAAAGATGGGGTGGCTAGGGCTGCTATACTGACAGCTTTAGCGAACACTCTATTTGATGTTTATTCAGCTGACTCCTTCACTGCTAAGCTCTTGTGGGAGAAGTTGGACTAGACACACAATACTGACTCGCAAGGGTTGGAAAAATATTCTGTGGCTAGGTTTCTTGATTTTAAACTGGTGGATACAAAATCCATGACTTAGCAGGCACATGAGTTTGAGATGTTGGTGCATGCTTTGAAGGAGTCCGGAATGGACCTTCCTGAAAAGTTTCAGGTTATGGCTGTGATTGAAAAGCTCCCTAAGTCTTGGGAAGATTTTGCTCTCTCCCTGAAAAGACAGAAATGAGAGATCACTTGGACAAACCTGATGTTGGACATCTCTGTGCAGGAACAGCACAAGTCCAAACAGGGACATGTGATGACTGCTGAACATGGGAGTTCGAAGGTGAATGTAGTGACTGTTGGACAGAAAAGAAAGGCTGTCACTAAGAAGGATAACACTAAACCTAAACCTGACAAGAACAAGGCTAAGAAACCAAAGACAAACAAACCTTGTTGGTCTTGTGGACAGGTTGGTCATTGGAGTAAGGACTGTCCTGCAAAGAAAGCAAAGAAACCTGTGGGAGCACAAGCTAACACTGTGCTTGGAACCACTGATGGGCCCAAGGTTAACATGGTTGTTGGTGAGGTTGTTGCCTCTGGAACCAATGACGGGTATGTTACCTACAACCCTGTACTTCTTTCCACTTATCTGTCACATGAATGGTTGATTGATACTGGAGCTAATGTACATATTTGTACTGATATTACTCTTTTTGTATCTTATCAACAGACTCATGGAGTGACAGTGACGATGGGGAATGCTAGTGCTGCTCAAGTTCTTGGAATAGGAAACGTGGACCTGAAGTTTGCTTCTGGGCGTGTTCTATCCCTCACTAGAGTGCATAATGTTCCTGATATTCATAGAAATATAATAAGTGGAAGTTGTTTAGTTAAGAATGGTTTTGAACTTTCTTTGAAATGTAATAAAGTATTTATTACACATACTGGTACATTTTTTGGCAAAGGTTACTTGTCTGATGGTTTATTTTTTATAAATGTTGAGCCTGTTTTGGGCAGTTTTATTAATGATAGTGTTGCACCTTCTGTTAATTGTGTTGAATCATCTGATTTGTGGCATTCTAGACTCGGTCATTTAAATTTTGGTGTTCTAAAGAATATGATGAATTTAGAGTTGATTCCAAAACATGTCATTGATAAGAAATCTAAATGTCAAGTATGTGTGACTGCTAAACAAACTAGGAAACCCTTTCATAATGTTGTTAGGGATTCAGGAGTATTAGATTTAGTACACACAGACATATGTGAATTTGGTGGCATGTTGACTAAGGATAATAAATGATATTTTATTACCTTTATAGATGATTGTAGTAGATATTGTTACGTTTATTTACTTAGACATAAAGATGAAGCACTAGAAAAATTCATTATGTTCAAAACTGAAGCTGAAACACAAACTGGTAAAGTACTTAAACGTTTGAGATCTGATAGAGGTGGTGAGTATACTAGTACCTCATTTAATGAATAAATTGAAATAGGTTGCTTGAATTGGGTTATGTGGGTTGGTTATATTGAAATAACTTGTATCCCACATAGAAATGGTAATGAGAGGTTGGTGGGTTTATATAGAACCATGTGCAAGAGTAGTGTACAACTACTAAGGCATGTGGGTGTGCATGGTGTTATTATGTGCCTCACGCGCACACACACACGCGCGCGCCGCCGCCGCCCGCCTCGCCTCGCACGGTGACGTCACGGCACGACACGACACGACTCGGGTCGACGGGCGATTTGGGCGAATGTCTCGGCGTCTCGCGTACGCGAGGCGACCTGGACGAGGAATTTTATTACCTGTTTATTTAATATTATTTATTGATTTAATTTAATAGTATCAGTATTTATTTGTAACAGATCAAATCCTGATGGACCAGGAAATCCTGACTAAGCTGTAACTGATATTAAATACTAATGACAACTGTTATGGTAATTAAATCAGAATAATTAGTATTAAATGTCGTATCTTTAGTTACAATATTTGGTCTGTTACGTTTTATTTTGTATTATATTTTATATATACAAATGAGAACGTTTGACACAAGATGGTTATACGTAACTGTGCAAAACCCTAGCAAAGATATTCTTCTCTCTCTCACACAACACATGCAGAATATACATATGTTTTGGGCGAACTGAGGTGCAGGTCGCTGTTGATCATTGTCATTTATGTGAGTGGATTGATCTGTGTTGTTTTATCCTGGGAGTGATATTGCTGCAACCCAACACAGCGTAAGTGGGGGCAATAATCTCTTCAAGAACAGTCAAGACTTCTCTAAGGCTTGGCGACTCAGCTGTTTCTTTATCTTTCAGTATTTGTTAAAAGCTACAGAGAGATAAGTGTTCTTTCTTATCTTGTTATTTACAGTCTCTAATTATATTATTGTTTCGACCTTCGTGTTTGTTTTGTTATTGGTATATTTGTCTGTTCATGTTGATACAAAATATATATATATATAACTGCCCTATTGTTGCTGTGTAGTTAGTTAATTATACCCAACATTCTACATATCTATTTGTAAGTCAACATGACTTGTTCATTCTACACTATTACATTTCAAATGCTAGTACTTGAACAAGAAAGTGTATGTTACATTAAGACTTCTCAAGAGATAAGCTACCCTTCAACCGATATTGTAATAACATGTTATCCGTTGAAGGCTACACTTTATTTATACAAATTTTACTGAGTTAGTTTAGTTATCATCAAGAATCAACATAATTCCTAACAGTATGTATTTTTTATAAATTCGAACTCTTCTCCTCTATAAATTCGAACAACTATTCTATTTTCAGTGGAACTCTTAATTCTATGACTTACCTATAAATTCGAACTATTCCTCCTTTTTAAATTCGAACACCTACTATATTTCAAATAAAACTTTATTTATATGTCTTCTCTATAAATTCATACACATATTCTACTTCTAATATGCTAAATAATAATTTTTGATTTATTAATATTTAAAATTGTAAAGCTCTAGAAAAATAGATTGAGACGATTGTAGAAGACGCCAGCTCAACTCTCGTGTGTATATATATATATATATATTTATTTAACTATATATAGAAGAATACCGACAAATAAATATTTGGTAAACAAATAAACTTGTCCATGAATAATTGTTTATTGCAACTTAATAGAAGTTTGTGTATTTTTAACCTAAATAAATTAACAATTAAAAGGTATTAATTTATTAATTTTTATAAATAAATAAAATTCACTGATTTAAAGGGTATTTATTTATTAAAGTTGTTTAACCACTATTTTAAAATTTTAGGATTGAGTCATCAAGTGTGTATCTTAATATTTTAATGTCTATGGAGTTGTATATGACCTTCAAAAATAGCGAATGTTCACATCTTTATTTAAATATAAAAAATTGTTTCATTCATCTCTTTTAATAACACTTAACAAATCTGAAAAATTGCTAATTTTAAAAATATTAATTCGATTTTTATCAATGTTGCTATGATGAAATGAGCTTAATTTAAAGTTAAAATATAATTTTTACTCATTTTATATATGAGCTTAGAATTTTTAAAGGTCACAATAGAAAATTTTTCTATTAGTGCGGTCTATAATCATATTTAATCAATATTTTTCAACGATCCAACCGTACGTATGTGAATATTATGTCAAAATATAATCGTACAATATTTTTTATGCAAATTTAAGTTGTAGAGTATTCATTTTATAAGGATATTATTTTTCTTATAAAATGTTAACGGAATCGACTATTATGAATATTTAATATTTATCAATATTATGATTTATTGATTTGTGTTCAAAATTTTACGTTTTAATTATATTAAATAATTAGCACAGAACCCGTATAATTTACGATTATTTCATATATTTTATTTATGCTTGAAAAATATAGTATAATTGATATTTTTGAACGTGTCTATAAAAGATAATGAATTTTTATTTATAAGTCAATATGTTTTAATTAAAAATACTATGAAGTATATTATTTTATTAATATTAATGTTTGGAAGCTATGTCGGAATTGGTATATTTGAATGTTTTTATAAATGATAATGTGTTTTAATTAAAATATAACGCGTTTCAATTAAAAAAAAATTGGCTATTTATTATTATTTATATTATTTTATAAAAAAAACTTATCAAAATTCAAACAAAAAAACCAAATTTTTTGATATTTCGGTTTTAATATAATCTATAAATTGATGAATAAAAACACGACACTTATAATTTGGGAACATATTTGAAATACAATTCAGAGTATGTAACCGTACTCATGCATTATTAGATTAACGAGTGCCGCCTCCAAAACATTCCATTCCACTCGATCATAAGCCTTGCTCATGTCGAGTTTAAGGGCCATCCAAGCTTGCTTGCCAGTTGCTTATGATCGAGTGGAATGGAATTTTTTGGAGGCGGTGTTAAACAAAATGGGCTTTTCGAACAAGGTAATTCAGTTGTTTATGGCTTGCATATCATCTGTAAATTACCAAATTAATCATGCAGGAAGAACTTTTGGAAGCATTATTCCTTCTCGTGGGCTACGTCAGGGTGACCCCCTATCCTCGTACCTGTTTCTAATTTGCATAGAGGGATTTACTTCCATTATTCATGATTACGAGAATCGGAATCTTATTCAAGGCATAAAAGTTGCTCGCAGTGCCCCTTCTATCTCTCATATGTTCTTTGCGGACGATTGTTATATATTTTGCAAAGCTAGTGAAGACAGTGCCAATCATATTCTGCAAATGCTTAATATTTTCGAAAGAGCTTCTGGGCAACAAATCAATGTGGAAAAGTCATCGGTCTTTTATAGTCGAAACACATGCTTTTATTTGAAGCAGGACATTTTTCAGATTTTAAAAATCAAGGAAGCAGAAGAAAATACTCATTATCTAGGTCTTCCTAATATGATGTCAAGAAAGAAATCAGTTGTGTTTGGTTATATCAAAGATCGTTTGCAGGATCGTTTGCAAGGTTGGGATAAGAAATGTCTTTCGAAAGGAGGTAAGGAAATTTTAATTAAATCTACAGCTCAGACCTTACCCAATTACGCTATGAGTGTGTTTCTCCTCCCAGCTGAAGTTTGTAAAGATTTGGAAATGGCCATGTCTAAATTCTGGTGGAAATCTGATAGTTCAAAGGACAAAGGCATCCACTGGATGTGTTGGAGTCGTTTAACTGCATCCAAGTTTAAGGGTGGCATGGGTTTTAAAGACCTCCGTGATTTTAATATTGCGTTATTGGGTAAACAAGCTTGGAGGCTAATTGTTCATCCTGACAAGCTGGTCAGTCGCATCTTTAAGGCAAGATATTACCCTTCTGGTTCTTTTTTACAAGCTCAGTTGGGATCTAATCCAAGTTACATTTGGCGTAGCATCATGGAAGCTCAGTCTATGGTGGTTCAAGGTATCTCATGTCGTATTGGTAACGGTCAAGAAGTGGATATTTTGAATTCTCCGTGGCTTCCATCCATAGATGACCCGTTTGTTCATTCAAACAACGAGGCCATAGTAAACCAGAAAGTTGCTGCGTTGTTTAGAATTGGTGAGAAAGCTTGGGATGTTGACTTAGTTTTAGATATTTTCGAGGCCAGGGATGCTGATTTGATTTTGTCTATTCCTCTTTCTGAGGACGAAAAGGACACTTGGTATTGGCGTCATGAGAAGATGGGGCAGTATTCAGTGAAAAGTGGCTATAAGCTTCTTCAAACAGCCAAGGATCAGTCCAACACAGCAGATAACTCAGGCTTTTGGAGGAAATTATGGAATCTGAAAATCCCAAATAAAGTTAAAAATTTCCTGTGGCGAGCTTCAACCAACTGCTTGCCAACGAAAGATATGCTACAGACCAGACGAGTTCAAGTCAATTCTCAATGTCCAGTTTGCAATCTCAGTGATGAATCGATTATTCATGTTCTTGTTACTTGTACATTTGCAAAGGATTGTCATCAGTTTTCAGCAGTTAGGCAAGTCACAGAAGTTTTCCATAATTTTAGTGAGTGGCTTCAGTTGATCTTCGAACAGGCGAATAAGAATGATATGTGCATTCAAATAACAATTTGCTGGTTTTTGTGGAAAAATCGAAATGACATAGTCTGGAAGCAACGAGGTAATGGTGTTTCTGAAGTAGTTCATGCAGCATTGTCCTTCCTTAACCAATGGAAAGCTGTTCAAGACAAGAATTTTGATTCATTCTTGAGTTTTTTAACTCCGGAAGATGGTCAAGAACAGTGGTGCCCTCCTCAGTCGAATAGTGTTAAGGTGAATGTAGATGCAGCTCTATTTGAAGAACCAAATCGTTATAGCTATGCTGTTGTCATTAGAGATCATTCAGGCCATCTTGTTCATGCCATGTCGAAGTGTTTACTGGGCAAAATCTCACCAGAGCTAGCTGAAGTCTTGGGCATTAGGGAAGCCCTCAGTTGGCTCAAAGACACCAACACAACGAACGGTATAGTCGAATCTGACTGCCTCCAGGTTATTCAATTAATTCGCAGCTCCTTCTCAAGTTTCTCGTACTTAGGAGGAGTAGTGAACGACTGTAGATGTCTTATGGAGGATTTGAAAGACCAGAATGTTAAGCTTCATTTTGTTAAGCGTTCTGCGAACAGAGTAGCTCATTATCTAGCGAGGTATAGCTGTTCAATAGCTGAACGTAGGTGGGAAGTGGGGAATGTCCACCCTGCTTTTTATGATATGTTATGTAAAGATTTGCATAAGTAATAAAATCTTTACTTTCCGTGGCAAAAAAAAAAAAAAAAAAAAAAAAAAGATTAACGAGTGCCGCCAAATAATTAAAATAAACAGAATTTAAATACAATCTATTAGTTTGTGCTCAATACATTGTCAAAATTAAAGAGGGCTATCTAATAAATACAGTGACAAGGGTTTTTTTTCCGGTAGCCACTTGAATTCAATTTATATTTACACCTAAATTTGTTAAAATAGACAATTATTTAAAAGGTATAAGCCTGAATATTATAAAAAAATTATAATTAAAGAACGTGATTAACGGTGAAAATTAGGATGTGATGAGTAATTTAAGCATCATTTTAGGTAGCGTATGATTTGTGTTTACCTTTCTTAACCAACTTGAATTTTTTTATTGATGGTGCCACCAATCACAATCTTCTTTTAAAAAAACCATACAAAATAAAGCAAGATAAGGTTAATTATCTATGTTCCGATGATTTTTGAAGAATAAAATAAAGAAAAATGACACAAGCTTTTCATCAACATGAGAATAAAATATACAAAATTTATATATTATAAATTTGTGATATACCATATCTTAGGTTCGGAATTCATATTTAGATTTGGATAACATTTTAATATATAGATTTGATCTAATGGACTATCCATTTTTGACTTAGTATCCAAATTTAGGTTTGTAAAATATTTATATACTTATTTTGACCCATATTTAATTATAGAAATTTTATATTTCATTTTTGAATATCATCAATACCATAATAATACTTATGATAAATTTATTAATTAAAATATAAACTAATTTTTTAATTTTGGATAATCATTTAATGTAAATTATCTTAAAATAAAGGTTACATATACAACAAAATATAGATAAAAAAATTGAACGAATTTATTTTAACATTTAAATTAAAATAATTATTATACCGTTGATCTTAAATCTAAAATTACTTAATTTATTATAATTAAATTATTTTTTTAAATACATGTGTGCTTAGCACATACTATAATCTAATACTAATATGAAATGGTCCTTGCCCATTGGTCATTATCTACAACTTTCGGACCAGTTCCAGATTCTTCTTTAAGCCCAAATCGTATTCCAGATAAATATTCTTATTTTAGGAAAGCAAACTATCGTAAGAAATGCTCACTTCATTTATTTGTTTATATTAAATTCGATATAGATATTAAAAATGAATCAAATAATTTAAAAAGTAAGAATAGTATGTAAAATAATAAGACTAATTATTATTAAATATACATAAAGTAATTAAATTGAAGAAAAGTAGTAGTCATAATTAAATATAATTAACTTTTATATTACAAAAATCTAATACTTTTAAAAAATTTAGAATGTAATGGAAGGCAAGTACTTTCACTTTCAGATTTAACTATATCGCACTAATACTACATAAATGAGTTATTAATTTAAATGTAATTGTAAAGTAAGGTAAAATTACAACAAAAGTAATGTCTACAGTAATTTTTGTAATATCACTCGACACTCGGTATGCTTTTTTTAAAGTCTACCTATCATCCTATTCGAGTTCGTCACATTTCTGTTTTACCTATCTAAAATATTATTTACATTTTATTATTAATATATAATAAATATGAGATAGATATTGTTAATTTATATGAAAGTTCACTGAATGAAAATAAAATATGACATGTGAACCCAATAAATAAGATGAAGACCGATAAAATTTCTTTTCTAAGATACCAATGCATGATTATAGTTGGGGTTCGAGTTAAATCGCATAATCCATAAAAATCAATTCGATTTTGAACCGATCCTGACTGAAACCAAAGTATGGTTCGCGGTTTTGGTTCGCGGTTTCAGTTCAACTACTTTAAAAAACCGCGGATCGTGGGTTGGTTTCGGGTTGACAAGAACTCAACCCTTTCTCAAAGAATGAAAATTTGAATTTCATAAGTATTTTTATTTCCTAATTATACTAATCAAACTATCTGGGAAAATTTAAATCGGAAATGTATTATTTTATTTTTATAATTTTGTTAACCAAATTTTGTCGAGAACCGTCAAAATCCGTTAATCCGAACCGACTAAAACCGAACCGAACCGAACCGAATGGTTTGGTTTTGTTGGTTTACGAGTTACGGTTTGGTTTGATTTTTTCAAGAATCGCTATTTTGCGGTTTGGTTCCGGTTTGATATCTAACCCGAACCAAACCGGACTGCGATCACCTTTTATGAAAATATTAAAATACCCTAAGAAGTCGGTTCAAGCATCAAACAATTTGATTCGGTCCTAAATCTTGTTTGATTTCGCTTGCATAGTAGATGTTTCTGAGCGTCAAGTAATCTGATTCATGAAAAAATCTTTCTTGACTTTGCTTGCGTATTGATGAGATGTCGTCCATAAGCCACAAAGTTGTCAAAAGACTCTGCTTATCAATTTCTCATTTCCCGGTACAAAGTCCCCGGTATATGAACCATCATAGCATTAAAAGCAGTTTTTCGGTTCATTTTGTGCTTCCAATCCTCAAAATCTACTTTAGTAGATTTGATCCGGATTGCACAATGTGAGATATACTATGTGATCTGTTAATTGTTAAATCTACAAAACTATATATCACCACTTTCTCATCTCGTTCGGACCATCATAGCTTCGCACTGAAGCGTATATCCGGCCCGATATATTCTTTGCCCCCAAGTGACTTATTGCTTCATTGAAGAAGTGGTATGTCACTAGTTTAGGACGAATATATATTTGTATCCTCATGTGAGTGTCGATAGATCATAAGTTTAGGATTTGATAATTTGCTTTAATAGAGCAAGTGATAAGCTTTACCCGATCAGACTCTAGAAAATTTTGACAAAGCAACGAAAAAGCCACACAGTCCAGTGTACGAAGTAAAAACTGGATTTTGGCAACAAGTTATAGGCTTCAAGAAGGTGCAACAGCGAGACGGAAATAAGGTCGTATCAAAGAAAAAAATATTGCATGATTAAGAAGATTGTTGCTGGTGGTGCAGAATATGATGATGCTAAACATGGAAATAAATCAATACATGTCCTGATAGGAACAACTGTTGAAACTAGGAACAAAAATTTCAATTCCTTTGACTATTCGTTGTGCAACAGCTCGGTTCATCTCCTCGGGTGCAACATAAATCTACTACAATCCTTCAACCAACAGCCGGCAAAATATCTAGCAGGAATCCTTATGACAAGTGGCAGATAATTACTCAATGTGATAGATAAAGCATAAAGCAGATAAAGAAGTATACAAAACTCGTGACCAATCGGCAATCAACTGGGGGTAAAAAAACAATCTAAGCCCCAACTTCTGATTTTCCAACACGCACTTGAGGACAAGAGGATCTTCGGTCCTAAACTAGTGATGTACCGCTTCAAAATCGAAGTAATAAATCACTTGGGGCTGAGGATATATCGGACCGAATATACATTTCAGTGCGAAGCTATGTTATACCACCCACCAACTTTTAAAGTTGGGAGATGAGAAAGTGGTGATCTACAATTTTTTAAATTTAACATTTTATAGATCACGAAATATATCTCATCGCTGCACAATCCGAACCAAAAGTACTTAAATGAACTTTTGAGGATTGGAAGCAGAAGTTAGACCGAAAAAATGCACCCAATGCTATGATGGTTCAATGCCACATAAAAATAAAAATCCAATGAAGTGTGCAATGAATACTTAACCATTGAGTTGAAATGACGGTAACAGACGGATTAAGTCATGCAAGATCCAATTAAAGTGCAAATACCTGAAAGAGCTTGATTTTTTTAAAAGCATACAAGGTATTCACCAACTCCGTATTATATTATTTTCGAACATTAATATAATGTCAATGTTCCAACATGATATATGATGTGTCCAAGGCTAGTATTACGCTAGTAAAGCATGGACAATGTGCATTGGAAGCAAAAGTCATTATGGTTGATAATATTATATGCAACAATATTGAAGAAGTGGTATGTCACTAGTCTTGGACGAATATATATTTGTATCCTCATGTGAGTGTCGATAGATCATAAGTTTAGGATTTGATCACTATATTGCCCCCAAGTGATCATCGATAGATCACAAGTCCGGGACTTAATCAATTTGTTATCCCCAAATGATTGTCGATTGGTCACAAGTATAGGATTGAAATTTGATTCCCCTAAGTGTTTGACTATGGGTCACTAGTCCAGGACTTTAACAAATTTGTTGCCCCCAAGTAACTATCGGTGAACACTTGTTTGGGTTGGATTATTTTTTCTTCCATAATATATTTGGATAAAGCTTGGGAAAAAAATTGAATTTTGCATGACATGAGATATGTGAATGCTAACGAAAAATAGCACTTAACTTGAGTTTGCCGAACAGATTTTGATTTAAGGCACATTGCTCCGATCAGAATCATTGTAGGGCTGCTTAGAAGCTTTGCAGAGCGTAGTTGTATTGCCTTGATTTTTCAGTGTTGCATTTAATTCCTGGATTGCATGTCTTTGTGTGTTGCAATGTAGACTTTGCACGGTGAATTGAACATAAAATTCTCCTACAAAGATTTTTTCTTCTTTTGGCATGCTCACTCATGTAAACTGCATACTCTTTTTTATCATTGAGCATACCATAATCATCAAGTTCCTCCATTCTGCTAGCTTAGTTAAAATCCTCTGAAGCTTTTTATTAACCAGCTCTGTCCTTTTTGTCAAGTTCTAGCTACTTCCTTTGTTGTCTTGCAACGACATGGATTGTGAATTCTGAAATAAGTTAGAGTTGGTTCCACCTGACTTGGACAAATCAGGTTTATTCAAGAGATTCTGGTTGTAGGATTACGCTCTTCATCTTCTTTTTATTTTTTCAGCCGCCTCCACTATTTTCCACATTGGTTGTTTTTTTTTCTTCACAAATGTTGCAGACTTCATGGTCAAATCCCACTGGCAGTCTGTTGGCCAGTTATTTTATTGCAGTAACAAAGCTGGCTGGAATTGCATTTGTTGTTTTATAATAGCTTGATGTAAAATTGCGAACCTCAAATATTTTCACAAATGAACTCCTTGTCCAGAATCCTTTTCCTTGTTTATCTTTTCAAATCGTGCACTCCAGTAGCATATTTTAGCCAGATTTTAAGAGCCATGCACCTTGTTAGGAACTATGTTGTTTCTTGATGATAACTAAATTAACTTATTAAAAATTGTATAAGTAAAATGTAGTCATCAACGGATAGCATGCCTTTGCAGTATCCGTAGATGGGAAGCTTATCTACGGATAAGACTCAATGTAACATGCTTGTGTAATCCCGATGTACAATCCTGAGATGCAATCCCGAGGAACAATCCTGATGAACATTCCTGATATGCAATCCTGATATGCAATCCTGATGTACAATCCTGATGTGTATTACTGATTTGTAATCCTGATGTTGAAGTTGAAGTATTAATTTTTAGGCTGAATAAGTCATGTTGATTATTAATAGATATGTAGAATAGGGAGGCTAATTGTAAATAGTTTATGTCTTGTAATTTTACATAAGTGAAATTGACTGTCAACGGATAGCAACATTAGCCTTCTACGGATGTGGACAAATGTACTGTCTACGGATAGCAGTACTAGCTGTCTACGGATGTGATCAAGATACTCTCAACGGATACAACTCAAATAGCTTCTACGGATACACACCTTGTGAAAGGGACAAGTCAGACAGTACACGTGGGTTGACAGACTACATAAAGCATGGAAGCCAGTATTTCTGGAAACTCAAGGGAAGAAAGTAGCATTCTGTTTGTATGGTCAAAAAGTAGAATTTCTATAAAAGGCAATCAGCCAAGAAGGGCAAACTACCAACACATGGACCACTACTCATAATGGAGAAACAAAGATCTTGGACAGATTTACTTTTTGCATTATTGACTGTTCAAAATATCTTGAAAACTTGGGATATATAACCAAGTGCAGCATAATTCTAGAGTAAGGAATCAGTTAGGCAATTTAGAGAGCACAAAGCAATATCCTTTGTAAATTGCTGAAGCTAGAATTGTGTGTTTGCAGCTGTGTATTTATTCATAAACATCATAGAGATTTCTTTAAATAAAAATCTCTCCGGTGCACAAAACAATCCACCTGAATTTTTAATTCTTGTGATTTTATCTTGTCTGTTTTTCTGTTCTTGAATTTTACTTTCATATCCTTACTGTCAAGAACTAAAGAAATTTTAAAGATTGTATTCAACCCCCCATTCTACAATCTTGATTCATTGTCTGGGAATAACAATTAGTATCAGAGCAAGCTTCTAACACACAAGAAGTTTAAAGATATAAAGACATCAGAATCATGGGTCAGAAGGATTATGGAGTCAAAATACCAGTTCTTGATAGAGAAAATTATTTTCACTGGAAAGTAAAAATGCGTCTACATCTAATGTCCATGGATGAAGGATATGTAGAGTGCATAAATCATGGCCCTCATATACCAATGAAGCCAAACCTCTCAATAGATCAAGCACCTGCAGGAGCTCCAAGCACCATTCCAAAGTTACCTTCAAAATGGACTCCTGAGGACAACATTACAATTCATAAAGATAAAAAGGCCATGAATAATTTGTTCAGTGGTCTTGATTCTGACATGTTTGACAATGTTATTAACTGTTCTACACCAAAGGAGATTTGGGACACTGACCAAACCATCTGTGAAGGGACTGAGCAGGTAAGGGAAAACAAGATGCAGCTCCTCAAACAACAGTATGAACACTTTCACTTCAAGAGTAGAGAATCTTTGAATGATACTTTTAGTAGATTTCAAAAAATTTTGAATGGATTGAAATTGTATGGAAGAGTTTATCAAATTAAAGATTCAAATCTTAAATTTCTCAGAGTCTTGCCAAAGGAGTGGAAGCCTATGACTGTTTCCTTGAGAAACACTCAAGAGTACAAGGACTTTACTCTTGAGAGGCTGTATGGAACCCTAAAAACATATGAGTTAGAAATGGAGCAGGATGAAGAAATTGAGAACGTCCAAAAGAAAACTGGATTTGTTGCTTTAGTAGCAAGTTTTGAAAAGGCTAAGGACATGAAAGAAGAAGTTGCTGAAACTACACCAAGCCAAAGTGCTTGTGAAGATAGAGGTGAATCTAGAAAGTGCAAAGGAAAGATGATGGAAGAAAGTGAGCCTTCCAATCAAGAGGAAATGGATGAGCTAGATGAACATTTAGATTTTCTGTCAAGAAAATTCTCAAAGCTCGGGTACAAGAGAAACCCTGAGGTGTCCAAACCATTCAGAAAGGACTTTCAATCAAAGAAGAATTATGTTGAAAGATCCAAGTTTAAATGTTTTAACTGTGGAATGGGAGGTCATTTTGCTAATGAATGCAGAAAACCAAAAGCTGAGAAGAGTGACAGGAAGTTTGAGCATGTTGACTGGGCTGAAGATATGAATGATTCTGAGGAGGACACTGAATCTGTGAACCTTGCACTGATGGCTGATTCAAGTGAGCAAGAGGCCAGTTCATCATCCAATCAGGTAATTACCACCAATCTCTCTGAGCTTTCTACTGAGGAATGCAATAGTACAATTAATGACATGTCCACTGAATTGTACCATATGCGTATTTCTCTTAAATCACTTACAAAAGAGAACACCAGGATTAAAGATGCTAATCAGTTGTTAAGTGATAGGAATGCTCTTCTGGAAACATAATTTATTGAGTTTGAGGAGATGAGAGTAGAGTGTCAGGTTGCCAAGGATGATTTGCTGACTGTACTAAAAAAAGAAGAAATTCTTAAAGCATAGCTAACTAAAGAACAAGAAACTATAGCTAGATGGACTGATTCCAGGAATGTTGCCACAAACATTATTAAGGCTTAAGGCGTGGATATATTCTATAAGGAATCAGTAAGAAAAGATAAAAAAAGAAACTAGATGTTGAGGATCTAGGAGATGACACTTCTACGGATAGTGAGCATCCGTTGAAGGGTAATACCTCTACGGATAGTAAGCATCCGTTGATGGGTAATACCTCTACGGATGTGAATTGTCCAAAGAAGTGCACATCTAATGTTAGTCAAGAAAAACTTGAGAAGCTGAACAAAAAGTATGGTCCAACCAACAAAAATTTTGCTCAGGGAGAATGTAGCAAAACCAAAGATAAGGATGTCAACATAGGTCACGTGTCCAACAAGCAATTGAAGGGCAAGTTAGAAAATATAGAGGTCAAGGCTGAGGTGAAAAAGAAAAAGAACAGAAATGGTAAGGTAGGGATTAACAAGAATAACAACTATACACCTGACAAGTATGCTCCTAGGAAAACTTGTGTAATGTGTGGTAGTGTTAATCATATATCTACCAATTGCAAAACTGTTAAAACTTCAACTGTTCAAATGCCAATGCATGTACCCAATATGCCTATGCCTGCTATGTATAACATGTTTGTTCATACTGATCAATCATCAAATTTGTATGCCAACATGCCATTTGTTTCAAATCCATATATAAATGCATTCACAATGCCACAAATGACATGGAGCATGCCACACATGAACACTATGTATGCACAGAATTCTCAAATGCCTGCATCAAACATGTATGCATATGGACATCCTCGGCATGTTGTCTCTCAGAGGTCAACACCTAGGGTCAAGGTTGATTTAACTCAACCTGAGATTAAGGTACAAAATGACAAGAAAGGCAAAGTTAAAGCTAACAAGAAAGGACCCAAGGAAACTTGGGTACCAAAATCAACTTGATTTGGTTTTGTTGTGTGCAGGGAAATAGAAAGAATCTATGGTACTTAGATCGTGGTTGTTCTAGGCACATGACTGGAGATTCTACCCTGCTCACAGAATTTGTGGAGAAAGCTGGCCCTAGCATTACCTTTGGAGATGATAGCAAAGGTTATACTAAGGGATATGGCTTGATTTCAAAGGAGAATGTCATCATTGATGAAGTAGCGCTAGTTGATGGACTTAAGCATAATTTGCTGAGTATGATTTAACTGTGTGATAAAGGTTTCTCAGTATCATTCAATCAAGAAGCATGTGTTGTTTCTAAAAAAGAAAACAACAATGTGGTGTTGACAGGATACAGAAGAGGTAATGTGTATATAGCTGACTTCAACTCCACAAGTTCAGATTATATCACTTGTCTTCTGAGTAAAGCAAGTAAGGATGAGACTTGGCTATGACACAAAAGACTGTCACATTTGAACTTCAAGTCAATGAATGATCTAGTAAGAAGAGACCTAGTTAGAGGAATTCCTCAGTTGGAATTTTCCAAGGATGGACTTTGTGATGCTTGCCAGAAAGGGAAGCAAAATAAGATTTCTTTCAGAAGAAAGCTGGACTCATCAATTGAGCAACCTCTACAGCTGTTACACATGGATTTATTTGGACCAGTAAATGTCATGTCAATTTCAAAGAAAAAATACTGCCTTGTGATTGTGGATGATTTTTCAAAATTTACATGGACATACTTTCTGCACTCTAAAGATAAGGCAAGTGAAATCATAATCAATCACATCAAGGCTGCTAACAATCATCCTGATCTCATAGTCAGAAGAATCTGGAGTGACAATGGCACTGAGTTCAAAAATTCAACAATGAAGCTGTTTTGTGAGGAAAATGGAATCATTCATGAGTTTTCTGCAGCTAGGACACCACAACAAAATGGAGTGGTGGAAAGGAAAAATAGAACTCTAATTGAGGCTGCAAGAACAATGCTAGGAGAATCAAAGCTGCCCACTTATTTTTGGGCTGAAGCAGTTAACACTACATGTTTCACTCAAAACATCTCTTTGATCAATCAAACAAAAGGGATGACTCCATATCAGCTACTCAAAGGAAGGAAACCATCCTTGAATTTTCTACATGTCTTTGGATGCAAATGCTTTGTATTGAGAAACCAAGGTGGACATCTTGGAAAATTTGAGTCAAAGGCAGATGAAGCCACTTTTGTGGGATATGCAGCTGGAAAAGCCTACAGGGTTTTCAATCACAGAATCAACATTGTTATGGAATCTGTACATGTTGTTTCTGATGATGCCAGAATTCAAGGTCTCACTAATGAGGGTTTTCATGAAACTCTCAGGTTTGAGAATGAGGTGGAAGGTCTATTTTATGATGATGAAGGTGATGATAATGAGGATGAATTAGTCCCTCCAAGAATGACTATTTCAAATATGGATAACTCAAGTTCAAATGAGCCATCCATAGAAGGGACAATCGGAGCATCCGTAGGAAGCCAAAATGGAGCATCCGTAGGAAGCCAAAATAGAGCATCCGTAGGAAGCCAAATTGAAGCATCCGTAGGTGGATCACAACACAGAGTTATCACCCCAATAAACTCAGGGGGAGTTTCTCTGAGTCATGGATCAACCTCAACTCCACATGATCATGCTTATGAGAATGATGCTACATCTTCAAGACCTACACCTGCAACACGAAGAAAATGGACAAGGGATCACCCATTTGAACTGATAATTGGTGATGCATCCTCAAATGTCCAAACTAGAAGAGCTACTCAAGATGAATGTTTATACATCAGCTTTCTTTCTCAAGAAGAACCAAAGAAAGTTGATGATGTTCTTTTAGATCCATATTGGGTATTAGCTATGCAAGAAGAGCTAAACCAATTTGAAAGAAACAAGGTATGGAAGCTGGTACCCAAACCTAAAGACAGAAGTGTTATAGGTACAAAGTGGGTATTCAGAAACAAGATGGATGAAAATAACATTGTCAAAAGGAATCAGTTAGGCAATTTAGAGAGCACAAATCAATATCCTTTGTAAATTGCTGAAGCTAGAATTGTGTGTTTGCAGCTGTGTGTTTATTCATAAACATCACAGAGATTTCTTCAAATAAAAATCTCTCAGGTGGACAAAACAATCCACCTGAATTTTTAATTCTTGTGATTTTATCTTGTGTGTTTTTATGTTCTTGATTTTTACGTTCATATCCTTACTGTCAAGAACTAAATAAATTTTAAAGATTGTATTCAACCCCCCCCCCCCCCTTCTACAATCTGGATTCATTGACATAAAGTATCACTTCATCAGGGAACATGTGATGAATGGTACTGTGGAACTTCATTTTGTTCCAAGTGAGCAGCAAATTGCAGACATTTTTACCAAGCCACTTGGTGAATCAACATTCTCAAGGTTGGTAAGTGAGCTAGGTATGCTTAACTTCTCTTAATTCATTTAAATGTCTGATAATTTGTAATGCAGCCAGTGTCAACATGATTTTCATGAGAATTAAAACTCTCTGAAAAAGAAGAATTTTGTCTAAGTCAAAATTTCTCCCTCTACGGATATCCTTATCCATTAATGGTCATTTTAGACATTGGATTTTTTTTTTTGTCTACGGATACCATTTTTACACCTCTACGGATGTCGAATCCCAAAAGGTAAAATCCTATTCGTAGATAGTTTAGTTTTAATCGTAATCGTTAAAGTCACTATCTTATCCGTAGTTACATGTGTACAGTATATGTATGTAATTGCAGTAAATTTGTGGCTTTACTTTTTAAATCCATTAATTTTAAACGGTTACTTTCTTGCCCAATCAGATAATTTCTTTCAATTATTCTGGTTTTATTAGTGATTTATTTTGGGGGAGTATAAATTGATTTTTAATCTCAGTTAATCAGTTTCTATCATTTTCCAAAATTCACTAAGGCAAGAACTCTTCTTCTCTCTCAAAGCAAAAATCTCTCTGTAATTCCAAGCTTTACTTCAATGGCACCAACCAACAAGACTATGTCTCTCACTGGGTTCACATACGAGAAGAACAACTTTACTGCTCTGGTGGATTTCGAAGAGAAAAATGCATCATATCACACTATGATGAGGTTTCTCCAGAATTTCAAGATCTCAAAGGCTATGTTCGAAGCCCCCAAACTATTCTTTGAGGTAATTGAAGCATTTTGGGAATCTGCTGTGTTCGATTCTGTCAATGCTACAATCACCTTTGTTCTTCAAGGTAAGGAATATGTGATAGATAGTGATGTGAATACTGCTTGCTTAAACTTGCCTGAAAACAATAGGTTAGAAAAGCATAGTGATACTGATGTTTTAAACATGCTAAATTCAATTAACTATGCTTTCCCTACGGGTAATTTAAGTAAGATCCAGAGAAGAGGCATGGTTAAAGAATGGAGCTTTTTCTTTGATGCCATTATTAAGGTTTTCTCAGGTAAAATTAGCAACTATGATGTTGTTGCTTTTTCTATGCTTGACATTGCTTATATGCTCTTGACTGATAGCTACTATAACCTAGGATCCTTGATCTTATTTGAACTAGGAGCTAAACTAGGGAATAAAACATCTAGAAGTAAGAATGTCAATTATGCAAGATTTATCATGTTGTTAGATAATCATGTAGAGAGTAACCTGGTGATCCAATTCCCTGCAAACTCCAAGGAGTGTTGGGTTCAAAATAAGAGAGTCCTTGAGGACTTGAATAGGCTGAACCACAACAAGGAGGTTCAATTGGTATATCCACCAATTTTCAATGCAGCTCAAGAGGCACAGGTGAGTCAGGTAATCTCCTCAACTGTTCCTTCCTCTATTGTCATTTCTTTGATTTCCAGTGCCACCATGGAGGCTGGAACTGTCCAACAGTCTCCTACCCAAGTGGCCACCTCTAGAATTCCTAAATCAAAATCCAGAAAGCCAACCTCAGGTGCTTCTCAAAAGGCACATGTTGTAAAAACTACCCAAACCCTTGAGGGGAGTGTGAAGGAGGTAGTAAGTGGTGAGGGAAGGGGTGAACATCAAAGAAACCCCAAGAACAAGGAGGGTGAGATAAGTGTGTCCCAGCCTAGCCACCCTGCATCTTCTCAAAAAGATGCAGTGGTTGAAAAGGAATTTTTCACATCCCTAGTGGCATCCTCCCAAAAGGATGTTGCTATTAAAAATAGTCCCCAACCAGGGACACAGCACAAAAGGGTTAGGGACACCAGAAGCCCCACAGATACAACCAAAGCCTATGAAAGGAGAAAGAGGTCTAAAATATCTGGGGTTGCACAAGGATCACACACAGTGTAAATGACACCATCACAAATTCAGTTTGATGTGGCTCCAGTAAATGTGGAGTTACAGTCTCATTCTTTAACTATTCAAACTAAAACAGAAACTCCTAGCTCACCTACTCTCTATTTGGATGTGGATATAATTCACACATCAATTCCTGATTCTCCATCTTTAACCTTCTTGGAGAAGCCCCACTCTGAAATTGGTGGTCATCATCTAATTGATGATTTGTTGGACCACCAATATATCATTTCTAAGACTTTGGCTTCATCTGTGGCTCTCAATTTAAAATCAATCTCCACAGATTCAGTCATTGTCTCAATTTCAAAAGCTACTTCTTTTTCTTCATCTACGGATATCTCTCATCCGTTGATGAGTGTTTGTCTGTCTACGGATATGCCTCAAATCAGCTATCCGTTGACATATACTTCTACTGCCTCTACGTATACTCCTTCCACACTTGCACTTCAAACTTCAAATATTACAACTTCAAGTGTGGATGAGTTAGTAGTAGTTCAAACACTCTTAGGACTGAGGGAAGGGAGTGAAGCTACTGAGAGTGAGAGGCTGGTTTGCAACCAGGCAAAAGGAGAGGGAGAGAAAGAGGGACAGACTATTTCTTCAAGTCTGGTAAAAGTGAGTTCTGAGAGTTCCACCTTAGTAGGTGAAGGTGAGGGTGTGAGAGGTGTGAGCCAGGGGGAGCCCCTGATGCAAAAACAGAGAGAAATTGAGAGAAAATCAGGTACAAGAGAGATAAGGATGGAAGACTCATCCATTGCAAGTGAGTAAATGGATGTCAATGATGCAGACAGGGAGAGACTGTTCTAACTTGAGTATCAAAATAAGTTGGATCAAGTCAACCTGAATGCTGAGACATTTACTCATCCTGATTCAGCCTATCAAGTCTTGGTTGGACAGGGCAATGTGGAGGCAGAAAGGATGTTGAATTTGGTGCACACTACTGAATCAATGTCTAGGTCAAAAGAAGCAATTCAAAACCTGCCTCTAGGAGCTGGTGAAGACTTTAACTATGATGAAGACAGTGATGATTCTGAGAGTGGTGAAGGAGAAGATGAAGGCCCTTCCACTCTCCAAGAGATGCCTTCTTGGTTGTTTTCAAATTCCTACATTCACAATGACACCAAGGCAGTCATTCTCAAGAATTATCAAAGGGCACATGGTGAAGTTCAAACATCCAATCCTTTGCATGCCACCACAGTTCAGAATTTTGTGGCATCACTTCAGCTTCATCAAGCCCACATCCTACAGCAAAGAGCCAACACTGATGACATCAAAGGCCATCTTGATGGGGTAAAGGATGCATTGGATAGAAGGGTTGATGTTGTTGCTCCTTCTACCTCTCAAAGATGCAAGCAAGATAAATTGGTGAAGGATGTGGCTGCCCTTACTGTGAGGATGGATAAGATGGAGAAGCAAATGGACACCTTCCTGGCTAACTAGAATCTACAGACTCAGCTTCTATAACAGTTACTGCAGGCTACTGGTGTTACTCAAACCCTTGATGATAACAAAAAGAAGGAGAGTGCACTAGTGGTCTCTGAAATAGTAACCAAAGGTGTGCCATCAAGCCAAGGGGAGCCACCTCAAATCATAGCAAATCCAAGTGAGTTTCAACTCACAAAGGTGGTCTCTCCTCAAGCTAAGGATGTTCAAGTCTTTCTCAACTCAGAAAGGTTAATCAAGGAATCCATCTTCAAGGCTGTAACTTCATCTTCAACAAGTTCAGTGCTTGTCCACACAACCATCCTGAAAGTTCTCACTCCTGATACCATTATTCTACAAAAAGAATATGATGTTGAGCACTCAAGTGTCAAGGAGTTTGAACCAATCTTCAATGGCAGGACTGGATCACCCCCAAGACATCATGGCAAGAACAAATTAGAAGTGGACTATCCATTCCCCAAGATTGATGAGTCTAAGGTGTTAGCAGCCCTTACAGAAATCTTAAGAATACCAATGACATAATGTTGAGACAAAGGTTGGCTGTTATCTACAGAAATGGTAAGGACATTCACATCACAAGCAGCCATCCTAGGTTCAATGAAGCCAAAGTAGAAGAGATTTCCAGAATAAGGAGAGAAGCAAATCCCCAGGGTTTTGAATCTACACCTGAGAAACAGGCTAGATTGGCCCAAGAACTTATGAGGGAAATAGAGGAAGAAAGTAGTGAGGCTGGAGAGGAAAAGGCCCCTACTAAAAGGAAATTGAAGAAAAGGAAGACAGTGCCTAAGACCAAGCCAACCAGATGGAAGCAAAGATCACATAGGCTTGTCTCTCCTAAGAAAGTAGAAGAGAAGAGAGATACGGGGAGGAGGATTATTTTTGAAGACCCCATTCCAGCTTCATCTCAATCTCAAACCACCTTCCATGAGCTTCCTGTAGAGCCTAAAGAAGAGCCTGATGAGTTTGAAAACTTGGTTTTCCCTAAGTTCCTAATTGAAGCTGAAAAGAAATCAAAGAAAAGGGAAAAAGTCAAAAGAGATCAACAAGGACCAATCAAGCTGAATGTTGCACCAAAAGTTGTCAAGCCAGTTGAGAACAAGGCAGACTTTTTGTACATTGTAGAAATACAGGAGTACTCAACCATGGATCTTTTCCTTGATGAGGTTAGTGAAATAAGAGGCACAGACAAATTCAGAGATCTTTCTGAAAGACTAACCTTTGTCTACAAAGGAGGGAAGATGAGAGCATGGCCCCTGCAACAAGTGTTGAATGAAGGATATTCTACCTTGGTGAAAATCTTCTCAGGCTTCAAAAACACAAGGGGATTCTCTGAGATTGCAAGGAGTGTTGTTTTGAAGAAGATTGAGGAAATTAGGAGCATCTGGAATTCTCCTGATGGTTTGCCAAGAAAGTTGAAGATCCCTTTTGTTAGATATAATTGCTGATGTTTGTTTAATCAGTGTTTAAGTAACAGGTACTGTTCAGAGTTTAGCCTGAAGTACTTATCAGAGTTTACTGGAAGCCAGTCAGAGTTTGTTAAAGTCTGACGGGGTGAAAGTTGATTTAGCTGTCGGTGCAAATCATGAAGATTCTAGAAGTAATATATTCTGAAGATGGAAAGAAGCAGAATATATTGATACAGCTAAGGAAACTGGACAGAAGACTGAAGCAATCCTTAATTGATAATGATTGTATAGCTAATTTATAGGAGTATCAATTAGATAAGGATTGTGTAATTGTGTACTATATAAACACAGATAGGTTATCCCTAGAGGGGACGCGATTATTGAAAACATTATTCTTGTAACCTAGCAGCTCTTGTGATTCATTAACATCACTAAGAGGAGAATTATTTATATAATTCAATAGTTGATTCATAAACAGTGTTCTTAATTGTTATTATTATTCATATATTGATTATATTTTGTGTATATCTGGCCTATCAATTGGTATCAGAGCCAAGGCTGATTAATATATACAGTTTAACGATCTAAACACAAGTATAATCATGGCTGACAACTCTCAGGAAGGTTCTAATGCAGGTTCTAATACTCAGAAGATTCAACCAACTTCTGTAAGTCGATATGAGACAATAAGGGTTCCAATCTTAAGACCAGTTGAATATCCAATATGGAAGGTAAAGATGACCATGTTTCTGGAAGCCACAGATCCAGAATATCTTGACAGAATTAATGATGGTCCTCACATTCCAACAAAACTAGCTCCGGTTGTCTCAGGTCAGGAACAAAAGACTATTCCAAAGGAGAAGAAGGACTATACTCCTGAAGACATCTCATCAATTACAAAGGATGCAAAGGTTAGACATCTACTTCACAGTGCCCTAGATAATGTTATGTCTAACAGAGTTATTGGCTGTAAAACTGCCAAGGAGATTTGGGATGCTTTAGAAGTTAGGTGTCAAGGAACGAGCGCCATAAAGAAGAACAGGAAAACCATACTCACACAGGAGTATGAACACTTTGATTCAAGATATAATGAAACTTTGACTGAGACATATGACAGGTTCTGTAAATTGTTGAATGATTTGTCCCTGGTTGATAAAGAATATGAACTTGAAGAGTCGAATCTCAAGTTTCTCTTATCCCTACCTGAAAGATGGGATTTAAAGGCGACAACAATCAGAGACAATTATGATCTTGCAGAAATAGATCTTGATGAAATCTATGGGTTGCTCAAAACTCAAGAACTGGAGATAGATCAAAGAAACAAAAGATCTGGAAAGAAGACAAAATCTGTTGCTCTCAAAGTTGAAGAGAAGCCTGTCAAGAAGGAAGCATCAAGGAGGAAAGCCAAAGGAAAGACTTTAGTCATTAAATCTGATACTGAGTCATCAAACTCTGATGATGGCTCAAACACTGATGATGAAGCTTCTGATTCTGAGGATGATGAAGAAGAGATGATGAGAATGGCTGCTTTAATGGTGAAGACTTTCAAGAAGATGGGATTCAAGAACTTCAAGAAAGGAAAGAGATTCTCCAGAAAAGATTCAAACTCTGATAAGAGAAATTTCAGAAAGTCTGATGGAGGAAAATACAAAGTCTGGAAAGAAAGACAAGTCTGAGATCCAGTGCTACAAGTGTCAGGAGATGGGTCACTATGCTCCAGAGTGCAAGAAAGGAAAATCTGAGAAAGCACTCATCTCTAAAGGCAAAGACTGGGCAGATACTTCAGACTCTGATGATGCAGTAAATTATGCTCTTATGGCAACTGTCAAAGATGAGGCTGAATCATCTGAAAACAAGGTACCCCTAACAACTTATGCTTATGATACTGATAATATATCTGAATTGAGAATTTATCTTAAAAACATACATGTTAGTTATAGGGATCAGACTTTAGAAAATGAAAGAATCAAAGCTGAGAATCTAGGTCTTAAAGATAGAAACAAATTTCTTGAAGGAGAACTTGAAAATATGAAGCAGATTCAAAAAGAAAGAGATGATGCTGTTTATGTTGAACAGGAGTTGACTAAGAGATATAAGCAGCTAGAATCTGATCTAGAAAAAGAAAGAAAAATAATCAAGACTTGGACAAACTCTGGAAGAGACACTCATCAAGTGTTTCAGACAGATTCTGTAGGTTTAGGCTATTGTGAAAATGATGAAGTTAGGTTTAAAGACAAGGTTAAGGTTAAACCACAACTTAAACCTGTGAAATTTGTTCCAGAGACCAATAAGTTAAAATCTGTTGTAGTAAGAGAAGCTGATATGGAATCAGATGAAACCTGTGAAAGACAAGAAAATATTATAACAGAAAATCTTATGGAAATAGAAGCTGTTAGAAAGCCAGTAAAAACCTGTGAAAAACAGGTTAATGTTGGCTTGATGACAGGAAAACAGTTCAATCATAAGCTCAAAGAAGTAAAGTCTGCCATGAAACCAAAAGGGTCCAAGAAGAATAGGAATGGAAAGATAGGCATAAATAAAAGAAATAATCATTTGCCTACTGCTGCTGCTCCAAGGAAAACATGTTATAATTGTGGTAGTACTAACCATCTTGCTAGATTTTGCAATAAGAACAAAGATATTAATTCTTTACCTTCTACATCAGGAGTAAAGAATGATTATGTAAGGGTTAAACCACAGACTTTATGCACACACTGTGGGAGCACTTGGCATTCTATTTATACTTGTAAGAGTTATCATGCTATTTATCACAACTACTATGAGCTAAAACCCAATCTGAAGTGGGTTAGAGCAAACTCTGCAAGTGTAAAGTCTGACAATGTTAGTTTAAACTCTGTTGATAGTGATTCCGCTGCAAAAGCTAACAATGTTAAGAAAACCAAAGGATCCAAGCAAGTCTGGATCCTTAAAACTAACTCTTTGTAATTGGTTGTGATTGCAGGGCATAAAAGAGAGCACCCTTATCTTGGACAGTGGATGCTCAGGACACATGATTGGAAATAAAGCCCTGCTATCAGATTTTGAGGAGAAGGCTGGCCCAAAGGTTTCTTATGGAGATGGCAACATAGGACGTACTATGGGATATGGCAATATCAATCTTGGAAGTGTCATCATCACCAATGTAGCTCTAGTCTCAGGACTCAAGCATAATCTGCTATCTGTGAGTCAAATCTGTGACAGAGGAAACCATGTAGATTTTCATACTGAACACTGTGAAGTTATCAGTAAATCTACTGGAAAAGTTGTTCTAGTTGGACACAGGCGCAACAACATTTATGAAGCAAGTTTGGTAACAAAATCTGATGGAAAAATAGTGTGTCTGTCTGCAAGAATGTCAAATGAAGAGAGTTGGAAATGGCATAAGAAGCTCTCTCATCTCAATTTGAACAACATCAATGAGCTAATAAGAAAGCATCTTGTAAGGGGACTCCCAAAATCAATACTCAGTCTAGATGGCCTATGTGATTCTTGTCAAAAGGCCAAGCAAAGGAAGTCATCTTTCAAGAGCAAATCTGAATCTTCAGTAGTGGAACCTTATCATCTTCTACATGTTGATCTCTTTGGACCAGTGAATGTGATGTCTATGGGCAGAAAGAAATATGCTCTAGTAATTGTTGATGAATATACTAGATATACATGGGTGTATTTCTTATCAAAGAAGGATGAAACTGCTCAAACTCTGATGGATCATGTAAATCTACTGGACAAAGGATCACATCACAAAGTCAAAATTATAAGGAGTGATAATGGAACTGAATTCAGAAACTCAATCATGGAAGCTTTCTGCAAGGAAAGAGGAGTGAAACAAGAATTTTCTGCACCTGGAACTCCACAGCAAAATGGTGTAGTTGAAAGAAAGAACAGAACTTTAATTGAAGCAGCCAGAACTATGTTTGACGAAGCAAAATTGCCAACTTATTTCTGGGCAGAAGCTGTTCAAACTGCTTGTTTTACTCAAAATGCTACACTGATCAACAAGCATGGGAAAACACCATATGAGATGGTGAAAAATAAGAAGCCAAATTTGAAATATTTTCATATATTTGGATGCAAATGCTTTGTGTTGAAGACTCATCCTGAACAGTTGACCAAGTTCGAGTTAAAAGCTGATGAAGGAATCTTTGTTGGCTATCCATTGTCAACAAAAGCATTCAGAGTCTACAATCTGAGAACTAAAGTGATCATGGAATCCATACATGTGTCATTTGATGACAAGAAAATAACTGGACTTGAAGATGAAAATGAATATGATCAACTACGTTTTAAAAATGAAGATTTATTCTCTGATGATGTAAACTCTGATGAAGCTGGTCTGACAAACTCTGACGAAGCATACTCTGAACCTCTACTGGTAAATACTGGAGAAACTGGAAATTCTCAAATTGAACAAAATAGAGAACCAGTTGAGGGGGAGCGTGAAGAAGCTCAACAAGACACAGCAAGTGAGTCAGTTGAGGAAACTGATTCAAACTCTGACAGTTCAAACTCTGAGCCATCCAATTCAGGGGGAGCCTCAGATGCTGCAGAAAGTCAACATATGAATCAGGAGAGCATGGATCAAGGGGGAGGATCCAATAATGATGCAAGAAACCACTTACCAACAGCAAAAAAGTGGACACAGGCACACACACCTGATCTCATAATTGGAGATCCTGATGCTAGTGTGAGAACTAGAAGTGCAACAAATAATGAGTGTCTGTATCATGCTTTCTTGTCTCAAACAGAACCAAAGAAAGTGGAGGAAGATCTTCAAGATGCTAATTGGATTACAGCAATGCAAGAAGAGTTAAATGAATTTGAAAGAAATGAAGTCTGGACACTTGTACCTAGACCAATGAATAGATCAATTGTAGGTACAAAGTGGGTTTTCAGAAACAAGACTGACAGTGAAGGTGTGATTACAAGAAACAAGGCTAGACTTGTGGCTAAAGGTTATTCACAACAGGAAGGAATTGACTATGATGAAACCTTTGCTCCAGTTGCAAGACTGGAGGCCATAAGAATTTTTCTGGCCTATGCTGCACACAAGAAGTTTAAAGTCTTTCAGATGGATGTGAAAAGTGCTTTTCTCAATGGGAAGCTTGAAGAAGAAGTGTTTGTTGAACAACCACCAGGATTTGTAGATCCCAAGCATCCAGATTATGTCTACAGGCTTGACAAGGCATTATATGGACTAAAGCAAGCACCAAGAGCATGGTATGAAACTCTTGCTCAATTTCTTTTAGAAAGTGGGTTCACAAGAGGTACAATTGATAAAACCTTGTTTTATTTCAATTCTGGTGATGATTTGCTTTTAGTTCAAATTTATGTAGATGATATTATTTTTGGATCTACTAATGACAAACTTTGTAAGAAGTTTGCAAAGCTTATGCAGTCCAGGTACCAAATGAGCATGATGGGAGAGCTTAGTTATTTTCTAGGCTTACAGGTCAAGCAAACAGATGATGGGATTTTTATCAATCAAGCAAAGTATACCAGAAATCTTCTAAAGAAATTTGGTATGCTTGATAGTTCATCTGCTCCAACTCCCATGGCTACTGCAACAAAGCTAGACAAAGACACAGGTGCTACAGTGGATATGACAACCTATAGAGGCATGATAGGGTCTCTTCTGTATCTCACAGCAAGTAGACCTGATATCATGTATGCCACATGTCTTTGTGCAAGATTTCAAGCAGATCCCAGAGAGCCTCATCTAACAGCTGTAAAAAGGATTTTCAAATATCTCAAAGGAACCATAACCTTGGGTTTGTGGTATCCTAGAGAATCAGAGTTTAAGCTAATTGGTTACTCTGATGCAGATTTTGCAGGCTGTAAGATAGACAGAAAAAGTACAAGTGGAAGCTGTCAATTCTTAGGTGACAGATTGGTTTCTTGGTATAGCAAGAAACAGAAGTCAATTTCCACATCCACTGCAGAAGCAGAGTATATAGCTGCTGGTAGCTGTTGTGCACAGATTCTGTGGATGAAGAATCAGTTGCTGGATTATGGTTTGAGGTACTCTAAAATACCTATTTTCTGTGATAACCAAAGTGCTATTGCTATGACAGGTAATCCAGTACAGCACTCCATGACCAAGCACATCAGCATAAGGTATCATTTTATCAGAGAACATGTGGAAGAAGGAAACATTGAGCTTCATTTTGTGTCTACAGACCAACAACTTGCAGATATCTTCACCAAACCTTTGAGTGAAGCTACTTTTACAAGATTGGTAAATGAACTTGGAATGATCTCTGGTTTCGACTAGAGATACAGGTCAGACTCAAAAACTATACATGTTTGATTTTATGCTCATGATTCCTTGCATATGTAAACTGTTAAGAGTATCGGTGTCATAAACTCTGAAAGTAAACTCTGATGCTAAACTCTGTTAGTCATAAAGTGTTGGTCATACTCTGATAGTAAATCACTGATAGTTACAGTCTAATGCTATACTCTGATTGTGATTTTGTCTGAAACATATGGACCGATGAAGAAATTTGTATGAGGCATAATTCTCAGTAAGTAATTATGAATCCTTAAGAGTTATATAGATTCTGATCTCAAATCTGTGCAGTAAGTTAACACAGCATGATACTGTCTCTATATTTATAGCATCTCTTAGTTTATTGATCCTATACACTGAGTCTGTATTAGCTGTTTGCACTTTCTCTCATAAATTAATTGTATTCACTGATGAAAAGTCTAAACTCTGACAATTAGTTGCAAATATTTCACCCTCAAAACAAAAGATGCCAAAAAGAGCACAAATTCCTTTGAGATCATGTTGTGCCTAGGAAGATCCAGGAACTTATTGTATGAAGTAAGGGCTAAAATCTTTGATTTTTGGTGACTAGTGCCAACCACTGATTACTGGAAAAATTAAAAAAAAAAAAATTATTATAAAAAGGGGGTGAAAATAATAAAAATATCCAAATGAAAGGATATAAGAAGACAGAGTTTAGATAAGAATCAGATTTTATTTTATATATGAGAGTTTGGGCAATCAGTTTTTACTGCTTTAGTTTGTGGATTTTATGCACTTTGAGATGATCTAAATATTGATTTCGGTAAACTCTGCTATTGCACACACAATTCTTCACACCTGTACAGTTTGAGAAAAGAGTTTATTGACAAAGAAGGACAAATGGTAAACACTGATGTATTGTGTGAAATACGCCGAGGTAACTTTGTTTTAATCTCTGATGGTTAAAATGATTTCTTTGTTTCAGACATTTTATAATTTTGAGATTAGACATTTGTTTTGAAATTTGAAAGAGTATGATAACAAACGGTTCATATTTGTATTAAACAGAGGAGAGAGAGGTTGCGTGTTTTGAACAATGTGACAAGCGGTAATTATGGCTATTTTTACTGCGCGTGTGTATTGGAAGTTGTTACATACAGCTGTCAGCGTATGCATGTTTGACATTTGTCCCACTCACACACTTTTCAAAGACGCCTGCTGTGTGTAGTAATGATTAAAACGATTGGGTTTTAATTTTCACAGTTATTATTTAAACTTACTACACATAAACGGTTCATTCTTTTACACACTTCATCTTTTCATAAGTTTTTACTCACAAACATTGTCTCAAATACTTTCATTGCATACACTCTAAACTTTTCTTTGTCTTCCTCCTTGCTTACTTCTAAACTTTTCTCATGGCTACAACAATGTTTACTGCTTCTGGGTTAGAATTTGTCCCTAATAACTATTCAGCTCCACTGGCAAATGAGAACGCACCGGAGGCGTTTCATTTGATTCAGAATTTCTTGTCAAACTCTGATATTGGCACTGCTCTAACTGCACCATTGAAGCTGTCTGCATCTCAAATCAGAACTTTTTGGCAGATAGGAACTTATGACGATGGAGGAGAGACTGGGTCTCCGTCCATAATCTTTGAATTTCAAGAAGAAGAATTTACAGTTACTCCAACAACTGTTCGTGATGCTTTGGGCCTTGAGGATTTCAATGCTTTCACAATTTCTGTTGGAGATTCTGAGTTGATTCGTATGATGAGAGAAATTGGCTACTCTGGACCACTGATAAAGATTGGTCAATTGAAGCGACCGCTCTTGAGAAAGGAATGGAGTTTCTTTTTCGACTGCATAACAAGGGCGTTCGGGAAAAAGTGCACAAACTGGGATGCAATACCCACTGATAGTCTGCAACTCGGGTATTCTCTTCTTTATGGAAATAATTTTGATGTTGCCAGGCTAGTTCTGACTAATATAGGTGAGAAAATGACTGAAAATAGAAGTGTAGTTTATTTTGCACGTTTCTGTCAGTTGATATTCTCTGAATGTGTTTCTGGGGTAGAAATAGCTGAGAATGATGTGATTCCTTGTTTTAAGTTACATAAACGCATATTCTCTGATCTAACTAATAAAGATAACAAGAAAGGTGATGTGGGTGTTTTGTTGTTGCCTGAGTCTGTGCAACAATTTCTAGTCCAGTCACAACAACAACAACTCGCAAACTCTGAAGCTGGACCTTCTGTGTCTCAATCACAGAGGTCAAAGAAGTCTAAGTTGAGAGCTGTTAAGTCTGCAAGAGTGAAGCCATCAGAAAATGAAGCTGGGGTATCAACCACTGATGGTATGCCTCAGAAGAAAAAGTTACAGAAAAGAAGGGCCAACAGGCCAAATTCTGATGAGGAGAGTGAAGCTGATGATGAAACTCTTCATCAAAGGAAAAGAAGATTGGTAGCAGCACAATTATTTGGTGCTGAGAATGTTTCTTCAAAAGTTGTTGAAACTCCTGAAGTTGAGTTTCAGGAGGATGAAGCTATCAATGTGGACAGAGTTTCTATGGAAAATGTAGCTCCTGAAGTTGTTCTTCAAGAGGAGATTTTTGACACTCCTGTGCCTACTGAGGACAGAGTAAATGCTGATGTTGGCATGATGGATTTTGAGAGAGAAGCTCCTACATCAAAGGGTGATGATGTAGTTGAGGAAGCTGCTGATCATTCTGATAGCAGGGTTTTTGAAAATGAAGCTGGGGCTAAGGTTAAGAAGTACCACAGTGGAAGATATGGATGCTGAGATGAAGCTTCTTGCTGATCAACATAAGAAAAAGATTGATTCTGGTACTTATAAGAAAAAGGCTAAGGTTCCTAGAAAGAAGGAGGTTGCAATCTCTATCAAAGAGAATACTCAACAGAGTTTGCAAAACTCAAGGAAGCCTGTGATAGCAAACACTGATAAGGGCAAGGGTAAACTGGTAGAAGAAGGACAGTTACCAAGGAAGAATTATTCAACCTCTGACATTGCTCAAGTTGAATCAAAATTTATTAAATCAACCTCTGACGCTGCTCAAGTTGATGTTTCTACTAAAGTTGTAACAACCTCTGACAATGCTCATGTTGTGCAAACTCAACTAGCACCTCAACTCCAAGGTACTTTTAGAAGACCTATACTTCCTGAAACTCTGAAGCCAAAAACTGTTAACTTCTCAGAAACCAGAACTATATTGGGTAAAGAATCTTATGATAAATCTGGATTAGGTTCACACAGGGAGAAGAGAATAAACAACAGGCCTGGAGATCAATCATCACTGGCAGTATCTGGTATTATTACTCAAGAGAGTCTTGATATGCTAGAATCTGTTCAGATGATATTTCATAAAGTGTTAAAGAAAGAGTTTTTGTTGTATTTTATGGTTGATGGAAGAGTTTACAAGGTTGCAGAGTCTGACATCAATCTCAAATCTTATGAAGAATTGGAGTATGTTCTGTATTTGTTAAAAGTCAAAAATAGAAGTACTCATGATGCTGCTTTAGTTATCAGAGAAAGGATGCTGAAATCAAAGATAATGCTTGGAGGAGGAGTCTCGAGTGCATATATTCCTAAGTACAGAGATGCTTATGGAAAGATTGTAGAAATGAAAAGAAACAGTGCAAGACTAAGGACTGATCTGGGAGTTAAAGTCTTAGAATTCAATCTAGAATCTGATAAATCATATTTTATTAGGCTAGGGAATGAGATGATGAAAAATTCCATCTATTCTTTGAGAGCTGCAATTTATCAGACTGGAGAATCTGATTCAGAATTGAGAGAATTGAAGAAAGTTATGATTGAAGAGCTGGAAAAGGCTGAAAGAAGACTTCTCATAGATTATCTCAGAACTGTTCCTGATATTCAAGAAATCAAATAAAGTCTGACTGTAAGTTTTTAAAGTTTTCTGTTCTAAGTTAAAATTAAACTTTGTTATGATTAAACACTGCATTTGTTATATGTTTTGACATCATCAATTATCTGTTTAACTTATACATTTTTATTATGCACAAGTTGGGGGAGATTTTTAGATATAATTGCTGATGTTTGTTTAATCAGTGTTTAAGTAACAGGTACTGTTCAGAGTTTAGCCTGAAGTACTTATCAGAGTTTACTGGAAGCCAGTCAGAGTTTGTTAAAGTCTGACGGGGTGAAAGTTGATTTAGCTGTCGGTGCAAATCATGAAGATTCTAGAAGCAATATATTCTGAAGATGGAAAGAAGCAGAATATATTGATACAGCTAAGGAAACTGGACAGAAGACTGAAGCAATCCTTAATTGATAATAATTGTATAGCTAATTTATAGGAGTATCAATTAGATAAGGATTGTGTAACTGTGTACTATATAAACACAGATAGGTTATCCCTAGAAGGGACGCGATTATTGAAAACATTATTCTTGTAACCTAGCAGCTCTTGTGATTCATTAACATCACTAAGAGGAGAATTATTTATATAATTCAATAGTTGATTCATAAACAGTGTTCTTAATTGTTATTATTATTCATATATTGATTATATTTTGTGTATATCTGGCCTATCACCTTTTAATGGACAAAGAATCCATCTTCAACCTTACTGGATGATGGAATTCAAGGATGAAAAGGGTTGTAGAAGATTCTTCAGGATTGAAGATCAATTGTCTAAGGCTAGAACCAGGTACCTCAGATGGTTGCAAGGCAAGCTAGATCCAAAAATTGCTGAAGAAGATGCATTCTACAGGAAGCTTCAAGATCAAATCAAGGCAAACTGTGATAAGGAAGGGAGACAAAAGATTCAGCCTCCAAGAGAGAAGAAAAAGAATTAAATTTGCTCAGACTAGAGGAGCACTCTCTATGTAATTATCTCTACTCTTCAGTTTTTCATTTATGTAGTTTAATGCAATTTTTACTGTTACTGTTTATTTGTTAGAAGTGGTTTTGTTATCATCAAGACTCTTAATTTTTGTCTGATTCTCAACCAGGCAAAAATTGGGGGAGATTGTTAGAAACTATGTTGTTTCTTGATGATAACTAAATCAACTTAGTAAAAATTGTATAAGTAAAATGTAGCCATCAACGAATAGCATGCATTTGCAGTATCCGTAGATGGGAAGCTAATCTACGGATAAGACTCAATGTAACATGCTTGTGTAATCCTGATGTACAATCCTGAGATGCAATCCTGATATGCAATCCTGAGGAACAATCCTGATGAACATTCTTGATATGCAATCCTGATATGCAATCCTGATGTACAATCCTGATGTGTAGTCCTGATGTGTATTCCTGATTTGTAATCCTGATGTTGAAGTTGAAGTATTAATTTTTAGGCTGAATAAGTCATGTTGACTATTAATAGATATGTAGAATAGGGAGGCTAATTGTAAATAGTTTAGCCTTGTAATTTTACATAAGTGAAATTGACTGTCAACGGATAGCAACATTAGCCTTCTACGGATGTGGACAAATGTATTGTCTACGGATAACAGTACTAGCTGTCTACGGATGTGATCAAGATATCTTGTAAACTTGGGATATATATAACCAAGTGTAGCATAATTCTAGAACCAAGAAATCAGTTAGGCAATTTAGAGAGCACAAAGCAATATCCTTTGTAAATTGCTGAAGCTAGAATTATGTGTTTGCAGCTGTGTGTTTATTCATAAACATCACAGAGATTTCTTCAAATAAAAATCTCTCAGGTGGACAAAATAATCCACCTGAATTTTTAATTCTTGTGATTTTATCTTGTCTGTTTTTCTGTTCTTGATTTTTACTTTCATATCCTTACTGTCAAGAACTAAAGAAATTTTAAAGATTGTATTCAACCCTCCTTCTACAATCTTGATTCATTGTCTGGGAATAACACACATGTTCATTCTCTATATTCTTTTATTGCACAAGCTTCCGCCATTCCCTTGTACGTGGGCTTGATTCTTCATTTTTTTTAATTTCATCCATTCATATACTCATGTATTGATTTCTTCTCATTTTTGACCCAACAGCATCTGCAGTGGTCAATTCGCAGATTTCCTAGTTGTTTTATTGGATCTCAGAACAATGGTTGTCATTTCATCCTTCATATGTATATGATTTTTAGCTCGTAAATAATGGCTTTGATGTTGTAGATTCATGGAGAACCCCTGATAGCAGATCTGGAACAGCGAACTACAATTCAATAGCTTCATGACCATGCTCTGATTTGATTTTCAAGAACCAGCAAAAACTTTCTTCCTGGTAGTCATTTATCAACTAAAATCTAGTCAATGGCCTGTACCAGCTTCTACATGTGCAATGGCTGCAAATTTGCAGCGAAGAGGAGGTCAGCATGAACCAGCAAGCTTGCTGGACATCTTTTAATTTGTTCTGTTTCTCTAAATTTTTGGCTTATCTAGGTGCCACTTTTTTATCCTCCCTAGAAGCATTGAGATTCTCTGCAATTGCTTCTGATTCCAGCCAGTTTTCCAAAGCGCAAGGGCCGAGTAATACAATGTTTTAATCTGGTCCTTCATGGCTCCACATAATTCAAGGAATTCTCTTCTTTTATTCACTCAGTGAGCAGATAATTTTTTTTCTTGTTCTTATGAACTCAATTGTGGTTGTTGTTGCTTCATTTTCAAGATCTATGTGCATGTCTCCTTGTGTTGTAATGCAGACTTTCCACGATGCACTCTACAAATTGAACATAACATTGTTTGTTAATACCTTTCAAAATACCACTTCAGTTCTGTGTTAACATTGTTTGATAAAAGCAATTTATTCTTGGAAGTTAGGCACTCTATAGTTTTTGGATTTTCAGTTCTGTGTCACCTTTGCTTCACTTCGATTGAACAACACCTTGGTTGTCCTCTCTATATTCTACTGCAATTGTATTCTCAGAATCCACTTCAGATAGTACATCTTTAGTTCGTATATATTGTCCAGGCCAGCAAGTCATGTTGAAGAGAGTTGTCGAATATCGACACAATAAGAATCTGAATAGCTGGAGCTTTCTTCAGTAAAATAGCTCTAACTTCATGTAAAAAAGTAGGCTCCAAGGTCTTTCCAACGGTGTATAATTTTCTCTCCAGAAAATTCTGTAGGAGAGCAGTTTATTCCATGAAATCAGGCCTTCATTGTTTCTTTGCTGATTTTTGCAGGATATATGCCTATCTTTTTTTGCTGAATATTGGTTCCTCTGCGTCTTGTCTTGTACAAATGCCCCAGCTTTGTTTCTTTCTTCCATCCATGCAAGCTGAGAAGATAAAGCCAGCCACTGCGCATGATTGGTCAAAAGAATTGAATATGTTGACAGTGTATCTGATTTATATTGACGTGATTACGTTCGTCTTTAAATTGATATTGACGTGATTCCGTCAGATACGGGGATTAAAGATTGATGTCTTGAATATAGTCACATCTGATCTAAACATTGTGGGTTCTGATTCGTTAGATATTGAACACTGTTCGTGTTGGTTGCCTTTTGAATGATGAATGTTGCTCTGCCGTGAGTAGTCACTTAGAACTTGGTAGTAATTTTTGGATTGACTAAATTTACAGAGTTTTTGATTCACGCCTGATAACGTGCACTCTTGCCTTAATCAGCTTCTTTGCATTGTTGATCAAAGAACTTTTATTGTCCTGAGATAAGGTGTCACATATATCCCCCTAAAGTTGCAAAAGTTGTTCCTGTCCTTTTCATAAAGATAGCCCATCAAGAGATTCCTTGATTTATTTTTGGATTCTTTATTTTCATACCACGAGAAGATTGGACAGGAGTATTGTAGTTAATTTAGGCATCGAAGAAAAGCAACACCAACACACAGAAATTTTGCAACGGTTGTTGACCATTGCCTTGTCCAGGAATTTTAAGAATATGCGGCATGCATAACACATGATTAAGCAAACACATATCACATTCACTTGGTGATAGCATTATATGTACTAGGATGCAAACAAATATAGAACGATGCCATAATACAGAAATAAGAAAAACTTGTAATCATGAAAGCTAAAGACTTAGCTCTTCTATTTGATCTGATTGATGAAGCTGTAAAAGGTTGATTTTCTGACTTCGCTGCATCCACCAATTTTATCAAGATCTCTTCTTGCTTGTTTGATTATTCAGCCTCCACGGATATTCCCCCCTCACGTTTCTTGTCAGCCATGGAGAATCATAAGTTTTTTTATATTTTCTCTATGTGATTCCCACAGATGGCGCCAAATGTTAAAGCCAATTTTCGTCATGTACTAAGCTTCAAGATTAAATTTATAATCAGGTATTCGTATAGAGCTCTAAAATTAGGTATTAGATATCCATGACAATTTTGGTAGAGAATTAGGGTTATGTGATTTGGGGCTAGCTTGAAAGGAGATGGTAGAATTTCGGATTCCCTTATCCTTTTATAAGGAATCAAGCCCACGTAGTTCTTTTCTTTTCAAGTCACCTGTTAAGTTTACTCGTTTATTAATTGGGTTTCTTGCGAGGTAAGGATTAATGACCCAATGGACATTTTATAAACCTTTACTACTGCCCGGATACCCGTTAAGAGATAGGTTCATATTATGTATCAACATATGTTTATAAACTTTACAGACTCACATGGTTCCTTCGGTGCTCTTCCCCCAACTTCTTTCGTGTTTTAAAAATTAAAATAACGCTCGTGGATTCATGTCGTGTTGTGTTATGCACTACCGATTTTACCAATTTCATATGATACTATCAGAGATATTAATCAGAAGTGAGAATGGTATTCTAATACATTTTTAACTTGTTGAAATCCATGATTCGAATTTATAATCACAGTACAACTTTTGTAATCTCATAAGGATTAATCTGCTGAGAACATTGTGAGATTAAAGTTTAATGAAAATTTTAACAGTTTCACCTACCTCTTAAGAAGACTTTAAACTTTGTTACCCTATTAGACTAATTCAATGTCGTCATTCTCTTCAAGCGTCTCCTCAACCCTCCGAGACAATGCTTCCTTCTGATTTTTGCAGGCGAAGGATATCGCAAAAATTACCGAGTAACAATGTAAATGTTGACTGATAACAAGCAAGAAAAATTTAGATTAAGCCAAAATGTAGCTGAAGATTATTGAGAATATAACTTCCTCACCAAGACATTTACATTTCCCTGATATTTTCATTTCAATAAGTATTGCTCTGTCATGTAGTGTTTTCACCATGTACTGCAGCATTGCATTCAATATTTGTATTTTCCATTTTGTCTTGCTAGTTAAGGACAATGGTCCTGAAGGTTGTTATGAATGAGTGGACACTGATTAATGAGCCTAAAGTTAGTTGCTTCAGGTCTCAATCATTGCTCCATAAAAACAATGTATTCAGCTCATTGTTGAGCAGGCTGAATTAATAGCTTTCTGCAGCTTTCTCTTCATTTTCTTGCTTTTAGATTCATTGTTGAGCAGGTTGAATTAAGTTTGTTTTCAGAAAAATTTTATATTAAAATTTAAAGCTCGGCCTATATTTTCGCAAAAAAACTTTCTCGGATATTATTTTTCGAAAGTTTGTTTTCCGCTATTTTGTTATTTTAAGAAAAAAATAAAATAATATTGACAAAAATGTTCATTTAAAAAAATGTTTTGCACTTTTTCAAAAAGAAAGTTATTTTTCAAAAGTTAATGACTTTCCTAAAAAATCGACATTGAAAACAATTTCACTTTTTTGGAAACCGAACAAACACAAGAAAGTTTGAAAAATAAAAATTCAAAGAAACATAGAAAAAACATTCAGCTGTGAATTATTGTTCAGACTCCAAACAAATGTAGGAAAATCCAAATGACACATTTGAACAAAATATTTTCCAGGAAATAAATGAAATAAGGCACTTTTTTGATCTTTTATTGTTTGAGATAAATGACAGTTTCGTTACTCAGCTTTAACTTGCAAGTGGACCATCCTATTAAAAAATCTTTTAATAGGTTGGAAGAGGTAAGAGGAGTATATGGTCCAGATTCGTCAAGGTCGGAATAAGGGTCAATTTTAAGGTTACAACATTTTGCAGAGGTAGGAGTATATGATTCAGATTTATAGAGGTCGGAATGAGGCTCAGAGTCAAGTTCACAGGTTGTAGGAGGAGAATATGGGTCAAAGTCACGGTATTTGGGAGAGGTAGGAGGAATATATGATTCAAATTTGTTGCGGTTGGAATGAGGGCAAAGGTCAAGGTCACAATATTTGGGAAAGATAGGAGTATATAGCTCAGGTTCGTCAAGGTGGAGGGGAGCAAACTGAGCTAATAATAGTTCAGGATCTTCATAGGACGGTGAAACAGCTGCTGCCATCGAAACATGTTTCATAAAAGATACAAAAATGTCAGACAAATACACCATTACTAATAAATAATTCAAACCAAATATAGGGATTAAATATCAATTAAGTTATTAGAGTAAAATGCAGAATGTGTACCCGAAGTTTCATCTTGGTGCAACTTATGTACCTCTATTTAGACATATTGCAAAATGTGTACCCGGAGTTTTGAAAAGTAGGCAAAATGTGTACTACCGTTAATGTGCAATTAACTCCGTTTGCAAGAGGGTTTTTTGGTAATATCACTTCAGCATTATTGGACCAGAACTCACATAATAAGTACGCTGCTTTTGCCGCCATCTCCATTATTACTCTCTAATCTTCCCTCAAAATCAAATCTGTCTTAATCATCTGCGATTTTCATCTGGGTTGTGGCGATGACTTGGTTTTTAAGAGCGTTAGATGATAATGATGCATACACCCCTGAAGAGACTCCAGATTATAGTAGTGAGTGTTTTGATTTTCTTGTTTCTTTATATTCATGTGCATATCCAGATTATAGTAGTATTGTGTATGTTAGGTTTGTTTGTTGTTATACATGTTTGTTGTGTCACTGATTTTAAAAGGATAATTTATTGTATTTTGCTCTGTTTTTCAGTATTAGGGTTTGTCGAAAAATTAGAATTTGCACTCTGACTTTGTGTGTTTGCCACCTTTTCATGCATATGCAGATTGTATTGATAAGTTCAGCCTTAAATTTCACTATGGGGGTGTGTTTATTTTGGACCCAAAAACATATGTTGGTGGTTCAATTAGATATGTCGATAATTGTGATGTAGATGAGATGAGCTACTTAAAAATAGGTAATATGCTTGATGAACTCGGTGAAAGTGGGTATGTTGAAGTGAGTTATAAGGTTCCTGCTTCGGATTTTTCAACTGGTTTGTGCCCCCTGGCAAGTGATGTTAATGTCTTACAATTGTGTAAATCTATTCCACCTAAGAAAATCATGTATGTTTATGTGGTGAGGGAAACTCTAGCAACACAAGATTACCTTCCTTCACAAGACTATGATCTTTCATTCATAGATGACCCTAAAGTCAAAGAATTTGAAAAAAATGAACTAAATCAGTTGTTGGAGCTTGAGGGAATATACAGAGACTTTAGTGATTATGAAGATGTGGTGGATGCAGTTGTGCCGCAAGGTGACACTGCCAGACAAGATGAAGTAGAGGATGGTAGTGATATTGTAAGCTTTCATGGTGACAGTTCTAACATGGACAGTACAGATGATGATGTGGCTGCATTCAAGAATGGTGTGCCTATAGAAAATGAAAATGATAAGAAGAAAAGTGGGGACTTTGGTGCTTGTGACTTTGATGTATCCACCATGACTGGATTTGTGATTGAAGCAGAGAACCATGGCCCTGAATCAGACTTCAGTGATTATGGTTGTAGTGATGAAGAAAGAATGGCTGCAAATAGCACTGATGAAGATGAGATCATGTATCCTGTGTTTAATGAAGAAACAGATATGGGAGATCCACCATTTCAATTGGGAATGTTGTTCTGTGGTGCTAATTCTTTTAGGGCTGATGTGAGGAAACATGCAATTGTGCATAGAAAGGGTTTGAAACAACTGAGAAATTTTGGTGCAAGAGTGAAGTTTGTTTGTCAGGGTAGTGGATGTAAATGGAAAATCTATGCAACTCCAGTGAAGAACAGTCCTACACTCCAAGTGAGGACTTTTTTGCCCAATCACACATGTGCACCAACATTTAAGCAAAAACAGACGAGTGATGCATGGCTAGCAATACATTATGAGAATGATATAAGTATGAATCCCATATGGCCCCTTGCTTCATTTCGAAAAAATATTATTAATGATTGGAATTGTGAAGTGAGCATATTCATGGTAGGGAGGGCTAAAAGAATGGCACTTAAGGTTATAAATGGAGATCATGTTCAACAATATGGTATGTTGTGGGATTATGTCAATGAGGTTAAAAAGGCAATGCCTGATTCCACATTGGAGATAGTTTTAGAAGATCAAGTATTAGGTGTGGAGGAGAGGAGATTTAAGAGAATCTATGTGTGTTTAGGGCCTATTAAAAAAGGTTTTAAAATTGGATGCAGACCTTTAATTGGGCTTGATGGATGTCATTTGAAGGGACCTTATGGAGGGCAACTACTTTCTGCTGTAGGTTGTGACTCTAATGATGGTATGTACCCAATCAGTTGGGCCATTGTAGAGGCTGAAAATACTGATAGTTGGACCTGGTTCTTGACTTTATTATGTGAAGATGTTGGTGTTGTCAATTCTGCAAGTTGGACCTTCATTTCAGATAGACAAAAGGGTTTGATCAATGCATTATCTACTGTGGTACCAAATTCAGAACATAGATTCTGTGTTATGCACCTATACAGGAATATGGTTAAAGATCATAAGGGTGTTATGTTGAGAAAGTTGTTGTGGTTAGCAGCAAGGGCCACAACTGAGTATATGTTCACAAAACATATGGAGGAGCTAAAAAAGGTATAACTTAAGTTCATATATGCAACTGCAATTTGTTTTGTTTTATTTTGCTAGTATTGTTGGCTCATTACTTTAGCTGTCAAAGAAGTGTTACAATTGGTTGATGGAGAAACCTAAATCACAGTGGACTAGAAGTGCTTTTAGGGTTTTTTGTCTTTCTGATATGTTTTTGAACAACCATTGTGAGGTTTTCAACAACAGCATTGGCCCATATAGAGATCTTCCCATTATTGGTCTCCTACAAGGTTTACACAAGAGTGCTATGGTGAGAATTCAAACAAGAAGGGATAAGATGTTAAGAACTTACTCCCTTAATCCCATATGTCCTGGTGCAATGAGAAAAGTAAACAAGTAAGAGTGTAATTTATAGCTATTACCCCTGTTTATTATATATAAATGTGATTAATTTTTTGTAATGTTCAGGGCCATGTCTTTTATAGGAGGTTGTATGGTGCAATGGTCAGGGAACTCAACTTATTTGGTTACTGTCACTGAAGGTGGTCATGAAATGGTTGTAGACATGGACAATCACACTTGTGCATGTAGAAAATATCAGCTCACTGGTTTGCCATGTTATCATGCTTGTGCATGTATAAGGTGTAGAAATTTAGAAATTTCAGAGCACATTCACAAAACTTATACTAAAGCAATGTTCTTGTCATGCTACACACATACCATTGAGCCAATAAACTCTGAACAGTATTGGGAAAAAACAGGAAAAATTGCTATTTTACCTCCTATAGTTAAGATTGCACCTGGTAGACCCAAAAAAAAGGGACACTAGGAATGATCCTAAACCAGATGTTGTTGGAGCAACTAAGCTAGTGAGGAAAAATACCACAGTGACATGCAGCTTTTGTGGGCAAGAGAAGCACAATGCAAGAGGTTGCCCACTAAAGGTAAATTCTGTTTTAATGTTTTGTTTTAATGTTTTTTTGCAGTTTTAAATTCTTGTTTTTTCAATTTTATCTTAGAAAATGGACAAACAGCAGCAATTGGACCAACAACAGCAAGGCAATGAAGGTGGTGGCAGTGCTATTAAGAGACCTAAAAAAAAGACAACAAAAAACAAGAAAAAAGCTTATGAGATTGTACCACCAAAAGAGCTGATGGTTAGTGCTATGGCCAAGGTGGGAGTTATTTATGAAGTTGAAAGCCAAGGTGGTATTTTCACATCCTATTCTCAACCAGCTGTTATGTCCAATACCCCTCTAGGGATTCAACCAAAAAAGTTTAGTACAACAGCCAAATCAAACACCAGCTTCAAAAATTTGTATATGTCTACACATTTGATTGGATATTGTAACTTTAAAGACCAAGTTTCATGTGAATTATGATGTAAGTCGACTATGTGTTTCGACTTTAGACTTAAGTACTAGATGTAAGATGTAGCGGTATAAACCGACTTTGTTTGGGCTTCTTCTGTTTGTTTTCAATTAAACTTTAGATGTCATTTTTGGTTTGGTATGCCTTTTTGCATGGTATAATGAATTTTCAAATAGTATATTGCAATCTAGACTAACAAAAAGTGTTGCAACAATGTGTTGCCAATAAGATATATAGTATTACAATAGGGATAAAAATGTTGCAGATAAATGTTGCTAAAAAAACCAAAAATATTGTAACAACCATCAAAATGTTGCATCATAATGTTACAAATAAATCAATTTTGTAACATTCTCAGCCAATAAATGTTGCAAAAATATGTTGCATAAGTCTGTTGTAACACCTTAAATATGTTACTAAAACAGACAAAGTGTTATAATAAAACGCTATTGTAATACTTGACAAATGTTGCAATAAGTACATCAAAGCGTTACTATATGGGTTCGTAGGCAACGGCCGCAAATGCAACACCGAGTTTTGGCTAAAGCGTTACAAAAAACTCTACTGTAACACATATGGGGGCTAACGATACGCTTTTTTTGGGCTTGCAATAGGTCAAATATGGTGTAGTGCCCCCATGGAAGATTTAGTCAGTTAGATTAGTAACAAATATGTTACTATTTTTTGGCAGCCTATTAATTTTTTTGGCATCCATTAAATGGATGAAATTTATGTTACTTTTGTAACAATTATGAGAATTGTTAATTTTGTAACATACTTTTCTAGTATTAAATTGATAGGCTGGTATTTAAGGTATTGGATAGTAAAATCTCCAATGCATGTTTAGGGCTAATTGACTATGTTCAACTACTTGTATTGGGAAATGACAGTTCTTCATTTCATGTTTTGACTATGTCAAGTTTCTAAGAAAGTGGTTGATACTCTGATTGGTGGTTCAAACCTTGGGAGTGTATGCATTTACTCATTTTTAGCTATATATTGCACCTCTATTTTACTGATTTTGGCATTGCAACAAACACAAACACAATTTAAAACACAAACAAAATCAAAATGTCTACCTGGATCAAGCCAAATGTAGGGGTTGTGAAAGTTAATGTGAAGGGTTTCTTTCGCAGATCTGAGATGAGGGCATCAGTTGGGTGCATCATGAGGGATTCCAATGGGCTATGGATGGAGGGATGCAAAAGCATGATAGGGTTAGCAGTGCCAATCACGGCACAACTCTGGTCCATCTGGTATGGTCTGAAAATGGCATGGGAGAAGTAAGAGAAGTCTGTCATTCTCGAATGTGATAGTGAGGAAGTTGTTCATCAAGTGCTAAACCCTGATGAAAATTTTGACATGTTTGACTTGGTATACATGATCAGGCAGATCATGTCTGAGGATTGGGACCTCTGTGACATTGTCCACGTTCCATCCTCTGCAAATCTACCTGTTGCTGCTCTTGCCACTGAGGCAATTTATGATCATGGTGGCCTCCAAACTCTGCTTGTGGCACCACCTTCCATTCAAGGCCTCTTGGATGCAGACAAGATGGCATAATTGATGCATTATGTTCATGTATTATCTATTTAAGCCATGTACTCTCTGCATCATTATCTTATCTAAATAAATGGCTTTTTATTACTTATGCTTGCAATCTCTTATGAATCCAACAAAAAAAATTAAAACATCAAACATTTTTCATTCATTCAAACACGGTTACATTTCTTAAACTTAAGATCATTACAACCAGCTGAAGGCAAAGATTACATATTTGAAGCACAATCATCACTACTAGTTGCAAACTTAAAAAACAAACCAATACAAAAGGCAAGAACAATGTAAAACAAAATCCAACATTTGCATGACCCCTGTTTCTTCACCACGATCTGTTCATGACCAACACCTTGAGACAATTTTTCAATTTCCCCTTCAAGATCTCTAACTCTTCCTAACAAACCACATATCACTGCTCGACCACGATCACAAATAGGACCCTCGATCCATCGAAAATAGTTGCAGCCTAGACGACCTTGAATGCAACTCAGGAATCTCCTACCAGCATTATTATTAGTCCATGCTGTTCTTTGAACCACTACATGTCCACAATGACAAATTTCATCCATGAATTAACAAATTTGAGCTCAATTGATATTTTAGGGTTAGGGCTTTGAAAATGGGGAAGATAGAAACCCAGTTCTGTTTATCAAGTTTATATATAGCATCTGTATTATAGCCGTTTATGTGACAAAATGCAGATAAGCCACTCACTTTTAACAACTTTTGCAAATAGAGTTAACTGCACATTAACGGTAGTACACATTTTGCCTACTTTTCGAAACTTCGGGTACACATTTTGCAATATGTCTAAATAGAGGTACACAAGTTGCACCAAGATGAAACTTCGGGTACACATTCTGCATTTTACTCTTGAATAAATTGTATAGAAATTGTAGAGCGTGATAGGTTTTGTATAAAAGACACACATCAATATAACACATATGACAACAAATATATACATTAACTTCAATTTATATAATACATGCGAACAAATTGAGGACAATATATACCGTCAACAAGGCTTGATATCGAGAGAGAGAGAGAGATGATTGTTACAACTTCATGCAACTCTTGAATGGCTATGAGGTCGTCGGGTAAGAGTTCATGTACTCGTAAATTTGAGCACGTACTTGTAAAATTTTACGTGCAATATATATATATATCTTTTGTGGTCTAACGTGTCTGGCCCAGGTGCTTTGAGCCTTTGGGTTTTGTCAATTTTATATGGCCCAAGATTTTTACAAGACAGTGTACACCTTTACCATAACACTTTTAAATTCATAGTTTTACTTCTTTTTTTTTTTTGCAGATTAACTTGCAAGGATTTAAAAAAATACACAAACATATGTGATGTTATAAGTTTACTCACAAATATATGTGTTTTTTGTAATAAAAATGATAACAATTATTCAAAATATAATCAACATCTGCACGGGAGGTTACGTGGCGCTTTTAAGATCGCCTCAATCTATTTTTCTAATTTTTAGAATTTTAAATACTGCTAAATAAAAAAATATCCTTTAACATTTTAGAACTAGAATAAGTGTTCGAATTTATAGAGGAGAAGAGTTTAAATTTACAGGGAAAGGAGGTTAGGTGGCGCCTTTAAGATCGTTTCAATCTATTTTTCTAATTTTCTAGAATTTTAGAATTTTAAATACTACTAAATAAAAAAATCATTTAACATATTAGAAGTAGAATAGGTGTTGGAATTTATAGTGTTAGGCCGAATACACAATATATAATCAAGTATGTATGAGAATAACAATCAAGAACACACGTTTGTAAATCAACAAACTGAATTATATTAAATAATTCTCTCTTAGTGATGTTAATGAATCACAAAGAGCTACTAGGTTACAAGAATAATATATTCAATGTTCGCGTCCCTTCTAGGGATAACCTATCTGTGTTTATATAGTACACAGCTACTTACAATCCATCTCTAATTGATATTCCTATAAGTTAGCTATACAATTCATATCAATCAAGGATTGCTTCAGTCTTCTATTCTGTTTCCTTAGCTGTATCAATATATTCTGCTTCTTTCCATCTTCAGAATATATTGCTTCTAGAATCTTTATCTTTGCACCGACAGCTAAGTCAACTATCACCCAGTCAGACTTTATCAAACTCTGACTAGCTTCTAGATAAACTCTGATATGTACCTGGTACTTAAACACTGATGAACAAACGTCAGCAATTATATCTAACAATCTCCCCCAACTTGTTCATAATAAAAATGTACAAGTTAAAAAGATAATTGATGATGTCAAAACATATAACAAATGCAGTGTTTAAAATATGTCAGAGTTTAATTTTAAAACAGAGTTTAAATTTAACTTAGAACAGAAAACATAAAAACTTACAGTCAGACTTTACTTGACTTCTTCAATATCAGGTACTGTCCTGAGATAATCAATCAGCAGTCTTCTTTCAGCCTTCTCTAGCTCATCCATCATAATCTCTTTTAGCTCTTTAAGTTCTGAATCACTCTCCCCCGTTTGGTAGATAGCAGCTCTTAGAGAATATATGTTGTTTCTTCTCATATCATTTCCTAGCTGAATAAAATAAGACTTGTCTGACTCCAAGTTAAATTCCAAAACTTTTATTCCAAGTGCAGTTCTAAATCTAGCACTGTTTCTCTTCATCTCCACTAACTTTCCAGTATGATCCCTATACTTTGGAATATAAACACTTGATACTCCTCCTCCAAGCATAACTTTAGATCTCAGCATCTTTTCTCTCAAAACTTGAGCAACATCATGAGTATGTCTGTTTTTGACTTTTAGAAGATAAAGTACATATTCCAGTTCTTCCCATGATTTGAGATTAACATCAGATTCTCCAACTTTATAAACTCTTCCATCACTCATGAAGTATAACAAAAACTGCTTCTTCAATACTTTGTGAAAAATCAACTGAACAGATTCTAACTTATCAAGGTTTTCTTGTGTAACCCCAATACCAGATTCTGCCAGTGAAATGTTATCTTGAGATCTGTTATTTGTTCTTCTCTCTCTGTGTGATCCCAGTCCAGATTTATCAAAAGCTTCTTTTCCCAATACAGTTCTGGTTTCTGAGAAATTCACAGCTTCAAGCTTTAATTCTTCAAGAATTTTAGGTTTGCTGAATCCTGGGAGTTGTGTAGATTTCTGTACAACTTGAGCAACGTCAGAGGTTGTCATAACTTTAGTAGAAACATCAACTTGAGCAGCGTCAGAGGTTGATTTAGCTAATCTTGTTTCAACTTGAGCAATGTCAGAGGTTGAATAAATCTTCTTAGGTAACTGTTCTTCTTCTACCAGTTTACCTTTTCCTTTGTCAGCATTTTTAATCACAGGCCTCCTTGAGTACTGTAAACTCTGATCAGAGTTTACATTCTCTTTGATAACAATTCCTTTTTCTTTCTTTCTAGGAGCCTTGATAACCTTCTGTTTGTAGATTCCAGCTTCAACATCTTTCCTGTGTTCTTCAGCAAGCAATTTCTCTTCTGCCTGGATATCTTCAATAGTAACATCTTTACCATGTTCTGCTAAGAATAACTGTGTAGCAACTTCTTCATCAGTAACTGGAGATTTAGAGGAAAGAAGTAAACTTCTAACCCTTGAAGAAGACTGCCCTTCAGTGTATAATCTTTTTCCATCAGCATTCTGAGCATCAGAGTTTGATCTCCTCCCTTGCCTTTGAACATTCCTTGTCCTTGGATTTTTACCTTTTGCACCACCATCAGTAGTGTCATCTTTCCGAGTCAGAGTTTGAGAGCTCTTGCATTTGTCTTGAGGCACTCTCTCCCCCTTTTTGACATCATCAGACATCAAAACTGATGTGAGCAATTCAATGGAATTTGCAATTTCATCCAACTTAGTTGACATTTTGACTTGATTTTCTTCAACCTTGGACAACCTGGAATCAAAAACTTTCTGATCTTTACACAAGGAAATATACAATGATTTATCCTTCTGTTGTGTAAGTTCCCTTGCAGCTATATCATTCCTTAGACCTTCAATAACCTTGTCAGAAGCATCAAAACGATTGTTTAATGATTTGACTTGGATAATTGTGGCTTTGAGATGAGTGAGAAGCTCTGGATTTGTAATCTCTTTAGATGACTTTGTGACAAAGTCTGCAGCTCTCTCATCAGAAAAGATAGTATCCTTGTTCGACCAATTTGAAAAGTACATCTCTTGAAAATGCTCAGCCGTAGCTCGATTGACCTCTCTTAGCTCATCAGAGTTTGCTTGACTCTCAAATAATTCCTCTTGGGAATGATCAGAACTATCATCATCATTATTAGTCTCTGCATCAGGTTCTGGAATCTCAGAGTTTGCAACATTCGTTGCAACATTCTCATCATTTTCAGCTACAGCCTCTTGTACTGGAATCTCTGCAATAATCTCTGGAACATTTTCTGTAGCATCAGTATTTAATGTCTGATCAACTTCCTCACCCTGTTCAAGTACCTGGTGAGTAACAGAGAGAATCTCTGTGTGAGTAGCCATAGATTCTTCAAGAACAACCGTGGCATGATCAGCTTCCACACCCTCTGTTTCATCAAAATCTTCAAGATGGTCAGAGTTTACAGAGTTGTGTGCTTCAACATCCATATCAAATCCCTGTAGCTCGAAAACTGTAGCCTCCTGAACAAGAATTTCAGGAGCTTCATCTGCAGCTTCATTTGCAACTTCCTCAACTACATCATCAGCGTATGATGTAGGAGCTTCTTCATCAGCATTTACCATTTCAGGCATAACATTTTCCTCAATAACTCTGTCCAAATTGACAGCTTCAGCATTTACATTTGATGCACCAAAAAGATGTGCAGCCACCAATCTTCTTTTTCTCTGATGAAGAGTTTCTTCATCAGTTTCACTGTCCTCATCAGCATTAACAGACTTTGCCCGATTGGCCCTTCTTTTCTTTAATCTTTTCTTCTGAGGCATATCATCAGTATTTGATGCCCCAGCTTCAGTAGGTGGCTTAGCAATCCTTGGAGGTTTAGTACCAACATGCTTAGTCCGACCACCCCTTGCAGGTTTAACAGAAGTTGACGGAGGCAGTTCTTGTTGTAGAGGCTCAGGTTGAGAAGAAGCTTGTGTTGGTGGATTGACTTGAGCATTTAAAAACTGTTGCACAGATGGAGGTAGCAACAAGTCTCCAACAACCCCTTTCTTAACATCTTTATTAACAAGATCAGAAAATATTCTCTTATGTAATTTAAAACAAGAAACATCTTCTTCACTTACTTCTACTCCTTCAACACAGTAAGAGAACAAAGTCTGACAGAATCTAGAGAAATAGACTACTCCTTTATTCTCTCTCATTTTCTCTCCTAAATTATTCAAAACAAGTCATGCAAAATCAAAATGATTATCAAATAAAAGAGAATACCCGATTTGCAGACTGTCTGTGGGAATAGCATCCCAGTTTGTGCATTTCTTGCTGAATGTCCTCGTGATGCAATCAAAGAAAAAACTCCACTCCTTCCTTAAGAATGGTCGTTTGAGCTGTCCAATCTTCGACAAGGGTCCAGAATACCCAATCTCTCGCATCATTCTTATCAAATCCTCATCACCCATTCCAATTGTATACGAAGAAAATTCAGGAAACCCCATTGCAGCGCGAATGGTTCCAGTAGTTATTACATACTCTGAATCTTCATATTCAAAAATAATCGAAGGGTTGCTTGTCTCACCACCATCATCATACAATCCTGTTTCCCAGAACGCCTTTATCTGTGAACCAGAAAGTTTTGCAGGCTCCACCAAAGCACGCCCAATTGATAATTGAGCAAGAAAATCTTGTATCAAATGAAACGCCTCTGGTGCATTGACAGTGTTTAATGGGGCTGCATAATTATTAGGTACGAACTCTAACCCAGAAGCAGTGAAAGCAGTTGAAGCCATTAGTAATGTCAAGAAATAAACAGAAAATAGCTTCAAAAACACGAGAGAGTTTAAGAAAGAAAGTGTTTGTGAATATGTGTGAGTGAAACTAGAATACAATTGGAGTAAGTCGTGAAAAGCTGTAACGGTTGTGTGTATAATGTATAAATTTAAAATTTAAAATTAAAAACTGAACAGTTTTTAATCATTAAAACACAACTGTCTTACCCCGTATACTGAGTAAATGAGACACGTGTCACACATACAATGACTGACAGCAGTAATTGGCAGTTTCCAATGCGCATGCGCAGTAAAAACAGCAATAATTACAGCCGATTACACTTTCCTATATATGCAATCTCTCTCCTCTCTTTAACACTTTTCTAAACCAATGCCCAAACATATTCGTTTGAAATACCAAAACAAATGTTTTTCCTCAAAATTATAAAATGTCTGAAACAAAGAAATCATTTTAACCATCAGAGATTAAAACAAAGTTACCTCGGCATATTTCACACAATACATCAGTGTTTATCATTTGTCCTTCTTTGTTAATAAACTCTTTTCGCAAACTGTACAGGTGTGCATAATTGTGTGTGCAATAGCAGAGTTTACCGAAATCAATATTTAAATCATCTCAAAGTGCATAAAATCCACAAACTAAAGTAGTAAAAACTGGTTGCCTAAACTCTCATGTATAATATAAAATCTGATTTTATATCTAAACTCTGTATACTGATATCCTTTCATTTGGATATATCTTTTATTTTTCACCCCCTTTATTTATATATATATATATTTTTTTTTTTTTTTCCAGTAATCAGTGGTTGGCACTAGTCACCAAAAATCAAAGATTTTAGCCCTTATATCATACAATAAGTTCCTGGATCTTCCTAGGCACAACATGATCTCAAAGGAATTTGTGCTCTGTTTGGCATCTTTTGATTTGAGGGTGAATTATTTGCAATTAATAATCAGAGTTTAGACTTTCCATCAGTTAATACAATTAATTTACGAGAGAAAATGCAAACAGCTAATACAGACTCAGTGTATAGGATCAATAAACTAAGAGATGGTGTAAATATAGAAACAGTATCATGCTGTGTTAACTTACTGCACATATTTGAGATCAGAATCTATACAACTCTTAAGGATTCATAATTACTTACTGAGAATTATGCTTCATACAAATTTCTTCATTGGTCCTTGTGTTTCAGACAAAAATCATAATCAGAGTTTAACATCAGACTTTAACCGACAGAGTATGACTAACAGAGTTTAGCATCAGAGTTTACTTTCAGAGTTTATGACACTGGTACTCATAACAGTGAATACATGCAAGGAATCATGAGCATAAAAATCAAACATGTGTAGTTTTTGAGTCTAACCCGTATCTCTAGTCAGAACCAGAGATCATTCCAAGTTCATTTACCAATCTTGTAAAAGTAGCTTCACTCAAAGGTTTGGTGAAGATATCTGCAAGTTGTTGGTCTGTAGACACAAAATGAAGCTCAATGTTTCCTTCTGCCACATGTTCTCTGATAAAATGATACCTTATGCTGATGTGCTTTGTCATGGAGTGCTGTACTGGATTACCTGTCATAGCAATAGCACTTTGGTTATCACAGAAAATAGGAATTTTAGAGTACCTCAGACCATAATTCAGCAACTGATTCTTCATCCACAGAATCTGTGCACAACAGCTACCAGCAGCTATATACTCTGCTTCTGCAGTGGATGTGGAAATTGACTTTTGTTTCTTGCTATACCAAGAAACCAATCTGTCACCTAAAAATTGACAGCTTCCACTTGTACTTTTTCTGTCTATCTTACAGCCTACAAAATCTGCATCAGAGTAACCAATTAGCTTAAACTCTGATTCTCTAGGATACCACAAACCCAAGGTTATGGTTCCTTTGAGATATTTGAAAATCCTTTTTACAGCTGTTAGATGAAGCTCTCTGGGATCTGCTTGAAATCTTGCACAAAGACATGTTGCATACATGATATCAGGTGTACTTGCAGTAAGATACAGTAAAGACCCTATCATTCCTCTGTAGTTTGTCATATCTACTGAGGCTCATGTGTCTTTGTCTAGCTTTGTTGCTGTAGCCATGGGAGTTGTGGCAGATGAACTATCAAGCATACCAAATTTCTTGAGAAGATTTCTGGTATATTTTGCTTGATTGATAAAAATACCATCATCTGTTTGCTTGACCTGTAAGCCTAGAAAATAACTAAGCTCTCCCATCATGCTCATTTGATACCTGGATTGCATAAGCTTTGCAAACTTCTTACAAAGTTTGTCATTAGTAGATCCAAAGATAATATCATCTACATAAATTTGAACTAAAAGCAAATCATCACCAGAATTGAAATAAAACAAGGTTTTATCAATTGTACCTCTTGTGAACCCACTTTCTAAAAGAAATTGAGCAAGAGTTTCATACCATGCTCTTGGTGCTTGCTTTAGTCCATATAATGCCTTGTCAAGCCTGTAGACATAATCTGGATGTTTAGGATCTACAAATCCTGGTGGTTGTTCAACAAATACTTATTCTTCAAGCTTCCCATTGAGAAAAGCACTCTTTACATCCATCTGAAAGACTTTAAACTTCTTGTGTGCAGCATAGGCCAGAAAAATTCTTATGGCCTCCAATCTTGCAACTGGAGCAAAGGTTTCATCATAGTCAATTCCTTCCTGTTGTGAATAACCTTTAGCCACAAGTCTAGCCTTGTTTCTTGTAATCACACCTTCACTGTCAGTCTTGTTTCTGAAAACCCACTTTGTACCTACTATTGATCTATTCTTTGGTCTAGGTACAAGTGTCCAGACTTCATTTCTTTCAAATTCATTTAACTCTTCTTGCATTGCTGTAATCCAATTAGCATCTTGAAGAGCTTCTTCCACTTTCTTTGGTTCTGTTTGAGACAAGAAAGCATGATACAGACACTCATTATTTGTTGCACTTCTAGTTCTCACACTAGCATCAGGATCTCCAATTATGAGATCAGGTGTGTGTGCCTGTGTCCACTTTCTTGCTGTTGGTAAGTGGTTTCTTGCATCATTATTGGATCCTCCCCCTTGATCCATGCTCTCCTGATTCATATGTTGACTTTCTGTAGCATCTGAGGCTCCCCCTGAATTGGATGGCTCAGAGTTTGAACTGTCAGAGTTTGAATCAGTTTCCTCAACTGACTCATTTTCTGTGTCTTGTTGAGCTTCTTCACGCTCCCCCTCAACTGGTTCTCTATGTTGTTCAATTTGAGAATTTTCAGTTTCTCCAGTATTTACCAGTAGAGGTTCAGAGTATGCTTCGTCAGAGTTTATCAGAACCGCTTCAACAGAGTTTGTCGGTACTGCTTCATCAGAGTTTACACCATCAGAGAATAAACCTTCATTTTCAAAACGCAGTTGATCATATCCATCTAAGTTATCAAGTCCAGTTATTTTCTTGTCATCAAATGACACATGTATGGATTCCATGATCACTTTAGTTCTCAGATTGTAGACTCTGAATGCTTTTGTTGACAATGGATAACCAACAAATATTCCTTCATCAGCTTTTAACTCGAACTTGGTCAACTGTTCAGGATGAGTCTTCAACACAAAGCATTTGCATCCAAATATATGAAAATATTTCAAATTTGGCTTCTTATTTTTCACCATCTCATATGGTGTTTTCCCATGCTTGTTGATCAATGTTGCATTTTGAGTAAAACAAGCAGTTTGAACAGCTTCTGCCCAGAAATAAGTTGGTAATTTCGCTTCATCAAGCATAGTTCTAGCAGCTTCGATTAAAGTTCTGTTCTTTCTTTCAACTACACCATTTTGCTGTGGAGTTCCAGGTGCAGAAAATTCCTGTTTCACTCCTCTTTCCTTGCAGAAAGCTTCCAAGATTGAGTTTTTGAATTCAGTTCCATTATCACTCCTTATAATTTTGACTTTGTTCTGTGATCCTTTGTCCAGTAGATTTACATGATCCATCAGAGTTTGAGCAGTTTCATCCTTCTTTGATAAGAAATATACCCATGTATATCTAGTATATTCATCAACAATTACTAGAGCATATTTCTTTCTGCCCATAGACATCACATTCACTGGTCCAAAGAGATCAACATGTAGAAGATGATAAGGTTCCACTACTGAAGATTCAGATTTAGTCTTGAAAGATGACTTCCTTTGCTTGGCCTTTTGACAAGAATCACACAGACCATCTAAGCTTAGTATTGACTTTGGAAGTCCCCTTACAAGATCTTTTCGTATAAGTTCATTGATGTTGTTCAAATTGAGATGAGAGAGCTTCTTATGCCAATTCCAACTCTCTTCATTTGACATTCTTGCAGTCAGACACACTGTTTTTCCATCAGAGTTTGTTACCAAACTTGCTTCATAAATGTTGTTGCGCCTGTGTCCAACTAGAACAACTTTTCCAGTAGATTTACTGATAACTTCACAGTATTCAGTATGAAAATCTACATGGTTTCCTCTGTCACAGATTTGACTCACAGATAGCAGATTATGCTTGAGTCCTGAGACTAGAGCTACATCTGTGATGATGACACTTCCAAGATTAATATTGCCATATCCCAGAGTGTGTCCTATGTTGCCATCTCCATAGGAAACCTTTGGGCCAGCCTTCTCCTTAAAATCTGATAGCAGGGCTTTATTTCCAGTCATATGTCCTGAGCATCCACTGTCCAAGATAAGTGTGCTCTCTTTTATACCCTGCAATCACAAACAAACACTAAGTGTTAGTTTTAAGGACCCAGACTTGCTTGGATCCTTTGGCTTTCTTAACATTGTTAGCTTTTGCAGCGGAATTACTATCAACAGAGTTTAAACTAACATTGTCAGTCTTTACACTTGCAGAGTTTGCTCTAACCCACTTCAGATTGGGTTTTAGCTCATAGTAATTGTGATAAATAGCATGATAACTCCTACAAGTATAAATAGAATGCCAAGTGCTCCCACAATGTGTGCATAAAGTCTGTGGTTTCACCCTTACATAATCATTCTTTTCTCCTGATGTAGAAGGTAAAGAATTGATATTTTTATTCTTTGTGCAGTAATTAGCAAGATGATTAGAACTACCACAATTATAACATGTTTTCCTTGGAGCAGCAGCATTAGGCAAATGATTATTTCTTTTATTTATGCCTATCTTTCCATTCCTATTCTTCTTGGATCCTTTTGGTTTCATGGCAGATTTTACCTCTTTGAGCTTATGATTGAACTGTTTTCCTGTCATCAAGCCAACATTAACCTGTTTTTCACAAGTTTTTACTGGTTTTCTAACAGCTTCTATTTCCATAAGATTTTCTGTTATAATATTTTCCTGTCTTTCACAGGTTTCATCTGATTTCATATCAGCTTCTCTTACTACAACAGATTTTAACTTATTGGCTTCTGGAACAAATATCACAGGTTTAAGTTGTGGTTTAACCTTAACCTTGTCTTTAAACCTAAGTTCATCATTTTCACAATAGCCTAAACCTACAGAGTCTGTCTGAAACACTTGATGAGTGTCTCTTCCAGAGTCTGTCCAAGTCTTGATTATTTTTCTTTCTTTTTCTAGATCAGATTCTAATTTCTTATATCTTTTGAGCAACTCCTGTTCAACATAAACAGCATCATCTCTTTCTTTTTGAATCTGCTTCATCTTTTCAAGTTCTCCTTCAAGAAACTTGTTTCTATCTTTAAGACTAAGATTCTCAGATTTAATTCTCTCATTCTCTAAAGTCTGATCCCTATAGCTAACATGTACACTTTTCAGATATACTCTTAACTCAGATATATTATCAGTATCATAAGCATAAGTAGTTATGGGTACCTTATTTTCAGATGATTGAGTCTCATCTTTGACAGTTGCCATAAGAGCATAATTTTCTCCATCATCAGAGTCTGAAGTATCTGCCCAGTCTTTGCCTTTAGAGATGAGTGCTTTCTCAGTTTTGCCTTTCTTGCACTCTGGAGCATAGTGACCCATCTCCTTACACTTGTAGCACTGGATTTCAGATTTATCCTTCTTGCCAGACTTGGTCTCCCTTCCATCAGACTTTCTAAAACTTTTTCTTTCAGAGTTTGAATCTTTCCTTGAGAATCTCTTTCCTTTCTTGAAGTTCTTGAATCCCATCTTCTTGAAGGTTTTCACCATCAATGCAGCCATTTGCATCATCTGTTCTTCATCATCCTCAGAGTCAGAAGCTTCATCAGAGTTTGAGTCATCATCAGAGTTTGATGACTCACTTTCAGATTTAATGACTAAAGCCTTTCCCTTGGCTTTCTTCCTTGATGATTCCTTCTTAATGGGCTTCTCCTCAACTTTGAGAGCAACAGATTTTGTCTTTTCACTTAATCTTCTATTCCTTTGTTCTATCTCCAGTTCATGAGTTTTCAACAACCCATAGATTTCATCAAGATCTGTATCAGCAAGCTCATAATTATCTCTTATTGTGGTTGTTTTTAAATCCCACTTTTCAGGTAGAGATAACAGAAACTTGAGATTAGACTCTTCAAGCTCATATTCTTTATCAACCAGAGACAGATCATTCAATAGTTTGCAAAATCTGTCATAAGTCTCAGTCAAGGTTTCATTAGGTCTTGAATCAAAGTGCTCATACTCCTGTGTGAGTATTGTCTTTCTGTTCTTCTTAATTGCACCTGTTCCCTGGCATCTGACTTCTAAAGCATCCCATATCTCTTTGGCAGTTTTGCAGCCAATTACCCTGTTAGACATAACATTATCTAAAGCACTGTGGAGTAGATGTCTAACTTTTGCATCCTTTGCAATTGATGAGATGTCCTCAGGAGTCATATCTTTCTTTTCCTTTGGAACAGTCTTTTGTTCTTGACCATCAACAACAGGGGCTAGTTTGGTTGGATTATGAGGACCATCATAAATTCTGTCAAGATATTCTGGATCTGTAGCCTCCAGAAACATGGTCATCTTCACCTTCCAAATTGGATACTCTACTGGCCTGAGAATTGGAACCCTGATTGTTTCATATCGACTCACAGAATTAGGCTTAACCTGTTCAGCCTTGGGAGCAGTTTGATTTTCTTCAGACATGATTATTACTGTGTTTGAAACGTAAAACTGTATATATTAAACAGCCTTGGCTCTGATACCAATTGTTAGGCCGAATACACAATATATAATCAAGTATGTATGAGAATAACAATCAAGAACACACGTTTGTAAATCAACAAACTGAATTATATTAAATAATTCTCTCTTAGTGATGTTAATGAATCACAAAGAGCTACTAGGTTACAAGAATAATATATTCAATGTTCGCGTCCCTTCTAGGGATAACCTATCTGTGTTTATATAGTACACAGCTACTTACAATCCATCTCTAATTGATATTCCTATAAGTTAGCTATACAATTCATATCAATCAAGGATTGCTTCAGTCTTCTATTCCGTTTCCTTAGCTGTATCAATATATTCTGCTTCTTTCCATCTTCAGAATATATTGCTTCTAGAATCTTTATCTTTGCACCGACAGCTAAGTCAACTATCACCCAGTCAGACTTTATCAAACTCTGACTAGCTTCTAGATAAACTCTGATATGTACCTGGTACTTAAACACTGATGAACAAACGTCAGCAATTATATCTAACATATAGAGGAGAAGGGTTCAAATTTATAGAGCAAATATAAATAAAAGTTATATTTGAAGTATAATAACATGTTATAAATAGAATATGTATTCGAATTTATAGAAGAAAAGAATTCAAATTTATCAAGATTACATATAAAAAAGTTATATTTGAAGTATAATAAGTGAAAAAGTTATATTTGAAGTATAATAAGTGTTCGATTTTAGAAGGAAGAATAGTTCAAATATATAGATTAGACATATAATTAAAAGTTCTATCGAAAGTTGAATAGGTTTACAAATTTATAGAGTAGAAGAGTTTGAATTTATAAGAAATACATATAATAAAAATGATCTATTATAAGTAAAATATGTATTTATAAGACATAGTTAAAATTTCTATTGAAAATAAAATATGAGTGTGAATTTACATAAGTATTTTTTCAACGAGAAAGCGGCTCCTTAGAATGGAGCATGTTAACATGAATACTAATATATAATAAGACAAGTATTCAATATGTCAAAATTGGGATTTCGATCTTAAAGAGGGAAGCGTGTTTAACAAGATGATGGCTTATTCGAGAGAATTGAGTAATTGTTGTTATTTTAAAAAAATATTCTTTAACATATTAGAAGTAAAAAAGTTGGTCGAATTTATGGAGGAGGGCAGTTTGAATTTAGAGAGAAGACACGTAAATAAAGTACTATTTGAAGTATTATAGGTGTTCGAATTTATAAAGAAGAATAGTTCAAATTTATAAGTTAAAATTAAAAGTTTTATCGGAATTAGAATTGACTTCGAATGGAGTAAAAGAATTCGTATTTAAAAGAAGAGTAAATAGCAGTTTGCACCCCTTTACTTTGGGTGTTTTTTCGATTTGGTCCTGAATAATGTTCTGTAGTAGAATGCACCCTTATGTTTAATTGTCGCTTCGATTTGCACCCCTTTGACCAAATTCCGTTAATTTTGACTGTCACCGTTAATTACAACAGGGGTAAAATTGGAAACAGATAACAAAAGACCTAATTAATCTCCTAGACATTTAATCAAACACTTTCGGGACAACATCTAGACATTTCATCAAACAGCTTAAGAGCTGGTAAAGGCTTGTTTCTCAGAGACATTCGCAGTGGCCGCCCAATTCAATCTCTTCAAATTCTCAATTCAATGGCAGGAAGAGGAAAGTCACTCGCCGGAAGCAGCGAGTCGAAGAAAGCTTCTACTTCTCGTAGTAGCAAAGCCGGCCTTCAGTTCCCCGTTGGTCGTATCGCTCGTTTTCTCAAAGCCCGCAAATACGCTCAGCGTGTCGGTGCTGGTGCCCCTGTTTATTGGAATTGGCTGGAAACGCGGCGAGAGATAACAAGAAGACACGAGTTGTTCCCAGGCACATTCAATTGGCGGTGTGTAATGATGAGGAGTTGAGTAAGCTATTGGGAGCGGTTACGATTGCGAATGGTGGAGTGATGCCCAACATTCATGCTAATTTGTTGCCCAGGAAGGCTTCGTCTGCTGCTTCTAAAGGCGGTGATGATGATTAAAGTCAGAAGTTTCGATTTAGGGTTTATTATTATTGTTAGGGATTGTGTAGATTGAAATTTCGTAGTAGTTTAAATCTGATTTATGTTTTACGTGATTTAGCTGTTGTAATTCAAGTTTGTGTTAAATGAAAAATTGATTCTGTTATCAGGTTTATGATTTGTCTAAACTTTATTGTTTCTGATGTTCCGTACTTTCGACTATTGTAATTGAAATTATTGATTACATTCACACAGATGATTGTAGTGTTCTGTTTTTCCAATTTTACCCCTGCTGTAATTAACGGTGACAGTCAAAATTAACGGAATTTGGTCAAAGGGGTGCAAATCGAAGCGACAATTAAACATAAGGGTGCATTCTGCTACAGAACATTATTCAGGACCAAATCAAAAAAACGCCAAAAGTAAAGGGGTGCAAACTGCTATTTACTCTTAAAAGAAAAATATATAATTAAAATTTCTATTAGAAGTAGAATAAATGTTTGTAATAATAATTAAAAGTTCTATTGGTACTTAGCAAAAAAAAGTTCTATTGAAAGTTGAAAGTAAAATAGAAGTGCGAATTTATATTGATGTTTTTCCAACCAGAGAGCAGCTAATAAGAAAAGTGTATGTTAACATGAAAATCAATATATAAAACAAGTATTCAATATATAAAATTTGGAATTTCGATCTTAATAAGGAATGCGTGTTTAACGGGGGACGGCTTATTAGAAAAGAATGAGTAATTATTGTAATTTTACGTATAGAGTTTTAAAAAAATATTATAAGTCCACCGCGAATCGCAACTTTTTCAACTAGTTTGTAAAAAGTTTGGATTAAAAAGTTATTTTATTATTATTTTATTTTGTTTTTTGCAATTTGATTCCTGGAAAAACAAAGCAAAAGACCTCCCCTGTTTCCTCTCCCAATTCAATATCATATCATCACTTCAAATTTGAAATATTGAACAATCCTAGTGAATGGATCAGATAATGGGTAAGGTGGGTTCTTACTGGTTCAATCAAAGAGCCACCAGGGAGCTTGGTTCCGTTGGTAATAGTATCAATGTAAGCCTTTTTTATTCTGTTTTGTATTATGTATAATATGTTTGCATCGGAAGATTCTTCTGAAATTTTAAATTTCTATTCCAATTTCACGTAAATTTATATGTTAGGGCCCCGGAGAATGTTTGTCCTCTTTCTTTTTTCTCTTTGTAAAGGTTTCGTTCTCGAAATTTAAATACTCATCGGCCCATGCATGCACTGGGGCTCAAACCCTCAATCTCGAACTACAGGTCTCTTCTTACAGACAGAAGGGGAGTATAAAGCTTGAGATACATTTTAGGGTATTGTTCTTAATATTACGCTGGCCATGACTTCATCTGTTGAAATGTTGATAGTTGATTGACCTTATTGTTTGATAAATGAGAAAACTAAGAAACCTAAGACCTCTATGCGATGAAGCTTTTAGGCGTGGCTGAGTAAGCGTTAAAATATTAATATAAGATCCTCGTAAGAAATTTTTCTAAGTTTACGTAATATGATATCAGATCTCAGGAGATCTCATGTTCGACAAAAATAGGCTCTCGGGTGAGGGGTAGACGTAAGCTGGTAGTCTTCACAATCTGAAAGTTGTTATCACTGATTTAGCATTAGCATATGATCATATTGTGGCACGAAGGTGTGAATTTCTTATAGGATTATGTGAAGTAGGGTTAATGAAACATATTTTGAATTGTCATATGGGCAGATAATTAGCTAGTATTTTTCTAGGCAGACTAAATACTTGCGAGTTGCAGGCAATCATGATATCACGTGAACTAATTGTGATGTGCTTTAATTATGACCCTTGAAAAATTATTCTCTCTTTGAAAGATCATGGATACCATCTTCTTTGTATCAATGGATGTGCTGCTCCAAAACCGTTTATTCTTCCATGTCTCTAAATGACGATCTTTTCTTCTTCTGTTAGTCGATGTCAAACAGTATTGAAGGAGGAGCAACATGGTTGGTGAACAAAGTAAAAGGTAGCACTCTTTCGCTCAAAATCATTTTGTTTTGGTTTTTTTAGCTTAATGATGAGTTCTTTTTACAGTAGGTGTTGTATTTAAAGCTTCTGTGTTATATCTTCCATTAAGATAATGAGAATGAAGTGAGTATCAGTATCGTAATATTGTTTGTTACGAGTTGAATTTTGATGACATTTTATCTGAACGCCTATTAAGGTAGATCCCTGTCGAATATAGGGATCCTTGATCAACCATGAAAGGTACAACATTTCTAGAACAAAGGAAATCCTTTTCAAAAAATTGGTTCCAGCTGTAAATTGGCCTCGCCTTGGAGTGTAAATTTGTCGAGTCTGAAAGCATATTCTGAGATGTTTATGGACCAGTTTTCCCTTTACAGGATCAGTGCAAAAGCCATTAGCAGAACTGCTCCAGGAGTACGACTTGCCAGTAGGCATATTTCCTCGTGATGCCACGAACTACGAGTTGAATGAACAGACGAAAAGATTAACAGTGTACATACCTGCAATCTGTGAAGTAGGTTACAGGGACTCTTCTGTTTTGAAATTTTACACCCATGTGATTGGATATCTGGAGAAAGGAAAGTTAAGAGATGTGGAGGGAATGAAAACAAAGGGGATGATGTGGGCACAAGTAACATGCATCACCTGTGAAGGATCAAAACTTTATGTCACAGCTGGAATGAAGAAAACAAGAAGTAGAGAAGCTTATGAGTTTCAAAGAGCTGGAGTTCGTGTAGCAAAATTCTGAGTTTTGCGGCATTGCTTTTATATATCACTATATATCAAATATCTTGAAGGCCTTTTGGTCATTTACCTCGTTTCATTGCTGCCTGTAAATCTCACTTTTATGATATTATGATTGCATATGAATGCCATGATTTGAAGAAGAAACGTTTGAATTCTAATATATCATAAAACATCCCGGCTCAAGAACTCATTTTCTTGGTTATAACTTCTAGCTGCTGGATTGCTGCTTGAATCAAGTAAATGCAGTATCCATACCATACCAGCCTTGTTAGAATAATTTATGTGTTCAGAATTATAGGCATCTAGAAATTTTAATGCTTAAAACTATAACTTTATTATAAAATGAGAATCAAATATAGATTAGACAGAAATAAAGTATTGAAGTACTATGAACAATTTACAGTTTCCTTCAGATAACCAGATTGCAACTGGTTTTAGCAAATCCGACATGCCGCATCATTCGATCAATCAGGATTGGTTCTGCCATTAAGTTCTTGAAAGAAACTCTTTGCTGCTTCATAAGTAGACCAGCATATTGCAGCAGCAGGTGCGTGAAAAAGCATTCTGGGAGCCCACCCTCTCATGAGCCCACCATAACCATCCTTCTTTGCTATGCTTTGTATAACATCACCAATTGAACAACTAGAAAATCGATCACATCCACAGACGCCCTGTTTTTTTTTTAAACAGTTACAAACCAAAATTGTAGTCGTGTCTACTTCAATATACATGAAAAGAACCTAAATATAATCTTATGCGTATGCCTCTAGAATTTACATTTCTAAACTTTTCAAAAGTAGTCAACTTTTAACAATATTAAAATCAACTACTTCCACCACTCTCTCCTGCTATCCTTACTTTATTCATTAAAAATTGATTGTACCTACCACTTAACTCACTTTTTCTATTTTTTCAACTAATCTATTACTTTTTCTTAACCTCCGTGCTCAACCCAAATGTAAAAAAATGGGTGGAACAGAGGGAGTAACACAGTGTAAACTCATACATAGTGGTATCATGCCATATAATTATGTATAATGCGTCAATATAATTGTCATTTACCTGACACTGAAGCCGAGTCTTGACAACATCAAGAGGAGTCGTAACTGCAGCAGCCAATCCACCAGCAGCTGCACCAGCTGTCGCATGAACCAACAAGGTCTCATCATCAGCCACGCTATCTGGTGAAAGCTCCATCAAACCTTTCTTGGCAGCTTCATATGTTGCAAAATGAACAGCAGTAAAAGGCGCATTCATCAAAACAGTAGTCCTATAAGACACATAAAAAGCTCCAAAACCCTCTTCAACCAATACCCTTTTCACACAATCACACACTCCTTTATAAGGACTGTTCTTTAACTGCAATCTTTGTTTCACCACATCCATTGGTGTGATCACTGCATCACTAGCAACAGTTGCGAAAACGCCAGACACAGCATGGACAGCTGAAGTGTTAGGATTCCCATGAGCTAATAAAGATTTCTTGAAAGTCTCGTACACTGAAAAATACACTGCATGTGCTGGTCCTGCACCAATACCCATTGCAGCAACGCCTCTATATAGTCCAGCAAGACCCTCAATCTTTAAAATTGAGCTGAGTGATTGTCGAAGATTAATTACTGGAGCTGAAAAAGAAGCTGAAGATGATGAACCAATAGCTTGCATTCTTGTTTTAAGGGTGTCAACTGGAAACATAGCCATGTGTTCGATAGAGCCAGCAAGTGAGCCAGCAGCCATGAACTGCCAGAACTCAAGGCCATCATGGGTCGACGAAGAAACAGCGATTTCTGGGTAGTAATCAGCGGTGGTGACAGTAGTGGCCATACTGAGACTGAGTAATGGGTGGATGGTCTGTATGGGGAAGAATTTATAATGTTTTAGGACCTTTATCAGTTCAATAAATTATAAATAAAATTAATATCATTTCTTATAATTTCCTTGATATGATAAAACTTACTAGTTCTAAGAAAATAAAATATTAAACAATTATAAGCACAATTTTAATTTTGATTCAAGTAACAAAATTGTTTTTTTTTTTCTTTTGACAGGAAAAAAATTGAATTTGGCAAAAGGCTTATGGACTTATAAGCCTGTACCTGACTTATAAATATGGGTTTATAACCTTTTAAACTTTAAAGTTTAACAATTTATACCATTGATCCTTAAGGTTTCAAGTCACACATTTTAGCCCCTGAAATACTCATAAAAGTCCAATTAACTTTAATACCGGTACCGATTAAAAAAAATTGCAAATCAGTACAACTCAGATGGGTAAAATAGACATTTGATATTTAGTTTAGGTACCGGTATAAGATTTAATTGGACCTTTACCGGTACTTCAGGGGCTAAAAAGAATACTTCTGGTAAATTTCAAAGGCTAAAATGAATACTTTTGGTAACACCACAACCTACTCAACTCATCTAATAACTTTGGAAATCTTGCAAAGATTTAAAGATATTATTTGTACCTTGGTATATTGACTCTATCTTTTCACTCCAAGAATGACAACATGAAACTTCAAATCACGATGTCCCCGACAATTCATGTAAGTGCACAAGAAACATAAAAAAGTACAAGAAGATGCATAATGATTTCCTCCAATATGTTAGTATGTAGAGAGAATGATATATACACGTACATCGTACATGCATATAAGATATGAGATGAGTCTGTAGTTTGATGATTTTGGTTTGAATAGATGGTAAGTTTAAAATTACATATTTGTAAAGAGGTAGATAGAAATGATATATGATTTACTCATGAGGCACATACTGTTTTAAATCATAAGTGATGAGTTAACATAGTGGCTGTAAATTTGGTAACTTCTACTTATTTGTAAGAGATACTTGACCTAAGAGAGGCTGCCTAGGTAGATTTTTGTTAGAGGCATGCAAAAACTTCTTCCAATCGGACACATATGATCGTTCTCAATGATGAAGAGTAAATGATCAGAAAAATCAAATAATGATTTGATGTATTCATCACTACTATACATGAAGGAGAGACGCGTGATGCTTAAAAGAAAAATACTCAGTGGTGTAACCAACCAAAAGTATTCTTTTACCAAAAGTATTCATTTTAGCCCCTGAAGTTTAGCAAAAGTATTCTTTTTAGCCCATGAAGTACCCGTAAAGGTCCAATTAACCCTTATACCGGTACCTTTATTAAATGTTGAATGTCTGTTTTGCCCCTCCGATTTATACCGGTTTGAAAAAAAAAAATTAATCGGTACCGATATAAAGGTTAGTGGACTTTAGTGGGTACTTTAGGGGCTAAAATGTACAGTTTAAAATATTTAGGATTGGTGGATATAAATCGTAAAATTTTAAAGATTAAAATGTCATAAAAGCGTATAAATATATATAGTGGCAAACAGGCTTTTGGTATCGCTTTCTTAGAAAATTGAAATGGCTTGTAGCCATACACAAGAATGCAAGAATTATTATGGAGGAATATGGAGAAAAAATGACTTGATTGAATGATATATATGAGAAAGATACAAAACAAGAATCAAGTTGTGGTGGATATGAGCATTTCTTTTTCTCATCTTTTGGGAAAGACAAATAAAAATTGATTTTTTTGGATATGATTAAAGAACCACTCTTTGCACCAATAGTTATCGACTTATCATTTTTGAGTTCATGTGTATGTTAAGTATTTAACTTTAATTTTAAATATAAGCCTTCATGTATATTTAGGCCTCATTTGTTTCGAAATAATTTAGCTCCGTAATTGTAAGTTCCTTGGAACTTAAAGAAATTACAGAGGTTGTTTTGCCGTTTATAAAATCTGACAAAGATACTCATAGTTCCAGGGTATTCATGTTGCTGAAGCAATTTTTTGGGAATACTTGCTACCATTAGACCTGTTAGTTGAAGTTACAAATTTTTTGGTTGGAATAGAAAGAGTATGTTTAATCTAAATCACAGTGTTTCTAGGAAACCATACAGTGCCGTCTTGAGTTTTACTGCTTATCCCGGGGTTTATTACAAACCAAAATGGTGATCTCCAAATCTAACCTGGGTAATAAATCATAGAGAAGGCAGCTGAATATCATGACAGAACAGTTCTTTAGGTAGAATATGTGCTAACCACAAGCCTTTACTTAAAGCATTTGATTGTGTTCACAAGCTCTTGCTGTCACAATGAAGTTCCATCTCCCATCACACTCGCCCTTCGCTTTCAAGGCAAAAGCAAGGAGATAGAATTGTCGTGCAGCACCTTGGACGCGTGGTGGCCAGAAGTCCCTTGGTTTTTGAATTTATAGTAGCAAGTAGCCTAATAACCTCAACATCATAGATATAAAAGAACTAAAACAAATGCAGCATGCATATTAGCAAAGTAATAGTATTTGACAAGGGGGAAACTACTGTCCTGATATTATCAGAAAGAACAATGGTCCCTCTAGCATTGAAATTTTATTGAGTGTTATGTGGACGGTACAAACTAGCTCGAGCTAAGTTCAATTCCTTAATGCTCTTTGATTTTGATTTTTTATGCTGGATTCTTTGATTGCGTATAGAATTGAAACTATGAATCCAGTGTCTGCTAGCTACCACTGGTCGAGATTAACTCTCTTATCTTCTTGCTTGGTTAAAGATTACTTCTACTCTACATTTCAAACACATAATTTCTTCTCAATTATCAATAATCAGATCGTAAAGGAGGACATATTTTGACGAGGGTAAATGCTTTAATAAGATTTGTTAATGATCTTGATTCTGGATCATTGAATTTATGCACTCTGCCACTCTATTTTGTCATGGAGTTCTACTAACAGTATGTTGGAAAATAATCCCAGAATTCACACAAGGTTCATTGAATTCCCCTTGCAAATCACTAATTATCCTCAATTCAAGAGTTCTCAGTATATACTATCCACTTCTTAAACGCATCAAACACATCACGTTTATGTTTCAAAAATTAAATTTGTAACCTCTGAAGATAATCATCAATGAGTGCGAGAAACTAAACTGCTCCACATTTAGATACAATCAGAAGGCTCCTAAAAGTTCGAATTTATGTAATCAACAATGATTTCTTGAATTGTATGTCAATACTGAACATGAGCCTTTCCTACTTTTCATAAACACAGTGCTAGCAGGAATCAAGTGATATAATATGAAGACCTCATGATGAACCACGATTACTCAAAACATCTATCACTCTCTTAATCATGTGGTCCAGACCATATGACATGCCTTACTTGCATCCTTATCGGAGTTTGATGACAGTTGCATGACAATTGTTCTGCAAACAAGTTAGGCTTGACAATTGTTCTGCAAACAAGTCAGGCGGACAACTGTCGTGCTGTGCCAATTATGCAAAGCTTAGCGTGCCTCCTGCAAACATGCAAACATGCTACAGCATAACTGTAACTGTTGTTCTTAAGCTTTTACACTAGTGCGTTTTGAAAAGGAGCCGATTAACTTTATAGTATATAGTTTAATGAGTGTTCTTTTCATGGTGATTATGAAACTATCTTTAAATTTCTAAAGGAATTGAAATACACAGAGACAAGTAAAATATCGAAAATCAGCTGTTTAACATCTTGGTCGTACAGACCATGATTCCAGACAAAAATCAGGGAGGATAGATATCTTCCATCCACTGATTTGTTTTTATTTTCTTTTTGGTAATTCATCCACTAATATGTTTTTATTTACATGACAGACTTGACAGTATAGTATATATCGCTACCTTGATAGCCTAAGAAAACAGCAGCTTTAAGGTAGAAGTACATAGTTTTCAGAAACAGAACATTTAAGTTTTCCTGAAGCAAATTCTTCTTGTTCTCATCCCTCTGTTGTGGTCTACAGGAAGAGAAGAAGAGTGAATCATCTTCCACATCACTTGTATATCTGCATACCCTTCACATGCTTCCATGTCCTTGTAAAGACTCATCAAACCAGCTTTATTTTCTGCAATCATGACTAATGTTAGGATGAAAAAGGGACAACATATATGATGTACGTGTGTCTGTTCGTTCAAATACAAACTAATTCAGCGTACAAACTACAAACTGATCATTTTAGTACTAAAATACGGGAGCTAAATACGAGCATACCTTTGGTTTTGTGCTTGAGGAATGAAGTAAGCTTAAAAGGCATGCCTCTTGAATGGTGAAGAAGTGAGTTCTTGATGGAAAACCAGCTTCTCCAACTGCCCATTTCTCCAAAGATTAATTCTGTGAACAATCTATTATATACCACTTGTAATTCCATTCAATAAACTCGTGCCACTTCAACTAATTAACTAATGCAGCAAAGACTTATGCTTATTGACAAAGCAGAAGAAACACTAACTAGGACAGATGGCATTATGTTCATAAACTGTAATAATGCATAATCACTATTACACACTTTCTTATTCGAATAATCAAAGTAATTAAAGTCAAGTTAGAAGAATTTGGAACCTTTAATAGGGGTCGGTCCAATAATATAAATGTTTACCTTGTCATCAACCATACTTTAACATTACCTAAACATGATTATTCTAATCTAGCTATCAAGGCTTGTTAAACAATTGGCCAATGCAGGAGATATTTATTACAAGGAAGTATAATACATTCATAAGAACTAATGACAGTGACTAGAGGTTAAGAATGTTTGGTTTAGAGGTAAAAAGGTAATTAACTAGAAATAAAGTCGCAATTAGAGTAGGATATTTTCTTTGAACTTTTCTTTTTTCCACTTACATATTCCATAAACCAAAATATTCATGTAATCAAATTGGGACTGTAGGAAATGATTCAAACGGTTCGTTTGTTTTTTCCATAAGCAACTATTGTTTGTATGGCTCTGACTCTCTTAGTATTTACAACAAGTCCATTTGTGAATTGTGACTTAAAATGTTGGTTTTGAAGTTCTGATATACCACGCTCATGAAAACAGGGACGGATACTCTTTGCTTGGCATTATTCCAAAAAATTAGTGGACCAATTCAACATTTCTTCGGCACTTGTGCTATAGTTGTGGGCACGAGGAAACCTCAAGGACGTAAGATGATCCTGCATGTAAGCAGTGATAGATATCAAGGAGCCAATGTTCAAAGAACTCTTCTTTCAGTTTAGTACAATGCTAATGATTCTGTTTACGTTCCCAAGTTTCTGCACAGGTTGCACTTCCGCGCTCATGATTGACTGGTGAGCTGTGAGCTTTTGAGACTTAAATTATCTGAAACAAAAAAATTCAGAATATCCACGCTTGAAAAGGTATTGTATTTGTAAGAAAACATCTGTAAATAAAAAAGCATCCAACTCGGCAAATATCCCAGCTGATGAAGCATGTTCCAGCCCTGATGAGTAATTAGTGCACTGCACCAGCACTGCCAAGTTAGTTTGGAAGAGCACTGTCAAATAGGCACTTGTAGGAAACGAAATCATTAGAAACAATGAATGCATTTCATGTTCAAACTTAGATGAAGTTGTGTTGATTCTACTCGGGCACAATTTAACTTCTGTGACTACACTTGCACGATTCTAAATTGCTACTTCTGTTGCCAGGCTCACATAGTTGTAACTGGTGTTACCATATCAATTATTAGACAACGTACATAGTAGTATTAAATAAATTACATGAGATGCCCATCAGTTCATCATAAATCACAAGCACCGAGATGGTCCAAGCTTAATTCGTAAGATTCAGGCATATAACTTTTACTATAAATCACAACACTTGACATGATCAAAGTATTAATAGCAGAAGGATCAGAATTAAGGATTGCAGAGTTGAAATAAGGATTGCAGAGTTGACAAAGTTTTCTATTTCTTAACAAAATCAATAAACAGACAAGTTCAACAAAATTTGCAACCAGCAAAATATCTTTCAAAATTCGCAATTTAACTGAGAACAAAACATAACTCCATATGCATAAACCCTAAGGTAATAAGATTAGCAGATAGAACTCTGCTAATATCTATCCATATAATTTATGCAGTTGTAGCAGCCTGGGCAGCAGTCCTCTTCCTGGCTTCCTCAATGATGGTCAACTTGATACCCTTGCCCTTGGGAAGAGAAACCCATGGCTTTGAACCCTTTCCAAGGGTAAACACGTTCCCTAGACGAGTAGCAAACTCATGACCAAGTGCATCCTGGATGTGAACGGTCTCAAAGCTCCCCTTATGCTTCTCCCTGTTCTTAAGAATTCCAACCCGTCCAGTATTTCTTCCACCGGTAACCATGACAACATTGCCTACATCAAACTTAATGAAGTCAACTATCTTATTTGCTTCCAAGTCGAGCTTGATGGTGTCATTAGCCTTGATGAGTGGATCAGGATAGCGGATAGTTCGTCCATCATAAGTGTTGATGTATGGAATGCCTTTCTGACCAAACTGGACTGATCTTACTTTGCACAGCTTAAACTGTCACAAATACAATCAACTATTCATCAGACAAAACTGATTAATAAGTCTGCAAGACACCTTAAACCTTCACGAATATAATTAGCTATTCATCAGACAAAACTAATTAATAAGTCTGCAAGACACCTTAACAAAGATTTTGATCTATACAAGGAGATATATAATTTTAAATATATGCTTCTAAACCTCAGTGTGGCAGAACTAAATGGATGCAAACAGAGAGTCGTGTGTGATTAGACAAAGACATGTCTCTAACATTTCATTATTCCATCAAAGAAATGATAGCGTCACAACCTCTTATGCTTCCTGTTCTTTGTTTTTTGATATATAAATAAACTTACTGAATATAGGCTCAGGTAAATAGACAGACCTTTGACTCCTCATCTCGGACAGAGTGTAAGCGGAATCGACCCTTGGTGTCATAGAGAAGACGGAAGTTCTCATTGGTCTTGGGAATTGATACAACATCTGCAGTAAACGTAAATTCAAGTTACTATAATGCAAAAAACTGTACTATATTATGTAACATCTAAATTTTGCAAAAAACTGTACTATATTATGTAACATCTAAATTTTGCTGACTAGGATAATGCAACATATGATTAAACCAATTACAAAGATTAAGAGTCAAAAATGTTATGCACCAGATCGGAAGTTTATAATATATATTTAAAAACTGAACATCATGATGGAGCCTCCTGCTAGAAAAAGAAGTTACTAAACAACTGAAACTACATGTAACACAGAACTGCATTCAAAATAGTATAGCTCATAGGAATAAACTCTCTTTAAGAAAATGCATTTTACAACGATCCAACATTCTTGTGTGAACTTGACAATATTGTACAAGGATAACATAGATGCATACCCATGAAACCAGCTGGGTACGTCTTGTCTGTCCTAACCTTCCCATCAACAAGGACATGACGTTGCATCAAGATAGATTGAACCTCACGATAAGTGAGAGCATACTTCAATTTGTTTCGCAATATAAGAATCAATGGCAAACATTCCCTGGATTTATGGGGTCCAGATGAAGGCTTGGGAGCCTGACCAAAAGAAAATTTTATACATGTTAAAAATCATTGGTAGAACAAAATTCAGAGACAAAAACATAAAAATATAGTTTATAATAACTTACAAATGCACCACCAAGTTTATCAAGCATCCAATGCTTAGGTGCATTGAGCCTCTTCAAATGCTTCTTCAGTCCTCTCGCCTTAAATCACACCAACAAACAAATTTAAAGTTCAGTAACACCAACAACATAATAACACCAACTTAACCTACCTCTTTAAAATGATAAACATATGACCAGAATAGCTTCAGCCAGATTGCTAGCTCCGAAAGACAACAAAAATCCCCCATACTCTTCTACTAAATCTATAAGCACAAATGTTATTTTAAACTTTTAACGAATAACCCCCATTCATTAAAATCTTATCTTTGTTTTCCCAGCCTCTAGTAAATTTAAAGAAAAACCAAAAACCTCAAAAACGTCAAATCACATTTTGTTGAGCCTCAAAGCAATTATTTACGATACTGAAATCTTAAAATCAGTAATATTTACTACTCTAACACTGTAAATACATTTCACGAATCAAATCATACACCCAACATTACTATTCAATAATCCTTACTGTACTGTTCTTAACATCAACTACAACACTTTCTTCCTCATTTTAATAAAAAAATCATCATTTATTTTCTTCCATAACCCATATAATATATGTACAATTACTTACAAAGAAAACATAGTAAATTCAACCAAACTCAAAACCAATGTAAATAGATACATGATATAAAATCATTCATTTGTAACTTGCAACTGAGATCACAGATTAATCAGATATAAAGACAACAGATACACACACATATACATACATACATACATACATACATACATACATACATACAAGTAATATGAAGAGAGAGAGAGAATAAAAGTACTGACCATGGTTTTGTTTCTAAGGATTAAGGTTGCGCCTCCCTCAGCTCACTCTGTAATGGAAGCTTTTAGGTAACCCTAGATGTCTTGGTTTTTATATCGCCGTGTATGCATCATTTTTATTGGGCTTATTGTAATGTTTGGCCCATTTTGTGATCTGTTTTGTATTGGATCCAACTGTTGAATGATTAAGTCATTGGTCTTGGACTCTTAGTCATTGGGCTCTTTTTTTTTTCCTTTCTCTTTTGATAGTTTCAGTTTGCAGTCATAGTGAATGAAACCAAACAGTACATATACATTGTACAAATATTTACATAAATTATTTTTCAAATTTCATTTTAAAAAATAAAATCTTAATATTTGCGCGAATATATGATTAATGCACCTCAAAATACGTACAAAAATTAACGTACACAAATTTTGGGACCGAGTAAGTATTATAGTTACTTTAAATGTGGTACTTTTGGATTCTTTAAACAGAAATAATGAGTCTTTGAAACAATTTTAACAAGGCAGCAATTTTTCTGGTATTAGAATTTAGATATAAACATTTCTGCTGCTTTTTTTTGAAGAACAATTGAATTAATTCATTAATGAAAAGTCATACAGTATCTACAAAGATAGTCGAGACGAACAAACATAAAATAGAAACAATCGTCTATCCTCCTGAAGAGATAGTCAAACAATATTTCAAAAATGATATATTTACATGTACATGCTTCACCGCAACTTGTTTCACCGCAACTTGTTTCACCGCAACCTGTTTGAGCTATCGACCATAATTGCAATTCCATACAAACTTTTATCACTAAATCAAAATCAGCTCTCATAATAAATGAGAGAAAACAGCACCCTCTCACCATGGAGAGAAAAACAAACCGAAATGGAAAACTAAAAAACCAAATTAAAAGAACTTAGATCTGAAAAAACGAAACCACAATAAGGGATAATCGGTCCACTCTCGAATTCAAAAGCCCGCTTGAATCGAAAAAGAGCAAAACCGAAAACTCCAAAAATTTAGATCTAAAAAAACAAACCAAACAAACTAAATGGGTAGAAAACCTTACCCTTAATTGAAGAAAATAAGAAATAAATTAAAAAAAAAAAAGATTGGGGCTTTTCATCGGAGAGAAACCGGTGAAAAACTCGCCGGCTATGTTAAAGAAGAAGAAAGAAGGACGGCGACTCTTTTGAAAGAGAAAGGAGAGCTTTTATGTGCGTGTAGGAACTTATATGAAAGATTGTTACATTTCCGCTGCTTTTAAAACACAATTTACAGGTTTTGGCATTTTGTTAACTAAGAGCAACTATAATGCTAGCCATTTCATGCTTTGATCCACGTGAAAACGACCTGGACAGGAGAATATGTATTTTTTTGCATTGGACAGAAAAAGAGAAAACTGGGCAGTTCGGGGGTGATGGGACGAGGCCACTTTCTTCTTTTTTTTATTTAATTACTAATTTAACATGCATCTCAACACATGTCATCCAGACTTGAGACTTGACCATACTGATAATTATTTTCTGTAATTGTGTGCATTTTCATTTTTCATTTTCATTTCCATTTTCTGTAACTGTTTTGTTCATGTTATTTTTAAACAATCAAATTATTCGAGTAATGGAAGACTGTTATTTAAGTAATATTTTTCCTTTTAATGTAATTGTCTACATTTTAAAAACAATATGATGTATTTTAATTACAGAACATGTCTTTTATTTTAAAATTATTTTTACAAATTTTAATCAGGTTAATTTAATTATTACAGTTTTAACACTATTTAATTAAACTAAAAATAATTATATAATATCATTTTGTTACAGTTATAATATAACAATAAATAGATCCTACGGAATGTCAAGTAGGCTTTGCATCATTGGAGTAAGTTGGCCACTTTTCATGTTCGACCAGTTTTGGATGAGATGGCGTGATGCGGGGCCCGAGCACAGTAGAAAATGAGACTTAGCACTGTGGATGCTCTGAGGCCCCGTTTGGAATTGCTGTTGCAGACATCAACATCAGTTTTATTCTGAAAAACAGGTAAAATATTGTTTGGTAAATATCAAAAACAACTTTTCTGAAAAACTCTTTTGGATGAAAAACCGTTTTTAGAGAAAGCATGTTCCCGATTCTTTTGAAAAAAGCTGCTTTTCAGCTGTTGCGGTAAACAACTACTGATTTCAACATCAAATCTCACCAACAACATTAATTTTTTATATTATACCTCAAAACATGCACATATTAAAAATATTATCAAACAGTTATCTGATTTTTGTAACATCATTTATTTTAACAACACTTTTTTCAATAGCCCAATAATTTTTAACAACAATCACAAACATAGCCTAAAGTAGGTTGTTGAGGCTTAATTTTGATGTTCTTTAGTTCATCGAATGGTCTAATCTAAAACTCTTTTCTGAAATTTAATACAAAACATGAATCCCTTGAAATTGAATAAAAAAAATATTTACTATTTATATTTAATTAAATCAAAGAAAATAATTATAAAATTAAAAAATAAATAGTAATTTTTTTAAAAAAAATTTAAATATATTATCTAAAATACTAGAATACATGACTTTTCATTTGGTTATGCTGACATTGAAAACAAATGTATAGTAATAAATAAATAATTATTTTACTTCTCAATCACATATTTAAAGGTATATTTTTATATATTTATTATGACTTAAATGATTCACATGAGACCACATTAAAATCGAAAAATAAAGTGGTACTAGCTGATAACCCGTGCGAAACACGTGTCAAGATTAAAAATGTTTATCGAAAACGGGATGAAATCAAAAAAATAAATCTTTGAATTATGTAGTTATAAGGAATCAAACTCGGGTTAAATCAAAGAAATTAAATTAAATAAATAAATTTTGTTTAACATGTAGTTGTAGGGAATTGAACCCGAATTTTGTGAAACCAAATTTGGCACTTTGATAATTTTTAACCAAATTTAATATTAATTTATACATTGTTTTGCATAGTAAGAGTATGTCTAAATTTTGTTCCAAATTTAATTAACTCCCCATGTACCCCACTTTTGGTATTGAATAATAGTACTTATGTTTTTTATTGGGCGGAAAAAACGATGTCCCTCCATTTTTTTACTTTTGGTGCACTGTCAATTATAGCTACATCAATTTCCTGTTCTATATATAAAATAAATTATAATATTGTGCTAAAATACCATAATATTTAATACACCATTAAAATGACGATTTTCAATTTTTGTTTTATAATATAGAGATAGCTGATATGGGTTAAAAATAACCCTAAAGACATAATTAATATTGCATTAATTAAATCTAGATGGTCCATAAATAAGGCCCATTAATAAGGCCTGAAACTCTAATTAAATATTAATTTCGTAATTAATATTAGGCTAGAAGTACAACATGTATTAGGAGACGTCCAATACAGGCTTGTTCTAATACAAGTGGGCTTGTTTCAATACAAGTCCGTTATGATATGGAAACAACTCCTACAAGGAAGGATCTATAATTTATCCTTATCTACTGTCAAGGATAAGACTTATCTTTCAAGAAAGTCAATACTTATCCACCGTCAAGGATAAGACTTATCCTTCAAGAAAGTGATAATACTTATCCACCGTCAAGGATAAGATTTATCCTTCAAGGAAATCAATACTTATCCACTAGGCTTCTAAACGCCTATATAAAGGTCTGACCCCTCATCTCAGAACTACGTTTTGGACACAGCTCCATACGTCATCTACAACGTTTTAGACTTCATCCTCGAATAAGGACATACAAGTCACTACGTCCTTGGTATGTCACTGCCGCCATAGCCCCGAGGGCAACACCAAAAACTACGTTTTTATTGGCTTGATTCTCAACAATAGTTGAGATACGTAGGCATCTTGTGAGGACCGATTTAGTCACGAAACACGAGAATAGCCATTGAAGCTCGAAAGCTCCTAAACACTAGCAGTAAATTTACAAGTACGTTTTTTAATCCATAACATTTGGTGCCGTCTGTGGGACGACAACATCAACCATGGCAAACACACGAAGAACAACTCGAGATACTCAAACTTCTGAGGAGCTTCCTACACCTCTGAAGATGATGCTCACGAAAATCAACCACCGCCAACTACTGGCATTCAAGGGGCGAATATCCCCCTCACCACCACTCAAGGACCGGAAATCCCAATTTTGGTTGAAGGGACGAATCCCCTGCAGATGGTCGTTCATGGATCTAATCCACAAGAGACCGCTCACCAACAACCAATCACGACCTCCCCACTACTCATGAATGCACCAAGTGGTCTTCAACTCCATACTACGGATCTTCCCCAATACGCAACTCAAACTTTGGGGATGCCAAACTATGGCATGCCCCCTCGACCCATGGCGGGTGGTAGTGGTCTCAATCCCACTTACCATGAGGCATACGTTCCTCCTTATATACAAGGCCTGGGACCCCAAAATCAACAAACTCGACGGACCCCTTTGATTCAAGACTACTCAGGTCCCTATACTGAGGACGAGAATTATACATCTGCAGAAGAGAGGGATGTTGCCCCAAGGAGGAGGCGTTCTTCCCAAACAAATTGGGAACAACCCGAAACTACTAAGGAAAAGATTGCGGCCCATGAGGCGGAGACTGCAAGGCTCAAGAAATTACTGGAAGAACAGGAGGCCGCGAAAGCACAAAGCCAAGCAAGTGGAAGAGTCCCGATAATCAACCTGGACCAAACACTGAGAAGAACCAAGAGGGATGAAGCCCCAAGGGGTGATCCTAGTGTTTTGTTGCCCCTAGGAGATCCTGATGATCCTACACCACCGTTCACTCAAGACATCATGAAAGCTACCATATCCAGGAAATTCAAGATGCCAACGATTAAAGCTTATGATGGAACGGGAGATCCCGCGAATCATGTAAGAACCTTCTCTAATGCACTGCTGTTGCAGCCAACCAATAATGCGGTCAAGTGTAGGGCGTTTCCACAAACCTTGGCGGGCATGGCCTAACGTTGGTACAACCGTCTCCCTCCTAACTCTATTGGGTCTTTTAAGGAGTTGAGCAAGGCGTTCATCAACCAGTTTGTTAGTGGGAGAGTGCATGAGATGAGTTCAGCATCTCTCATGAGAATTCAACAAGGCAAGAATGAATCCTTGAGGGACTACATAAATTAATTTACCAGGGAGGCTCTTAAAGTCCCGGATCTGGAAGACAAAGTGGCCATGATAGCCCTGCAACAAGGAACCACAGACGACCACTTTAAAAGGTCTTTGGCAAAGCACCCCCTGAAAGCATGTTGAAGCTACAAGATAGGGCTGGAAAGTACATTAAAACTGGGGAGAATATGAGGAAATATGAACCAAATACTGGGGGTAATTGAAACGGAAAGAAGAGGAAGGAGACTAAAGAGTATGATGCAAGGGACAAGTACCCCAGAACAACATAGGATTCTGATCCTGCACCAAAGAAGGGTAATCCCGGATAAAGATTCACGGAGTATGCAAGATTGAATTCTCCTAGAAGTCAAATCCTGATGGACATTGAGAAAGATGCTGATCTCCGATGGCCGAAGCCACTAAGGACTGATATGTCTAAACGGAATCAAAACCAATTCTGTCGGTTCCACAAGGAAGTCGATCATGACACAGATGATTGCAAACAATTGAAAGATGAGATTGAGTTTCTGATACAAAGAGGAAAGCTCAATAAATTCACTAAAGATGGAAATCAAGGGAGTCAAAGAGGAAACTATGAAAGAAAAGATTACGACAGAAGGGACAACGATCAAGATCGTAATCCCAAGCCCCGAGGGCCAGTCATCAACATGATATTCGGAGGACCAACTGCTGCTGGGTCCTCCCGAAACTCAAGGAAAGCCTATGCCCGAGAGGTATTGATTGTAGTTGGAGAAGCACCGAAACGTGCCCGAACAGAAATATCAATAGGTTTTGATGATTCTGACTTGGAAGGAGTGAAGTTTCCCCATGATGATCCCTTAGTCATCGTACCTGTGATAGGGAATTCTGAAACAAAGAGAGTTTTGGTCGACAATGGAGCTTCAGTGGACATATTTTTCCATGATGCTTTTATCAAGATGGGATATACTGACTCTCAGTTGACACCCTCGAATATGCCCATATATGGATTCAATGGAGTGGAGTCGAAGGTGGAAGGAACTATCCAACTCCCAATGATAATGGGGAATTATAAAGGCAACTTCGACCTACAATGCAATCCTGGGAAGGACGGGTCTTCATGCGTTCAAGGCCGTTGCCTCATCATATCATCTGAAAATCAAGTTCCCAACGAGGAATGGAATTGGTGAAGAACGAGGAGACCAAAAGATGGCTAGAAGCTGTTACGTAGCCGCGTTAAGGCCTGATGGAATCGGGGGGCAGGTTCTCCCCATTGAAGACATGGATACTAGTGATAATGAGGACCGAAGAGGGAAACCAACTGAGGATTTAATCCCAATTCCCTTAGTCCCTGGTGAACCAGAGAAGGTGACTTACGTTGGAGCACTATTGCCTGAACCATTGAAGAGCAAGCTCATATCTTTTCTTCAAGAAAACAATGATGTTTTTGCTTGGACAGTGGCTGACATGCCAGGGATTGATCCCCAGTTGATAACCCACAAACTGAATGTGGATCCTGAAAGGAAGACGGTGAAACAGAAGAAGAGAAATTTTGCTCCAGAGAGGCAAGAGGCCATTAAACAAGAAGTAGATAAGTTTCTGGAGGCCGGGTTCATTGAAGAAATACAATTCCCAGAATGGTTGGCTAACCCAGTGATGGTCAAAAAAGCCAATGGAAAATGGAGGATGTGTGTAGACTTCACCGATTTGAACGATGCATGTCCTAAGGATTGTTTTCCCTTACCAAGGATTGATGCCCTAATAGATGCCACCGCTGGCCATGAGATGCTAAGTTTTATGGATGGCTTCAGTGGATACAACCAAATCAAAATGCACAAAGATGACATCTCCAAGATATCATTCATCACTGACTTTGGTGTTTTCTGTTATCTAGTCATGGCATTTGGACTTAAGAATGCAGGGGCAACATACCAAAGGTTGGTGAACAAAATTTTTGAACACCTGATTGGAAAAACCATGGAGGTCTACGTGGATGACATGTTGGTTAAAAGCCTCGATAAGGCCGATCATATAAACCATCTACGGGAAGCATTTGAAGTACTGAGGCACCACAAGATGATGTTAAATCCAGCTAAGTGTGCCTTTGGTGTAGGCTCGGGAAAGTTCTTAGGCCTGATGGTTTCCAAGAGAGGAATCGAGGCTAACCCCGACAAAATCAAAACAATTCTAGACATGGAACCACCACGGACTGTCAAGGATGTCCAAAAACTAACGGGAAGAATGGCAGCATTGGGAAGATTCATCTCCAAGTCAGGAGAGAAGTGTTTACCCTTCTTCAAAGAACTCAAGAACGTGAAAATTTTTGAGTGGACAACTGAAATCCAGGAGGCCTTTGAGGCCTTAAAGAAGTACATGGCTGAGGCACCACTGTTGGCAAAACCAAAGCCAGGAGAAATTCTCTATTTGTACTTGGCGGTTTCTAACACAACCCTAGGAGCCGTTTTGGTAAAAGAAGAGTTGAAGGTTCAGAAACCCATCTACTACGTAAATAAGATTCTACATGGGGCAGAAGTAAACTACTCTCTGATAGAAAAGTTTGCTTTAGCCTTGATCATGGACTCAAGAAAATTACGCCCGTACTTTCAGGCGCGTAAAAGAGAAGTCTTGACTGACCAACCATTAAGAAACATCAATGCATAGTCCTAAGGTCAGCGGAAGACTGATCAAATGGGCATTTGAGTTGGGAGAGTTCGACATCAAGTATAAGACTTGAACGGCCATTGTTAGGTCCTGATAAGTTTGTAGAAGGGGGGTTGAATACAAACTATACCGTTTAATCGAAATTTGTCCTTTTAATATTAAACAATATAGAACAAATTAATGCGGAATAAAAACTGAAACAATATTCAAGTTAAATAGAAACTCTATTAAACTTGAGGGGTGTTACAATTTTGATCACTGATTACAAAGAACTTAATAAAACAAATCTAGAATAAATTCGACATGAATTTATCTATTTTTGTAATAAAAAGGATCGAATACTAAAAAGTAGTTCGATATAAAATCTAGGGATTATGATCCGCTAGAAAGCTAAAGCAATACAAGTGAAATGATCCTTATGAATTTAATGTGAGGAACATATCAAGAATTAAATCACTTGAAGAATTTAATGCTTTTACAGTTGAAGAAAGAAGACAAAGTAAATGATAGAATGTTTTGCTTTTGCTGTGTCTTTTTGCTTCTGTCTGTTTTGAGTGTTTGTAATGAATGAAATCTCTTTTTCTTCAGTCTTCTACCTTTAATATATACTGATTGCTTTTTCTATTAAATCAAACCCACGTGCAAACCAATTCAACAGAATGGAACTTGCACTAGGAAGACTTACAAAAACACAATGTATTTAGCCTTAGAAGACTTTCGGGAAGACAAAGAATGTACATGGAAGACATTCGGGAAAACTTAGATTTGCTCTAGGAAGACAATCGGGAAGACTCACTTGTGAGTCTTCCTAGTTCAATAAACTAAGTCTTCCTAGTTCAAACCTAAGCCTTCCTAGTTCATATTTATTCTAATTTAAATAATTAACTAAATAAATTATGTATTAAATTAATTCTTTACATAATTAAATTAATAAATAATATACTTAATAATATTAATTATTTATAAGAGAACAAATAGACTTATTTGACTTCTCAATTAATTCCTGAATCACTTAAAACTTAGATAAATAACAAACACAATAGTACGTTGACACTCGATGCACTGTCTGGTTCATGAGTGACTAACGACAATGTTTGTTCTTTATCCATTTGACTTTAAGCAGTGATTCACTTCCTTCTCATTCAAGAACTCCGTAATCAGTATCTTTTGCTGTCACCGCTTGAAATCTCCGTCACTTTAATAAATCCACTGAGCTTGAATACTTCATTGAGACTTGATCAATAAATTGAGCTTCTTTCAATGTAGAATCACTTCATGTCTGTAGATGACTTTAATCTTCATTCTTTGACAGATATAATCTTCTGAGATTCCTGTGACATTTGATTTTTATTATTTACTTATTACATCTTAATTAAAGTTGAGTAGAGTCCTCGGTGTTTACAAATAGGCCTATACATATGCCTTTCAATCTCCCCCTATTTGTTTGTTAGACAATAACAACCAAATACCTCTAGAGGATAACTCAACTAAAACAAGAAAAGATAAGACTTTTAAGAGCCAAGTAAATAATAAAAAGTTCTGGATTAAATATAACAATTTCCAGATTCAAACAATAAAGATAAATACAAGATAGATGTTCCTCTAGACTGAACATATGAATACATTTTCCTATCTTGATTTACCTAGCTCTAAACATATAACATTTACAAGTTGAGCTAACTACATCATGCCTTTAGTCTCTAATTTCACCTTCTTCAGCTTCTGCCAATGTGACTAGAAGATCTTTGTCAAGGACACGATCACTTTCAGAAACCACACCACTTGGCATTACTGGTTGAGTGGTGATCTTCTTCAATCTATTCTTCATCTGAGCATACCTTGGAATTTTCTCCGTGCAGTAGTCTGAAATCATATCAGCAACTTCAGACTTCTCTACAGAAGCAAACCCAGAAGTTCTAAGAAGATTCTCCAGTTTCACCAGTTGCATAGCAGTCTGTAGCTTCATGGAATCAGGATCCAGCCTTACAGTCTCCAAAGTTGTACCTCTGTAGATTTTGACTTCATAAGGAAAAAGTACAACTTGAGGGCTGGCCTTCATAGCAGAATCTCTCAGCCGGTCATACAGAAGCTCGTTCAAGCAAGAAGATCTCTTTACCTTACTCATAAGAATCCACAATTCAGAGAGAGATCTTCTTTGTAGGAGGTCAAGAGAAATGGTGAATGACCCTTCAAGAGCAATTGAGACATAGATGAACAGTTCTTGCCTCACTTGATCAAATGCAGACGTAATCCTTAGGATATCTTCCTTCAATGCCTTCATATATAATGAGTTGTATGGATTAACAGTTCTGATCTTCTCAAGCAGCTTCAGAAAAGTAGCATCATTGTTTGTGCCTCTCTGAGGGATATCAAACATCTCCCTTGTTTTATCCCAATTGCTTCCTTGCTTCATCCTCACATCCAATCTCTTTTGTTTGACATGAATACTATGAAGACGTTGTTTGTCTTCATGTTCAGCCTTTTGAATCTTTAACTTCTGAGATATGATGTCGGAGACCTTAGCATTCTCATCCTCCTTTCTCCTTAGTTCTGCCTGTTGCTTCTTCAACTCCTTTTGAAACAACGGGTCAGGTGTATATAATTCAGCTTCATCTTCCCAATCATCAAAATTGGCTGCCTCCTCAACCTCCTCCTCACCAAAAGCTTCTTCAGGTATGGTCTTCTCCAGATCACCAGATGTGTCAAAGTGGAAGTCATCCTGTTCACCATGGTAGTAATAGGCATCATCAAAAGCAGACTCCTCCATTGATTGTTTACCTTTCCCCTTATCCTTTCTAGAAGCTCCTCCAGCTTCTCTGTTTCCTCCTTCTTTCTCCTTCTCCCCCTTAGTTGAGGAATCCTCTACAGTTTGAGCTGTGGAAGCCCTAGGATTCACCTCAGATGTCCTCCTTATCTCTCCTCTTTCTCTACTATCTCCCCTTTCATCAGCATCATCCTCATCCTCATCATCTCCCTCAAAGAAAGTTCTTTGCTCTTCAGTAGGTTGATGTGATTTCTTGATCATATAGTATAGGTGCTTCATCCCTTCATTAAGATGCTCCATTCCTCCTTCAATCTTAGACATCCTTTCTTCATTAAACCTCTGGTTTTCATCAGATGTTTGCAGAATAAAGTCCACCTTGTTAAAAATAGAAGCAATCTCCTTGACACTCTCCGATATCTGAGCATTTGACGTTGTAAGATCAGAGATGTCTGAAGCCACCAGCACTTGAGATTGTTGGATTGAATTCAGCTTCGGGAGTAGATTATTCTTCAATCCTTCCAGGTCATCTTTCACAGTACCCAGCTGATTTGATACAGAGGTGGTAGATTGTGCAACCACTTGTGCTTTCAGAAGATTGTTCTCAGCCTGGTTTTCTTGTAACTTCCTTTGTAGATCAGCTAGCTGTTTCAACAAAGCAGTGTTTGTGTCAGTGTGTGCACTCACTTCAATTGCTCTCAGTGGTGTTTCACTCAACTCACGTGCTTGTGTTTCACTCGGTGTTTGATTCATATCTCTCACCACTAACTGTCTTTCAAGATTTTCAGAAGATGTACCTGCATTAAAAATCACCCTAGCCCCTTCAAGAGAGGTCAGTGGTGGTGCAATGGGAGTTCGCAATTCCCGATCCCTAAATGAGTCTGTCAAAATATTTGACATTGTATACTGAATTGCTTCAGGGACAGACTCATCAGGTTGCCTTTCACTTTCTCCAGTATAAACTGCGAGTGAAAAATCCCTTAGGGGAGCCAGAGATGTTCCCTCTAGGAGGGGAGAAAATGATTCTATTATTGGTGGCGAAGAATCAGATTTTCCCTCTGATGCCTGTGAAGGCACTTCTACCGTAACTATGGTAGGCACTGTTTCAAAGTCAAAAGTAAAGTGCTCTCCTTGCATAGTGTCCTGAGTATAATCTAGTTGGATATCTTCTCCCATTGTGAGTAATGGGAGAGTGTTTGACTCAGTACAAGATGCCATGGCCCGATGGCGAATTTCAATAGATCCACCCTGTTGAGAGGATGTCTCCAGAGACTGTGTAGTGGCCATATCAATGTCCATATCCTTTTGAGAGGATACAGATGGGCTTACAGTTATCTCCCTATAGGTTCTTCTTTTCTTTAAGGGTGGAGACAGAGCTGTGGGAACACTCATTTCAGCTATATGACTAACTCTTCTTGAACTGGTTTGAATATTAGGCTCAGGTTGTGTATCAGAAGTGTTTGACTCTCTGTATGGCTCTATGACCTGGGTCAGAGACTGTGGTTCTACAATCTCTGGGTTAGCCCTAACAACCACTTGGGTTTCAATTGAAGTACCAGAAGAAGAACCAGAGTTAGGAATAACTACCTGTAGTGGTACTGGATGTGGTTCAGGAACTTGTTCACCAAAGATAGGAAAATTAATGAATTGACTCATCAATGGTGAAACAAGAACAGGTATGGTTGGAAATTTGGATGATACATCAAGTCTGGTGTAGAATTTAGTGTCTGTGGTTGGAGAGGTTTCAAATCAAGCTTCTCGAAACAGTTCTACCTGCTCAGCAGTGAGAAAATGATTAATGATAAGAGTTAGAAAGCGAGGGTACCGACACTTTACTTTCACACCATTATCAGAATCTCTCCCAGAGTGAGCAAGCCTGTTGAGCAAAAGGTTCCACAGAATCTCAGCAAAGTTCAATCTACGACCAAATACTATAGCATAGGCAATATATTGATTAAGACTGGTAATGCAATGAAAGTTTGTTTTTGTGCAGTTACCAAATACCCTAGCTATAGTATCAAAGAACAGATCCCATTCCCTTACAACAAAGCTTTTGGACAATTTAACCATCTGTAAGGGACCCTGATAATAAATATTCACAAAGAACTGTGATAACTCATCATTAGTGGGTAAGGGATCAAACCTGTCCTTTGGAAAATGCAACACATCACAGAATAACTCAAACGTGACTGTGTATTGCTGGTTTAAAATATTAAACGAAAAAGATTTTGAATTTCCAGCAATAACAACACTTGAACACAAAAACCTTAAAGGATCAATTTTTAGAGGTGCATTGGCACAAATAGCATGACTGATACAAGTCTCGCTATTTAAAAATCGAATCCAATGTCTAAAACGTTCTACCTTGCATTTTAACGGATCAAAATACCCAACATAATTATTTAAGACTAGTTCAAAATTATGATCCATTTTAAATAAAACACAAAATTTAATTAACTTAAAATAAAATTAAAATTTTAGGGATTTTTAGAATTAATAAAAATTACTTAAAATCCAGAAAATTAAACTTTTATCAAAATTAACCAACTTTTAAATTTTAATCCTAAAAATTTGAACTATAAACTATGAGAAAGAAAATATGAAAGGGCAACTGATTTGAAGAACACACACAGTACCCATACACACAGAACCTTCTTTGATGAGAAAAACACACGAATTACTTAAGCAAATCAAGAACACTCTAGTCGAAATGAGAAGGAAGAAAAAAAATGAGCAGCACTTCGACTTAATAGATTTGATTTTAAAAGAACAGTAATGATTTGCTAAGTAAAAACTTGAGCAAGATTGCTTTAAGATCAATGATTCTGCAGAAAATTAGAATTCGAAAAGGGGATTTCTGAAAAACCAAAGAAAACTGCTAAGGCAATGAATAGAAATGTTGTGCGTGTATATGTGTATATATATATATATATATATATAAATAAAATAAATAAACTGTAAAAAGAAATATGAACGGTTGTTTTGTTTTTTTTTTTAAATTTGAACTGGGAAGACAATCGGGAAGACTTAGGATAGTCTTCCCGGTAGTCTTCCTAGTTCAAATTAGGAAGTCTTCGGAAAAATAAATAAAAGAAAATCAGAAAACTAAAGTAATTATTTTTAAGTCTTCCCGATAGTCTTCCTAATTCAAAAACTGGGAAGACTTAGGAAAAGACTTAAAATTAATTAAAAATAAAACAGAAAAAGCAAAACAAAGCAGAAAAATTCTTAGTTTTCCCGGTAGTCTTCCTAGTATAAAACTGGGAAGACTTAGGAAAAATTCAGAATTAATTAAAATATTTACAGAAAAGTGCAGAATTAATATAAAAATGCATGAAAAATACTTAAAAACCTAGAAAAAATCACAGAAAATTCCATAAATCCTAGAAAAATATGCAGAATATTATAAAAATGCATAAAATTAATATAAACTTGCAGAAATATTTAAACAACAATATTTACAATCTGAAAAATATCTAAATAATTCTAAATAAATATATTTTCAATAAAAATACATTTCTCCACTTAAAAAATATGAGAAAAATATTTTTAAAGAAAATAAATTATTCAGAGCTATTTAAATTTATAAGCATGTAATATTAAATGAGAATTGGCAGAAAATATCAGTTAAACGATAAGAGAAAATGAATTTATTGAGAGAACAAACATGACAGAGATATTGTTAATCACTAAGACCGTTTAACATACCCAATTTACCAACTAACTTGATAAATGTGGATTCGTCAACAGATTTAGTGAATATATCTGCGGTCTGTTCTTCTGTGGGTACAAAGTATAATTCCACAGTTCCATTCATGACATGCTCTCTGATAAAATGATACCTGATATCAATGTGCTTTGTTCTCGAGTGCTGCACAGGGTTGTTGCAGATTGCTATGGCACTTGTATTATCACACAAAATGGGAATTTTGTCTAATGCAAAGCCATAGTCCTTTAATTGATTCCTAATCCATAAGATCTGAGCACAACAGCTTCCAGCAGCAATATATTCAGCTTTTGCTGTTGAATTGGAAACTGTTTGTTGTTTCTTGCTATACCAGGAAATCAATCTACCTCCTAGGAATTGACAACTCCCAGAGGTACTCTTTTTATCCACAACACAACCTGCATAATCAGAATCTGTATATCCAACAAGATTAAAACCAGAATCTTTAGGGTACCAGATACCTAAGTTAGGTGTACCCTTAAGATATCTCAAGATTCTTTTAACAGCAACGAGATGTACATCTCTAGGGTCCGCTTGGAACCTTGCACACAAGCATGTAGCATACATAATATCTGGTCTACTAGCAGTAAGATAGAGTAAGGAGCCAATCATACCTCTGTAGCTTGTAACATCTACCTTGATAGACTTGTCAAAAGCTCCAAGTTTGATTGTTGTTGAAGATGGAGTCCTTGCTGATGCTGAATCCTCCATGTGATATTTCTTGAGGAGTTCTTTGAGATACTTGGATTGACAAATAAATATACCATTTGACCTTTGACTTACTTGCAATCCAAGAAAGAACTTCAGCTCACCCATCATACTCATTTCAAACTTACTCTGCATTAGCTTAGCAAATCTCTTACAGAGATCATCATTAGTAGACCCAAATATGATGTCATCCACATAGACTTGGACTAATATCATATCACTTTTATGTTTCTTTGAAAAAAGAGTTTTGTCTATGATACCTCTAACAAAACCATTTTCTAAAAGAAAACCAGAGAGTGTGTCATACCATTTTCTTGGGGCTTGTTTGAGACCATAGATAGCCTTGAAGAGAAAGTACACAAAGTCTAGCAGCTCCTGATTTTCAAAGCCAGGGGTTGTTCCACATACACTTCTTCATCAAGCTCACCATTCAGGAATGCACTCTTAACATCCATTTGATAGACTTTAAAATTGGAGTAAGCAGCAAATGCTAAGAACATCCTGATGGCCTCAAGTCTAGCCACTGGTGCATAGGTTTCATCATAATCAATGCCTTCAGCTTGAGAATACCCTTATGCAACCAGTCTTGCCTTGTTCCTTGTAACAATGCCATCCTCATCTAGCTTGTTCCTGTATACCCATCTTGTACCAACTACTTTCTTGTTCTTTGGCCTGGGTACCAGCTTCCAGACTTGTTGTTGTTCAAACTGATTGAGTTCATCTTGCATAACAATCACCAAATCTGGATCAGTCAGTGCCTCCTCAGTTTTCTTTGGCTCCATTTCAGATAGAAATGCTGAATAATGACATTCATTCTGAGTTGCACTTCTAGTTTTAACTCCAACACCTGGATCACCAATGATCAGCTCAAAGGGATGAGCTCTATTCCATACAGTCTGTCTTGGAAGATTTGATCTTGATGATTCGCCTTGAAATTCACTTTGATGTTGTGAGTGACTAGATGATCCTTCATTTGCTCCCCCTGAGTTGTTGCTTGATTGCATTGATGATTCTTCTCCAGTGTTGGTGGTATCTCCATTGTTACCAGTGTTTCCACCACCACCACCATGATCATTATCATCATTGTTATTATCATTACCATCAATAACTTCAGGCGGGGCTACATCATCTGATTCTGAGTCTGGAAAGTCATCAAACTTCAGCTTTTCAGATGTGTCTTCTTTTTGGATATTAGGGAACTTAGTGTCATCAAATGTAACATTGACACTTTCCTTTACTGTGTGACTACCAACCAAGTAGACTCTATAAGATCTTCTGGAATAACCAACAAAAATAGCTTCTTGTGCCTTGGCCTCAAACTTGCCACGTTTAACATTGTCATCTAAAAGCACAAAGCATTTTGCTCCAAATACATGAAAGTACTTGACAGTTGGTTTCTTGTTGTTCATGATTTCATACGGAGTCTTCATTAAGTCCTTGTTGATTAAAGTTCGATTCTGAGTATAACAAGCTGTATTCGCTGCTTCAGCCCAAAAGTACATTGGAAGTTTAGACTCACTTAACACAGTCCTTGTAGCTTCAATCAATGTACGATTCTTTCTTTCCATTACTCCATTTTATTGAGGAGTCCTAGGGGCAGAATACTGTCTTGTTATTCCTTTATCAGCACAAAAGTCATTTAGAATGCCATTCTTGAATTCAGTACCATTATCTGACCTTATAGCTCTAACAGGGAATCTAGAATCCAGCTCAATCAACTTTATGTGGTGAATCACCAGGTGTGGGGTCTCATCCTTGGAATGTAGGAATAAAACCCATGTATATTTTGAAAAGTCATCAACAATCACAAGTGCATATTGTTTCTTTGACATAAACATCACATTGACTGGACCAAACAAATCCATGTGCAGTAGCTGAAGTGGTTCAGTTATTGATGATGTGTCACTGCCCTTGTGAGAAGCTTTCTTTGACTTTCCTTTCTGACATGCCTCACACAGTCCTTCCTGTGTAAATTCCATCTGAGGCAAACCTCTAACCAATTCCCTCTTGACCAAAGAGTTCATGGTTTTGAAGTTAAGGTGAGACATCTTCTTGTGCCATAGCCAACTCTCATCTGATGAAGCTTTAGCATAGAAACATCTAACTTCATCTTGAGATTCAGAGTGCAGATCAGCTATGAACAAATCACTTTTCCTTACTCCTTGAAGAGCAGGCTTTCCATTCTTCTTGTGAAGGATCTGACATTTCTCTTTTTCAAAGGAAACAACATATCCTCTGTCACAGAAATGACTGATGCTGAGAAGATTGAATTTCAGACCTTCCACAAATGATATATCTTCAATGATAACATTTCCAAACTTCAAACAGCCATATCCTTTCGTAATACCCTTGCTGTTATCTCCAAAGGTAACTACTGGGCCAGCTTTCTCAACCAAATCTGATAGCAGGGCTCTATCTCCGGTCATATGCCTTGAACATCCACTGTCAAGAATCCATATAACACGGTTTACCTGTTTAACTCCCTGCAATATCAAATTGATTAGACCTTCTTCGGAGCCCAAAATTGATTGGGTCCGGCATACTTAAAGAACTGGCCTTTGTCCGGCAAAACAACCTTTTTAGCTACAACACTTCAACTTCTTTCACAAAAGAGCGTTTCCATTTATAGCCAGCCTTAACACATTTCTGAGTAGGCTTAGGGATAAATGAATCCACTCTAGTCTTAGGAGGATTAGTAGTCTTAGCTTTAACATGCTTCTTATTATTAACATGTTGACGTGGAGCAGTCTTATCACTAGATACATGTTTACTATTAAAATAAGCATACATAACATTGAAAGCACAAGACATGCAATTAATCACACCACATGCTTTATGAGAAGAATTAACAGCAGGCATGTTATTTCTACAGTTGTTTAGATCCAGCTTATGGATATCTGATTTAGTCTTTTTAGTTGAAGCAACTTTGACTGGAATATCAGATATACACTTTTTGGACTGTTCAACTTCCGAAGCAATATCTTCTTCACGAATCTCCTCAGCAATAATGATAGAGTATTCATTCAGAAAATCTGCCTCAGACTCCTTACAGAAGGGTGTTTCAATACCCTTAAGCACATATGGAACACCCCTTCCTTCAGATCTGACTCTACAAGGGGAATTAATTCCAAGCAATCCAATGGCCTCATTATAATCGTAACCTATACTGACATGATTACCAACAGCTTGTTTATTGAGAATCTCTTTAGCTGTCTTACAAGAATTAAAGTAAGCATTGGCTTTAGTATTAAGCTCACTATTCTTTTCTTTAAGAATGGTTTCCAGTTGAATATAACAGTTGACCCTATTCTCAAGAAATGCAATTTTCTCAATAAGTTCATCCTGATTAACATGCACTAGTTTTAATTCTTTTATTTCCTTTTCAAGATTTGTGTTTAAAAGAATTATTCTATCATTTTCAGTGCGTGCACACTCTAAGGTGCCACCAAGATGACGAATCATTTCAGTATCAGTAAACTTTACCTCTGACATGTATGCAGATGAAGTGCTTGCCTCTTTAGCCATTAAAGCAAGATTCCCAATCTCACCTGCTTCTTCATCACTGTCAGTGTCATCCCAACTCTTTCCCTCAGCAACATAGGCTTTCCCAATCTTGTTCTTCTTGCTAGAATCAAATGTGTTTCTAGTCACTTGCTTTGGCTTTCTGCATTCAGTAGCAAAGTGACCCAACTCATTGCAATTGTAGCATCTGATTGTGCTCATTTCCACAGTTCCAGTTTTGTAGCCACCCCTTGTGCCACTTGAAGAGGAAGATCCACCTCTCTGAAATCTGGGCCTGAACTTAAGATTGGGATTCCTCTTGAATCTGAACTTCCCAAACTTCCTGACTATCAAAGCCAAATCACCATCCTCCAGCTGATCAAGTTCTTCTAAAGAATAGAAGTCACCACCAGATTGATCAATGGATGTTAATCCATATTCAGCATCAATAACATTCATGTTAGAACTAGAAGGCTGAACAGGCTTCACTTCCAGTTTCTGTGGGACTTCAGCAGCCAGTGCAGTAGAAGTACTAACAATCTTCCCAGTTCCATACAACTCCCTTTGTTGAATCTGCTCCAGCTCATAGGTCTTCAGAACACCATACAATCTCTCCAAAGCAATCTCATTCATATCTCTTGCTTCTCTAATGGCAGAAATTTTGTGCTCCAAATGAGGTGGAAGTGTAAGAAGGAACTTCTTGTTAATCTCCTTGTTGGTGTAGTGCTTCCCATTGAGATTCAGATCATTGATTAATTTGTTGTATCTCTCAAAAACCTGAGAGATACCTTCACCAGGGTTTGATCTGAAATGCTCATATTGTGAGGTGAGAATTTCCAGCATATTCTCCCTAACTTCCTCTGTCCCCTCATTGATTATCTCTATGGTTCCCCAAATGTGTTTGGCAGTATCACAATTTAGGACATGATAGGATCAAGACAATCAATAAGGATCAACTGAAGACAGGAATCCAAGGTAACATCCTCTTTCTCATCAGGAGTGTAATCCTTGGGATCTTTAGGGTACATACTGGCAACCCTAGTAACAATATTATTCTCAATGAGTTCTCCCTCAATAATCATAGGGACTTTGGGACCGTTCTTCAGCACATCAATGTATTTAGGATTTGCAACCTTAAGAAATAGGAGCATTTTCTTCTTCCACATTGGATAATGCTCCTTGCTGAACATTGGGATTTTGACTGTACCCACTTTCTGTGTAGTAGACATCTTTTGAGATTTTTAGGAATAATAAAAAATCATGAGTTTAAGAAAAATCTCAAAACAATTGGATCTTTGATTTGTATATCAATCAAAAGGCTCTGATACCAATTGTTAGGTCCTGATAAGTTTGTAGAAGGGGGGTTGAATACAAACTATACTGTTTAATCGAAATTTGTCCTTTTAATATTAAACAATATAGAACAAATTAATGCGGAATAAAAACTGAAACAATATTCAAGTTAAATAGAAACTCTATTAAACTTGAGGGGTGTTACAATTTTGATCACTGATTACAAAGAACTTAATAAAACAAATCTAGAATAAATTCGACATGAATTTATCTATTTTTGTAATAAAAAAGATCGAATACTAAAAAGTAGTTCGATATAAAATCTAGGGATTATGATCCGCTAGAAAGCTAAAGCAGTACAAGTGAAATGATCCTTATGAATTTAATGTGAGGAACATATCAAGAATTAAATCACTTGAAGAATTTAATGCTTTTACAGTTGAAGAAAGAAGACAGAGTAAATGATAGAATGTTTTGCTTTTGCTGTGTCTTTTTGCTTCTGTCTGTTTTGAGTGTTTGTAATGAATGAAATCTCTTTTTCTTCAGTCTTCTGCCTTTAATATATACTGATTGCTTTTCTATTAAATCAAACCCACGTGCAAACCAATTCAACAGAATGGAACTTGCACTAGGAAGACTTACAAAAGCACAATGTATTTAGCCTTAGAAGACTTTCGGGAAGACAAAGAATGTACATGGAAGACATTCGGGAAAACTTAGATTTGCTCTAGGAAGACAATCGGGAAGACTCACTTGTGAGTCTTCCTAGTTCAATAAACTAAGTCTTCCTAGTTCAAACCTAAGTCTTCCTAGTTCATATTTATTCTAATTTAAATAATTAACTAAATAAATTATGTATTAAATTAATTCTTTACAGAATTAAATTAATAAATAATATACTTAATAATATTAATTATTTATAAGAGAATAAATAGACTTATTTGACTTCTCAATTAATTCCTGAATCACTTAAAACTTAGATAAATAACAAACACAATAGTACGTTGACACTCGATGCACTGTCTGGTTCATGAGTGACTAACGACAATGTTTGTTCTTTATCCATTTGACTTTAAGCAGTGATTCACTTCCTTCTCATTCAAGAACTCCGTAATCAGTATCTTTTGCTGTCACCGCTTGAAATCTCCGTCACTTTAATAAATCCACTGAGCTTGAATACTTCATTGAGGCTTGATCAATAAATTGAGCTTCTTTCAATGTAGAATCACTTCATGTCTGTAGATGACTTTAATCTTCATTCTTTGACAGATATAATCTTCTGAGATTCCTGTGACATTTGATTTTTATTATTTACTTATTACATCTTAATTAAAGTTGAGTAGAATCCTCGGTGTTTACAAATAGGCCTATACATATGCCTTTCAGCCATTAAAGCACATGCACTTGCTGACTTCATGGTTGAATGTACCATCGATAACCAAGAAGTCGGGGGGCAGGAAGTAGTACCCTTGGAGGGCAAAGAAGCTGAAAAACAAGATGAAGAGATGGTATTTAAGGAATACTGGGTGCTCTATTTTGATGGGGCATCAAAAACAAAATCAAGTGGAGCAGGTTTAGTGCTACAAAGTCCCGATGGATTTCTCATTGAGTATGCACTAACGTTGGACTTTCCGACAACAAACAATGAAGCTGAGTATGAAGCCATGATAACTGACTTAGGTTTGGCCGGGGCCTTGACTCTTGAGAGTTAATACTCTCAAAGTCCGCGGAGACTTGAGATTGGTAGTCTCACAAGTAAATGAATAATTTGAGGCTAAGGATGAAACCATGGCCAAATATCTGAAGCTTGTGAAAGCCATCATGACCCAGTTTGATGAATGTTATATGGAACACATCCCTAGAGAAGAAAACATGAAGGTCGATGCCTTGTCTAAATTTGTTTCTTCTGAGATAGAGAACTATGCTGGAAGTGTATACTTCCAAGTCTTGAAGATCATCTTGAAACCGGTTGGTTACCAAATAATGCCTTGGAGGCACGAAAGTTGATAGTGAGAGCATTGAGGTATGCCTTGATCGAAGGGATCTTATACAAGAAGTCTTTTGTCATTCCTTACTTGAAGTGTCTACGACCCCAGGAGGCAGAGTTAGCCTTGAAAGAAGTTCATGAGGGAATTTTTGGGCAGCACTTGGGGGCAGGGCCATTGCTCATAAAATCACCCATCTAGGCTTCTACTGGCCAGATATGCTTGATAATGTGAAAGATTATGTGAAGAAGTGCGAACAGTGTCAAAAGTATGCACCTGTGGTTAGGCAACCACCCGAGATGTTAACACCAGTTAACTCACCAATCCCGTTTGCCATGTGGGGCATGGACATACTTAGGACATTTCCAGTGGCAAGTGCATAAAGAAAGTTCTTGATAGTGGCAATTGACTAATTCACTAAGTGGATTGAGGCTAAACCTCTAGCCAAGATAACCACCAAACAAGTATTGCAATTTCTATGGGAAAGTGTAATGTGTTGATATGGAATCCCATGAATCCTGGTCACGGACAATGGGAAGCAGTTTGACAATGAAGATTTCAAGAAGTACTGTGAGGAGAACAACATTGAGTTACGATTCACATCAGTTGCTCATCCTCAATCAAAAGGACAAGCCGAGGTGGCCAACCGAATCATCCTAGATGGACTGAAGAAGAGAGGTAAACGCTCAAGGAACACTTGGGTGGACGAGTTGCTCCCTATACTTTGGGCATATCGTACCACCTGCAAGGTTACTAATGAAGCAACTCCATTCCTGTTAGCCTATGGGGCAGAATCCGTGGTGCCAGTGGAGATTACTCATACCTCCCCAAGAGTAGGGGCCTTTGAGCCTGAATCGAACGAAGAAGGTATGAGGTTGGCTCTTGATCTAATTGACGAATTCAGAGATCAGACAAATGCCAAGATCGTGGAACATCAAAAGCACGCATCTTTTTACTACAACCTGAGGGTTAAAAAAAAGGTTCTTTCGTCAAGGAGACTTGGTGAAAGGAAAATTAGCCCCTAATGAGGAAGGGCCCTACAAAGTCAAGAATGTGTTTGGACGAGGCTCGTATAAGCTAGAAACCCTCGAAGGGCATGAGGTGCCAAGGACTTGGCATGCCTCAAACTTAAAAGTTTATTATGTTTAGTGCATCCTAAAAGGATCCGCTAGTAGGACAAGTAGAAATAAGGTTCGATGAAATAATGAGTTCCTAGAAAGCAGATGAAGGGTTGAGCCCGTTTTGATTGGTAGAAACATCCTCAAAGCTTTGCCAAGACAAACTACAAATGAATGCAAAGGAAAGCATACAAAATATGCATGTCAACTGCACAATTAGAGTTGAATACAACGAACCCCGAAGGGTGAATGTTGCTAATAAACATACAAAAGAAAGCCAAATATGCCTATTGTTAATTAGCAAAAATTTCAATCTCGGGAGAAGTTTGATATGATAGACTTGAGAATGAGTCACTACGAGTGCAGACATCAGTAAGAACTCGTAAGGGTGAAGGGTTGAAACCCCAGAAACCTAAGACATTCAGTCCAACCCCATCATTCGATATGCTCAATAAAAGGCTTGAAGCCAAAACAAGACGATATAAGACATAAAAGGCTTATGCAAATGTCAAGCTAGCCTCGAATAAGGCAAAATCATCGTAAATGTGTAAGTCGCTCCACACTTTACACCAAGATGTTAGGTCCTGATAAGTTTGTAGAAGGGGGGTTGAATACAAACTATACCGTTTTATCGAATTTGTTCTGTTTAGAATCAAACAATTTAAGAACAAATTATGGCGGAATTAAATGAAACAGAATTCAAGTTAATTAAAAACTTTATTAAACTTGAAGGGTGTTACAAATATGATACTGATTACAAGATTGGATCTCAAACTAATTAAAACAAATCTAGAATAAATTCGACATGAATTTATCTATTTTTGTAATAAAAAGATATAACAATATGTGATAATTTGAGATTCGTTCTAGGGATAAAAATCCGCTAGATAGTTAAAGCAGTACAAGTAAATGAATTCTAGTGGTTTAGATTTAACACAATGATTTACTAGAATTAATTCACAGAAGAAATTAATCGACAGTTCTTTTCTTTTTCTTGGCAGAAGCTGTTCTTCAAAGATATTATGTTGATGATCTGTATTGCTTTCTGTCTGATTACTTTTGTTATATATATGAATTACTTTAGTAATCCACTTGACACAAAAGGTAACCTGCACGTTTCTGCTTTTCATTCCACTAGGAATGACTATCAAAATAGTCTAGAAAAGACTATTTATAAGCCTGGAATGACTACCAAAAGAACTAGAATGACTATGTGAATTTACCTAAATTAAATTAGAATTTCTAGAAATGTACTAGGATGACTATCGGGATGACTATCCCTTGATAGTCATTCCAGTACATTTTTAATATAAATAGACTTGGAATGACTATCGGGATGACTATCCTGTATAGTCATTCCAGTTCATTTTAATTAAGAAATTCTGAATTAATTCTAATTCTAATTTAAATTAATTATGTTAATTAATTTATTTCATAAATTAAATTCTGATGAAATTAATTTATTCAATAAATTAATTACTCAATTTATTTGTTAAATTAATTCAGAAGAATTAATTTAATAAATAAATTAATAACTAATTTAAAAGAGAATGTAAATTCTTTAATCATAGAAAAACCAATTCTTGAACCACTTGAACTGCTGAAGAGTATCCATTGTCAGAGGTTGTCATTTGATGCACGGTCTGGTTCATAAATGACTAACTTCAATGTCTGTTCTTCATCTTGACTTTAAGTTGTGGTTCATTGTCTGCTTTTGACTGTTGATCAACCTTTGTAACCTGTACATTTGCTGTCACAAATCTGAAACCTCTGTCACTTTAATAAATCCACTTCTTTGAAGACTTCACTGAGGCTTGAACAAATAATTGAACTTCTTTCAATGTAGTATTTCTTCAAATATGTAGGATGACTTTAATCTGTATTCTTCTGACAGATATGATCTTCTGAGATTCCTGTAACTGTGACAATTGAATTATTACTTACTTATTACAAACTTGTTTAAGTTAAGTTGAATCCTCGATGTAAACAAATAGGCTAAAACATATGCCTTTCAATCTCCCCCTATTTGTTTGTTAGAGAATAACAAGCAAATACCTAGAGGATAACTCAACTAACTAAACAAGTAAAAATAAGACTTTAAAAGTTAAGTAAATAATAACACAAAGTTCTGGATTTCATTAAACATTTTCCAGATTCAAACATTAAAGATAAATACAAGATAGATGTTCCTCTAGACTGAACATGTGTTTACATTGATCCTATCTTGAAATACCTAAGCTCTATACATATAACATTTACAGAACAGAGCTTCTTCAAATTTCAGACTCAATCATCTCTCCTTCTTCAAGTGCTTCAAGCAACTCCTTGTCCAGAACACGATCAGATTCAGAAGTAATGCCACTAGGTCTGACAGGTTGAGTTGTAACTTTCTTCAGCCTATTCTTCATTTGATGATATCTCTTAATATTGGCAATGCACTAGTCTTGAATCAAATCAGCAACTTCTGTCTTTTCTTGTGTAGCAAACCCTGTTGTCCTCAACATGTTCTCCATATAGACAAGATGCTTGGCAGGATAATCTTTCAAGGAGATGGGATCCACACCACAAGTTTGAAGTTCCCTTCTTTTATAAAATTTAACTTCATATGGCACATCCACAACTTGAGGACTAGCTTTCATGGCAAAATCTCTAAGCTGATCATGCAACAGCTCACATAGAGGTGAAGACTTTTTAATCTTTGTCATGAAAACCCAAAGCTCAGAGAGAGTTCTACCTTCCAGAAGATTAAGAGAAACAATGAAAGTTCCCTCATTATGAGTGTAGATGTAGATCTTCAACTCCTCTCTGACTCTGTCATATCCAGTAGTAATTCTTGAAATCTCCGCATGAAGAGCTTTCATATAGATTGTGTTGTCTGGATTGACCTTTCTGTACCTTTCCAACATGCTAAAGAACTTTCCATCATTGTCTGACCCTGTCGGATGTGAGAACATCTCTCTAGCTCTATCTCATTCTTCTCCAAGCTTCAGCCTCACATATAACTTCCTGTCCTTGACCTTTATATCATGAAGCCGTTGCTTTTCTTGATGTTCAGCTTTTTGGATAATTAGATGCTTTGAGATGATGTCAGACACTTTAGCATTCTCCTCCTCTCTTCTCTTCAGATCAGCTTTCTGTCTTAACAGCTCAGCTTCAAAGGCAGGATCCACTTCAGGTTCATCTTCCCAGTCAGCAAAATCAGCCTCTCCTTCAACCTCCACGTCACCAAAGATATCTTCAGGGGTTTCTTCAGATTCAATATCATCAAACTCTCCCTGTTCACCTTGATAGTAGTCAGCATCATAAAAAGTTAACTTCTGCTTCCCTTTGTCCTTTCCAGAACCAGAACCTCCAGCTTCTCCTCCTTGATCTCTCACTTCTTCTCCTCCTTGTATCTCCTTCTCCTTATTCTCCCCCTTAGTTGAGGAATCCTCTATAAATTTAACTTTATCAGCCTTAGGATCCTCCTTCTTACTTCCTCCTTCTCCATCCTTGCCATCATTGTCCTCTTCATCATCATCACCCTGAAAGAATTTCTTCTGTTCAGCATTGGGTTGATGTGAGTTCTGGATCATGTTATACAGATGCTTCATGCCTTCATTCAGATGTTGCATCCCTCCTTCAATCCTTGCAAACCTCTCATTATTGAACCACTGATTTTCATCAACAGTCTCCTGAATGGAGTCCACCCGAGTTGAAATGGAAGCAATCTGCTTGACACTCTCTGTTATCTCAGCATTTGAAGTTATAATCTCAGAGATGTCTGAAGCCACTAACACCTGGGACTCCTGAATAGCATTCATTTTGGGGATTAGAGTAGTCCTCAATCCTTCGATTTCATCCTTGATAGTACCCAGCTGATTAGTTACAGAGGTGGAAGAAGAAGACCGTTCAACCACTTGTGCCTTGAGAATATCTTTTTCAGCCTGGGTTTCTTGAAGTTGTTTCTGTAGACCAGCTATTTGAGCCAATAAAGAAGCAGTGTATGTGTCATTGTGTGCACTCATCTCAATTTCTCTCGATGGTGTTTCACTCTGCTCACGTGCTTGTGTATCGCTCTGTGTTTGTCTCTCAGATCTAACCACTAGCTGTCTATCCAAATTTGGAGTTGATGTACCTGCAGGAAAAATCACCCTAGCCCCTTCTAGAGAGGTCAGTGGTGGTGCAATGGGAGTTCGCAATTCCCAATCCCCAATGAAATCCAAATCTGATTGAATTTGAAACTGAATTGCTTCAGTGTTGGATTCATTAGGTTGCCTTTCACTTTCTCCAGTAAAAACTGCGAGTGGAAAATCCCTTAAGGGAGCCAGAGATGTTCCCTCTGGGAGGGGAGAAAATGATTCTATTTGAGTTGGCGAAGAATCAGATTTTCCCTCAGATGCCTGTGAAGGCACTTCTACCGTTACAATGGTAGGCACTGTCTCATGTCCTAAGTGCTCTCGTAGCAAAGTGTCCAGAGTTGCATCTAAAGTTATGTTTTCTCCCATTGTGAGTAACGGGAGTGTGCTTGACTCGGTACAAAATGCCATGGCCCTATGGCGAACTTCAATAGATTCATCCTGTTGAGAGGATGTCTCCAGAGACTGTGTATTGGCCATTTCAAAATCCATATCCTGTTGGGAGGATACAGACGGGCTTACAGATATCTCCCTATATGTTCTTCTTTTCTTAGGAGGTGGAGATAGAGCTGCGGGATCACTCATTGTTTCTTCATCACTACTATTTCTGTTTCTGGCATAGATATAAGGTTCAGGTTGATTTGGATTTGACTCAGTGTTTGGCTCTATGACCGGGGATAGAGTTTGTGGTTCTACAAACTCTTGGTCAGCCCTATCAACCTCTTGGGTTTCAGAAACAATACCAGAAGAACCAGGGATAGAAGTCCTTACCTGTGGTTGTATGACTTCTTCAGTTCCAGCTGATGTAACTATCCTTTGCTCGGGAACTGGTGGTTCAAATGATGGTAGATTGATGAAGTTTGTCATGTAGTTGGATATGAGAACTGGAACACTGCTATACTTGGAGGATGTTTCCAATCTTTGAAAGAACTTTTTGTCAGTGGTCGGAGAAATGAAAAAACGACCATTCTTGAACAGTTCTTGATGCTCATTAGAAAGTAAAGAATTAAGAACAAGTGATAGAAAACGAGGATAAAAACATTTAATCTTTCTACCATTGTCAAATTCCTTTCTAGCATTAAACACCCTCCTAACAACAATTTCCCATAGAAGGTGGCCAAAATTGAGTCTTTTGTTGAAGACAATTGCATAACCAATAACTTGTAAAAGATAAGGAATATTCTGAAAGTTATTTTTCGTGCAATTGCCAAAGACCTTAGCCAAGGTATCAAAGAATAAGTCCCATTCACACACAAGATTCCCTTTAATTAACTTAGTCATAGTTAGGGGACCTTGATAGTGAATACTGAAGAAAAACCTAGCTAATTCTTCTTCAGTGGGGGGTCTGTCAAAATTATCTCGAGGAAACTGCAAGGCATTACAAAATGTTTCCTCAGTGATAATGTACTGTGTGTCCTGAATATTGAAAGATATAGTTGAGAAATCATCAGAGACAACAACAGTTGAACAAAGTAAATATAAAGGATCAACTTTCAAATCAACATTAGAACAAATAGCATAATTAACACAAGAATGTTGATTAAGAAAGGAGATCCAAGGCCTAAAACGTTCAAGAGAACATTTCAAGGGATCAAAATAGCCATGGTAATTAGTAAGAACAATCTCAAATTGCTGGGCCATTTTAACACAAATTAATAGAGTTAATTTTAGATTAATTCTAATTTAGGGAATAAATTCCAAGAAATAAGAATTATATCAGAAATTAATTAAGTCAATTTATGTCGATCCAAAAAAAAATTTGACAGCAGTTCTTTACTTGAGAGAATAAAGAACCAAACAAGAGAAGTAAGTTTTGTAAAAACAAGAACTTGTGAAGGAATGAAATACAAAAGACAACCTGCTTAGTATTTATAGGCAAAACCCGAATAGCCTGGAATGACTATCGGGATGACTACCGGGTAGTCATACCGATAGTCATTCCAGTATAAAACTGAGAATAACTATAAATAATAACAGAAAATCCAGAGAAAAATAAACAAGAAATAAAATACAATGCATATAACTAGAATGACTATCGGGATGACTATGGGATAGTCATACCGATAGTCATTCCAGTACAAAAATATAAGTACTGAAAGTAAAAGGCAGAAACAATAAATTAAAATGAATTAAACTAAACCTAAACTAAAATGACTACTGGAATGATTATGAGAGATAGTCATGCTAGTACAAAATATAAACTTGTTAACAAAAACTAGCAGAAATAATTGAAATAAATACAGAAAAATGCATAAAAGTAATAAAAATGCATGAAATATTTATAAAAACTAGAAAACAATTCACAGAAAACTCCATAAATCCTAGAAAAATATGCAGAATTATATAAAATTGCATAAAAATAATATAAACTTGCAGAATTATTTAAACAACAATATTTACAATCTGAAAATAACTTAAATGATTCTAAATAAATATATTTTCAATAAAAATACATTTCTCCACTAAAAAAATGAGAAAAATATTTTTAAAGAAAATAAATTATTCAGAATATTTAAATTAACAAGCTTTACACAATAAACATGGATTGGCAATATTTAACATCTAAAAATTGACAAGAGAAAATGATTTAGATAAGAACAAACCTACCAGAGACATTGTCAATCACTAATACTGTTCAACATACCCAATTTACCTACTAACCTGGTAAATGTGGATTCGTCAACGGACTTAGTGAAAATATCTGCAGTCTGTTCTTCAGTGGGTACAAAGTGTAATTCCACAGTTCCATTCATGACATGCTCTCTGATAAAATGATACCTGATATCAATGTGCTTGGTTCTCGAGTGCTGCACAGGGTTGTTGGAGATTGCTATGGCACTTGTATTATCACACAAAATGGGAATTTTGTCTAATGCAAAGCCATAGTCCTTTAATTGATTCCTAATCCATAAGATCTGAGCACAACAGCTTCCAGCAGTAATATATTCAGCTTCTGCTGTTGAATTGGAAACTGTTTGCTGTTTCTTGCTATACCAGGAAATCAACCTACCTCCTAGGAATTGACAACTCCCAGAGGTACTCTTTCTATCCACAACACTACCTGCATAATCAGAATCTGTATATCCAACAAGGTTAAAACCAGAATCTTTAGGGTACCAGATACCTAAATTAGGTGTACCCTTAAGATATCTCAAGATTCTTTTCACAGCAACGAGATGTACATCTCTAGGGTCCGCTTGGAACCTTGCATACAAGCATGTAGCATACATAATATCTGGTCTACTAGCAGTAAGATAGAGTAAGGAGCCAATCATACCTCTGTAGCTTGTAACATCTACCTTGATAGACTTGTCAAAAGCTCCAAGTTTGATTGCTGTTGAAGATGGAGTCATTGCTGATGCTGAATCCTCCATATGATATTTCTTGAGGAGTTCTTTCAGATACTTGGATTGACAAATAAATATACCATTTGACCTTTGACTTACTTGCAATCCAAGAAAGAACTTCAGCTCACCCATCATACTCATTTCAAACTTACTCTGCATTAGCTTAGCAAATCTCTTACAGAGATCATCATTAGTAGACCCAAATATGATGTCATCCACATAGACTTGGGCTAATATCATATCACTTTTATGTTTCTTGGAAAAAAGAGTTTTGTCTATGATACCTCTAACAAAACCATTTTCTAAAAGAAAACCAGAGAGAGTGTCATACCATTTTCTTGGGGCTTGTTTGAGACCATAGATAGCCTTGAAGAGAAAGTACACAAAGTCCAGCAGCTCCTGATTTTCAAAGCCAGGGGGCTGTTCCACATACACTTCTTCATCAAGCTCACCATTCAGGAATGCACTCTTAACATCCATTTGATAGACTTTAAAATTGGAATAAGCAGCAAATGCTAAGAACATCCTGATGGCCTCAAGTCTGGCCACTGGTGCATAGGTTTCATCATAATCAATGCCTTCAGCTTGAGAATACCCTTGAGCAACCAGTCTTGCCTTGTTCCTTGTAACAATGCCATCCTCATCTAGCTTGTTCCTGTATACCCATCTTGTACCAACTACTTTCTTGTTCTTTGGCCTGGGTACCAGCTTCCAGACTTGCTGTTGTTCAAACTGATTGAGTTCATCTTGCATAGCAATCACCCAATCTGGATCAGTCAGTGCTTCCTCAGTTTTCTTTGGCTCCATTTTAGATAAAAATGCTGAATAATGACATTCATTCTGAGTTGTACTTCTAGTTTTAACTCCAACATCTGGATCACCAATGATCAGCTCAAAAGGATGAGATCTATTCCATACAGTCTGTCTTGGAAGATTTGATCTTGATGATTCGCCTTGAATTTCACTTTGATGTTGTGAGTGACTAGATGATCCTTCATTTGCTCCCCCTGAGTTGTTGCTTGATTGCATTGATGATTCTTCTCCAGTGTTGGTGGTATCTCCATTGTTACCAGTGTTTCCACCACCACCGCCATGATCATTATCATTATTGTTATTATCATTACCAGCAATAACTTCAGGCGGGGCTACATCATCTGATTCTGAGTCTGGCAAGTCATCAAACTTCAGCTTTTCAGATGTGTCTTCTTTTTGGATATTAGGGAACTTAGTGTCATCAAAAGTAACATTGACACTTTCCTTTACTGTGTGACTACCAATCAAGTAGACTCTGTACGATCTTCTGGAATAACCAACAAAAATAGCTTCTTGTGCCTTGACCTCAAACTTGCCACGTTTAACATTGTCATCTAAAAGCACAAAGCATTTTGCTCCAAATACATGAAAGTACTTGACAGTTGGTTTCTTGTTGTTCATGATCTCATACGGAGTCTTCATTAAGTCCTTGTTGATTAAAGTTCGATTCTGAGTATAACAAGCTGTATTCGCTGCTTCAGCCCAAAAGTACATTGGAAGTTTAGACTCACTTAACATAGTCCTTGCAGCTTCAATCAATGTACGATTCTTTCTTTCCACTACTCCATTTTGTTGAGGAGTCCTAGGGGCAGAATACTGTCTTGTTATTCCTTTATCAGCACAAAAGTCATTTAGAATGGCATTCTTGAATTCAGTACCGTTATCTGACCTTATAGCTCTAACAGGGAATCTAGAATCCAGCTCAATCAACTTTAAGTGGTCAATCACCAGGTGTGGGGTCTCATCCTTGGAATGTAGGAATAAAACCCATGTATATTTTGAAAAGTCATCAACAATCACAAGTGCATATTGTTTCTTTGACATAGACATCACATTGACTGGACCAAACAAATCCATGTGCAGTAGCTGAAGTGGTTCAGTTATTGAAGATGTGTCAGTGCCCTTGTGAGAAGCTTTCTTTGACTTTCCTTTCTGACATGCCTCACACAGTCCTTCCTGTGTAAATTCCATCTGAGGCAAACCTCTAACCAATTCCCTCTTGACCAAAGAGTTCATGGTTTTGAAGTTAAGGTGAGACATCTTCTTGTGCCATAGCCAACTCTCATCTGATGAAGCTTTAGCATAGAAACATCTAACTTCATCTTGAGATTCAGAGTGCAGATAAGCTATGAACAAATCACCTTTCCTTACTCCTTGAAGAGCAGGCTTTCCATTCTTCTTGTGAAGGATCTGACATTTCTCTTTTTCAAAGGAAACAGCATATCCTCTGTCACAGAAATGACTGATGCTGAGAAGATTGAATTTCAGACCTTCCACAAATGATATATCTTCAATGATAACATTTCCAAACTTCAAACAGCCATATCCTTTCGTAATACCCTTGCTGTTATCTCCAAAGGTAACTACTGGGCCATCTTTCTCAATCAAATCTGATAGCAGGGCTCTATCTCCGGTCATATGCCTTGAACAGCCACTGTCAAGAATCCATATAACACGGTTTACCTGTTTAACTCCCTGCAATATCAAATTGATTAGACCTTCTTCGGAGCCCAAAATTGATTGGGTCCGGCATACTTAAAGAACTGGCCTTTGTCAGGCAAAACAACCTTTTTAGCTACAACTACTTCAACCTCTTTCACAAAAGATCGTTTCCATTTATAGCCAGCCTTAACACATTTCTGAGTAGGCTCAGGGATAAATGAATCCACTCTAGTCTTAGAAGGATTAGTAGTCTTAGCTTTAACATGCTTCTTATTATTAACATGTTGACGTGGAGCAGTCTTATCACTAGATACATGCTTACTATTAAAATAAGCATACATAACATTGAAAGCACAAGACATGCAATTAATCACACCACATGCTTTATGAGAAGAATTAACAGCAGGCATGTTATTTCTACAGTTGTTTTGATCCAACTTATGGATATCTGATTTAGTCTTTTTAGTTGAAGCAACTTTGACTGGAATATCAGATATACACTTTTTGGACTGTTCAACTTCCAAAGCAATATCTTCTTCACGAATCTCCTCAGCAATAATGATAGAGTATTCATTCAGAAAATCTGCCTCAGACTCCTTACATAAGGGTGTTTCAATACCCTTAAGCACATATGGAACACCCCTTCCTTCAGATCTGACTCTACAAGGGGAATTAATTCCAAGCAATCCAATGGCCTCATTATAATCGTAACCTATACTGACATGATTACCAACAGCTTGTTTATTGAGAATCTCTTTAGCTGTCTTACAAGAATTAAAGTAAGCATTGGCTTTAGTATTAAGCTCACTATTCTTTTCTTTAAGAATGGTTTCCAGTTGAATATAACAGTTGACCCTATTCTCAAGAAATGCAATTTTCTCAATAAGTTCATCCTGATTAACATGCACTAGTTTTAATTCTTTTATTTCCTTTTCAAGATTTGTGTTTAAAAGAATTATTCTATCATTTTCAGTGCGTGCACACTCTAAGGTGCCACCAAGATGACGAATCATTTCAGTATCAGTAAACTTTACCTCTGACATGTATGCAGATGAAGTGCTTGCCTCTTTAGCCATTAAAGCAAGATTCCCAATCTCACCTGCTTCTTCATCACTGTCAGTGTCATCCCAACTCTTTCCCTCAGCAACATAGGCTTTCCCAATCTTGTTCTTCTTGCTAGAATCAAATGTGTTTCTAGTCACTTGCTTTGGCTTTCTGCATTCAGTAGCAAAGTGACCCAACTCATTGCAATTGTAGCATCTGATTGTGCTCCTTTCCACAGTTCCAGTTTTGTAGCCACCCCTTGTGCCACTTGAAGAGGAAGATCCACCTCTCTGAAATCTGGGCCTGAACTTAAGATTAGGATTCCTCTTGAATCTGAACTTCCCAAACTTCCTGACTATCAAAGCCAAATCACCATCCTCCAGCTGATCAAGTTCTTCTAAAGAATAGAAGTCACCACCAGATTGATCAATTGATGTTAATCCATATTCAGCATCAATAACATTCATGTTAGAACTAGAAGGCTGAACAGGCTTCACTTCCAGTTTCTGTGGGACTTCAGCAGCCAGTGCAGTAGAAGTACTAACAATCTTCCCAGTTCCATACAGCTCCCTTTGTTGAATCTGTTCCAGCTCATAGGTCTTCAGAACACCATACAATCTCTCCAAAGCAATCTCATTCATATCTCTTGCTTCTCTAATGGCAGATATTTTGTGTTCCAAATGAGGTGGAAGTGTAAGAAGGAACTTCTTGTTAATCTCCTTGTTGGTGTAGTGCTTCCCATTGAGATTCAGATCATTGATTAATTTGTTGTATCTCTCAAAAACCTGAGAGATACCTTTACCAGAGTTTGATCTGAAATGCTAATATTGAGAGGTGAGAATTTCCAGCATATTCTCCCTAACTTCCTCTGTCCCCTCATTGATTATCTCTATGGTTCCCCAAATGTGTTTGGCAGTATCACAATTTAGGACATGATTATGCATGATAGGATCAAGACAATCAATAAGGATCAACTGAAGACAGGAATCCAAGGTAACATTCTCTTTCTCATCAGGAGTGTAATCCTTGGGATCTTTAGGGTACATCCTAGCAGCCCTAGTAACAACATCATTCACTATTAACTCTCCCTCAATAATCATAGGGAGTTTGGGACCATTATTCAGCACATCAATGTATGTAGGATTTGCAACCTTAAGAAATAGGAGCATTTTATTCTTCCACATTGGATAATGCTCCTTGCTGAACATTGGGATTTTGACAGTACCCACTTTCTGTGTAGTAGACATCTTTTGAGATTTTTAGGAATAATAAAAAATTCAGAGTTTAAGAAAAATCTCAAAACAATTGGATCTTAGATTTGTATATCAATCAAAAGGCTCTGATGCCAATTGTTAGGTCCTGATAAGTTTGTAGAAGGGGGGTTGAATACAAACTATACCGTTTTATCGAATTTGTTCTGTTTAGAATCAAACAATTTAAGAACAAATTATGGCGGAATTAAATGAAACAGAATTCAAGTTAAATAAAAACTTTATTAAACTTGAAGGGTGTTACAAATATGATACTGATTACAAGATTGGATCTCAAACTAATTAAAACAAATCTAGAATAAATTCGACATGAATTTATCTATTTTTGTAATAAAAAGATATAACAATAGGTGATAATTTGAGATTCGTTCTAGGGATAAAAATCCGCTAGATAGTTAAAGCAGTACAAGTAAATGAATTCTAGTGGTTTAGATTTAACACAATGATTTACTAGAATTAATTCACAGAAGAAATGAATCGGCAGTTCTTTTCTTTTTCTTGGCAGAAGCTGTTCTTCAAAGATATTATGTTGATGATCTGTATTGTTTTCTGTCTGATTACTTTTGTTATATATATGAATTACTTTAGTAATCCACTTGACACAAAAGGTAACCTGCACGTTTCTGCTTTTCATTCCACTAGGAATGACTATCAAAATAGTCTAGAAAAGACTATTTATAAGCCTGGAATGACTACCAAAAGAACTAGAATGACTATGTGAATTTACCTAAATTAAATTAGAATTTCTAGAAATGTACTAGGATGACTATCGGGATGACTATCCCTTGATAGTCATTCCAGTACATTTTTAATATAAATAGACTTGGAATGACTATCGGGATGACTATCCTGGATAGTCATTCCAGTTCATTTTAATTAAGAAATTCTGAATTAATTCTAATTCTAATTTAAATTAATTCTGTTAATTAATTTATTTCATAAATTAAATTCTGATGAAATTAATTTATTCAATAAATTAATTACTCAATTTATTTGTTAAATTAATTCAGAAGAATTAATTTAATAAATAAATTAATAACTAATTTAAAAGAGAATGTAAATTCTTTAATCATAGAAAAACCAATTCTTGAACCACTTGAACTGCTGAAGAGTATCCATTGTCAGAGGTTGTCATTTGATGCACGGTCTGGTTCATAAATGACTAACTTCAATGTCTGTTCTTCATCTTGACTTTAAGCCGTGGTTCATTGTCTGCTTTTGACTGTTGATCAACCTTTGTAACCTGTACATTTGCTGTCACAAATCTGAAACCTCTGTCACTTTAATAAATCCACTTCTTTGAAGACTTCACTGAGGCTTGAACAAATAATTGAACTTCTTTCAATGTAGTATTTCTTCAAATATGTAGGATGACTTTAATCTGTATTCTTCTGACAGATATGATCTTCTGAGATTCCTGTAACTGTGACAATTGAATTATTACTTACTTATTACAAACTTGTTTAAGTTGAGTTGAATCCTCGATGTTAGGCCGAATACACAATATAATCAAGTATGTATGAGAATAACAATAATCAAGAACACAGTTTATGAATCAACAAAAACTGTATTTATATTAACAGCTTCTCTCTTTATGATGTTAACGAATCACAAAGAGCTACTAGGTTACAAGAATAATATATTCAATGTTCGCGTCCCTTCTAGGGATAACCTATCTGTGTTTATATAGTACACAGTTACATACAATCCTTATCTAATTGATACTCCTAAAAATTAGCTATACAATTGATATCAATTAAGGATTGCTTCAGTCTTCTTTCCAGTCTCCTTAGCTGTATCAATATATTCTGCTTCTTTCCATCTTCAGAATATATTGCTTCTAGAATCTTTATCTTTGCACCGACAGCTAAGTCAACTTTCATCCTGTCAGACTTTACCAAACTCTGACTGGCTTCTATGTAAATTCTTCACCCAGTCAGACTTTACCAAACTCTGACTGGCTTCTATGTAAACTCTGATATGTACCTGGAACTTAAACACTGATGAACAAACGTCAGCAATTATATCTAACAATCTCCCCCAACTTGTTCATAATAAAATGTACAAGTTAAAAAGATAATTGATGATGTCAAAACATATAACAAATGCAGTGTTTAACATATGTCAGAGTTTAATTTTAAAACAGAGTTTAAATTTAACTTAGAATAGAAAACATAAAAACTTACAGTCAGACTTTACTTAATCTCTTGAATATCAGGCACTGTCCTGATATAATCTGACAATAGTTTCTTCTCAGCTCTATTCAGTTCAGCAATCATAATCTTCTTCAGCTCCTTCATTTCTGGTTCATCTTCACCAATTTGATAAATGGCAGCCCTCAAAGAATATATGCTGTTTTTGTCCATTTCATTGCCAAGTCTGATATAAAAAGGTTTATCAGATTCTAGATTGAACTCAAGAACCTTTTTATTTAGTGCAGTTCTGAACCTAGCACTATTCCTTTTCATTTCTACCAACTTTCCATGTGCATCTCTGTATTTAGGAATGTATGCACTTGATACTCCAGCTCCACTCAAAACTTTGGATTTCATCATCCTTTCCTTCAAAACTCGAGCAGCATCATAAGTACTTCTATTCTTTACTTCAAATAGATATAGAACATACTCTAGCTCTTCCCAGAGTTTTAACTGAATATCAAATTCACCAACTCTATACACTCTGCCATCAGCCATAAAATATAACAAGAATTCCTTTTTGATTCCTTTGTGAAAAATCATCTGTACAGATTCTAGTTTGTCAAGACCTTCTTGAGTAATTCCAACTCCAAATTCTGCCAATGAAAACTTGTCTTGAGATCTGTTATTAGTTCTTCTCTCTCTGTGTGAACCCAGTCCAGATTTATCAAAGGCTTCTTTTCCCAATACTGTTCTGGTTTCTGAGAAATTCACAGCTTCAAGCTTTAAATCTTCAAGAATTTTTGGTTTGCAGAATCCTGGAAGTTGTGTAGATTTCTGTACAACTTGAGCAACGTCAGAGGTTGTCATAACTTTAGTAGTATCATCAACTTGAGCAGCGTCAGAGGTTGATTTTGCTAATCTTGTCTCAACTTGAGCAATGTCAGAGGTTGAATAAAACTTCTTTTTCAGGTTAGGCTCTTCAATCATTATGCCTTTACCCTTATCAGTGTTTCCAATCACAGGTCTCCTTGTATATTGTATACTCTGTTGTGTATTCTCTTTGATAGAAATACCAACTTCTTTCTTTCTAGGAGCCTTGATTTCCTTTTTCTTGTAGATTCCAGCTTCAAGATTTTTCTTGTGTTCCTCAGCAAGCAATTGCTCTTCAGCCTGGATATCTTCAATAGTAACATTCTTACCATGTTCTGCTAAGAATAACTGTGTAGCAACTTCTTCATCAGTAACTGGAGTTTTAGAGGTTAGAATTAAATTTCTAACCCTTGAAGAAGACTGCCCTCCAGTATATCTTGTTCCATCAGCATTTGTCTGAGCATCAGAGTTTGACCTCCTCCCTTGCCTTTGAACATTCTTTGATCTTGGATGATGTTTGTCTCTTGCACCACCATCAGCAGTATCATCCTTCTGAGTCAGAGTTTGAGAGCTCTTGCATTTGTCTTTAGATACTCTCTCCCCCTTTTTGACAGCATCAGAAATCAATACTGATGTGAGCAATTCAATAGAATTTGCAATTTCATCCAACTTAGTTGACATTTTGACTTGATTTTCTTCAACCTTGGCTAGCCTGGAATCAAAATCCTTCTGATCTTTACACAAAGAGATGTATAGAGATTTGTCCTTTTGCTGTGTAAGCTCTCTGTGAGTTATATCATTCCTCAATCCTGTAATCACCTTGTCAGAATCATCAAAACGATTGTTCAATGATTTGATTTGTACAATAGTTGCCTTGAGATGACTGAGAAGTTCTGGATTTGTAATCTCTTTAGAAGACTTTGTGACAAAATCTGCAGCTCTTTCATTGGAAAAGCTAGTATCCTTGCTTGACCAATTTGAGAAATACATATTCTGAAAATGTTCTGCAGTAGCACGATTTGCTTCTCTTTCTTCTTCAGAGGTTGCTTGAATGTCAAACAACTCGACTTGAATATCAGGATTAGAATGAGCAGGACTAGCTTCAGCATTGTCATCCTCTGCTTCATTTTCTGAAAGAACAGTCTCTGCCACTTTTTCAGGATCATCAGAGTTTGCATTATTACTAAACTCTTCTTCTCTGGGAACAAGAGCATCCTCAGAGTTTGCAACAAACTCTGCTTCAAAAGGAACATTTTCTGTTGTATCCTTTTCAACAACATCAGGATTCACAGTTTCTGGAGCAACAGCTTCTGTATCATTAGTAGCTAAAGGCTGATTAACTTCCTCACCTTTCTCAACTTCAAAAGGAAGTATTGCTGTGTGAGAAGCCATGGATTCTTCAATTCTCACAGTGTCTAAATCAGCTTCCAAACCCTCTGTAAAATGTTCAGAATGTAAAGAGGTGTTTGCTTCAAGATCCATATCACATCCCTGTGGCTCAAAAATTTCAGCTTCACCATTTTCTGTAGCAGCATCTATAGCTTCCTCAACTACATCATCAGACTTTGATGTAGGAGCTTCTGTTGCAGTATTTACTCTGTCCTGAGTAGGCACAGTAGTATCAAAAATCTCCTCATTCTCTGATGCAGGAGCTTCAGTTTCCTCAAAAACTCTGTCCATATTGACATTGATAGCACCAAAAAGATGTGCAGCTACTAGTCTTCTTTTTCTCTGATGAAGAGTTTCTTCATCAGTTTCAGTCTCTGAGGCTTCAACAGACTTTGCCCTATTGGCTCTTCTTTTCTTTAGCCTTGTCTTCTGAGGCATCTCTTCAGGTCTTGATACCCCAGCTTCAGTAGATGGTCTCCTCGCAGGTTTAGTACCAATATGTTTGGTCCTACCTCCCCTTGCAGGTTTAACAGAAGTTGATGGAGGTAACTCTGTGTTTAAAGGTTCTGGTTGAGATTCAGCTTGTGTTTGTGGATTTACTTGAGCATCCACAAACTGTTGCACAGAAGCAGGTAACAAAAGGTCTCCAACAATTCCTTTCTTAACATCTTTGTTAATGAGATCAGAAAATACTCTCTTGTGTAATTTAAAACAAGAAACATCTTCATTAACAACATCTACCCCTTCAACACAGTAAGAGAATAAAGTCTGACAAAATCTAGAAAAGTATACTACTCCTCTATTCTCTGTCATTTTCTCTCCTAAATTATTCAAGACAAGTCGGGCAAAATCAAAATGATTATCATAGAATAGAGAATACCCGATTTGCAAACTGTCCGTTGGAATGGCATCCCAGTTTGTGCATTTCTTGCCGAACGTTCTCGTGATGCAATCAAAGAAGAAGCTCCACTCCTTCCTTAAGAACGGTCGCTTCAGTTGTCCAATTTTATTCAAGGGACCAGAATACCCAATCTCTCTCATCATCCTTAGCAAATCAGAGTCACCCATTCCAATGGTATAAGAAGGATACTCAGGAAACCCCATTGCAGCTCGAACAGTACCAGCAGTAATAACATACTCTGTTTCTTCAAACTCAAAGATTATGGATGGGTTCCCAGTTTCACCACCATCATCATAAACTCCTGACTCCCAGAGCGCCTTTATTTGTAAACCAGAAAGTTTGGCTGGTTCAACTAAAGCACGCCCAATCGCTGACTGAGCAAGAAACTTTTGAATCATATGAAATGCTTCTGGTGCGTTTGCAGTGTTTAGTGGTGCGGTATAGTTGTTTGGAACGAACTCTAACCCAGACGAAATGAAAGTTGTGGTTGCCATTAGAAGATTTTGAAGAAAGAACAAGTAATTGATGCGAAAGCTTAACAGAGTTTATGTGTAGAGAGGTGTTTGTGAATATGTGTGTGTGATAATGGATGTGTTTGAGTAAGATGTGAAAAGTTTAACTGAAGATGTGTGTATTGTATTTAAAAGAAAATTAAAGATTAAAAACTGAAGAGTTTTTAATCATTAATACACAACTGTTTTACTCCTATAATCATGTGAGTGGGACACGTGTCAAGCGTGCATACGCTGACAGCTGTATTGAACAACTTCCAATACACACATGCAGACGAGGAGACACCTGGCATCACATAAGACACTCAAAATATCCGCTTATTGGCCAAAAAAATCAATAATAATAAAATTATCGATTTTAATATTTCAGAAACATAATAATGAAGTACGAAGGAGCTCAACAGTCAGAAGAATAATGACTGTCTTGGAACTCCGCACTTTACTGTCCCCATAGCTTCGAGCCAAGCAAAACCTTTCAGTTGCCCTGTTGGATGCTATAAAAGCTGGAGCAGTGTAACAATAGGCAATACATATATTAAAAAAAATACCATACATCAAATGGCAGGAACCTTTGAATTCATGGATGTAGAAGCATTCTTGAATATGAACTAGCATCAACAAGCAAACTATATTATCGATGAGTTTCTTGTTTTATCATTTCTGAATGATGAAGGTCTCATTGCTGATGATGAAATAGCTGAAGGACCTATCTCCAATCCCTATGTGCACATCATTCGTCCTGGGCCATATGATGTGCCCATCCTTGCAGATGATCAAGCTGTGGAGATTTGTATGATGCTCTTTCATCAAAGCTACTTGACGGGTTCGAAGGAGAAATTCTTCTTGGAATCCTGCAAGCTGCAAACCAGAAAGAGAATTCGAGAGGATGATGATGATGATTCAACATCAGGGGGTTGTCAAGCCTTGGAAATCCCAGATGGTATAATGACCAGATAACCGAACAAGTAGCTAGTCAAGAGTATGAAATTGTCTGAATGTAAACAAAGTTTGAATCAATTAATGAAAAAGATCCATTGTTTTGCTTTACATATCAGTATTAATGTTATGATGAATGTATAATCATAAATGAATTATCAGAACTACAGTCATCAGTATCTCATAGTAATTGTAAAGTGAAAGAAATGATATCACTTTAAACAGTAAACTAACATACTCATCAGCGCTACTAATCTCCATCAGGACTTATCAAACACACTCTTTCTTTTCTCTGTTTAATGGAAAATAGATCCGTTACCAAGCATACTTTTTCGAAAAACAAATGTCTAATCTCAAAATTATAAAATGTCTGAAACAAAGAAATTATTTTAACCATCAGAGATTAAAACAAAGTTACCTCGGCATATGTCACACAATACATCAGTGTTTACCATTTGTCCTTCTTTGTCAATAAACTCTTTTCTCAAACTGTACAGGTGTGAAAATATGTGTGAGCAATAGCAGAGTTTACCGAAATCAATATTTAGATCATCTCAAAGTGCATAAAAATCCACAAACTAAAGCAGTAAAAACTGGTTGCCTAAACTCTCATGTATAACATAAAATCTGAATTTATATCTAAACTCTGTATTACTGATATCCTTTCATTTGAATATGTCTTTTATTTTTCACCCCCTTTCTTTATGTTTATTTATTTATTTATTATTTTTTTTTTTCCAGTAATCAGTGGTTGGCACTAGTCGCCAAAAATCAACGATTTTAGCCCTTATTTCATACAATAAGTTCCTGGATCTTCCTAGGCACAACATGATCTCAAAGGAATTTGTGCTCTTTTTGGCATCTTTTGATTTGAGGGTGAATTATTTGCAATTAATAATCAGAGTTTAGACTTTTCATCAGTTAATACAATTAATTTATGAGAGAAAATGCAAACAGCTAATACAGACTCAGTGTATAGGATTAATAAACTAAGAGATGGTATAAATACAGAGACAGTATCATGCTGTGTTAACTTACTGCACATGTTTGAGATCAGAATCTATACAACTCTTAAGGATTCATAATTACTTACTGAGAATTATGCTTCATACAAATTTCTTCATTGGTCCATATGTTTCAGACAAAATTACAATCAGAGTATAGCATTAAACTGTAACAATCAGAGTATGACCAACATTTTATGACTAACAGAGTTTACTGACAGAATTTAACTGTCAGAGTTTAACCATCAGAGTTTAACATGCTGGTGCACATAACAGTTAACACATGTAAGAAATCATGAACATAAAAAGCAAACATGTATAGTGTGTGAGTCTAACCCGTATCTCTAGTCAAAACCAGAGATCATTCCAAGTTCATTTACCAATCTTGTAAAAGTAGCTTCACTCAAAGGTTTGGTGAAGATATCTGCAAGTTGTTGGTCTGTAGACACAAAATGAAGCTCAATGTTCCCTTCTTCCACATGTTCCCTGATAAAATGATACCTTATGCTGATGTGCTTGGTCATGGAGTGCTGTACTGGATTTCCTGTCATAGCAATAGCACTTTGGTTATCACAGAAAATAGGTATTTTAGAGTACCTTAACCCATAATCCAGCAATTGATTCTTCATCCATAAAATCTGTGCACAACAGCTACCAGCTGCTATATACTCTGCTTCAGCTGTGGATGTGGAAATCGACTTCTGTTTCTTGCTGTACCAAGAAACTAATCTGTCACCTAAAAATTGACAGCTTCCACTTGTACTTTTTCTGTCTATCTTACAGCCTGCAAAATCTGCATCAGAGTAACCAATTAGCTTAAACTCTGATTCTCTAGGATACCACAAACCCAAGGTTATGGTTCCTTTGAGATATTTGAAAATCCTTTTTACAGCTGTTAGATGAGGCTCTCTGGGATCTGCTTGAAATCTTGCACAAAGACATGTTTCATACATGATATCAGGTCTACTTGCAGTAAGATACAGTAAAGACCCTATCATTCCTCTATAGTTTGTCATATCTACTGAGGCTCCTGTGTCTTTGTCTAGCTTTGTTGCTGTAGCCATGGGAGTTGTAGCAGATGAGCTATCAAGCATACCAAATTTCTTGAGAAGATTTCTGGTATATTTTGCTTGATTGATAAAAATACCATCATCTGTTTGCTTGACCTGTAAGCCTAGAAAATAACTAAGCTCTCCCATCATGCTCATTTGATACCTGGATTGCATAAGCTTTGCAAACTTCTTACAGAGTTTGTCATTAGTAGATCCAAAAATAATATCATCTACATAAATTTGAACTAAAAGCAAATCATCACCAGAATTGAAATAAAACAATGTTTTATCAATTGTACCTCTTGTGAACCCACTTTCTAAAAGAAATTGAGCAAGAGTTTCATACCATGCTCTTGGTGCTTGCTTTAGTCCATATAATGCCTTGTCAAGCCTGTAGACATAATCTGGATGTTTGGGATCTACAAATCCTGGTGGTTGTTCAACAAATACTTCTTCTTCAAGCTTCCCATTGAGAAAAGCACTCTTTACATCCATCTGAAAGACTTTAAACTTCTTGTGTGCAGCATAGGCCAGAAAAATTCTTATAGCCTCCAATCTTGCAACTGGAGCAAAGGTTTCATCATAGTCAATTCCTTCCTGTTGTGAATAACCTTTAGCCACAAGTCTAGCCTTGTTTCTTGTAATCACACCTTCACTGTCAGTCTTGTTTCTGAAAACCCACTTTGTACCTACAATTGATCTATTCTTTGGTCTAGGTACAAGTGTCCAGACTTCATTTCTTTCAAATTCATTTAACTCTTCTTGCATTGCTGTTATCCAGTTTGCATCTTGAAGAGCTTCCTCCACTTTCTTTGGTTCTGTTTGAGACAAGAAGGCATGATACAAACACTCATTATTTGTTGCACTTCTAGTTCTTACACTAGCATCAGGATCTCCAATTATGAGATCAGGTGTGTGTGCCTGTGTCCACTTTCTTGCTGTTGGTAAGTGGTTTCTTGCATCATTATTGGATCCTCCCCCTTGATCCATGCTCTCCTGATTCATATGTTGACTTTCTGCATTATCTGAGGCTCCCCCTGAATTGGATGGCTCAGAGTTTGAACTGTCAGAGTTTGAATCAGTTTCCTCAACTGACTCACTTGCTGTGTCTTGTTGAGCTTCTTCACGCTCCCCCTCAACTGGTTCTCTATTTTGTTCAATTTGAGAATTTCCAGTTTCTCCAGTATTTACCAGTAGAGGTTCAGAGTATGCTTCGTCAGAGTTTGTCAAACCTGCTTCATCAGAGTTTATATCATCAGAGAATAGATCTTCATTTTCAAAACGTAGTTGATCATATCCATCCTTGTCTTCAAGTCCAATTATTTTCTTGTCATCAAATGACACATGTATGGATTCCATGATCACCTTAGTTCTTAGATTATAAACTCTGAATGCTTTTGTTGACAATGGATAGCCAACAAAGATTCCTTCATCAGCTTTTAACTCGAACTTTGTCAACTGTTCAGGATGAGTCTTCAACACAAAGCATTTGCATCCAAATATATGAAAATATTTCAAATTTGGCTTCTTATTTTTCACCATCTCATATGGTGTTTTCCCATGCTTGTTGATCAATGTTGCATTTTGAGTAAAACAAGCAGTTTGAACAGCTTCTGCCCAGAAGTATGTTGGTAATTTTGCTTCATCAAGCATAGTTCTGGCTGCTTCAATTAAAGTTCTGTTCTTCCTTTCAACTACACCATTTTGCTGTGGAGTTCCAGGTGCAGAAAACTCTTGTTTCACTCCTCTTTCCTTGCAGAAAGCTTCCATGATTGAGTTTCTGAATTCAGTTCCATTATCACTCCTTATAATTTTGACTTTGTGCTGTGATCCTTTGTCCAGTAGATTTACATGATCCATCAAAGTTTGAGCAGTTTCATCCTTCTTTGACAAGAAATACACCCATGTATATCTAGTATATTCATCAACAATTACTAGAGCATATTTCTTTCTGCCCATGGACATCACATTCACTGGTCCAAAGAGATCAACATGTAGAAGATGATAAGGTTCCATTACTGAAGATTCAGATTTGCTCTTGAAAGATGACTTCTTTTGCTTGGCTTTTTGACAAGAATCACATAAGCCATCTAGACTGAGTATAGATTTTGGAAGTCCCCTTACAAGATCCTTTCTTATTAGCTCATTGATGTTGTTCAAATTGAGATGAGAGAGCTTCTTGTGCCAATTCCAACTCTCTTCATTTGACATTCTTGCAGTCAGACACACTGTTTTTCCATCAGAGTTTGTTACCAAACTTGCTTCATAAATGTTATTGCGCCTATGTCCAACTAGAACAACTTTTCCAGTAGATTTACTGATGACTTCACAGTATTCACTATGGAAATCTACATGGTTTCCTCTGTCACAGATTTGACTCACAGATAACAGATTATGCTTGAGTCCTGAGACTAGAGCTACATTTGTGATGATGACACTTCCAAGATTAATATTGCCATATCCCAGAGTGTGTCCTATGTTGCCATCTCCATAGGAAACTTTTGGGCCAGCCTTCTCCTCAAAGTCTGATAGCAGGGCTTTATTTCCAGTCATATGTCCTGAGCATCCACTGTCCAAGATAAGTGTGCTCTCTATTATACCCTGCAATCACAAACAAATACTAAGTGTTAGTTTTAAGGACCCAGACTTGCTTGGATCCTTTGTCTTTCTTAACAGTGTTAGCTTTTGCAGCGGAATTACTATCAACAGAGTTTAAGCTAACATTGTCAGACTTTACACTTGCAGAGTTTGCTCTAACCCACTTCAGATTGGGTTTTAGCTCATAATAGTTGTGATAAATAGCATGATAACTCTTGCAAGTATAAATGGAATGCCAAGTGCTCCCACAGTGTGTGCATAAAGTTTGTGGTTTAACCCTTACATAATCATTCTTTACTCCTGATGTAGAAGATAAAGAATTAATATGTTTGTTCTTAGTGCAAAATCTAGCAAGATGATTAGAACTACCACAATTATAACATGTTTTCCTTGGAGCAGCACCAGTAGGCAAATGATTATTTCTATTATTTATGCCTATCATTCCATTCCTATTTTTCTTGGATCCTTTTGGTTTCATGGCAGATTTTACCTCTTTCAGCTTATGATTGAACTGTTTCCCTGTCATCAAACCAACAGCTTCTCTTTCCATAAGTTTTTCTGTTATAATATTTTCCTGTCTTTCACAGGCTTCATCTGATTCCATATCAGCTTCTCTTATTACAACAGATTTTAACTTATTGGCTTCTGGAACAAATATCACAGGTTTAAGTTGTGGTTTAACCTTAACCTTGTCTTTAAACCTAAGTTCATCATTTTCACAATAGCCTAAACCTACAGAATCTGTCTGAAACACTTGATGAGTGTCTCTTCCAGAATCTGTCCAAGTCTTGATTATTTTTCTTTCTTTTTCTAGATCAGATTCTAATTGCTTATATCTTTTGAGCAACTCCTGTTCTACATAAACAGCATCATCTCTTTCTTTTTGAATCTGCTTCATATTTTCAAGTTCTCCTTCAAGAAACTTGTTTCTATATTTAAGACTAAGATTCTCAGATTTAATTCTCTCATTTTCAAAAGTCTGATCCCTATAGCTAACATGTACGCTTTTCAGATATACTCTTAATTCAGATATATTATCAGTATCATAAGCATAAGTAGTTAAGGGTACCTTATTTTCAGATGATTCAGTCTCATCTCTGACAGTTGCCATAAGAGCATAATTTTCTCCATCATCAGAGTCTGAAGTATCTGCCCAGTCTTTGCCTTTAGAGATGAGTGCTTTCTCAGATTTGCCTTTCTTGCACTCTGGGGCATAGTGACCCATCTCCTTACACCTGTAGCACTGGATTTCAGATTTATCCTTCTTACCAGATTTGGTCTCCCTTCCATCAGACTTTCTGAAACTTCTCCTTTCAGAGTTTGAATCTTTCTTTGAGAATCTCTTTCCCTTCTTGAAGTTCTTGAATCCCATCTTCTTGAAGGTCTTCACCATCAATGCAGCCATTTGCATCATCTGTTCTTCATCATCATCAGAGTCAGAAGCTTCATCAGAGTTTGAGTCATCATCAGAGTTTGATGACTCACTTTCAGATTTAATAACTAAAGCCTTTCCCTTGGCTTTCTTCCTTGATGATTCCTTCTTAATGGGCTTCTCCTCGACTTTGAGAGCAACAGATTTTGTCTTTTTACTCAATCTTCTATTCCTTTGTTCTATCTCCAGTTCATGAGTTTTCAACAACCCATAGATTTCATCAAGATCTGTATCAGCAAGCTCATAATTATCTCTTATTGTGGTTGTCTTTAAATCCCACTTTTCAGGTAGAGATAACAGAAACTTGAGATTAGACTCTTCAAGCTCATATTCTTTATTAACCAGAGACAGATCATTCAACAATTTACAAAATCTGTCATAAGTCTCAGTCAAGGTTTCATTAGGTCTTGAATCAAAGTGCTCATACTCCTGTGTGAGTATTGTCTTTCTGTTCTTCTTGATAGCACCTGTTCCCTGGCATCTGACTTCTAAAGCATCCCATATCTCTTTGGCAGTCTTGCAGCCAATTACTCTGTTAGACATAACATTATCTAAAGCACTATGGAGAAGATGTCTAACCTTTGCATCTTTTGCAATTGATGAGATGTCCTCAGGAGTCATATCTTTCTTTTCCTTTGGAACAGTCTTTTGTTCTTGTCCATCAACAACAGGGGACAATTTAGTTGGCATATGAGGACCATCATAGATTCTGTCAAGGTATTCTGGATCTGTAGCCTCCAGAAACATGGTCATCTTAACCTTCCAAATCGGATACTCCACTGGCCTGAGAATTGGAACCCTGATTGTTTCATATCGACTCACAGAATTGGGCTTAACCTGTTCAGCCTTAGGAGCAGTTTGATTTTCTTCAGACATGATTAATACTGTGTTTGAATCGTAAAACTGTATATATTAAACAGCTTTGGCTCTGATACCAATTGTTAGGCCGAATACACAATATAATCAAGTATGTATGAGAATAACAATAATCAAGAACACAGTTTATGAATCAACAAAAACTGTATTTATATTAACAGCTTCTCTCTTTATGATGTTAACGAATCACAAAGAGCTACTAGGTTACAAGAATAATATATTCAATGTTCGCGTCCCTTCTAGGGATAACCTATCTGTGTTTATATAGTACACAGTTACATACAATCCTTATCTAATTGATACTCCTAAAAATTAGCTATACAATTGATATCAATTAAGGATTGCTTCAGTCTTCTTTCCAGTCTCCTTAGCTGTATCAATATATTCTGCTTCTTTCCATCTTCAGAATATATTGCTTCTAGAATCTTTATCTTTGCACCGACAACTAAGTCAACTTTCATCCTGTCAGACTTTACCAAACTCTGACTGGTTTCTATGTAAATTCTTCACCCAGTCAGACTTTACCAAACTCTGACTGGCTTCTATGTAAACTCTGATATGTACCTGGAACTTAAACACTGATGAACAAACGTCAGCAATTATATCTAACACTCGATGTAAACAAATAGGCTAAAACATATGCCTTTCACAAGATGATACTCGTGAAACACTAGTGTATATTAAAATCCCCAAAAAAAGGGTAGTAAGTCCCAGGTAAGGGATAAAAAGACCCCAAGTCTCGAAAAAGACCAGTATAACTTCTATGAAATCCTAGTGCATTATCATAGAAGTTGGGGGGCAAATGATATGGGTTAAAAATAACCCTAAAGACATAATTAATATTGCATTAATTAAACCTAGATGGTCCATAAATAAGGCCCATTAATAAGGCCCGAAACTCTAATTAAATATTAATTTCGTAATTAATATTTGGGCTAGAAGTACAATCTGTATTAGGAGACGTCCAATACAGGCTTGTTCTAATACAAGTGGGTTTGTTTCAATACAAGTCCGTTATGATATGGAAACAACTCCTATAAGGAAAGATCTAGAATTTATCCTTATCTACTGTCAAGGATAAGACTTATCTTTCAAGAAAGTCAATACTTATTCACCGTCATGGATAAGACTTATCCTTCAAGAAAGTGATAATACTTATCCACCGTCAAGGATAAGATTTATCCTTCAAGGAAATCAATACTTATCCACTAGGCTTCTAAACGCCTATATAAAGGGTCTGACCCCTCATCTCAGAACTACGTTTTGGACAAAGTTCCATACGTCATCTACAACGTTTTAGACTTCATCCTCGAATAAGGACATAAAAGTCACTACGTCCTTGGTATGCCCCTGCCGCCATAGCCCCGAGGGCAACACCAAGAACTACGTTTTTATTGGCTTGATTCTCAACAATAATTGAGATACGTAGGCATCTTGTGAGGACCGATTTAGTCACGAAACACGAGAACATCCATTGAAGCTCGAAAGCTCCTAAACCCTAGCAGTAAATTTACAAGTACATTTTTTAATCCATAACAATAGCAAACCACTAGACTTGACCTAATAAAAAGTATTATATGACCTTTACTTCAATAATCAATTTAATATTTAACCATGTAAAAATATACTCCCTCTGTCCCCCTCAATTCTTTACATTGAGGGAATGACACAGAACTTAAGAAAAAGTGTAAATTAATAGAAAAAAGTAAGAAAAATGAGTAAAGTGGTGGGAACAATCAATATTTAATGTATAAAGTAGATATAGTGGAGAAAGTAGTGAATGTGATTGAATTTTATATTATAAAATGTTATTATTTTTGTTATGTAAAGAAATTAGAGAGACGTACAAAAAAAAATGTAAAAAAATGAGAGAGAAGATGAAGTATCAAACTAGATGCAACACTGGGGAACAAAAGAAAAGAAAGATCAATGTTAGAAATGAATACCACTAGAAACTAGACAGAGGGGGGGTGAATGGATAGTTTGATATATTTTTCGATCTTGAAAACTAAGTAAACAACTGTATGTGATTATGATATGTAATATGCAGAAAGTAAATAACACACACAATCACTTTAATCTACTTTGTATAAGCAAATTAAATACTACAGCTTTCCAGGAAATTCACAATCGAATTTCTGGCTTCTAAACAAGAACAGTTTGAACTTGCTTGCTTACAGAGAAAAGAGCTTAGCAAATAACTATGTGTATCTCTCTTACAGCTTACAGTTGTGTGTGCACGATATATATATTTACCTATACAAACTAGGCACACACAATATTACACAGCTACCCCTTCTGAAAGTCCAACTTGTCCTGCCATAAGAAGTTCACTGTGTCAGGAAGGACCACCTGCTTTTCGGAGTCTTTCCCGTTTCTGTAGCTGCTTGTCTCTTATCTTTCTCTCCAAGTTTAGCTGTAGATTTGCCATCTGTTCTTTGGACCACCTTGCCAGAACAAATGCTTCAGTATTTGTCTCCTTTGATTCTTGGTTCTGTACCTTGATTTGTCTTGTTATAAACGGCTAAGTGTTGATATCGTGAACTCCACTTTATCCCTGACTATGCGATCTCCCTTGTGAGGACTACGCGATATAGCCTTTGAAGACTTTGCGACATAGGTCATTTGACGACTATGCGACATAGGTCATTTGATGACTATACGACATAGGTCATTTGATGACTATGCGACATAGGTCATTTGATGACTATGCGACATAGTGCTTCTGAGGACTTCACGATCTAGGCTCCTTTGACTTTGCTGACTTCAACACTTCACGACATGTGTCTTGAGGACTTCTCGACATAGTACAAAATGGACTATGCGATATAGTACTTCACGACATGGATATTGGTGACTTCACGACATAGCTTTCTTTTGACTTTGCTATATAATGCCTTAGACAAATTCCTGCAACTTATTTCTTCATAGCCTTATTCAACTCTATCCTGCTGCATGAACACTTCTGAACTTCTACCAGGATAATTATTCAATGGCCTATATACAATCTAGATGCAAGAAACTTTACTAAGCTCATTATAAGTCTGAGCATACATGATCAAACTAATGTTCGTGAGAACAAGACAAGTACATTTAGAGACCTATACTATATCCCAGTGATAGAAATCACTAGGTCATGTAGTGTGACATAGTCACATAGTGTAGGCTTGTTAATAGTGGTATTCAGACATGTCTTGAGCCTAACAATCTCCCCCAAATTGTGAGTAAGATCCTTAGGCACAATTTCATGTCTGATAACAAGCCTAACTTACATAAAAGGAAATTTTAGTAACAGAAAGAACAATTCATGAACCTTGAGATCAGAAATTTGATTACATAGAAAAATTGAAAGCTTACAGATTACTTTTGTTGCTCAGCAGCTTCAGCTTCCAATTGCTTCTCTAGCAAATCATCATATATCTTCTTTTTCCTTATTTCTTCTTTTCTCTTCATGTCAATGATGGCTTCTTGAATTTCTTCTCTTGCAATCAGTTCTTCAATGAGAGGTGAGCCTTCCAGGTCATCAATTGCAGCTTTGAGTGCACTTTCTACATATGAGTCCAGAAACTCCATCCTTATTTTGCTTTGGCCTCCATGTGAGTTTTTGTACTCCACAATGTAAGGATTTTGTTTGACCCTGCACATCCCTTTCTGCCTTAGCTCCTTAGCCCTCTCTTCCATCTCAGCCATTTCTTTCTCTTTCTGTATGTTTTTCTTTTCATTCTCTTTCCTCATGTTTTCTTCATAATCAGCATGCATTTTCAAGTACCTGGCAATATCTATCTTCCATGTCCTTTCATCCTTTTCTTCAAAATTCAGTAAGGCATTTATCCTTTCAAGCTCATACTTATAGAAATATTGCCAGCTTCCTTGCTTCATTATTCTTTCTCTTCCATCAGTGTATTTGATATCTAGATGATCCAACCTCACTTTGACTTCAAAGATCCTTTGAGCCCTCAAAAATGCTAGGGCATCTTCATCATAGTCCTCATCTAGTGGAAGCACATTGATGCCAATAACATTTGTGAGTTTTCCAGTCTTCTTTGTTATCCTTATCCTTTTGGGTACACTCTTGATCTTCAAATGCTTCACAAGAGATACCTTTCTTGAACAAGGAGAATTAGTCTTCAGTGCCACATCACTTGGAAGTAGCTTCATTCCTTTCCCCTTCATCCACTGTAACACTCCACTGGCTGTGACTTTGTGGAAGTGTTTTCTTGAGATTATTTTAGTGGCTTCATCTTTCATCTGTGGCAATTCAGGTTCAGAAGTCATGGATAATGATTTTGGAGGATCATTGCTAACAGTACCCACCCTAGACTTAGAGTCTTGTGTTGTGGTTAAAGTACTACTAGCAATGTCCTTGACTTGCTGAATTCCACTCCTAGTTCTCTTCACTGTCTCCTTTGCCCCCTTTGTGTCATCACCATCATCTTTAGATTTCTTGGAAGATTTGCTCCTGCTGCTGTCACTTGGTCCATCCTTATTACTCCTTGAATGAGATCTCCTCCTGTAGGTTTTCTCCTCATCATCATCCTCCCCATCCTTCTTCATGTTCTTTTCTTTGATAGATTCAGGCAAAACACCATGAATCAGAAAAGATTGTAGAATGTTAATCATCTCTAATTCCTCTGCTGTCTTGACTCCTTTCTTTGCTCTCAGCATTTGCAGCACTTGATTGATCTTTGAGTTATTCTTCATTTGCAAATCTTTGGGAATGACTAGTTGGTCAATACTTCTGACTTTGGATAGACTTTGAAAAATTACTGTCCTTGGCTTGGGTATGACCTCAGGCAGTCTTTGATTTTGGTTCAACTCCAAGTCATTATAAAGACTTTCATTGTTAGCCCCACTCCTTTCAATCAACTCCAGAATTATTGACACTTCAGTAAACCTCAGTTTCTCTAGAGTTTGAAATGCTAAGTGCCACAAGCAGTTGTCCTTGCACACCATGATTATTTCTCTCAGATAAACATCCCTGATTTTCCTTACTGCAACTGTGAAGTACTTGATACCTTCCCTGAGCTTCTTTCTGTACACTTGTGCATCTCCTTGAGCATTCTTGTAGGTGGCTTTCAGAAACTCCAGGAATGCCTCATCATGATAGATGTTAGAGTTGGCAACTTCCTGTAGCTTGGCCTCAGTGATAAGTGTAGCTTGGGTAGGTTTAGCAATTGGAGTAGGTATAGCAGGTTGAGAGGTTAAGATGTCTTTAGGCATTGTGGATGGATAGAATGTTGTGGTTACTGTGCTTTTCTGACCTTGTGCATTGATGACCTCTACAGGGGGAAGATTGATTGGCTTTATTGTCTCTTCAATAAGCTTGCCCTTAAGTTTTGATTGCTTGGCAGGTGCTCCCCCTGTCTTTTTCACATTGACCTCCTTTCCTTTCTCCCCCTTAGGCTTGGGATCAGACAAGATGTCTTGAGCTTCCCCAGGAATAGGCAGGTTGAAAGATTTCATCATTGAGGTCATCATTTGTTGCTGCACCAGCAAGATGTTTGTTGTGTTGTTGCCTTGAGCATCTAGCTTGTCATTGAGTTGGCTTAGAGATGCAGATAGCATTCTGTTTTCATCTTTGAGAGAGGCCACTTCCTTTTCTAAGCCATCCACCTTGGAGAATAATTGTTGAGACTTGAAGGAGTTTAGAGATTGATCTTTGACCCTGGCAAAGTCATATTTGGAGATGTCTGACAGAGGGACTTCATCCACCAGCTTATCACCATACTGGTTTTTCCACATGACATTTAACATAGCATTGGTGGTGATGGTAGATTTTGCTTGATTTTCCAGTGTAGAAGCCAGTTTCTTGATGTTGTCTGTGACCATGGCAAGAGTCACATCCATCATGGACACATTGGAGGAGGTTTTCTGGACTTCTTTGAGGATACCATCCACCTTGGGAAAATCAGAGAGATAAGAGTTTCGTAGCTTGGTGAGGGATCTGTCTGTCTCCTCCTGAATAGAAGAAATCTCTGATTGAAGCCCTTTCCCAAGATAATGCAGAGCCTTCAACTGGTTCTTGTACACATCATTCACAGCTTCATATATGGCAACAGGAGAAAGATCCTTAGCATTTGAGCCCAGAGAGGTGAGGTATTCTTCTCTCACAAAAGCCAGGGCATCCTTGAGCTTGAGAGTCCTCTTAGCATCCAACCAGGCATCCACATTCCCCTCTGGTTCAGCTGTATCCACAATCTTCTCCTGTTGAGCTTCAACATCCTCCTTATGGCAGAGCAGGATAGCTTCATAATCAGCATTTGGAAGGTTGGAGGTGAGGAGATGTTGAGCTATCTTTGAGAACTCATCAATCTGTGCCACATGGAGATCCTGTATGGCTTCTTCTGTCATTTTGGAGGGCACAGATGATGATCCTGAAGGCCTGTCATGTTGCACAGGCTTCAGCCATTCTGACATTGTGGCCTGAGCCAAGTGAGAGCTAGTGCTAAGCACTTCATGAGATGTGAGAGTTTGAGTTTCCTCCAGCCTTGGAATGGCTGTAGGGTCTGATGTTGTCTCCATTGAAATGGGATGTGTTACAACATCAGCCCTATTTGTCTGTGAAGACATTTCCACATCCCTAAGGATGGGAGAATTAGGCACAGAGTCTCCAGTGAAAACTGGTGAATCCTCCATGTTTGTGTTGGTGTCATTAGGATATGCCTCAGCATGCATTCCCTGACCAACCAAATGTGGGTCCTGAGTGGTGAGCACAGTGTCAAGCACCATGTCACTTGAAGTTGGCTCAATCACAGGGCTGGATTGTGATTGATCAAGGGCAAGATTGTCATGAGAATGACTCTCTTGTTCAGAAGAAATTTTAGTGGAAGAATCTGAGAGAGAAGTGGGGTTCAGATTAGATTTTGGCAACTCCCCCTGAGAAATAGGAGGAGTTTCAACATTGATGTGCTCTCCACTTAGTGTTTGATCACCCTTATCACTCCTAGGATCAAGAGTGAGGTCTTGACCCTGTGCAGACTCTTTACAACTTGCAGTGGGGAGGCTGCTCTTTTCAATACCCATGACCTGTTGAGAGGCCATAGACAGTAGCAGGTGTACCCCTTTTTCCACATCTGAATCCTGTTGGGAGGATTCAGTGGTAGCTTTAGATTTTGACTTCTTCTTTGGTCTGGTGAGAGGTGACTCAGGAATCTCACTTGCTAGTTCTACAGATTCATGGATAATAGCTAGGGTTCTCTTCTTCTTCTTTTTAGGAACATCAACCTTTTGAGAGATTGATGCACTTGGCTGACTAGACTCTACAGTGGTGTTTACAGTGGGGTTGCTGGATGGGATAGGGAGGCTTGGGTTAGACTGTGAAGCTCCTTCAGTCTCAGCCTCCCCTGTCCAGGAAAGAGCATGGTATATGGGCTTATCAAGTGGATAAGACGCGAATGTGTCCTGCATATGCTTGGTCACACTCAAGATCACATCCACTTGATTCCTTGTGTCCAATGAACCAAACAGAATCTTGGACATGGACTTGGAATAAGCCAACTTTGATTTATCAATACCCTCCAAGTCATGGACATTAGCATCAAGATAATTTAAAATAACTTGAAGAAAGCGAGGGTAAAAGATGTCATTACCTCTTCCACGGACTGTCCTCCCTAGCCTTTGAGCCAATTCCTTGAGGATTATTGCTCCAACATTGATTTCCTGATTGTGGGCTAGGGAATAGGCCAGCTTCACAGCAATGTGACTGATATGGTCCCATCCTGTCTTTCTGCAAAGGAACACCTTCTGGAGTGCATCAAATAGGAATGACCACTCCCTTCTTACAAATTTCTTGTTCAGCTTTCCGGTATCTATCTCATCTGCATACCGAATGAAGGTCATGAAGTCTACAATTTGAGCATCTGTAGCTTCTTGGTCATGACCCTCCACCTTGAACCCTAATGCTTCATTTATCTCCTTCTCCCCAAACTGGAAGTGTTTGCCTCCAATTGAACAAGCTATCTCCTGGAACGAAGTTCCATCTTCCCTGGCCATTGTAGAAACCAACGCCGTTCGCCAAAATCCTTCCAATACATCAACATACAACGTGGGGTTCAAGGTTAGGGCTTGGCTGAGGTAGGAATCGTTCAGGAACCGTACAAAACACTTGTACCTGGGTTTAGCCTCAGCCTCAGAGGGAATGGTGAGAAGATTTGTTTCTTTGGGGATGGTTAAAGGAATAGAGGATGATACTGTTTGAGATTTGGGTGCCATTTCAAGAGAGAGAGTAAGAAAGAGAGTAGAGAATTTGTGCTTAGGTTAGAAAGTTTGAGAGCAATAGACAAGATGAAGAGATGCAAACGGTTAGAAAAAGGTATTTATATGATAGAGACACTGCGATATGGAGTTATGAATGTGTACAGTCTATCTGTATGTCGCGAAGTCAGAAATGGCCTGTACCGCAAAGTCTTGCAAAGTATATCGCATAGTCTCAAGAATGAACTAAGTCGCAAAGTCCTCAAGACGAAAGGATTGGGGAGACTTTGCGATATAGTAGAAATACCCTGTCTAAAGCTCTCTTTTAGGAATTTGAAGCATTTTGTCAGACTGGTATCAAATTTTGAAATAAAATTAATTTAAATCAAAATTCTGTCAAATGTGGAGACTTGTCGATATAGTTATTCTAAGTCGCGAAGTCATAAAATTAACTATGTCGCAAACTCATGAAATGAACTATGTCGCGAAGTCTCACAATCTCAACAGTTTGCGATATAAGTCTGTTTAATTTGAACTATGTCGTGAACTCTGAAAATCATCTATATCGAGATGTCTCAAAAGCTCACAACTCCACTAACAAATATGATTTTGAAAAATATGCAGTAAAATACTGAAATATTTATAAATCATATCTCAGCTAATTTTCACTCCAAACAAATAGATCATTTAAATACAGTGAAAATTTACTGCTGCAACAATTAACCAGCATATTTACTTAGAACAACTGAATGAAGGATTGAGCATTCCAATTTCACTCACAAGTCTGTTGAAGACTGCTTCATTCAGAGGTTTAGTAAATATGTCAGCTAATTGTTTCTCAGTTGGAACATAAGAGACTTCTATGGTACCATTTGCAGCATGTTCCCTAATGAAATGGTACCTGATCTCAATGTGCTTTGTAGTAGAATGATTAACAGGATTGGCAACAATGGATATTGCACTAGTATTATCACACATCAGAGGAATGTGTTCTAACACTAGTCCATAATCCATGAGTTGATTTCTAATCCAAAGCAATTGAGCACAGCAACTTCCAGCAGCAATGTATTCAGCCTCAGCTGTGGATGTTGCTGTGGATTGTTGTTTCTTACTAAACCAGGACACTAACCTTTGACCTAGGAATTGACAGCTTCCAGAGGTGCTCTTCCTGTCAATTCTGCATCCAGCATAATCAGAATCTGTATAACCAACCAGGTTGAACCCAGTGCCCTTTGGATACCATAGCCCAAGATTAGGAGTCCCCTTCAGATATTTGAAAATTCTTTTGATGGCCATCATGTGAGATTCCTTGGGATCAGACTGGAACCTTGCACAAAGGCATGTGGCAAACATGATGTCTGGCCTGCTAGCTGTGAGATAGAGTAGGGATCCAACCATTCCTCTATAGACCTTGATATCAACTCTCTTGCCTTTCTTGTCTTCATCCAGCTTGATTGCAGTAGACATAGGAGTTTTAGCTGGGGATGACTCTTCTAAACCATATTTCTTTAAAAGATCCTTGACATACTTAGATTGGTTTATAAAGATGCCATCCTCCCTTTGATGTACTTGCAGGCCTAGGAAGTAGGTTAACTCTCCCATCATACTCATCTCATATTTACTTTGCATCAACTTAGAGAACCTTTCACAGAGTTTTTCATTTGAAGAGCCAAAGATGATATCATCCACATAGATTTGAACAAGAATGATATCATTTCCATGCTTCTTGAAGAATAGGGTTTTGTCAATTGTACCCCTGGTAAATTGATGCTCAAGAAGGAATTGAGATAGAGTTTCATACCAGGCTCTTGGTGCCTGTTTGAGTCCATAGAGTGCCTTGAGCAGTCTATACACAAAGTTTGGGAAGTCTTCACTTTCAAAGCCAGGTGGTTGAGACACATAGACTTCTTCAGCAAGATCACCATTGAGAAATGCACTTTTCACATCCATTTGATACACCTTAAAATCTGAGTGAGCTGCAAAAGCCAGGAAGATTCTTATGGCTTCCAGTCTTGCTACAGGTGCAAATGTCTCATCATAGTCAATGCCTTCTTGCTGACAATATCCTTTGGCAACCAGCCTTGCTTTGTTTCTAACTACCACTCCTTCTTCATCCATCTTGTTTCTGAACACCCATTTGGTGTCAATAACATTCTTTCCTTTTGGAGGTGGCACTAGTTCCCATACCTTGTTTTTCTCAAATTGATTCAACTCTTCTTGCATGGCAACAATCCAATCAGAAATCTTCAAAGCTTCTTCAATTAATTTAGGTTCCTCTTGTGACAGAAAGCAGCTATACAGACAAGTATTTAATGTTGCCCTTCTTGTTCTAACTCCCTCACTAGGATCTCCAATGATTTGATCCCTAGTGTGGGCTCTGTCCCATTTCCTTGTGTGTCCCTGTTCATTTCCTTGATCTGTTCCAAGCTCATTTTGGTTGACAGTTGCATTCTCTTCTTCTCCCCCTGTGTTTGTGAATCCTTGCACAGGTGTTTGAAGAAGATTGTCAACGTCAAGAATTTCATTTTCTAGAACAGTTTGAACAGGGGGTTCATCTTCACTTTCAGAATCCTCAAGATAACCTTGATTCTCAAATCTCAATAGCACACTGTCTTGATCACTTGTTTTCAGTCCTGGAGTTTTCTTGTCATCAAAGGTAACATCCATGCTTTCCATGACTTTGTGTTGCTCAGGTACAAACACTCTGTATGCTGTCCTTTCCAGAGAGTATCCAATGAAGATACCTTCAAATGCCTTAGCATCAAATTTTCCAACATGCTCAGAGGTATCTTTCATCACAAAGCACTTGCTTCCAAACACATGCAGGTGCTTGAAGGATGCTCTTTTTCCAGTCATTAATGAGTAAGGAGTTTTGCCAGACTTCTTATTGATTAATGTTCTATTTTGCACATAGCATGCTGTGTTAACAGCATCAGCCCAAAAGCTAGTGGGTAGCTTTGCATCCAGCAGCATTGTCCTTGCAGCTTCAATGAGAGTTCTATTCTTTCTCTCAACTACTCCATTTTGTTGAGGTGTTCTAGGAGCTGAGAATTGTTGAGAAATTCCTTTATCTTTGCAAAACTCATAGAATGTTGAATTTCTGAACTCAGTCCCATTATCACTTCTCAAAGCAACTACAGAGGCACCAGTGCTTTGTGCTTCTTTATCAACTCTCTTGATATGCTCTATTATGACTTGGGGTGCTTCATCCTTGGAGAATAGGAATTCCACCCAAGTATATCTTGAATAGTCATCAACCATCACTAGAGCATATTTCTTTTTGGAAAGGGACATTACATTCACAGGGCCAAATAAGTCCATGTGAATTAGTTGCAGAGGTTTTGAGTTTGTATTGAGCAGCTTGTTCTTGTGACTTGATCTTTTAATCTTCCCTTTCTGACAAGCTTCACATGCTCCATCTTGCACAAACTCCAAGGCAGGAAAATCCCTGATGAGTTCTCTCTTGGTTAGAGAGTTCATTGCCTGAACATTCAAGTGAGACAGTTTCTTGTGCCACAGCCAGAATTCCTCATTTGTGGCTTTTGTGTAGAAACAACAAATTTCTCCCTTATCTGCAGCCTTGAGATTAGCTACAAACAAGCTTCCTTTCTTCACACCAGTTAGAACAACTTCACCACTTTCCCTTTTTGAGATTGAACAAAGGTCTTCATCAAATTCCACTTTGAAGCCTCTGTTGGTAAACTGTCCAATACTCAAGAGATTATGCTTCAGTCCTTCAACAAATGCTACATCTTCAATAATGACATTTCCAGATTCAACACTGCCATATCCCATTGTATAACCAATGTTGTCATTTCCAAAGGTTACTGATGGGCCAGCCTTTTCCTCAAAATGTGATAGCAGGGCTATATCACCAGTCATGTGACTTGAGCATCCACTTTCCAAGATCCATATGACTCTTTTATTCCTGTTGCCCTGCATTCACAAAGTGACTAAGTTGTTTTTGGTACCCACACTTGGTAGGGTCCAGATGATTTAGAAACATTTTGATTAATAATTCTTCTGTCATAAATTGCATTTCTCATAGTAGGAGACTTCACTTTTTCTGTGGCTTTGGAGTTTACACTCTTAGGCTCACATGAAGTTTTCACCCTCTCAACCCTGATTGGGGACCCTGTCCTATGAGAATGTATGTGTGTGTGTGATTCACCAGATTGTGCAGAGTCAAGTTTATGTTTAAGAGATAAACAGTTAGCAATCACAGTCACATAGCATGTCATGCAGTTTGGCTTACCACAGAAAGAATCATGACTAGAATTTATGCTAGCAGAAAGGTTACTTAGGTTATCAACTTCAACAATTTCAGGCTTACTACACTTATGAGTCAAATGATTAACAGATAGGCATTTTTGACATTGTTTCCTGGGAGCATTTGGCACATAAGCATAGTTGTTTCCTTTGTTAACACCAACTTTACCATTTCTGTTTTGTTTCCTTTTCTTAGCAACTTCTTTCTTTGCTTTAGGACTCTTGACAAGATTGTCTTTGGTCTCTTTCTGATTGACAAGTTCAGGAAATGAAGAAGTGTTCTTAGCAGCCTCATCTTCTTCAAGTAGTTGTTGCTTGATGATCAGTAGTTCCTCATCAAACTCAACAACACTCTTCTTGAAGATGGGCTGTTCAACACTTGACAGTATGGTTGGGGCATTTTTGTTTGTAAAAGTTTCCTTTCCTTTGCCCTTGACTTTCTTCCTTCCCTTGTCATTATCATAGTCAAAACCAACTCCAACCTTGCAGTCTTCAGTGTGTTCCTTGTGGTAGGTTTGAATAAGTTCAGAGGAGTTTTTGAAGCTTCTAAGTTTCAGTTCAGTTTCAGCAATTTGTTCTCTAAGAGCATTCTCTATCTGCTCAGCACAAATCACTTTGTTTTTAAGATACTCAACCTCCTTTTTCAAACCATCCAGGTTCACAACCATTAACTCAAGTTGCTCATTCTTTTCTGTAAGCTCAACATTCTTAGCAGTTAGTCTGTCAATTTCTTCATTAGCCACTAACATGCTAGTATGAATATTAAACATCTCAGTGCTCATATCTTCAACAGTTTGCTTATATTGAAGGGGAGTCATATCAAGAGAAGTAAGAATAGGTACCTGACTTGAATCACCTTCATCAGAGAATGCCATCAAGGCATAGTTTGAGTACTCTTGTTCTTCTTCTTCATCAGAGTCATCCCAGCATTTTCCCTCAGCAATAAAAGCTTTGCCCTGTTGTTTCTTGAGTAGAGCCTCATACTTAGCTTCAAGCTCTAAGTATGCTTTGTCCTTCTTGACTTGTTTAGGCTTTTTGCACTCAGTGGCAAAATGCCCAAGTTCATTGCAGTTATAGCACCTTATTTTGGTCCTATCCACACTTCCTGTCTTGTATCCGCCTTTAGCAGCACCAGCAATCCCTTTTCCTTTATTGAAGGTGTTTGAGCCACTAGATCCACCAGTGTTTCCATTATTGAACTTGGACCTAAATGGCTGCTTTCTTTTAAACCTTATGTTAGGATACCTCCTAGCCATATAAGCAAAAGATTTGTTTTCCATTTTGTCCAGCTCATCTATACTGTAGAACTCATCCTCTTCAGGTAAATCATACACAACCTGAGTTTCATCACCAGTGTCTTCAACTTCTAGTTCCTCAATCTTGACCTGACTGATTTTAAGAGAGTCCATTCTTTGACTTAGGTTGTCAGCAATAAGTGCACAGGAGGTATTAGCCACTAACCCTTGCTTTGCTTGAATAGATCTCTTTTGAAACAGCTCTAACTCATATGTCTTTAAAACACCATACAACACATCAAAACCAATCTTTGTCAGATCTCTTTCTTTAAGAGAAGAGATTCTTGGTTCCAAGTGATCTGGCAGAGTTAGTAGAAACTTCATATTGAGCTCTTCTGTTTCATAGTGTTTGTCATAGAGTTTGAGCTCGTTTATCAGCTTGTTGAATCTCTCAAACACTTCTGTGATTCCCTCTTTTGGCTGAGCCATGAAGGCTTCATATTGTGAAACAAGAATCTGCTTCTTGTTCTTTCTTACTTCAGTAGTTCCTTCACAGAGCACTTCTATAAGATCCCACATCTTCTTGGCACTAGTACAATGAGCAACAGTGCCATACATGTTGAAGTCCATAGATTCACAAATGATAAGTTGAAGATGTCCATCCAATGCCACTTTTTCCTTTTCAGGATCAGTGTATTTTAAGGGATCTTTGGGCACATGTTTTGCTGGTATAATCTCAGTGCCACTGGTTGTTTCACCAATCTCGATCATTGGAATGAAGGGACCATGCTTTAGAATATCTAAATACATGGGGTTAGAAGCTTTGATGAAAAGCAACATCTTCTTCTTCCATAAACTGTAGTGCTCCTTGTTAAAGGGAGGAATCTTGATACTGCTTAGTTTCTGTGAACTCATTCTTGATCTTTTCCTGTTTGTACGTTAACAGCCTACGCTTTGATACCACTTGTTAGAAATGAATACCACTAGAAACTAGACAGAGGGGGGGTGAATGGATAGTTTGATATATTTTTCGATCTTGAAAACTAAGTAAACAACTGTATGTGATTATGATATGTAATATGCAGAAAGTAAATAACACACACAATCACTTTAATCTACTTTGTATAAGCAAATTAAATACTACAGCTTTCCAGGAAATTCACAATCGAATTTCTGGCTTCTAAACAAGAACAGTTTGAACTTGCTTGCTTACAGAGAAAAGAGCTTAGCAAATAACTATGTGTATCTCTCTTACAGCTTACAGTTGTGTGTGCACGATATATATATTTACCTATACAAACTAGGCACACACAATATTACACAGCTACCCCTTCTGAAAGTCCAACTTGTCCTGCCATAAGAAGTTCACTGTGTCAGGAAGGACCACCTGCTTTTCGGAGTCTTTCCCGTTTCTGTAGCTGCTTGTCTCTTATCTTTCTCTCCAAGTTTAGCTGTAGATTTGCCATCTGTTCTTTGGACCACCTTGCCAGAACAAATGCTTCAGTATTTGTCTCCTTTGATTCTTGGTTCTGTACCTTGATTTGTCTTGTTATAAACGGCTAAGTGTTGATATCGTGAACTCCACTTTATCCCTGACTATGCGATCTCCCTTGTGAGGACTACGCGATATAGCCTTTGAAGACTTTGCGACATAGGTCATTTGACGACTATGCGACATAGGTCATTTGATGACTATACGACATAGGTCATTTGATGACTATGCGACATAGGTCATTTGATGACTATGCGACATAGTGCTTCTGAGGACTTCACGATCTAGGCTCCTTTGACTTTGCTGACTTCAACACTTCACGACATGTGTCTTGAGGACTTCTCGACATAGTACAAAATGGACTATGCGATATAGTACTTCACGACATGGATATTGGTGACTTCACGACATAGCTTTCTTTTGACTTTGCTATATAATGCCTTAGACAAATTCCTGCAACTTATTTCTTCATAGCCTTATTCAACTCTATCCTGCTGCATGAACACTTCTGAACTTCTACCAGGATAATTATTCAATGGCCTATATACAATCTAGATGCAAGAAACTTTACTAAGCTCATTATAAGTCTGAGCATACATGATCAAACTAATGTTCGTGAGAACAAGACAAGTACATTTAGAGACCTATACTATATCCCAGTGATAGAAATCACTAGGTCATGTAGTGTGACATAGTCACATAGTGTAGGCTTGTTAATAGTGGTATTCAGACATGTCTTGAGCCTAACAATCAAGCATACAGTATGACTGTATGAGATTATAGACTCATCCAACTTAGGAATAACATTAGTTACCGAAGCATACATCGAAAACTTCATCCTATAAAATCCAAGAAATGTTTAACTCCAGAAAACATTTGTAAGTTGCTTTTTTATGTGTTAATGGAGGAATCATTAAAAATTACTATTGTTTTCAGAATTTTTGATTTTTTATTCAAAACGCATCTCTTTTATTGCAATCAAATTTGTCATTTATGCTATTTGGGTCATTCAATTTTAAAAATTGCGACAAAAAAATACCCAGTATTCTTCTCTCGGTGACATTTATTTATAGAACTTCTTTCTATTAATAATAGCCCAACATGGGGCAATAATTGGAGGGACATTTTATTCAATCTAAATTGGCAAGACATTTTAATGCATTTGAAATGTCCAAATTGCCCTTTTGTTTATTATTTTTTAAAAAATTGTTGTTGCAAAAATTCGAACTTGGGTCTATACAATAATTTGCACCTCCTCTTACCACCGCACCACTCTATTACATGTGTTGTAAATTACACACATCATATGTGTGTGTCGCTTCAGTAGAGAAATATTTGATATTATTATTATTATATATCTATTTTATTATAGCCCAATAAAAGCAATGATTCACGAGACATTTAATCTAATCTAAATTGGCGAGACATTTTATTTAATTTAAAATATTTAAATTTCCCTTGTGTTTACTTTTTTTTAAAAAAAAATTGTTAATGAATGGAATCCAACTTAGGTTTATACAATAATTTGTTCATCTTCCACTATTCAGTCATACGTGTTCTCTATCAAACACATTATATGTATGTGTGTGTCGCGTGAGTAGAGGAGTATTTGATATCTATTATTATATCGATTAACATAATCTTATAATAGGTGAGATAATTTAACTATTGAAAAAATATAAAAGGTACTCTATATAATTTTTTAGTTATAAAAAATATAAAAGGTATTCTATATAATATTTTTAGGATTTTATCTCACGGTTCTAATTGATTTCTATTTTGTCCTTATTTGTAAAACTTATATGAAAAAAATTAGTTGAAAAAATATAAAAGGTATTATATATAATATTTTTAGTTATACACAATATAAAAGGTTTATCTAACGGTTCTCATTAATTTGATTGGAAATATCTAACGGCTGTGGAATGAGTGAACAAACCATGGGGACCAGACTACCAACCAAACTTTTATTGTTCTATCTATTATATAATAGTATAGATAGATAATGTTGTTAGAAAAAAAGAAATTTTAGTTATAAAAAATATAAAAGGTACTCTATATAAAATTTGTAGTATTTTATTTAACGATTCCCATTGATTTGATTGGAAAGATCTAACGACTGTGGATCTAACGGTTCTCATTGATTTCACTGGAAAGGTACTTAAAATTTGTAGTATTTTATTTAACGGTTCTCATTGATTTGATTGGAAAGATCTAACGACTGTGGATCTAACGGTTCTCATTGATTTCATTGGAAATGTACTTAATTCACGTGAACATACTAGAAAATTCATTATATATTAAATTTTAATATTATGCATGTACACATTCTACAATGCAAATTACATTTCACAAACAAGAAAATGTTTCATTGTACACATTCTATAATGCAAATTACATTTCACAAACAAGAAAATGTATCATTCGCTCCATGAGCTAAATTAGTAAAATCGTGTAGGTTAATGTCTATATGTAACATAATCATATTTTGACATAGATCTTACACATAACAAATATCATAAGTATCGAATTTACTCATTTCTTAACTCAAAAACACCTTAACCAAGAATATTTTTCAACGCTAACTATCTCACTACAGAGATCAAGTCCAGCTTTTGTACCCACAATGAGACGTTTGTCAAACGATATATAAATTATCATAAACACCGAACTACTTAGAAGTTAAAACAATTATGCTAGATAGTGACCCGTGTCTTGCACGGGTTTTCATGCTAGTTAATATCAGTGATCCATCCTTCCCTGTCTTAATTTTGAGAAAAAGATATAGGGCCTGTTTGGCTTCTATTTTATAAGCCGGCTTATTAACTCCTTATATATAATAAGCGTAAGGGAGATCTTATCCAAAATTTTGGTCGGTCACTGTACTACCAAAAGTATATGATCTGTTGGATTAAAAACTATAAATATTCAAATAGATTAGGACCGTTAGATATAATATTAAAAATTGTATTTGATTAATAATAGGATAGTATTTAAATACAAAAAGGTGTATTTTGATAATTTAAACCAATTATAAATAGGTTTCCTATATTGAATAGAAATCTTTATGTAAAAAAACGTAATTATCTTTTCTCTTTAGTTTATGGATAGTTCCAGTTAGATAAAAATTATTAAATCATAATTAAATTAAAGATAATTTTGTTAGCTTCGCATGGGCTGTAAAATCGTTAAAATCTGTTGTCTAAAACTCAAGATAGAGCCCAAACAATAAAGTGATTATCTAAATTTTAATAAATATTTTTTTTATTGTAGCACCAATTTAATTTTTTTCCTAATTATTTTAAATTTATAAATTCTATTTTTATTTCAATAAAATATTAAAATCAATTTAAGAAAAAATTAAAATTGATTTGGTCCGTGTACGATCACTATACGACCAAATTAATAATTACAGTTAGATCTTAAATAGATCGATGAGAATTGTTAGATCTAATATTAAAACGTGTATCTGATTAATAAAATAATTATATTTAAATACTAAAAAGTGTATTTTGATCATTTAAAAGCTTTCTATGTAAAAATTCTTAAATATCTTTTCTCTTGAATTTATGTATAGTTCCAATTAGATAATAATTGTTAAACCAAATATCAAGATAACAATTCATATTGATTACAATATAAAACATTATCAATATAATGCTCATGTATATCATACTAACAATGATACACGAGAACTCATGTACATAAATAAATTTAAACACTTTTTTTTCTGAAGGAACATAACAATTTGATTAATCCAAATTATAATTATATTATTTTACAGATAACAAACAAAAAAAGGATAATATCAAAATATTATTAAAATATTGAGGGTTTCATATTCATAAACGATAATTTTGAATATAATACCTATATTAAAATGTGTATTTGATTAAATGTATGATTATATTTAAATACTAAGAAGTGTGTTTTGATAATTTAAACCAATTATAAATTGGTTTTCTATATTGAATTGAATTCTTTATGTAAAAATTCTTAACCATCTTTTCTTTTCGGTTTATGGGTAGGTCAACTGGTCAAGTTAGATAATAATTATTAAACCATCATTAAATTAAAGATAATTTCGTTAGTTTCGCATGGGTCGTAAAATCGTCAAAATTCAATTTATAAAACTCAGGATAGAACCTAAATAGTAAAGTGAGTATCTAAATTTTAATAAATATTTTTTTTTATTTTTGTAGCACCAATTTATTTATTTTTCCACTAATTGTTTTAAATATAGAAATTTTATGTTTCTTTCAATAAAGTATTAAAATTAATTAAGAATAAATTCAAATCGATAAAGAATATAATAGTATGAGAATAAAATTTTATATAATCATAACATAAATTTTATTCTGTTTAATAATTTTTAAGTAATAATGTATTTTAAAATTTTATATACACTGTAAATAAAACCGGAACATTAAAAGTAAAAGCAGTTAGTAAGATACTTATATCAGTATATAATTGATATCCTTATTATATTAAATCCGAGAAAAGTTCTATGGAGACTGGAGACCGAGACCACATCTTACACCATTCGTTTCTATCTAATCCAATGGTGCATATTATTTTGTTTTACACACTTATAAATTGGTTGTATGTAGGCATATAGAGCTTATACGTTACCAACAACGTTAACTACAATAAGCATTACATTCATTCTCACGTCTTCCATTTTTTTTATTCAAAAAATTTGCACAATTTTAATATTCTATGTTATTTTGTTTGCAAAACTTTTTACTTTCAATTATTGTATTCATAATTTTTTAGTGCAATATATTATTATTTTAATTTAGTGCATTACTTTAGTTGCAAAACATTATTATTTTACTATTTTATTCTTTATTTTTGCATAATTTATTTTTTTACACATTTTTTTCATTGTTATGCAGTAAGCATTGGTTTTTTTTTATTTGTAAAACATATTTTTTATATGCAGAACTTTTTGTTTATAATATTTGTAGTACGATGTTTAGTGATATAGATCCTCCCAAATCCTCCCAACTTGCTGAATAAAATGTCGGATGTTGTAGGTTTTAAGAACGTGGATGGTTAAAAAGAACAACATGTGTAATTGTGTATAATAATATAATTTTGTTATGTTTAATTTTATGAAGTATAATAAAAAATGATGACCATTGAATTCAAGTTAATCTAAGGGTTTAGAATTGGTCTCCAGCTCTCCACCTTTTTGTTAGTCTCCGCTCAACCCATATAATAAACATAATAGAGATCTTATCCAAAATTTTGATCGTACGGTCTTGGACAACCAAACTAATAAGGACCATTAGATCTTAACTAGATAAATGAAAATCGTTAGATCAAATATTAAAAAAGTGTATTTTATTAATAATAGGATTATATTTAAATTCTAAAAAGTGTATTTTGATAATTTAAACCAAATATACCAAATATAAATAAGTTTTCTATACTAAATAGAATTCTCCATGTAAAAAATTCGTGACTTTCTTTTCTCTTTCATGGACAATTCCAGTTATATAAAAATTGTTAAACCATCTTTTAATTAAAGATAATTTAGTTATCTTCATGTGGGGTGTAAAATCGTTAAAATCTAATTTTTAAAACACAAGATAAAACCCAAATTAGTAGAGTGGGTATTTAAATTCTAATAATAATTATTACGTCATCATTATTTTAATGCCAATTTAATTACTTTTTTCTAACTATTTTAAATTTATAAATCTATGTTCAAAAATTCAAATCAATCTAAGAAAAATTCAAATCAACAAAGAATATAATAATATGAGGATAAAATTTTATAAATTTGTGCATATTTTTTTATCCTATTTTATTAAATTTTATATCATAACTAATTAAATATTATTTATTATTAAATAATAAATTATACGCAAATGGTGATTTTGTTTTATAAGAACTGATAGAGACCTAATTTCATTGTTAGCAGGACTATATTCATATTTAAAAATACCGTATTTTGAAATTTTAGACTCAGCTACAGAATAGGCCTAACTTTTTTAACCTATATACATTGTAAATTATTAAATTCGAAACTTTAAAAGTTTGTTAATAAATTAGTATAGTACTTTTTTGAAAAATCGTACTTTATAAAAAATATTATCAAATAACACATGTCTGCAAGAAAAAAAAATGAAAAATTCTTATTTTTCAAAAAAACCTGTAAATTTTAATATGTTGTTGGTATATTCAAACCTTAGATCATTCTATGTGATAATTTTACTGTTATATCTAACGTTTCTCAACAATTTAATTTGAAAGATCTAACGATTATGGATTGAGTGATCAAACGACCAGAAAGAAAGCTTTCATTATTTAGTATTTAATATAATAACATAGATATTTACGGTATATACTATAAAAAAATGAATTTTAGATAGAATTTTGATCGTCACGGTGTACTACTTTAAAAGAAGAACTATTACAAAAAAAATTATATTTTAATTGATAATTTATTTTCTCAAAAGTTCAAAGTTTCCGCATCATTAACATATTACAAAAAGAGTATATTATATTTTAGCAATAAATATTTAAAAAATATAAATATTAAAAAAACTAATGATGTTATCCTGGCAGTTTGGTCCTAAATACCGCCAAAACATTCTCAACAGTTAGATCCAATACTTTTAAAAATAGACGATCAAGATTATATCATATAAAAAGAAGTTATTATCTAAAAATGATATAACTTAAAAGATATTATATTAGGATTGAATTTTCCAAAAAGTTAAAACATAAAAATAGTTGTAATTAAATAAGGAAACCCATTTAATATCAAAATAATAAAAATCGTTTAATCTTAAATGGATAGGTGAAAACCGTTAGATTTAATATTAAAAACTGTATTTGGTTAATAAATGATATTCTAATAATCTAAACTACATATAAGTAGATTTCCTAAATCGAATAGAATTTTCAATACTAAATTTCGTCACTTTATTCTCTTTTTAGTTTTAGAATAGTTTTTAATTGAAAAAGAACTATTAAACCACAACTAAATTAAAGATTATTTTGTGAATTTCATGTGGACTGTAAAATTGGTCAAATCTAACTTTTATAACTCAATATAAACAAATATTAAATTGAGCGTGTAAAATATAATAAATATCAAATTTTTAACTATAATATTTTTTGGCTAAATCTTTTTTAACAATAATTTAATCATGTAAACTAATAACTTTTAAATATTAAAATATTCATAAATAAATATAATTATAAATATTAAAAAAACAATCGTGTGTTCCATGGATAATTAAAATATAATTATAAACAAAATAATTATAAATAAAATTTAAGTAACCGTGCATCGCACGAGCTATAAGCTAGTGTATTATAAGTTGATAAAAGCTTATAAGGGGTGTTTGTGTACTCAGCTTATTTGATAACTTATAACTTATAAATTAATAAGTTGAATGTTAGAAATCACCAACATTTTACTTAACTTATCAACTTATTCTTTGATTTCTTTATTTTTTTAATACTTTATATTTTTACCTTTTTATTTTTAAATATTTTTTTAATTTAAAATGCAAGTGTTGAAATCATTGTATTTAATAATTATTTTTTCAAATTTAAGTAAATTTATCCAAACACCCATATAACTTATAAGAATCCATCAACTTATCACTTACTCATTTTAAGTTATAAGTCAACTTTTTTGTGATACCCCAAACACGTACATAATCTAAACATGTCGGCAACACATGAACAAACTCATTTACATGATTTAGACCATGGGCAAAATTTGTGTGATACTTTATTATATTCGTTTTCCTAATCAGCTAGAAGTTCATCTTCCCTTGTAAATGTTCGTAAAATGATGATCATATTGAGTTTCTGTAGTTTGACATATTGGAGGAAATTAAAAAAATGAGAAAGATTAAGTAACAAAATTATAACTAGGGTTTTGGAGATAGATGCATTCGGTAAAAACTGAACCGAATCAATTTTTTTTTCGATTAATCAAAACTGAAATGTTGGAAAAGTGGTTACCGAAATTCAACTTTTCTTTAAGTACATGTATTTTACAATTTTTTCCAAACACATTCAAATTGTGAACCTTGTCGAATATTTTATAAATAAAATATGTAAACTTGTATTTTAATCGATTCAGTTGGATTTTTGAAAAAAGCCAATATACAAATCTTGTGTTATATAAATAACTAGGTTACTAAACCGCGTTTCGCAACGGTATTATAATATATTTGTTAAGAAAAAGAATATTAGAATAAAAATTGTGAAATTAATATCTATAAAATTATTTATATTATCAAATAAAATATATTCTATAATTAAAACACTTTTTTCTAACAAATTATACTCCTCTTCAAAAAATATCATGGCCAATTACCTTTAAATTAAAGCATCCCGTGATATTTTTGGAAAAAGAGTAGATTTTGTTAAAAAAAATGTTTTAATGATAAAAGGTAATAAGCTAGTTATTATTTTTATATTATTTATTATTAATGGTAATATGTTTTAAATTAAAGGTAATTGCCCGTGATATTTTTGAAAAAATGAGTAGATTTTGTTATAAAAAAAGTGTTTTAAAGATAAAAGACAATCATCTAATTACTATTTTATATTATTTTATTAGTTATTTTCATCCTATTAATAAACATTTTTTTCTCAAGCGACATTATGGGGAGAGAGTCTCCACTGATTTGCAATTTAGTAGAGAGGTGAGTAAATCTCTCTCTCGGGGATGACACATACGGTGTATCCAGATTTGTATAAATTTTACTATTTTTTGTGGTAGAAAAGCTAATTGTATCTGCATATAAGAGTAAATAAATGGTTAAAAAACTAATATAAGAATTAAATCAATAATATCAATGAAACAAATATTTTTATAATATCTAATGATATTCGTTCAATCGATATAAGATAGATTTATATATGTGCAATTTCTAAAACTATATATTATAAAAAACATTAATAAAGATAATTATTTTTAAATTTTTTAATCTGGGTAGATGTGACAATTATTATATAGGGTCCACCATCCTCCTTGTATAAATTTGTATCAACCATCTCGGCCAACTTTTCCCACAAAGTTATGGTACTGGTGGTGGAGCAGTTTAAGAAAAAAATTAGAACAAATTAAATAAGTAAAACAAATAAATTGGGGTAACCAAAGAAGTAATATAAAATTACAAGAACAATAAAAAACAATTAACATTTATATTAAAATTAATATAATGCACAACTTACTAATTTGTGACAATTTTGAGATCTCTTTTTTTTCCAACCGTCTTTGACAACTTCAATGCCACCCAAGTAGGTCAAGCAGCCCACAACATCTAAATCAACATAGAAAAAATAATATTAGAACATGATAGTTTGAATTATAACTTATATAATTGTATTACTTATATATTACTCTAATATATTACTGCATCAAAAACCTGAGAGTATTTTGGTGTCATTAATACGTGCATCAATCATATCCGGACATATGAACTGAAATCCATGCAGTGATATGTTGACGATGTCTTCTTTCAATCTCTTAGACAACGTTATGCGTATGAAGAGAAATTTAGACCCATGTGATAGTGGTCTATATTTTCTGTACTTGAAACAACTTTCAGATTTTTGATGTTGTACACGGAGCCTTCCTCTAAAAGATTTTTGAACCGAGAGACCAGAATCTTCGGTATCGTAGCATGGATCAAATTTTCCTATCATACAACATATCTTAGAAAAGTTAATAACATCATACAATTTGACAAACTAATAAGTTATAAGTATATTGATTTATTAACCTTTTCATCGATCAAAATCATGTCAAGACTGATCAGTTCTTCAGTATTTAGATTGACAGATTCCCACATTCTACACACTCGTACTCTTATCATCCAGGTATAGCTGATGTCGTTCAAAGCATCCAACATGGTGTAGGCCATAGTTGTATTGATTGTAAATATGGTTGTAAAAATTTGAAGCTATGTAAAAAAGTTTCGGTGTAGATTTTTTGTTATGAATGACCTTTAATTTATAGGTGTTTGTAAGGTGAATAACATGGAAATCCATTATGTTTAAAAGTCAAGAAGTATTATAAAAGAAAAGTTCTATAAAATTTGAAAATAATAAAAGAAAGTTCTATCAAGTTTGAAAATATAAAAGAAAGTTTTATCAAGTTTGAAAATAATAAAAGAAAGTTCTATCAAGATTAAAAATAATAAAAGAGAAAATTGCAATTATTAACATAAGAGCCTACAAATTCGAAAATAATAAGGAAGTTGTAATTTTCTAAATCAAAGAAAGTTCTATCAAGTCCTACAAATTCGAAAATAATAAAGAAGTTGTAATTTTCTAAATCAAAGAAAGTCCTATCAAGTTTAAAAATAATAAAAGAAAGTTCTATCAAGCCTACAAATTCGAAAATAATAAGGAAGTTGTAATTTTCTAAATCAAAGAAAAGTTCTATCAAGTTTGAAAATAATAAAAGAAAGTTCTATCAAGCCTACAAATTCGAAAATAATAATGAAGTTGTAATTTTCTAAATTAAAGAAAGTTCTATCAAGTCCTACAAATTCGAAAATAATAAGAAAGTTGTAATTTTCTAAATCAAAGAAAGTTCTATCAACTTTAAAATAATAAAAGTGTAATTTTCAATTTCCATCCTACAAAATCGAAAATAATAAAGGAAGTTGTAATTATTAAAATTAAAAATTGTGAAAAATTGAGAAAATTAAAAAAACAGAACGAAGCGATCTGAGAGCGTCACCTCACCGCCTCCGTCTTATGCTTGATATAAGTATATTGATTACACGAGTTGATATATGATCAAATTGAAATGAAGCCGAGAATCTGAAACCCAACTTGAGACTAATTTGCACCACAGACTTGAGAATTTCAAGATTTAAATATTTAAATATAACAATTTGTCGGGAGCAAAGAGTTTGGATGAGCATGAGAACATGTAATAGACAGAAACAAGGAGTTCTTTCGTAGTTTCTTATATTAGTATAGTGCGTTAAGATCACTTGACCCACACACAGGCCACACCACTGACAGCAGCAATAATATACAAAGTTTCAACCGCGTACTCATATCATATGACATATCTAATGGATTCAAGGCAAGTGCATTTTGTCACCAATTTTATGCAATAAACTAGAAGTTCACTATCAATTACTATCAGTTTTACAGGAAGAATCATTCTATGTTTTATGGCTATCTAGTTAATTTGCGATCATTGACTTCTTTTAATTTATAGAACATTAACATATTTCTTATTAATAAAAAATTGTAGATGATCGTTATAATTTATAGTTTTTCAAACTGCAACCATCATTTTGAAACTCGGGATAAACTTTGATAATCAAAATACAACTAACTCTTGTTTTTTGAATTACCTACGTGGTGGTGTGTGTATTGATTCATATGCTCACAAGTCACAGAGTTCTTTAATTACTTCATGCGCCCCATGGCACAGAAAGACGACCGAATAATTATAAAGTGGACTTCAAAGTCTCCTTCCTACCAAATTTCTTTATGTTAATGAAAATGCCCACAAGTTATCCATTCACTAAAACTTGCACATACTTTTAAATTACTTGGGCCTTCACAAAGGGCCTAATAACAAGCGAAAAAAGCTAAAATTTCAATGGGAACTCCAGGAGCATACCAACCACACCTTCCCGCAGTTCCTCCATGGCTAAACAAAGGAGACAATGCATGGCAACTAACTGCATCAACTCTCGTAGGTCTTCAGTCAATGCCTGGCCTCGTAATCATTTACGCAAGCATTGTCAAGAAAAAATGGGCTGTCAACTCTGCTTTCATGGCCCTCTACGCCTTTGCTGCGGTCCTCATCTGTTGGGTCCTTCTTTGCTACCGCATGGCGTTTGGTGACAAACTTCTTCCTTTTTGGGGTAAAGGTGCGCCTGCTTTAGGCCAAAAATTTCTCCTCAGGCGAGCTAAAGTACCTGAAAGCACACAATATTACGAAGATGGCTCCGTCGAATCCCCTGCTATCGAGCCTTTTTTCCCTATGGCATCTTTGGTTTATTTTCAGTTTACGTTTGCTGCAATTACAGTGATTTTGCTAGGTGGTTCGGTGTTGGCTCGGATGAATATTCGGGCTTGGATGGCTTTTGTGCCACTTTGGCTTATTTTTTCGTACACGGTTGGGGCTTTTAGCCTCTGGGGAGGTGGATTTCTTTTCCATTGGGGTGTTATTGATTATTCGGGAGGTTATGTTATTCATCTTTCGTCCGGAACTGCTGGTTTAGTTGCTGCTTATTGGGTAATCTTGCTCATATTAGTAAACCTTTAATTTCATTCATAGAAAAAGTTGGCACCCTTGGCACATATATTTCTTATAGGTCAAAGATATTGTTTATATATCTGCCCAAGCTAATCCATATGCGTAACAAAAAGCATTTGGTACTTATTTTACGATCTAATTTGGAACCTCTAGCATTTTATCGATGCTGATTCTCGTTTATAGGTGGGGCCTAGGTCGAAAAACGATAGAGAAAGGTTTCCACCAAACAATGTGTTGTTGATGCTTGCCGGAGCAGGGCTGCTGTGGATGGGTTGGTCAGGCTTTAACGGGGGAGCACCTTACGCAGCTAGCATTGACGCCTCTATGGCGGTTATAAATACCAACATATGTGCAGCTACGAGCCTTCTTGTGTGGACTAGTTTTGATGTGTTCTATTTTGGAAAGCCTTCTGTTGTTGGAGCTGTTCAAGGGATGATGACAGGACTTGTTTGCATCACACCAGGAGCAGGTACATTTATTTACTTAATGTCAATGTTTTTGGCTAGTTGCAAAATAAAGTATTAATCTGATTAATCCATTATAAGTTAACTGATTGGCTTGGCTTAAGAAGTTTAAAGACTAATTACAACTTTTTTTTTATCGATATTTCAATTTATTAAGTTAGTTCGTTCACGGATTTGCGATGAAGCTATTCAAAGTTACTCTGGTTTCATTTTTCACGTGACAACTGTTTTAGTTACTTTGAATAATTGTGACCTTGTCCTTCAGTTCATGTACGATTTCTATTTATGATCACGATTCACGGGAGCCTTGAATTAGAATGTACGAAAATGCAGATAAGGTAGATCTATATACTATCAGGACTTCACTCCAACATACTCGACTAGTTTTCCTGCATAGTTATACCAGCTACAAGTGTAAACAAGAGCGGATCTAGGAAGAGATACGGAAATTTTGTCCGACAATATTAAAAAGCTTTCATAATAAAACTGAAAAATTATTAGCGTGTCTTTTCAAAATTTACTCAGCAGCTTCGGAATTCAAAAATTCCGATGTGCCCTCTGTGTATGCTTTATGTGTATTCAGTGATTTGATTATATAGGTATGAGTCATTTAGATTACTGACTGAAGTTTTTATTAATACATGAAGGTGTAGTGCAAGCTTGGGCAGCTATAGTGATGGGGATACTTTCAGGTTGCATTCCATGGTACACGATGATGATTCTTCACAAAAAGTCCATCTTTCTACAAAAGGTGCGTGCATGTTTCGAGCATGCTTGATTAATTAATTATGAAACATCCTAATGCTTTATCCTAATAAGTCAAACATTTATTTTCTTATTGCTTTCTTTGGCTAACTTTAAACTTTGGTAGTTGAATTTGCAAGTTTTCAAAACACAAATTATAATCTAGGAAGACTTTCGAAAAATGGACAAGTTGATGTTATTCATATCAAATATAAGGGTACCAAGATAAGATTAACACGAGATTTTTATATGAAAGCGGAGATTATTAAATCTATCCGCGAGATTTTTTATGTGAAAGCGGGGATTATTAAATTTATCCGCACTAGATAAATGACTTTATGAGTTGACAGGTCTTTTCACAATACGAAACAGGTGGATGATACACTAGGTGTTTTTCACACACATGCAGTAGCAGGCCTATTAGGCGGGCTTCTAACTGGGCTACTAGCTGAGCCAGATCTTTGCAGGCTCATACTACCTGTAAAAGACTCGAGGGGTGCATTTTATGGGGGGAAAGGTGGAGCTCAATTTCTCAAACAAATAGTTGCAGCCCTGTTCATAATGGGATGGAATGTCATTTCCACGACAATTATTCTTTTAACTATACGACTGTTTATTCCTCTCCGAATGAGCGAAGATGAGCTCATGATCGGTGATGATGCAGCTCATGGAGAGGAAGCCTATGCGCTTTGGGGCGACGGAGAAAAATATGACCCGACCAAACATGGTAACTGGAATGGATCATTGTTATTTATGGAACAGCCACAAACGTCTGGTTATACTAATGCTGCTACTGCAGCTCCCCCTGCTAGAGGCGGAACTATAGATTTGTAGTTAAATCACGAGTCTGATGTAATTTTGGTAGGTTTACATGGCTTGTTTTGGTGCTTGCTTGATGTAGTTGTAAGAAATTGTGTTAGTAGTATGTGTTTATTTCAGACATGATCGAAATTCTACATTTGTCAATCTAAGTCTTCATTAGTCTAATTAGAAAGAATTCATGGTATTTGGACCAGTCACATTTAATAGATTAGCATACGATCAACAAGACTATTGTTTAGACGGTTGAATGCAAAATTGAAAATGGACTGAAATTCGACAAATTAATTTAAAAAATGCCGAAAGAGTAGCATTTGTTTACTAGATCCAAACCACCTCTTAGGCCAGAGCATTTTAATTGAATATTGCATACTTCATAATTAAAATTAAAAAAGTAGAAGCATATAAAATCAGGGGGAGGAAGGGAGAGAGTTGACAAATGGTGCTAAAGAACTGCAAAAACTAACTGAACCAACCCTCTGTGTTTTTTCACCAGAACCAGAAAAAAACTCAAGACTTTTGTGTCATTAACGGTCACTTCAAGACCTAAAAATGTAGCTCCTGCTTGGACAGATTTTAAGAGTTGTAGGATTATCTGCCCAATGAATTGTACTGCAGAATAACATCTACTAACTCCAAGATACGCAGCAGCTTTAATTTGATTTATAAACATGTAACAGGAGCAGCTTTAGTTTTATAAATCACCATTTAACAGGTTTTACTTTCTTTTCAAATGATTTACTATGTTAACTACAGTAGAACCTCGATAAATGAATATTCGGTAAACAAATAACCTCGTCAAATGAATAATTTTTTTCAGTCCCGACATAATATAGACAGTGCATTTTTAACCTCGATAAATGAATAATCTCGATAAACGAATAAAATACTCCGATTCCAAGGGTATTCATTTATCGAGGTTTAACTGTAGTCTACTTTTAAGGTCTAATAAAGTAAATTGATTATGTTTGAACTTCTCAGTGTACTATGTATATCAGCTATAATTTTGACTGATAGATGATTGAGTAGACAATAAAAGTGAAATTGGTAGTTTGATTTTTACAAGTTACAATAATGATGCTTCTTCCTAGCCCCAGCTGCACAGCAGTATTGATATATTCATTTTATTTTTTGTTAATAGAATTACATAAATGAAAATTTTAGAAGGTGGTTAAGTTGGAAATTTTGTGAGTGCAGAGCTAGTTTGCATATACTTAAGAACATATGAATTTGATTATCATTTATGGTACGACAAAAACAAACTTGTGCGGTGTGCCTTATTTTCTGTCGTATTTTGATTGCCATCGATTTTGCATTTACGTATTCTTGCAGTGATAATAACGTAGATATCACCGATCATGTATGCCTGGAAGATTGAAAGTTTTAATATCGCATATTCAAGCTGATGGTACATCAAGTGAAGCTTCAGATTAAAGAAAATGCAGCATCAACTACAGTAAAGCAGTTTAGTAAGCAGCACTAGGAAGTACAGTTTGAATGGAGTGAAAGTGAATACTTATAGAGATTAGGCATTAGCTGGGCCTGGTATTATGGCACATGCAGGTTATGTCTTACAAGTTACAACCTTGTTATTGTACTTGCAAGAAGACACTAAACCTTGTCACAAACTTTCCATTAAATTTTGCAGTTAACTCTTGGTTAGAATTTGGCATCCTAGTCCCAGAACAAAATGCACTGCCTTTTCTTCAAACAGATCTTCATTAAAGAGTGTGTACATGCACAATATTTGATAGTCTGTATTTTAAATTGTTTAGTGTACTAATTTCTGATTTTCTAGGTTATAAAATTATACTATCAGCTATCCCAGACATCAAGAAAGTAAATGAAAAGGTAAAAACCTAAAACTTTGCCTAGAGGATTCTTATGCAGCACTACAATGAGATAGCTAGGGTAGATATAAACTCGTATCCAGAACAAAAGATTGTCTGAAATATGATTACAGTTTTATATGTACTTCTTTACTACTCCCTCATTTACTTCAAACTCCTAGTATGTACTCTTTAGCTCTATCCCCTGCTCTCTAGCTCATCTATAAATAAACACACTTTCATGTTTTTTTCTCCAGGTCTTTCAACAAACAAACCCCATGTAGGCACAAATCAAGCAATATCCATATCTACAGATACATGGTATACATCCAAATATAGTCCAATACAAGAATGGACTACTATCTTTTATATGGAAACAACAACATCAACCCTAGTTACAACTATTGTGCTAACAACAATGAAATGCAACACTTGGAGAAGAAAAAGAAGAAGAAAAATGGGAAGAAACAAACTTCTGGTAGCAAAGAGGTGAAGTTATCGACGGATCCACAAAGCGTGGCTGCGAGAGAAAGGAGGCACAGAATCAGTGAAAGGTTCAAGATTTTGCAAAGCTTAGTGCCTGGTGGATCAAAACTAGACACTGTCTCCATGTTAGAGGAAGCTATTGTGTATATCAAGTTTCTACAAACTCAGTTGTGGTGGCTCACTCATCATAATCCTCATCAATCTCTTAACATCAATTCCAACAACACCATTGATAACAACCATATGATTGTTGATGAGCAACCATCGGCCATTTTTAATGATCTTCCTTGCGATGATTGTGATCAGAGGCAAATTAGTACTCAAGATGATTGCGGATGTTTCGTACAAAATGCTAATGGTTATGATCATGGAATGGGACAAATTCTCGAGTTTCAAGATTCTTGGTTCCAGATTGAAGGAGCTCAACAAGCTATGCATTTTGATAATGTTGTACCACTAGAGTCTTTGTAAAAGAAATCACTGTATAACCTTTAATTATCAACCCTTTTTCTTCCTCTGGGCAGTAGCTATCTAGTTAATCATGTAAATTAAGTTGAATCCCCAGTCTACTTATTAATGTTGTCCTGTGGAATGCTAAATATATTTGAGAGTAAAAAGCATATTGTGTACCCGAAGTTTCATGTTGGTGCACTTTGTGTACCCAAAGTTTGATATCTAGCGAAATGCATGCTGAAATTTGCAGAACCGTGCAAAATGCATATTTTCGTCAAAAAAGACTAACACCGTAAGGGCATTCATGTCATTTAGATTAAACAAGAACTATATGCATGTAATGTCATATCATTTTATTCTTAAATAATATAAATATCGTTACTTGACATAATACAATAAAAATATTATATTTTTAAATAGTACTTATTTTATACAAAATAAATTATTTCTTATAAATATTTCTGATTGGATTAAATACATTATCTCCAAGTTAACATTTTTTAATAAATATTATATATGTTATATATATACGTATAGTATACAACAACGTGTTCTTTATTTTAATATATTTTGAATATATTAAAAAAATTAAAATTTATAGGCGAATATATCAATCTGCAGAATATACCCTCTTGTACCATAATTTATGATATATAATGTATTCATTAAAATTATCGTTAAAAATGATAAACAATACTTGCCCAGTCCTAAAGTACCGGTCCATTTTGGTTTTTACGCATATTATGTGTCAACTACATTGCATTAATTTTTTTAAAAAAATTTACTTTTATAAATAAAATTTATAATATTTAAAACTTTATTTAAAAATAAATTAAATATTGTTTAAAGCAACTTAAAGTACGTGTAAAAATTAAAGTGAACAAATAATTTAAAACAGAGTGATAAATTTATTACTAGACTGAATACTAATTCTAGTTGTTACTAACACAAAACACGGATAGTTGCAATTTATTTTTTTACAATTTTGTTGATACAATTGATATTTTCCAATCATTATCTTAAATATAAAATATATTATAAAATATATAATAAAAAATAATGTTATGAAAAAAATGATAGATGATACTATGTAATTTATTAATTCTATTCAAAATTTTGGCCTTAGTCATCTTTTTAGAAACACAAACCATCAAAATCACACATACACATGGTAAAATACTAAAATACCCTTCTTTTTTTATTCAAAAGTTAACGGTGTTAAAAATTAGTGACGGAAGTATGCATTTTGCAAGCTTCTGCAAACTTCAGCATGCATTTTGCTAGATATCAAACTCTGGGTACACAAAGTGCAACAACCTGAAACTTCAGGTACACAATATGCTTTTTACTCTATATTTGATGTAAGTAAACCTAGGCCCTGTTAACATATCCTTTTGTAAAGTGTATTCTTCTTTTCCGTATTTAATTTGACATTAAAAATGGAACACGTTGCTTCAATACAACGTTAAACTTGGATGCAAAATAACATTACGCTATACTTGGTTCTATATTTAGAATCAAGAGATAAGCATGCAGATGAAAAAATGAAGAGAAATGGATGATTAAAAGCTGACATGCACTTTTGAAACATGGATAGCAACAAATTGATTCTATTTAGAGTTATTTAGATTGGATTTCAAGTTCTATAACAACACTAAAAGTTTTGGTGTTTTAAATTAGCAAAAGCTATATATATATGTTTTAGCTGTTAATTGAAAATGTATTTTGATAAATCAAGAACTGCTGAACTCTATAACTTGTTGTGCGTTATCTGTAAACTGGTCTGGAGGCATGTAAATTATACTAAGTTGTTTATACTATATACAATGGGGATGTTTGAATAATTAAAAAACAGAAATAATATTATAGAGGAGGTGTCCAGTTTGAGGAAGAAGAGTAGGGAGAGGAACTATAATTTACCCATGTTGAGTAATGGCACATGCATTTTGGGTCATGTACAACGTTCTGCCTCAATATGTTTAGTTCTGAGCACCGCAAACAGTACCTTCCTCTAAACATTCCATCTGCAATCCCGTATTCGTAATTTGGGTAGACTGGATTTACTAGACCTTCTTCTGGAACTTCATAGCGATTGCATGTTTTTCTGGAATTTTGAAGAATAAAATCTGCGAATTTGTCAATATAGTCATCCAACCAAAGGCTAGTCTGGAAAAGCAAAAGAAGCCCAAGAATAATGGCTGCTCCCAGTCCAAATCCCATACCAGTAAAAATGATTGGCCAATCAAAGGACGAGCTTGAATCAAGTGGATGTTCATTTGTTGCTAAGGATTGTCCAGAACATTTTCTTTTTAATGGTACTCCACATAATCTGTCATTCCCTATATACGATTGTTCTTCAAAGGTTGAAAATTGAGATGCAAATGGAATATTTCCGGTGAGTTGATTATATGACAAGTTCAAATAGGAAAGAAAGGTTAGACTTGTAAGCTCCGCAGGGATCCTTCCACTTAGATAGTTCACTGAGAAGTCTAAAGCTTCAAGTTGCTTCAAATTTCCGAGTGATGCTGGAATCGAGCCTGTAAGCGCATTGTTTGATAAGTTGAGAAGGTAGAGAGTTTTAAGTCTTCCCATTGTTTCTGGTATATTCCCTTCAAACTGGTTGCAAGAGATGTCAATAGAGTTGAAGATTGTTAAAATCTTCACAAGCTCCACGTCTAGCCCTTTGTATGTCACTGCCACAGTGTCCTGATAATAGAAGTTACTAAACATCAATACCTTCTGACGCAGGTGATCGATCCCTAGTTGTGCATTGTCTTTGTTTCCCAGCATCGCTGTCCAATTGAGAAAAGAATTCTGGGGCACCTTGCCTGTAAATTTATTGGAAGCTATGTCAATGATTTGAAGGTTTGGCCAATGTTTCCTTGGATTTACACACCTTATGTCTCCATGGAAGTGGTTTAATCGCAAAACAAGGACTCGCAAATTGAAAGAGTTTTTCAAGAAACAAGGGAAGGTATCATTCATATTGTTATTCCCCAGGTTCAAGACCTCTAACAGAGTACAATTGGACAGAGATACTGGAACATTTCCTTCTAAATGGTTTGAACGCAGATCCAGAGTTTTGAAACCACAGTTTTCCATAAATGTACCATTGATAGGTCCAGTAAGATTGTTATTTCCCAGATTCAGTACAACAAGGGATTTACTCCATCCAAGTAAACATGGTGGTATGACACCACTTAAACTATTATTTGACAGATCAAGAACTTGAAGATAGAGAGCTTCACACATGGAGGCAGGGATTATTCCTGTTAGTCTGTTGCTTGAAATGGAAAAGAAATAAGCATAGGTAAGCTTCTTTCCAACATCCGCAGAAATTGAAGAGCTAAAATTGTTGGCAGAATAATCCACATACGTAGCAGTTTCAGGCGGTTCTGGAATTTTTCCAGATAGTTGGTTAGAATGCAAATCAAGGATACTTAATCTGGGAATGACATAAGGTTCTTGGAGACTTCCTAACTGGTTACAAGAAAGATTTAAATGTATGAGAGGTCCATTCCCAAGATTCCAGATCCAGCTTGGTATTGCTCCGCCAATCTGGTTATCTGAAAGGTCCAATATATACAATCTTGACTGAATTCCAAGATGAGGGAAAGACTTTAGCTTGCATGAAGCCAATCTAATTGTTCTGAACTGGGGAAACAGAGTCTCGCTTGAAATGTTGGGACTATTTATAATCGACAAATTATTGTATGAAAGATCAAGATTAGTTAGATTTTGAAGCCTGTGAATATTTTCTAGTGACAATGAGCCAGTCAATCTATTAAAGGACATCAAGAGGATGCTCAACCACTTGAGTTCAAACAAGGACATTGGAATAGACCCATTCAAACTGTTGCTACTTAGATCAAGGGTGTCCAACAGAGACCACGAAGCATTGGGAAAATTCGGCACTAAACCAGTAAACTGATTTTGGGAAAGTTTAATCGTTTTCAATGAGTGGAGAGCAAACAAAGATGACGGAATTCTACCTGTGAACATATTGTATCCCAGATCGACATACATAAGATTGGAAAGTGCTTGAAAGTATGTAGAAGGTATTTTACCTGATAACTTATTATGGGAGAGATCGAAATAGGTGAGGTTCTTTGGATTCTGTAAGAATGGGATAGGACCACTAAAATTGTTGTATGAGAAATCCAGGTGGACAAGTCGTGTGAGGTTTCTGATCGAATTTGGAATTATTCCGTCAAAGTTGCAATTTGTTAGCTCTATCTTAGACACCAATCCCAGGTTATCTATAGACTCCGGTAACATACCTGAAAAATTTGTAAAGGTGAGTGCCAATGTTTTTAGAGTTCCATTTTCAGGGAATTCAGGCAAAGAACCTTGCAGCTTTTTGTTGTCTGACAGATCTAGAACCTCTAGGGTTGGTATTTGTATGATCCTTCTAGGAAACATCCCATGCAAATTACAATAACTGAGCCTCAAAACTTTTAAATTTGTCAAGTTTGCCAAGAACTCTGGAACTGTATCATTGAGATTATTCTGATCCAAGCGTATATGCGAAAGAAACCGAAGCCTTTCAAGGGAAGGATCAATAGGTCCTGAAATATGACTGTTTGACAAGCTCAGTACTCTCAAATTAGGCAGTGAAGATGATATTACCCGTGACCAATTGTTTGCCTGAGTTGTCATGTTCACTCCATCTAAGTACAATTCAGTAAGCTCTTTGAGGTTTTGAAGGATCATTTTTAAGTTTGGAGTCTCAACTTTTAGAGAAGATTTTCCATATGCATAAACAGTAGATAAATCAAGTTTATGCAACCTTGTCATTCGTGAAATTCCTTCTGGAATTTGGCCAGAATATCCGCAATTTGACAAATTCAGATATGTCAAGCTCGTGAGATTAAACAAACCTAAAGGAATCTCTGTAGCATTAAAATTGTTGTTGGCCAAATTCAGTTTCTCAAGATACTGAAATTTGTATAGAGTACTTGAACCGTTGATTCCAGCATTGATGGACTCTCCATCCAGTTCTAAACCAATAACGTGACCAGAACTCATGTTGCAAATTACACCTTCCCATTTGCAGCAATCTCCGGTGCTTTGGTTCCAATTCACAAGCTTTCTTGACATCGATGCATCAAACGTTAAGCCCTTTAATAGATGATGCAACAATGATCTTTCATTGTCTAGACATTGGCCTGAAACTGAAGTTATTTCATAGACCACCAAGATTTGGGAGAAGGGCATCAACAAAAGCAAATAAATGAATAAATTTTTCATTGAACTGAACTAGAAATGTACTTGATTGTGAGATTTTGATAAGTTTGATCATTTGAATACTGCAAAAGTTAAGTATTATTTGAGGAAGATGAAAATTGAATGGTTAGAATGTCAACTGTGTTTTTCTTGGGCAATTTCTTGTAGGGCAGCCATTTATTGGAGTGGCCTAATGTATTTATTGAAAAGACAGATGCATTTTGACTGCTGTTTCTTCAAAATAATTTCTCACTTCTTAAAGTTCTTCACATACCATTAAATGCATATGACAAAGACCAAAAAAAGAAAAAAGAAATCTTTAGTCACTAATTCAAGGGAATTAACGCTGAACCTGCCTAGAAGTTTAAGTTGTAAACATGTTTGAAAAGTTGTCATAAAATTGGAGCGTCACTATCTTACATGAAGAGAGTTGATTATATGATTTATAGACATTGAGCAACTTAACAAAGATTAACTATCTAGCCTACTGCAGTAGTACTGCTTTATTTAGAATTCGGTGATGGCTTGCTCTTAATCACAATTAGGGCTGAGCAACGGTCGGTTCGGTCGGTTTTTATCGATCAAATCAGACCGGACCATATATGACGGTCTGACCGTTTAGAAATCAGACCAGACCAGACCAGACCGCAATTAAACGGTTCGGTCGGTTTTGGTTTTAAACCTAGACACCTAAATTTTTAAAATAAATGGACTGAAAAAAATATCGACAATGTTACAAACTCAGTTGCAAACTTGCTGCTACTAACATCCTTGTAGTTCACAAAATAAACTTGCAGTTCACAAAATAAAAACATTGTTCCATCTAATAAACCATGTTTTTAATGATACACATCATTAAAATATGAAAGTCTTAGCAAAAATATAGACAAAGATCCACTCCAGTAGTCTTCATACTCAACATAAAATTAGAAATATCTTAAAGAAAGACTAAGAAATATGTGAGGTATAAAATTAAATGATTAAATATAATATATTATATTAATAAAAACTGAAGCGGTCTGGTTCGACCTAAACGGTCGGTCTAGATATGAAAACCGAACCGGACCAGAAAATAACGGTTTATTGTTTTACCAAACCTAAACCAAACCAAACCGTCCAAAAAACCGAAAAAGGCGGTTTGGTCGGTTCGGTCCGGTCCGGTCCGGTTCGGGCGGTTTGATTTTTTTTTGCTCAGCCCTAATCACAATGCAATATTTTTTCTTTGAAATTGACACGACATTTACTGATCCAAATAAATCCATGTGTAACAGCTGTAGAGGTTGCTCAATTGATGAATCTGACTTGCTTCTGAAAAAGATCTTCTTTTACTTCCCTTTCTGACAAGCATCACATAGTTCATCCTTTGAAAATTCCAACTGTGAATTCCTCTCACTAGGTCTTTTCTTACCAGATCATTCATTGATTTGAAATTCAAATGTGACAGTCTTTTGTGCCACATCCAACTTTCATCTTTACTTGCCTTCTTGAAAAGACAAGTGATTGAATTTGCACTTGTTGAGTTGAAGTCAGTTATATATACATTTCCTCTTCTGTGGCCTATCAACACCACATTATTGTTTTCTTTGTTTGATACATCACAGGCTCCTTGATTGAATGATACTAACAAACCTTTATCACATAGTTGACCGATGCTTAGCAAATTGTGCTTAAGTCCATCAACTAGTGTCACTTCCTCAATGATGACATTCTCTTTTGAAATCAAACCATATCTCTTAGTATATCCTTTGTTGTCATCTTCAAAGGTAATGCTAGGGCCAGCTCTTTCCACAAACTCTGTGAGCAGGGTAGAATCTCCAGTCATGTGCCTAGAGCAGCCACTGCCTAGGTACCATAGATTCCTTCTGTTTCCCTGCACACAACAAAACCAAATCAAGTTAATTTTGGTACCCAAGTTTCGTTGGGTCCTGTCTTGTTAGCCTTTGTTTTGTCTTTCTTGTCATTTTGCACCTTAATCTCAGGTTGAGTTAAATCAACCTTGACCATGGGTGTTGACATTTGAGAACCAGGATTTTGAAAATGTTCATATGCATACATGTTGATGCAGGCATTTGAGGATGTTGTGCTTAATTTTATTTAAATTTAGAATTGGTAGAGAAACGTGCACGTGATTGTCAAGTGTGACCATCACTTTTTCTACCCCCGCATCTTTACTCACCATTAGGCCGGGTAATTTGTTTGTCTCCTGAATTTTCGTGTTTCGTGTACATAAATGATAAATATAAAATTGCTTTATTTGTGTTTGTGTACTTTTCGTGTTATCTTTCGTATTGTGTACATTTTTTGTCATGTTTTCGTGTAATTCTAATCAAAATAAATAAAATATTAAAATTTTTAGTTAAATTTTTACAAATATATATTAAAAATATGTATTTATATCATATTTACAAATAATATTATAAAATTATGTATAAACATATATTAAATTATTTTACGTTAATATTAAAATATCTCAAATAAATATTATTATATAAATATTTATTTATTTATTTTGTGCCGTGTCGTGTACCCAAAGGATAAACACAAAACTGACACTAAATCCCGGTCGTGTACTTTCATGTTTATGTATTTTCGTGTTGTGTACTGAAAAAGCAAACACAAACACTAAATTCTTATATCGTTTCGTGTCGTGTTTTTCAAGTCATTTATCGATAAAATCGAATTTGTTATTAAAATTTGTGTGATGCATCACATTGTTTTAGTTTGATTTTTAACTGAATTTTTATATCAGTTTTTGTATATATATGTGTATATAGAGAAGGGTTGATGCAAAATGTAATTTGGGTTAATAATATATGAGTTTTGTAGCAACTTGTTAATAGAGATCTAGTCGGGTCTTGACAATTCAATTAGGGTTGGATATGACACATAACACTAACACGTCAATTTTCTGTATGTCCTGATAAAAGAGTTAACGATAGTTACTTAAGGGTCCTGGTCCCTAACAATTGATTGTCAGGGACCAGTTATCTAACAATTCATTTCCTGACCGTTGGATCAACAATCCAACGGCTAGGATTAAAAAAAAATATTCAGCCACTCCGCGCTTATTTTCCCCGGAGCCTTAGTCCTATGCGCTTTTTTTTCCACGGATCACTCTACCGCTCCGCGTATCTTTTCCGCGGAGCACTGTACCCCTCCGCGCTAATTTTCCGCGGAGTGCTAGATTACCAAAATGCCCCTCCACGGTATTAACCCTAAAAGCCAATGTTTGTGATCATTTGTGGCCACTTTGCATCAAAAAAGAAGGGAAAATGGGGGATTTGAGAGCTTGAAGAGATTTTCATCATTTGTTGAATTGGGTAAGTGTTTGTTGTTGTTATTTATTGATTAATATGGCGGATAAGATGTTTGCTAAGTTTGTTCCTAGGAAAAAATCAAAATCAATTGAAGTTGATGATATTTATATGGGGTTAGATGATTTAGAAGTTGATGTTGATGTTGATAATGTTAGTTGTGGTGTAGAGTATGTTAATATTGATGATGATAATATTGATGAGCATTATGGTGAAGATGATAAGTTGCATGAAAAAAATGTACATAATGTTGATGAAGATGTTAATAATGTTGTCCCTTATTTTCACCAAAGATTTGATAATTTAGAAGCCGCTGAAAATTTATTTAGAGCTTATGCCTTGAAAAATGGTTTTGCAATTAAGGTTCAAGAAACCCAAAAACGTGTTAATAAAGAAATATATGCTCGGTTATTTGTTTGTAATTTATTTGGTGAGAATAAGGATAAAAATAGTGGTAATGATGATGCATGTTTGATGGGTAGTACAAAAGTTAAACGCCGTCGAGATGTTCTTCGTAGATGTGGTTGTAAGGTTAGAATGTATGTTTTGAATAAAAAGAAAACAAGTTTTTGGGAGATAACCGCACTAGAGTTAGAGCACAATCATGAGGTAGTTACACCTTCGAAAATGAATTTAATTCAAAGGGAAAGACATGTAAGCGCGGCACAAAGAAATATCATGAGAACACTACATATGTCGGGTGTTCCTCCTAGGCAACAAATGTCCATTTTTAGCAATTTAAAAGGCGGAGCACAACATGTTGGTTTTGATGGACAACATGTAAGAAATGTGGTACGTGAGTTTAGAAAGACCAATTTAGATGTTAATGATGCTCAAGCTAGTTTAGACTTGTTGAATAGGTTGAAAGAAGAAAGTGGTGGAAAATTTTACATTAAAACTTTACTCGATGAAGAACAAAGGTTGAAATGTCTAGTATGGGTTGATCACCATTGTTTGATGGCATACCAAAATTTTGGTGATGTCGTTGCCTTTGATACCACTTACCGAACTAATAGATATGCTATGCCATTTGTTCCTTTTACTGGGGTAAATCATCACTACCAATCGGTTGTTTTTGGATTTGCACTAATGAGGGACGAGGTTAAAACAAGTTTTGAATGGGTATTAGGTAGTTGGCTTGAGGCGGTTGAAAACAAACATCCCTTGACTATCATTACGGATCAAGACCAAGCCATGGCCGGAGCTATTTCATCACAACTACCAAACACCACTCATTTGTTGTGTAGTTGGCACATTAGTAACAAATTTCCCGAGAAACTTGCAAGTTACTATTCGAAGCACCCGGATTTCAAAGTTGATTTCAATAATTGCATTTGTAACTCATTGACCGGAGATGTGTTTGAGGATAGGTGGAAAACATTGGTTGTGAAGTATGAATTGGAAGATAATACATGGCTACAAGGATTGTACGGTTTGAAGCATAAATGGATCAAGGCTTTCACTCGAAGCACATTTTCCGCGGGACAAACAACAACTTCAAGGAGTGAGGGAGTGGATGCTTTTTTTGATAGTTATGTTAGTTCTTACACGGGTTTGAAAGAATTTGTTGAAAATGCTCAAAAAGCTTTGGAAAGACAATTTATGAGGGAGAAAGAAGAGGATTTTAAGACTCGTCAAACTTGTCGTGGGATAAAAATGAAGACCGCCTTGGAGCAACATGGTGCTTCCATTTACACAAAAACAATGTTTAGGAAGTTTCAAGAGCAATTGGTAGAAGCTACAACCTACTTTGTGGAGAAAGATAAAGATTGTTCTTTGGAAGAAGATGAGTATACATACTACAAATGCTATACGCAATTGGTGGATCCCGAAAAAAGAACAATGTATCTTGTTACATTCAATAAATTGGCTCTAAGTGGTAGTTGCAAGTGTAGAATGTATGAATATTTGGGCATTCCTTGCCGACACATTATAGCCGTGTTGACAAAGAGATGTGTTTCCGAAATACCTAATGCCTTTTTGAGACGACGTTGGACAAAGGATGCCAATAGAGTTGATGGTATGTTGCCTTATCATTTGACCGGAGAAGAAGCATCATCCCATGATTTGACTCCTACCGAAAGATTCAACAACATGACATTACTCACCATGGCCTTTTGTCATAGTAGCATGGCATCAAAGGAGCGTTACGAGTATGCCGTTTCGGTAATCAATCAGGAAACCGAAATTCTTGAGAATATGGGAGTTGATGGAATTGAGCATGTAAGTAGTGAAGTTGGCACGAAAATAACTCAAGAAGATGGTGATGGCTTGCATGAGCCAATTCTTGATCCCATTGTGTCACAAACCAAAGGAAGGAAAAAGGACCCTCGTTTCAAAAGTCCCATCAAAACAATTCGCAAAACACCGAGGAAATGCTCCAAATGTGGACTTGAAGGACATGATATTAGAAAATGTGCAAAAATAACCGAAATTTTATTAAATGCTCAAACTAGTCAAAGTGGTCAACGTGGTGGTGAAAGTGGCCAATTGTAATTGATATACCTCTCTACCTCTCCATTGTTAACTTTACATTATGTTCTTCTCACATTATCTAACAAATTTTTTTATCGTCATGTGTAGGTAACATGGATGGTGGTAATGTTTCAGATAATGATTCGGTTTCACATGTTAGTGATTCACTTCCGAGCTCCGAAGGAGAGGTATTTATGGAGTCACCAACTTGCGATGAGTTGGATGAAATATGTCGCAATTTACCACCTTATTATGACATAATGGAGTTCAATGAAGTTAGTGACACGCCACCAATTGTTGAAGAGGAAGATGTTGACTTGTATCCCCCGGAGGAAATGACGTATAGGTCAACCAATTGGAAAGATGCATGCCTTTGGACGGCTAGTGAGTCGATGTTTGAAAAGGTTTCATATATTGTCACACCCTACTTTCTTCCAATCTTGAATTTGGGTAAGGACATTGAAGGCAAATGGAGGCTTTCCGATTGGGATGGTGGTGATGTTGTGGAATGTGACAACATTATGGACATTTTCAAATTGAGGCCTAGGGAGGGTTGCACACGCGATCAAATACGCGTTGAATATGTGAAGGGATGGGTTTCCAACGTAACCGATGGTGGGAAGGTGAAGGGATTGTATGCAAGGTTCCGCCTTTATGATGGAACAAGCACTATACGTGTATCCCTTCACAATGACACCGCTACGCACAGAGCAATTAGTATGGGTGTCCTCCGCGATGGTTGTGTTGTAGTATTGTACCATGTAGTTGTGTTCATCACCAAGGATCCTCCTCCAGGTGCGCGTAGTCACCGTTTGTCCGCCGATTACAAGTTAAAATATATTAGCCAACTTACAAACACATGCTCATTTGAAAATTGCAGGTTATATATAATTATACTAGGAAAATAGCACGTATGTAACAAATAAAACCAGTACATTTTCTTGCATTCATTATATATAATTATCCTTAATAATACAACATATGCAGCTGGAAAGCCACAACAGTTCACAAACAACAAACCACTTAAGTTACAACTTAACATGTCTCTGTTTTGTTTATAAAAAGACTCAATTATAGGTCAAGTACTGGGACTTGATAACAAACTATAGGTACAAAGAATATTCTAGCTGAAAAAGCAACAAACTCAAAACCATTACAAGTTCACCACTGGGTTTAAATTTTAATCCAGTGCAATTAGTCTTCAAATTGCTAATTCAGCTCGATCCTATAGATTCTACATTATTCAGTTTATATAAGGTCATTAGGCACTCTAGAATATTGTTAAAGTACTATTGTTCTTCAACAAGGCTAGACTGATACGACTTTCTATTATAAGAACGACACAGTAATCCCAACAACAAAAAACTTATTATCAACACTACAATCACATGTCCAATAAACATTAGATTCGCTAAAGCTTCGTCCGGATACTTATCCTCATCAAGCTCACAGTTAATATAATCCCTCCCATTGGCTACTAGAAGTAGATACTTGTATCTTATTAACAATGTAAACATACAATTCATCAGTACATCCATACCCCATATTCCTCTGTAGCTCAATAAGTGAACAAAAACATTTCATTCAATCCAACTCAAATTCAGTAACTGGTCGAATTACAGAGTTCTCAGCATCAAACCCTGCTAACAATTGCCCTGCTAACATTACTCTAGAATATTGTCCAATATAATTAACCATAGGTATATAAAAAAATGCTAAAACCTGCAGAGGAATAAATATCAGAAAAATGCTAAAACCTGCTAACAAGTGCCCTGCTAACATCACTCTAGTCAAACATTGCAGGTTATAAGCAAACTGAACCCATAGTTCTCAATATAAAACGGAAAACAAACTCAAAAACAATATTAATGCAAACCAGATAATAACAAAACAACATTCAACAACCCTATTCAGAAACAAATTACAACTTCTTGAGAGTAAAACTTCAACAAACAATCAAATTCGAAATAATTCGAATTACATCAACTTATTAACTTATTAATTCGAATTCCTATAACTATTAATTCGAATTCCTATCACTACATTAGTGGAACTGCAAAACTTGAACAAACAATCAAATCTATACAGAAACATAACTAAATAACAACTTGTTATACAACCAATTAATTTGCATTAATTCGAATTACATCAAATAACTTTTGTTGGCCCTTGACTATTGCAGAAGGAGGGGCGGGGGTTGAATGCAATAGTGATAATACTCAATCTACGTTTCAACAAAAAAAACTAAGATTAAAGTTTATCACTTAATCGATTGCAAACAAAAGTAGACACACAAACAATTCTCACAAAATAAATGTTTTATTTATTTTGCAATGGGTTGCTACAACCTCAAGAAAATGTATGTTTTCTTGAGCTTCGGTTTCTCGAGTGATTGATCTCACGTTGTTACAAAGAATGGAATGATAGATAGTTTTTGTAAAAACTAAACCTATCACTATCAACACGAGTCTAGTGAAGCTGCTGTCATTTTCAAGTGGCAGCTTCTTACAATTTGCCTACCCGTGAATCTTTCCTAAATTTCTATACAAACAACTTATCAATACATTACAAAGCAATCTAGAAACTTTCCATATTAAGCTAACACAATTCAGTAGATGTAGATTTGTCATACACTGGAATTGGTGAGCTTTGTCATGTGATCTCTTCGAGCTTCGGTCGTAGTCTTGCAGACATGTTGCAGTGTTGGGATACTGCAACACGCCTATTTCTTGAACATCTAAACTGTCACATGTTTGACTGGGTTGATCCCCCAATACAAATGATATCCCTTCATGACAGTATCCTGATGGCTAAGCTTGCTGTCACAAGAGTGTGCTTTTGGTGACAGTAAGAAATCCCCGCAGAAGGTGCTGTCAGGATTTCCAAGCTTGCTGTCAGGTTAAGATAAAGTTGCTATCAGAGGGCTTCCGCCAATGTTGCTGTCAGAGTGAATGTACTGTCGTGACTTGCAACATGCTGTCTTCAAGTAACCCTACTGTCAATGTTGTGATAGTAGTATTTATTCTTGCTGTCCATCTTGAGCACTTCTTGAGGCTTGAACAAACTAATGAACTTCTACCAAGATGTACTAGAATCTTATTTTAAGCAAACAAAAACGGTTACATAGACATACTTTGGCTGTGACAGTATGTTCATACTTAATAAAATTAAGTATATAAAATATCTAATTAAGTTGTCTCATAGCTATCACCCATAAATCCTAACAATCTCCCCCAATTTGTTTTTATGGAAAATAACAACAAATTTACAATTAGTACATGCTGACAACTTAACTAACCAAGATCAGAGTTGATAAAGAATTTTTACTTAGCTTCAGATTTCTTCTTCTGTCTTGCTTCATCCTCTCTGTTGAGAGCTTCTTTCAGAATCTCCTTGAGTCCTTCCACCATTGCTATCTCATTAGGAGAAATGGCATCATCTTCAATTTCATCAATGTACTTCTGGACTACTTTGGAGAGACATACTCTTGCATCCTGAAGGTTTATCCATAGTTCTTGACCAAATGCATAAGTTCTGAACTTTAATGCACCATTGGCAAGCTTAAATCTTCTTCCAGGATATGCATTTAGGGTTTTCCTTCTAGATTTATCCAGCTTTGAGTCTTCACCCTTTCTGTTACTCAGAATTTCGTCAATCTCAAAACAGCATACCTGTTCTAATGAGTGAGTTGATCCAATCACCAAATATAGTAGATCTTTCAAGGCACTTGTCTTTAGCTTATGAAAGCTTCTAACAGGAATCTCTTCATTTATGAACTTGATCCTTAGTGGACTTTCTACTACACAAGGTTGGTAATTGGGTGCTTCACTCTCCACTCTGTTGGCTTCTTTGCATTTATTCAGTAGTGGAGCTTCCATGTCCTCAGTGGCATCCTTTTCTGCAGGGTTTGAGGAACCTTCCTGACTTGGTTGGGTTTGCACTTCTTCTTCAGGAGCTTCATCACCATAATCAACTAACTCTTCATCAGAATACTCCAGCAAGTGAGCAATGTCAGAATCATCATAGAGTGACCATTCTCCAAACTTCTGATAGAATTCCATATCCCTTTCAGCTTTGTAAGCTAGAATGTGGTTCATGACTTGCTCAGGGACATTTCCATAGCCTTGCATTAGATCAACCATTTGTACCAGGTAAAATTAATCAATCCTCCTTGCTTCTGTTCTCCTTGTGAATGAGAGAGTTGCTGATACATCATGTGAGGTTACCTTCATGGTGAAGTCCTTTTCAACTTTCACAAACTGAGATGAGTCAAGCCAAAGAGTGTATTCAGATGCTTCTTTGTTGTTGTCCAACTTCACCTCAACACTCTTGATTTGCATAGATTTCTTTTCCAACAGATCCAAAGAGCTGTAGAGTTTTGACTGAATGGGCTTTCTCAGTTTTCTGCCAAGTCCAGTGGCTTTCTCCTTTCCTGAGTACTTGTGTTTGCCTTTCTTTACTGTTGAAGTCTCCTCAGGTTCAGGTTACTGTCTAGAAAACCAAGCCCTTGCCAAGAGTTTTGTCCTCTTAGGTTTGACAGTAGATTTGATTTCATCCTTGACAGCATCTTTGTTGACAGTATCTTCAGTGACAGTGTCTTTCTTGACAGTGTTTTCCATGACAGCATCTTTCTTGACAGTATCTTTTTCAGCATTTATGCTATCTATGGCACATCTTAAAATACTTGCCTCCAAAGCTTCAAAAATCTCAGACTCCTCTTCTTCTGTAGCTCTAGTATCTTTCTTTTCTTGCACATGAGCTTCTTCTTTACTTTCCTCTTGGGATTTGGAACCAACATTCCCAGAGGTGCTTCCACTAGCAATCCCAGCTTCTCTAGTTCCTCCATTACCATCCAAGTCATCATCATCATCAAAGGGAACATCATAGGAGCAGCTTTCTCCTTGTTCAGCTCTGTTGGAGTTAGCTTTGGAGATCATCTTTTTCATAGTAGAACTCAGTTCCTTGTCCCTTTTCACCAGCAGATCATAGATTGCTTTGACAACAAGAACTCTTTCCTTGTTGGCTTTAGAGTTGAGAATCATGTTTAACACCTTCAAGATTGACCTTGACTCCATTGTTGAAGTGCCTCCTAGACTCATGTATGCACATCTCCTGCTACCACTTTTAGTGGTACTTTCATAGTAGACACAAAATGGATTGGTGTAGACTTCTGGGAGTTTCTCAGCAATTAAGTTCATCATTTGCAGATGTAGAACCTCATTGAAGACAGTGTGGTTTGCTGTGATTTTGTTCTTCATTACTGTTAGCACCCTTGCAGGAAGGCTCTGCAGCAGCTGCATAGTAATGAGCATGGATATTCTAGTGTTTAAGTACACATCAATAGCCCACCTCCTTTCTTCATTGATTTTTATGCATACACTGATGATTTTCTCCTTAAGTAAGGTTGAGTAGTTACTCAGCCTTCTGCTTGGTTCCTTCATAGCTCCCTCAACTATCTTGTAGAAGTCCTCATCATGATTCTTCAAAGTACTTTCCCTGTAGTTCACCATTATAGCATTTGCATCTTCTTGGCTGAACTCTGTTCCTTCACTCCAGGTGTTTCCTGACAAGGTGTATTTAGGCATCTTGTCTTTCCCTTTGCCCAACTTATTCTGCTCCTCCTTTTCTCTCTATTGCCTTTCAAGAGCACTCTCCTTTGGAATTGGAGTTGGCTCTCTAATTGTTACAGGAGGTAAGATTGGGTTCTTGAAAGGAACATTCCTTTGCATTGCTTCCAGGGTTTCTTTGGACATTAGAACTGTTTCTCCAGCCATCTCAAATTCAAAGAGATTTTCAGCTTCTTGCATTTGCTCCCCCTGACTTCCTGATCCTTCTTTAGATCCCCTTTTCTTCTTTGCAGACTGAGATCTTCCTTTAGCTGCAGGCTCCCCCTCACTCCTTGAAGTCTTCTTTGAGACAGGCTCCCCCTGAGCAACATCCTGCTTGGAGACACTTCCTGATTCAGATCTTTCCCTTCCTGATCCTGCCCTTGGTGATTCTGATCTTGCCCTTTTCTCCCCCTTAGGTAAGTTGGCAGCATCAAGACTAGCAGTAAGAACCTGAATAGCTTCCTGAATTATGGAGAATCCAGAGGCCACCATGGTAGACAGGCTGTCAAGTTTGGATTCCATGGATAGGCATCTGTTCTCTAGAGCTTTCAACCTGAAGGATGTAGAGGAGCCACCTGATCTTAACCTTCTTGGAGGTGAAGGAAAACACTGGGGCTTGGAGGCTGTGGGGGTTCTCACACTCTCAGTTTTTTTCTGAGTGATCTCATCACTCCTCACAGAAGAACTCTCATGGCCTAATGCCTGGATATGTGGGGCTCCCTCAAGTTCACTCTGGACATGCTCAAGTCCCTCACCTTTTGCCAACTCATTTGGCTGCCTCTCATTTTTATGCTCACCTCTCTTTTCTTTTATCTCTCTTTTCTTTTGCACACCCTCACTCATCCTAGATGCATGTGTATGAGCAGTACTGTCATGCAAAGAAATAGATGGTTGAGAATGTACCTTTAAGAACTGAGATAGTGGCACATCATCATCAGAGACATCCTCAATAGATACAGCATCAAAGTCAGGCTGGATAGAGGTGACAGGAGCTTTTCCAGGAATGTTGCTGTCAGTAGGAATATTGACAGTAGGTTCCACTACAACATGGACAGCAGGTTTGGTCTTGACAGCAGCTGAGTCCGTGACAGCAGGGTCACCCATGACAGCAACATCCACAGTGTCCTTGACAGCAACTTGGGCTGTGACAACATCTTCCCTAAGGTAAGATGCTCCTTGCTGGCTGTTTCATTTTCTAGCAGAATTGTACTTTGCTCTTTCTCAGTGTTTGAAGGAGTGGTGTCCATCTCACTTTGAGAAATAGGTTCTTGTGGACCACTTGATGGGGGCTCATCCATGATTGGAGATGGATGATCAAAACCTGAAGGGTTGGGACTGTCCCCCTCTCTAGGTTGTGGAGAAGAAACAAATGAATGTGTAGGGAAGGAAGAAGGTGAAAGTGGAGAAGTGAATAGTGGCTGCTTCTCAGATGTGACTTGAGAAGCATCAATAGGGGAACTGAAATCCTCACAGTGTCCTGACTCCATGTGTATTTCTGCAAGTGGAGGCTCCTCATGAGTTGGAACATGAGGTTGTGCAGACTCTTTACAGGATGCCTTGGGAGACATGCCAATTTCAATAGATGGTCCCTGTTGAGAGGGCACATCTAGGGAGGAGTTTATTTCCCTATTTTCCTCTACAGTCTTTTGGGAGACTGCAGGGTGGCTGACAATGGTTTTGGTCCTCTTAGCTCTCTTCTTCTTAGGCTCAGGAGGAACCACTGTGGGTTCTGATTGACTACCTTCCTTATTTGCTGCACTAGGTGCAGGAACTCCCTCTTGACTCTCAGCACTACCACCAACACCAGTTTCTAGGGGTCTTTTTCTGGTTTCTTGTAAGGCTTGTCTCTGTACTTTGGGAAGTCTAGAGAACCTAGGCTGAGTGTATGGGGCAGAATGAGGGTTTACTAAATTTGGGTCTAATGCAGTCTCATTCTCAATAGTGAAGGTATCAAAACCAGGAGGTAATGGAAAATCAAGGTCAGACACTTGATCAACCATGTGGTTAGTGAAACATAGTGGAATATGTGCATTTAAATTTTGTGAAGTGAGAGTTGTGTGAGTGTTTCTTTTAAGTACTGGGCACACCTCCAAACGAGGGGCATTCTCATCAAAGTCACATAAAGAATTGATGCACAACATTAGAAAGCGAGGATAGACGTTTACCTTCTTACCTATGGCAGCCTTGAAGTGTGCCATGAGCAGCTTTCCAACATCCACTTTGTACCCATGAACAAGAGAATGAGTGAGCTTCTTGATGTAGGTGGGAATACCATTCCAGCCTGTGGTCTTGGTAAAGAACACTTTCACCATAGCATCAAACACCATGCTCCACTCCTTGCGGAGATATTTCCTATCCATTTCACCAGAATGGTACCATTTTGTTGTTCCCTCTTCAAGAATTGGTCCAGAATATCCAATTTTCAAGAAGAGCTTCTTCAGGGTTTCATCACTAGCAAGCTCAGAGTAAGACTTTCCTTGTTCCAGCACAATTCCTAGAGCTGCATTGATGCCCTGAGCGTTGAGAGAGTAGCTATGCTCCTTGATTTTGAATTGAATGGAGGAGATGTCACCATCTTCGTGAGCAATAGCTGTCGCCCAAAAACTTTCAATCCTGTCTAGGTCAACAACAGGAGTAGAGGTAATTGCATACCCAAGATAGGACTTATTCATGAAGTAAACAAGCCCTTTGAATCCCTCACCAGCATCACTTGGTGAGGAGATGCCAGCAAAGTTGGTTTGCGAAATTGATTGTTTGGGGGCCATCTTTGCTTTGTGAGAGAGAAGAGAGAGAGTAGAAGATGAAATGCTTGGAGAGAATAGAAAGGAGAGTGTTGTGTTTGCTTTTTGAGAACAGTTGTATGTTTTATGAATTTAGAGGGAAGTTCAAGCGTATAACTGACAAAGTGGAAAAGTGAAATCGCGTCTTAACCCAATTAACAGTCACGTGGGTTACTGGCTGATTTCTCTCTCCTTGTGGAGGAAGTGTGTCCAATTTTAACGGTCCACTACTTTGACAGTAACCTGTGCGCTTACAACAACCGTGTCAGTAACTTTGGTGTGATGATAGCATGTTTTGCGTGACAGAAACATTCCGCGCAAAACTTACTGTCATCGTTAAGTTCTCATATGACAGTATCTTTTACAAGTCATGACAGAAGGTCGTTTATTGCTGTCGAGAAGCCTACTGTCAGAAAGCTGTGACAGCTACTTTTCTTGATGACAGTAACCCTTGCGGGGAAAACAACACTGTCAAGACTTAGTATAGAAACCGTTATGAATGAAAATTTAACTGAAGAGACACCAGTTAAACAAATGCAATATTTATTACTGATTCATCATTCATCCAAGACATTATTCTACCAGATAAGCAATTAAACAACACACATAGGAATCAAATAGATACTGCAGAAAGAGAAATTTTATTTATTTTAATGAAATGAAGAAAGGGAAAATACTACAATTGGTGAGATTAACTAATCAGTACAATCTTTCTTAACCAATTCTTGGACTTCTTCCCTAACTTTCTCTTCTGTGGTTCCTTCTTCCTTGAGGAGAGTTTGAAACTCCTTTTCCTCTTCTTGCACCTTGGCCTCCTCTGCGGCCTTGGCTGCAAGTGCTTTTTCCTCTTCCTCATCAAGAGCATCCCAGAGCATGTCAAACATTGCTTCTACCTCTTCATTGTAGGGTTCACTTCCACAAGGCTTAGGCCTGTACTCAATCCCTACTTTGTTTTCCATTTTACCCTTTTTCTAAATGATTCACTAATATGGCCTAAGATTCATTTTATAGGCATACTAGGTTAAGAGGGAATGTAAACAATCAACAGTTTGGAATACCCATACAACTACCACAGATTTCAATTAAGTGATGTCTACCACTAATACAACAATCAAAGCAAAACTGACCAATTAAGAAAAACCCTTGACCAATTTCAACATTAACAACCATGCAAGTTAGTGTCACTCAAAAATCAACTTTCAAGAAAGAGACTAGCACAAGATTCAATTTAAGCAAAGTCAAAGTGAGCGTGCTGTCTCAAACAGATAGAGACTCAGGTTGACAGTAACTTTCTCATGACAGCAACTTGTTGAGGTTACTGTCACAAACTTAAAAAAAAATTTAGAATGGAAAAACTAGTAAGTTAACATACCATATTTAACATTCCCAGTTCACTTACCAACCTGTTAAAGGTTGCTTCATCCAGTGGTTTAGTGAAGATGTCTGCAAGTTGCTTTTCTGTAGGGACATAGATCAACTTCACAGTTCCTCTTTCAACATGCTCTCTAATGAAATGATGTCTAATATCAATGTGCTTTGTTCTAGAGTGTTGAACAGGATTGTCTGAGATGGCTATGGCACTAGTGTTATCACAGAAGATGGGAATGTTGCTCAACACTAGACCATAATCCAACAGTTGATTCTTCATCCATAGAATTTGTGCACAACAACTTCCAGCAGCAATGTATTCAGCTTCTGCTGTAGAAGTAGAGACTGAATGTTGCTTCTTGCTAAACCATGACACCAATCTTCCACCAAGATATTGACAGCTTCCTGTAGTGCTTTTTCTGTCAATTCTACATCCAACATAATCTGAATCAGAATACCCCACTAACTTAAATCCAGTATTTTTAGGATACCAGAGGCCTAAATTTGGAGTGCCTTTAAGATATCTAAAATTTCTTTTGATAGCAATCAAGTGTGACTCCTTTGGATCAGCCTGAAACCTTGCACAGAGACATGTAGCAAACATTATATCAGGTCTGCTAGCAGTTAGATAAAGAAGTGATCCAACCATGCCTCTGTAAACACTGGAGTCCACTTTCTTCCCTTTGGAGTCTAGATCCAGACTAGTAGAAGTAGAGATGGGAGTTTTGGCAGGTGATGAATCTTCTAGGTTGAACTTCTTGAGAAGCTCCTTGACATACTTTGATTGACAAATGAAGATTCCATCAACCTTTTGAAGAACTTGTAAGCCAAGGAAGAATGACAGTTCTCCCATCATGTTCATCTCATATTTGTTTCTCATTAGAGATGAAAACTTTTCACACAGCTTCTCATTTGATGAACCAAAAATGATATCATCAACATAGATTTGAACCAAAATGATGTCTTTGCCATGATGTTTGTAGAATAGAGTCTTATCTACTACACCTCTTGTAAATTGATTTTCCAATAGAAAGGCTGAGAGGGTATCATACCATGCTCTAGGAGCTTGTTTCAACCCATAAAGTGCCTTGAACAGCTTGTACACAAAATCATACATCTCAGCATCTTCAAAGCCAGGTGGCTGTTCAACATACACTTCTTCCTCCAACTCTCCATTTAGAAAAGCACTTTTGACATCCATTTGGAACACCTTGAAATTGCAGTGTGCAGCAAAGGCTAAGAAAATCCTGATAGCTTCAATTCTGGCAACAGGTGCAAATGTCTCATCATAATCTATCCCTTCCTGTTGACAGTAACCTTTAGCTACTAGTCTTGCCTTGTTTCTGGACACATTTCCATTTTCATCCAGTTTGTTTCTGAAGACCCACTTTGTCTCAATAACTGACTTTCCCTTTGGCCTTGGAACCAGTTTCCACACATTGTTTCTTTCAAACTGGTTGAGTTCCTCTTGCATAGCAATCACCTAATCAGAATCCAACAATGCTTCATCAATTGTTTTAGGCTCCACTTGAGATAGAAAACAGGAAAACATGCTGTCAGCAGAAACATTGTTCCTGGTTCTCACCCCAGAAGAAGGATCTCCTATGATTAAGTCATTTGTGTGATCCTTGTTCCACCTTGTAGTTCTGGGCAAGATTCTGGTTTGTTCTAAAGTAGTAGCCTCAGTTAGAGGGACTGATTCTTCACCAGGACAATTATCCCCACCATTTTCTTCAATATCTCCAGAGTCACCATCATTTTGAGTATTTCCTGAAATAGTCTGTGACTGAGCTGGAGTTTGATTTGTATTACTTTCAATGACAGCAACTTTTTCAGTTTCCACAGTTTGAGTAAATGAAGGTTCTTCATCAACAAATTCTTCTTCTTCCAGGTAGCCTTGATTCTCAAACCTAAGAATCTGCATTTGACCTTCCTCATGCAGTCCAGGAAACTTGGTTTCATCAAATGTGACATTCACATTTTCATCTATGACTCTATGTTCCAGAAGATAGACTCTGTAGGCAGTCCTTTCTAAAGCATACCCCATGAAAATTCCTTCATAAGCTTTGGTGTCAAACTTCCCTTTCTTTTCATGGTTATCTTTCATCATGAAACATTTGCTTCCAAACACATGAAAGTACTTGACAGTAGGTTTCTTTCCATTGAGCAGATAGTAAGGAGTGTTCCCATGAGTCTTGTTGATCAAGGTTCTGTTCTGAGTATAGCAAGCTGTGTTGATAGCTTCTACCCAGAAGTATGTAGGTAACTTTGCATCATAAAGCATAGTTCTGGCAGCTTCAATGAGAGTCCTGTTCTTCCTTTCTACAACACCATTCTGCTGTGGTGTCATTGTAGCAGAAAACTGTTGTACAATTCCTTCATCTTTACAGAAATTTCCAAGAGTGGCATTTCTGAACTCAGTACCATTGTCACTTCTTAGCAATTGAACTTTAGCATTTGGAGTTCTGTCAAGAACTCTTAAGTGATCAATGATGACTTGAGCTGCTTCATCTTTTGATTTTAGGTATTTCACCCAAGTATACCTAGAGTAGTCATCCACCATAACTAATGCATATCTCTTTTTGGCTAAGGATGGGACATTTACTGGTCCAAAGAGATCCATGTGAATTAGTTTGAGTGGTTCTGTGTTGGTGTTGGTTTGCTTTGACTTATGCATAGCTCTTCTCAATTTTCCCATTTGACAGTCCCCACACAGTCCTTCTTGACAGAATTCCTGTTGAGGTAGTCCTCTAACCAATTCCTTCTTCATCAGCATGTTCATTGTTTTGAAGTTGAGGTGAGAGAGCATTCTGTGCCAAAGCATACTGTCACCTACAGTAACACCAACAGTAGCTTTACTGTAGAAACAGTAAATCTTGTCCTTCCTTGTTGAGCTTAGGTCAGCAACAAACGGGCTTCCTTTTCTTACCCCTTTTAGAGAGAGGCTTCCATCCTTCTTGTGATAGATATTGCACACCATCATGTCAAAATCAACCTTGAATCCCCTGTCACTGAATTGGCTGACACTGAGCAGGTTGTGCTTCAATCCATCAATAAGAGCAATATCATTTATGACAACATTTCCAATTTCCAAACATCCATATCCCACTGTGTAACCTTTGCTGTTGTCTCCAAAGGTTATGATTGGGCCAACTTTCTCTACAAATTGTGATAGCAGGGCTTTATCACCAGTCATGTATCTAGAGCAGCCACTGTCAATGATCGAAGTGACTTGCTCCTTTTTCTTGCCCTGCAAAACAAATTGTATTTAAGAGGCATATGGTACCCAATCCTTGTTGGGTCCTGCTACTTCAGTATCATAGACATAATCAACATTTTCAACTTTAATCATCTCATCAGGAATCTTCTGTTGGACTCCCCTCTTCACCCACTTTTCTTTAGAATTAGACTTGTTCTTATTCTTAGTGGATGAGGCCTTCTTACTGTAACCATTAGGCTCAGGAGTCTCAACAGTTTGCATGTAGGTACATTGTTCAGTAGACAAAATAGGCAGATTGAAGAAAGTACTCATGGCAGTTATCTTACATGGCATACAATCAATGTTATTACACACTACCATAAGTCTATGCATAAGGGGGGTTCTATGTAAGTTACCATTTTTCAGAGTCACATTATCCTTGACCTCTTTTAGATTCTTACAGACATGAGTTAAGTGATGTGAAGAGCCACAATTATTGCATAGTTTCCTAGGAGCATTACTACCATTAGCATTGCCATTTCCTAACTTACCATTCTTGTTTTTAGACTTGTAAGTTACTGTGTCATCAGGATGTTTTGAAGTTGCTGTCGAGCTTTTCTTGACAGTACCTTTCATGCCTTCTGTCATGATAGTAGGTTTGGAAGTTGCTGTCTTTGAAGCTCTCTTGACAGTGTCTTTAGAACATTCTGTCAGATTGTTTGGCAAAGTTACTGTCTTGGGGAATGTGACAGTATCTTTTCCACCAACTGTTGAACTGTCAGTACCTTCATCCTCATCATCAAGTTGCTACTTGATGAGCATGGCTTCCTCATCAAACTCAAGTTCAGAAAGTTTAAAAATTGGTTTGTTGAGTTTCTTGAGAACATGAGGTTTGACAGTAGCATCAGTTGAACAATCCTGACTGACAATTTCCTTACCAGGTCTTTTGCCATATTCAAAACATATCCCTACCTTTTGATCCTCTGTGTGTTTTTCATGAAAATCCTGAAGTTGTTTAGATGAGTTTCTATAGGGTTTAATCTTGAATTCATTTTCACTAATTTCTTTCCTTAGAAACTCCTCAATCTCTTTAGCACAGGCTAATTCATTTTTCAGTTTAGCATTCTCCTGTGTTAAAGATTCTAATCGATTGGTCTTTAATAAAAGCAAATCATTTTCAGAAGTGAGTTCATCATTCGACTTAGTTAACCTAGCAATTTCTTTATTAGCTGCAGTTAAACTAGTATCAACATTAAACATCTCAGTACTCAATTCTTCAACAGTTTGCTTGCATTCATCTTTAGACATATCAAGTAAGACAAGTGAGGGTACCTGACTTGGAGAGCTAGAGGGGGCCTCTTCAGATTTAGCCATGAGTGCTAAATTCACATATTCCTCTTCCTCTTCATCATCAGTATCATCCCAGCACTTTCCTTCAGCCACATAGGCCTTTCCCTGTCCTTTCTTGAAGTGTCCAATTGACCCTTTATCCATCCTTTGATTTTGCTTTGGCCTTCTGCATTCAGTAGAAAAATGGCCAAGCTCATTGCAGTTGTAACACCTGAACTTGGATCTGTCCACCATCCCTGTTTTGTATCCACCTCTTGTAACACCACCTTCAACTTTGGAGAAGTTCCCTTTGCTGAACCTTGATGTTTGACCTTGAGACTTATATGGCTTGTTTCTCTTGAACCCTATGTTCTTGAATTTCTTAGCCATGTAAGCCATGGTTGGATTATCCATCTTTTCCATTTCTTCCAAGGAATAGAAGTCTTCATCTTCAACATCAGTTAGCTATAGTACAACTTTCTCCTCATCATCCACAACCTCTTCAATCTTAAGAGTTGGTATTGGAGCAGGTTGGATGACTTGATTTTCTTCAGTAGGTTGAGTGATTCTTGGTACATGAGCCACGAGAGCACCTGACATATTAGCCATCTTTCCTCTGGATCCAGCTAGAATAGCTCTTTTCTGGAAAAACTCAAGCTCATATGATTTAAGCAGACCATATAGAGTTTCAAGAGAAATATTGTTCAGATTTCTTCCTTCTCTTATGGCAGTGACTTTGTGCTCAAGATGCTCAGGAAGTGTGAGCAAGAACTTGACATTCAATTCTTTCCTATCATAGTACTTGCCATGAATCTGTAGCTCAGTCATAAGTTTGTTAAACCTTTCAAACATAGTTGTAAGGTCTTCTCCTGACTTTGCCATGAAGGCTTCATACTGTGAGATAAGGATTTGTCTCTGGTTGTCTTTCACTTCTTCACTTCCTTCACACAGCAGCTCGATCTTATTCCACATATCCTTGGCTGATGAGCACCCAATGACATTCCCACACATGGCTTTGTCCAAGGTGAGAGCATCCAGTATGATGAGTTGCAAGTAATCATCCAAGGCCACCTTCTCTTTTTCTGGTTTCAGAAACTGAGAAGGTAGTTTGTTGACCCAGTAGGCTGGAATAAGAACACCATCTAAAGTTGAGGCTTCAATTTCTTTACGTGGAACGAAGGGACCATTCTGGAGGATACCCAAGTATAAAGGATTCGCAGCTTTGATAAACAACATGATTTTTCTTTTCCATACATTGTAGTTCTCTTTATCAAAAGCTGGAATCTTTATGCTACTTGACTTCTGCATACTTGTCATGATCTCAGATTTAAGAACAATCTGTCTGCTCTGATACCAGTTGTTGGTCCTTGACTATTGCAGAAGGGGGGGGGGGGGTTGAATGCAATAGTGATAAAACTCAATCTACGTTTCAACAACAAAAACTAAGATTAAAGTTTATCACTTAATCGATTGCAAACAAAAGTAGACACACAAACAATTCTCACAAAATAAATGTTTTATTTATTTTGCAATGGGTTGCTACAACCTCAAGAAAATGTATGTTTTCTTGAGCTTCGGTTTCTCGAGTGATTGATCTCACGTTGTTACAAAGAATGGAATGATAGATAGTTTTTGTAAAAACTAAACCTATCACTATCAACACGAGTCTAGTGAAGCTGCTGTCATTTTCAAGTGGCAGCTTCTTACAATTTGCCTACCCGTGAATCTTTCCTAAATTGCTATACAAACAACTTATCAATACATTACAAAGCAATCTAGAAACTTTCCATATTAAGCTAACACAATTCAGTAGATGTAGATTTGTCATACACTGGAATTGGTGAGCTTTGTCATGTGATCTCTTCGAGCTTCGGTCGTAGTCTTGCAGACATGTTGCAGTGTTGGGATACTGCAACACGCCTGTTTCTTGAACATCTAAACTGTCACATGTTTGACTGGGTTGATCCCCCAATACAAATGATATCCCTTCATGACAGTATCCTGATGGCTAAGCTTGCTGTCACAGGAGTGTGCTTTTGGTGACAGTAAGAAATCCCCGCAGAAGGTGCTGTCAGGATTTCCAAGCTTGCTGTCAGGTTAAGATAAAGTTGCTGTCAGAGGGCTTCCGCCAATGTTGCTGTCAGAGTGAATGTGCTGTCGTGACTTGCAACATTCTGTCTTCAAGTAACCCTACTGTCAATGCTGTGACAGTAGTATTTATTCTTGCTGCCCATCTTGAGCACTTCTTGAGGCTTGAACAAACTAATGAACTTCTACCAAGATGTACTAGAATCTTATTTTAAGCAAACAAAAACGGTTACATAGACATACTCTGGCTGTGATAGTATGTTCATACTTAATAAAATTAAGTATATAAAATATCTAATTAGGTTGTCTCATAGCTATCACCCATAAATCCTAACAACTTTCAATAGCAACAATCCTACACCCTACACCAAAAATCATCCAAAACGAACCCTACACCCTCAATTACTTCGACTTAAACTCAGAAATAGCAAGAACCCCTAATCCCAGACCTCAATTCGTTCGAATTAGTTCATAAATAAGTAGAAACCCTAACCCTAGAACCAATTACTTCGTTTTCGAACACATACCTCTGCTCGTAATCCTTTGTAGCCTCCATCGCTTTAATCTCACTTCGTTCGCACCACAGACTTCTCCAATCGCACACCAGGAATCGCTCCAATCGCACTTTCCGTCTTTCGGTAGTTGTAATTAGGGTTTGAATGTTGATTTCGGGTTTGAAACGGGTAAAAACTAACTTTACTTTTCTTTTCAGAAGCTCCGCGGAAAAGATACGCGGAGCGGTAGAGTGATCCGCGGAAAAAAAGCGCGGAGGACTAAGGCTCCGCGAAAAATAAGCGCGGAGTGGCTGATTTTTTTTTTTAATCCTAGCCGTTGGATTGTTGATCCAACGGCCAGGAAATGAATTGTTAGATAACTGGTCCCTGACAATCAATTGTCAGGGACCAGGACCCGTTACTTAAATGTAAGTTTTTATGAATTTAGTAAGTTGACTACAAACTTTCTGAGTCGAATGACTCAGTTGCAAGTTGAGACTCAATTGAGTTATGTTTGAACTGTTTAACTCTAAAAGTAAATAAGTCTCTTGAAACATTAAAATTTTCGATATATTTTTACAAATGCAAGTTAAGAAAATATATTTACATAATATTTGCAAATAATATTGTAAAATTATATATAATCATATAAATAAATGTTCAATGACTAATAAGCTAGAGTAAACTACATAATAGTAGCCATATTTTAAACTAATTTTCAAAAAATGACTGAATTTTCGAATTTTCAAATTAATGGCAAAATTTAATTTTCGTATTTTAAAAGAATTGCTCTCAACGTGAACGTGAAAAGGAACCATTCTTTTAAAAAATTTAAACAAAACCTGGCCATTTTTTTGAAAAAAAGTTAACGGGAGCCACTCAAAAACGCGTGAACTAAAATTGGCCATTAATTTGCAAACTTGAAAGTTTGGCCATATTTTGAAAATTCGGTATAAAATACAGTCACTATTATGTAATTTACTCAATAAAATTATTAAAATATAAATATATTTTGTTTATTTTGTATATTTAAATTGTTTAACTCTAAATATAAATAAGTATCTCGAAACATTAAAGTTTTCGATAAATTTTTACAAATGTGAGTTAAGAAAATATATTTATCTATACTATTATATTAAAGACGAAACATTGAAAGTTTTGTAGTTTAGTCCTCCAAAGTTTTTGTAGTCTGGTCGTCCATCAGTTCTCAATCGTTGGATCTTTCAAATCAATATAATATAAACCATCGGATAAAATACTAAAAGTTATGATATAATAAATATCTAATTACATTTTTTAGCTGAAACATATTACCTGTTTATATTTTAAAAATAAAACGACTCATCTTCTAAAAATAACACGGGCACATTATTTATTTTATATTTTCTAACTTAAACAACTCATCTTTAAAAAATAATACGGGCAACATATATATAGAAACATAATGTAATTTTATATAGTTATAAATAAAGAACCAACTGTCTTTCTGAGCACATTACCAGTTTTGTATTTTCTAACTAAAACAACTCAGCTTCTAAAAATAACACGGGAACATAAGCGATTTTATATTATCTAACTTAAACAACTCATCTTCTAAGTATTTTATATTATAATTACTAATAATTATCTAATTACCCTTTTCAGCTAAAACATATTACCTGTTTTATATTTTCTAAATAAAATAACTCATATTACCTATTTTATATTTTCTAACTTAAACAACTCATCTTCTAAATATTTTATATTATAATTCCTAATAACTATCTAATTACCTTTTTCAGCTAAAACATATTACATATTTTATATTTTCTCAATAAAATGACTCATCTTCTAGAAATAACACGGACAAAATACATATTTTATATTTTCTAACTTAAACAACTCATCTTCTAAAAATAATACAAGCAACTTATATATAAAAACGTAATATAATTTTATATAACCCATCCATTATATATACAAGCTTATATCCCGTGCAATGCACGATTTTCTTTAATATTTTATTAATAATATAAATAATTTAATTTAATAAATTGTTGACGTAATCTTTAGTAGTATTTTAAATATTAAAATATAATTTTTTTAAAATAATAGATCTAGCGGTCTGTATTTATTTGCTTTTAAAAAATTTAAATGTGATTAAAGTGCAAATAACAAAATATGTGCTCTCTAGTGTACCGAGTTTCTTTTAACATATGTTATTACTTTTATTTTTTTATTAATTATCTTATTTGAATTGTATGTTATAAAAAATTATATTAAACCCGAATTTTATAAGTTTAATATAATAATATTTTCATTATATCTTTATTTTGCCCGTGTTATTTTTAATTCGAATATGAGTCGTTTTATTTAAAAAATATAAAACAAACAATATCCTTAAAAAGACAGTTAGTTACTTATTAATAAATATATAAAATTATATTACATTTATATATATATGTTGCCCATGTTACTTTTAGAAAATTAGTTGTTTAAATTAGAAAATATAAATACTTTTTTATATATATGTTGCGCGTGTTACTTTTAGAAAATTTGTTGTTTAATTTAGAAAAAAATAAAAAAGGTTATGTGTTTAACTGAAAAGGTTAAGTGGTTATTTATTAATAATTATATATAACAATATTATCATTACATATTTATTTTTCATGTGTTATGTTTAGAAGATTGGTTGTTTTAGTTAGAAAATGTAGAAGAGATAATGTGTTTTTGCTGAAAAAGGTAATCAGTTATAAATATGTAATAATATTACCATTTTATATACTCCCTCCGTCCCACTCAAACTGGCTTGTTTGACTTTTCCTCGTCAAACAGACCAAACTTTGACTAACTTTTAAAAATTATTGACTTACATTTTCTCAAATCTAAAAAATGTATGTTATAATAATTTATATATAATTTTTTACAATATTTTTTTCATTGATTATATTCAATATATTGTATATGTAATTTACATTTCAAAATTAGTCAATTTGACCAAGAAAAGTCAAACAAGCCAGTTTGAGTGGGACGGAGGGAGTATATGTTGGTCCTCGTGTATTGCAGAAGGGGGGGGGGGATGAATGCAATACTGATAAAATTCAATCTCAATTTCAACAACCAAAACCAAGATTAAATGTTATCAGTAATATAAGCAATCACGAACAGTATGTAGTAAAAACAAGATTCACAAAATAAATGTTTTATTTATTTTGCAAAGTGTTGCTACAACCTCAAGAGAGAATTCTTGAGCTTCGGGTTCTTCAAGTCACTTGCTTGTCTTCGTTACATCTCTAGAATGAATTGATAGTAGGTATAAGACTAATCCTATCACTATCAGTCACGGGTTTGTGAAGCTGCTGTCATTGTCAAGTGGCAGCTTCTTACAGATTGTCTTACCCATGTGACTTTCCTAAATTGCTAACATGTCAGATATACATTACAAAGAAAGCAACCTAGATTCATTCTATTTCCAGCTTAAGCAATTCAGCAAATAAAGACTTGACCTTGCTCTTGAATTGATTCGCTTTTGTTTTGTAGTGCTTGAAGCTTCTGTCGTAGTCTTGCAGACTTGGTGCAGCTTAGGGATACTGTAACACGCCTGTTTCTTGAACATTGGAACTGTCATGCAGACTTGGTGCAGCTTAGGGATACTGCAACACGCCTGTTTCTTGAACATTGGAACTGTCACGGGATTTGACTGAGAAAGATACCTAGAACAAGGATCTTTATCGAGACAGTTACTTTTGCCACAAAGCTTGCTGTCACAGGAATGTTCTTTTGGTGACAGTATGAGTTCCCCGCATAGAGTGCTGTCGAGGATTCCAAACTTGCTGTCGAGGGCTAAAGTTGTTGTCGCGTAGTCTTCCGCCAATGTTGGTGTCAGAGTGAATATGCTGTCGTGACTTGCAACATTCTGTCTTCTTGTAATCTTACTGTCACAGCTTTAGGACAGTAACCTTTATTCATGTTGTTATCTAAAATGCATTCTTTGAGGCTTGAACACATAAGTGAACTTCTTTCAAATTACACAACTAGAGTAACATTACATACTGATTACAAGAACATACTTTGGCTGTGACAGTATGTTCTACTTAATTAAAAATTAAGTACATTCAAAGTTAAGTTGTTTCTGTGCTATCACCCATAAATCCCAACAATCTCCCCCAATTTGTTTTTATGGAAAGTAAAAACAAATTTACAATATGTGCTGACAACTTAACTAACAAGATCAGAATGGATTAAGAATTTTTACTTAGCTTGAGATTTCCTCTTCTGTCTTGCTACATCCTCTCTTTTGAGAGCTTCTACCAAGCAGCCTCTTAGACCTTCTATAAGAGAAATTTCAGCAGCAAAAACTGCAGCATCCTCTACTTCTTCAATGATCTTCTTTATGGTAGGAGAGAGGAGAGAACTAGCATCCCTGAGATTCAGCCATTGCTCTATATCATATGGATAGGTTCTGAAGTGAAGTTCTTCATGAATGAGCTTGAATCTACTTCCAGGATAAGCATTGAGAGTCCTTCTTCTTTGCTTGTCCAGCTTTGAGTCTTCTCCTTTTCTCCCTTCCAATAATTTCTCTATTTCATCAGAACAAATCTGCTCCAAGGGATGAATTGATCCAGCTACCATATACTGTAAATCCTTCAGAAGGGTTGTTTTAAGCTTGTGCAAGCTGCAAACATAGAATTCTTCTTTTAGGAACTTGACTCTTAGAGGATTTTCCAGCATATATGTTTGATAATTTGGAGCTTCACTTTCTGCCTTGTTGGTGGCCTTGCATCTTTCCAGTAGTTCAGCTTCCTTCTTATCAAGTTCTGACTGAGTTTGAGAATCTTGAGAAGATTCAGGTCTTTTGCTTGGCTTGGGTTGCCCTTCCTGAGTTGGTTGGGTTTGCCCTTCTTCTGTGGGTAAATCATAAAACTCATAGTACCAGTGATATGGTATAGGAGAGGCTGGGAGATCAGTTAGAATATCAGCATCATCAAAATCTGCAAAATTGTAGCCAAATTTCTGATAGAATTCAGCATCTCTATCAGCCTGATATTTCAGAATATGTTCCATGACAAACTCTGGAACATTATCATAGCTCTCCAGCAACTCTACCATTCTTTCCAGGTAGAAGAAGTCAATTCTCCTTTTATCTATGGTTGATGTCCTACCACTGGTTGATGTGGACACCAGGTTGAAGTCCTTATCAACCTTGGTAGATCTTGATTCTTCCCACCACAGAATGTACTCAATGGCCTCTTGATTTGCATCCATCTTAACCTCAACACTCTTGATTTCCCAAGATTGCATCTGTTGAACCTTAAGACTGTTAGGAGGTATTGATTGAATTGGCATCCTAAGATTTCTGCCTAATCCAGTGGCCTTTTCCTTTCCTGAGTACTTGTGCTTTCCTGCAGGTTTCTGTCTAGAAAACCATGCCTTAGCTTTAGCTTTCAGTCTTTTGGGCTTGACAGTAGCTTTGGCTTCATCCTTGACAGAACCTTCCTTGACAGTACCTTTGTCGACATCATCTTCCATGACAGCATCTTCTATGACAGTATCCTTGTCGACAGTACCTTTGGTGACAACATCTTTTTCTGCATTTATGCAGTCAAAAGCACATCTAAGAATGCTTGCCTCCAAAGCTTCCAGTATTCTTGACTCCTCTTCATCTGTTGCACCAGCATCTTTCTTTTCCTGACTAGGAGTTTCTTCATTGTCTTCATTCTGAGATTGAATACCAGTATTCCCAGAATTACTTCCACCAGCATTTCCAGCATTTCCAGAAGCTTCACCACCTCCATCATCATCATCATCATCATCATCATCCTGAGGAGGAATGTTATAGAGGCAACTTCCACCTTGATCATTTCTTTTGGCATTGGCTCTAGTGATTAGCTCCTTCATTCTAGCTCCCAGTGCCTTGTCTCTCAACACCAGCATTTTGTAGATCTCTTGAACAGCATGAACTCTTCCTGGATTGGCATTTGAACTGAGTATTCCATCTAACACTTTCAGAATTGACTTGGTTTCCATTCTGGATGGGCTAACCAAATTCATGAAGTTGTTCCTTCTTGTGCCATCTGTTAGATATAATTGCTGACGTTTGCTCATCAGTGTTTAAGTACCAGGTATTCATCAGAGTTTACTGGAAGCCAGTCAGAGTTTATTAAAGTCTGACGGGGTGAAAGTTTATCTTAGCTGTCGGTGTAAATATAAAGATTCTAGAAGCAATATATCTTGAAGATGGAAAGAAGCAAGATATATTGAGACAGATAAGGAAACGGAACAGAAGACAGAAGCAATCCTAATTTGATATAATCTGTATAGCTGATTTATAGGAATATCAATTAGAGATTGATTATGTAACTGTGTATTATATAAACACAGATAGGTTAACCCTAAAAGGGATGCGAATACTGAATATTATTCTTGTAACCTAGCAGCTCTCTGTGATTCTTTAACATCACTGAGAGAAGAGTTATTTATATAATTCAGTTGTTGATTCATAAATAGTGTTCTTAATTGTTATTATCATACTTATATTGATTATATATTGTGTATTTGGCCTAACAATTGGTATCAGAGCCAAGGCTGATTAATATATACAGTTTTACGATTCAAACACAAGTATAATCATGGCTGACAACTCTCAAGAAGGTTCTAATGCTCAGAAGGTTCAACCTACTTCTGTGAGTAGATACGAGACAATAAGGGTTCCAATTCTCAGACCAGTTGAATATCCAATATGGAAGGTGAAGATGACCATGTTTCTGGAAGCTACAGATCCAGAATACCTTGACAGAATTTATGATGGTCCTCATATGCCAACTAAATTGTCTCCTGTTATTACTGGTCAAGAACAAAAGTCTGTTCCAAAAGAGAAGAAAGATTTGACTCCTGAAGACATCTCATCAATTGCAAAGGATGCAAAGGTTAGACATCTACTCCACAGTGCTTTAGATAATGTTATGTCTAACAGAGTTATTGGCTGTAAAACTGCCAAAGAAATTTGGGATGCTTTGGAAGTCAGGTGTCAAGGAACAAGTGCCATAAAGAAGAATAGGAAGACTATTCTAACACAGGAGTATGAACACTTTGACTCTAGATCTGATGAAACTTTGACAGATACTTATGACAGATTTTGTAAATTGTTGAATGATCTGTCTCTGGTTGACAAAGAATATGAACTTGAAGAGTCAAATCTCAAGTTTCTTTTATCTCTACCTGAAAGATGGGATTTGAAGGCGACAACAATCAGAGACAATTATGATCTTGCAGAAACAGATCTTGATGAAATCTATGGGTTGCTCAAAACTCATGAACTGGAGATAGAACAAAGAAACAAAAGATCTGGAAAGAAGACAAAATCTGTTGCTCTTAAAGTTGAAGAAAAACCTGTCAAGAAGGAATCATCAAGAAAGAAAGCCAAAGGAAAGGCTTTAGTCATTAAATCTGACAGTGAGTCATCAAACTCTAATGATGGCTCAAATACTGATGATGAAGCTTTTGACTCTGAGGATGATGAAGAAGAGATGATGAAGATGGCTGCTTTAATGGTGAAGACCTTCAAGAAGATGGGATTCAAGAACTTCAAGAAAGGAAAGAGATTCTCTATGAGAGATTCAAACTCTGATAAGAGAAATTTCAGAAAGTCTGATGGAGGAAATACCAAGTCTGGAAAGAAAGACAAGTCTGAGATCCAGTGCTACAAGTGTAAAGAGATGGGTCATTATGCTCCAGAGTGCAAGAAAGGAAAATCTGAGAAAGCACTCATCACTAAAGGAAAGGACTGGGCAGACACTTCAGACTCAGATGAAGGAGTCAATTATGCTCTCATGGCAACTGTTAGAGATGAAACTGAGTCATCTGAAAACAAGGTACCCCTAACAACTTATGCTTATGATACTGATAATATATCTGAATTAAGAATTTATCTTAAAAGCATACATGTTAGTTATAGGGATCAGACTTTAGAGAATGAAAGAATCAAATCTGAGAATCTAGGTCTTAAAGAGAGGAATAAATTTCTTGAAGAGAAGCTTGTTAACATGCAACAAGTTCAAAAGGAGAGAGATGATGCTGTTTATGTTGAACAGGAATTGCTTAAAAGATATAGGCAAATAGAATCTGAGTTGGAAAAGGAGAGAAAAGTGATTAAAACCTGGACTAATTCTGGAAGAGACACACATCAGGTTTTTCAGACAGATACTGTAGGTTTAGGTTACTGTGAGGGAGATGAAATTAGGTGTCAAGATAAAGTTAAAGTGAAACCACAACTTAAACCTATGTTATTTGTTCCTGAATACAGTAAGCTAAAGTCTGTTGTTGTGAAAGAAGCTGTTATGGAACCAATTGAAACTTGTGAAAAACATGATAATATTGGTTCAATAACAGAGAATAAGATTGAGCTAGAAGCTGTTATGGAACCAGTTGAAACTTGTGAAAAACAGGTTAATATTGGTTCAATAACAGAGAATAAGATTGAGCTAGAAGCTGTTAAAGAACCAGTAAAAATCTGTGATAAACAGGTTAATGTTGGTTTAATGACAGAGAAACAATTCAAACATAAGCTCAAAGAGGTAAAGTCTGTTAACAAACAGAAAATGTTTAAGAAAAATAGGAATGGAAAAGTAGGCATTAATAAAAGAAATGATTATCTGCCTAATTCTGCTGCTCCTAGAAAAACATGTCATAGTTGTGGTAGTACTAACCATCTTGCCAGGTTTTGCAAGAAGAACAAAGATATTAACTCTTTACCCTCCAAATCTGGAGTAAAGAATGATTATGTTAGGGTTAGACCACAAACTTTATGCACACACTGTGGGAGCACTTGGCATTCCATTTATACTTGCAAGAGTTATCATGCTATTTATCACAACTATTATGAGCTAAAACCTAACTTGAAATGGGTTAGAGCAAACTCTGCCAGTGTAAAGTCTGACAATGTTAGTTTAAACTCTGTTGATAGTGATTCCGCTGCAAAAGCTAACAATGTTAAGAAAGCCAAAGGATCCAAGCAAGTCTGGATCCTTAAATCTAACACTTAGTGTTTGTTTGTGATTGCAGGGCATAAAAGAGAGTACTCTTATCTTGGACAGTGGATGCTCAGGACATATGACTGGAAATAAAGCCCTGCTATCAGATTATGAGGAGAAGGCTGGCCCAAAAGTTTCTTATGGAGATGGCAACATAGGACGTACTCTGGGATATGGCAATATCAATCTTGGAAGTGTCATCATCAAAAATGTAGCTCTAGTCTCAGGACTCAAACATGATCTGCTTTCTGTGAGTCAAATCTGTGACAGAGGATACCATGTAGATTTTCATACTGAACATTGTGAAGTTATCAGCAAATCTACAGGGAAAGTTGTTCTAGTTGGACACAGGCACAATAACATCTATGAAGCAAGTTTGGTAACAAACTCTGAAGGAAAAACTGTGTGTCTATCTGCAAGAATGTCAAATGAAGAGAGTTGGAAATGGCATAAGAAGCTCTCTCATCTAAACTTGAACAACATCAATGAGCTAATTCGAAAAGATCTTGTAAGGGGACTTCCAAAGTCAATACTCAGCTTAGATGGTCTGTGTGATTCTTGTCAAAAGGCCAAGCAAAGGAAGTCATCTTTCAAGACTAAATCTGAATCTTCAGTTATGGATCCTTATCATCTTCTACATGTTGATCTTTTTGGTCCAGTAAATATAATGTCATTGGGCAGAAAGAAGTATGCCTTAGTCATTGTTGATGAGTACACAAGGTATACATGGGTGTATTTCTTAGCAAAGAAGGATGAAACTGCCTCAATTCTAATGGAACATGTAAAGCTACTGGAAAAAGGATCAGATTTTAAAGTGAAAATTATAAGAAGTGATAATGGTACTGAATTCAAAAATTCTATAATGGAAGCTTTCTGCAATGAAAGAGGAGTGAAGCAAGAATTTTCTGCACCTGGAACTCCACAGCAAAATGGTGTAGTTGAAAGAAAGAACAGAACCCTAATCGAAGCTGCCAGAACAATGCTTGATGAAGCAAAGTTACCAACTTATTTCTGGGCAGAAGCTGTTCAAACTGCTTGTTTTACTCAAAATGCAACACTGATTAACAAGCATGGGAAAACACCATATGAGATGGTGAAGAATAAGAAGCCAAATTTGAAGTATTTTCATATATTTGGATGCAAGTGTTTTGTGTTGAAAACTCATCCTGAACAGTTGACCAAGTTTGACTTAAAAGCTGATGAATGAATTTTTGTTGGATACCCATTGTCAACAAAGGCATTCAGAGTCTATAATCTGAGAACTAAAGTGATCATGGAATCTATACATGTGTCATTTGATGACAAGAAAATAACTGGAATAGAAGATGAAGAATATCATGATCAACTTCGCTTTGAAAATGAAGATCTAAACTCTGATGATGTAAACTCTGACGAAGCAAATCCAACAAACTCTGTCGAAGCATACTCTGATCCTCTACTGGTAAACACTGAAGAATTTTCTCTGACAGAACAAAATAGAGAACCAGTTGAGGGGGAGCGTGAAGAAACTTCAGAAACTTCTCAAAGTGATGACTCAAATTCTGAAAGAGAGTCAAATGAAGAATCAAACAGAAACTCTGAGTCAAACTCTGAAAGTTCAAATACTGAACAGTCCAATTCAGGGGGAGCCTCAGAGAATGCAAATGGTCAAGAAAATCAGGAGAGCATGGATCAAGGGGGAGGATCTAATAATGATAATAGAAGCCAATTACCAACAGCAAGAAGGTGGACACAGGCTCATACACCTGACTTGATAATTGGAGATCCAGAAGCTAGTGTAAGAACTAGAAGTGCTACAAATAATGAATGTCTGTTTCATGCATTCTTATCTCAAAGAGAACTCAAGAAAGTGGAAGAAGCTCTTCAAGATGCTAACTGCATAACAACAATGCAAGAGGAGTTAAATGAATTTGAGAGGAATGAAGTTTGGACACTTGTACCAAGACCAAAGAACAGATCTATTGTTGGTACAAAGTGGGTTTTTAGAAACAAAACAGACAGTGATGGAGTGATTACAAGGAATAAGGCTAGACTTGTGGCAAAAGGCTATTCTCAACATGAAGGAATTAACTATGATGAAACCTTTGCTCCAGTTGCAAGATTGGAGGCAATAAGGATTTTTCTGGCCTATGCTGCACACAAAAAGTTTAAAGTCTTTCAGATGGATGTGAAAAGTGCATATATTCCTAAGTACAGAGATGCTTATGGAAAGATTGTTGAGATGAAGAGAAACAGTGCTAAGTTCAAGACAGCACTGGGTATAAAAGTCTTGGAATTCAATCTGGAGTCAGACAAATCATACTATATTCGGCTAGGGAATGAAATGAGGAAGAATACCATTTATTCTCTGAGAGCTGCTATCTACCAGACTGGAGAAAGTGATCCAGAGTATAAGGAATTGAAGGAAATTATGGTGGAAGAGCTAGAAAAGGCTGAAAGGAGACTTCTCATCGATTATCTCAGGACTGTGCCTGATATTGAAGAGATCAAGTAAAGTCTGACTGTAAGTTTTTAAGTTTTCTGTTCTAAGTTAAAGTTAAACTCTGTTATATTTTAAACACTGCATTTGTTATATGTTTTGACATCATCAATTATCTTTTAACTTGTACATTTTAGTATGAACAAGATGGGGGAGATTGTTAGATATAATTGCTGACGTTAATTTGCTCATCAGTGTTTAAGTACCAGGTATTCATCAGAGTTTACTGGAAGCCAGTCAGAGTTTATTAAAGTCTGACGGGGTGAAAGTTTATCTTAGCTGTCGGTGTAAATATAAAGATTCTAGAAGCAATATATCTTGAAGATGGAAAAAAGCAAGATATATTGAGACAGATAAGGAAACGGAACAGAAGACAGAAGCAATCCTAATTTGATATAATCTGTATAGCTGATTTATAGGAATATCAATTAGAGATTGATTATGTAACTGTGTATTATATAAACACAGATAGGTTAACCCTAAAAGGGATGCGAATACTGAATATTATTCTTGTAACCTAGCAGCTCTCTGTGATTCTTTAACATCACTGAGAGAAGAAGTGCTTTTCTCAATGGGAAACTTGAAGAAGAAGTGTTTGTTGAACAACCACCAGGATTTGTAGATCCCAAACATCCAGATTATGTCTACAGGCTTGATAAGGCATTATATGGACTAAAGCAAGCACCTAGAGCATGGTATGAAACTCTGGCTCAATTTCTTTTAGAAAGTGGGTTCACTAGAGGTACAATATTCAAACTCTATACATGATTGATTTTATGCTCATGGTTCTTTGCATGTGTTAACTGTTATTTGTACCAGCATGTTAAACTCTGATAGTAAACTCTGTTAGTTATACTCTGTCAGTCATACTCTGTCGGTTAAACTCTGATGTTAAACTCTGATTGTGATTTTTGTCTGAAACACATGAACCGATGAAGAAAATTGTATGAAGCATGATTTTCAGTAAGTAATCATGAATTCTTCTAAGTATTATAAATTATGATTACAAAATGTACAGAAATTTTACACAGCATGATACTGTCTCTATATTTATAGCATCTCTTAGTTTATTGATCCTATACAGTGAGTCTGTATTAGCTGTTTGCATTTTCTCTCATAAATTAATTGTATTAACTGATGATAAGTCTAAACTCTGATAATTAGTTGCAAATATTTCACCCTCAAATCAAAAGATGCCAAAAAGAGCACAAATTCCTTTGAGATCATGTTGTGCCTAGGAAGATCCAGGAACTTATTGTATGAAATAAGGACTAAAATCTTTGATTTTTGGTGACTAGTGCCAACCACTGATTACTGGAAAAATAATAAAAAAATAAAATATATATATATATATATATATATATATATATATATACATAAAGGGGGTGAAAATAAAAGATATATCCAAATGAAAGGATATCAGAATACAGAGTTTAGATAAAAATCAGATTTTATTTTATACATGAGAGTTTAGGCAACCAGTTTTTACTACTTTAGTTTGTGGATTTTATGCACTTTGAGATGGTCTAAATATTCATATTCAGTAAACTCTGCTAATTCACACACAAATACTCACATCTGTACAGTTTGTGAAAAGAGTTTGTTTATAAAGGAGGAGGATTGGTAAACACTGATGATTTGTGTACTCTACGCCGAGGTAATTTAATTTTAATCTCTGATGATTAAAATAAATTTTGTTTGTTTCAGACATATTATCATCTAATTTATATACTTTTGGTTTTTTATACTTTTGATTTGTTGAAGCTGGTTGCTCTTGCATTATATATAAATCCTTGATATGTATCATCTAATTTATATATTTTTGGTTTTTTGCCTTGCTCGCTCCTATTATACTAATATGTCTCCTTTTTAAATTTGGTTACATTATAAGCAGTCTTATACTAGACCATAGTTGTGCTCACTGTTAAAATTTGTAGTATATGCAACCAACATTTAGAATATCATTCCACAAAACTGGAGACCAACAATCACATTAGAATATCATTACACATTAGAAACTGTATAATTAGGTCATAACTTAACTTGTTTTGTTGGTTGTTTTGTGTTACTAACCTCGTGATATTCGAAGTCCAATCATTTGGAACTATGGTCTCTTGCTCTTGCACTATACTAACCAAGTCTTGTCGAATTCGAACTCCGAGTTCATAAATTATTTGAACCGATTCATCAGCAAGTTCGAGTTTTATGAGTTAAACCTTTTGGATCTTGTCTCTTTCAAACCTTTTAACTCAGCTTGATTGCGACAATGTTCTTTTTACATGACATTCCCATTCATAAACAAATAAGAAAAAGAGGATGCTATCTCATTTGATAAATACACACATGCTATAATTAACTGAGAACAAGTTTCATCGTGAGAATAACGAAAATAATTATTCTCAACGATCTTATATAATACAGTATGAGAAATATTAATCAAACTCAACCATCAAAATTTATTAATTTATAGAGTAAAATGCAAAGTGTATAACTTAAGTTTTCTCTCAATGCAAAGTGTGCACTTATAATTTAAATAATGCAACATGTGTACCTTAACTTTTTAATTTAGTGCAAAACATGTACTTTAAGTTTAGAAATACAAATTGTATATCTTAACTTTCTAATTTGGTGCATATTTATAGTTAATTTGTAATTAGCAACGTTTATTCAAGTCTCATTAATAAATATATAATATAAATTCTAATAAATGTATAGTATAAATTTAATTAATTACATTCATAAGTAATTCAAAAACCAAAATTTTAAAAGATCAAATGATCTCAAATTCAAGTAAAATAAATTTTATTTTACCATAATTAAATTAGTAGCTAATAAATATATGTCTTGCATATCATTTTTTTGTTAAAATAATATAATTTATGATATTGTTATGAACATATAAGTTAGATGTGTAATTGAAATAAAATCATTAACTTTAAAATATCTCAAATAATGTCATACTAAATATTTTAGATTATTTTTATTTATTGATCAGTATAATTTTAATGTATATTTTAATTTATTGTTGTGCTTTTATAGATGAAATTTTAATTAACAATGCTAATCATAAATTAACAAAAAAATTGCTTTAATTTAGAAAGTTGAAGTAAACATTTTGCATTCTTAAACTTTAAGTACATACCATGCACTAAATGAAAAAGTTAAGGTAAACACTTTGCATTATTTAAAGTATAGGTACACACTTTGCAATTTGAGTAAACTAGAGGTACACACATTGCATTTAACTCTAATTTATACTCCCTCCGTCTCAGCAGGAAGTTAACATTTGAAAGAGGATGCTCGACACGTATTTTAAGACTCCTTTAAAGTATAGTTTCATTAATTATTTTAATTTTTTTTCTTCTTCTGAATAAAAAATAAATGTTTTGATTTTTATTTTTTTAAAAAAATTAAAAATAAATAATGGAATTATATTTTATAGAAGCCTTAAAATGCGTGTCGACCCCTCCATTTCAAATGTTAACAAATGGATGGGACAGAGGGAGTATATGATTGTAGCAGTACAATTTTTTAAGTTTGAATGGAACAAAAATCAAATAATACTACAAAAATCCAAATTAATCCCAAAAAATGTGGGCTGCTTTGAGAATGAATCGACTTCATTAACCATTTTCTTTGTATATACTAATAATATATCTGTACCGGAAGAACTTACAGATTTAACTTTTGACTTATTCTTCACCTTTTGTTTCATTGTAATATACCTTAATGTGGCCAAATATAGAAGAAGATCACAATTGTAGAATGAATACATGCCCTCTTTAGGCATTAGCAGAGAGGAGCTCTTCTAGGAACGCCTTTCGGTCTTGTGTAATAGTTTCATAGGCTTGTATTACCTCATATGATTGATCTGTTTGGGAAAGAGACAATCCGTTGTCATCTATAACATACAAATTTAGAAGGATATTACCTTCTTTTTTAATCATATCACTATAATAGGATTGACCATTGAGCAATTTGCAACTGAAATTCAGTGACACAAGCAAACCTATATATTCTTTTATCAGTCTGGCATGACCACCAGAATATCAATTTAACAAAATGGAAGTACTTGATATGTATCATCTAATTTATATACTTTAGGTTTTTTGCCTTGCTCGATTCTAATGTCTCCTTTCAAATTTGGTTACATTATAAGTAGTCTTATACCATAGTTCTGCTCACTGATCAAATTTGTATTATATGCAACCAACATTTAGAATATCATTACACAAAACTGTAAACCCAGATTGAATACATTTTAATCGAGCACTTTAAACACGCATATACCTTGAAATGGAGAATCAAATTGATGTTTCAACACAAATTGCTAGAGGATGGGCAAGTAAAAACAGAAACACACACCACCCACAGACACAAAATGGTACAATTAATATACGTTTTATGGTTAAGTTTTACATTTCCCTGAGATATTAGGTTAAGACCATAAAATCCTGTATTAAACCCAGTAGATGACACCAGTACATGGTACAATTAACTTGTCTTTAGAGTTTTCATAACACAGGCTTCATTTTTTTGTCTGAACATGGATCAAATCATAAGAATGGGAAAAGAAAATAAGTATGAATGTATTACAAATTAACAGATATAACCAGGCACTCCAACAAATGATAATCAAAATACAAGTATGAAGCGGGATAAATATATTAACACATGGCATGATAGGAAAACCAATGAAACAGCAACAGCCCACAAGCTTACAAACTATTTACAGACGGAAGCCTCTTTCTGTAAAGAGAAAGGTGACTCTGATACACTGGTTCAGTAAAGACATCCATCCCAATCGGCGTCCTTGAGGTTTCAAACTGATATTTTTACGTCAAAATATTTACTTCATTGATAATCCAAACACAGGGTGAGAAACCTCTACTTGCGTCTGGACTCTGGAACGTCTAAGCACAATGAAGCAGACTCTTGAACATCTAAGCACACAGAAGCAAAACAGGGGTGATGCAAATATTGGCAGTGAGGGTGAACAAGTGATGGAATTGATGATGACTGAGCCTTCCTTTGTTGGCAGAGAATTTTCCGATCCTAAGTCTTGAAATTGTTGACAGAATTAAGATTCTCAACAGCCTTGGAAGCTGATGGTAATACATAATTTTCATTCTCACCAAACTGCACAAATAACGCTTCATACTCTTCAATCATGTACTCATCATCATCTATATAACCACCTCCATATCCAAGATTCCCTCCATCAGCAAAACCACAAATTCCCAACCACTCGAAATCCATTGGAACATCCAAAACCCAATTTGGATCAAGACCCGACTTCTCAATATTAACATTAATATTAATCATTGCTGATTATTAGTACTAGATGATAACCCGTGCTCCACAAGGAGTTTTATTTAAATTAATCAATAATTTATTAACGCATAAATGCATAAGAATGGCGAAAACAGTTTTAACACCTATTGTCTGATTTTAAAAAAAAACTCCCTGCCCCAAGCAAGACTCATTATATCTTAGTACCCAATTTAAACTTCCACAAGAACCCCGCAAAGAGACAAGAGCTGCAGAACATCAGTCGCCTACCCGATAGTTCATAAAAAAAATGCTTGAAGAATACCTTGACTGGATTGTATTTCAAAAAATTTATCTCTTTCAAAGTGCAAAACATAACAAGTGGAATTGAATTTCCGGTTAACTAAGAACTTGCAACATGTCACCAGGTAGAGATACACGTATACAACACAAATCCACAAATACCTCATATATAGGGGCGCACGAAACACACCTAATAGTATCTAGTCCACCTATAGACAAACTAGTCATCAAGTAACCTGAGAAGAACAGGAATTGAAGAACTAACCTTAAGTTTTTCATGAGCTTCTCTGACCCTCTTCCCGTCTTTTTTCTTCCTCCAGCGATGACCATCTCAACGAAAATATCTGAGGACTTTCAGATCAAATAGAAACAAAGAGCCAGCTGAATGACTGAAAAGGTAGTGTCATCATATGATCTACCAAACACCAGTGTCGAAGATTATAGAAAACTGGGATTTCCAGAAAATAGCGACTGCTTTTTGTTTACAACTATTTTAGGGAAGCACTTTTGAGTTTTGCGAAAGTTAATTATGAACAGATAATAAATGACGATAGCAAGGATAGTCATAATATACTCAGCCAAAACTAATATACCTTGCAAGTTTCCTGGTTATGCACACTGCACAGAGACACCAATTTGGAGGTGCAGGTAAAAACCAGGTTAAGAAACACATGTACTGAAAGTGGTTAGAGGCAGTGGGCTGTTTGTTTTTGGTTTAAGCTCAAGGCAGATTGTATAATACCTCGTTTTAATGCATAATTGCAAAGCTGGGTAGTAAACTTAAGAAATTCTACCTTTTCATATTATTCAACTCTTTAAGCAGAATAATACTAAAACCAAAGCATATACACATTTGGTTATCATTACGAACCTGCTGGTTTCACCAGTGGATTTTCTGTTATGTGAAAATTTTTATAACTCTGCAGCATTTCACATATTTCCGTAGTGCGCAGCCACCTGTGCTATGCTTCTTCCAATATCTGCGGCAAGTCTGTCAAATTCGACATTCAGAAAATCCTTACAAGTCTGTCAAATTTGACATTCAGAAAATCCTTACATGAATGCAGACCAATATTATACCTGATGCTGACAAATGCATCTTTCTAAAATCAACCTGAAAGGGAGACTCAAGCTCAGAACTACAAACAGATGAAAAAGATATTATATCTACTTTTCCCATGGGTAAAAAGATCAGTGGTCCAGTGGACAGTCTTCTCATCTCTCCTTTAACTTGTCCATTATACCGTGTCCTGAAAATGAACGCGGTGTTTGCAGATCTGTAGTTGCACATCCAACTGAGTTCCTGCGAGGTGCGGGAGTCATAGATCACTTTCATTAGCATGATGCCATTTGCCTTTCTGAAACTAGGGATTCTTCTTTGACTAGGCTTTGATCTATACACGGATTCTTTTTCTATTAGTAGTAAGTTCTGGAGCTTCTCTTAGTCCTAAAGATAATGACAGATACGATAATAAACTGTTTTAAGATAAATGAGATACAGATCTGGACAATGTTTAGAATGTTATAGATTGAAAAACATTACAGTTATCCATGACTTTCAAACTTGCCCTATTTTGCATCTATAGCTCTCAAAAGAATTAGTGGTCAAAATAATGTAAAAAGGAAATATGACAGAAGCGAGAATTCGGAACCCACTTTCTGGACAATGTTTAGAATGTTAATAATTTCATCCTTGAGGTTGATTAGGCTTTTTGTCATTTCTTATCCATTACAGTTTCTCAAAACTAGAGTCTTGAACAACAAACACCCATATGGATAAAAAAGGAAGAAAAATTTACCCTTTCTTGCTTCTTTGCCTCCTCTCTTTGCTGTCTCGTAAGCTTGTAATCATTCAGTTCAGATACCAATCACGCCTACACAAAAAGATGTTGGAAGAGGTTGTAAAAACACACTGGATAAACACTATAGTTTAGACCGTATAGAGTATAAACACAAACAAGTAAAGAAATTAAATGACAAGCAGATGGGAAATTCACAGTTAAGAGTGTCTGTCATAACACTTGCTAAAGCTACATTGAATTAGTCATTCTTGCATAATGGATTATAATCTTCAAACCAATTTTCTTTTTCACATGCTGACAGCCATTGCTCTATCCTATCAATAATTTCTTTTCGGCTTGATGCTTCATCCTTAGCTTTGCTTATTTGTCCTTCCAATATTTGTCAAGATTTCACAAGGATCTCCAAGACCTGAAAAGAAACATGTTTTAATAAACCACCTACCAAAACGGGGCAAAGTAGTTACGATGAGCAGCTTATGCTACAAGTATATATATTTTCCATACCAGAATCGATCATCACTATAAATTTGCCAGAAGCTGTATTTAAATTAGGTTCAATATGCGTCACACGACAAACATCTTCTGATTCTGATATTTTCTTCATAATCAGTTCTTTCAGCCTGCTTGCCTTGAACTTAATGAGCCTCTTAACTTCTAATACTGGATATATCCTCAGGTAGAATGAATGAGAGAGTTAAAGGTCCTAAAAAACCTGTTGAACTATCTCAATAGAAAGAGAATTTGGTTCTACAATTTCTGTTTCTGATGAAATTGAGATTATTCTGGTACACTTACGTTTCTCTTCTCTCCTTGAGTCCATCAAATTCCAAAGTTCACATACTACTCACACTATATATCTTTCAGCTACAACTTAGAAAGGTTCGTACTTCATTCTTGGTTCGCAACAAGAGGTATACTTATAAAAAACAAAGCACAAGCTGGAGATTAGTATGAAACACATCTAACCTTCTGAAGCCAAACTTCTCTTTCTGTTTTCAACTTAAGGATAACCTTCTCTAGACCTTCCAACGTACTATCACTGATGCTTTTGAACTGTTCTCAACTTGTAGTGTGTAAGCTTAGAGGTACATCCGTCACGGTTCTGCAAAAATCTAGTTAAAGAATGCCACACAAGATATGCACCTCATTCACATATTCCATCATTTTGTTTGGAGGCGTTCAGACTGAAAAAGGATACAGTGCAAACACTCGGTCAATGAGCAACATGACAAGAATAAGAAACTATTTACAACTATTTTACAGGACTTTAAGTTTTGAGAAAGTAAATTATGAACTGATAATAAATGAGGATGGCAGTACAAACAGCACAAGTAACAAATTAAATCATAGAAATTACACGACAACTAACAAATTAAATCACTATAGATTTGCCAGAAGCTGTATTTAAATTAGGTTCAATATGCGTCACATGACAAATATCTGTTTCTGATCTTTTCTTCATAATCAGTTCTTTCATCCTGCATGCCTTAAACTTAAAGAGCCTCTTAACTTCTAATACAGGATATAACCTCAGGTAGAATGAACGAGAGAGTTAAAGGTCCTAAAAAACCTGTTGAACTATCCCAATAGAAAGAGAATTTGGTCCTACAATTTCTGTTTCTGATGAAATTGAGATTATTCCGGTACAATTACGTTTCTCTTCTCTCTCTGAGTCCATCAAATTCCACAGTTCACTACTACTCCCACTATATATCTTTCAGCTACAACTTTGAAAGGTTCGTACTTCATTTTTGGTACGCAGCAACAGGTATACTTATAAAAAACAAAGCACAAGCTGGAGATTAGTCTGAAACACATCTAACCTGCTGAAGCCGAACTTCTCTTTCTGTTTTCAACTTAAGGATAGCCTTCTCTAGACCTTCCAACGTACTGTCACTAATGCTTTTGAACTGTCCTCAACTTGTAGTGTGTAAGCTTGGAGGTACATCCCTCGCAGTTTTGCTAAAATCTAGGTAAAGAACGCCACACAAGATATGCACCTCATTCACATATTCCATAATTTTTTGGAGGCGTTCAGACTGAAGAAGGACGCAGTGCAAACACTCGGTCAATGAGCAACAGGACAAGAATAAAAAACTAACATTATAACAATCATGTTGACTATTCCAAACAGATAAATTTTCAGCCATTTGAAATGCATCATCTATAGAGAAACCATAATCTTACAGTGTACAGTAACAACGAGAAGTAGTTCGTCGACAAAACAAACAGATACAGTAAGTGATAAGCATGCTCCAAATGTTTCCCACCATTTCCTTTTGAATGCCAGAATACATGTCTGGTATTCCTTTAGCTTTCTGAGTGTTAGATCTTATTCCTCCATATCCAATGTTAAACCAGAATTCACAAAAATGACCATTTAGTGAAATCTCAGTGATCTTTTCGATTTGTGCCTTCATGTCCGAGAATTTCATCATCCTCTCTTTCTTTAGTTTCAAATTTTTGACCCTAGGTGTAACTGACATGAACTGATCTTTTTAAGGTCGTTGCACTCTTCTTCTGCGAATTTTATAGCAAGGTTTATTAAAAGTCACAGCTTTGAAATACCAAATTCTGGTTCTTGCATGAAGATAATCAAGTATTGCTCTGCATCCTATTCAAGCATTAATTTGTAACTTTAAATGAGCCAAAGATAACAGAAGTTTATATATCAGCAATACAATAATCTTCAATTGTAGAAAATTAGTTTAGGGTATTCTACCATTTGTAATGAGCAAGAACTATAAAGTAGCATCGACTATTGAGTTCACTTTGCAACTGAAATTTAGTGTGACAAGCAAAAATCTATGTTCTTTTATCAGTCGGCGTGACCACCAGAATATCAATTTAATAAAATGGAAATCTTTGATATTTCATGTAATTTATATACCTTTAGGTTTTTGCCTTGCTCACTTTTAATATACTAATATCACTTGTAATATACTAATATACTGGACCATAGTTGTGCTCACTGTTAGAAATTGTATTGTATGCAACCAACAATTAGGATATCATTACACAATACTTTCTATCCAGATTGAATACATTTAATCGAGCAATTTAAATACACATGTAACTTGAAGGGAGAATCACATTCATGATTTAACACAAATTGCTAGAGGATGGGCAAGGAACAACAGAAAAACACACTGCCCACACACACAAAAAGAAATAGAAACTTAATAAAATATGCACATAGCTTCTACCAGCAATAAAGACACAAATAATGTACAATTTAAATTGAAAGATCATCGCTGTCATAACAAAAAGCTTGAAGAATACCTTAACTGGATTGTACTTAAAAAACTATCTCTTGCAATTTCACTATCAAAGTGCAAAATATTAGAAATGGAATCGAATTTCCGGTTAACTAAGAACTTGCGACATGTCACCACATAGCTATACAAGTATACAACACAAATCCACAAATACCTCATATGTAGGGGCACACAAAAACACACCTAAAAGTACCTAGTCCACCTATAGACAAACTAGGTATCAAGTAACCTGAGAAGAACTGAATGAAGAACTAACCTTCAAGTACGACAAACACATGTACTGTCTAAGTTGGTAAATTACATAATGTCTAAGTTGATTTTTGGATTACACATGTGGTTGGTTGGAAACGGATAACGACAAACAGGACAAGTATTGTGCGTTTGCAACCAAAGCTGAATGCAGTCTCCATGGTAGCGATGGAAACACGGTAACTGCTTTGCGAAATCCCCAACATTCATCTCCTCCAAACATATAGCACAAGTCGCAACATTATCATCATCAACATCTTGTTGAGTTATAAAAAACGAATCAAGATTCTCAATAACAGCCTTGGAAGTCCCACAAAACTCTACAAATAAACCAGACGCATCAGAAACCGCCAAATCCACTAGAACATCAGAAACCTGCGATTGCGAATATCCCCAATAAGCAAGACCCGTCGGCTCTTCCCAAACCGCCGGCCCCCCGTACATTGAATCTATAAAAGAATTAACATCTTCAATATCCATATCCTCTTCCGGGTCGGATTCGTAAGGCAAATTCAGATCCGGTATCTGAGACATTTTTGTCAAGACAATACCCAAATCGGATTAACGGCTAATTCTTTTATCTCTCTCTCGATCAAAGCCGACTCTCTCTTTTATTTCTCTCTCTCTCTCTCTCTGGATCACAGGCTACTCTCTTTCTCTCTCTCGATCAAAGGCTACTCTCTCTCGATCGACTGCGACTCTCTCTCTTTTTATAATTCCTCTCCTCTCCTCTCCTCTCCTCTCCTCTATTTATAAACACAATTAGGGTTCACCGACTCTTATCCAATCCTAATCGGATTTTGTTTTGCACAATTAAATTTCCAAATTTTATAAAACAAATAGACAATACTAGATACGTGTACCTCTCTAAATTAAATATCAATTTATTTTAGATTACTAAATGTTGGAAGCATATAAAATTGAGCTTTTTTATCTCTCAAAAACAAATTAAGCCTTTTTTAAAAAAAATTATTTAATAAAAAAATTAAAATTTTATTTTATAACTATTATGCATAGATGTGAAAAATATATTTTATGAGTCATGTTAATTTTCTAATAACAAGATCATAATATAAGGCGCGGGGTATGACAAGATTCGTTTTGCATCATATCTAAGTGATTTCAATGTCACTTGATCATTATTAAACTGATTGCAATTTCTATTTTTCCCCCACTCTTGTATATGTAACGATGGGAACACAGTAACCAAGATTCTAGAAATGGGGGTTGAATATAATCTTTGAAAATTCTTCTTGATTCTTGATAGTGAAAATGTGAAAATAAAAATAAGAACATAAACACAAATAAGATGACACAAGAATTAAAAATTCAGGTGGATTGTTTTTGTCCACCTAGGATATTTTTATTGAAGAAATCTCTATGATGTTTATGAATAAACACAAAGCTGCAAATACACAACTCTAGCTTCAACAATTTACAAAGGATATTGTTTTGTGCTCTCTAAATTGCTTAACCTGATTTCTTGGTTCTAGAGTTATGCTACTACTTGGTTATATAACCCAAATTTACAAAGATATTTGAACAACTAATAATACAAAAAGTAAATCTGTTCAGGATCTTTGTTTCTCCATTCCGAGCAGTGGTCCATGTGTTGGTAGCTTGCCCTTATTGGTTGATTGTCTTTTATAGTGTTAGATCAGGATTCAATGATCGTCAGGATCTGAACTACTGATCAGGATTGCTGACGTCATGTTAGGGTTACATTTGGAATGATGATAACAAAATACTCAAGACAAGAATTTGATCATGATATTGAAGCTGATTGTCAGAAAGCTAGTTCACAGAAGCTGATAATCAGGAAGCTACTAGAAGGCATTTTATCTATCCAAGGTCTAAAAGCCACATCAAATGTATGGAAGATACTCTGTCATCAAGTTAGGAAGCAATTCAGAAGTAAGCCAACAGACATCTAATCAAGCACCAAGTGTTTCAGTGGTAAGCCTGCCTAAACAACTCAGTAATGGTGAGTCAATAAGGATGACAAGATGTTTTATCTAAGGATGAAGCCAAGTGTATCTGTTCTACGGATAAAGCTATGAAAATCTTATTTCATCTACGGATAAAAGCTGAAAACATCAAATGTCATCAACAGATAGAAGCCGAGGACATCTTATCTCATCTACGAATAAAAGCTGAGAACATCTTGTCTCATCTACGGATAAAAGCTGAGGACATCATATCTACGGATAAAAGCTGAAGAAAGTCGATCTACAGATACAACTAAGGATGTCATGTTTTATCTATGAATGTAGCTAAGGAGGTCATGGTCTATCTATGGATGCAGTCAAGAATGTCATGTCCTATCTATGGATACAGTTTTGGGATATTACTTCTACTGATATTCTGAGGTTACCTTCCTACGGATAATTGAAGTAGAATAGTAATCTACGGATAAAGAATTAATATGCCTACTGATATTCATCTCATTCAACATGAAAAACAAATCTATATAAAGAAATCTTTTGGAATCTTCTTTATTTAACAGGTTGAATGGAGGACAGTCTCAGAGATCGTCATTACACACCCGTGAGGCCGTGACTAAAAGATGGTGGATAACGACGCAAAAGATGTATGGAATAGGAAGTCAAACTGTAAATATTCGAAGACTCAAATTCCTACAGATGAAATATGAAGTCATTCATTATCTTATATGTCTCGATAGATAAATAAGAGTTAAAGCAGCTACCTAGAAGTTTACCTTCTAACTGGACACAAAGGAAAAGCTTGACAAGCATGAAGACCTATATGCAATACTACATGTTCAACACTTGTATTTTAAATTAAAAAATAATTTAAAAACATAAATGTAAAAATATAAAATATTAGAAAAATAAAGAAATCAAAGAATAAGTTGATAATTTAAGTAAAATGTTGGTGATTTCTAACATTCAACATATAAGTTATAAGTTATCAAATAAGCTGAGTACACAAACACCCTTCGTAAGCTCTTATCAACTTATAATGCATAAGTTGTTATGCCCAAACAGGGCCATTATCATCATCAACATCTTGTTGAGTTATAACAAACGAATCAAAATTTTCAATAACAACTTTGGAAGTACCAAAATACTCTTCAAATAAACCAGACGCATCATGTTCAACCACTAGAACACCAGAAACCTGCAATTGCGTATACCCCCAATAAGCAAGACCCGTCGGCTCTTCCCAATCCTCCGCTGGACCCCCGTAAATTGAATCTATAAAAGATTTAATATCTATTACAGATTCAATATCCATATCCTCTTCCGGGTCGGATTCGTACGGCAAATTCAGATCCGGTATCTGAGACATTTTTGTGAAGAAAATAAAACAATACCCAAATCGGATTAACGGCTAATTCTTTTATCTCTCTCTCGATCAAAGCCGACTCTCTCTTTTATTTCTCTCTCTCTCGATCAATGGCTACTCTCTCTCTCCCTCTCTCTCGATCAACGACAACTCTCTCTCTCTCAATCAAAGGTTACTCTCTCTCTCTCTCTCTCTCTCTCTCTCTCTCTCTCTCTCTCTCTCTCTCTCTCTCTCTCTCTATCTATCTATCTATCTCGATCAAAGGTTACTCTCTCGATCGGCTACGACTTTTTTTTTTTTTTTTATAATTCCTCTCCTCTCCTCTATTTATAAACACAATTAGGGTTCACCGACTCTTATCCAATCCTAGTCGGATTTTGTTTTGCATAATTGCAACACTTTCCAACAGATATATTTATCCTTTGTTCCTATTAAATATAAGTTTTGGTTTTAAACGCTTTATTCCTAAGAAAACTCTATTTTCTGGGTTTTGAAATCAGTTGAACGTTGTTTTCTTCAATGTTCTTATTCTCAAACGTTCTTCTATTTTCTAAACGTTATTTTATAAATGTTGGGTTTGCATTAATCAAGAAACATAAAATGTGAGACTTGAAAGTCAAGACCGTTGGTCATTGATCGATTAATTAAAAACATTGATTCATATAAATCGACTTAGTAAGTTTTTTATTCAAGGTTATTGGACAACATTCAAAAGAAACACAAGTGCTTTCGAATAAGAGTTCGTAGTTTCAATTGTAATTGATTATATTTGTTTTTTTCAACTTGTAAGTTGATAGTTGCTGGATTTGTGAGCTTGGGAAACAAGGGTTCAAGGAACAAGATAGCAAGATGAGTTTATACTTGGTTTAATATAGTACTTAGAGAGCTGTGTTCAAGGACAAAGGCGTTTCATCAAGCTAAAATTAGTATCTGGGAGATCATGGAGATATATTATTGTATTGTGTAATAGTAACTCACTTTGATCAATAATATATTCCTTTACCGAGTTGGTAGAGGACCAGGACGTAGACCAATAGGAGATAAAGATCAAACCTGACTAAATTTGTTGTGTGTTCTTTACTTTCTGCATATTTTACTTACTACTTTACATATTGTAGCTAGCTGCCACTTTATATTCTCTGTGAATCCATTTAGCTGCCAGTCAGCAAATTAAACTGATTTTTGCTCTTTTAGTCACATAACTTGGTATCTTCTAAAATCGGTTATTATTAGTCATAACTCCTATTCAGCCCTCCCCTCTGAGTGTTCATTTTCGTTTGGTATCCCCTCTAAGTGTTCATTTTCATTTGGTATCAGAACTTTAGTGTACTAACAATTCTGTAGGAAAGTATAGATCATATGCCACACCTTTATGTAAAAGGAGAATCATCAAACAAGCCACCATTTCTCAATGAATGACCATAACCAAACCAAATCGAAAAAAAACCTAAATTTTCGAGTTGGTTGGTTCGGTTTGGTCAATTTTTTCAGGTTTTGGAAAATCATGATCACCCCTACTTGAATGTTGTGGGCTTTCTAGATTGTGGATGACAGACTGTTGGTCCTTGAGTATTGCAGAAGGGGGGGGGGTTGAATGCAATACTGATAAATTTCAATCTATGTTTCAACAACTAAAACTAAGATTAATGTTTATCAGCAGAAGAAAAGCAATCACAAGTAGTTTACTCACAAAATAAATGTTTTATTTATTTTGCAAAGCGTTGCTACAACCTTGAGAAAAGTGTATCTTTCTCAAGCTTCAATTCTTCAGTTGTTTCAAGACTTAGAATAAGAGATAGTCTAAGTATACTAATCATATCTCTATCATCACGGGTTTGTGGAGCTGTTGTCATTATCTTGTGGCAGCTCCTTACAACTTGCACACCCATGTGACTTACCTAAATTTCTATACAATTTGATTTATCAATACATAGAAAGCAATCTAGATACATTCTAAGTTAAGCTAACACAATCCCACTAGATGTTGATTTGTCAAACTCTTGGATTGATAAGCTTTGTCTTGTTATCTCCAAAGCTTTTGCCGTAGTCTTTACAGGCTTGATACAGTGTTGGGATACTGCAGCACGCCTGTTTCTTGAACATCTAAACTGTCACATGTTTGACTGGGTAGATCCCCAATTCAAAGTTTATCCCTTTGAGACAGTATCTTGTACTTCCAAGTTTGTTGTCACAAGAATACGCTTCTGCTGACAGTATGAAATCCCCGCAATAGATGTTGTCAGGAGTTCCAAACTTGCTGTCAGGAGAATAGAGAGTTGTTGTCTCAAGGCTTTCTCCAATGTTGCTGTCAGAGTGAATATGTTGTCATGACTTGCAACATATTGTCTTCTTGTAACCTTACTGTCAGTGATATGACAGTAACATTTATTCTTGCTGTCATCCTGATGTACTTCTTGAGGCTTGAACAAGTGAATGAACTTCTTCCAAGATATACAAACAACTTTATTACAGCAAATGAAATGGCTACAAGAACATACTCTGGTTGTGACAGTATGTTCTACTTAATGAAATTAAGTATTACTAAACACAAAGTTAAGTTGTCTTCTAAGCTATCACCCATAAATCCTAACACAGACTAATAATTGTGGACTGGGTCTTTAAAAAAAAGGGTTGTTGAAAAATAACTGTTCGTTTATCAGCCCAACTCTATAAAGTATCACAAATTGACATATAAGACTGACTGACTAATCGTACTAAAATGACTTACAATAAATGTAAAAATATGAATCATGATAGGTTATAGAATGACATAGATTTTTCGATTAAAATTTAGAATTTTATACAACTAATATCAGCAACACATGTTCTATGCACATGAATAAATCAATCCTCAATCATCAATACTATTATATAAAGGAGAAGACGGGACCGGTGAGGTGGCGGCTCTCCAATCGCTTCGATCTATTTTTCTAATTTTCTCAATTTTTTGAATTAATAATACCAAAGATTAGAAAAAATCTCATTTGCCTTTAAAATGTTTACTAAGGGAGGAAACTAAAGATTAGAAAAAATCGCATTTGCCTTTAAAATGTTTACTAATGGAGGAAAATAAAGATTAGAAAAAATCTCAATTGCTTTTAAAATCTTTACTAACGGAGGAAAATAAAAACACAACTGCCTTTAAAATGTTTACTACAGAGGAAACTAAAAATTAGAAAAAACCTTAATTGCCTTTAAAATCTTTATTATGGAGGAAACTAAAAAAACACAATTTCCTTTTAAATCTATACTATTGGAGGAAACTAAATTTACATTTATAATATTCTTGCCTTTAAAATTTTTAATAATAGAGGCAAGTAAATATACAATTTAAATATCCTATCAAATTTATTTTTCTAATTTTCTTAAATTTTTGAATTAATAATAAGCAAATATTAGGAAAAATCTTAATTTCCTTCGTACTATCTTCTAATGAAGGAAACTAAGTATACTATGTTAATAATTTCTTAAACTTCCTCAACAAGATCAATTTATTTACTAATTTCGTTTTAACTATCTTCTAACGGAGGAAGATATAAGTAAATATTAGAAAAAAAACTTAACTTCCTTCATACTATCTTGTAACGAAGGAAACTAAGTATACTATGTTAGTATTTTCCTAAACTTCCTCCGCAAGACTAATTTATTTACTAATTTCGTTTTAACTATCTTATATCTATACTATTGGAGAAAACTAAATTTACATTTATAATATTGTTGCCTTTAAAATCTTTACTAATAGATGAAAGTAAATATAAAATTTAAATATCCTATTAAATTTTATTTTTCTAATTTTCTTAAAATTTTGAATTAATAATAAGCAAATATTAGAAAATATCTTAATTTCCTTCGACTATCTTGTAATGGAGGAAACTAAGTACACTATGTTAATGATCTCCTAAACTTCCTCTATATGACTAGTTTATTTACTAATTTCATTTTAACTATATTCTAACGGAGGAAAGTATGAGTAAATTTTAGAAAAAATCTTAATTTCCTTCATACTATCTTGTAACGGAGGAAACTACATATACTATGTTAATATTTTCCTAAATCTCCTCTACAAAACCAATCTATTAATTAATTTCGTTTTAACTATCTTCTAACATAGGAAAGTAGATATATTATGTTTAGGCGGCGTTGGAAAATCGTCACAATCATATTATCTATTTTTCTAAACACAAATTCTTTAAAATTTTAAATTTTAAAATTGTCCTTTTTCTTTCATTCTCATTTCCTATTTTTTCCCCTTTTCGTAGTCATGTTGATATATAATTCAACTTCCTCTTTTATCATCTTATTACTCATATCTTGCTTTCACTATATATACAATACAAAGTTTTATCAATCATAGTCTCTCTAATTTTCATTGTTTATCGTATGTCATTATAGATTAGATTAGTTTTGCAACTTTTTAGTTTATTTATTATCGACGATGTGAACTAATGTGCTGATGCTTGATTATATTTGTTATTCATGTGTTTGTTTTATTACAAGACAGAACTGAATCATGTGGGTTTATATTACATGCAGGATTAGAGATCGGAAGAGAGGGGAATAAATTGAAAGTTGCGCTAGTACGAAGGGAGTTCCAACTAATTTCTTCCAGCCTTATTTTTTTTTACTTTCGGAAAATGTTCTCAAATTTCGCGTGCTATCATAATTTAAGATTGTATATAATTTTATTCAGCATATAATTTATGATGATAGGTTTGAAATTACCGGGGTGGGAAGCATCAAAATTTTAAAACATAATAATAATCTTTTTCCCACTATTTTTTCTTTGTTACTTAATATTTAGAACACAAATTTTCATTATTATTATTATTATTATTATTATTATGTTTGGTTAGGATTTTGTGATTACTTTCATGTTTACTCTTATATACATCCATCTGTATACTAGAAAGTTTGTTGCTCATATGTACGAGTTTGAAATAATTATCACTTTGTGATTATATATTAATTGGTTAGAAAATTATTAGTCTATATTTTTTTTACAGGAATTAGGTTTAACTTAAGAATACATGTGCATATTTAACAACTTCAAGATTAAATTTATCTCAGATTTGAGTTTTGATGCAGATCCTAACTCAAAGAGGAGTCATTATTAGATGAGATTTATATTAAAAAATTTATTTAGTTATTAAAAATTTGTCTTTAAAATCTTTATTAATGGAGTAAACTAAATATATAATTTTAATATTGTTGCCTTTAAAATCTTTACTAAGGGAGAAAACTAAATATACAATTTCAATATTCTGCTAAATTTTTTATTAGAAAATATCTCAATTGCTTTTTAAATTTTTACTAATGGAGAAAACTAAATATACAATTTTAATATTCTTCTTAATTTTTGTTTAGAAAATATCTCTATTACCTTTTAAATATGTACTAATTGAGGAAACTAAAGATACAATTTTAATATTCTTTCCATTAAAATCTTTAATACCAATTGTCTTGTTGGCTCATCAATAGCCGTCTCTGGCCTCTACACAGCCTTGATAAAAAACAAGGGAATTGATAAATAAGCTCCTCATTTTACTATTTAAGCTCCAATTCAGATGAAAATGACCAATTACCTATGATGAAATGAAAGTCAATTTACTCAATCATAAAGAAATCATGGATAATTATGTAATAAAAATATATGAAAACAAAAGTTTGGAGCTTAAATAGTAAAAATGAGAAACTTATTTATCAATTCCCTAAAAACAATTAGCGCAATTATAAGTACAAAGTAGGGTACCTCTTTACTATACTCCACGAATAATTATAGTTTTATTACAGTATATAAATGTGATTTTGGTTAATTTTTAACTGAACATGCTTTGGAAGTTGACGAGCTTGTAAAATTGTATCAATTTTTACCATGTTGTTACAATATTTTGGTGATGTAGCTTCAGTTTGGCTGGCTGGCTGGCTGCAAAATGATTTAAAACAAAATGCTTCCTGATTACTACAGTACATATTTGCTCATGTTGGTTATATTCTGTCGATCAAAAACATTGAATATACTTAAAATGAAGGGAATTTAGTTGTAATCCGGCAAGGTTATCTTATTTGTGTAGACATGTGTTATGCCTATATATTGGAGTACAACCTGTACAAGAAATGACATCGATCTCCGTTAACACGTACTCGAATAAAAATCAAACGTAGCGCAGATTTGTTTTTAAGCATATCTCAATCCTCATCGTACAACTTGAAGATGCTTACATGCGGTTTCTGGACAGGAAAATAGTGTTGTAGTATTATAATTAAAAATTTATTTTAAGCTTGCTGATCTTCTCATGACAGTATACAGTCTTCTTTGCAGCTTCTCTCTGTTTTTCTTTTGTAATGAAAAGTAGTTTTATTTAGACTAAACTAGCTTTATAGCCCGTACGAGGCACGAGCATGCTCTAGTTATTTTCGGTTATGTTGGTCTCATCGTTTGGTGGAATGCATGCAGAAGAAAAGACATAAGCATGTAACGGTATATCAGTAGGAAATATGTCGAAGGTTTGATGATACATGTTTCACAAAATCGCAGTCTATAAGGTTGTTATTTTGACCTGAGTAGGCGCAAATATTTTGATTAATTAACATGTTTTGTTGGCACGCACGACCTTTCTGTATTGCAAGATTTTGTCGGTTATAATTTTGCCAATCGTATTTGAATGAGAAGATGGTTTTAGTGTCACTTTGAAAGAGTATCGGGCGTCTTTTACCATTTCCATTGCCTGGGGAATGTTGGCACTCCATTTACCTGTTTGTAGTTCATGGGGTAGTCGTGACCTTGTGTACTGCAAGATTTCACTGATTATAATTTTTCCAATTGTATTTGAATGAGAAGATGGTTTTAGTGTCACTTTGAAAGAGAATTGGGCGCCTTTTATCATTTTCATTGCATGGGGGAACGTTGGCACTCCATTTACCTGTTTGTAGTTCATGGGGTAGTCATTAAGTGGGTGTTGTAAAATTTGATCGGTGTGCATAATAGAGTAAAAATGTAGAAGTACAAGTTGTATTAGTATGTGTAAGATCCGGGAAAATTTCATGTTATTATATGATGTGAAATGAAATTTTAATTTCATATTAAGAGTTATTAAATGATTTATCTGTTTAAACGTGCTAAGTTATTCGTTAAATGATTGAATATGTGATATTGTGGTGCTATGTGAAATGTGTGGGGAATTTGAAATTATTTTGAAAAGGGTGTCATACTATTTTATTTTATTTTAATTATCGAAAAGAAAATTTGGATCGTTCCCAAATTATTCGGGACATTGGTATATCGTTCGTACCAATATTTCATTCGTTAAAGTGGAAAGTATTCGAAAATATTCGCAATGGAGGTATTTTGGTTCGAAAAAGGAAAAAAATCGTTCCGAACCCTAATTGCTTAGGATGACGGATATATCGTTTGGTATCACTATTACATTTGTTATAGCCCCAGTATTCTTGAGCATTAGTTATATAATGATATATAACATTTTGGATGATCATCAACCTTTTTAATTGATAATTTCTCGTAAAACGTGTTTTTGACCTAATTAGGGTTTTAAACGTTCCAGTGGATCTATATCGATCCAAAAATGTCGTTTGGGGTATTATTTTTCCAAAATTATATAAAGAAGAATTGTATCTTATAAGCCATATAATCTGCAGCCAAAATCTCGAAAAAGTAAAAATCCCCGAACCGTGTTCTTCGTGTTCTTGAATAATCAAACCGACTTTTGAGGGTGTTATTTAAATCAAAATTTGAAGTTCTAATACTCAAATCAAAGCTCTTGATCCCTAGTTTCAGAATCTTCCAACCACATCATCATCTGGTAATTTTTCGATTTTATATGGATTTTACAAATTTCGAATTAATTAGGGTTCTTAATCGAATTTGGGGATTTTCATTCTGTTGATTCTCCGTTCGATTGATTGCTTCTAACATGTTCCTAGGGTTCTAATTAGCAGGAATCCATGCTTTAATTTCATGTTTATGTTCGATTTTGAGAAATTCGATTTCTAGGGTTTTGCCCGATTTTTCTTTTTAATAGTTCGTTCATATGAATGATCTGACATGATTTCTGATAGAGGGCTTTTGTTGTGTGTGTTCTTAGCTTCATTTTAACATAAAGAACGTAGAGATTCATGTAGAAATAAAGTAGATCGGAAAATTTGGTGAAGCTCGCCGGAGTTTAGTCGGGATTGAGATTCCGGCTATGTTTTTGGTATGTTATGGTCGGAATGGATTGCTGTGTTGTTGAGGAATGTTTTCATGTAAAAAGCCCCAATTTTTAACTTGTTTTTGGCTCGCCGGAATCTGGAAATTGTCGCCGGATTCTGGGAAATTCCGGGTTGTTCTTCCCGACCCATTTTTGTTCTTCCCGACCCGTTTACCCGAATGGTCGACCCGATTTCAAACTTCGAAACCCTAATTCAATTTCAGAAAACTGTTTTTGAATTTTATTTTTTAAATTTAATTCGAAAGTAGTTTAAAATCTTTAAAAATTCATATTTTTATTTTAAAAATATATTTTAATATCAGAAAAATTCTGGTAAATTATAATTATTATTTTAAATCCGAAAATTGATTAAACTTAATTATTTTAATTATTTTTAATTAATAATTAATTTATTTAATTAATTGATTAATTCTTTTAATCAGCTAATTATTAAAAATTGATTATTAATTAGATTTAATTAATTTAAAAATTCAGTTTAATTATTTTCAAACCTGATTTATTATTTAAAAATAGTTTGAGCATTTAAAGAGTGTCAATTAATTTTATTAATTGATTTATTTGCATTTAAAATACTTATATTGGATTTAAAAATCCGATTTTTGATTTAAAAATTGTTTGTGGCTTATTTAAATTCAAATAAGCTTCGTATGATGTTTTAAAAATAGTTATAAGTGCTATATGATTTGTATGAGTTGTGTAATGTGTCTTATAGTCCGTATATGCCCGTACTAGGGCTAGTGTCTGAGTTTTAAATATCGTAAATTAGACCGGGCGTCCGATACGTAACCGTTTACTTGTTTAAATATGTTATTTGAATGATGTGAATTATCTATTGTTGAGTCATGCATGCGAATAAATTGTGTTGAGACTTGTTTGAGTATTTGGTTGTGTCTAATATCATCACGAGGGGTAGTTGGGATAGAAATTTGTCGGTTATGTTAGAAAGTGAGATTTACGAGGCCGTTGACTTGGATGTTGACTTTTTATAGTATGGGGATTTTCGTCAAGCGAGTTACGTGGATTACTTATGTGGTTGATTGTGATTGGTCTATCAATTGAAATGTGGTTGTCTATGCAACAGAGGCTATTGGACGAGACAAGTCAGATTATCGAAGTTAAGTTACAATCGTTTATGGAATGTGAAATCATACGTTGAAGACTAAGTACCGTCTCATGTTTGACTATCGAGGCTGGCACGTGGATTCGAAATGGTAAAAGCAGACTAGTGGTATTCGCAAGAGCGTTAAAGCAAAGAAGGACGGAAATAGAGAATCGTGCGACAAGACTGAATAAGGAGGAAATCGTATTGTTTCAGCGTTACGAAATAGCTAAGGACCAGAGGCAAGTGTTTATACCCTTGCTTATTAATTAAGGGATATTATCTTGAATTATTAGTATGCATGTCGAATGCTTATTACTGAATTTTCAAATGTTGATTTCTTTGCATTGAATTGCAAGTATGTTATTTAATCTCGTAAATTGACGAGTACTCTTTTATACCTTTTGAGTTTAGATTCATATTTTCATATTGATTGGAAAGATATACTTATTATATTGAAAAGTTTGAAGAGATAATTATGGGCCATATACTAAGGCTTTCTTTTAAAAGACATGATTTTAAAACATTAGGTTGGAATATTGCCAACCCTAGATGAGTGGGAACTTGTGAACCCTATGTTGAAAATGTTATTTTAAATTCCGAAGTTGTGGTACTTGTTCTACAAGTATTCCATTTTTTCCAACCTGCACCCTTGCAAGTATTATTATCATTTCTTGTTAATGCGATCATCTGATCCATTCCCTGATTCGAATTCATTAATGATGTGCATGATTTAGTTTACTTCCTTCAAATACGAGGCTTATCTATTATAAGTATATGTTCGAAGGACTTGAACTATTTCTGTCAGAAGTTAATAAACCCTTGTTTTCTTCATTTATAAACTTCACCCTGAATTTTTCTTAAACTTGAACTTGACTTTCTTGTCACTTACCAGATTGTTGAATCTTAACTAATTCTTCCATGATGTGATAATTTGAACTGTTGAGGCCATCTAGAGCCTGTTCTTTGAACCCTATTCTATATTGAGTTGTTACAAATTCTGTTGATATCATAATGCCTGTTTCATATCAGACTAAATCTTGTTGAGCATGTCATTGTTTATTCTTCATTATATCCCAGTTGTTACATCGAACTCGTCGATGCTTATTATATTGTCACTTTTCATGTGCACCTCCCCATATTGTGTCGATCTCGTCGATACTAGATTAAATTGTTATTCCTTAATGGATTCTTCATAATTGAACTGTTTCCTGGAACGTGAGTTTTCCAGCAATTGTTGTATTAGGTTGTCGATTCTTCCGACACCTGATTGTCGAAGTAAAGTTGTCAATTGTTCTGACACCTGACGTATATAATATAGGATTGGAATGTTTTTAAATGGGACCAGTAATTGGTCGGGCCATATTTATGGTCGGAATAAATTAAGGCCCAGATTGGCCTAGGATCCAGTAGAGGACTTTGCTATAAGCAAGTCCGGGGTTGATGCGTGGCTGGCCAGCAGCACAGCCTTTGATTTGATAAATGTTAAAAATCCAATTCTAATATTAATTCTTATTTCTGGGATGAGTTACATCCATATGTTTTGTACTTGTGAGTTATGACCTGATACTCAGGTTTATTCGTTGCGTAAAATTGTTGGTTGTTGATAAATAAATGGTGGTTTCAATCTTGCTGAAATCACTCACTCTTAATTCATTGGATTCCCAATAGTCGAAATCCACTTCCTTGATTCCATTGTCAATCATGAGATATCTATCTTGATGAGTTTTATTCATACCGCATATCAAGTCGGTACCGTGTTGAAGTCTTGAAGTGTGATCTGTATTCCATGATCGAGCGTGTTGGCTCATTCTTACCCCTTGATTACTCTAACCTTCCAGAGTTGTTGGTTTCAGAAAATGTTATGAATAGACCTGTTATCTTCAAAATTAGTATTTTTGTACAAACTATGGTCTTGAAGACGTATGAGTTATATTTATTTCATATTTTCTACTTACTATTGTAGATATTGTTGATTCGGTCGCCGTAACGACCAATATAAATCTTTTTGTGTTTTAAACTATTCAATTGAGAGAAGAAGAATGAGAAATTGTGGTAAATTACCAAACTTGTTTTGAAAATATTAGAGATTACAAATGTTTAAGCCAAAGGCTTGTTTATTTAAAAATCCAAAGTTTATTTTGGAAATATTTCGTATTATATTTAATAATGCGCTTGCTGAGCAATTCATTCGCTCATACTTGTTTTATTTATATATATTTTAGCCTGCCAGAAAGAAGGTGTATTGGCGAGAGTTGTCCGCGTAGCTGATCAGAGATGGGGAAAGATATTAGCGTAAAGACGTTTTGATCCAGAGCATTGGAGCTAGTGAGAGGTTTTGTATATAGATGTTTTCTATTGAATAATATATTGTATAAGATTAGTTGCCTGGTATACTTCTTATCGAAGTTATACTAGTGTATTAGAATTTTTTGTAAAGAGAATGGTTGTAAGGAAGAAAGATTGTTGTAATGAAATTTTGGATTCTTGTTTCTAGCACTATAACCTTTATAGATTCTTGGTAGAGTTGGGGTCACAGATATTATTATTATTGTGTTGATTTTATTTTGAACAGGTTGTTTGGATTAAGAGTGCAGTGTGACGACCAAATCCTTTGACCCCGGATTTGGGGGCGTTACAGTTGGTATCAGAGCAAGGGTTATAGTAAAACTAGAAACGAGAGTGTGTGGGAGTGTATATAGTTATATAAGGAACGTCAGAGCTCAATTAGAGTTCATGTTGGACTACTGGATATAGTACCGCTGAGTGAGTTGAGATAGAGGTTTTTGATTGAGATAGTTGTGCTGAGATGGATAGAACTTCTTACGTTTGTAGAAGTCTATGGCGGAATCTTCAAGGACTATTACGAGTCGACGACGACGTACGATATTGATAACCTTGCGACGTGGAAAAGAAGGGCTGAAATCGAATAACGTGGAGAAGAAGGGCTGAAATCGAATAACGAGCTATCGAAGGAGTCGACGGAGGAGTCATATGTGAAGACTTTGGTAATACCTTCCCATCCTAAGGAAATATTTGACATTTCTTTAAGCGAAACTGTGTTGGTGAATATATTCCACCTTTTGACCTTGTACTTGATACTTTTGATTAATCATGATTGCAATTGCATCAGAGGTTGTTGTGACATCTATTTCAAATTTGTGAAGCCTGTTGAAAATATGTTATTTAAATTCCAACTCCTTCATTCTTCCGGAGTGGATAACTCTAATTGTGATGTAACACTATTTGTTGATACTTCCTTTCTGGTTGTTCTTCTTTTCTGAAATAACACCTTTGGAATCTATTCAATTTCAATCCAAGGTGTGTATTTGAGATTTCTTATCGAAAGGCCCTGGTTGTCATTCCGACTCTAAATTTCTTTTATATTTCTCTACTCCAACTGAGGTAAACAACCCTATTTATAGGGGACACAAGGACTATCTGTCTATGTGATAGAAGTCTGACGGGACGCCGTCACTTGTGTTTTGTGAAATACAAGAAGGCTAATTACCTTTAGTACTGTCTTAATAGAGACACACAACATTGAGTTCATGTGATCAAATTGGTCTCTCGGTAATTCTTTCACTTCCAATAATGTTTGCTTTGGAATATACAGATTTGGTAACCCCAATTGTGGGACATTTGCTACGATATAGAATCTTTTCACTTCAAAATATCATGGATTTTTGTTATACCAAATAATCTGGGAGGTATGCCATTAGGGTGAACTGAAATTTACCCTACCATCATGAACGAAGAATTTGCGATTGAATTACCACGAGCGAAAGCGGATTACGATGCGATTAGAATACTAGTAACATATAACGGAGCCAGTTGTTCTCTTTCTGTCGATTAACGTTACGATGTGGAAGAGGTGAAGTTAGATAATTCAAAAGTTGATTGGAAATTGGGGAAAAATGTGTAATTGTGCTGATGATATCCCATGTTGTGGAAGATGAACATAATAGATTTCTGTCTCAATAAGAAGAACTTTTAAGATTGGATGATAGGCTAATAATGGAGAATGAGTTGATCTCTGAGTATTTTAGGATTGTATGATATGGTTGCAAGTCTTTTGCTCACGATAGTTAAGGTAGATCTTACTAGTCAATGTGGATGTATAGAATGAGAATCAAGATGATGTCGAGTTGATCAAGCTGTTTGGGAAATGAGATGGAACCATGGAAAAGGTGTCCTGAGTGTTACTATGAATGTATCTTCTGAATTATTTAGGAATCAGATGGAGAACAATTAAGTTATTGGAACTAAGTAGAACAATTTTTAAAGATATGGATTAAGTCACCAAGCTGATAAGGAATATTCTCACAATTATAGATAGGGAAAGAAGATGAAGAGGTGTTGATAAGGATTTAAAGACAATGGATGAGGTAATGAGTGATTGTTTTAAACTGAATATTTGTTTGGCACGGAAGGTATGCGATCGTTGAAAGAAGTTGTTAAATATATTGGAGGTAGATAAAGTTGACCCAAGAATATGGATGGATGATAGTATGAGTAGAAAAAAGAGAGATCAGAGATGTAAATATCTTCGGTACAAGGATTAGAAAGGATAGAGCTTTAAGGTTATGATAACAAGAGATTAATAAGAAGAAATGACGGAAATAAGGATTCAACCAGAATTGATTAAAGAGAAAGGGCTACATAAAGGAAAGAGTTGTGGAAAGAGAAATGGAATTCAATTACAGGAAGGAGCGAGAGAGTATAATGGATAAGAAGGAAATGTAAGGACATATAAGAGGTTTAAAAGGATATTAATATTGGTGAGTATTTAAGTGCTTGGGATGCTAGAAGAGGAAGACAGAATAACAGAGATGTAGTAGACAATTATGACTAAAGAGATTCCTGATTGGAAGTGGAGACATGTTAAGATAAACTGTGTAGTAGAGTTGTTAAGGCCTAGAGCTTATCATGATATTATTTGAGTTATTATCGACCGATTAATGAGAGGTATTCATTGGGTGAGTTAGTTCGTCTCTATTTGAATGAGATAAGAGTACGACATGGAATGACGGGTTCAATTGTATTTGAAAGAGATCCGCGACTTAATTAAAGAATTCAGACAGACTACGGTTGTGTACTAAAATTTTAAGGTAATTGGAAGGACCATTTACCGTTGATTAGATTTCCTTACGACAACAGTTATTATGACAATTTTGAATTGCTACCTTATGTCGGTTTACTGCGTGTTGGGAAAGTTGCGTATAAGTTTGCGTACCACTCCATGAGTGGTGTATTCATAGTGTATTTCATAAAATATGAACCTATAGAGATCTAGTTAAAATTGTTCTATGTTGAGTAACCAATTGAGATATTGAGTCAGTATGAGGCAGTGATAAGTAATAGAAGAGTCAAATTAGTATGAGTATGAGGAGAAATCCTAAGGTTGAAGAGTCAACCTAGGAATTTGAGAATGAGATGTTGGAAAAATATCCACCTGTGTTTGCGTAAGCTGATTCTGAGGACAGAATCTTGTTAAGGGGGGAAGGATGTAAGATCCGGGAAAATTTCGTGTTATTATATGATGTGAAATGAAATTTTAATTTCATATTAAGAGTTATTAAATGATTTATCTGTTTAAACGTGCTAAGTTATTCGTTAAATGATTGAATATGTGATATTGTGGTGCTATGTGAAATGTGTGGGGAATTTGAAATTATTTTGAAAAGGGTGTCATACTATTTTATTTTATTTTAATTATCGAAAAGAAAATTTGGATCGTTCCCAAATTATTCGGGACATTGGTATATCGTTCGTACCAATATTTCATTCGTTAAAGTGGAAAGTATTCGAAAATATTCGCAATGGAGGTATTTTGGTTCGAAAAAGGAAAAAAAAATCGTTCCGAACCCTAATTGCTTAGGATGACGGATATATCGTTTGGTATCACTATTACATTTGTTATAGCCCCAGTATTCTTGAGCATTAGTTATATAATGATATATAACATTTTGGATGATCATCAACCTTTTTAATTGATAATTTCTCGTAAAACGTGGTTTTGACCTAATTAGGGTTTTTAAACGTTCCAGTGGATCTATATCGATCCAAAAATGTCGTTTGGGGTATTATTTTTCCAAAATTATATAAAGAAGAATTGTATCTTATAAGCCATATAATCTGCAGCCAAAATCTCGAAAAAGTAAAAATCCCCGAACCGTGTTCTTCGTGTTCTTGAATAATCAAACCGACTTTTGAGGGTGTTATTTAAATCAAAATTTGAAGTTCTAATACTCAAATCAAAGCTCTTGATCCCTAGTTTCAGAATCTTCCAACCACATCATCATCTGGTAATTTTTCGATTTTATATGGATTTTACAAATTTCGAATTAATTAGGGTTCTTAATCGAATTTCGGGATTTTCATTCTGTTGATTCTCCGTTCGATTGATTGCTTCTAACATGTTCCTAGGGTTCTAATTAGCAGGAATCCATGCTTTAATTTCATGTTTATGTTCGATTTTGAGAAATTCGATTTCTAGGGTTTTGCCCGATTTTTCTTTTTAATAGTTCGTTCATATGAATGATCTGACATGATTTCTGATAGAGGGCTTTTGTTGTGTGTGTTCTTAGCTTCATTTTAACATAAAGAACGTAGAGATTCATGTAGAAATAAAGTAGATCGGAAAATTTGGTGAAGCTCGCCGGAGTTTAGTCGGGATTGAGATTCCGGCTATGTTTTTGGTATGTTATGGTCGGAATGGATTGCTGTGTTGTTGAGGAATGTTTTCATGTAAAAAGCCCCAATTTTTAACTTGTTTTTGGCTCGCCGGAATCTGGAAATTGTCGCCGGATTCTGGGAAATTCCGGGTTGTTCTTCCCGACCCATTTTTGTTCTTCCCGACCCGTTTACCCGAATGGTCGACCCGGTTTCAATCTTCGAAACCCTAATTCAATTTCAGAAAACTGTTTTTGAATTTTATTTTTTAAATTTAATTCGAAAATAGTTTAAAATCTTTAAAAATTCATATTTTTATTTTAAAAATATATTTTAATATCAGAAAAATTCTGGTAAATTATAATTATTATTTTAAATCCGAAAATTGATTAAACTTAATTATTTTAATTATTTTTAATTAATAATTAATTTATTTAATTAATTGATTAATTCTTTTAATCAGTTAATTATTAAAAATTGATTATTAATTAGATTTAATTAATTTAAAAATTCAGTTTAATTATTTTCAAACCTGATTTATTATTTAAAAATAGTTTGAGCATTTAAAGAGTGTCAATTAATTTTATTAATTGATTTATTTGCATTTAAAATACTTATATTGGATTTAAAAATCCGATTTTTGATTTAAAAATTGTTTGTGGCTTATTTAAATTCAAATAAGCTTCGTATGATGTTTTAAAAATAGTTATAAGTGCTATATGATTTGTATGAGTTGTGTAATGTGTTTTATAGTCCGTATATGCCCGTACTAGGGCTAGTGTCTGAGTTTTAAATATCGTAAATTAGACCGGGCGTCTGATACGTAACCGTTTACTTGTTTAAATATGTTATGTGAATGATGTGAATTATCTGTTGTTGAGTCATGCATGCGAATAAATTGTGTTGAGACTTGTTTGAGTATTTGGTCGTGTCTAATATCATCACGAGGGGTAGTTGGGATAGAAATTTGTCGGTTATGTTAGAAAGTGAGATTTACGAGGCCGTTGACTTGGATGTTGACTTTTTATAGTATGGGGATTGTCGTCAAGCGAGTTACGTGGATTACTTATGTGGTTGATTGTGATTGGTCTATCAATTGAAATGTGGTTGTCTATGCAACAGAGGCTATTGGACGAGACGAGTCAGATTATCGAAGTTAAGTTACAATCGTTTATGGAATGTGAAATCATACGTTGAAGACTAAGTACTGTCTCATGTTTGACTATCGAGGCTAGCACGTGGATTTGAAATGGTAAAAGCAGACTAGTGGTATTCGCAAGAGCGTTAAAGCAAAGAAGGACGGAAGTAGAGAATCGTGCGACAAGACTGAATAAGGAGGAAATCGTATTGTTTCAGCGTTACGAAATAGCTAAGGACCAGAGGCAAGTGTTTATACCCTTGCTTATTAATTAAGGGATATTATCTTGAATTATTAGTATGCATGTCGAATGCTTATTACTGAATTTTCAAATGTTGATTTCTTTGCATTGAATTGCAAGTATGTTATTTAATCTCGTAAATTGACGAGTACTCTTTTATACCTTTTGAGTTTAGATTCATATTTTCATATTGATTGGAAAGATATACTTATTATATTGAAAAGTTTGAAGAGATAATTATGGGCCGTATACTAAGGCTTTCTTTTAAAAGACATGATTTTAAAACATTAGGTTGGAATATTGCCAACCCTAGATGAGTGGGAACTTGTGAACCCTATGTTGAAAATGTTATTTTAAATTCCGAAGTTGTGGTACTTGTTCTACAAGTATTCCATTTTTTCCATCCTGCACCCTTGCAAGTATTATTATCATTTCTTGTTAATGCGATCATCTGATCCATTCCCTGATTCGAATTCATTTATGTTGTGCATGATTTAGTTTACTTCCTTCAAATACGAGGCTTATCTATTATAAGTATATGTTCGAAGGACTTGAACTATTTCTGTCAGAAGTTAATAAACCCTTGTTTTCTTCATTTATAAACTTCACCCTGAATTTTTCTTAAACTTGAACTTGACTTTCTTGTCACTTACCAGATTGTTGAATCTTAACTAATTCTTCCATGATGTGATAATTTGAACTGTTGAGGCCATCTAGAGCCTGTTCTTTGAACCCTATTCTATATTGAGTTGTTACAAATTCTGTTGATATCATAATGCCTGTTTCATATCAGACTAAATCTTGTTGAGCATGTCATTGTTTATTCTTCATTATATCCCAATTGTTACATCGAACTCGTCGATACTTATTATATTGTCACTTTTCATGTGCACCTCCCCATATTGTGTCGATCTCGTCGATACTAGATTATATTGTTATTCCTTAATGGATTCTTCATAATTGAACTGTTTCCTGGAACGTGAGTTTTCCAGCAATTGTTGTATTAGGTTGTCGATTCTTCCGACACCTGATTGTCGAAGTAAGGTTGTCAATTGTTCTGACACCTGACGTATATAATATAGGATTGGAATGTTTTTAAATGGGACCAGTAATTGGTCGGGCCATATTTATGGTCGGAATAAATTAAGGCCCAGATTGGCCTAGGATCCAGTAGAGGACTTTGCTATAAGCAAGTCCGGGGTTGATGCGTGGCTGGCCAGCAGCACAACCTTTGATTTGATAAATGTTAAAAATCCAATTCTAATATTAATTCTTATTTCTGGGATGAGTTACATCCATATGTTTTGTACTTGTGAGTTATGACCTGATACTCAGGTTTATTCGTTGCGTAAAATTGTTGGTTGTTGATAAATAAATGGTGGTTTCAATCTTGCTGAAATCACTCACTCTTAATTCATTGGATTCCCAATAGTCGAAATCCACTTCCTTGATTCCATTGTCAATCGTGAGATATCTATCTTGATGAGTTTTATTCATACCGCATATCAAGTCGGTACCGTGTTGAAGTCTTGAAGTGTGATCTGTATTCCATGATCGAGCGTGTTGGCTCATTCTTACCCCTTGATTACTCTAACCTTCCAGAGTTGTTGGTTTCAGAAAATGTTATGAATAGACCTGTTATCTTCAAAATTAGTATTTTTGTACAAACTATGGTCTTGAAGACGTATGAGTTATATTTATTTCATATTTTCTACTTACTATTGTAGATATTGTTGATTCGGTCGTCGTAACAACCAATATAAATCTTTTTGTGTTTTAAACTATTCAATTGAGAGAAGAAGAATGAGAAATTGTGGTAAATTACCAAACTTGTTTTGAAAATATTAGAGATTACAAATGTTTAAGCCAAAGGCTTGTTTATTTAAAAATCCAAAGTTTATTTTGGAAATCTTTCGTATTATATTTAATAATGCGCTTGCTGAGCAATTCATTCGCTCATACTTGTTTTATTTATATATATTTTAGCCTGCCAGAAAGAAGGTGTATTGGCGAGAGTTGTCCGCGTAGCTGATCAGAGATGGGGAAAGATATTAGCGTAAAGACGTTTTGATCCAGAGCATTGGAGCTAGTGAGAGGTTTTGCATATAGATGTTTTCTATTGAATAATATATTGTATAAGATTAGTTGCCTGGTATACTTCTTATCGAAGTTATACTAGTGTATTAGAATTTTTTGTAAAGAGAATGGTTGTAAGGAAGAAAGATTGTTGTAATGAAATTTTGGATTCTTGTTTCTAGCACTATAACCTTTATAGATTCTTGGTAGAGTTGGGGTCACAGATATTATTATTATTGTGTTGATTTTATTTTGAACAGGTTGTTTGGATTAAGAGTGCAGTGTGACGACCAAATCCTTTGACCCCGGATTTGGGGGCGTTACAGTATGTGTGGATACACTATTTAAACGAATGCATACCATTTTGCCCGTTTTAAGAAGGGTCTCCTTGCAGACACGTTGAATACAATAATTGTACAGTTGTGGATATAATTTATTTTAGAAAACTATTACTTATACCTTTCAAGATAATGCTAAACTGATTCGTGATAAGTCACTCGTTTCACCTTACAATTGCCACTTGACACAAATAATTTAACATTTAGTACTTTTAATATTTAATCATAGATATTCAAAAAAATTAAACCGATTTAGTTTAGATTTGATTTAGTCGTACGATGACAACTTCAACTTTCTTGTAAAAATCTCCAACACAAACTTTTTTATTAATATACAAATATAAAACTCTTTTGCATTTTTCGGGTTCAATACTTTATATACTATAGTGCATTTTTCGAAAATGATCAACGTATAAAATTTATCTATTGAAGACGAGATTTATAATATATTGGATCATAATAAAACTACAGTTTTAATCTTATTAGTAGCTAAAATTTCAAAAATGCATATATAATTATAAGTTGTTAATATCTTATAATGAAACAATAATAAATGTAAAATAATGATAAAATCTAATATATATATATAATCTGATAGTATAAGAATTTGTAATCTAATAGTATATATAATATGAGCCATTATGTACTTAATGCAAATAAACATGATTTATAATATAAAAATATTAATATAATCTTTTTTTTATGGATCAATTCCAATTTTATAACATTTTTTTAAAATACAATTTTAGAACATTTTGCGCGAGTTTTTCTCAAATATGGTTAGAAATATTATTTTAAGGCACTTGTGAAAATAAATTATCTACCTTAGCAAGTAGATTACAAAAAGAGACCAAAATAGAGTATAACATATTGAGTGTTTGCGCATATTAATAAAAAGCTTCATAATACAATCTAAATAGATGTCTATCATAGTGGTAAGAAATGTTACTTTTAATTTAGAGATTAAGGGTTCAATTCCCATCAGAAACAATTTTTTGGTACTAAAATAGAGTATAACATATTGAGTATTTGCGCATATTAATAAAAAGTTTCAAAATACAATTAAAATAAATGTCTAAAATAGTGGTAAGGTATGTTACTTCTAATTTAGAGGTCAAGGGTTTAATTCCCATCAGAAACAATTTTTTTGTTGTGCTATTATATAAGGGTAATTTAGTAATTTTATGATGAATAAATTGTCTCACGAACCCCCCGTGCAAGGCACGGGATCGCTCTAACCGACAGAACTTGATGTTATTTTGTGACGATATTTTCTAGTTCACGTCAGTTTAATTTTGCGATGATAAGTATTCTTCAGTTTGTTGTGGTGATCCTGCCACCAATTTGAACTTGTTGGTGACACTATGTGACATGATTGAGAAGATTTGCAAGGAAGATCGGTTTGGTATTAGTCCGAAGAAGATTTTGTTCTTAGTTGAATGCATTTGATAATTAGTTTTATAAGCTAATTAATAATCAGATAGGAATTAGTTAAATGTGTCAAATAAAGGCTCAATTTCGAAAGTACCAATACTCTCCGGGCTCCATAATTCTCTATAAGCGGCCGGAGTAGTATACTTGTCCTTAATGCATGAGGTGGCGGGATTGAGATGCACACAAATTCGTATTCGAAAAAAACTGTTCGAACTAGTTAAAAAAATCGGAAAAAATCTAATTAAAAAAAAGTCCACCTCAATTGGATCCAGCCCGCAGGCTTAAACGAATCGCATATTTTTCACAAAACCCCGATCCGGTTCGAGCCGAATAAACCCAAATTTAATCTCGATTTGGACGTAGTCTTGATCAGGATAAAAGTCCAATCCAAAAAGTTAGAATTTTCAATTAAATCTCGGATAAAAGCTTAAATTTTTTAATTAAATCCGAAAAAATAAAAAAAAGTTAAAGTCAAAGTTATCAATATCTAAAATAATTTGTAAAAATCCGATTTGGCCCCTCCTGACCCGACCCTATTCACATGTATAAATATTTTAGAGGAAATTTGTCTCGATTTAAAAAAGTTCGGCCCTATCGGATATCGAAAAATCCGACCTGAATCCGGATTACGTTCATCTCTATTCAGGGTAACAACTATAGAGGTGCTTATATTATTACTTATATTATCTGATATGTATGAACATAGTTGAGACAAAATGATTACTATTTTGTATTATTTTGTATTATTGGATGCTCGGACTAAAAAGTGATATTATGTGACTAAAAATGCATTTGTACTTTGTCTTAAAATTGTGAATACAAAGGAAGAAACATAATTAAATTTAATTAAAGAGATACGTTTCTATTGGATATACTTTATACCAATAACCACTTTTATTAATAATCAGACAAATGAAATTATCATGAAAGAATCTTGAATAAAAACTAAAGTGTAAAATAATATTTGTGAAAGACATTACCATACTAGATTCCCATTAACAAAAAAGCCCAAGTAGCTCAATGGTTAAATTGGTGACTTGAAATTCTTAGTAATTAGTATTGAAGTGTCTTAGGTTCGATTCCCATCAAGATGAAAATTTTCTTACATTTTTATAACATTTGACTTTGGAGGGGCAGTTATGTAATTTCAAGTTGTTGAATAAAATGTTTCACAAAGTCCTTGTTGCAGTATAAGATATATAATAGATTGCATTTTGCATCCCTTTGATTTTAACTTATTACACTTTGGGTTAACTACTTTTTACGAAAACACTTTCCATCCTTTTATTTTAGGTTTCGCTACACTTTGCACCTCTTTGACGCTTTTCCGTCAAATTGTACCGTTAACATCCATTCTGTCAGGGGTAAAATTGTCTTTTCAGTGAAAATCTCATATAATCCCCGGTTAAACACCCTCTTTCTCATCCTTCTTGGTTTCTTGCAAGTTTGTTGGTAAGATCGAAGATAACTAGAACAATTTCTCAGAAACTTTTGAAATCATATGGTGTAGATACAACAATATATGTGTATAAATGGTCATATAACCGTTTAAAAGTTTAAGGACAATTTTACCCCTGACAGAATGGATGTTAACGGTACAATTTGACGAAAAAGCGTCAAAGGGGTGCAAAGTGTAACGAGACCTAAAGTAAAGGGATGCAAAGTGTTTTCGTAAAAAATAGTTAACCCAAAGTACAATAAGTTAAAATCAAAGGGATGCAAAATGCAATTTAGTCTTTTATTTATATGTTACAGAAAATTAGGCTTTAATTATTTACGAAGTTTTCAATCGTGCCTCAGTACTCTCCATTTCGAAAGTTTGTTACCTCTTCTTTGTCTTCTTGCTTGGGCTTCCATGTTTGAAAATCCATGATAGAGCTTCGTCGATATGTTCAAAGTAAATCATCCTCCATCTCCTGTAAAATATAAGAGGCATGATAATAATGCCCAAGCCAAGAGAGAAACCAGTTTCAGCAGCTATAATTTCCCACTCAACTTTAGTTCTTGAATGCTGATTACCATCGAAGCCTAATGGTGGGTTAGTTTCAACTTGAACACAAGTTATTTTCAATGGAACCCCGCACAGTCCCTTGTTCCCTCTAAAAGCTTTCTCTTCAAAAGTTGAAAATTGGGTGGCAGCTGGAATTTTTCCAATAAGTTGATTATTTGACAGGTTGAAGAATGAAAGGAATGTTAGACTTCCGAGCTCCGTGGGGATTATTCCTTTAATCTTGTTAACCGAGAGGTCTAAAGCTTCAAGCTGTTTCAAGTTTCCAAATGATGACGGAATTGAGCCTGTAAAACCATTGTTTGATAAGTTGAGAAGGTAGAGCATTTTGAGATTTCCTATTGTTTCTGGTATGTTCCCTCCAAACTGGTTGCTAGAGAAGTCAATGAAATTGAAGATTTTTAGTATCTTTACAAGCTGCACATCCAGCCCTTTGTTTGTCACTGTCACTGTATCCTGATAGTATAAGTTACTCAGCTTAAATATCTTATGGCGTAGGTCATTGATCTCTAATTCTGCATCATCCTTGTATCCCATCATTGCTGTCCAATTCAAAAACAAACTCTGAGGTACTTCGCCTGTAAAGAGATTAGAAGATATGTCCATAATTTGAAGGTTTGACCATTTGCTCATTGGTTCTGGACATTGAATGTTTCCTTGGAAGATGTTGAATCGCAAAACAAGGACACGCAAATTGGAAGAGTTCTTTAAGAAACATGGAAACGTATCACGTATCTTGTTGCTCCCCAGGTTCAAGACCTCTAACATTGAACAATTGGACAGAGATCCTGGAACAGTTCCTTCTAAATGGTTTTCATGCAGATCCAGAGTTTTTAAACCACAGTTTTCCACAAATGTGCCATCGATATGTCCACCGAGATTGTTATTCCCGAGATTCAGTACTGCAAGGGATTCTGTCCTTCCAAGTAAACAAGATGGTATCACTCCACTTAAACCATTATTTGACAGATCAAGAACTTCCAGAAATGAAGCTTCGCATATGGAGTTGGGGATAGTTCCTGTCAACTTGTTGCTTGAAATGGAAAAGTAATTGGCAGAGCTGAGGTTCTTGCCAAAATCTGGGGAAAAGGAAGAGCTCAAATTGTTAGCAGAATAGTCAATATAAACAGCCCCATTCGGTACTGCTGGAAATTTTCCAGTTAGTTGGTTGGAATGCAAGTCAAGGACATCAATTATAGGAATAGCATATGGTTCTTGGAAACCAACTAACTGATTCCGAGAAAGATTTAAATATGGGAGATATCCATTCCCGAGATTCCAGATCCAGGTTGGTATTTCCCCGCCAATCTGGTTGTCTGAGAGGTCTAATAATGACAACTGTGATTGTTTTCTCAAATTAGGGAATAATTTGAGCTTGCATGAAGCTAACCTCAATCTGCGCAACTGGGGGAGCAGAGTTTTACTCGAACTGTTTAGACTTATTTGAAACGATAAATTGTTGTATGAAAGATCAAGACTACTTAAATTTCGAAGCCTCTGAAATTTTTCTAGCTGCAATGAGCCGGTCAATTTGTTAAAGGACAAGGAGAGGATGTTCAACCGTTTGAGCTCAAAGAAGGATATTGGAATAGACCCATTCAAATTGTTGCTGCTTAAATCAAGTGTGTCCAACTGGGACCAGGAAGCATTCGAAAAATCAACAAGTAAACCACTAAACAGATTTTGGGAAAGCTTAATCTTCTGCAACGATTGGAGTGCAAACAAGGATGACGGAATTTCCCCAGTGAGCACATTGAATCCTAGATCGACATGAACAAGATTGACAAATCCTTCAAAGTATGTGGAAGGGATTGTACCTGATAATCTGTTATGGGAGAAATCTATATAAATGAGGTTCTTGGAATTCTGTAACAGTGGGATATGACCACCAAAATTGTTGTATGAGAATTCCAAGTGAACAAGTCTCCTGAGGTTTCCCATCGTATCTGGAATGCTCCCACTGAAATTGCAATTACTGATCTCTATTCTAGATAACAATTCCAGGTTCCCAATAGACTCTGGCAACACCCCTGAAAAATTTGTAAAGCTGAGTATCAATATCCTAAGGGATCCACTTTTGGGCAATTCTGGCAAAGAAACTTGCAGGTATATGTTGTCTGAAATATCTAGAATTTCTAGTGTTGGTATCTGTATTATCCTTCTAGGGAACATCCCCCGCAAATTACAGAAACTGAGCCTCAAAACTTTTAAATAAGTCAAGTTTGCCAAAAACTCTGGAACAGTTTCATTGATATTGTTTCCATTCAAATCTATGTGTGAAAGAAAACGAAGACTTTCGATGGAAGGATCAATAGGGCCTGCAATATGACTCTCTCTCAAGCTCAATACTCTCAAATTAGGTAGTGAAGATGAAATAGCCTGGGACCAACTGTTTGCCTCAGCTGTCATGTTGACACCATCCAAGTACAATTCAGTAAGCTCTTTGAGGTTTTGAACAAGTACTATTAAGTTTGGATTATCAATTTTGAGTGCAGAATTTCCAAATACAAAAGAGGTAGATAGATCAAGAATATCCAACCTTGTCATTCGTGAAAGTCCTTCCGGAATTTGGCCAGAAAATCCACAGTTTGACAAGTTGAGATATGTCAAACTTGTGAGATTGAACAACCCTGGTGGAATTTCTGTAAAGTTGAAGTTGTTATTGGCCAAATTCAGATATGTCAAACTTGTGAGATTAGACCATCCTGATAAAATTTCTGCAGCTTCAAAGTTATTGTCAGCCAAATTCAGTTTCTGAAGATACTGAAATTTGAATAGAGCACTTGTACTGACTCCACCATTAATCGACTCTCCGTCCAGTTCTAAGCCAATAACATGACCAGAACTTTTATTGCAAACTACACCTCCCCATTTGCAGCAATCTTCTGCGCTTTGATTCCAATTCACAAGCTTTGTTGACGCTGTAGAGTTGAACTTCAAAAGCCTCTTAAATTCAAGCAACAATGATTTTTGATCATCTAGACATTGGGCAGAAACTAAATTTATTTCGCTAACCAGAAAAATTTGGAACAAGTGTATCAATAAAAGCCAAGTAAAGACTACATTCTTCATTGGATGGTTTGGAAGAGATAGCGGTAAGCCTCAAAACACGACGTGGTTTCTTTCTGTTGTTGGTTCTGTGTTTCCAAGACTTTTAGAAATGAGGAAGATGGGAGTTAATTGGTGATAATGAACTTGCAGTGAACTTTAACTGGGTGGGCATTTTCACTAGTCTAATACACGTTTTTTCGCTGTCAATCGTGACTGTGTTCCTTTTATAAGAACCATAGAATTCATTATTTCACTTGACTTGACTTGACTTGACTTGAAAGTGGTTTATTTATTTTTGACTTATCTTAGAATGACCCCCGGCCCCCCCCCCCCCCCCCCCCATCATCAAATTAACAGACTACTCTAACCAATCACATATATCCACATGTCATTATTTCGGTGCCATTCAAATGTTCCAAGTCACTAGTTCATGTGTCCATCAAAGTACAAGTGTGCTATTGTAATATTTTGTAATTTTTAAATTTATAATAATAAAAGAATAATAAAAAAAATGATTAGAATTTGAAAAAAAATAGGATTTAAAATTAAATTAGACTAATGGGCCTAAAATATGGATCGAATAAAGATAACAAGTAGGTTTGAACTTAGGGTTTTGTTACGTTATATAAACCCCGTGGTTCTTTTTCCTCGTGTTTTATATCAAAATTCGTAGGTTTTTGTCTCTCATAAATCAGCAGTCTTGTTAAATTCGTAAAACATTCATCGTAAGTCGGAATTTCATCATTCTGGACTTTTCAGAGAGATCTTTCAATTTTATCCAACCTCTATTTCACGGTGTTTTTGCAGATTATGCTCTGAACTATTCTTAAAATCACAAAACACAAACAAATCTCGTTTTTCGATTTCTGTTCAAATTCAGCGGACGTTTTATTCAATTCCCGATTTTTTATAAGTCTGATTCTGATGAACCATACCTTGTTGGAAAGGTCTTTTCTTTCTCTACAACTTTCGTGATTTAAGTGTTTCCAGAAAACGTTGTTTAGAGGGTCAAAAAGGCGAAAAACAGTTCTGGTCAGATTAGAACCATTAGGGCATTCAAGATTTTAAATGTCTAGGTAAGTTTTCGATCGATCTTTATAGTGTTTTTCGAAACTATGTGTTGTGTGTGTGTTTTGATTATATAAACTTGGGCTTAGTAATGATATATTTTGAAGTGATATGTATTATTTGATATGTGTTATGTGTAAACAATAGTCTTGTGATTCTAATTTGTGCCATGATTTGTGAAAATATCGAATAAGAATAAGGACCGAGTTGCCGGGTTATACTGACAGTTTTCTGAAAATTTAGGACCGTTATCACCGGGTTGTAGTGGTCGTGGCATGAATTATGAGTTTCGAGTTATTGTTGTTACGTGGTGTCGTATTGTATGTATCGAATAAGAATATGAATGTGTATCGTAAATTATAGTTGTGTATATCGTTATCGTATATTGTATTCTGTTTTGTATATATATGTTATTTGCCCGACTAGTTGGATCGATTGGTTTCTTGCTGGGTTGTATAGCTCATTCCTTACAATTTTCAGGTTTGGTGTAACTCAAGTGGGATAACGTTGGGATTCGAGGATCTTCGGTTCAGAATAGATTGATTTTTGGATTATCGTTAGTTGCGCCTTTGTAATTGAACTTTTTTCACGCTTTCGTCTGTAATTGTCATTGTATAGTTTATTTTTTTCGATATTTATTGTAAGATTAATAATCCGAAAAAGTGTGGGCTGTTACCGTTGGTATCAGAGCAGGCTGTCCTTCGGAGTGTGTTAGGTATGTGACTAATACATTCCCTAGGATGCGATCCTTTAGAGTCGTTTAGGACTCGACTTCTGTAATAGATTGTCACAAACTTGTTAATGTATAGGATTCTTGGTGAATTTGGGGACCAAATTCTTTTTAAGGAGGGTAGTATATAATATCCCGTAATTTTTAGATTTATAATAATAAAAAAAAAAATTAAAAAATGATTAGAATTTGAAAAAGAATAGGATTTAAAATTAAATTAGACTAATGGGCCTAAAATATGGATCGGAATTGAATAAAGATAACAAGTAGGTTTGGACTTAGGGTTTCGTTACGTTATATTAACCCCGTGGTTCTTTTTCCTCGTGTTTTATATCAAAATTCGTAGGTTTTTGTCTCTAATAAATCAGCAGTCTTGTTAAATTCGTATAAAATTCATCGTAAGTCAGAATTTCATCAATCTGGACTTTTATTAAAGATATATCAATTTTCTCCAACCTCTATTTCACGGTGTTTTTGGATATTATGCTCTGAACTATTCTTAAAATCACAAAACACAAACATATCTCGTTTTTCAGTTTCTGTTCAAATTCAGAGGACGTTTTATTCAATTCCCGATTCGTTATAAGTCTGATTCTGGTCAGGTCTTTTCTTTCTCTACAACTTTCGTGATTTAAGTTTTTCCAGAAAACGTTGTTTAGAGGGTCAAAAAGGCTAAAAACAGTTCTGGTCAAATTGGAACCATTGAGGCATTCAAGATTTTAGATGTCGAGGTAAGTTTTCGATCGATCTTTCTAGTGTTTTTCGAAACTATATGTTGTGTGTGTGTTTTGATTATATAAACTTGAGCTTAGTGATGATATATTTTGAAGTGATATGTATTATTTGATATGTGTTATGTGTAAGCAATAGTCTTGTGATTCTAATTTGTGCCATGATTTGTGAAAATATCGAATAAGAATAAGGACTGAGTCTCCGGGTTATAGTGACAGTTTTCTAAAAATTTAGGGCCGTTATCATCAGATTGTAGTGGTCGTGGCATGAATTATGGGTGTCGAGTTATTGTTGTTATGTGGTGTCGTATTGTATGTATCGAATAAGAATATGAATGTGTATCGTAAATTATAGTTGTGTATATCGTTATCGTATCGAATATTGTATTCTGTTTTGTATATATATGTTATTTGCCCGACTAGTTGGATCAATTGGTTTCTTGTTGGGCTGTATAGCTCATTCCTTACCATTTTCAGGTTTGGTGTAATTCAAGTGGGATAACGTTGGGATTCGAGGATCTTAGGTTCAGAATAGATTGACTTTTGGATTATCGTTAGTTGCGCCTTTGTAATTGAACTTGTGTCACGCTTCCGTCTGTAATTGTCATTGTTTAGTTTATTTGTATAATTTATTTATTTTTCAATATTTATTGTAAGATTAATAATCCGAAAAAGTGCGGGCTGTTATAGCTATACTAATGTTCACTAAACAAAATTATGAACTCCCTCGTTAAGAAACTTAGGCGCAGCAATTTTAAGCTTGTACTATTAAGATTTCGTTCATGTTGCAGCAACCGCGAAAGGTCTACTGTGGTGAGGAGGGCTGTTGTTAATGAAGACTGAAATGATTCAATAAATCCTTGTTGGACTAAGGAATGGAAATGCAGATTCCAGTGAGGAAGAAACAATATAAATCTTATTATAGGGTTCGTGTTTTAATAATTTAACAAATACAACAGAAAAAAAATTTAGTTAACAATTTAAAAATTAATGTGGATGACATATGAACACGTTAATATTCATACGGAGTAAAAAAAATGTTATTGAGTCTAAATAATTTATTACAACTAGACCTCAAAAAGGTTTTACAATCGAATTTAAGCTTGCTTATCCAATTGAGTTTAAATTGCTCGATTCGAAATATAACTTTACCTTCTACTCGAGTTTGTCTTGGATTAAAACTCAAATTAGGTAATTTTTTACTTTTGAAAATTAGTTATGTGTCAACAAGATATTTTTCAAAATATTTAATTACTAATTGTCAGTTGTGATTTTACTTTTAAAATTTATTAAATGATCAAAATACAGTCACCGTTTTGAAATTCGGGATAAACTATAGCCATCGTTTTTTAAATTTCAAAGTGTAGTCACTATTCTGAAATTCAATAAAAAGTATGGCCACTGATTTGCAAACTTAAAACTGCAGCCACTATTTTAAAATTCGGTGTAAACTTTGACCACCAAAATGCAATTGACTCTTATTCTAATCAACTTATTTTTTAAAATGTTATTAATACAGCCCTTCCAAAAACTATCTCAAAATATATATTTTAATTTATTACTCACTTAAACCACTTTTTGAGTTAAAACTTAAAAAAGGTTAACAATCACATATTTAATCATAAAATTTGATATATTTTATTCTGAAAATATTGTATGAAAGTTGACTAAATAAAATCGCTGACGATGAAATTGGATGATCAACAAATTTAACCGTTCATAATCAATTTGGAGAAATTATTTATCACATTTCGATTAATACATCATACTCCATAATAAATCCCGAAAATATGCCCAAGCGATTTATCTTATTTATTAAAGAATAGTCAATACATATTAAGAACGATTTTAGGAAGTAGGAAGCATAGCATTTTTTATATCAATAAAGGGTCCTGGTCCTGACAATCAATTGTCAGGAACCAATTATTTAACAATTAGTTCCTAGGTCGTTGAATACAATTCTTGATATTTTCTTAAACTTAAAACACTTATAAATAAAACTGAACTGAATAAGTAAAAACACAAGATATAAATAATTCAGTTGGATTGTTTGATGATCCAACTGAAGTGTTTTTATTTCGGAAATAATCTGTGATACAAATGTACACAGCTGCTCAGTTACTAGATTTGTAGAGAAGAAATGCTCTCAAGAATAGCTAATACAATCTATTTGTTTTTCTTCCCTTATTCTATTTTAACTGCTACACTTGGTTATATATTCCCCAAGTTTACAATACTATTTTTGGTTACACCTAAGTACACTAAAGGTAACCGCCAGTAGCTTGCTTTTCATTCCTTTTGTCCAGTGGTCCTTGGAGATCCTTGTCTTTTGTCTTCATGCTTATTCTGATCCCACTCAAGAACCCAATTGGGAATTGGAATGTTTCCTTATTTCCAGTGACCATTTTAATGGCTCCCAATGCAAATGCACACTTCTACATCTCCTTTTGATCTGTCAGAAAGCTGTCACTATCACTTTGTCAACTATACAGAAGAGCAATAATGATCCGTTGATGGCAGGAGAATGTATTTCGTTGATAGCTTTATTCTTCATTCCGTTGATGTTGTATCCTTGTTTCGTTGATAGAGTAATCTTCATACCGTTGACATGTCTTCACTTAGGCAAAATTACAAGGCATGATATACTTACAATTAACCAACCTATTTTGCCTATCTAGTACTTAGTCAACATGACTTAGGAAACCTATCTAATACATACATCAAATGCATATCAAACTGTGAAGTATTGTACAGTGCAATTGCTACAACACTCATTCCGTTGATGAGCTTCCTGTCAACGAAACACTGCAGAGCATGCCATTCCGTTGACAGTTACAAAATGACTTAATACAAAATCTACTAAGTGTTTTTATAATTATCATCAAGAACAACATATTCCTAACAATCTCCCCCAATTTATGACTGATAGAATAACAGCCATAAATCAAGAGCCTTGATGATAACAAAAACACTCAGTCAAATTACACATGATAAAAGTAGAAATTGCATTGAGCTTCATTGAATTTAATTAAATTTCAAAGTAGAAAATCTTACAAAACAAGTGCACAGAGTTGCTCCTCTAGACTGAGCAGATTTTTCATCTTTGCCTCCGTGGTCTTGTTTTCTTCCCTTTTCTTGCATTGTTCTCCTCAATCTGAGCTTGAAGTCTTCTGTAGAAAATCTTCTCTTCTTCATCTTGATTCCCCAACTTGTATTGCATTAATCTTAGAGTTTCATTGGATGCCTTCTCCAGTTGGTCTTCTATTCTGAAGAATCTTCTACAGTTGTCCTTGTCTCTGAATTCCATCATCCAAAAAGGTTGGAGATGAATCTTCTTTCCTGTTTGAGGGACCTTCAATACTCTGGGAAGTGCGCCAGGCTTGTTCCAGCTAGCTTTGATTTGGCAAATTTTGGAAACAACTTCAGACTTAGCTGTTTTGGTAAAACCAAAATCTTTCTTCAGGCATTTAAACACAGATAGCAGTGTCTGATAGTCTTCTCCCAGAATTCTATGTAGAGGCCAAACCTGTTCTCTCCCACCCTTGTAGACAAACACCAATCTCTCTGGTAGTTTGTAAGAAGCTGTTATTCCTCTCACTTCAACTAGGTCATCAAGATTGATATGTAGGTCAGACTCCTCCCTGATATCAGCAATGTAGATGAAGTCTTCTGGGTTGGTAGGAGGTTTTTCAGCTTGTGGTCTCCTTACTAGAATTGGCTTAGCCTTGGTAGCCCTTTGCTTAGATTTCTTCTTTGGATCCATCTCAAAGAGGAATTTTGGAAAGTTGGTCTCATCAAACTCAATTGGCTCTTCCTTTGGCTCAATTGGCTGATCATGGAAATTAACAGGATGTTTAGGATCAAAGGCTAACTTTACCCCTAGAGCTGGATCAGGAATTGTTGGAGGTGCAGTTGGTATAGAAGAGTCTGATGCAATACTCTGAGAGTCATCATTCTCAAAGGCTATATTTCTCCTAGCTCTTGCCTTTGGTTGCCTTGTGCTCTTCTTTGCACTCCTTTCCTCTCTGGCTTTTTCTTCTTGCTGTCTTTCTTCTTCATCAAGAGATTGAGCAACTGCAAGTGCTTGCATTGCTGCTCTTTCTGACTCTTCAGCCTTAGCTTCAACAAAGTTTGGGTGACCAGCCCAAACACAGATTTCTTGTCCATTCCTGTAGACAATTGCCCTTTGCTTCCTTACCTCAGTATCATTGCTTTCCTTGCATTTAGTGATAAGTAATCCAAGAAGCTTGAGCTCATCTGGATAAGGTGCAGGATAGAAAGTCCTTGCTATATTTTTGCCCTTTGGTTTAGCAGGGGACTTGGGAGATAAGCTTCTTTGCAATGTAGCTTGTTCCACATCCCTAATGCATGAAGTTTGTCCTTTCTCCTTCCTTGAACCTTGAGTGACTCCATGTAGAAGGGGCTCTATCTTATATAAAGAATTGGTATGTGGCTCCCATTCCGTTGATGCTAAAACCATGGCATCCGTTGATGGCTCTGTAGAAGAAGCTTGATTCATTGATGGATCTGAAATCTTTGTAGAATCAGCTAACTTCTTGATTCTTTCATCTATCCTGGACCAGTGGTCTTTAATTTGTTCAGCAAGCTGTAGCTTCATAGATGCTTGCTGAATCAGGTCAATGCTGTCCAGTTTAGCTTTTCCTGACTCCCCCATAGCTAGTGGCTCCTTTGGCAGGGAAATGGCTGGGACCATAACCTTTGTGATTTGAATGTCTAGCTCCTTAGATTTCTCCCCCTTTTTGTTATCATCAAGAGAGATGACTGGGAGTCCTTGAGCTGCCACTAGCTGGGCCAAGAGTAGTGTCTGCTTCTCCTGTTCCTTTTGCATCTGAGATAAAGTAGCTTCCACCTTGTCCACTCTAGAAGAGAGAGTCTTCAAGGAGGTAGCCACCTCAGGTTCCTTAGAGAAAAACCTGTTCATCTTGGACACAGTGAGAAGAGGAAGCTTTTCATCTAGCCTCCTTTCATTAGCATCCTTGAGATTGCTAATTGAGTCCTTGATTTCTCTAGCCTCAATCCTTGTCTGCATCATCTGTAGCCTTTGGATTTCCAGTGAATCCATAATAGCCTTGTAGAATTTCTTGTCATTGGCATTTGCAGACTCATGAGCCAGATAGGCCTCATTGTACTGCCTTGTGATTGCAGCATCCAGGGAGATCTTGTAAATCTTGAGAAAGCCAGTTTGGTGTAGGAGGCACCACAGAAGTCCCAGTCTGTGAAGTAGTGGCCACCTGATTGTCACCAAAGCTGTCCTCATCATCAGAGAAATCAAACTCACCACTTGCTGCAGCTCCTGGAGATAGATTGGTCAAGGCATCCTTTGCTCTTTGCATTGATGCAGTTGTATGAATTAGTTGTAGTGACCTCTCTGCCTCCACATTGCCCTGTTGAGCCAAAACTTGATAGGCTGACACAGGATGAGTAAAGGTCTCAGGATCCAGGGAAATACTATCCAGAGTTTGTTGATAGAGCTCTTGGAAAGTAAGTTCCCTTTCTCCCTCATTGACCTCCATTGACTCACTAGCAATGGCTGCTTCCTCCCTTATGACTCCTGTAGTCCCTTCTCTCTCTCCTCTATTTTCTTGCATCATGGGCTCCCCATGCTCACACCTCTCACACCCTCACCTTCACCTACTAAGGTGGAACTCTCAATCTCTCCTTTTGCCTGGCTGGAAGAAATATCCAGCCTCTCACTCTCATTCTCTCCTTTTGCCTGGCTGCAAGCCAGCCTCTCAGTTTCACTCCCTCTCAATCCTAGAAGTGTCTCAACTACCACTAGATCATCTGCACTAGTTGTGGAAACAACTTGATTTTCAATTAGAGGTGCAGAGTGAACTATCAACGGTATGGTAGTTTGAACTGTCAACGGTATGGATACCGTTGATGGAGAAACACTTGTCAACGAAAGAGCCTGTTTTGTTGATGAGGTCAAGAAAGCACTTTGAGAAAGTGAAATTACAGTAGAATCTGTGGTGATTGATTTAAGAGATTGTTCCACAGATCCTCTTGTAACTTCAGAAAAGGATGATTGGTGGCCCAACAAATCACTTAACAAGTGATGGTCACCAATTTCAGAGTGGGGCTTCTCCAAGAAAAGAGTTGGAGAATCAGGGATAGATGAATGGATCATATCCACATCTAATGATTGAGTTGGTGAATTTGGTGGAGATAGTTCAAGATTGATATCAAGAGAATGGGACTGTAACCCCAGAGTTATGATAGGGGTTACATCAAATTGAATTTGTGAAACTGGAAGTGTTGCTTCCAGTGTGTGTGCACCCTGTGAAACCTGGGATTTTTGCTTTACTCTTCTTTGGTACTGGGAAATTGTAGACTGTGGGCTTACAGTGTCCCTTGCCCTCTTGGACTGTGCTCTTGGTGGAGAGCTTGTTTCAATAATTACATCCTTTTGGGAGGATGCAATTAGACTTGTGCTTAAATCCATTTTACTCATTGTGCCTTGTTGGGAAGACACAATGGGGCTAGGCTGGGAAACACTTACCTCACCTTCCTTATTCTTGGGGTTTCTTTGACTTTCACCCCTTCCCTCACCTCTCACAACTCCAGACTCACTCCCCTTAGGTTGTGTGGTAGTTTTTACAACAGGAGCCTTTTGAGAAGCACCTGAGGTTGGCTTGGAGGATTTCTTTGATTTTGGTTTTGTTGCTGGGGCAGGAGCCTGTTGGGTCACAGCTACAGACTCCATAGCAACTGGGTTGGATGAAACAATGGAAGTAACAGCTATACTAACAGGGATAGCAGTAGTTACCTCAAAGATTGGCAGATACACCACTGGAACATCACCATTGTGGTTCAGCCTCAGTATGTCTGTCAATACTCTCTTCTCTTGCACAAAGCACTCAAACCTGGCAGTAGGGTTAGAGATAACTAATGGTGCTGGACTAACATGATTAGCCAGCATCATCAGAAACCTTGCATAATAGATATTTTTCTTCCTATTTGCCTTATCACCCAACTTAGCACCAATTTCATACATAAGTTGGGTGCTAAAGTTGTAATATCTATCATTTAGAAGCATGGTTAGGAGAATTAACATAGAGTTAGTTAATTCATCAAAATTACTAATCTTTCCAGAAAAGACCTTAATGAATGCATCAGCTAAATAGCTGTATTCCCTAACCAAACCTCTCCTAATTATCTTACCCAAGTTATCAGTAGGCAAAGAGTAGTTTATAGAATTTAGCACGGTAGTTATTTCAGTGTTAGTAGGCAAAGCATCACAGTTATTATCAGGAATATGTAAACATGCTTGCAAAACATCAGAATTAACTATGTACTCATTACCTTGAAGAGTGAATTGCAGTGTGCAGTTTGTTCCACTATACTCACATGAGGTCCAAATCTCCTCGATTATTTCATTGTAGAGTGGTGTAGAGTGAAACATCGCATAACTCAACTTACAGTTCCTCATGAAGTCCATCATCTTGAAAAAGATGCTGTTCGGACTCTCCTTAACAACAAATGGAATAGAATTGTTCTTCTCATAGATGAACCCACCAGCAGACATAAGCTTGACTATGGGTGCCATTGTTGAGTGAGGAAAAGCTTCGAGCTGTATTGCTTGTTAGAGAGAAGAAGATAGAAAAACTTTTGGAATTTTTGAGAACAGGTAGAAATGAAATAAAGAAATTGAAATTTCTTAAATACTCCCCCAAAAATTCTCAGAAATTAAGTCCAATAATTAATCTAAATTACCTGATTGGCTTAAAAAAGTAACCGTTAGACTTAAATATTACCACGATTTATACTTACAGGGGTGTATGTATAGATCGTGATAAAGAACGTGCAATTTCAACGGTTCAGATTAAAAAGCGCTACATCAACGAATCATAATTGGGAATTTTAGGTCCCTTCTATTTCGTTGATAAAGCTGCGTTTCGTTGATATAAAAGAGCTATCAACGAAACACCCAGAAAAATGCTAAGACTATCAACGAAATGGTGCGTTTCGTTGACATAGTAATTTTGACTTAGACAAAATTTCACCTTTTCCTGAGAAAATCAATTCACAGAAAAATTATAGCAAATTCCTGGCTGCATTTTAACTTGCAAAAATCTCAAAATAATTAAGAGAAATTTAGCATACCTAGCTCACTTACTAATCTTGAGAATGTGGATTCATCAAGTGGCTTGGTAAAGATGTCTGCAAGTTGTTGTTCACTTGGAACAAAATGTAACTCCACAGTACCATTCATAACATGTTCTCTAATAAAGTGGTACTTGATGTCAATGTGCTTGGTCCTTGAATGCTGCACTGGATTCTCAGTAATGGCAATGGCACTAGTGTTGTCACAGAAAATAGGAATTTTCTCAACTCTTAATCCATAATCAAGTAGTTGGTTTTTCATCCATAAAATCTGTGCACAACAACTTCCAGCTGCAATATACTCAGCCTCAGCTGTGGAGGTGGAAACTGAGTTTTGTTTCTTGCTGAACCATGATACAAGCTTGTTTCCTAGAAATTGACAGGTTCCAGTTGTGCTTTTCCTGTCAATTTTACATCCTGCATAATCTGCATCTGAATAACCAATTAGTTCAAAACCAGATTCTCTAGGATACCAAATGCCAAGGTTTGGTGTTCCTTTGAGATATCTGAAAATTCTTTTAATAGCAACTAAATGGGATTCCCTAGGATCAGCCTGAAATCTAGCACATAGACATGTAGCAAACATAATATCAGGTCTACTAGCTGTTAAATATAAAAGTGAGCCAACCATGCCTCTGTAACTTGAAATGTCCACAGATTTTTCCTTAGTATTCAATTCAAGTTTGGTGGCAGTAGGCATGGGTGTTATGGCAGGAGAGCATTCCATTAAGTTAAACCTCTTTAACAAATCATTAATGTACTTGGTTTGACTAATGAAAATGCCTTCATTAACTTGCTTTACTTGAAGACCAAGAAAATAAGTTAATTCTCCCATCATGCTCATTTCATACTTACTTTGCATAAGCTTGGCAAACTTTTGACAAAGTTTTTCATCTGTAGACCCAAAAATTATGTCATCTACATAAATTTGAACAAGTATTGTAGAGCCATTCACAATCCTATGAAAAAGAGTTTTATCTACAGTACCTCTAGTGAAGTGATTCTCAAGAAGGAACTGCGACAATGTGTCATACCAGGCTCTAGGTGCTTGTTTCAAACCATAGAGTGCTTTGAGGAGAAAGTACACATACTCTGGAAAATCATCATCTTCAAAGCCAGGAGGTTGACTCACATACACCTCCTCTTCCAGTTCCCCATTCAGAAAAGCACTCTTCACATCCATTTGAAAGACCTTGAAATTGGCATGGGCTGCATAGGCTAGGAAAATCCTTATTGCTTCTAGTCTTGCAACAGGAGCAAAGGTTTCATCAAAATCAATTCCCTCTTCCTGTGAGTAGCCTTTTGCAACCAATCTAGCTTTGTTCCTTGTGACTATGCCATTTTCATCCATCTTGTTTCTGAACACCCATTTTGTGCCTATTACACTCCTGTCTTTAGGCTTGGGCACCAGCTTCCAAACATTGTTCCTCTCGAATTGGTTTAGCTCCTCTTGCATAGCCAAAACCCAATCTGGATCTAGAAGTGCATCCTCAACTTTCTTTGGCTCTTCTTGAGACAGAAAGCTACTATATAGACATTCCTCTTGAGTTGCTCTTCTAGTTTGAACTTTTGAAGAAACATCACCTATAATAAGTTCAAAGGGATGATCTTTAGTCCATTTTCTTGAGGGAGGTAGATTTGCTCTTGAAGAAGTAGCTTCATGATCATGATTGCCTTGATTAGATATTTGTCCTTGAGAAACTCCCCCTGAGTTTGTTGTCCCTAATTGATCACTCCTGGAAGCATTTCTGTGACTGTCAACGGAATGTCCATTTTGACTGTCAACGAAACGCTCATTCTGACTGTCAACGAAATGACCATTTGGTCTACTAGCAGCTATTCTTTTCAATCTTAATGCAGCAATTTCATCTTCACTGCTGCTTTCATCTATGCTAGATACAACAACTTTGGACTGTTTCTCAATAGTCTTATCATGATCCATTTGTTCTCCTTCCTCATTCTCAAAAGAGAGACTTTCATGGAAACCTTCATCACAGAGACCCTGAATTTTGAGATCATCAAAAACAACATGTACAGATTCCATAACAATGTTGGTTCTGAGATTGTAGACTCTGTAGGCTTTCCCTGCTGCATAACCCACAAATATTGCTTCATCTGCCTTTGCTTCAAATTTCCCCAAGTGCTCAGCTTGATTTCTCAGAACAAAACACTTGCAACCAAAGACATGAAGAAAATCCAATAGTGGTTTCTTTCTTTTGAGTAGTTGATAAGGTGTCATTCCCTTGGCCTGATTAATCAAAGAAATATTTTGAGTGAAGCAAGCTGTGTTGACTGCCTCAGCCCAAAAATAAGTAGGTAACTTTGATTAATCTAGCATTGTCCTTGCAGCTTCAATAAGTGTTCTGTTTTTCCTTTCAACTACACCATTTTGCTGTGGTGTCCTTGCTGCTGAAAACTCATGCAATATACCATTTTCTTCACAGAACACTTTCATGCTTGAATTCTTGAATTCTGTCCCATTGTCACTCCTAATTCTTCTCACTTTGAAATCAGGATGATTGCTTACCATCTTGATGTGATTGATAATGATTTCACTTGCCTCATCTTTGGAGTGCAAAAAGAAAGTCCATGTAAATCTAGAAAAATCATCAACAATCACAAGACAGTACTTCTTCTTTGAAATTGACATGACATTTACAGGGCCAAATAAATCCATGTGGAGCAACTCAAGCTGTTGAACAATTGATGACTCTGTCTTGCTTTTGAATGATGCCTTCTTTTGTTTCCCTTTTTGACAGGCATCATACAAACCATCCTTGGAGAATTCTACCTGTGGAATTCCTCTAGCAAGATCTTTCCTTACCAAATCATTCATGACTTTGAAATTCAGATGAGATAATTTCTTGTGCCACAGCCAACTTTCATCCTTGCTTGCCTTGCTGAAAAGACATGTGATGGTGTCTGGACTTGTGCTGCTAAAGTCAGCAATGTACACGTTCCCTCTTCTGAATCCAGTCATGACCACATTGTTGTTTCCTACCTTAGAAACAACACAGGCTTCTTTTGAAAAAGTAACTAAAAATCCTTTGTCACAAAGTTGGCTGATACTAAGCAGGTTGTGCTTAAGACCATCCACCAATGCAACCTCATCAATGATGACATTCTCTTTTGAAATCAAGCCATATCCCTTTGTGTAGCCTTTGCTGTCATCTCCAAAAGCAATACAAGGGCCAGCTTTTTCCTGAAACTCTGTGAGCAGGGTGGAATCACCAGTCATGTGTCTTGAACAACCACTATCCAAGTACCAAAGATTCCTTTTGTCTCCCTGCACACAACAAACCAAATCAAGTTGATTTTGGTACCCAAGTTTCCTTGGGTCCTGTCTTGTTAGCCTTTGATTTCCCTCTCAGATCATTTTTCACTTGTGTTGATCTTTGAGGGTTGCTCACAGTTTCATTCTCAGCATGCATAGATGGAGGAACAAACATGTTATTCCATGGCATTTGTGGCATGTTAAACATATTCATGTAAGGGTTAGGCACAAATGACATACCAGCATATGGATTTTGATACTGTGCATATGGAGCAAACATGTTAGGCATAACAGGCATTGCAGGTATAGAATCATTCAATGTAGACTTAGGCATTCTCACATTAGCAGGTTTCTTAACAGACTTGCAATTAGCAGATAGATGATTAACACTACCACAATTAACACATGTCTTTCTAGGAGCATATTTATCAGGTGTGTAATTATTGTGCTTGTTAATCCCTACTTTTCCATTTCTGTTATTCTTTTTGTTACCTTTAGTCTCAACTTGAACTTTCTTTAACTTGTCTTTCAATTGCTTGTTAGACAAGTGACCTACATTAGCTCTTTCAACAGGCTTCTCAACTTTCTTTGATTTACTAGACTCACCTTGAACAAAGTTCTTGGTGACAGGACCATACTTTTCATTAAGTCTAGTGAGTTCTACTTTCTTTTTCTCTGTCAACGAAACAGCATGATCGGTTGATGGTTCATCTGTCAACGAAACATTGCATTCCGTTGACGTATCAACCTTCAACAAATGATCATTGTTGTTTGTTGACTCTGATTCTGATTCTAAGGTTTCAACAGCATACCCTAGTTTCTCCTTGTTCTTTTTCCATGATTGCTCACAGAAAGATTCCACACCTTGAACATTAATGATGTTGCTAGCAACATTCCTGGAATCTTTCCATTTTGCAATCACACTCTGTTCTATCTCTAGTTGTGTTTTAAGAATTTCTTCCCTCTTTAATACTTTCTCAAGTTCCAGCTTAGCATCCCTACTAACACATCTCATTTTCTCAAACTCAATGAGCTGTGCTTCTAACATGGCATTTTTATCACTTAAGAGCAGATTTGATTCTTTAATCCTTGAATTCTCCTTGGTAAGTGATTTAAGAGTAACACGCAAATTATATAGTACAGTAGACATTTCATTTACTGCACTATCGCATTCCTCTTTAGAAAGCTCAGAAAGATTAGTAATTGTTACCTGGTTGCTTGAGGAGCTTGCTTCCTGCTCATGATTGTTAGCCATAAGAGCCAAGTTGACATACTCAACATCATCATCAGAATCTTCACCATTACCAGCCCAATCATACTCCTGAGACATGAAAGCCTTTTCTTTTTGCTTGAGAAGTTCAAAGTATTTCTTTTTATAATCAACAGGCTCAAATTTCCTGTTGCCCTTCTCAATCTTGGGCTTTCTGCAGTCTCCAGCAAAGTGACCAAGCATTCCATAATTGAAACATTTAGATTTAGACTTTTCAATCCAGTTACTTTTGTTAGGTTGAAAGTCTCTCCTTGGTGGCCTTGCTTCTGAGTTTCTCTTGAACTTGAACTTAGATAATTTTCTTGACAGAAAAGCAATATGTTCATCAATCTCATCTAAGTCATCCAAGTTGGCTGGTTCTGATTCTTCTTCCTCTGTCATCTTGCCTTTTCCCTTGCTAACATCACTTCTACAACTAGCTCGACTAGTTGTGGCTTTTGCAGCTTCCTCATTATCATCTTCCAGTTGGTTCACAGATGCAATCAATGCAATAGATCCACCCTTCTTCTGTACCTTCTCAATTTCTTCATCTTGCTCCATTTCCAACTCATATGTCTTTAATGTTCCATACAGCCTTTCAAGAGTGTAATCTTTGTATTCTTGAGTGTTTCTTAGAGAAACAGTCATAGGCTTCCATTCTTTTGGAAGAGCTCTTAGAAATTTAAGGTTTGAATCCTTAGTTTGGTAGATTCTCCCATACAACTTTAATCCATTCAGAAGCTTTTGAAACCTACTAAACGTGTCATTTAGGGTTTCACCAGCTTTAAAGTGAAAGTGCTCATATTGTTGTATAAGGAGTTGCATTTTGTTCTCCCTTACTTGCTCAGTTCCTTCACATAGTGTTCTGACAGTGTCCCATACTTCTTTGGAGGTTGTACAGTTTATGACATTGTCAAACATCTATTGCTCCAAACCATTAAACAGAATGTTCATGATTCTTTTATCTTTATGGACTTCTGCAACATCTTCAATAGTCCATTCTGAGACAAGTTTTGGAATTTCCACATCAGGAGCATCATCTGGCAGTCCAACTCTAGATGCAAACTTCATGGGAACGTGTGGACCTTTCTCAATGCAGTCTACATACCTCTCGTCCATAGACATGAGATGTAAATGCATCTTTACTTTCCAGTGAAAGTAATTGTCCTTATCAAGAACTGGTATCTTCACACCTGCATCCTTCTTCACCATGGTTTCTGTTTTGGTCTTGATCTTTAAACTTCTTGTATGTTAGAAGCTTTCTCTGATACCAATTGTTAATCCCAAATGACCTAACAGAATTGTAGAAGGGGGGGGGGGGGGTTGAATACAATTCTTGATATTTTCTTAAACTTAAAACACTTATAAATAAAACTGAACTGAATAAGTAAAAATACAAGATATAAATAATTCAGTTGGATTGTTTGATGATCCAACTGAAGTGTTTTTATTTCGGAAATAATCTGTGATACAAATGTACACAGCTGCTCAGTTACTAGATTTGTAGAGAAGAAATGCTCTCAAGAATAGCTAATACAATCTATTTGTTTTTCTTCCCTTATTCTATTTTAACTGCTACACTTGGTTATATATTCCCCAAGTTTACAATACTATTTTTGGTTACACCTAAGTACACTAAAGGTAACCGCCAGTAGCTTGCTTTTCATTCCTTTTGTCCAGTGGTCCTTGGAGATCCTTGTCTTTTGTCTTCATGCTTATTCTGATCCCACTCAAGAACCCAATTGGGAATTGGAATGTTTCCTTATTTCCAGTGACCATTTTAATGGCTCCCAATGCAAATGCACACTTCTACATCTCCTTTTGATCTGTCAGAAAGCTGTCACTATCACTTTGTCAACTATACAGAAGAGCAATAATGATCCGTTGATGGCAGGAGAATGTATTTCGTTGATAGCTTTATTCTTCATTCCGTTGATGGTGTATCCTTGTTTCGTTGATAGAGTAATCTTCATACCGTTGACATGTCTTCACTTAGGCAAAATTACAAGGCATGATATACTTACAATTAACCAACCTATTTTGCCTATCTAGTACTTAGTCAACATGACTTAGGAAACCTATCTAATACATACATCAAATGCATATCAAACTGTGAAGTATTGTACAGTGCAATTGCTACAACACTCATTCCGTTGATGAGCTTCCTGTCAACGAAACACTGCAGAGCATGCCATTCCGTTGACAGTTACAAAATGACTTAATACAAAATCTACTAAGTGTTTTTATAATTATCATCAAGAACAACATATTCCTAACAAAGTATTTGTTCATTCCTTGAATTGTGTAAGTCTTTGTTATCGTTATTCCTTTAATAAATGCTCAAAGTGGTCAATTGTAATTGATATAACTCTCTACTTTTACATTTTTAACTTAAATTCTGTGCTTGTCATATTATCTAACCAATTTCTTTTATTGTCATGTGTAGGTAACATGGATGGTGGTGATGTTTCGGATAATGATTCGGTTTCACATGTTAGTGATTCACTTCCGAGCTCCGAAGGAGAGGTGTTTATGGAGTCACCAACATGTGATGAGTTGGATGAAATATGTCACAACTTACCACCTTATTATGACATAATGGAGTTCAATGAAGTTAGTGAGCCGCCACCAATTGTTGAAGAGGAAGATGTTGAGTTATATCCCCCGAAGGAAGAGGCTTATAGGTCAACCAATTGGAAAGATGCATGCATTTGGACGGCTAGTGAAGCAATGTTTGAAAAGGTTGCATATAATGTGACACTCTACTTTATTCCAATCTTGAATTTGGGTAAGGACATTGGTGACAAATGGATGTTTTCCGACTGGGATGGTGGTGATGTTGTTGAATGTGACAACATTAGGGACATTTTCAAATTGAGGCATAGGGAAGGTTGCACACGCGATCAAATGCGCGTTGAATATGTGAAGGGATGGGTTTCCAACGTAACCGATGGTGGCAACGTCAAGGGATTTTATGCAAGATTCCGTTTTTATGTTGGAACAAGCACTATATGTGTATCCCTTCACAATGACATCGCTACACACAAAGCCATTAGTACGGGTGTCCTTTGCGATGGTTGTGTTGTAGTATTGTACCATATAGTCGTGTTCATCAATACGAATCCTACTCTGGGAGTGCGTACTCACCGTTTGTCCACCGGCTTCTCGAATGACTTTTGTTGTAATATCGTACTATTTGAATCCTTATGTAATATTAATGGATTTGGATGACGTTTGTTGTAATATGTATTTGAACCCTTATGTCATTTTCTAGCAATTTTCAAGGTTTAAGATCATTTTTCAATTTTAAGTATTTTTTAAAATTTCAATGTTAACTTGTTCGAATTGGTTGTTTTTCCCTTCAACTAAGTTAGTTAGGTCATTTTTAGTGTTTTAGGAGTGAAATAGAGGGAAAAAGTTCAACAATTTTTTTGAAAAATGACTGGACTGTCCGCAGTAAATTTACGCGGAGCCTCTGACTCTATTTTTGGCAATATCCTGCCTGTTTGAAGGCCTTCCCACCTGTACCAACACAACAAACAACAATCCCATGTTCTGTATATTGAATCCTAGTCAAATATTTGCAAAAAAAATCAAAATCAAAAAATTACATCCACCTCCAAAATGTAGCCAAAATGGCCAAAAATTTAAGGTGCTCCGAAAATCAATATCCTCTAAACACATTCCAATTGATACTAAAGGGTAAGGGGGCCAAAATAAACATAATATGAACCAATTACTAACCAAAAACAACCAAAAATGTAAGGGAAATGGGGAAGGGACACTGTCGATAAACGACCGATATAAACAAAAGAAAACCTTGTATTGCATTTCAATCAATAAAAACTACATCAATGTATTTCAATTTCATTAAGTACGAGTTCTACAAAACTACACAATTAAAATGAAAACAAGCTAATACTATGCATTTTCAATTCTTTGACGCATAACAAATCCAGGAATTCGTCTGGCCTTCCTCTTTTGAAGCTCCTTGGCAATCCTATATCAGAAGACCTCAATATCTTCATCATTCCACTTCAATGACTCCATCTCGTACCCTTGTAAGAGATAATCCATGTACTTCATCACGAAGATACCGCAATCTGTACTATTCTTCTGCTTAGGCCTATGACTCCACGCTTGGACATTTGGTTCCTCCTTTGGGAAGTTCATAGCGTTCCAATTAAGATATCTCAACATGCTCGCAAATAAACCAACCTAACAATCAATACAATACGACTATTAACAACAACAATACATGAAAATCCTAACAATTAACATAATAATTAACAAGTAACAAACCATGACTCGTTCCTCAGCAGTATACTCAGCATTGTCTTAGTCCATATGACTTGATTCTCTGATTATTCATGTTCATCTATGACTGCATATCCATATATATTTATTATCCTTACAAAGTTGCACGGTTACTTTTAATTTCTAATTGTGCATCTCATTATATTTTTTTTAACTTGCATACCGGTGAATACAACGTCATTTTCCAATGGTAAAATATGCTCAGTGTTCCAGTTATTTGGTACCTTTTTTCTGTCCTCAAAGATGAATCTTTTAGTTCTTTACAATATGTTTTTATTCTTGATCGACATAGAGCACTACAAACCATTGGCCATAAAGTTTGGGCAATGGACAATGCCGGAATGGAGCTTTGCTTCTTTTCATCGTTGATTGTCAAAGCTTACACAATCAGAAGCAGCTTCCAGCACTACGACGATTACAAGAGAAAAATTCAAAGAGTTGGTATATATGTGCTATACATACCAGTGAAAATATAGACAAGTTCCAGCACAAAAATTAAAAGATAATTCCAGCATTAGCATACAAGAAACAAAAAATAAAAATTGGAAGTGCTAGATGTATCCATACAAGCTATAAAAATACTTTTCAAATTGGTCAGCCAATAAAAGTACATTTGTAAAGAATTATTAATGAATTATATCATCACACTCTACATCATCATAACCATCAATGATGACAGGGTCCTTCAACTCTCTGATTTGCACTCTTGATGAAGCTCTAGAATATTGCAAAATCTCTCCCCCAAGTGCGAATGCTACATCCTTCTTTATTTTTGGACTACGGTGAATGGACATTCTTTTCAGCAACGGACTATGGCCTAGTAGAAACTTGATTAACTCCAACTCAGCTTTAAGACCCCCTGAAACTACTGAATGTGGCAATTTCAAGATGATCTATAGTACAATCTTCAGAATCTTCTATCTGATAATCCTTGAGATCCTCCTCAGGGGCGGACCTTGGGCTGGGCTAGGGTTGGCTCCAGCCCATGTCAAAATGTACCAGCCTATATAACATCAAAGCTACAACTAATTCCAGCCTGGGTGAGAGAAGGTTAAAGTCTTGTTAAAATGGACCAGCCCAGCACACATTAAATAGTTACAGCTCACACAGAAAAAGATAGTTAAACTGTTAAAGTTCACACATCAAAAGACACGTCGCTACGTTAACTCCTAATCCTGTAGCAAGTACCTATCACTATCAGTATGGACTACAAAATTCTAGGCAACTACTTTAGGACAATATGATGTATTTTTATGCCCCCTAATTTGTAATATATTTTTATTTGTTTTTAGTATGATTATGTTTTATTTACTCGATTCAAAAAGGTTATCATTATGTTTCTTTCCAGTTTTTTGTACATTATATTTATACTAATATGTAAATTCAAGATTATTAATTTATTTTAATAATTAGTGTTAATAATAAATTTTACAATTATAAATATGTATTCTATTATTTAATATTATATCTTTTACATGCCAATAATATTAATTTTATATTTTATATGGTAATCCTTTCATTTTATGATGTGTTTTTATATGTCATTTGAGCTATTCGTATTTTTATACTATTATATTTTATTGGTAATTTTTAACTTTATATACTTTACTAAATCTTTATATGTTAATTCTATACTTTTTTTTTTCAAAAGAATGTATCTTTTTAAGAGTTCTTAATTATTTTGTATTTATTTATTTGATAATTATTGTCTTTTACATTTAATTGTGACAACTTTAGTGTAACCAAATCAAGAATTTTGAAAATGAATACTCCCCCGTCCCTAATTACATGTCCATTTTGACTTTTGACCAGTCAAAATGTCAATTGGACCAAAATTTGACTGAATTTTACATATATTAGATAATTGAAAAAAATTATATCTTTAAAAAGTACATTTGATCTATTTTCAAATGTAACTTTCAGTTTTTAAAAATAATAAATAGATTATTTGTAATATTTGGTCAAAAATTAGCCATGACTCCTAGAAAAACAAAATGGACATGTAATTAGGGACGGAGGTAGTAGTTGTTTAGTTTTGATTGTGGTTTTTTATTTTAGAAATAAAAAATATATGTTTACAATTTCAATCTTGTTCCAAAATCGAATCCAAACAAGTTCACTCCCAGCTATTGGTCGGCAAGTCATCATTCTCTTTAATCAATTTTTTTTTAGTTTAGCCCAGGTAATTTTAAAATCCTGGGTCCCGCCCCTGACCCTCCTCACCAACAACCAGATAATTCTGATAAAGAAAATATTATAGATTTTTAGTGCAGTGGATATAGAGATATAGAAGGTGTTGTAGTGCATATGACTTACTGGAGCACTCCGAATCAAACAGAGAACACAAGAAACCTCAGACAAATGACTAAAGTTTAGATCACACATATTTAGGGTCTTTAGGTAAGGTAGTGGTTTAGAAAGCCTATTTGGAGAACCTCCTGCAGCCAAGTACTTTAAAACAAGTTGCACACACAGAGCACAAACAATTAGACATTGATGGGGTAAAGAAAATTCTTTAAGGTTGTGTAACCGGGGTAAACCATACTCAAAGTTTTTCTCGTCATATATATGATGTAGGCATTTGAGATTAGGAGCACTGAAGTTGATAGGGAAGAGTGTTGTACAAAATATCAAGGTCAACTTCTCAAGCACTGGACAATGGTAAATGCTTTGTCCAAAATCAGAAGTAACATAGACTAGCTCAAGAATCCTCATATTGTATATACTCCAAATGCAGGTCTATAGGAAAACAAACATTTTATAAATTTCAAATAACTTGGGTCAAAAGAAGAAGAAAATTCATGTGCTGTAAATTCTCCTTGCATATCGTCCTCCTTGAGAATAAGTTGCTTGATACCATTCCTTGCGAGTACTGGAATCCATTGATCGACATATTCATGAACTATTCGAGCATCACAATTGTAACCTTGATGCTTGATGAAATGTCAGGGAAAATTTAAGGATTGGACCATTGTGGTGTGGAGTAATAGAACTTTATTTATCGCTCTAACCAATATATATACCTTCACTTGTTAATCGCGATATTGACTTATTTTATCCAAGATGCTGAACCGATGATCAAAGATTAGATGTGGAATGGTAGTCCAACAATGTCTCCATTTCGTTGACAAGACACTGGTTCTCACAGCATCTTGTATACGCAGAAAACACAAGATAATTTCTTGTATGTTCAAAGGTAGCTCACTGATTCTATCTTCATTAATACGATCAATCTTTCTCATGCTAGATTCTGCCATTCTTTTCTGGAACAAGAAAATGATAGCCTTTTTCAGTTTATTAGACTCACCCAACATATCCACAAACATATTTTTCCTGCCTGATATATTTGAGATAAGTACGCAAAACAAACACTATGCCCCTGAGAAGTCGAGCAAAACAATACAAATAAAGAAACTAACATCTTTCAATTAAAACAGATGGTGCTACTTGTTATATCATAAATTTATACGGGAAAATAGGGGTTGACTATCCAAAGATGGTCAAACAAGCTAGAAGAGCTTGATGATAGAAATACTATGAACTCATGAAAAATGGGGGATATCCGAAGTGCTTATTGGGACACCAAGACCAACTTGGAGCGCCAAGGTGGGACATCAAGGCCAACTTGGAGCGCCAAGTTGGAGCGCCAAGATGGAACAAGGAAGTAGGGATATCTGTGCACAAGGAAGGTAGGCGCGCCAGAAGACTATGAAACACCAAGTTGGAGCGCCAACTTGAAGGTGATATGAAGAGTAAACATGATATTGGCTAAGAGTCCAGGTGTGGTTAAGCTTGTCTATGCACTCAAAGGGTTTTTGTTCCTGTATTCTAGCAAGTTATCCTCATATACACCTGGTGCGACGATAACTTTGGAGAACTTGCCCTGTAGTCTGGTGAGTTATCCTCATCGGGGGGTAAGGACCAGCTTGTGCATTTGGAGTAAGTCATGACTTTTCCCTGCAACTAATGACTGGTGTGGTAGTTGGTAGCGGTTGATGTTAGCCCCAAGAGATAGGGCTAATGTTGTATCCGTGAAGGCACGGTCGTGGTTGAGCCTTGGGGTCATCGACTAGGCTTCATCGTATGGGCTCTCCTTAGTGGGCTTGGATATGCATTTCATGACAAGTTAAGAGTTCTAGTCCGACATGGACTATGCTTGACACTTATCTTAAAGGAGACCTATCTCTAGTAGACTTAGGACCCTTGTAGTCCGGCCAAGGAGTTCTATCTCTAGTGGACTTAGTATCCTTGTTCTATTAGAACTACGTGAAGCTTGATCCCTATAAATATAGGGTACGTAGGCACATTAAAGGGGTTGGACGTTGAGAGCTCAGAGAGACCACCATAACTCCTTTGATCTCAGCTTCTTAAAAACACAATTACCACCACTCTCCGGCGATAGTTCCGCTATATAACTACCTTCATAGATCTTAATTTTGGCATATAACCTCAAATTTTGTTATCACAAATTCCTCCTTTAACAAATTGGCGCTAGAAGGAGGGGCTGAATAAGATCATCATCTAGGAGGAAAGATGTCTCAGAATCGTGATGAAAGCGCTCATGAAGAAGGAAGTTTCTACACGGAAGGCTACGGAGAAGATGAACCCTATGTTCCGGTAACTCCAACAGATCCGGCCCATGCTACTGGAAGTCGACCCCCGGTGTTGATTAGTAACACGGATCTTATGGACGAGCTTCACCGCATGGGTGCAACTGTGAGAAGTTTTGATGCTAGGTTGAAGGCGGTCGAATATCGGAGGACTCGACATGGTTCATATGGTCGCGGAGGACGACGCATGGATGGAGAACCCACTGGGCGTACTACGGCTGCTGGAGGGGGAAAGGCCGCAAATTATCCCGGTGTCGGGAGGCGACCACCCATCACCCCACGAAGGTTAGACTTTGGAGAGACTGAGCCTATTGTCGAATTTCCGGAGGATAGTCAGATGATACCTAAAACCCTCGAGTCACCGCGAGCTCCCCCGGTGTTGGATGTTACTGGACGTCTGGGTAGCTCACATGGCAATCAACTTAACACTGGGCAAAGGTTATCGGCTATGATGGACCTTATGGGGGTGAAGCTGACTTGTGAGGAAATAAAAGAATTACTTTTGGAAAAGGAGAAGGAGCAAGGTGGGGGCCAGATTAATGTTTCTGGGCCAGATGGAAGGAGATAGATACCTGTATGAGGGCAAATTATACGTGGAGGATATCATGGACGAGGTCCTCGAGGAGGGGGCAACCGAGGACGAGGACGTGAGAATTCAGGAAGACAGATTGACAAGTTTCCATCAAAAGAACCCATCATTGTCCCAATACCTTCACATAGTGCAACTAGTGAAGCGAGAAAAAATCAAAGCCAAAATCATCAAGACGCTCTGGAAGTTCCAAATCTAACGCCGCCACAAGTAAGTCAACCTATCCCAGGTAATACTCAAACTCATTTATTGCACGATAATCAAACTATTTCTATGCCTACCCCCCCACAAGTCTCTGTGCAACTTACACCTCCTATCATGACGCAAACACCTCCGATCGTGAGTATACCATCTTCTGTGCTGGTAAGCTTTGGCGCGCCTACTCCACCCGTGGCAAACACATTCCTGGGAGGAGGGCTGCCCAGTGGAATCCAGAATGTTCCTGGGCCAGGTAACGTCAATGTTGGTGATATAAGGAAGTTGCTAGCACATTTGGAGGGTGGAGCTGGTTCTTTTTCCACCAAAGTAACATCTCCATTCTCCATTGCTGTGAAAGATGCTCTACTACCAATGGGATATCGAAACACAACAGCTGACCTTCGTTTTCATGGAAACTCTGATCCAAAAGAATTCTTGGGGCGCTTCAATATTGAGATGGATGTGTACCAGGTCCCAAGCTTGGCTAGGTGTCGTTTGCTAGCTGCAACTTTCAGAGATAGTGCTCAGCAATGGTTTCAAAAATTGGGAAGTGAGGTGATAACCTCTTGGGAACAAATGCAGGCGATGTTTTTGACACAGTTCCAAGCAGCAGTCAAGTACTCTCCTCCAGTTACTTCTTTGGAAAATATTAAACAGCGAGAGGGAGAAACTTTGAATGCATATTTTAAGAGGTTTAGTGCAGAGGCAGCAGGAGTCAGAGGGGCAACGGATGAAACTTTAAAAAAATTTCTAATTGTTGGCTTGAGAGTGGGGACTGACTTCTGGAAGCACTTACAAGGCAAGGATCCGGCTACGTTAGCAGAATTGTTTTCCCAGGCAGAATCATATAAGAGGGTAGAACAGTCGTTGGCCGACAACAAAAAAGGTGAGGTTTACGGAACCGGTAAGGGTAGAAGCAAGAGGAAAGATCAGTCACCAAGTCCAGACTACAGGGCAAGAGGACGAAGCCCGAACCGGGTGAATATCACTAATGAGAGGAGAGGAAGGGAACCCTTTCTAGGTCAGGAAAGAAGGTCGGGTTCATATACGCCGCTTGCCGCGTCTATTAAACACATATATGAAGTGACCAAGGACAGGGTGATATACAGGAAGCTTGCACCTTTGAATTCTTTCCAAAGCAAGGACAGAGGTAGATATTGCGAATATCATCAATCTTCCGGTCATAACACCCATGAATGTAGACAGTTGAAGGATGAAATTGAACCCTCAGAAGTGTGTATTTGGTGTAGAATCAGGAAAGTTTTTGGGATTTATAGTCAACCATCGGGGTATAGAAGCAAATCCAACAAAAATCAAGGCACTATTAGACATGAAGTCTCTAACATGTGTGAAGCAAGTACAAAGCTTAACTGGCAGGATTGCAGCTTTGAATAGATTTGTCTCGAGGTCATCAGATAAATGTCAGGAATTTTTTAAAGCCATTAAGAAGGTAGGAAAAAAAATTTTGTGGACAACGGAGTGTGAGCACGCATTTCAAAAGATCAAAGAGCATTTAGGATCGCCTCCTATGCTCGCAAAGCCGATTGAGGGGGAAGTGTTAATTATGTACTTAGATGTTTCGGGATACTCCGTCAGTGCGGTGCTAGTCAAGGAGGAAGGGGTAGATCAGTCTCCGGTATATTATGTGAGTAGGAGGTTACATGACGCTGAGACCCGTTACACGAACATGGAAAAGTTGGTATATGCTCTGGTTTTGGCTTCTCGAAAATTGCGTCAGTATTTTCAGGCTCATAGGGTGGAAATTAGGACATCTTTTCCACTTCGACAAATTATGCATAAGCCAGAGGTAACAGGGCGGATGATGAAGTGGGCTGTAGAGTTGGGGCAGTTTGATTTGGATTACAAACCAAGGACGTCTGTTAAAGGTCAAGTGTTGGCAGATTTCATACTTGAGCTTTCCCCTGAGCTGGAGGGGGATGCAATGGCAATGGTTCCTTTCCAACCTTTAACTCAGACAGATGTCACAGAACCAAGAACTTTTGAAGGATGGTGGACTCTGAGTGTAGATGGAGCTGTCAATAATGAGGGTGTTGGTGCAGGTATAGTCTTAATAAGTCCCGAGGGACATATGCTTATGAGTGCTATAAATTTTGCGTTTCGGGCAACAAACAATGATGCAGAGTATGAGGCGTTGCTTGGGGTTTGCGGCTTGCTTTAGAAATGAAGGTTGAAAATTTGTTGATACGCAGTGATTCTATGATAGTAGTGTATCAGGTGAATGGAGGTTTTCAAGCCCGAGGTCCGAGGACAGAGTTGTACATGAGGAGTGTTTTGCATCTCATGTCTAGGTTCACTGAGGTGAAGTTGGTAAAAATCCCACGGGGGGAGAATGAACAGGCTGATGCATTGGCAAAATGGGGATCGCAAAAGGATGTGAGTTTGTTGGGTGTCATTCCTTTGGAAGTGTTACAGGAGCCTAGTGTTAGGGAAGTTGATGTGATGCAAGTAGAGGAGGACGAGCAGGTGACATGGATGACACCTATATGGAGGTACATCAAGGAAGGTTGGTTGCCAGAAAACATAATGGAAGCAAGAAAGCTCAGGTATAAGGCAGCAAGGTATGTGGAGTACGATGAGATGTTATATAAAATGGGTTTTAACCAACCACTGCTGAAATGCATTGATGGTGTGGAGTGCGATTACATCCTTAGAGAAGTTCATGAAGGAATTTGTGACAATCACTCGGGGGGTGGATCTTTGGCGTTGAAAATTTTGAAGCAAGGATATTTTTGGCCTACCATGAAGAAGCATGCGTATGAATTTTCTCGGGCATGTGACAAGTGTTAGAAATTTGCTAACTATACTCATAGTCCTGCCGCATCTCTCACACCTTTAATGAGTCCATGGCCATTCGCTATGTGGGGTATTGACTTGATTGGGGAACTTCCGACAGCTAAGGGGGGAGTGAAGTATGCAGTGGTGGCTGTGGATTATTTCACCAAGTGGGCGGAAGCTGCCCCATTGGCTACCATAACAGCAAAGAAACTAAGGGATTTTGTTTTTAACTCTATTGTGTGCAGGTTTGGAGTTCCTTACAAGTTGATTTCTGATAATGGGAAACAGTTTGATAGCAAGGAGCTAAGGGGTCTCTGTGAGGAGTTGCATATCAAGAAAAATTTTGCAGCGGTATATCACCCACAAGCAATGGACAGACGGAGGCGGTGAATAAAATTATAAAGCATACATTGAAGACGAAGCTGGAGAATAGAAAGGGGAGCTGGCCAGAGGAGTTGCCCATGGTGCTTTGGTCTTATAATACAACTCCAAGAACGACAACAGGAGAATCTCCATTCATGCTTGCTTATGGTTCTGAGGCTATGGTTCCGGTGGAGATAGGTGCAGGATCATTCAGACGAGATACTTTCGACGAGGAGGCAAATCAGGTCAATCAAATGTTGTCTCTCGACTTGTTGGAAGAAGAAAGGGAAAATTCACAAGTCAAGCTTGCAGCTTACCAGTGACGGGCGGCAAGGTTCTATAATGGAAAGGTAAAGGCTCGTTCATTCAAGGTTGGTGATCTGGTTCTCAGAAAAGTAATGCCAAATACCAAGGTTGCAGCTCATGGGGTATTTGGAGCAAATTGGGAAGGTCCCTACAAGGTCAGAGTCATTTTATGGGGAGGGGCTTATTATCTTTCAGATTTGGACGACAAACCAATCCCGAAAGCTTGGAATGTCATTCATTTAAAGAAGTACTATCAATAAAGAGAGCTTTTAATCCTCATGCAGTTACTAAAACTAGCAACAAATAAATTTGCTCCTAGTCTGAGGGGGTAGTGATTAACACGCCTCTTTGAGCTAGTGATTGCCCTGTTCTTTATTTTATGTTCCTGTTTTGGCTATCAGCCTTTATACCGGCAATGCCGAGGACAATTTATTTTTGGTACTCATCGTGCTATAAGCCGTGAGGGTTTTATTTTCAAGATTATAAAATTTTGAAGGTTTACTGGATATATTTACTTGTTTATGATTGTTTTGCAATTATCTTGCTACGCCAACATTATTGACGCGCCTACATGGATCCTTTTTGAAGGAATATTGCCGCGCCTTGGACAGTGGCGCGGCAAGTATACAGCTTTGTTACAATGCATGAACATGCAGTACGTAAAAAAAAATAGTAATAATAAGTGTTACCCATCAAAAGAGCAAAAGTAAGTTAGGAATACAGCTTTGCAAAGTCAAAAGACTTGCGGATAAAAGTTTGAAATGTTATGGTAAATTGAAAAGTTAAGTAGCTTGATCTCCAGGATGGTCGGATGTTGGCGCGTCTGTGGAGGTGTGTTCCACGTTATCCTTAGGAGCACTCTTCTCAGGATTGGCATTCTCACCAAGTTGGCGCACCACGTTTTCTGTGGAAAGAACTTCTTCGAGGGCTATTCTTTTTTCAGCGATGGCTTGGGCTTCCTTTTGAGAAAGGTCAGCCAGGAAGTCAGCCATTCCCGCGCCAAACTTGGGACGCCAGTCATAATTAGGCTCGCCAGCAAGGAAAGTGATGCAGTAGGCTTTGATCCCTTCATCAAAGGATTCCTTGGATAGTTTCTCCTTTTCAGCAGCCCAGCCAGAATCTTTCTCCTCTTCAAGTTCATCTAATTTCAACTCAAGATCAGTGGTCTTTTCCTCAAGGGTTTGTATGAAGGCATCTTTTTCCTTCGCTAGTTCAACTTGGCGCGCCAAATTGGCTTCCAAGGTAGAGAAGGATGAGGTGGCAGCTTTCTTCTCCATTTCAGACTTATTTAGCTTAGAATTGAGGGATTTGACGTCTGATTTGAGTTTTCCAACTTCAACTTCCAGTTCTTTCATGCGTTTGAGAGTTTCTTCCTTGTTCTTCTCACATTCTGAATTGAACAGGAATAGGTCAAGAGAGGCACGAGTGGCAATCCTTTGTTTGTCACTATCTGACTTGGCCATCCACCTCTTATATTCAACTTCAGAAATAAGAGAATCCCCAAGGTGGCCAAAAGCATTAAACACTCTTTGTGAGGAGCAATTTGGCGCGACAACACTAGTGGGCGCACCATGTTCATCAATTTGTGCATCCACCCCACTTTTTCCAACTTTGCCTATGTTTTGTTTCTTTGGAGGAGGTTGAACATCCTGGGTTGGATCTTGATTTTTGTTCTTTTTGGCCGCATGCTTCTTTGAAGAGATAGGGATGGTAACTGTGGAGCCTCTGTGTTGAGTAGCGGATGTATTCCTTGGCGCGCCAAAAAGGTTTGGAACCCCGGTCATATCTGTGAGAAGAAAGGGTCAATATAAACTAAAGATAAAGAGAAATAGTAATAAAAATAACAGTTATCTAACAATTTAGGAAGGAAAGTTGATATTGTTAAGCTATTTGAAGAATATGCATGTGATAGACTATTGGCGCGCCAATAGTCCTTGAGGTCTTACCTTCATCTTCACTATCTGAGACAACCTGTTTCCTTTTGTAATTTTGGTTTTTTCTCTGTTGAGGAGAGTCAGGGTGGCCAGCTAGGGTAGGAATAAACCCATGTTTTTTCATATTATCAAAGGTTACCAAGGCATTAAGTTTTTTGCCTGATTCTAACAATGCTAAGATTTTAGAGCATTGATTTGAAAGGGGGGCCACCAGTGAGGGTTTTGGTTGCTTTACTGAAAAAAGAAATGGTAAATGATGGTAAGTATGCTATAATGTTAGAAGAAAGAAGGAAAGTATGAGCGCCAACTTTATTTGGCGCGCCAATTTAAGGTACTTACCACCGATTTTAAATTCAATGGGTTGTCTGGTTGTGTTGTAAAGGTAGAAGAATCTCTCTTTCCAGTCCTTTATATTACTAACTTTGCCATCGTTGATGCCTTTTCCCATATGATCCCTCCAGGGTACTAAGAAGTAGTAACCAGGAATGTTGGATTGGAGGCTAAAAAACCAGCTTAATTCTAGCATGGTTGGATCAGGGTATTCAAGTTCTTTATACATTATAAAAAGTCCCAGGGCCATCCTATAGCTATTAGGAGATAACTGAATAGGAGCTATTTGGTACCAATCAACAATTTGACGCAGCCAAGGATGGAGTGGCGCGCCAACCCCAAGGGGAATGTGTCTATCCGTAACTACGGCTCTTGGGACTCTGATATTATCAATATCAAATCTATGGGGACGCATGTCAGGATGAGGTTTTGCATAACTTCCTTCTTGAGAGTAAAAATGCATGATCTTTTTTATATCTCTTTCAGGAATTGTGGAAGACATGTTCACACAAGCGAAAGTTCCAGCATTTTTTCTAGCTACATCCATCTCTCTTTTGGATAAGGGACCATGCTGGGACCAGTCAATATCTATATCTTGTGGTTTCAAGGGAAATGGTAGTGTTTCTTCAGAGAGGATTCAGGAGAGGTGAATTCGTCATCCTCTCGGGTACCTTCAGCGGTTGGCGCGCCACGATTGATACTCTCAGTTTTGTCAGAATCCGCCAAATCTTCAACGGCAGAAGGGTTAGCATGCAGCTCCTCGAGTAACTCATCTTCATAGTCACTCTCCTCTACAATAATTTTCTTTCTTTTTCTACGTTGGCGCGCCGGCATGGGGTTTGTGGACGAAGGTTCTGCCCCACTCTCAAATTCAGAATCATAATCCATTGGGCGAAGAATAGGTGATTGGTGTATAACGTTTTCAGCAGAGGATTCAGGGGTCTGGGTGAGGCTGGAAGACGAGGACATTGTAAAGAAGGATGGGTTATCTTTGTATAATGATAGTAGGCGCGCCAAATCGGAGGGCTTGGTGTTGGAATATTGATAGGAAGGATAGTGAAAGGGTGTTGAAGAAAGACCAATTCTTCTGTTGAAGTCTATAAAAGGATGGAAGGGAGATGATGTGGACGCGTTCCCCCTTTTAGCCAGCTACATGCCAAGAAGAAAAGAAGGTGAGCGGGGGAACACATCTTTCTTATCAAGGGTTGCCGCGCCAATGATGATTGCCTAAAATTACTTGCCCTATAAGTATGGCGTGTCAATTAAGCTTTTGCCGTGCCAAATTAAAGTGGCGCGCCAATAAATTAATTGTTAAGTTATCAGTTAGAAACATGTTTTTTAAGAATGTATGGCATATACATGGATTAAACAGATATACATACAATTATACACGATTTAGTTTACGAAGAACACGGAAAGTGTAAAATTTAAAACTCTTGGATCTAACAAAAAACATGGTGAAAATCCGCAAAATAAGATTCAAAACGTACCTTGAATGATAAGGATTGATGGGTAATAATCGATTTGATGAATGACAACGATTTGAGGCCGTTCTAATTGAAAAGGCGATTAGGGTTTTCTGAGAGCGTTCTTGAGGAGAGAGAAATGGCGAATGAGGAGGAAAAGGAGGGAAATGCCGGGTTTAAATACTCCTGGAGCACGCCGTATAAATATACGGTCAGGCATATACATATATTCCAATGAATAAATCATTGGAGCGCTAAGGGGCCACTGTACGTATGTATATTTTAAAGAATCATTGGCGCGCCAAAGGATTACAAAGTGTATGCATAAATTTCTAATTCTAGTCTCGTTGCATTTTAATGCAATAGAGACTTGGGGGGTAGTTGTTATATCATAAATTTATACGGGAAAATAGGGGTTGACTATCCAAAGATGGTCAAACAAGCTAGAAGAGCTTGATGATAGAAATACTATGAACTCATGAAAAATGGGGGATATCCGAAGTGCTTATTGAGACACCAAGACCAACTTGGAGCGCCAAGGTGGGACATCAAGGCCAACTTGGAGCGCCAAGTTGGAGCGCCAAGATGGAACAAGGAAGTAGGGATATCTGTGCACAAGGAAGGTAGGCGCGCCAGAAGACTATGAAACACCAAGTTGGAGCGCCAACTTGAAGGTGATATGAAGAGTAAACATGATATTGGCTAAGAGTCCAGGTGTGGTTAAGCTTGTCTATGCACTCAAAGGGTTTTTGTTCCTGTATTCTAGCAAGTTATCCTTGTTGGGGGAGTAAGATACACCTGGTGCGACGATAACTTTGGAGAACTTGCCCTGTAGTCTGGTGAGTTATCCTCATCGGGGGGTAAGGACCAGCTTGTGCATTTGGAGTAAGTCATGACTTTTCCCTGCAACTAATGACTGGTGTGGTAGTTGGTAGCGGTTGATGTTAGCCCCAAGAGATAGGGCTAATGTTGTATCCGTGAAGGCACGGTCGTGGTTGAGCCTTGGGGTCATCGACTAGGCTTCATCGTATGGGCTCTCCTTAGTGGGCTTGGATATGCATTTCATGACAAGTTAAGAGTTCTAGTCCGACATGGACTATGCTTGACACTTATCTTAAAGGAGACCTATCTCTAGTAGACTTAGGACCCTTGTAGTCCGGCCAAGGAGTTCTATCTCTAGTGGACTTAGTATCCTTGTTCTATTAGAACTACGTGAAGCTTGATCCCTATAAATATAGGGTACGTAGGCACATTAAAGGGGTTGGACGTTGAGAGCTCAGAGAGACCACCATAACTCCTTTGATCTCAGCTTCTTAAAAACACAATTACCACCACTCTCCGGCGATAGTTCCGCTATAGAACTACCGTCATAGATCTTAATTTTGGCATATAACCTCAAATTTTGTTATCACAAATTCCTCCGTTAACACTACTATAAAAGATAATCAGCATTTCGGTTTAAGTTTTAAAGAAAAACTCACACAGGTTTATCTCTCAGAGAAGAACGTAATCAGCCATCGAATCACGAATAAATAAGTAACAAAAGCTAAATACTACAACATTTAGGTTCTCTGCAACCTCATTTTTTTTAAGGGTGTTGCATTTCAACAGTTTCAGTAGGTGAATATAACCAGTATATACACAATTGGGTTTTCTCTTTTGTTGTAGTGCAGTAAACCAACAAAATACATAAAAGTTAAGCATACGCATATGATATGCACCAAAAGCAAATAAATATAAAGTCTAACGATAGACAGAAGCAAAGACAGAGTAGAAAAAAAACCCCAATTCACTCCCCCGTCCCCCGTCCGATTGCTGATCTAGACTCTATATAGACTCTAGATAGAATCTTCATAAATCAATTCATTCGATTTTATTATATTTTGTTTTCAAGCCTCTTGTTGTTACCATCAATATTAGATTGCACACACATTTTTGTTGGATCCACAAATACATTAACAAAATCAGTGACAAATACATTAACAAAATCAGTGTTACCGCATAATACTCCGTTTGTCTCCCATAATTTTTGGCTTATTTGATTTTTCATTGTACAAAATTTTGATCACAAATTACATATATTATATGATTAAAAATAATTATAAAAGTTATAAAAATTATATGATAAGAAAATAGATTTAACATATTTAATATTTGTACTTTAGATTTTTAAAATTTTAAAAGAATAAAATACATTTTCTGCAAATTATCAACACGTTATAGATCAATTTATCACATACCTAGTGAAAAAACCCCAATGAATTTAGTATTATTTTTTTTATAGAAATGATTGCTTAATTCGAGTTAGGGATCAAACAGGAATCCGAATTCCAAATTTTTTAACCAAAACCTGTTTAAGGGTTTTGTCGGTCTACAACATAACTATATAAATTTGATTAGAAAATTTAGAAAACAAGAAAATATTTATCCTGTGTAAACTTATATTTTTTGTATTCATATAATTAAATAACAAGCAAAATGATTATTTGATGAAAGAGTAAAATAATCATCTTCAACTTGTCCGACAAAATAGAAAGTAAAAAGAAAAATCTTCCTCCTGAAGATTTTAATATTTTTGATATTTATATTTAGTGACTTAACTATCAATATTATCTTAAATCCACAAACATCTTATCTTGCTTTCCTAATTGTACCAAAAATCGGCGGCGAAGCAGTGGAGGTCTTGTTTCTTTCTTCTATAAACGAGATGTAAGTTTTAAACCCGTGTATATATTTGTTAACCTTTTTAATTATTTATCAAATTGAAATGTTGATCATCCATTTTGAATAGCATGAGATGATTAATTATTTTAACTATAAATACTCTAAACAGCTGAGCAGATTCAATTGTGTTCTTTTTTGAATAATTAGGCTGCTAATATGCCAGACACGTGAGTATATGTTCAAAAACATCTCGGGATGAGGGAGAATCGATAACGGTTCTTGGGACCGTAAAGAACTCTATGAACAAGAATCAACTCATTGTATATTGAATGTAACTAACTGTATTGTTGAACTTAAACAGAATACAAGCAACCTTCTCCTTTTATACTACTCACTAGATTATACATACATCATTTCTGTATCTAAAGATGTAACAGAATCAGTTACTCTATATAAGGTGCTGTATTGTTGTATGGAACTAGAAGCTTGTGCTTTGTTGAATGACAAATAGTCTCATTAGCCCCCCTTTGAACTGCCATCACCTTCGCCTTGGACGAGGAAACTATATCATCAGAAACTATATCATCAGAAACTATATCATCAGCCTCCCCGCAAATTGAGGGCACAATAGAGAAAGTGAGTCCCAATTTGGAACTACAAAACCAATGAGGAACTTTACCAAGACCTTTAGTAAGAACATCAGCCAGATTTTCCTTAGATGCAATTTGTGTAACTGTAACCAACCCTGACGCAATTTTTTCACGAATGAAATGCACATCCAACTCAATGTGTTTAGTTCGAGCATGATAGACAGGATTTGCTGTGAGATCAATGGCAGCTTTGCTGTCACAAAATAAGGGAGTAGTAGTGATGGGCACAGTAAGCTCAGCAAGAAGATTCTGAAGCCACAAAACTTCACAAGAGGAGTCTGCCAGGGCACGATATTCAGCTTCAGCAGAGCTGCGTGAAGTCAGAGACTGTTTCTTGGCTCGCCAAGAGATGGCAACAGGACCTAGCAAAAAACAATAACCCCCAACAGAACGTCTATCAACGACATCACCTGCCCAATCACTATCACTATAACCCTTAAATTGCAAGGAATTACGAGCAGGAAACAGCAACCCATGAGAAGAAGTGTGCTTCAAATAGCGAAGAACACGTTTGACAGCATCCAAGTGAGCAATGCGAGGTGCATGTAAAAACTGACTGAGAGACTGTACCGAGAAAGCAATATCTGGGCGAGATGAAGTGAGGTACAATAACTTGCCAACCAAAGATCGATACATGGACGAGTTAGAAATCAACTCACCAGACTTATCATTGTCAAATAGTTTGACATGTGGAGCAATGGGAACAGCTAAAGGTTTGCAATCCATCATATTCGCAGATTTCAGCAAATCATTGACAAACTTTTGTTGATTCAAGAAGATGCCTTGATCATTCCTGTGAACTTCCAGTCCCAAATAGTACTTAATAGGGCCAAGGTCTTTGATGCTGAATTGAACGTCCAATAAATGTTTCAGTGCTCTAATAGTAGGCATGTCATTACCAGCAATGAGTATGTCGTCGACATAAACAACCACTGCTATGAAAATAGACCCAGATGAATACGTAAACAAAGAATAGTCCAATAAAGACTCTTTGTAACCAGCTTGAATTAAAGATGTAGCAAGCTTAGCAAACCACTCTCGTGATGCCTGTTTTAATCCATAAATTGATTTATTCAATCGACAAACCAAGCGAGATTGAGAGGAGCCAAATTTGTAACCCAAAGGAGGATCCATATAAACCTCCTCAGTCAAGTCTCCATGTAAAAACGCATTGTTGACATCTAACTGCTCAACAAACCATCCTTTTGCTGCTGCAATAGCTAATAAAGTTCGAACTGTAACCATTTTAACAACCGGGGCATACGTATCATGGTAATCAATACCAGCAGACTGAGTGTAGCCCTTTGCTACCAATCGAGCCTTGAATCTATCAACCTCACCATTAGCCAAATACTTGACCTTAAAAACCCATTTACAACCAATTGTACGTTTACCAGGTGGCAAAGGAACGAGTGACCAGGTGTTATTAGCCTCCAAGGCCTCTAATTCTTTCTGCATGGCAGTAATCCATTGTGGATTCGTAACAGCCTGATGGTAGAAACTAGGCTCAAAAACAGCATTAGAAAACGCTAATGACTGATCATTAGGATTATAGGAGAAGTCACACAAACGAGGCTCAAGAAAGACAGAATTAACATTCGAAGTAGAAGCTGTTTTATTAACAGTATGATAATCATTCCACCACGTAGGGCGAGACTTCTGTCTAGTGGAATGCCTGACTAATGGCAAAGAACTAATAGGAAGACTAGAGGTTTGAACAGGAACTGAAGGAGAGATAGAAGCTATAGGAGTATCAGATACCTCAACCCGACTAGGTATGTCAGTGTTGAAAGAACTATCATTTTGAGTGCCAGACAAAGTAGGAATGACTCCAGTAGAAGAAGGCACTGTATTGGTTGCCAACCAATCGAGAAAAGTATATGAATTAGCAGATGTGGTGTTGGTACTAAGAGACAAAGATGAAGGCTTAAGGTGATACGGAAAGATATGTTCATGAAATTTAACATGTCGACTGACAAAAATCGAATGATTATCAAGTCGAAGTAACTTGTAACCTTTCTGAGAGTACGGATATCCCAGAAACACACACTGTATAGCACGAGGTTCTAGTTTATCATGAGAGTGAGTAGATGAATAGCATAAACAGCCAAAGATTTTCAAATTAGTGTAATCTGGTAACTTGCCATAAAGAATCTCAAAAGGACTCTTGAAATGAAGAATAGGAGTAGGAAGAATATTAATAAGGTATGTGGCTGTGAGTAAACATTCACCCCAATATTTAAGAGGAAGGCCTGCTTGGAAACGCAGTGCTCGGGTAACTTCAAGTAGATGTTTATGTTTGCGTTCGACTCGCGCGTTTTGTTGTGGAGTATGTGTGCAAGATCTTTGGTGTGAAATACCAAGTGTTGTAAGATATGACTGAAAAGATGAATTTAAGAATTCACTCCCATTGTCAGTCCTTATAGACTTGACGGTGGAACTAAATTTGCTTTGGACATACGTAATAAAGGCTTGAAATTTAGAAAAAACATGTGATTTATTTGGCAAAAGAAATGTCCAAGTAGCACGACTACAATCATCCACGATGGTAAGGAAATATTTACAACCTTGTGTACTTGAAACATGATATGGTCCCCATACATCCATATGTAATAAACCAAAAAGAACAGCTTCATGAGATACACTATGTTTCGGGAAAGGAAGCATAGATTGTTTGGAAAGAGGACAAATAGGACAATCAGAATTACAATTGTTCAAAAGAGAGATACAAGAAATATGACTAAGCACAGAATTAGGAGCATGGCCCAATCTGAGATGCCATAATTTGGAGCTAACAGAAGTTGAATTAGAAAGAACATTGCAAACAGCAGAACCAGTAGCAGCACTGGGAACATTGTGAGAAGAAATTTGATCAAAATAGTATAAGCCTCCGTTTTCAGCACCAGTGGCCAGAGTCACCTGGTTCTGGTCCTGAAAAGAGCAATGAGAAGAAGTAAAAAGGACAGAATAAGAACTATCCTGACTCAATTTACTAACAGATAAGAGATTACAGTTAAAAGATGGTACAAGCAAGACATTATGCAGAGTGATTTTAGGAGTTAAAAGAACTGAACCAGTCTGATGAACAAGAATGGTATGTTGGTTTGGCAAAGCAATGTAGAATGGTTGTGAAATTGGAGAAATATTATGTAAAAGAGATGAGTCACAGCACATATGATTAGAAGCCCCAGTATCCACAATCCATAAAGATCTAATACTGGTAAGATTGTAAGAGAGCATGGAGTATGCCAAACCTGCCATATGATGAATGTGATCTTCTGGGGTATGAACTGTAGTTGAAGACCTATTCTGCATCATTAGAGTCATGAGTTGAGACATTTGATGCTGAAGTTGTTCCATAGAAGTAGAACCAGCAGTAGAGCCAGTAGATCCAGGTGATGAAAGAGATGTAACAGGTGTAGCAGAAAGAGAATCAGCTCCAGAATTGTTATGATTAGGAGGGGGAAAACCAGATACACCAGACACTTGCATGGCCTGAGGATAATTTCGAAAACCTTGATTAGTGGAAACCTTGCCTCTACCTCTACCTCTAGGTGGATAACCAATGAGTTTGAAACAAGATTCCTTTAGATGTCCATCTTTGTGACAATAAGTGCACTTCAATTGCTTCTTTGGAAATGCCTCAGGTTGATTGGAATTTCTAGGCTTCTCTGATTTGTTGAATCCTGTGACAGTGGCTAAGAAAGAAGGTGGAACAATGTGTCCTTGCCTTTGTCTCTCCTCTTGTTTGACAAGAGAAAAAGCTTGTGCTAGAGTTGGCAAAGGACTCATCATGAGAATCTGTCCTCTAGCAGAAGAATAGCTATCATGTAAACCCATAAGAAATTGAAGTAACCTCTTTCGTTGCTCTCTTTCATCCTGTAACTTGTGAGATTCACAGACACAACCAGATATGGAGCAAATAAAAGGAGACTCTAGAGCACCATATTCATCCCACAAGTTTTTCATCTTGTGATAGTACAATTCCACAGATTTATCCCCTTGTTCTAAAGTGTGTAAGTCCTTTAAGACTTGATATACACGATGACCATCAACACAAGAAAACTGATCATGTAGTTCATCCCATACATCCTTCGCAGAATGAACAAAATCCATGCCATTACTGATCTCATCAGACACAGTATTAAGAATCCAGCTTATTATCATATCGTTAACTCTGTCCCATTGAGCTTTTAAAGGGGAAGAAGCATTAGGTACAGGAAATGAACCATTAACAATGCTAATCTTATTCTTCGCAGAAAGAGCAATTGTAAGAGATCGTTTCCATGGACCATAGTTCTCTGTACCAGTCAATTTCTTAGAGATTAAGACTAGGCCAGGATGATCAATATTTTGCAGAAACAACGGATGAACATTAGATACAACATCCTCAGAAACAGTCTCTTCTATATTTGTACCACTAGACGTAGCACCATTAGTTGTTGCATTATTTTGGACATTAGTCACTGCATTTGCGTAAGAATTTCTAGCCATCGTTCAATCAATTTCTAGAAAGTTCAACAAAATCCTAACAGGAACTCTTCACTATCACGAAGATCTTCAATATCACAATTGTAAACTCAATATGTAAAATCATAAGCAACAAAAACAATCATTTCTCAGCAAGAACGGAATTAGATGCTTCAATTGATAAATCTCACAATAAAGATCATACTTTTGTGAATTATGTAAGGAGATAAGAAAGATACTGATCAAGAGACGAATTGCGAGAGAGATCGCGAGCAAGATCACTAGAGCAAGACCGAAGAATCGATCACCGGAATCACCATCACCGGAATCACCGTCGTTGCATAAACTAGATCGCTAACAAACTCTTTCGATTCATTTGCGGAAGACGAATCAGTTCTCTGATACCATAAAGAACTCTATGAACAAGAATCAACTCATTGTATATTGAATGTAACTAACTGTATTGTTGAACTTAAACAGAATACAAGCAACCTTCTCCTTTTATACTACTCACTAGATTATACATACATCATTTCTGTATCTAAAGATGTAACAGAATCAGTTACTCTATATAAGGTGCTGTGTTGTTGTATGGAACTAGAAGCTTGTGCTTTGTTGAATGACAAATAGTCTCATTAGACCGCACAACACAAAAGATAAATATTAGCTACTAAAACTATTAAAAAACGAAATCCTAGATTGAATCCAAATATATCAATTGAGTCTCTCGTTGCAAAATTGACTCAATTTAGTCACAAATTTGAAGATTTGTATCAACTTAATCATTGAAAAGTTAAAAAAATTGTATCAATGTAGTCATTCTCGGGTGATCTTCTTGATACAAATTTTCAAATTAGTGACTAAATTGAGTCATTTTTACAATGAGCGATTAATTTTATACATTTGGATCCGATGAGTGATGAGTTTGATGATTAACCCCCTAGAAAAGAGGTTTATTTTTGGCATTGTGTTGGATGGATTTAATTAACTCACAATAGGTTAGCATTTTGTTATTGCAGAAGAGAATGGCGGAATCTAGTAGGAGAAAAGTCGGTCGTATTGAGGAAGATAGAATTAGCCAGCTGCCTCTGAACGTACAGGAAACTCTTCTTTGTTCTCTGCCAATACGAGATGCAGTGAGAACCAGTGTCTTGTCAAAGAAATGGAGGCATTGTTGGACTATGATGCCACACCTAATTTTCGATAATGATTTCGTTCATAGAGTGATGGATAAATTAGATCAACGTGGAGGTGACGAACTGATGGCGTATAAATTTGTTAGCGTGATAAATAGAACTGTCCTACTTCACAAGGGTCCGATTATCAATTTTTCACTCACCATACCTCAATCTCAGTGCAATGCTCAGATAATTCATGACTTTGTTGATCAGTGGATTTCGTTATTATCATGCAAAGGTATTAAGCAACTTACTATAAAGAGTTCTGGGCTTCTAGAAGTCAAGCCACACGATTTTTATTCTTTAGATCTGACTCATTTGACTCTTTTCAAAGTTCGGTTTCCCTGTACATCTGCATATGGAAGATTTACTTCTCTGACGAATCTTTATCTACTTAAGGCTACTTCTAATCTCGGGCAAAGCATCTTGGATTGTCCTGTGCTTGAGAAGTTGACCTTGATAATCTGCACAGGACTCTTCCACACCAACTTCCATGCTCCTAATCTCAAATGCCTACGTCAAGTGTATTTCGGAACAGATTTCGAAATTTCATGCGCTGGGTTGGAAAACCTTACAGAATATTCATTCACATTGCTAATGCTAGGCACACTAATGGAGACAAAAACGTCGAATATGGTTAAGGTTCTCGGTAGTTTACATAGAATTGAGAAGTTCTCTATAGCAATGAAATTTATGAAGGTAATATTTAGATTTTCTATAGATTGTATGCTTTAACTTCAGATTACTCATGAAAGTCTAATTGTTTGTGCTCTTTTTCTGCAATTTGTTTTGAAGTACTTGGCTGAAGGAGGTTGTCCAAACAGACTTTCTAAACCACTGCCTTACCTAAAGACTCTAAATATCTCTGGTATAAACTTCACTCATTTGTCTGAAGTTTCTTGTTTGCTTTGTATGATTTGGAGTGCTCCCAACTTGTGCAAACTATATATCTCGGTGAGTCATATGCACCTTAGCTCATTATGTATCACTATAGCTACTGTTTGACAATTTCAAGTATATTTTCTCTATCATTAGGCTGAGGTGCGTTACGAAGAAAAGGGTCTCAAAAATTATCGAATAGAAGATTCTGAAGATTGTACTACTATCAATCATCTTGAAACTGTGACGTTTAGTTATTTTAAAGGTCTCAAAGCTGAGCTGGAGCTAGTTAAGTTTGTGCTTGCTCACTCTCCATTGCTCAAAACTATGTTCATCCACCGTGATAAACGCATAAAGAATGATGCAGCATTAACAATGACAGAGGAGATATTACAATATCCTAGAGCTTCAACAATAGCACAAATCAGACACTTGAAATGCTGTGTTGAGATTGGTGATTTCGATAAAGAACTTTGGGTTGGTTATGATATACTGAGTTAACCTTTTTGCAGTCTGGTTCTGGCTCTTGCTTCTTTGCACGTGTGGAGTAACACAATGAAGATGAGAACAGCATTGTAATACAACATTTGCAACAAATATATCATTGTGAGTTGGCAACTTTCTATGTCTTATATCTGCCACGGTGATGACCATGTATGTGCTTTAGTGTTTCTATCTTCATCTAGTATTACAAATATTGCAACTTGTATCCTAAGATTTGCTGCTTCTTTTTTTACCTTTAGTATCCTGTAAGTCTGAACTTATGGAAATTCTTCACACGTATAAACAACAAATATGCTAGATGTTTAAGTGCATAAAATGTTAGGTACTTAAAAATAAATAAAAATTTAAATCCTTATATTTGACTGTACCATAGGGAAATAGGGTAAATATTAAGTAGGCTGGAGATTGAAAAAACTTTAATATGGTATAGATTGAATGCAGTAAAATGTTTGTGTTTATCTACCCATGTATTTATATCAAATCTTTGATATAAACAAAGGTTAGAAGTTATTAAGCTTTAGTAACTTAAATCGAAGTTCATTGGTCTCTAATTCTGCATCATCCTTGTATCCCATCATTGCTTTCCAATCTAAAAACAAATTCTGAGGCACCTTGCCAGTAAAGTGATTAGAAGATATATCCAAAATTTGGAGGTTTGGGCCAGTGGCTCATTGGCTCTGGGCACCAAATGTCTCCATGGAAGAGGTTTCCTACCGAATTTGGAATTATTCTGCTGAAATTGCAACTCATTATCTCTATCCAAGACAACAATCCTAGATTACCAGTAGACTCGGGTAAAATGCATGAAAAGCTCATAAAGCTTAGCACCAATGTCTGAAGGGATCCATTTTCTTGCAATTCTGGCAAAAGAACCTTACAGTCTTTGTTTGTATGATGCATCTAAGTTTAAATTCTTAATTTTAAGTGTGGATATTCCATTTACATACAGGGTAGATAGATCAAGAATATCCAACTCTGTCATTCGTGAAAACCCTTTAAAATTTTGGCTAGAAAATCCACAGTTTTGACAAATTGAGATCTGTCAAACTTGTGAAATTAAACAACCCTGATGGAAGTTCCGCAAATTCAAAGAAGTTGTTGGCCAAATTCAGTTTCTGAAGATACTGAATGTACTCGTTAACATCAAAAAAAATTGCTGGCAATTGCAGCATGGAGCTTTTTCGTGTTGACAAAACCAAAACAAAAAAAGAAGCATCCCGACTACAGAATATATGTGGTCAAAGTTTAGTAAATTTAATTAGTTTTTATCTAAAAAATATCAATTCGAGAACAAATTGGTTAATTATTGCGTATCTAGTAGCAGAAAAGTCGGTCGTATTGAGGAAGATAGAATTAGCCAGCTGCCTCGTAACTTACAAGAAACTATTCTATGTTTATTGCCAATTGAGGATGCAGTGAGAACCAGTGTCTTGTCCAAGGAATGGAGGCATTGTTGGACTATGATGCCACACCTAATTTTCGATAATGATTTCGTTCATAGAGTGATGGATAAATTAGATCAACGTAGTGGTGATGAACTGATGGCGTATAAATTTGTTAGTGTGATAAATAGAATTGTCCTACTTCACAAGGGTCCGATTATCAAATTTTCACTAATTGTACCTACACGTAATTGCAATGATCAAATAGTTCATGATTATATTATTCAGTGGATTCAGTTATTGTCAACCAAGGGTATGAAGCAACTTGTTGTAAAGGATTTTAGGCATCGAGAAGTTACTGCACATCACTTCTCTTCTTTAGACTTGACTCATTTGATGCTTTTTAGTGTTTGCTTTCCATATACACCTGACAATGGAAGATTTACTTATCTGATAAATCTTCACCTAGTTGAGGCTACTTGTAATCTAGGACAAAGCATCTTCGATTGCCCTGTGCTTGAGAAGTTGACCTTGATAGATTGCAGAGGACTCTTCCATACTAACTTTCGTTCTCCTAATCTCAAACGCCAAGTCAAATATATAGCAAAGCAGATTTCGAAATCCCATACACTGGGTTAGAAAACCTTACAGAATATTCATTCATGTTGCTAAATCATGGCACACTAATGGAGGCAAAAAGGTCGAATGTGGTCAAGGTTTTTGGGAGTTTACACAGAATTAAGAAGTTATCTATAGCAATGCATTTTATGAAGGTGACGTTTTGATTTTATATAGATTGTTTGTTCTAGCTTTACATTAATCATTAAAGTCTAATTATTTGTGCTCATTGTCTGCAAATTGTTTTTTAGTACTTGCCTGAGGTTTCTTGTTTGCTTTGTATGATTCGGAGTGCTCCCAGCTTGTACAAACTATATATCTCGGTGAGTCATATGCACTTCACCTCATTCCATTTTACTATAACTAAAGTTTTAAAAATTCTATAATATCTTCTTTATCATTAGACCTGTGCTGGTTGCGCTGAAGTGGATCTAAAAAATTATCGGATAGAAGATTCTGAAGATTGTACTGGTATGAATCATCTTGAAATTGTTATGTTCGGTAAACTCAAAGGTCTTACAGCTGAGTTGGAGCTAGTCAAGTTTGTACTTGCTCACTCTCCATTGCTGAAAACAATGTTCATCCATCATAATGAAAGCATAAAAAAAGGTGCAGCATTAACAATGACAGAGGAGATGTTGCAATATCCTAGAGCTTCAACAAGAGCACAAATCAGACACTTGAAATGCTGTGATGAGATTGAGGATGAATTTTGGGATAATTATAAACCCCCTGTGGTCTAACTATAAATCAGTTTGGTCTTGAATTCTTGGAAATTAATATTGTAGAATTAGCGAGTAAGTGAAAATCACTGAAGCTTAAACTTTTCAGATTGATGGCATACTTGATAGTTTAAACAAATAAATAATTTCTGGATATTTTTTTAGAACTCGAAGTGAACTGTCTTTTTTTTCCCAATTGAGCTTAATGAAACTCGGCTGAAATTGCCAATTGTTTTTCTATCCTAGACCAAATCCCAAGTTACCAATAGGCAATAGACTCTGGTTGCCTACCTGAAAATTGGATAAGGTGAGCAGCTATCTCTCAAGGTTTATGGGATGAATTTGAAGATGCAGGTAGGCGATCTTGTTTGCTTTGATTCATAATTACAAGCAAGATTTAATTCTTAAGCAAATATCTTTCATAAGTTATTCAGATCACTAGAAAAAATTGAAACAATCTTAACTTTGAAGTTAAGATTACATAAAATCGAGAAGTTCTCTGAAGGACTTAATTTTCTTGAGGAAATATCAACTTTCTCTTTATATTGTCAACTGTAACTTTAAATTACTTATGAATGCCTAATTGTCTGTGCTCTGTGTTTGCAACTTGTTTTAAAGTACTTGGCTGCTGGAACTTGTTCAGCGACTTCAAAGGTCTTGAAGCTGAGTTGGAGTTGGTCAAGTTTCTACTAGGCCACAGTCCGTTGCTGAAAACAATGTCAATCCACCATAGTCGATACATAGAATAGGAGGCAGCATTAAAAATTGCGGAAGAGATTATGCAGTATCCTAGGGCTTCATCAAGAGCACAAATATGAGACATGAAGACCCTCTTCTTCTTGATAATTTTGATTGGGACATTTGGATTGATGAAATTGAGTAATATCTCTATGTAGTTACCTTTTTGCAACCAGTTTATGGCCAATATGTAGTAATCTACAAATGTATCTAAAATTTTATTTATTTTAATTTCTTGTATGCCAATATGGCACTGTCTTAGTCCATATGACTTCATTCTCTGATTATTCATGTTCAGCTGTGACAATGTGTCAGCATGTTGTGTAGGTCGAAAACATGTCTTATTAATGCCCGATTTTAGAACAGGCACTCTGGTGTGACTGCATATCCATACCTATCTATTATCCTTACAACCAGTGATAGCTGGTATATATGTGCTCTACATACCAGTGAAAATATAGATAAGTTCCGACACAAAAATTAAAAGATAATCCCAGCATTAGCATACAAGAAACAAAAAATAAAAGTTCAAGTACTGCTAGATGTATCCATACAAGCTATAAAAATACTTTTCAAGTCAGCCAGCCAATAAAAGTACATTTGTAAAGCATGGGCCATAATAAGCTGGCTGCAACACAGGCAATTTTTATATAATTATTAATGAATTATATCATCCCACTCTACATCATCATAACCATCAATGATAACAGGGTCCTTCAGCTCTCTGATTTGCACTCTTGACGAAGCTCTAGAATATTGCAAAATCTCTTCCCCAAGTGCGAATGCTACATCCTTCTTTATGTTTGGGCTACGGTGAAGGGACATTCTTTTCAGCAACGGACTGTGGCCTAGTAGAAACTTGATCAACTCCAACTCAGCTTTAAGACCCCTGAAACTACTGAATGTGACAATTTCAAGATGATCTATAGTACAATCTTCAGAATCTTCTATCCGATAATCCTTGAGATCCTCCTCCTCACCAAAAACCACATAACTCTGATAAAGAAAATATTATAGATTTTTAGTGCAGTGGATATTGAGATATAGAAAGTGTTGTAGTGCATATGACTTACTGAGATCTGTAATTTGTGCAAGTTGGGAGCACTCCGAATCAAACAAAGCAAACAAGAAACCTCAGACAAATGAGTGAAGTTTATATCACACATATTTAGGGTCTTTAGGTAAGGCAGTGGTTTAGAAAGCCTATTTGGAGAACCTCCTGCAGCCAAGTACTTTAAAACAAGTTGCACACACAGAGCACAAACAATTAGACATTGATGGGGTAACATTAAGTTATAGAAGACAACATAAAGAGAATATGAATATTACCGCATGGAAACGCAATCCTATAGTGAACTTTTCAATTTTATCTAAGCTACCGAGAACCTTGACCACATTGGATGTTTCTGTCTGCACCGCAATGGATGTTTCTGTCTGCACTGCATTGGATGTTTCTGTCTGCAACAACATTTCTACCAAGTTTTCTGGAATTTGGCAAGAAAATTCTTTAAGGTTGTGTAACCTGGGTAAACCATACTCTAAGTTTTTCTCGTCATATATATGATGTAGGCATTTGAGATTAGGAGCACTGAAGTTGATAGGGAAGATTGCTGTACAAAATATCAAGGTCAACTTTTCAAGCGCCGGGCAATCATAAATGCTTTGTCCAAAATCAGAAGTAACATAGACTAGCTCAAGAATCCTCATATTAGTATATACTCCAAATGCAGGTCTATAGGGAAACAAACCTTTTGTAAATTTCAAATAAGTTAGGTCTAAAGAAGAAAATTCATGTGCTGTAAATTCTCCATGCATATCGTCCTCCTTGAGAATAAGTTGCTTGATACCATTCCTTGCGAGTAATGGAATCCATTGATCGACATATTCATGAACTATTCGAGCATCAAAATTGTAACCTTGATGAAACGTCAGGGAAAATTTAAGGATTGGACCATTGTGGAGTAATAGAACTTTATTTATCACACTAACCAATATATATGCCTTCACTTGTGAATCGCGATATTGACTTATTTTATCCAAGATGCTGAACCGATGATCAAAGATTAGATGTGGAATGGTAGTCCAACAATGTCTCCATTTCGTTGACAAGACAGTGGTTCTCACAGCATCTTGTATAGGCAGAAAGCACAAGATAATTTCTTGTATGTTCAGAGGCAGCTCACTGATTCTATCTACATTAATACGATCAATCTTTCTCATGCTAGATTCTGCCATTCTTTTCTGGAACAAAAAAATGATAGCCTTTTTCAGTTTATTAGACTCGCCCAACATATCTACAAACATATTTTCCCTGCCTGATATATTTGAGATAAGTACGCAAAACAAACACTATGGCCCTGAGTAAATGCTCCCTCAAACACCCACTATACAAATCAAGATTACCAGATCATATCGAGATAGTCGAGCAAAACAATACAAATAAAGAAACTAACATCTTTCAATTAAAACAGATGGTGCTACTATAAAAGATAATCAGCATTTCGGTTTAAGTTTTAAAGATAAACTCACACAGGTTTATCTCAGAGAAGAACGTAATCAACCATCGAATCACGAATAATTAAGTAACAAAAACTAAATACTACAACATTTAGGTTCTCTGCAACCTAATTTTTTTAAGGGTGTCGCATTTTAACAGTTTCAGTAGGTGAATATAACCAGTATATACACAATTGGATTTTCTCTTTTGTTGTAGTGCAGTAAACCGACAAAATACATAAAAGTTAACTGGATCTCATGAAATTTTCAACATCATAATAAATAAAAATTAAGCATACAAATATGATATGCATCAAAAGCAAACAAATATAAAGTCTAACGATAGATAGAAGCAAAGACAGAGTAGAAAGAACATACCAATCTTTACATAGAAGTTGTGGAGAAGAGAAGAAAGAAACCCCAATTCACTCCCCTGTCCGATTGCCGATCTAGACTCTAGATAGCACCACCTTCATAAATCAATTCAGTCGATTTTATTATAATGTGTGCCTTTGATGACACTGGGCTTGTTTCGGCCCATTTGGCAACATAATAACCCCGCATTTGTAAATTACTGCACATGGGCTTAGAATATAAATAAAAGTTACTGGATTTGTTTATTGAGAATCAACTACCTCCAACGCCCGTGCAAGGCACATGCCTCCATTTAAACTCAAATATCTATACATTATATTTCTTAAAATGCTTGTAAGATAAATTTTCCATGTGTAAGGATGCCTCTCCACGGAACTCTAATACAAGTCATTTAACAGCAACCTGTGGTTTCTAAGAGAACTCCTTTTGTACACTATTCCAACCCCATCTTTTCCAATAATGTTTTATCGCTAGAATTATTTGTTGCAAGCTGCATTATACATTAGGACTATCACCAGAGTTGGCCAAAGGAAATCTCGCACTCAGACTCACCTAGAGAGAGCACAATTTGTTAATCCATAATCAAAGAATAAAGAGAAAAGGTGGGTAAATTGAGATTCTGTAATGCTCGTCCATTGTCTAAATCAGTGCTCGACGGAACCTGCATAATTTGACCTGTATAGCAGTTGAACTAACCATATTATTGTGGATCTGATGTGCCCTTTGCAAGTAAGCTGAATTGACTATGAATGGCACTAGACTAAGTGCGTGTTTGGGATATCACAAAAAAGTTGACTTATAGCTTAAAATGAGTAAGTGTCATATAAGTGATAAGTTGATGAATTCTTATAAGTTACACGGGTGTTTGGATAAATCTACTTATAAGTTAGTGAAGAATTTGCTAAATTAAATTTGAAAAATAATTTTTAAATACAATAAAAAAATATTTAAAAACATAAATGTAAAAATATAAAATATTAGAAAAATAAAGAAATCAAAGAATAAGTTGATAAGTTAAGTAAAATGTTAGTGATTTCTAACATTTAATTTATCAACTTATAAGTTATAAGTTATCAAATAAACTGAGTACACAAACACCCCTCGTAAGCTCTTATCAACTTATAATACATAAGTCATGGTACCCAAACATGCCCTAAATAAGATATGTTAAATAATATGGGTTGGGCAATCTTACTTTTATTAATTTATAAAAAAAAATACGAACACCCAAATTAGCACAGCCATCTACAGTTGCAAAGTAAGCAACAATGACATAACTGCCCAAGTGGTGTACCAGACTTCCTCAAGCACCATAGACACTTCAATGTGTCATTCAAATACATGTAGTATTTGACAACCTCATCCAGGAAAGCGTAACGATCTCAACATTGGTAGGAAGGTGGAAAATGAGCAACTTAGTTGTTACATTATAATAATTAAGAAGTCTTATAATTACACACTGTTAAAATCTTTTAATGGGAGAAGTCACATGCTGGGAATGGCCATATAAAACATATAAATTTATTTGGTATATACCAGTATATTATTTGCTAAAGTACTGTTTGAATTAGCTTACTTTTCGCCACCTAATATCTTGTAAAACTGAACTTAACTATGCTACTGATTTCATAAACCAACCTTAACAAAGACACCTGGGAATTGGCAAGCTAGAAGTATCATCCATTGCCACCTCTCCACGGACACTTTTACAAACCTCATTGTCATCCTAGGTCACAAAGTGGATGGCAACAGCTTTATCTCCATTGCGAACCAACTGATGATGGAATTAGTGGCTGATATATACTGATATACAATACAAATTGGTGAATAAACAATTAGATATAACAAATATTTAGAATATGATTCGCATAGCCATGGCTACACCAAAAATAAGATAGATAGTGAAACCTGGTGTGTCAAATGGTCTTCAACATTTGTTGGTGCACTGAAGCTAATCCCCACAAAAATGGAAGTCCACATGTTGTCAACCCCTGAACAGAAGAGTTAGCCAATTTTTATAAATTCATTTGTATGAGTTGCTGGTGGATCTGCAACAACTTCAAAAATATTTCCAGAAGATCTGGTGTGATATGCGAATTTATGTAGGACTTCAGATTATGCATTCATGGTTTTTTCTCTGTAAGTATTGTGCATACAATATCAGCAAACAAAAATGAATGCAGAAGTAGTTGAAAAACAACTTGGGGTTAAGATAGGCGGAGTAGAATTCTTAAAAGTTCTATTGAAGGATGCAAAAATGAAAGACCTTTTTTGAGGAGAAAAAACTAATTACAAGGAGGAAAAGTTACATGACCGTTATTAAAAACCTAACTCCTAAAGCAGTCAGACAATTGCCATTACAATGAAGCTTAGCTGTGAAAAAAAACATCAAAAGATATTATAGCATTCAAGATAATTAAAATTCATGTACAAAAACATAAATGAACAAACCACTTGAAATTTGTTCAACTCAGTATACCTGTTTTGCAGTTATGGATTCCTCATCACGTAAGCTGGAATCAAGAAACCCTAAGGCATCGATTTTAAGAGAAAGTTGATTTAGGGACTACAGAAGAGTAGATTATAATTTGCTAAATAACTTGAGCACAAAAGGTGAGAGTTACGAAGAGTCTGCGAAGATAATGTAATAGGTTGAGCAGGTCCGAAACAGTATAGATGCGCTAAGTAAATAACACAGGAAGCAAGGGTATCTCGGTACTACACATGTGCCCGGTAATTGCGTGGCAGTGAAAAGTAAGTTAAATTATACAAGAGGGAGAAATTAATTCAGAGGATGTCAAATTATACTCAAAATACATAGGCTATGTAGGTCAGAAACGTTTTACATGTGAGATTGACTTTAAGATGTAATAAATTACGGAAACATCTTGATTTAACTATATTGCAATGGAAAATTAAAATAAAATTTCAAAGGGGCCTGACAGATGTGGAAGCCTCTGAAGAACCTTCTTATTTACTAAGTAGTAACTACAGAATCCACCTGACATATTTATAACAAGAAACTATTTCTACAGAGCAAACAAAAGATAATTTGAATGTATATTTCCTGGACATATTTGTTTCTAATAACGATGTGAGTTGTAGTGCCTGAGGATTGAATACTTCTAGTTCCCAGAACTCGAAAGATTACTGGTATATCATGTATGGGTGAGCTTCTACCATGTTTATAATAATTCTGTTTTTTTAAATTGACCACGTCTATATGGTAAGTAAGTGTGTCAAAGATGCACCGCTCCATAGGCATTAAAGTAACCAAGATACTAGATATGCATTCTTTTTATAATTCATCAATGATAACTGATACATATAGAAGAAATATAAATGAAGTTAGAGTTAAGATATATGTTTACAAGCTACTTATATTGTATGATCAAGTATTTTAATTTAGACTATAATGCAAACAATTCAGAAGGATGTTAGTGAACAGAATTATTAACCCAACTAACAAATTAGTAAAATAAATACAATGAGCTGAACATTCAAACAATTATGAACAAAACAATCATCTACCAGGCAAAAACAAATGATCAAACACATTGTGAGCCTGCCGGTCTGTCCAAGCTCAGCCCACTGGACACCCACACATCGTTTAGAAGAGTTGACTTTGATTTTTCTGGATGGAAGTAAAAGAATCTTGTCAAACCAAAATTTCAAAATAAGTGTGTGCATTGCTCATTGCTCGTTCATATGACAATAAGCTGCAGCTTTTTTCAGTTCTTCCTACTTTGTTGTTTAATTTTCATATATTTATTTGAGTAAAGTACACTTTGTGTACCTGCACTTTGCGTGTCAGACCACTTGAGATACTGCATTTTAAAAACTCTCACTTGCAATACCAGACTTCCAAACTTTTTACAAGTTGTGTACTCCCGTTAAATATCTCTAACTCCGTTAATTTTTGTGAGGGTATTTCGGTCATTTGCTACATAACACAGTTAATTCAAATATTTATACACTTTGTCGTTCCCTTTTCATTGTTATCTGACTGACTGTAATGAACAAACATGTATGTCTATAAAGCTCAATGAAACATAGCTCATTTTTATGGAATGAATGTTTTGGATCAGGAGCCTGGGAAACATGTAACTAAACTTCACAAAAACCTGATAAACACGAAAGGTTCTAAAACACAAATGCAATAATCACAAATCAGTTAATTCTTGGATACAAGTCATAAATATCTTGAAACACCAAGCAATACATAAATTTTAATTTACTCAAGTAATGTTCATACTTAGAACTTGGAATAACCAAGGAGGCTGCTGTAGTCTATCTTGCCTCAGTCTTCATTTCCTTTTCTTTGTTTCTTGAAATGTTGTTCATAAGTAACTTTTGCACTCGATAAAGACGATGCAGTTTACAAGACAATCCAATCCAGATTTAGTATAGTCCCTTATGTTGTATATATTATTATTCTTAAATATGTAATTTCGACAATCCGAATTTACATATGTATATACCTGTTCCCGAAACAGTTCTTCGTGCTTCAACATGGCCATCTTCATGTATTTCTTATCACAAGAATTCGGAAACTTCTCCATCATTACGTAGTAATGTTCTTCAACAAGATGTACCGTAGAAATTAAACGCCAGCTTCTATATATCGAACACCACCGAAAATTAAAGTCTATACTCGGAAACAAATATTTCTATCAACCCGGGGCTGCAGAATGAAGAAGGAAAGCTTTGAGAAATCAAGAAATAAAGCATGGATGAAATCCACTATAGGAGTAGTAGAAAACAAAGATTACATACTGAAAACCCCAAAATCAACCCCAATTTATAAGGGTGAATGCCAAGTATGGCCGATTTTCAGATCGGGGTAACCATAATAGCCGATTTGAAATTAGTGGACAAATATGGCCGATTGAATACGCATTGTTCAATGGAGTAATCAGAATACACATTTCGTGATGGGGTATTCTGTGTGGCTTACGCATTTTCAATCGGAGTATCCAGGGAATACGCATATCTCAGTGGAGTATCATGAACTTAATAAGCATATGGCATATGCGTATTACTGTAATTCATTTTGCAAGTGACCTCAGCAAACTTCAACAAACAGTAACAAATGATTTTAATTGATTTTAAATTTATTTTTTTAACAGACCGGCGGCCTGATTTTAGACTTGTAAACAACCCTAAAATCAGGTTAGGTTAGGGTTTAGGGTTGTAAACAACCCTAAACCCTAAACCCTAAACCCTAAGTCCGTATACGGATTCGTCGTTCTAAATATTTCTAAAACCCAAAATGGAACTATTGAACCCCAAAAGTTAACTGTTGAACCCCCAAGAAAACGGTTAAACTAAGAACACACGTTTATTTTTGTTCATTTTGTATTAAAAAAGATGTTAATTTTGACTTATGGGATACCCAACTGTCAGTGGAGTATCCTGTATATGGGATACCCAACTGTCAACGGAGTATCCCAAAGGCCAAAATTGGCCACTTTTTTCAGAATGATTATTTTTGTTTATTTTGTCAAAAAAGTGATTATTTTTGTCATTCTTTCAATTTATAACCCTTTTTTGAAAAACCCCAATTATAACCCTTTTTAAAAAACCCCAATTTATGACTTTGAACAAAACTCGAAATTGGCAGATGAATGATATAGGAGATCAAAACCCCGTCAATTCGATGACAAGAACTCAAAAACATGAAGAAAATTGGGTTTGATTTTGAAAAAAATAAAAATGAAGAAGAAGAACGAGAGAGAGAGTGGGGAGAGAGACGTACGGGGAGAGAGAAGACAAAAGAAAAAGTAAATGACTGAAATACCCCTACAGAAATTAACGGAGTCAGTGATATTTGACGGGAGTACACAACTTGTAAAAAGTTTGGAAGTCTGGTATTGCAAGTGAGAGTTTTTAAAGTGCAGTATCCCAAGTGGTCTGACACGCAAAGTGTAGGTACACAAAGTGCACTTTACTCTATTTATTAATACTTCGTTTCATCTTATCGTTAATATTTGAAATAGAAATTATAGTTTTATAATTTATTTTTTTGATAAAAGTTTAAATATTAAATTTCTTTTATAAAAAAAAGTTAAAATAATTAATGAAATTATATTTTATTGAAGTTTTAAAATGTATGTCAAACTCTCCGACCCAAATGTTAATAATTGGACGGAAGAAATTAGAAGCACATTTGAAATCAAAAATAGAAACTAATCAATTCACCATTTCACCTGTTTATTCATGATTAATTGGAGAATTTTTGATAAATACATGATTCTCTTGAAAAAAATTGGAATTTTTATATAATCAATAAATATTGTATAGAGATTAATTGGATATTAATGAGAATTCTTTTGATAAATTAAGAAATTTTAGAACAATGATAAGATGTTATTATCCGAAAATTATCAACAAAAAAAAATTTTGAATATATTTGCAAGAATTTTGTATTTAATTAAAAACAGTCGAGTAACTTTTTTATATAATTTGAGATAAAAAAATAATTAAATATAATTTTTATATAAAAAATTGGAGTTGATTTCAGTTGCAATAAGTTGTATTGTCATAAGTTTGCAGAAAACTTTCAGAAATTAGATTTTTTGCAAATGTTAAAAAACTTTATAAAAAAATTAACTTTTTTAATATTATTGATACTAGCCAATAACCCGTGCAAAAGATTTTAACAATAATTTGAAATTTATTTTTAAACGTTTTGAGATTTTAGTATTTCTGAAAATTCTACCTTTTTAAAAATAATTAAAAATATTAATTGAATACTTCAAATCTAGAAAAAACTTATAAATTTTATAAAAGTTTATTAGCTTAAGTACGCATGTAACTGTCCAAATTATAAATATATTTTGTTGTAATAATATAAATATAAATAAAAAAGTTTTTAAAAAAGGTCATGTTTTTGAATTCTAATTAAAGTATAACTGAAAGAGTTTGAAGTTATGTAATATATGTGATTTTTGATCGAATTATATGAATTTTTAATTATGTTTAATATTTTATTAATTGTATTTGTTTAAAACATAAGTAGGCATGTTAAAATAGTTAAAATATTTTAAATAATTCAACACATTAAGTAAGGTTTGTCCGTGATATTTTTCGGAAAGATAGGTTCTTAGTAAGAAAAAAATAACGTGTTTTAGTTGAAAAGTTAATTACCCGTGATATTTTTGGGAAAAAAAATAGAGATTTTGTTAGAAAAAAATAGGAAAACTATTGTCTTTTGGCTGAAAAAAGTAATATATTTTTATGAAAAGATGATGTGTTTTAATTTAAAAACAATAGATTAGTTACTATAATTATATTATACTAGCTTAAAACCCGTGCGATGCACGGATTATTATTAATAATTATTATTTTTATTATTTATGTTTTAATATTCTATTAATCTGCATTTGCTAAAAAAAATAAGTAGACGTGTTAAACTTTTTAAAATAATTAAAAGTATTAAAATAGATTTTAAAATAAATTAATAACTATTTGCCCGTGATATTTTTAAAAAAGGAGGGGTCTTATTAAGGAAAAATAGAAAAAGTAACATGTTTTAGCTGAAAAGGTAAGTGCCCATAATTAAAAATATTTAAATAGGCTTCACAATAAATAAGTAAGGATTTGTCCGGAATATTTTTGGAAAATGAGGGGTTAGTAAAGAAAAATCAGAAATAGTAATATGTTTTAGTTGAAAAAGGTAATTGCCCGTGATTTTTTTTAGAAAAAGAGAAGATTTTGTTAGAAAAGATAATGTATTTTAGCTAAAAAGGTAGTTGGTTATAAAAATGTTATTATTTAATAATAATTTTTTTAGAAAATGAAAAAATAGAAAAAGTAACATAATTAAAAGTATTAAAATAGATTTTAAAATAAATAAGTAAAGGTTTGCCCGTGATATTTTTGGAAAATGAGGGGTTTTAGTAATGAAAAATAGAAAGGGTAGCATGTTTTTTTAAAAAAGATAATCGCCCGTGTTTTTTTAGAAAAGAGAGAATTTTGTAAAAAAATAAAATAAAAAAAGGTAATGTATTTTAGCTGAAAAGGTAATTGATTATAAATAATGTTATTATTTAGTGATAGTGTTTAAAAAAATAAGTAAGGGTAATTAAGTAAAATCACTAAGTATCGACCGTCCGTCTATCCGACTATCAAACTTTTAATGTTTCGTTTTTAATAATATAGCTTAAAACCCGTACGATGCACGGGTTGTTTTTAATAATTGTTAATTTTATTATTTATATTTTATAATTTATTAATTGTATTTATTAAAAAAAATAAGTAGGCGTGTTAAACATTTTAAAATAATTAAAAGTATTAAAATGAATTATAAAATAAATAAGTAACGGTTTGTCCGTGATATTTTGGAAAAAGAGGGGTTTTAGTAATAAAAATAGAAAGTAACAATTTTTCGTTGAATTTTAAAATATAAAAGTAACGATTTGCCCGTGATATTTTTGAAAAAAGAGGGAGTTTAGTAAGAAAAATAGAAAATGTGACATGTTTTAGTTGAAAAAGGTAATTATCAATTAAAAGTATTAAAATAGATTTTAGAGTAAATATGTAAGGGTTTTCTCGTGATATATTTGAAAAATGAAGGATTTTAGCAAAGGAAATAGAAAAAGTAACATGTTTTAGCTGAAAAGTAAATTGCCCCTGATTTTTTTAAGAAAAAAATGGTAATATAATTTAATTGAAAGGGTAACTGATTATAATAATTAAATTAATAATTAAATAAGGCAAATATCGTATCAAAAAACATGTACAAAAAAACAGGTACCAAATCTTTCAATGTTTTGTCTTTGATAATATAGTATAGATAGGGAAATATATTCATAATATTAGTATTTTATGCTACTAAATGGAATAACCCGTGATATTTTTGAGATTTTAGTTAAGAGAAATATTAGTTAGAAAATATAAAAAAGAATATACGTTTTGAAAAAAAAAACTAATCGATTAGTCATTAATAATTATAATATTATTATTTTATTTTATTAAATAGAACTATTCGTGATATTTTTGGAAAATTAGAGGTTTTATTTAGAAAAAATAGAAAATTAGAAATTTTAGTTAGAAAATATAAAAAAGAATATACACTTTGGCTAAAAATGGGAATGAGTTATTTATTAGCAATTATAACCTTATTATGTTATTTTATTAAATGAAACTGCCTGTGATATTTTTGGAAAATGAGATGTTTTAGTTAGGAAAAATAGAAAAGATATTCTGTATACTAATTTTAATATTTTATCTAATAGTTCTCAATGATTTGATCAAAAATATTTAACGACTATGAATGGAGTGACCAGACTACAAAAACTTTCATGACCAGACTACAAAACTTTCAATGTTTCGTCTTTAATATAATAGTATTTAGTTAGAAAATATAAAAAAGAATATACACTTTGGCTAAAAATGGGAATGAGTTGTTTATTAGCAATTATAACCTTATTATGTTATTTTATTAAATGAAACTGCCTGTGATATTTTTGAAAAATGAGATGTTTTAGTTAGGAAAAATAGAAAAGATATTATGTATACTAATTTTAATATTTTATCTAATAGTTCTCAATGATTTGATAAAAAATATTTAACGACTATGAATGGAGTGACCAGACTACAAAAACTTTCATGACCAGACTACAAAACTTTCAATGTTTCGTCTTTAATATAATAGTATAGATTATCATTTTTAATTAGGACAAATGAACGAAAACCGAAAAACCAAAACTTTTAATGTTTCGGCTATTATATAATAGTATAGATAGATAGCTTAAAACCTATTTGTTAAGAAAAATAGGCATGTTAAAATAGGTGAACTTTTTTAAATAATTAAAAATATTAACATAGGTTTTAAAATTAATAACTAAAGGTTTGCCCGTGATATTTTTGGAAAATGAGATATTTTAGTAAGGAATAGAAAATGTGACATGTATTAGTTGAAAAAGGTGATTGTCCATGATTGTTAGAAATGAATACCACTTAGAAACTAGACAGAGGGGGGGTGAATGGATAGTTTTGAGATTTTTCGTTTCTTGAAACTAAATAAGCTGTATGTGATTATGCTTTGTAAAATGCGGAATGAAAATAAACAACACAAACAATCACTTTAATCTACTTTGTATTAAGCAAATTAAATACTACAGCTTTCCAGAATTTCACAACTGAATTTCTGGCTTCTAAACAAGAACAGTATGTATCTTGTTTTCTTACAGAGAAAGAGTGCTTAAGATAAAACTATGTGTATCTCTCTTTTCACTAACAATAGGGTGTGCATAATATATATAGACCTATACAAACTAGGCACACACCTATTTACACAGTTACCCCTAGCTGAAAGTCTAACTTGTCCTGCCATAAGAAGTTCACTGTGTCAGGAAGGACCACTTGCTTTTCGGAGTCTTTCCCGTTTCAGTAGCTGCTTGTCTCTTGTCTTTCTCTCCAAGTTTAGCTGTAGATTTGCCATCTGTTCTTTGGACCACCTTGCCAAAACAAATGCTTTAGTATTTGTCTCCTTTGAATTTTGGTTTTGTACCTTGATTTGTCTTGTTATAAACGGCTAAGTGTTGATATCGTGAACTCCAACATTTCCCTGACTTCACGATGTATCCTGAAAGGCATATGTCTAGGCCTATTTGTAAACACCGAGGATTCTACTCAACTTTAATTAAGATGTAATAAGTAAATAATAAAAATCAAATGTCACAGGAATCTCAGAAGATTATATCTGTCAAAGAATGAAGATTAAAGTCATCTACAGACTTGAAGTTATTCTACACTGGAAGAAGTTCATTTATTTGATCAAGCCTCAGTGAAGTATTCAAGAAAGTGGATCTATTTAAAGTGACAGAGGTTTCAGAAGTGTGAAGGGAAAAAGTACAGGTTACAGTCCTTGTTTAAATAAAAGGAGTAAAGAATCACAGCTTAAAGTCAAGTATGAAGAACAACCATTAAAGTTAGTCGCTCATGAACCAGACAGTACATGGAGTGTCAACGTCAGTCAGTGGAAGTTCGTCATCAATTTAAGTGGTTCTAAGAATTAGTTTAATTCTCTTTTAATATTATTCTATAAGATATTTAATTTAATCTATGAATTAATTCTTTCAGAATTAATTCATATATTAAATTAATCAATCTAGATCTTAAGTAATTTAATGTATAAATTAATTCTCCAGAATTAATTTATTTATGAAATTATTTGAGTTAGTTATTTAATTTATTTAATCAGTGAATTAATTCTAAATGAATTAATTCATTTGTTAAATCAATTAAAAGTAGAATGTATTAAATCAGTTTTAATCCTAATTCTTTTTAGTACTAGTAGTATTAACTGATTTATACTAATAGTACTATCAAGCTTAGTACTACCGAGAGTACTACCAATATAATTGGATAGTACTACCGATAGTACTACTAGGCTTAAAAAATAGTACTACCGAGTGTATATCTAAATGAAATGCAGTTTGTTTTGGCGCATGCAATTCATTCTATTGACTTGTTATAAATACAAGTACATGATCAAAAGAGGCAGGTGATTAGAATAAAAAAAAACACACAGAAGCAAAAACAAAGTATCATTTACTCTCTTCTGCATATTCAAGCGAACCAACTGCAAAGCTCAATTTAATTCTTGTAATAACTTCTAGCCATCAAAATTATATCCAATCCACTAGAATTCAATTACTTGTATTGCTTTGACAATCTAGCGGATCATAATCCCTAGAATTACTATCGAACTACTTTTTAGTATTCGATCTTTTTATTACAAATATAGATAAATTCATGTCAAATTTATTCTAGATTTGTTTTAACTAGGGCTGATCATTCGGTAATTCGGTAACCGAACCGAATTATAATTCGGTTACCGAATACCGAATAAGAAGAAAATCTATAACCGAATTAAGAACCGAAATAATTTCGGTTATTTACCGAACCGAATTAAATATTTCAGTTAAAACCGATTACCGAATTAAAAAACCGAAATGTTAACGGAAGTTACAGAACAGAATTCACTCAGAAGCTCAGCAAGCAAACATCTCCCAGGCCCAGGTTTAATACAAATAACAAGCTCAATAGCTAATACATAAATAAGAAAATTCTCCTAGCAACACACTGCACAGCAGTACTGGTACAACACACTGACACAGACAGTGACACAGTCACACAGGCCACAACCACACAGGCCACATCAGTAACTCAGCAAGCAACTCAGAAGTCAGAAATCCATTGAACTGCAAATTAATCTTTTCAATTAAAACGAAATCGAATCGAAAGAACTAAAATGAAAGGAAAGGAATCGATTCAATTATGAATTACCTTTGATTCTTTGCAGTTAAAAAAGGAAATGAATCGCCGTCGCCGAATCGAGATTCGAGAGAGACGGCGGCCGGCGGCCGGCGGGCTGTGCGCCTGTGCAGTGCGAGAGACGGAGAGAGATGCTGTAATTGTAATTGACTAATTGTAAAACCTAAAACTAAGAAAGAAGTAAAGTAAATATTAAATAATCTTATTAGTATTACTTATATAAATATAATATTATATATTATATATTATATATAATTCGGTTAATTCGGTAATTTCGGTAATTCGGTAAAAAACCCGAAAAAACCGAAAAACCGAATAAGCCATATTTCTATAACCGAATTGAAACCGAATTATTTCGGTTCGGTTAACCAAACCGAATTATTTCGGTTATTTCGGTTCGGTATTCGGTTAACCGAACCGAATGCTCAGCCCTAGTTTTAACAAGAACCTTGTAATCTGTGCACTGAATTGTAACACCCCTCAAGTTTAATAGAGTTTCTATTTAACTTGAATATTGTTTCAGTTTTTATTCCGCACTAATTTGTTCTAAACAGTTAAATCTTTTAAAGGACAAATTCGATAAAACGGTATAGTTTGTATTCAACCCCCCCTTCTACAAACTTATCAGGACCTAACAATTGGCATCAGAGCCTTTTGATTGATATACAAATCAAAGATCCAATTGTTTTGAGATTTTTCTTAAACTCTGATTTTTTTATTATTACTAAAAATCTCAAAAGATGTCTACTACACAGAAAGTGGGTACAGTCAAAATCCCAATGTTCAACAAGGAGCATTATCCAATGTGGAAGAAGAAAATGCTCCTATTTCTTAAAGTTGCTAATCCTAAATACATTGATGTGCTGAATAACGGTCCCAAACTCCCTATGATTATTGAGGGAGAGTTAATAGAGAATAATGTTGTTACTAGGGCTGCTAGAATGTACCCTAAAGATCCCAAGGAGTACACTCCTGATGAGAAAGAGGATGTTACCTTGGATTCCTGTCTTCAGTTGATCCTTATTGATTATCTTGATCCTATCATGCATAATCATGTCCTAAATTGTGATACTGCTAAACACATTTGGGGAACCATAGAGATAATCAATGAGGGGACAGAGGAAGTTAGGGAGAATATGCTGGAAATTCTCACCTCTCAATATGAGCATTTCAGATCAAACCCTGGTGAAGGTATCTCTCAGGTTTTTGAGAGATACAACAAATTAATCAATGATCTGAATCTCAATGGGAAGCACAACACCAACAAGGAGATTAACAAGAAGTTCCTTCTTACACTTCCACCTCATTTGGAGCACAAAATTTCTGCCATTAGAGAAGCAAGAGATATGAATGAGATTGCTTTGGAGAGATTGTATGGTGTTCTGAAGACCTATGAGCTGGAGCAGATTCAACAAAGGGAGCTGTATGGAACTGGGAAGATTGTTAGTACTTCTACTGCACTGGCTGCTGAAGTCCCACAGAAACTGGAAGTGAAGGCTGTTCAACCTTCCAGTTCTAACATGAATGTTATTGATGCTGAATATGGATTAACATCCATTGATCAATCTGGTGGTGACTTCTATTCTCTAGAAGAACTTGATCAGCTGGAGGATGGTGATTTGGCTTTGATAGTCAGGAAGTTTAGATTCAAGAGGAATCCCAATCTTAAGTTCAGACCCAGATTTCAGAGAGGTGGATCTTCCTCTTCAAGTGGCACAAGGGGTGGCAACAAAACTGGAACTGTGGAAAGGAGCACAATCAGATGCTACAATTGCAATGAGTTGGGTCACTTTGCTACTGAATGCAGAAAGCCAAAGCAAGTGACTAGAAACACATTTGATTCTAGCAAGAAGAACAAGATTGGGAAAGCCTATGTTGCTGAGGGAAAGAGTTGGGATGACACTGACAGTGATGAAGAAGCAGGTGAGATTGGGAACCTTGCTTTAGTGGCTAAAGAGGCAAGCACTTCATCTGGATACATGTCAGAGGTAAAGTTTACTGATACTGAAATGATTCGTCATCTTGGTGGCACCTTAGAATGTGCACGCACTGAAAATGATTGAATAATTCTTTTAAACACAAATCTTGAAAATGAGATAAAAGAATTAAAACTAGTGCATATTAATCAAGATGAACTCACTAAGAATGTAGCAGTTCTTGAGAATAGGGTTAAATTGTATCAACAACTGGAAACCATTCTCAAAGATCAGATTAGTGAGCTTAAGATCAAAGCTAATGCCTATTACAACTCTTGTAAGACGGCTAAAGAAATTTTTAATAAACAAGCTATTGGTAATCATGTCAGTATTGGTTATGATTATAATGAGGCCATTGGATTGCTTGGAATTAATTCCCCTTGTAGAGTCAGATCTGAAGGAAGGGGTGTTCCATATGTGCTTAAGGGTATTGAAACACCCTTCTGTAAGGAGTCCGAGGCAGATCCTCTGAATGAATACTCTATCATCATTGCTGAGGAGATTCGTGAAGAAGATATTGCTTTGGAAGTTGCACAGTCCAAAAAGTGTATATCTGATATACCAGTCAAAGTTGCTTCAACTAAAAAGACTAAATCAGATATCTATAAGTTGGATCAAAACAACTGTAAAACTAACATGCCTGCTGTTAATTCTTCTCATAAAGCATGTGGTGTGAGTAATTGCATGTCTTGTGCTTTTAATGTTATGTATGCTTTCTTTAATAAAAAGCATGTATCTAGTGATAAGACTGCTCAACGTCAACATGTTAATAATAAGAAGCATGTTAAAGCAAAGACTACTAGTCCTCCTCAGACTAGAGTGGATTCATTTATCCCTAAGCCTACTCAGAAATGTGTTAAGGCTGGCTATAAATGGAAACACTCTTATGTGAAAGAGGTTGAAGTAGTTTTAGCTAAAAATGTTGTTTTGCCTGACAAAGGCCAGTTCTTTAAGTATGCCGGACCCAATCAATTTTGGGCTCCGAGGAAGGACTAATCAATCTGATATTACAGGGAGTTAAACAGGTAAACCGTGTTATGTGGATTCTTGACAGTGGCTGTTCAAGGCATATGACCGGAGATAGAGCCCTGCTATCAGATGTGGTTGTGAAAGCTCGCCCAGTAGTTACCTTTGGAGATAACAGCAAGGGTATTACGAAAGGATATGGCTGTTTGAAGTACGGAAATGTTATCATTGAAGATGTTTCATTTGTGGAAGGTCTGACGTTCAATCTTCTCAGCATCAGTCAGTTCTGTGACAGAGGATATGTTGTTTCCTTTGAAAGAGAGAAGTGTCAGATCCTTCACAAGAAGAATGGAAAGCCTGCTCTTCAAGGAGTAAGGAAAGGTGACTTGTTCATAGCTGATCTGAACTCGGGATTCAAAGATGAAGTTAATTGTTTTTATGCTAAAGCTTCATCAGATGATAGTTGGCTATGGCACAAGAAGATGTCTCACCTTAACTTCAAAACCATGAACTCCTTGGTCAAGAGAGAATTGGTTAGAGGTTTGCCTCAGATGGAATTTACACAGAAAGGACTGTGTGAGGCATGTCAGAAAGGAAAGTCAAAGAAAGCTTCTCACAAGGGCACTGACACATCATCAATAACTGAACCACTTCAGCTACTACACATGGATTTGTTTAGTCCAGTTAATGTGATGTCCATGTCAAAGAAACAATATGCACTTGTGATTGTTGATGACTTTTCAAAATATACATGGGTTTTATTCCTACATTCCAAGGATGAGACCCCATACCTGGTGATTGGCCACATAAAGTTGATTGAGCTGGATTCTAGATTCCCTGTTAGAGCCATAAGGTCAGATAATGGTACTGAATTCAATAATGCCATTCTAAATGACTTTTGTGCTGATAAAGGAATAACAAGACAGTATTCTGCCCCTAGAACTCCTCAACAAAATGGAGTAGTGGAAAGAAATAATCGTACATTGATTGAAGAAGCTAGGACTATGCTAAGTGAGTCCAAACTTCCAACGTACTTTTGGGCTGAAGCAGCGAATACAGCTTGTTATACTCAGAATCGAACTTTAATCAACAAGGACTTAATGAAGACTCCTTATGAGATCATGAACAACAAGAAACCAACTGTCAAGTACTTTCATGTATTTGGAGCAAAATGCTTTGTGCTTATAGATGACAATGTGAAACGTGGCAAGTTTGATGCAAAGGCACAAGAAGCTATTTTTGTTGGTTACTCCAGAAGATCTTACAGGGTCTACTTGGTTGGCAGTCACACAGTAAAGGAAAGTGTCAATGTTACTTTTGATGACACTAAGTTCCTGTTAGGAATATGTTGTTCTTGATGATAATTGTAAAAACACTTAGTAGATTTTGTATTAAGTTATTTTGTAACTGTCAACGAAATGGCATGCTTTGCAGTGTTTCGTTGACAGGAAGCTCATCAACGAAATGAGTGATGTAGCAATTGCACTGTACAATACTTCATAGTTTGATATGCAGTTTGTTGTGAGTACTAGATAGGTTTTCTAAGTCATGTTGACTAAATGGTTAGATAGGCAAAATAGGTTGGTTAATTGTAAATATATTGTGCCTTGTAATTTTGCCTAAGTGAAGACATGTCAACGGAATGAAGATTACTCTATCAACGAAACAAGGAAGCTCATCAACGAAACAAGGAATAAAGCTATCAACGAAACACATCTCCACAACATCAACGAAACACTATTACTTTTTGAATAGTTGACAAAGTGATAGTGACAGTTTACTGAACAGATCTAAAGGAGATATGGAAGTGTACTTTACATTGGAAGCCATCTAAATGGTTACTGGAATTATGGAAACATTCCAATTTCCAATAAGGCTCTTGGGAATGATCATTATAAGCATTAAGACAAAAGCAAGGATCTCCAAGGACCATTGGACAAAAGGAATGAAAAGCAAGCTACTAATGGTTACTACTATTGTTCTTTAGTTTAGCCAAAACGTAGAGTTGTAAACTTGGGTATATATAACCAAGTGCAGCAGTTACTTTAAAAAGAAAGAGAAGAAAAACAAATAGTTTGTATTAGCTATCTTTGAGAGCATTCTTCTCTACAAACTTGTAACTGAGCAGCTGTGTACATTTGTATCACAGATTATTTCCGCAATAAAAACACTTCAGTTGGATCATCAAACAATCCAACTGAATTATTTATATCTTGTGTTTTTATTTATTCAGTTCAGTTTAATTTCTTAAAGTGTTTTTAAGTTTAAGAAAATATCAAGAATTGTATTCAACCCCCCCTTCTACAATTCTGTTAGGTCATTTGGGATTAACAATTGGTATCAAAGCAAGCTTCTAACATACAAGAAGTTTAAAGATCAAGACCAAAACAGAAACCATGGTGAAGAAGGATGCAGGTGTGAAGATACCAGTTCTTGATAAGGACAATTACTTTCACTGGAAAGTAAAGATGCATTTACATCTCATGTCTATGGATGAGAGATATGTAGACTGCATTGAGAAAGGTCCACACGTTCCCATGAAGTTTGCATCTAGAGTTGGAGTGCCAGATGATGCTTCTGACGTAGAAATTCCAAAACTTGTCTCAGAATGGACTATTGAAGATCTTGCAGAAATCCATAAAGATAAGAGAACCATGAACATTCTGTTTAATGGTTTGGAGCAAGAGATGTTTGATAATGTCATAAACCGTACTACCTCCAAAGAAGTATGGGACACTGTCAGAACACTATGTGAAGGAACTGAGCAAGTAAGGGAGAACAAAATGCAACTCCTTATACAACAATATGAGCACTTTCACTTTAAAGCTGGTGAAACCCTAAATGACACGTTTAGTAGGTTTCAAAAGCTTCTGAATGGATTAAAGTTGTATGGGAGAATCTACCAAACTAAGGACTCAAACCTTAAATTTCTAAGAGCTCTTCCAAAAGAATGGAAGCCTATGACTGTTTCTCTAAGAAACACTCAAGAGTACAAAGATTACACTCTTGAAAGGCTGTATGGAACATTGAAGACTTATGAGCTGGAAATGGAGCAAGATGAGGAAATTGAAAAGGTACAGAAGAAGGGTGGATCCATTGCATTGATTGCATCTGTGAACCAACTGGAAGATGACACTGAAGAAGCTGCAAAGGCCACAACTAGTCGAGCTAGTTGTAGAAGTGATGTCAGCAAGGGTAAAGGTAAGATGACAGAAGAAGAAGAACCAGAACCAGCCAACTTGGATGACTTAGATGAGATTGATGAACACATTGCTTTTCTGTCTAGAAAATTCTCTAAGTTCAAGTTCAAGAGAAACTCAGAAGCAAGGCCACCAAGGAGAGACTTTCAACCTAACAAAAGTAACTGGATTGAAAAGTCTAAATCTAAATGTTTCAATTGTGGAATGCTTGGTCACTTTGCTGGAGACTGCAGAAAGCCCAAGATTGAGAAGAGCAACAGGAAATTTGAGCCTGTTGATTATAAAAAGAAATACTTCGAACTTCTCAAGCAAAAGGAAAAGGCTTTCATGACTCAGGAGTATGATTGGGCTGGTAATGGTGAAGATTCTGATGATGATGTTGAATATGTCAACTTGGCTCTTATGGCTAACAATCATGAGCAGGAAGCAAGCTCCTCAAGCAACCAGGTAACAATTACTAATCTTTCTGAGCTTTCTAAAGAGGAATGCGATAGTGCAGTAAATGAAATGTCTACTGTATTATATAATTTGCGTGTTACTCTTAAATCACTTACCAAAGAGAATTCAAGAATTAAAGAGACTAATTTGCTCTTAAGTGATAGGAATGCAATGTTAGAAGCACAGCTCATTGAATTTGAGAAAATGAGATGTGTTAGTAGGGATGCTAAGAAGGAACTTGAGAACGTGTTACAAAGGGAAGAAATTCTTAAGACACAACTAGAAATAGAACAGAGTGTGATTGCTAAATGGAAAGATGCCAGGAATGTTGCTACCAACATCATTAATGTTCAAGGTATGGAATCCTTCTGTGAGCAATCATGGAAAAAGAACAAAGAGAAGCTAGGGTGTGTTGGTGAAACCTTAGAATCAGAAACAGAGTCAACAAACAACAATGATCATTTGTTGGAGGTTGATATGTCAACGAAATGCAATGTTTCGTTGACACATGAACCATCAACCGATCAGGCTGTTTCGTTGACAGACAAAAGAAAAGAGAAACTCACTAGACTTAATGACAAGTATGGTCCTGTCACCAAGAACTTTGTTCAAGGTGAGTCTAGTAATTCAAAGAAAGTTGAGAAGCCTGTTGAGAGAGCTAATGTAGGTCACTTGTCTAACAAGCAATTGAAAGACAGGGTAGAGAAAGTTCAAGATAAGGCTAAGGGAAATAAAAAGAATAACAGGAATGGCAAAGTAGGAATTAACAAACACAACAATTACACACCTGATAAATATGCTCCTAGAAAGACATGTGTCAATTGTGGAAGTGTTAATCATCTATCTACTAACTGCAAATCTGTTAAGAAAACTGCTAATGTGAAAATTCCCAAGCCTGCAATGAATAATCTTATGCCTACAATGCCTGTTATGCCTAACATGTTTGCTCCATATGCACAATTTCAAAATCCATATGCCAGCATGCCATTTGTGTCTAATCCATACATGAATATGTTAAATGTGCCACAAATGCCATGGAATATGAATAACATGTTCGTTCCTCCAATCATGCATGCTGTGAATGAAAATGTGAGCAATCCTCAGAAATCAACACCAAGGATAAAGATTGATTTAAATCAATCTGAGCCCAAGGTGAAAAATGATGTAAAAAGAAAAGCAAAGGCTAACAAAACAGGACCCAAGGAAACTTGGGTACCAAAATCAACTTGATTTGGTTTCATTGTGTGCAGGGAGACAAAAGGAATCTTTGGTACTTGGATAGTGGTTGTTCAAGACACATGACTGGTGATTCTACCCTGCTCACAGAGTTTCAGGAAAGAGCTGGCCCTTGTATTGCTTTTGGAGATGACAGCAAAGGCTACACAAAGGGATATGACTTGATTTCAAAAGAGAATGTCATCATAGATGAGGTTGCATTGGTGGATGGTCTTAAGCACAATTTGCTTAGTATCAGTCAACTTTGTGACAAAGGATTTTTAGTTACTTTTTCAAAAGAAGCCTGTGTTGTTTCTAAAGGAGGAAACAACAATGTGGTAATGACTGGATTCAGAAGAGGGAATGTGTACATTGCTGACTTTAGTAGCACAAGTCCAGACACCATCACTTGTCTTTTCAGCAAAGCAAGCAAGGATGAAAGTTGGCTATGGCACAAGAAATTATCTCATCTGAATTTCAAGGTTATGAATGATTTGGTAAGGAAGGATCTTGCTAGAGGAATTCCACAGGTGGAGTTTTCCAAGGATGGTTTGTGTGATGCCTGTCAAAAAGGGAAACAAAAGAAGGCATCATTCAAAAGCAAGACAGAGTCATCAATTGTCCATCAGCTTGAGTTACTTCATATGGATCTGTTTGGCCCTGTAAATGTCATGTCTATTTCAAAGAAGAAATATTGTCTTGTGATTGTTGATGATTTTTCTAGATTTACTTGGACCTTCTTTTTACATTCTAAAGATGAGGCAAGTGAAATCATTATCAATCACATCAAGATAGTAAACAATCATCCTGACTTGAAAGTAAGAAGGATCAGGAGTGACAATGGGACAGAATTCAAGAATTCAAGCATGAAGATGTTCTGTGAAGAAAATGGTATTATGCATGAGTTTTCAGCAGCAAGGACACCACAGCAAAATGGTGTAGTTGAAAGGAAAAACAGAACACTTATTGAAGCTGCCAGGACAATGCTAGATGAATCAAAGTTACCAACTTATTTTTGGGCTGAGGCAGTTAACACAGCTTGCTTCACTCAGAATATTTCTTTGATTAATCAGGCCAAGGGAATGACCCCTTATCAACTACTCAAAAGAAAGAAGCCACTATTGGATTTTCTTCATCTCTTTGGATGCAAGTGCTTTGCTCTGAGAAATCAAGCTGAGCATTTGGGGAAATTTGAAGCAAAGGCAGATGAAGCAATATTTGTGGGATATGCAGCAGGGAAAGCTTACAGAGTCTATAATCTCAGAACCAACATTGTTATGGAATCTGTACATGTTGTTTTTGATGATCTCAAAATTCAAGGTCTCTGTGATGAAGGTTTCCATGAAAGTCTCTCTTTTGAGAATGAGGAAGGAGATCGAATGAATCATGTTAAGACTACTGAGAAACAGCCTAAAGTTGTTGTATCTAGCACAGATGAGAGCAGCAGTGAAGATGAAATTGCTGCATTAAGATTGAAAAGAATAGCTGCTAGTAGACCAAATGGTCATTTCGTTGACAGTCAAGATGGTGGTTTCGTTGACAGTCAAAATGAGCGTTTCGTTGACAGCCAAAACAGTCATACCGTTGAAGGTCATAGAAATGTCTCAAGAAGTGATCATTTAGGGACAACAAACTCAGGGGGAGTTTCTCAAGGACAAATATCCAATCAAGGCAATCATGATCATGAAGCTACCTCGTCTAGAGCAAATCTACCTCCCTCAAGAAAATGGACTAAAGATCATCCCTTTGAACTTATTATAGGTGATGTTTCTTCAAAAGTCCAAACTAGAAGAGCAACTCAAGAAGAATGTCTATATAGCAGCTTTCTGTCTCAAGATGAGCCAAAGAAAGTTGAGGATGCACTTCTAGATCCAGATTGGGTTTTGGCTATGCAAGAAGAGCTAAACCAATTTGAAAGGAACAATGTTTGGAAGCTGGTGCCCAAGCCTAAGGACAGGAGTGTAATAGGCACAAAATGGGTGTTCAGAAACAAGATGGATGAAAATGGCATAGTCACAAGGAACAAAGCAAGACTAGTTGCAAAAGGCTACTCACAGGAAGAAGGAATTGATTTTGATGAAACATTTGCTCCTGTTGCAAGACTAGAAGCAATAAGGATTTTCCTAGCCTATGCAGCCCATGCCAATTTCAAAGTCTATCAAATGGATGTGAAAAGTGCTTTTCTGAATGGGGAATTGGAAGAGGAGGTCTATGTAAGTCAACCTCCTGGTTTTGAAGATGATGATTTTCCAGAATATGTATACTTCCTCCTCAAAGCACTCTATGGTTTGAAACAAGCACCTAGAGCCTGGTATGACACACTCTCACAGTTTCTTCTTGAGAATCACTTCACTAGAGGTACTGTAGATAAAACTCTTTTTCACAGGATTGTGAATGGCTCTACTATACTTGTTCAAATTTATGTAGATGACATAATCTTTGGGTCTACAGATGTGAAACTTTGTCAAAAGTTTGCCAAGCTTATGCAAAGTAAATATGAAATGAGCATGATGGGAGAATTAGCTTACTTTCTTGGTCTTCAAGTGAAGCAAGTTAATGAAGGCATTTTCATTAGTCAAACAAAATATATTCATGATTTATTAAAGAAATTTAACTTAATGGAATGCTCTCCTGCCAAAACTCCCATGCCCACTGCCACCAAACTTGAATTGAATACTAAGGAAAAATCTGTGGACATTTCAAGTTACAGAGGCATGGTAGGCTCACTTTTGTATTTAACAGCTAGTAGACCTGATATTATGTTTGCTACATGTCTATGTGCTAGATTTCAGGCTGATCCTAGGGAATCCCATTTAGTTGCTATTAAAAGGATTTTCAGATATCTCAAGGGAACACCAAACCTTGGCATTTGGTATACTAGAGAATCTGGTTTTGAACTAATTGGTTATTCAGATGCAGATTATGCAGGATGTAAAATTGACAGGAAAAGCACAACAGGCACCTGTCAATTCTTAGGAAACAAGCTTGTGTCATGGTTCAGCAAGAAACAAAACTCAGTTTCCACCTCCACAGCTGAGGCTGAGTATATTGCAGCTGGAAGTTGTTGTGCACAGATTTTATGGATGAAAAATCAATTACTTGATTATGGATTAAGAGTTGAGAAAATTCCTATTTTCTGTGACAACACTAGTGCCATTGCCATTACTGAGAATCCAGTGCAGCATTCAAGAACCAAGCACATTGACATCAAGTACCATTTCATTAGAGAACATGTTATGAATGGTACTGTGGAGTTACATTTTGTTCCAAGTGAACAACAACTTGCAGACATCTTTACCAAGCCACTTGATGAATCAACATTCTCAAGATTAGTAAGTGAGCTAGGTATGCTAAATTTCTCTTAATTATTTTTGAGATATTTGCAAGTCATAATGCAGCCAGAAATTTGCTATGATTTTCTGTGATTTAATTTTCTCAGGAAAAAGTAAAATTTTGTCTAAGTCAAAATAACTATGCCAACGAAACAAACCATTTCGTTGACAATCTTAGCATTTTTCTGGGTGTTTCGTTGATAGCTCTTTTATGTCAACGAAACACAGCTGTATCAACGAAACAGACGGGACTTTATACGCCCAATTCTGATTCGTTGATTTAGCGCTTTTAATCTGAACCGTTGAAAACTGACACGTCTTTTACCACGATCTATGCATACATCCCTGTAAGTATAAATCATGGTAATACTTTAAAAGTAACGGTTATATTTTTAAGCCAATCCAGTAATTTACTTTTATTATTGGACTCATTTTCTGAGAATTTTTGGGGGAGTATTTAAGAAATTCTATTTTCTTTAATTCTTTTTTACCTGCTCTCAAAAATTCCAAAGGCTTTTCTCTCTCTTTCTCTCTCTAACAAGCAACTCAGTTCGAAGTTTTATCTCACTCAACAATGGCACCCATAGTCAAGCTTATGTCTGCTGGAGGGTTCATCTATGAGAAGAACAACTCCATCCCTTTTATTGCAAAGGAAAACCCGAACAGACTTTTCTTCAAAATGATGGATTTCATGAAGAATTGCAAGTTGAGCTATGCAATGTTCCACTCTACACCAATCTACAATGAAATAATTGAGGAAATTTGGACCTCATGTGAATATAGTGGAACAAATTGCACTCTGCAATTCACTCTCCAAGGTAATGAGTACATAGTTAATTCTGATGTTTTGCAAGCATGTTTACAAATTCCTGATAATAACTGTGATGCTTTGCCTACTAACACTGAAATAACTACCATGCTAAATTCTATAAACTACTCTTTGCCTACTGATAATCTGGGTAGAATAATTAGGAGAGGTTTGGTTAGGGAATACAGTTATTTAGCTGATGCATTCATTAAGGTCTTTTCTGGAAAGATTAGTAATTTTGATGCATTAACTAACTCTATGTTAATTCTCCTAACCATGCTTCTAAATGATAGATATTACAACTTTAGCACCCAACTTATTTATGAAATTGGTGCTAAGTTGGGTGATAAGGCAAATAGGAAGAAAAATATCTATTATGCAAGGTTTCTGATGATGCTGGCTAATCATGTTAGTCCAGCACCATTAGTTATCTCTAACCCTAATGCCAGGTTTGAGTGCTTTGTACAAGGAAAGAGAGTATTGACGGACATACTGAGGCTGAACTACAATGGTGATGTTCCAGTGGTGTATCTGCCAATCATTGAGGTAATTACTACTATCCCTGTTAGTATAGCTGTTACTTCTATTGTCTCCTCCAACCTTGTTGCTATGGAGTCTGTAGCTGTGACCCAACAGGCTCCTGCCCCAGCAACTAAATCAAAATCAAAGAAATCCTCCAAGCCAACCTCAGGTGCTTCTCAAAAGGCACCTGTTGTAAAAACTACCACACAACCTAAGGGGAGTGAGTCTGGAGTTGTGAGAGGTGAGGGAAGGGGTGAAAATCAAAGAAACCCCAAGAATAAGGAAGGTGAGGTAAGTGTTTCCCAGCCTAGCCCCATTGTGTCTTCCCAACAAGGCACAATGAGTAAAATGGATTTAAACACAAGTCTAATTGCATCCTCCCAAAAGGATGTGATTATTGAAACAAGCTCTCCACCTAGAGCATAGTCCAAAAGGGTAAGGGACACTTCAAGCCCACAGTCTACATTTTCCCAATACCAAAGGAGAGTGAAGCAAAAGACCAAGGGTTCACAGGGTGCACACACACTGGAAGCAACACTTCCAGTTTCTCAAATTCAGTTTGATGTAACCCCTATATTACTCTGGGGTTACAGTCCCACTCTCTAAACATTAATCTTGATTTATCTCCATCCAATTCACCAACTCAATCTTTAGATGTGGACATGATCCATACATCTTTTCCTGATTCTCCAACTCTAATCTTGGAGAAGCCCCACTCTGAAGCTGATGGTCATCACTTATTAAGTGATTTGTTGGGCCATCAACCAAGTTTTTCTGAAACTGCAAGAGAATCTGTGGACCCCAATCTCAAATCAATCACCACAGATTCTACTGTAATTTCACTTTCTCAAAATGCTTTATTGACTTCATCAACGAAACAGCCTCTTTCGTTGACAAGTGTTTCTCCATCAACGGTACCTATACCGTTGACAGTTCAAACTACCATTTCGTTGATAGGTCATTCTACACCTTTTACTGAAAATCAAGTTGTTTCCACAACTAGTGTAGATGACCTGGTGGTAGTTGAGACACTTTTAGGTTTGAAAGGGAGTGAAATTGAGAGGCTGGCTTGCAGCCAGGCAAAAGGAGAGAATGAGAGTGAGAGGCTGGCTATTTCTTCCAGCCAGGCAAAAGGAGAGATTGAGAGTACCACCTTAGTAGGTGAAGGTGAGGGTGTGAGAGGTGTGAGCCATGGGGAGCCCATGATGCAAGAAAAGAGTGGAGAGAGAGAAGGGACTACAGGAGCAATAAGGGTGGAAGCAGCCATTGCAAATGAGTTAATGGAGGTCAGTGAGGGAGAAAGGGAACTTACTTTCCAAGAGCATTATCAACAAACTCTGGATAGTATTTCCCTGGATCCTGAGACCTTTACTCATCCTGTGCCAGCCTATCAAGTTATGGCTCAACAGGGCAATGTGGAGGCAGAAAGGTCACTCAACTTAATTCATACTACTGCATCAATGCAAAGAGCAAAGGATGCCTTGACCAATCTACCTCCAGGAGCTGCAGCAAGTGGAGACTTTGAGTTTTCTGATGATGAGGACAGCTATGGTGATAATCTACAGGTGGCCACCACTTCACAGACTGGGACTTCTGTGGTGCCTCCTACACCAGGCTGGCTTTCTCAGGGTATGCATGGAAGAGTCACTCTAGATGCTGCTATCTCAAGGCAGTACAATGAGGCCTATCTAGCTCATGAGTCTGCAAATGCAAGGGACAAGAAATTCTACAAGGCCATCATGGATTCTCTGGAAATTCAAAGGCTACAAATGATGCAGACAAGGATTGAGGCTACAGAAATCAAGGACTCCATTAGCAATCTCAGGGATGCTAACTACAGGATGCTGGATGAAAAGCTCCCTCTTCTCACTGTGTCCAAGATGACCAGGTTTTTCTCTAAGGAACCTGAGGTGGCTACATCCTTGAAAACTCTCTCTACAAGAGTGGACAAGGTGGAAGCTACACTTTCTCAAATGCAGAAGGAACAGGAGAAGCAAACTCAGCTACTCACTCAGCTAGTGGCAGCTCAAGGACTCCCAGTCATCTCTCTTGATGCTAACAAAAAGGGGGAGAAATCTAAGGAGCTAAACATTCAAATCACAAAGGTGTTGGTCCCAGCCATTTCACTGCCACAGGAGCCACTAGCAATGGGGGAGTTTGGAAAGAAGAAGAAGGATAGTATTGACCTGATCCAGGAAGCTTCTATGAGGATGAAACTTGCAGAACAAATCAAAGATCACTGGTCCAACATAGAAGCAAGGTTCAAGAACATTACTGAATCTTCAAAGACAGATCAGCCATCAACAAATGCAATGGTGATTGTACAAATGGAGCCACAGTTCAAGAGCTCTTATGCTATAGAGCCCCTTCAGCATGGAATCCTTCAAGATTCAAGAAATGAGAAGGGTCAATCTTCATGCTTTAAGAATGTGGATGCAAGAGGGATGTCTCCAATATCACCTGCCAAACCCAAAGGCAAGAACATTGAAAGGATATTTTATCCTGCTCCAAAGCCAGATGAGTTCAAAGTCCTAGGGAAGCTGATCATTGAGAGCAAGGAAAGCAATCATCCAAGCATAAGGAATCAAAGGGCCATCATCTACAGGGACAACAAGGAAATCTGCATTTGGGTTGGTCACCCAAATTTTGCAAAGGCCAAGGCTGAAGAATCTGAAAGGGCAGCAATGCAAGCATTGGCAGTTGCTCAAGCACTTGAAGATGAAGAGACCTTTCAGGAAGAAAAAGCCAAGGATGGAGCTAATGAAGCTGAACCAGCAAGGAAAAGTGTAAGGCAACCAAAGGCTAGAGCTAAGAGGAATCTGAACTTTGAAAAAGAGGACTCTCTGGACACTGCTCAAGCCCCTTCCACAACAAGTGCACATCAAATTCCTATTGATCTACCTATTGGAGGAAAGTTGGCCTGTGACCCTGCACACCCTGTCAACTTTCATGATCAACCAATCATGCCAAATGAGGAGCCTATTGAATTTGATGAAGCCTATTTTCCAAAGTTCCTATTTGAAAAGGAACAACCAATGAAGACAAAGAAAAGGGCTGTCAAGGCAAAGCCAGTATTTGTGAGGAAGCCACAATCTCAGAAACCCCCTACAAATCCAGAGGACTGCATGTACATTGCTGACATCAGGGAAGAATCCAGCTTACATCTTGATTTAGACAACCTGGTGGAAGTAAGGGGCATTGCAGCTTCTCAAAAGTTACCTGAAAGATTGGTTTTCACATACAAGGGTGGTAGAGAACAAATATGGCCTCTCTACAGAATTTTAGGAGAAGACTACCAAACACTACTCACAGTGTTTAGATGCTTGAAGAAAGACTTTGGCTTCACCAAAACAGCCAAGTCTGAGGTGGTCTCCAAGATATGTCAAATAAAGGCTAGCTGGAACAAGCCTGAGGCTCTTCCCAGGATGCTAAGAGTGCCCTCAACAGGAAAGAAGATCCATCTTCAACCTTACTGGATGATGGAATTTAAGGACAAGGACAACTGCAGAAGGTTCTTCAGGATGGAAGACCAGCTGGATAAGGCATCTAATCAAACTCTAAGGTTCATGCAATCCAAGCTTGGTGATCAAGATGAAGAAGAGAAGATCTTTTACAGAAGGCTACAGGTCCAGATTGAGGAGAACAACTCTAGGAGAGGGAAGAAGACTATGCCTCAAAGAAGACCAAGATGAATCATTTGCTCAGTCTAGAGGAGCACATTTGGGCATTAGTCTTGTAAGTCTTGTTTTATGTCTAAAACTTTATGAAGCTCAATGCAATTTTTACTTTTATCATGGGTAATATGTCTGAGTGTTTTTGTTATCATCAAGGCTCTTGATTTATGGCTGTTATTCTATCAGTCATAAATTGGGGGAGATTGTTAGGAATATGTTGTTCTTGATGATAATTGTAAAAACACTTAGTAGATTTTGTATTAAGTTATTTTGTAACTGTCAACGAAATGGCATGCTTTGCAGTGTTTCGTTGACAGGAAGCTCATCAACGAAATGAGTGATGTAGCAATTGCACTGTACAATACTTCATAGTTTGATATGCAGTTTGTTGTGAGTACTAGATAGGTTTTCTAAGTCATGTTGACTAAATGGTTAGATAGGCAAAATAGGTTGGTTAATTGTAAATATATTGTGCCTTGTAATTTTGCCTAAGTGAAGACATGTCAACGGAATGAAGATTACTCTATCAACGAAACAAGGAAGCTCATCAACGAAACAAGGAATAAAGCTATCAACGAAACACATCTCCACAACATCAACGAAACACTATTACTTTTTGAATAGTTGACAAAGTGATAGTGACAGTTTACTGAACAGATCTAAAGGAGATATGGAAGTGTACTTTACATTGGAAGCCATCTAAATGGTTACTGGAATTGTGGAAACATTCCAATTTCCAATAAGGCTCTTGGGAATGATCATTATAAGCATAAAGACAAAAGCAAGGATCTCCAAGGACCATTGGACAAAAGGAATGAAAAGCAAGCTACTAATGGTTACTACTATTGTTCTTTAGTTTAGCCAAAACGTAGAGTTGTAAACTTGGGTATATATAACCAAGTGCAGCAGTTACTTTAAAAAGAAAGAGAAGAAAAACAAATAGTTTGTATTAGCTATCTTTGAGAGCATTCTTCTCTACAAACTTGTAACTGAGCAGCTGTGTACATTTGTATCACAGATTATTTCCGCAATAAAAACACTTCAGTTGGATCATCAAACAATCCAACTGAATTATTTATATCTTGTGTTTTTATTTATTCAGTTCAGTTTAATTTCTTAAAGTGTTTTTAAGTTTAAGAAAATATCAAGAATTGTATTCAACCCCCCCTTCTACAATTCCGTTAGGTCATTTGGGATTAACAGTTCCCCAATATCCAAAAAGAAGACTCATCTGAAAAGCTGAAGTTTGATAACTTGCCAGACTCAGAATCAGATGATGGAGCCCCACCTGAAGTTATTGCTGGTGATGATAATAACAATGATGATAATGATCATGGTGATGGTGGTGGAAACACTGGTAACAATGGAGATACCACCAACACTGGAGAAGAATCATCAAGGCAATCTAGCAACAACTCAGGGGGAGCAAATGAAGGATCAACTAGTCACTCACAACATCAAAGTGAATTTCAAGGCGAATCATCAAGATCAAATCTTCCAAGACAGATTGTATGGAATAGAGCTCATCCTTTTGAGCTGATCATTGGTGATCCAGGTGTTGGAGTTAAAACTAGAAGTGCAACTCAGAATGAATGTCATTATTCAGCATTTCTATCTGAAATGGAACCAAAGAAAACTGAAGAAGCACTGACTGATCCAGATTGGGTGATTGCTATGCAAGATGAACTCAATCAGTTTGAACAACAGCAAGTCTGGAAACTGGTACCCAGGCCAAAGAACAAGAAAGTAGTTGGTACAAGATGGGTATACAGGAACAAGCTAGATGAGGATGGCATTGTAACAAGAAACAAGGCAAGACTGGTTGCACAAGGGTATTCACAAGCTGAAGGCATTGATTATGATGAAACCTATGCACCAGTGGCTAGACTTGAGGCCATCAGGATGTTCTTAGCATTTGCTGCTTACTCCAATTTTAAAGTCTATCAAATGGATGTTAAGAGTGCATTCCTGAATGGTGAACTTGATGAAGAAGTGTATGTGGAACAGCCCCCTGGCTTTAAAAATCAGGAGCTGCTGTGTTAGATCAGAATTCAATGATTGTCAGGAGCTAGACTCAACTGATCAGGATTACTGACGTCATCAGTATTGCATGGTCATCAGTATTTGACTAAGCGTCAGTATCTTGTTTATCATCAGGATTCCTACTCAGACTATGATCAGGTTTGATCATCAGGACTTAAGGCTGATCAGGATTCCTACTTCGAGTTATATATGGCGTCTAGTTAAACATGGAAGTTTATTTCTGTCGGTTCCTGGTTTGTAGAATGCAGCTATCGATTAAAGATATGTTTCTATCTTTGTTATTGATTAGGACTTATCTTGTTATTGATAGAGAAGCTGTGTGTAGTATATAAACACAGTTATAGGTTTTGGTTAACAACCAATAACACACTCGAGTATTTGTGTAACCTTGAAGCTCTCGAGAACATAGAATTTCTTGAGAGAGTTTTTGTAAGCTAGCAGCTCTTAAGAACATCAGAATTTCTTAAGAGAGTTTGTAACAGTTTTATATCAGATTTAATAAAGCTGTTATCTTTCTCTTCATATTTGTGATATATACATTAAGAAGTCGATTATCTTATACTATTGTATTCAACCCCCCTTCTACAATAGATTATTACTGGGCAACATGCTGGACTTTGTGTACTTTCTCTTCAAGGCTATCTATGGTCTCAAACAAGCCCCAAGAAAATGGTATGACACTCTCTCTGGTTTTCTTTTAGAAAATGGTTTTGTTAGAGGTATCATAGACAAAACTCTTTTTTCAAAGAAACACAAAAGTGATATGATATTAGTCCAAGTCTATGTGGATGACATCATATTTGGGTCTACTAATGATAATCTCTGTAAGAGATTTGCTGAGCTAATGCAGAGTAAGTTTGAGATGAGTATGATAGGTGAATTGAAGTTCTTTCTTGGATTACAAGTAAGTCAAAGGTCAAATGGTATATTTATTTGTCAATCCAAGTATCTCAAAGAACTCCTCAAGAAGTATCACATGGAGGATTCAGCATCAGCAAGGACTCCATCTTCAACAGCCATCAAACTTGGAGCTTCTGACAAATCTATCAAGGTAGATGTTACAAGCTACAGAGGTATGATTGGCTCCTTACTCTATCTTACTGCTAGTAGACCAGATATTATGTATGTTACATGCTTGTGTGCAAGGTTCCAAGCGGACCCTAGAGATGTACATCTCGTTGCTGTGAAAAGAATCTTGAGATATCTTAAGGGTACACCTAATCTAGGTATCTGGTACCCTAAAGATTCTGGTTTTAATCTTGTTGGATATACAGATTCTGATTATGCAGGTAGTGTTGTGGATAGAAAGAGTACCTCTGGGAGTTGTCAATTCCTAGGAGGTAGGTTGATTTCCTGGTATCGCAAGAAACAGAAAACAGTTTCCAATTCAACAGCAGAAGATGAATATATTGCTGCTGGAAGCTGTTGTGCTCAGATCTTATGGATACAGAATCAATTAAAGGACTATGGCTTTGCATTAGACAAAATTCCCATATTTTGTGATAATACAAGTGCCATAGCAATCTCCAACAACCCTGTGCAGCACTCGAGAACAAAGCACATTGATATCAGGTATCATTTTATCAGAGAGCATGTCATGAATGGAACTGTGGAGTTACATTTTGTACCCACAGAAGAACAGACTGCAGATATATTCACTAAATCTGTTGACGAATCCACATTTATCAAGTTAGTTGGTAAATTGGGTATGTTAAACAGTCTTAGTGATTAACAATATCTCTGTCTTGTTTGTTCTTTCAAAAAGGTCATTTTCTCTTGTCATTTAACTGATATTTACTGCCAATTCTCATTTAATATTACATGCTTGTAAATTTAAATAGCTCTGAATAATTTATTTTCTTTAAAAATATTTTTCTCATATTTTTTAAGTAGAGAAATGTATTTTTATTGAAAATATATTTATTTAGAATTATTTGGATATTTTTCAGATTGTAAATATTGTTGTTTAAATATTTCTGCAAGTTTATATTAATTTTATGCATTTCTATAATTTTCTGCATTTTTTTTTCTAGGATTTATGGAATTTTCCGTGAATTTTTCTAGAATTGTAATTATTTTTCATTCATTTTATTCAATTCCTGTAAAATATTGTTTTAATTCTCAGCATTTTCTTTATTTTTTTCTCTTCTGAGTTTAGTTAGTATTACTAGTTTTGAACTAGTAGTACTATCGGTAGTACTATCCCTTGATAGTACTACCAGTTCATTTTAATAGTACTTCCAGCATTTTCCTTTTTTTATTTTTGTTTTTTGTTTTTCCTTTTATTTCATAGTACTACTAGTTCTTCTTAGATAGTACTACCGTGTTTTTCATTTTTATTATTACTTATAGTACTACCATATTTTGGATAGTACTACTAAGCATTTTCTTTATTTTTAATCTTTTTGATTTTTTTTTTTAAATGATAGTCCTACCGTGTTTTCTTTTTCTTTTAACCATAGTACTATTAGTTCTATTACTTAGTACTATCAGACTAATATATATAGTATTTTTTTTTTACCTTTTTACCATAGTCTTTCCAGTTCAAGTTTTTACTTAACTGTTTTGTTATTCTCTCTCTTTTATTCTTAAGACTAACGAATTGCTGTCCATTTCTTTTTCACTTTCCGGATTCGATTCTTGTTAGTTTTAAATTCTAAGACCATCACTGAACAGATCTTCTCAAGCCCATTAATTCGAGTACTTAAAATCCAAGTTTCATTGAGATTTTAGTTTTTGAGTTTTTGAATTTCAAAGGGTTTTGTGATTCGTTTTTAGTGATTAATAGGTGTTTTTTTAGTTCTAAAAATAGTACAGTGTGTGGTTTGTGTCAAGGATTAACATACTAAAATTTGGTAAGTTTTGGAGAACTTTGAAAATTTGGATTTTTTAATTAATTTTTAATTAATTTTAAAATCCTTAAATTCGAATTATTCATAATTATTTGAGTTTTTTATTTTCTGTGTTAATTTTTACTTAGTAAATTATGGCTCAGAATTTTGAGGTTGTTAAAAACAATTATATTGGATATTTTGATCCGTTGAAATGCCCGATTGATCGTTTTCGACCTTGGATTCAGTTTTTAAATTCGCAGTGTTGTGTGAGTCGTGCTATATGTTTATCTGCTGATTTAAAGATTGAACCACTTAGATTATTGTGTTCTACTGCTGTAATTTCTGAGAATTTAAATTCTATATCTTTCACTATTGAGCACACACAGTACACTATTACTGAGGATTTGTTTTGTGAAGTTTTTCAACTTCCTAGGGATAACTTTGATAGGACTCCTTCTGATATTGAATTAATCCAGTTTTTCAACAGAATTCATTATCAAGGTCCTTTGGAGTTGCCCAAACTCAGTAAAGCTAATTTAGTCTGTGAATGGGATATCTTATTTGATACTTTAGCTAAGGTTTTCAGCAATTGTACTAAGAGTAATTTTCAACATATTCCATCTTTGTTGCAGTACATTGCTTATGCTATTGTGTTTAATGTTAGACTTAACATTGGTCATCTTATCTGGAGTCTTATGGTTAGGAGAGTATCTAATGCCAGGATTGATTATGATAGTGGTAGAAAAGTCAGGTGTTTCTATCCTAGATTTCTCACTATCTTAATCAATCATGTGTTATCTGATGCTCACAAGGAGTTGTTTTTAAATGCTGTATCTATTCCTTCTCCTACTACTTTTAGTAAATTCTATCAAAGACTCCACACTTCTCAAAAATTGAACATGACACCAGTGATTGTAAGTCCATTCATGGCTCATTTCATTCACCTACCTACCTTTGAACCTTTTGTTCCTGATCAACAACTAGTCATTGCAGCTGGAACTTCATAGGAACTGCCAATACAGGTAATACATCCTATCTCTAGATCATCTGGCACCTTTGCTGAAACCCAAGTGGTTGATAGGACAGACCAAGAGGTTGTAGAACCACAATCTCTATCCCAGGTCAGAGAGCCAAACACAGTGTCTAATCCTTTAACCTCTCAACCTGGAACTGCTTCAATGATAAGACAAAGGTCTAGTAGTGAACAAACACTGAGTGCACCCACAGCTCTGTCTCCACCACTAAAGAAAAGGAAAACCTATAGAGAGACATCTGTAAGCCCATCCATGTCCTCCCAACAGGATATGGACTTTGAAATGGCCATTGAACAGTCTCTGGAGACATCCTCTGAACAGGATGAATCTATTGAAATTCGCCATCGGGCCCTGGCAACCTGTAATGAGTCAAGCACTCTCCCATTACTCACAATGGGAGAAGACATCCAAATACAAGAAACTCAGGACACGTTGTTAGGAGAGCACTTAGGATCTGAAACAGTGCCTACCATTGTCACGGTAGAAGTGCCTTCACAGGCATCAGAGGGAAAATCTGATTCTTTGCCACCTATAATAGAATCATTTTCTCCCCTCCCAGAGGGAACATCTCTGGCTCCCTTAAGGGATTTTTCACTCGCAGTTTTTACTGGAGAAAGTGAAAGGCAACCTGATGAGTCTGTCCCTGAAGAAATTCAGTATACAATGTCAAAAATTTTGACAGACTCATTCAGGGATCGGGAATTGCGAACTCCCATTGCACCACCACTGACCTCTCTTGAAGGGGCTAGGGCGATTTTTCATGCAGGTACATCTTCTGAAAATCTTGAAAGACAGTTAGTGGTGAGAGATATGAATCAAACACCGAGTGAAACACAAGCACGTGAGTTGAGTGAAACACCACTGAGAGCAATTGAAGTGAGTGCACACACTGACACAAACACTACTTTGTTGTTGAACCAGCTAGCTGATCTACAAAGGAAGTTACAAGAAACCCAAGCTGAGAACACTCTTTTGAAAGCACAAGTGGTTGCACAATCTACCACCTCTGTATCAAATCAGCTGGGTACTGTGAAAGATGACCTGGAAGGATTGAAGAATAATCTACTCCCGAGGCTGAATTCAATCCAACAATCTCAAGTACTGGTGGCTTCAGACATCTCTGATCTTACAACGTCAAATGCTCAGATATCGGAGAGTGTCAAGGAGATTGCTTCTATTTCTACCAAGGTGGACTTTATTCTGCAAACATCTGATGAAAACCAGAGGTTTAATGAACAAAGGATGTCTAGGATTGAAGGCGGAATGGAGCATCTTAATGAAGGGATGAAGCACCTATACTATATGATCAAGAATTCACATCAACCTACTGAAGAGCAAAGAACATTCTTTGAGGGAGATGATGATGAGGATGATGATGCTGATGAAGGAGGAGATGGAAGAGAAAGAGGAGAGATAAGGAGAACATCTGAGGTGAATCCTAGGGCTTCCACAGCTCAAACTGTAGAGGATTCCTCAACTAAGGGGGAGAAGGAGAAAGAAGGAGGAAACAGAGAAGCTGGAGGAGCTTCTGGAAAGGATAAGGGGAAAGGTAAACAATCAATGGAGGAGTCTGCTTTTGATGATGCCTACTACTACCATGGTGAACAGGATGACTTCCACTTTGACACATCTGGTGATCTGGAGAAGACCATACCTGAAGAAGCTTTTGGTGAGGAGGAGGTTGAGGAGGCAGCCAATTTTGATGATTGGGAAGATGAAGCTGAATTATATACACCTGATCCTTTGTTTCAAAAGGAGTTGAAGAAGCAACAGGCAGATCTAAGGAGAAAGGAGGATGAGAATGCTAAGGTCTCCGACATCATATCTCAAAGGCTGAAAATTCAAAAGGCTGAACATGAAGACAAACAACGTCTTCATAATATTCATGTCAAAGAAAGGAGATTGGATGTGAGGATGAAGCAAGGAAGCAAGTGGGATAAAGCAAGGGAGATGTTTGATATCCCTCAGAGAGGCACAAACAATGATGCTACCTTTCTGAAGTTGCTTGAGAAGATCAGAACTGTTAATCCAGACAATTCATTATACATGAAGGCATTAAAGGAAGATATCCTAAGGATTACGTCTGCATTTGATCAAGTAAGGCAAGAACTGTTCATCTATGTCTCAAGTGCTCTTGAAGGGTCATTCACCATTTCTCTTGACCTCCTACAAAGAAGATCTCTCTCTGAATTGTGGATTCTTATGAGTAAGGTAAAGAGATCTTCTTGCTTGAACGAGCTTCTGTATGACCGGCTGAGTGATTCTGCTATGAAGGCCAGCCCTCAAGTTGTACATTTTCCTTATGAAGTCAAAATCTACAGTGGTACAACTTTAGAGACTGTGAGGCTGGATCCTGATTCCATGAAGCTACAGACTGCTATGCAACTGGTGAAGTTGGAGAATCTTCTTAGAACTTCTGGGTTTGCTTCTGTAGAGAAGTCTGAAGTTGCTGATATGATTTCAGACTACTGCACGGAGAAAATTCCAAGGTATGCTCAGATGAAGAATAGATTGAAGAAGATCACCACTCAACCAGTAATGCCAAGTGGTGTGGTTTCTGAAAGTGATCGTGTCCTTGACAAAGATCTTCTAGTCACCTTGCAAGAAGCTGAAGAAGGTGAAATTAGAGACTAAAGGCATGATGTAGTTAGCTCAATTTGTAAATGTTATATGTTTAGAGCTAGGTAAATCAAGATAGGTAAATGTATTCATATGTTCAGTCTAGAGGAACATCTATCTTGTATTTATCTTTACTGTTTGAATCTGGATATTGTTATATTTAATCCAGAACTTTTTATTATTTGCTTGGCTCTTAAAAGTCTTATCTTTTCTTGTTTTAGTTGAGTTATCCTCTAGAGGTATTTGGTTGTTATTGTCTAACAAACAAATAGGGGGAGATTGAAAGGCATATGTCTAGGCCTATTTGTAAACACCGAGGATTCTACTCAACTTTAATTAAGATGTAATAAGTAAATAATAAAAATCAAATGTCACAGGAATCTCAGAAGATTATATCTGTCAAAGAATGAAGATTAAAGTCATCTACAGACTTGAAGTTATTCTACACTGGAAGAAGTTCATTTATTTGATCAAGCCTCAGTGAAGTATTCAAGAAAGTGGATCTATTTAAAGTGACAGAGGTTTCAGAAGTGTGAAGGGAAAAAGTACAGGTTACAGTCCTTGTTTAAATAAAAGGAGTAAAGAATCACAGCTTAAAGTCAAGTATGAAGAACAACCATTAAAGTTAGTCGCTCATGAACCAGACAGTACATGGAGTGTCAACGTCAGTCAGTGGAAGTTCGTCATCAATTTCAGTGGTTCTAAGAATTAGTTTAATTCTCTTTTAATATTATTCTATAAGATATTTAATTTAATCTATGAATTAATTTTGAAAGAATTAATTCATATATTAAATTAATCAATCTAGATCTTAAGTAATTTAATGTATAAATTAATTCTCCAGAATTAATTTATTTATGAAATTATTTGAGTTAGTTATTTAATTTATTTAATCAGTGAATTAATTCTAAATGAATTAATTCATTTGTTAAATCAATTAAAAGTAGAATGTATTAAATCAGTTTTAATCCTAATTCTTTTTAGTACTAGTAGTATTAACTGATTTATACTAATAGTACTATCAAGCTTAGTACTACCGAGAGTACTACCAATATAATTGGATAGTACTACCGATAGTACTACTAGGCTTAAAAAATAGTACTACCGAGTGTATATCTAAATGAAATGCAGTTTGTTTTGGCGCATGCAATTCATTCTATTGACTTGTTATAAATACAAGTACATGATCAAAAGAGGCAGGTGATTAGAATAAAAAAAAACACACAGAAGCAAAAACAAAGTATCATTTACTCTCTTCTGCATATTCAAGCGAACCAACTGCAAAGCTCAATTTAATTCTTGTAATAAATTCTAGCCATCAAAGTTATATCCAATCCACTAGAATTCAATTACTTGTATTGCTTTGACAATCTAGCGGATCATAATCCCTAGAATTACTATCGAACTACTTTTTAGTATTCGATCTTTTTATTACAAATATAGATAAATTCATGTCGAATTTATTCTAGATTTGTTTTAACAAGAACCTTGTAATCTGTGCACTGAATTGTAACACCCCTCAAGTTTAATAGAGTTTCTATTTAACTTGAATATTGTTTCAGTTTTTATTCCGCACTAATTTGTTCTAAACAGTTAAATCTTTTAAAGGACAAATTCGATAAACCGGTATAGTTTGTATTCAACCCCCCTTCTACAAACTTATCAGGACCTAACATATCCTTTGTAGACTTCGCGATCTAGCCTTTGGAGACTTCGCGACATAGCCTTGTTGAGGACTTCGCGAACTAGGCTTTTGGGGACTTCGCGATCTAAGCCTTTTGAGGACTTCGCGATCTAGGCCTTTTGAGGACTTCGCGATCTAGGCCTTTTGAGGACTTCACGATCCAGTACATCTTGACTTTGCGGTATCAACACTTCACGATATAAGTAATGAAGACTTCACGACATAGTTCAATTAGGACTATGCGATCTTAGTACTTCACGACATAGATATATTTGGACTTCACGACATAACTTCATTTTGACTTCACGGTATAGGGACTTTGTTGGGAAATGAAGATTTAATGAGTGCATCAGGATCGGATAGCATCAATACTTAGAGCATCAGGAGATGACGTCTGATGATGTCATCATCAGTGGCAGGATAAGTCGGTTGTTGGTAATTGATACTATTCCGTGATTTCAGGAAAGGATTGATATGATCAGGATATATCTTATAGAAGCTGTTACAGAAGATAAGAGACAAGAAGATCAATTTAATTAAATGAAGATTATCTTGTGTAACAGAATGTGTAGCTGTGTGTATATATAAACACAGGATAGGTTTTACGAAAGTAATATCTTTAACACGAGTATCTTTGTAAACCTAGCAGCTCTTAAGAACTCATAGTTTCTTGAGAGAGTTTGTATCAGTTTTTATAAAGTTTAATAAAAGCTGATATTGATTGTTTTTATCTTTGTCTGTTCGATTATTTCATACAATTACATTCAACCCCCCTTCTGTAATAGACATATACTGGGTAACAATTGGTATCAGAGCAGACTGATAATCTATCAAATCAGAAACGATCGAAATGTCGGGGAACAGATATGAAACCATGAAAATTCCGATGTTGAAGAAAACAGAGTTTTCAACATGGAAGGTGAAAATGCTTATGTATCTTGAAGCTTCAGATCCTGATTACATAGACAGGATAAGCAATGGACCATTTATCCCAACTGAACCAGTCGCAGCAACCGAGACAACTCCTGCAGGACTGGCACCAAAGAAAAAGAGTGAATGGACTCCTGAGGATAAAGCTCAAATAATCAAAGATGCAAAGGTTAGAAATATCTTACATAATGGTTTAGATACTGTTTTATCTAACAGAGTTATTGCATGTAAGACTGCTAAAGAAATATGGGATGCCTTGGAAGTTCAATGCCAAGGAACTGAAGAAATCAAGAAAAATAGAAGGGGCATTCTCATTCAAGAATATGAGCAGTTCGAGGCAAAGCATGATGAGGACATTACAGAAATTTATGATAGATTTCTTACCTTGCTAAATGAATTGTCATTGGTGGGAAAGGTATATGACGTTGAAGACTCAAACGTCAAGTTCTTAAGATCCTTACCCATGGAATGGATAACTCAACAGAATCTTATAAGGCACACTTATAGGATGAACTTGATGACTCTTGATGAAATTTATGGAATGTTGAAGACATATGATCTGGAGATCAAGCAAAAGGAAGGTACAAGATCAAAGCCTAAATCTGTGGCTTTGAAAGTGGAATCAAAGGAAAGACGTGTGCACCAAGGAAAGATGAAGGCTAAAGCTCATGTAGTAATAAAGTCAGACACTGATGCTGATACTGATGAAAGTACGGATGAGGAATCAGATGATGACTCTGACAAAGAACTAGTGCAGATGATGGCCATGATGGTGAAAGGTTTCAGAAGAATGAAGCAGGGCAAATTTAGGAAGGATGGAAGAAAGTCAAAAGGAGATCAATATTTTGACAGGAAAGGTAAAAAGAAGAAAGTTGACCTCTCTAAGATTAAATGCTTCAATTGCGACAAGATGGGTCACTATGCAACTGAATGCAAGAAACCCAAAGTTGGAAAATCAACAGGAAAGGCGCTTGTTATGACAAACAAAGGATGGATGGATTCTTCTGATTCTGAAGAAGAAGAAGAAGAAACAAACTATGCATTGATGGCTGAAATTGAAGAAGCATCTGATAAGGTACCTAAAACTGCTTATGCCTTTGATACTGATAACATATGTGAATTAAAGTCTTTCCTTAGGAATCTGCATATTAGCTATAATAATCAATCTAAGGAGAACATCAGAATTTTAAAGGAGTCAGCTGATTTAAAGGAAAGAAATGAGTATTTAGAGACTGAGTTGGTCATTTTAAAAAATACTCAAAACTTGTGTGAGAAACTCAAAGGGATAGAAATAGAACAGATGTTGAAGATAGAATCTCTAGAAAAAGAGTTAAGGAAAGAACGAGAACAAATAAGAGTGTGGACTCATTCTGGTAAACAGACTCGTTTACTTATAAATGATAGAAACTGGAAAAAGTGTCTTGGATATAAGAAGAATAAGGCAAAAGAAGATGAAAAAATAAGTCTGTCTACTCACATAAAATTTGTTCCTGCGAGTGATATGAAAGTCAATTCTATCTTTGAGAAAGGTTCAACTTCCAATACTGAATTAATTTCTGAAAAAGAAATTGTTTCTGATACAGAAATTAAATCAAATACAGAAATTGAATCTTCTGTTGCTCCTTATTCAAGTGTCAATACTAAAACCTCTGGTAAGATTGATGGTAAAATATGCACTGAGACTGTTCAGAAAAGAATCACAAAAGAAAAGAACTTAGGATATCTCTCCTCTGGTAAATTAAAGAAAAAAATCAATGCAGTGACTGGTAAGAAAAATGAGAAGATTCCTAAAAGGCATAGGAATGGAAAATTAGGTATAGACAAGTCGAACAATTATAAATATGTTCCCAATGCTCCAAGAAAGACATGTCATACCTGTGGGAATACTAATCATCTTGCCATTGATTGCAGGAAGAATAAAAAGAGGAGAGTTGAAATTTCTATTTCTGATGTTAGGAGTAGAAATGTTAATTACAAACCACAGAATCCTTGTTCTCACTGTGGTAGCAAATGGCATTCAGTTTACACATGTACTAGTTATCACAATTTGTACCATGACAATTATGTTCCTTTGCCTAAATTTAATAAAGGTACAAATTTTTGTGATAAATTGTATTTGTTAACTAAGAATGTGTATGTTAAGAAAGACTCTGTTAAATCAAGTTCAAGTGGAGTTAATTCAATTGAACATGATTTAAGAAAAAAATCCGCTGCAAATCTTAACAAGAAATTGAAAAACAGGACCCAACAAGTGTGGGTTCTTAAAAATTCTGACTGATTAAAATATTGATTGCAGGGCAACAGAAAAAATGTTTTGGTTCTGGATAGTGGATGTTCAGGACATATGACAGGAAATAAGTCCCTGCTGTCAGAGTTTGAGAAGAAAGCTGGCCCAAAGGTTTCCTATGGAGATGGCAACATAGGACACACCTTAGGATATGGCAATATTGTGATTGGAAATGTCATCATTCAAAACGTAGCTCTTGTAGAAGGACTGAAGCATAATCTCTTAAGCATCAGTCAAATTACAGATAAAGGCTACAATGTCAATTTTTATGAATCTCACTGTGAAATAACTAGTAAGAAAGATGGAAAAGTAATTCTTACGGGTTATAGACGTGGTAACATCTATGAAGCCAACTTACAATCTGCTACTGATGGGAAAATGACGTGTCTATTGTCAAAAGCATCAGTAGATGAAAGTTGGAACTGGCACAAGAAGCTCTCTCATTTGAATTTCAACAACATCAATGAGTTAGTAAGAAAAGATTTGGTGAGAGGTCTACCAAAAGCAATGTACTCGTCTGATGGACTCTGTGACGCCTGTCAAAAGTCAAAGCAAAAGAGAATCAGCTTCAAAAGTATTTCAGAACACTCAATAGACACGACTTATCACCTGCTGCATCTGGATCTATTTGGTCCAGTGAATGTGATGTCTATCAACAAGAAAAGATACACTCTAGTGATTGTTGATGAGTATACAAGATTTACATGGGTATACTTTCTACATAAAAAAAGTGAAACACCAGAGATTCTGATAAAACATGTCAAGTTACTGGAAAATGAATCAAGTAACAGAGTCAAAATTCTTCGCAGTGATAATGGAACTGAGTTTAAAAATTCAAAAATGGAAGATTTCTGCAAATCAAAAGGAATTGTACATCAATTCTCTGCTCCTGGTACTCCTCAACAAAACGGAGTCGTCGAAAGGAAAAACAGAACTCTAATTGAAGCAGGAAGAACATTGCTGGCAGAAGCAAAGCTCCCAACTTATTTTTGGGCAGAGGCTATTAACACTGCATGCTATACTCAGAACTGTACTCTGATCACAAGACATGGCAAGACAACATATCAGATGATTAAAGGGAAGAAACCAAGCCTGAAACACTTGCATGTGTTTGGGTGCAAATGCTTCATTTTACGACCTCACCCAGAAAAGCTTGGAAAATTTGAAGCAAAAGCAGATGAAGGAATTTTTATTGGATATCCTGACACAACAAAAGCTTTCAAGGTATACAATCTGAGAACAAAGATTGCGAATGTCTCAGTAAATGTATCGTTTGATGACAGGAAAATCACTGGGATTAATGAAGATACTCATGAGGAATTGATCTTTGGAGATGAACTAGAAGCTAAAATCAGTAGTGATGCCATTGAGGGGGAGCCTACTGATATTATTACAAATAATGAACCTCTTGAAAACAACTCTTCTCCAGATACTGATGGAAGTACTGATAACAGCACTGATGCCAGTACTGACAGTACATCAAGTGACAGCCATCAGAGTAATTCTGATTCAAATGGATCTTTTCCAGACACTAATGCAGGGGGAGCTTCGCATACAACTCAAGGTAGTTCTTTTGAGGAAGACATGGATGCAGGGGGAGCATCAAGTTCAAGAACCATGTTACCATCAGCAAGAAAGTGGACACAAGCGCATCCTCCTGATCTCATTATTGGAGATCCTGATGTCGGTGTTCAAACGAGAAATGCAACTCAGAATGAGTGTCTATTTCACAATTTTCTCTCACAGGAAGAACCAAAGAAAATTGAAGATGCCTTGAAAGATGCTGACTGGATAACTGCGATGCAAGAAGAACTAAATGAGTTTGAAAGAAATGAAGTCTGGAAACTTGTTCCACGACCCAAAAACAGATCTATTGTGGGCACTAAATGGGTGTTTAGAAACAAAACTGATTCTGATGGGGTAATTACAAGAAACAAGGCCAGACTTGTCGCAAAAGGGTATTCTCAGCAAGAAGGCATTGATTATGATGAAACATTTGCTCCAGTTGCCAGATTGGAGGCCATCGGAATATTTCTAGCATATGCTGCTCACATGAAATTCAAGGTCTTTCAGATGGATGTTAAGAGTGCCTTCTTAAATGGAGAATTGGAGGAAGAAGTGTATGTTGAACAACCTCCAGGCTTTATTGATCCTAAATATCCAGATCATGTGTATAGACTGGACAAAGCTCTTTATGGCCTCAAGCAAGCTCCAAGGGCCTGGTATGAAACACTAACTCAGTTTCTTCTTGATAGTGGATTCACACGAGGCACTATTGATAAAACCTTGTTCTACATTCAAAAAGGCAAGGACCTGCTCCTGATTCAAATATATGTTGATGACATAATCTTTGGATCTACTAATGCTACAATGTGTCAGAAGTTTGCTAAGTTAATGCAGTCCAGATATCAGATGAGTATGATGGGAGAAATGAGCTATTTTCTGGGGTTGCAAGTAAAGCAAACAGATGAAGGGATTTTTATCAATCAATCCAAGTACACCAGAAATCTGCTCAAGAAATTCAACATGCAAGACAGTACTCCTGCTAGTACTCCCATGGCTACTGCAACTAAGCTTGACTCTAAGGAAGGAATTGAAGTGGATATCACAAGCTATAGAGGAATGATTGGTTCTCTCCTCTATCTCACTGCCAGTAGACCTGACATAATGTTTGCAACTTGTCTCTGTGCAAGATTTCAGTCTACTTGCAACTGAGAATCGGGAAACTGTCTACTTTGGTCGTTTCCTGCATTTGATCTTTACATACCTATGCCCTAATGTTGTTTTTCAAGATGACTGCTTGTTGCCTGTGTTTCAGAATACTCCTAGATCCTTTCAGGAGTACATGTTAAAGGGAAAACAAATGTTTCAGGGTGATGTAGTATATCCTGAACAGGTCAGGCATCTTCTTCGACAGAGATTGCCTAATGTTTATGGTTTCGATCCTCGTACTCTGATTCAGAGGCATGTTGTTGCTACCCCCTCTGGATCTAACCTAAGTACAAAACCTAAACAGATTCCTCCACACTCAAATCCCACCTCTGATGGCTCTCAACAGCAATCAGTTGTAAAACACACAAGGTTAGCTAAATCATTACGACATTTTCAGTCGTCTGGATCAAGGACCTTGTTACATTCCCGCACTGATACTCTGGAGAAACAAGGAAGTCAACCAGTTGGTATAGCATCCAAAATTTTAGCCTCACGAAGAAAGCTTACAACTGTTGTTGATACTGATTCTGATAGTGATGATGATAATGTTCCACTATCATCGATATTTAAAATATCTCCTGAGGTCGTGTCACCTGGCTCATCACCATCTTCCAAAAGGCAAAGATTAAGAAAGTCCACTCTCTACTCTCATTTTGATGTTGTTGATGCTCTACACACCTCACTTCACAACAGCTCTGCTACTGATGATCTTGTCAGTACTGCTCCGGACAGTATTCTCCCTTCTGATCCCGGACTTGATGTTGATGCAGTACCAGTTACTGATGCTACTGCTACTGATGTGCAACCCTTTCTTGATAGTGTGGTTGTCTCTGATTCCAGTCCTACTGTATCTCCCCAGACACACAAAGTTGATATGTCTTATGATCGTATCAAAAGACTGGAAACTGAAGCAAGAAAAGAAATAGCTGAGTCGGTTGGTCGTAAACGGAAGATTTGTTTTGCACGAACCAAGAAAAGGAATGTTAAGGCAAAATCATCAGCCGCTCCAACTGTTGATCTGGATACACAAGAACCTGGTTCTCAAAGTGAATCAGCAGTCCACATAGATCAAGTCCCACAAGAACCATCTGCTCAAAGGGTGGATGACGACAAGGAGCAGTTCCTGCCTGAAACTGATCAGGACAATTCTATAAGAGGTATTTCATCTTCTGTTTTTACAGACCAATATGACGGACAGGATACACAAGAACCTTCAGTACACTTTACTGAAGCAGTCCAGGTTGTCCAGGCTCCACAAGAACCTTTCATTCAAAGTATGGAAGCATGTCAGCATACTGACAGTCCGGTTCTCATGGTTCAACCATTATCCTCTCGTCCTTTGGATACTGAAGACTCAGGTACTGTAACTAATCCTGACTCTGCTATGGTCGTTTACTCTCCTGGTGTCAGGATGACTACTGACAAACCCTTGTCTGAGGGAACCCCTGTCAGTATGACTGCACTCCACTCTTCTCTGCCATCTCTTATTTCTTCGTTTCTGAGTGCTCTGAGCCTTTTTCGTGAGAATGAGAGAAAAGATCTCGAGAAAAACAGAAGTCTTGAGTGGCAGTCTCCTGAACTGGCAAAAGGAGAGGTAGAAATGAGTGACAATGCTATGCATTTGTGTAAGGAAAATCTGGCTCTCAAAAGCTCAGATAGTGTGATGGTGAGCAGTGATGAGATCACTGAAAAAGAACAGAGAGATATAGGGGTTACTGATGCAGGTACATCGACTACTCCTGCAGCGTCTCAGGATCAGACCCACAGTTCTCATTCCAGCTCTGATAAATCTGGTCCTGATGATGAGTCCACGGACATTCTGACTAGTCACAAACGAGCTCAGTGGGATCACTCTTGGACTGATCCTTCATCTTTTGTTGGTATTTCTGGGGCTTATGTTCATTTACTTCTCTCTGCTTTGGTTCCTGATGCTGGTACTGATGCCAAAAAGGGGGAGAAAGTAGTGTCAACCAAATGCTCTCCGGAGTTGGGTATTCCAAGAAAGGATGATGCTCCTGACGGAGGTTCTAGTCAGAAACAAATATCTTCTGATGCTGCTGCAAGGACACAAGTCTCTGGATCTAGTTCTCAAAAGCAATCTCATGATATTATAGTGACAACAGCTGAACAGGCAAAGAAGTTTCATCAAACTGTGAATATTGATGGAACAGAATACACTGTGCACTATAAAGATCCCAGACTTGAAGCATTCAATGAACAGCAAGCTAGAAAAATTCTTCAAAAAATGTATCCTGATGAAGATGTAGAAAAGATGGTGGAAACCCAGAGGATAGAATATGAAATGCTGAATTCACAGAAAGGAACTGTCAGGAGTGAAAGGAAGGGAAACAGGACTAGAGGTAGAGGTCATGGCAGAGCAAGAGGAAGTACTGTCAAACCATCTTCAAATTCTCAAAAAGGTATTGTGATCAAAGAAGGATCAAATACTGGTGCAGATAAGTCATCTGGATTATCTGCTGTTTCTGCTAAGGGAAAAGGAAAGGAAGTTCTTGAAGGACCACCTCAAGTGATGATTACTGAACAAAATAGTGAAACATCACTTCAAGAAAAAGAAGAGGGTGATGATCTTCCATTAGTTCAAAGAAGGAGAAGAAGAGAAGATTCAAGGAATGACAGACAGATATTTCTTGTAAGAACATCATTAAATATGGAAGCAGCTAAACAAGCAGAAAAAGACTATTTCAAGTCTTTGCAACAACAAAGCTTCACAAAGTCAGGAATGGCTTTGGAAGAATATCTGAGAAAGAAGGATGATGTTGTAAGGAGTTCAAGAAATTCATATGGATTCGAGAAGGTTAGAGGATACAAAAGTCAAGGTTATGATATCAGGGAAGATAAATCTCATTTTCAGCTCAATGAGATATTTAAATCAAGTGGACATATCAAAAGTCTCCCTGAAATTTCTTGCACTGGTGGATCTGGGAAGTTCAAGAAATCTTATGAAGAAGTTGCGAAGAAGAAGAATGAATGCAGACAAACAGGAACATATGGAGGAATTGGTCATCCTGCCGCAGAAATAATTCCTCAGGCAGCATCATTTGATCAAGCATGTCTAACAGAAAATCTGAGTGATAAAGTCACTCAAAGGCATCTTGACAAACTTATATCTGTTCAAATGGTGTATGACATTCATGATGGAAATCTGCCTAAAGAAAAGATGGTGTATTTTCTTAAGGATGGATCAACGTTTGTACTAACAGAGCTGGATGTGTCAATGAAGAACTTGGAAGAATTGAGGTACGTGCAGTATATGTTTGTTCCTAATGATGATGTGTGTCTAAAGTGGAGAAGGAAGATTCAATCCAGTATCAATTTGCATTTAATGAGTTTAAATCAGAAAGATATTGCATATGCTCCTAAATACATTGATATGGATGGACAAGAAATGGAAATGAAGAAAGGAAGTGCTTTCATTGAAAAGACTCTGGGTGAAGAGTATTTGTTTTTCTGTCCTGATAGTGAAAAATTTAAACTTATTTATCTAGATGACAGAATGTTGAGAAGTTCTATTGAGGATCTGAGAGCAGCAATTTATCAGACAAACAAAGATGATAAAAAACTGAGGAAGCTGAGAAGAAGAATGATTGATTTGTTATTAGAGAAAGAAGATGAGTTGATGAAGCAGTTTCTTCAGAAGAACATGGGGTTTATTAGAGTGTCTGATTATGAAGGATATCTTAAACGAAATCCTTATGTTAATCCTACGAGTATTTGATTGAAGTTTTGGCATCATTAAATCCAGAGAATTTATGCTTTATTTCAGAAAGTATAAATTGGGGGAGATTGTTGGGAAATGAAGATTTAATGAGTGCATCAGGATCGGATAGCATCAGTACTTAGAGCATCAGGAGATGACGTCTGATGATGTCATCATCAGTGGCAGGATAAGTCGGTTGTTGGTAATTGATACTATTCCGTGATTTCAGGAAAGGATTGATATGATCAAGATATATCTTATAGAAGCTGTTACAGAAGATAAGAGACAAGAAGATCAATTTAATTAAATGAAGATTATCTTGTGTAACAGAATGTGTAGCTGTGTGTATATATAAACACAGGATAGGTTTTACGAAAGTATTATCTTTAACACGAGTATCTTTGTAAACCTAGCAGCTCTTAAGAACTCATAGTTTCTTGAGAGAGTTTGTATCAGTTTTTATAAAGTTTAATAAAAGCTGATATTGATTGTTTTTATCTTTGTCTGTTCGATTATTTCATACAATTACATTCAACCCCCCTTCTGTAATAGACATATACTGGGTAACAGACTTAGGAAACTTCTGCAACTTATTTCTTCATGGCCTTATTCATCTCCATCCTGCTGCATGAACATCATTGAACTTCTACCAGGATAATTATTCCATGGCCTATGTACATTCTAGAGTGCAAGAAGCTTACCAAGCTCATTATAACATTGAGCATACAATATAAAGCTAAGTACATGAAACAAGACAATTACATTGGAGACCTATACTATATCCCAGTGAGAGAATTCACTAGGTCATGTAGAGTGACATAGTCACAATGATTAGGCTTGTTAATAGTGGTAATCAGACATGCCTTGAGCCTAACAATGATATTTTTGAAAAGGGAGAGGATTTTGTTAGAAAAAGTAATGTATTTTAGGTGAAAAAGGTAATTGGTTATAAATATATAATATAATTATTTAATAATGTTAGGCCGATTACACAATATATAATCAATATAAGTGTGATAATAACAATAAAGAACACTGTTTATAAATCAACAACTGAATTATATAAATAACTCTTCTCTTTGTGATGTAAAATATCACAGAGAGCTGCAAGGTTACAAGAATAATGTTTTCAATAATCGCATCCCTTTTAGGGTTAACCTATCTGTGTTTATATAGTACACAGCTACATAGAATCAATCTCTAATTGATATTCCTATAAATTAGCTATACAAATCATATCAAATTAGGATTGCTTCTGTCTTCTGTTCCGTTTCCTTGTCTGTCTCAATATATCTTGCTTCTTTCTATCTTCAAGATATATTGCTTCTAGAATCTTCAATGTTAGCACCGACAGCTTTGGCAAACTCACACCCCGTCAGACTTTATCAAACTCTGACTGGCTTCTAGTAAACTCTGATGAATACCTGTTGCTTAAACACTGATAAACACTCATCAGCAATTATATCTAACAATCTCCCCCAACTTGTGCATAATAAAAATGTACAAGTTAAAAGATAATTGATGATGTCAAAACATATAACAAATGTAGTGTTTATAACATATCAGAGTTTAACTTTTACTTAGAACAGAAAACTTTAAAAACTTACAGTCAGACTTTATTTAATCTCTTCAATATCAGGCACTGTCCTGAGATAGTCAATAAGTAGCCTCCTTTCTGCTTTTTCTAGCTCATCCACCATAATTTCCTTCAACTCCTTAAGCTCTGGATCACTTTCTCCAGTCTGGTAGATGGCAGCTCTCAGAGAATAAATGTTGTTCTTCCTCATTTCATTCCCTAGCCGGATAAAGTATGATTTGTCTGACTCTAGGTTGAATTCTAAAACCTTTATACCCAGTGCAGTATTGAGCTTGGCATTGTTTCTCTTCATTTCAACAATCTTTCCATAAGCATCTCTGTACTTAGGAATATATGCACTTGAAACACCTCCTCCAAGAAGAACTTTGGACTTCATCATTTTGTCTTTTAGAACTAGAGCAGCATCATGAGTACTTCTATTTTTGATTTTGAGAAGATATAGAACATACTCAAGCTCTTCCCATAGTTTCAATTGAACATCAGCTTCTCCTATTCTGTATACTCTTCCATCAGACATAAATTATAACAGTACCTCTTTCTTCAATCCTCTATGATAAACCATCTGTACAGACTCTAGTTTATCAAGGCTCTCTTGAGATACCCCAACACCAGGTTCTGCCAGTGATGAATGATCTAAAGGTCTGTTATTTATTCTTTTCTCCCTGTGTGAACCCAAACCAGACTTATCATAAGATTCTTTTCCAAGTACTGTTATGGTTTGTGAAAAGTTCACAGCTTCTAGCTTCAGAGTTTCAGAAAGTACAGGTCTTAAGAAACCTTGGAGTTGTGGAGCTAGCTGAGTTTGTACAACTTGAGCATTGTCAGAGGTTGTCACAACTTTAGTAGAAACATCAACATGAGCAACGTCAGAGGTTGATTTATTTGGCCTTGATTCAACTTGAGCAACGTCAGAGGTTGAATAATTCTTCTTTTGTAACTGTCCTTCTTCTACCAGTATACCTTTTACTTTTTCAGAAACATTTACTGTAGGTCTCCTGGAATATTGTATACTCTGTTGAGTATTTTCCTTGATGATAATTCCTTTTTCCTTTAATCTAGGAGCCTTTACAGATTTCTTCTTATAAGTACCAGCTTCAATCTTTTTCTGGTGTTCTTCAGCAAGAAGCTTCATCTCAGCATCCAAATCTTCCATTGTGACTTCACCACCATGTTCTTCCATGAAAAGCTTAGCAGCAATCTCTTCATCAGTAGTTGGATTTGATGAAATCATTAGACTCTTAAGTCTTGAAGAAGATTGACCACCAGAGTTTAACCTCTCAGAGTTTGTCTGTCTAGCAGAGTTTGACCTAAGTCTCCCTTGCTCTTGAGAAGACTTTGACCTTTTCTCTGTTCCTCGGCTTCCACCATCATTTGAATCATCCCTCAGTCTAAAGGTTGGAGTCCTTTTGCATTTGTCTTTAGGTACTTTCTCCCCCTTTTTGACATCATCAGGAATAAAAACTGATGTCAGCAACTCAAGTGATGCAGCAATAGAATCAATTTTAGTAGATATGGCAGCTTGATTGCTTTCAACATTGGATAGCCTCTTCTTGATTTCTTCTTAATCCTTGATCAAAGATGAAAATCTAGCTCTATCTTGCTTCATTGCTAAATCCTTAAGAGCAATATCATTACTCAATCCAAGAACAACTTTGTTTGTCTCATCAAAGCGATTGTGCAATGACTTGACTTGAACAATGGTCGCCTTAAAATGAGCTAACAGCTCAGGATTAGAAATCTCTTCAGCTGACTTATGTACAAAATCTGCAGCCCTTTGTGTAGAGAAAATGCAGTCTACTCCTGACCAATTAGCATAATGCATTTCTCTGAAGTGAGCTTCAGTTGCATTTTGGTTTTCCTTGATAGACTCTGTAGTTGGATCCCTTAGAAAAGGTAGTGACTCAGGACTATCAGAGTTTGAAAGTGCAGGATTAACCTCAGAGTTTGCATGATCAGAGTTTACAGATATGTGATCAGCATTATCAAAATCAACTCTAGCTTCATTAGCATTTTCTTCTATCTGCTCTGCAATTTCTTCAAGAACATTGTCTGCAGTAGCCTCAGCATTTATCTGTTCAGCTTCATGAATCTCAGAGTTTGTATTTACAAAAACCTCTGTTTCTACAAGAACAGACTCTACAACAACTTCTTCTGTTTGAACTTCTTCTGCTATAGCTTCAACCAATTTCTCGACAGCAACTTCAACTACCTGATCAACCTCCTCACCCAATTCAGGAATTTGATTATTTACAGAGAGAATCTCTGTGTGAGTTGCAATTGACTCATCTATAATTTGGGTGGGTTGATCAGCTGCCACATCCTCAGTATCACAAACACTGATACTAGGATGTGCTTCCAGAATATTATCCATATCAAGATCAGCAAATAAAGTATCTTGCTCAAAAATTTCAGCCTCTATATCAGCATTTGCCATGTCAGGTACAGTGGCTGCTTCAACATCTTCAGTAGCCTCTTGAACAATAACTTCAGGAGCTTCAGTTCTTACAAAAACCCTGTCCTCATTAGCATTATTTACAACAGGCTCCTCAACAAAATCTTCTGGAGCTTCATGCTGGACAGCTTCAGAGTCTGGTGTAGACTCATCCAAATTATCAAAAAGATAATTGGCTACTAGTCTTCTTTTTCTCTGATGAAGTGGTTCATCATCAACATCAGCTTCATCATCAGTTTTTGATCGATTTGCTCTTCTTTTCTTAGAAGGACCAACACTCTTTGGCACAGATGTCTTGGACACTCCTACTTCAGTAGCTGGTCTAACAGACTTTGCAGGTTTGGAGCCAACATGCTTAGTCCTACCACTGGATTTTTGTGGGACAGATGTTGATGGAGGAAGTTCTGTTTGTAGAGGTTCAGGTTGGTGTTCTGATTGAGAAGGAGCTTGTGTTGGTGGATTAACTTGATCATTTACAAACTGCTGCACAGATGCAGGCAGTAACAAATCTCCAACAACCCCTTTCTTAACATCTTTGTTGATAAGATCAGAGAATATCCTCTTGTGTAATTTAAAACAAGAAATGACATCTTCATCAACTATATCTACCCCTTCAACACAGTAAGAGAATAAAATCTGACAAAATCTAGAAAAGTATACTACCCCTCTATTCTCTGTCATTTTCTCCCCTAAATTATTTAAGACAAGTCGTGCAAAATCAAAATGATTATCATATAACAGAGAATACCCGATTTGCAGACTGTCCGTGGGAATAGCATCCTAGTTGGTGCATTTCTTCCTGAACGTTCTTGTAATGCAGTCAAAGAAGAAGCTCCACTCCTTCCGCAAAAACGGTCGCTTCAATTGTCCAATCTTTGTCAAGGGCCCAGAATACCCAATCTCTCTCATCATCCTTAGTAGATCAATATCACCCATTCCAATAGTATATGAAGAAAACTCAGGAAACCCCATTGCAGTTCGAATGGTACCAGCAGTAATTACATACTCTGCTTCTTGAAATTCAAAGATGATAGATGGGTTGCCAGAGTCACCACATCATCATAACTACCTGTCTCCCAGAAGGCCTTAATTTGTGAACCAGAAAGTTTTGTTGGTTCGACTAGAGCACGCCCAATCGCTGACTGAGCAAGAAATTCTTGTATCATATGAAACGCCTCTGGTGCATTGGCAGTGTTTAGTGGTGCTGCATAGTTATTAGGGACAAACTCTAACCCAGAAGAAACAAACGTTGTAGTCGCCATTAGTAAGATATGAAGGAATAACAAAGAATCTGATGCAAAAGCTTGAAAGAGTTTGAAAGTAGAAAAGTGTTTGTGAATATGTGTGTGTGACAATAGATGTGAATTGGAGTAAGATGTGAAAGATTTAGACGTAAGTGTGTGTATTGTTTAAATATGAAAATCAAAATTAAAAACTGAAGAGTTTTTAATCATTAATACACAACTGTCTTACTCCGTTAACTGTGTGAGTGGGACACGTGGCACACATGCAATGACTGACAGCAGTAATTGACAGTTTCCAATGCGCATGCACAGTAAAAACAGCAATTATTACCGCCTTTTACACTTTCCTAGACAATTAACCTCTCTCCTCTGTTTAATACAAATTGGAACCGTTACCAATCATACTCTTTTATTTTCAAGAATGTTTTCTCAAAAATTGTTAATAAACAAATAATTAATTTTAATCACCAGAGATTAAAATAAAATTACCTCAGTGTAGAGTACACAGTCCATCAGTGTTTACCAATCCTCCTTCTTTATTCATAATCTCTTTTCTCTCAATGCACAGTTGTGAAAAATTGTGTGTGAATAGCAGAGTTTACTGAATATAAATATTTAGAGCATCTTAAAGTGCATAAAATCCACACAATAAATCAGTAAAAACTGATTGTCCAAACTCTCATGTATAAAATAAAATCTGATTTTATCTAAACTCTGTACTATAAAATTTATTATTTTCACCCCCTTTGATTTTTTTTTTTTTAATTTTTTTTTTAATTTTTTAATTTTTTATTTTTCCAGTAATCAGTGGTTGGCACTAGTCACCAAAAATCAAGGATTTTAGCCCTTATTTCATACAATAAGTTCCTGGGTCTTCCTAGGCACAACATGATCTCAAAGGAATTTGTGCACTTTTTGGCATCTTTTAATTGGAGGGTGAAATATTTGCAACTAATCATCAGAGTTTAGACTTTTCATCAGATAATACAATTAATTTATGAGAGAAAGTGTAAACAGCTAATACAGACTCAGTGTATAGGATCAATAAACTAAGAGATGCTATGAATATAGAGACAGTATCATGCTGTGTTAAGTTACTGCACATTTTGAGATTAGGTCATATATTATTCAGAAAGATTCATGATTACTTACTGAGAATCATGCTTCATACAGGTTTCTTCATCGGTCCATATGTTTCAGACAATATCACAATCAGAGTATAAAATCATAGTTTAACTTCAGACTTTAACCGACAGAGTATGACTGATACTTTATGACTAACAGAGTTTACTAGCAGAGTTTAACATACTGGTACAAATAACAGTTAACACATGCAAAGAATCATGAGCATAAAATCAATCATGTATAGATTTTGAATCTTACCAGTATCTCTAGTCAAAACCAGAGACCATTCCAAGTTCATTTACCAGTCTTGTAAAGGTAGCTTCACTCAAAGGTTTGGTGAAGATATCTGCCAGCTGTTGGTCTGTAGACACAAAATGAAGCTCAATATCTCCTTCTTCCACATGTTCCCTGATAAAATGATACCTTATGCTGATGTGCTTGGTCATGGAATGCTGTACTGGATTACCTGTCATAGCAATAGCACTTTGATTATCACAGTAAATAGGTATTTTAGAGTACCTTAATCCATAGTCCAGCAATTGATTCTTCATCCATAAAATCTGTGCACAACAGCTACCAGTAGCTATATACTCTGCTTCTGCTGTGGATGTGGAAATTGATTTCTGTTTCTTGCTGTACCAAGAAACTAATCTGTTCTTTGGTCTTGGTACAAGTGTCCAGACTTCATTCCTCTCAAATTCATTTAACTCCTCTTGCATAGCTGTTATCCAGTTAGCATCTTGAAGAGCTTCTTCCACTTTCTTGGGCTCTGTTTGAGATAAGAATGCATGAAACAGACATTCATTATTTATAGCACTTCTAGTTTTTACACTAGCTTCTGGATCTCCAATTATCAAGTCAGGTGTATGAGCTTGTGTCCACCTTCTTTCTGTTGGTAATTCTATTATCAGTATTAGATCCTCCCCCTTGATCCATGCTCTCCTGATTTTCTTCTTGACCATTTGCATTCTCTGAGGCTCCCCCTAAATTGGACTGCTCAGAGTTTGGATTTTCAGTGTTTGTATCAGAGTTTGGGATAAATCCTTCAGCTGATTCACTTTCAGAATTTGAGTTATTAATTTTGAGATGTTTCTGAAGTATCTTCACACTCCCCCTCGACTGGTTCTCTATTTCGTTCTGTCAGAGAAATTCCCTCAGTGTTTACCAGTAGAGGTTCAGAGTATGCTTCGTCAGAGTTTGTTGGATTTGCTTCGTCATAGTTTACATCATCAGAGTTTAAATCTTCATTTTCAAAGCGAAGTTGATCATGATATTCTTCATCTTCTATTCCAGTTATTTTCTTGTCATCAAATGACACATGTATAGATTCCATGATCACTTTAGTTCTCAGATTGTAGACTCTGAATGCTTTAGTTGACAGTGGGTATCCAACAAAAATTCCTTCATCAGCTTTTAAATCAAACTTGGTCAATTGTTCAGGATGAGCTTTCAACACAAAACACTTGCATCCAAAAATATGAAAATATTTCAAATTTGGCTTCTTATTCTTCACCATCTCATATGGTGTTTTCCCATGCTTGTTGATCAGTGTAGCATTTTGAGTAAAACAAGCAGTTTGAACAGCTTCTGCCCAGAAATAAGTTGGCAATTTTGCTTCATCAAGCATTGTTCTGGCAGCTTCGATTAAGGTTCTGTTCTTTCTTTCAACTACACCATTTTGCTGTGGAGTTCCAGGTGCAGAAAATTCTTGCTTCACTCCTCTTTCCTTGCAGAAAGCTTCCATTTCAGAATTTCTGAATTCAGTACCATTATCACTCCTGATTATTTTCACTTTGTGCTGTGATCCTTTGTCCAATTGCTTCACATGATCCATCAAAGTTAAGGCAGTTTCATCCTTCTTTGCTAAGAAATACACCCATGTGTATCTGGTGTATTCATCAACAATTACCAAAGCATATTTCTTTCTGCCCATTGACATTATATTTACTGGACCAAAGAGATCAACATGTAAAAGATGATAAAGTTCCACAACTGAAGATTCAGATTTACTCTTGAAAGATGACTTCCTTTGCTTGGCCTTTTGACAAGAATCACACAGACCATCTAAGCTGAGTATTGACTTTGGAAGTCCTCTTACAAGATCTTTTCGAATTAGCTCATTGATGTTGTTCAAGTTTAGATGAGAGAGCTTCTTATGCCACTTCCAACTCTCTTCATTTGACATTTTTGCAGTTAGACAAACAGCTTTTCCTTCAGAGTTTGTTACCAAACTTGCTTCATAAATGTTATTGTGCCTGTGTCCAACTAGAACAACTTTCCCAGTAGATTTGCTGATAACTTCACAATGTTCAGTATGAAAATCTACATGGTATCCTCTGTCACAGATTTGACTCACAGAAAGCAGATCATGCTTGAGTCCTGGGACTAGAGCTACATTTGTGATGATGACACTTCCAAGATTAATATTGCCATATCCCATAGTACGTCCTATGTTGCCATCTCCATAGGAAACTTTTGGGCCAGCTCTCTCCTCATAATCTGATAGCAGGACTTTATTTCCAGTCATGTGTCCTGAACATCCACTGTCCAAGACTAGGGTACTTTCCCTTATGCCCTGCAATCACAAATAATTACAAAGAGTTAGATTTAAGGATCCAGACTTGCTTGGATCCTTTGGCTTTCTTAACATTGTTAGCTTTTGCAGCGGAATAACTTTCAACAGAGTTTAAGCTAACTGTGTCAGACTTTACACTTGCAGAGTTTGCCTTAACCCATTTCAGGTTGGGTTTTAGCTCATAATAGTTGTGATAAATAGCATGATAACTCTTACAAGTATAAATGGAATTCCAAGTGCTCCCACAGTGTGTGCATAAAGTCTGTGGTCTAACCCTAACATAATCATTCTTTACCCCAGACTTGGAGGGTAAAGAATTAATATCTTTGTTTTTCGTGCAGAAACTTGCAAGATGGTTAGTGCTACCACAACTATGACATGTCTTCCTAGGAGCATCAGAATTAGGCAGATAATCATTTCTTTTATTAATGCCTACTTTTCCATTCCTATTTTTCTTAGACACTTTCTGTTTGTTGACAGACTTTACCTCTTTGAGCTTATGTTTGAATTGTTTTTCTGTCATTGAACCAACATTAACCTGCTTATCACAGATTTTTACTGATTCTTTAACAGCTTCTAATTTAACCTTATTCTCTGTTATTGAACCAACATTAACCTGTTTATCACAAGTTTCAACTGGTTCCATAACAACTTCTTTCACCACAACAGACTTTAGCTTACTGGATTCAGAAACAAATTTCACAGGTTTAAGCTGTGGTTTCACTTTCACTTTATCTTTAAACCTAAGTTCATCTTTCTCACAGTAACCTAAACCTACAGTGTCTGTCTGAAAAACTTGATGTGTATCTTTTCCAGAATTAGTCCAAGTTTTAATCACTTTCCTCTCTTTCTCTAACTCAGATTCTATTTGCCTATATCTTTTAAGCAATTCATGTTCAACATAAACAGCATCATCTCTCTCCTTTTGAACTTGTTGCATGTTAACAAGTCTCTCTTCAAGAAATTTATTCCTTTCTTTAAGACCTAGATTCTCAGATTTGATTCTTTCATTCTCTAAAGTCTGATCCCTATAACTAACATGTATGCTTTTTAGAGAAACTCTTAATTCAGATATATTATCAGTATCATAAGCATAAGTAGTTAGAGGTACCTTGTTTTCAGATGACTCAGCTTCATCTTTAACAGTTGCCATGAGAGCATAATTGACTCCCTCATCTGAGTCTGAAGTGTCTGCCCAGTCCTTGCCTTTAGTGATGAGTGCTTTCTCAGATTTTCCTTTCTTGCACTCTGGAGCATAATGACCCATCTCTTTACACTTGTAGCACTGGATCTCAGACTTGTCTTTCTTTCCAGACTTGGTATTTCCTCCATCAGACTTTCTGAAATTTCTCTTATCAGAGTTTGAATCTCTCCTTGAAAATCTCTTTCCTTTCTTGAAGTTCTTGAATCCCATCTTCTTGAAGGTTTTCACCATTAAAGCAGCCATTCTTATCATATCTTCATCATCATCCTCAGAATCAGAAGCTTCATCATCAGTGTTTGAGCCATCATCAGAGTTTGATGACTCACTTTCAGATTTAATGTGTTAGGTCCTGATAAGTTTGTAGAAGGGGGGTTGAATACAAACTATACCGTTTTATCGAATTTGTCCTTTAAAAGATTTAACTGTTTAGAACAAATTAGTGCGGAATAAAAACTGAAACAATATTCAAGTTAAATAGAAACTCTATTAAACTTGAGGGGTGTTACAATTCAGTGCACAGATTACAAGGTTCTTGTTAAAACAAATATAGAATAAATTCGACATGAATTTATCTATATTTGTAATAAAAAGATCGAATACTAAAAAGTAGTTCGATAGTAATTCTAGGGATTATGATCCGCTAGATTGTCAAAGCAATACAAGTAATTGAATTCTAGTGGATTGGATATAACTTTGCTTGCTAGAATTTATTACAAGAAATGTATTGAATGCTTCTTGTTGGCTCGAGTTAACTGGCAGAAGAGAGAAAGATAATACTTTGCTTTTAGTGTTCTGTCTTCAATTGTGTTTGCTGCCTATTTTGATTACAAATGACTTGTATATAAACAAGTCACTTGCATCATTTCCACGCGCCAAAACACTCAACTGCATTTCATTTGATTTATACTAGCAGTACTATCCATTTAAACCTAGTAGTACTATCGGTAGGACTACCAGTTTGAACTGGTAGGACTATCGGTAGTACTATCACAGATAGTACTACTAGTATAAATAGAATTAGATATAAAACTGATTTAATGCATTCTACTTTTAATTGATTTAATAAATGAATTAATTCTTTTAGAATTAATTCACTGATTAAATAAATTAAATAAATGACTCAAATAATTTCATAAATAAATTAATTCTGGAGAATTAATTTATATATTAAATTACTTAAGATCTAGATTGATTAATTTAATATATGAATTAATTCTGAAAGAATTAATTCATAGATTAAATTAATTATCTTATAGAATAACATTAAAATAGAATTAAACTAATTCTAAGAACCACTAAAATTGATGACGAACTTCCACTGGCTGACGTTGACACTCCATGTACTGTCTGGTTCATGAGCGACAAACTTTAATGGTTGTTCTTCATACTTGACTTTAAGCTGTGATTCTTTTCTCCTTCTAGTTAAACAAGAACTGTAACCTGTACTTTTCTCCGTCACACTTCTGAAATCTCTGTCACTTTAAATAGATCCACTTTCTTGAATACTTCACTGAGGCTTGATCAAATAAATGAACTTCTTCCAGTGTAGAATAACTTCAAGTCTGTAGATGACTTTAATCTTCATTCTTTGACAGATATAATCCTCTGAGATTCCTGTGACATCTGTATTTATTATTTACTTATTACATCTTAATTAAAGTTGAGTAGAATCCTCGGTGTTTACAAATAGGCCTAGACATATGCCTTTCAATCTCCCCCTATTTGTTTGTTAGACAATAACAACCAAATACTCTAGAGGATAACTCAACTAAAACAAGAAAAGATAAGACTTTTAAGAGCCAAGCAAATAATAAAAAGTTCTGGATTAAATATAACAATTTCCAGATTCAAACAATAAAGATAAATACAAGATAGATGTTCCTCTAGCCTGAACAAATGATTAATTTCCCTATCTTGATTTACCTAGCTCTAAACAAATAACATTTACAAATTGAGCTAACTACATCATGCCTTTAGTCTCTAATTTCACCTTCTTCAGCTTCTTGCAAGGTGACTAGAAGATCTTTGTCAAGGACACAATCACTTTCAGAAACCACACCACTTGGCATTACTGGTTGAGTGGTGATCTTCTTCAATCTATTCTTCATTTGAGCATATCTTGGAATTTTCTCCGTGCAGTAGTCTGAAATCATATCAGCAACTTCAGACTTCTCTACAGAAGCAAACCCAGAAGTTCTAAGAAGATTCTCCAACTTCACCAGTTGCATAGCAGTCTGTAGCTTCATGGAATCAGGATCCAGCCTTACAGTCTCCAAAGTTGTACCTCTGTAGATTTTGACTTCATAAGGAAAATGTACAACTTGAGGGCTGGCCTTCATAGCAGAATCTCTCAGCCGGTCATAAAGAAGCTCGTTCAAGCAAGAAGATCTCTTTACTTTACTCATCAGAATCCACAATTCAGAGAGAGATCTTCTTTGAAGTAGTTCAAGAGAAACAGTGAATGACCCTTCAAGAGCACTTGAGACATAGATGAACAGTTCCTGCCTCACTTGATCAAATGCAGACGTAATCCTTAGGATATCTTCCTTCAATGCCTTCATATATAATGAGTTGTCTGGATTAACAGTTCTGATCTTCTCAAGCAGCTTCAGAAAAGTAGCATCATTGTTTGTGCCTCTCTGAGGGATATCAAACATCTCCCTTGCCTTATCCCATTTGACTCCTTGCTTCATCCTAACATCCAATCTCCTTTCTTTGACATGAATACTATGAAGACGTTGTTTGTCTTCATGTTCAGCCTTTTGAATTTTCAGCTTCTGAGAAATGATGTAAGAGACCTTGGCATTTTCATCCTCCTTTCTTCTCAACTCTGCCTGTTGTTTCTTCAACTCCTTCTCAAACAAAGGGTCAGGTGTGTATAGATCAGCTTCATCTTCCCAATCATCAAAGTTGGCTGCCTCCTCAACCTCCTCCTCACCAAAAGCTTCTTCAGGTATGGTCTTCCTCAGATCACCAGATGTGTCAAATTGGAAGTCATCCTGTTCACCGTAGTAGTAGTAGGCATCATCAAAAACAGACTCCTCCATTGATTGTTTACCTTTCCCCTTATCCTTTCCAGAAGCTCCTCCAGCTTCTTTGTCTTCTCCTTTCTTCTCTTTCTCCCCCTTAGTTGAGGAATCCTCTACAGTTTGAGCTGTGGAAGCCCTAGGATTCACCTCAGATGTTCTCCTTATCTCTCCTCTTTCTCTTCCATCTCCTCCTTCATCAGCATCATCATCCTCATCATCATCTCCCTCAAAGAATGTTCTTTGCTCTATAGTAGGTTGATGTGATTCTTTGATCATGTAGTATAGGTGCTTCATCCCTTCATTAAGATGCTCCATTCCTCCTTCAATCTTAGACATCCTTTGTTCATTAAACCTCTGGTTTTCATCAGATGTTTGCAGAATAAAGTCCACCTTGGTAGAAATAGAAGCAATCTCCTTGACACTCTCCGATATCTGAGCATTTGACGTTGTAAGATCAGAGATGTCTGAAGCCACCAGTACTTGAGATTGTTGGATTGAATTCAGCCTCGGGAGTAGATTATTCTTCAATCCTTCCAGGTCATCTTTCACAGTACCCAGCTGATTTGATACAGAGGTGGTAGATTGAGCAACCACTTGTGCTTTCAGAAGATTGTTCTCAGCCTGGGTTTCTTGTAACTTCCTTTGTAGATCAGCTAGCTGGTTCAACAAAGCAGTGTTTGTGTCAGTGTGTGCACTCACCTCAATTGCTCTCAGTGGTGTTTCACTCAACTCACGTGCTTGTGTTTCACTCGGTGTTTGATTCATATCTCTCACCACTAACTGTCTGTCAAGATTCTCAGTAGATGTACCTGCAGGAAAAATCACCCTAGCCCTTTCAAGAGAGTTCAGTGGTGGTGCAATGGGAGTTCGCAATTCCCGATCCCTGAATGAGTCTGTCAAAATATTTGACATTGTATACTGAATTTCTTCAGGGACAAACTCATCAGGTTGCCTTTCACTTTCTCCAGTAAAAACTGCGAGTGAAAAATCCCTTAAGGGAGCCAGAGATGTTCCCTCTGGGAGGGGAGAAAATGATTCTATTATAGGTGGCAAAGAATCAGATTTTCCCTCTGATGCCTGTGAAGGCACTTCTACCGTGACAATGGTAGGCACTGTTTCAGATCCTAAGTGCTCTCCTAACAACGTGTCCTGAGTTTCTGCTATTTGGATGTCTTCTCCCATTGTGAGTAATGGGAGAGTGCTTGACTCATTACAGGTTGCCATGGCCCGATGGCGAATTTCAATAGATTCATCCTGTTCAGAGGATGTCTCCAGAGACTGTTCAATGGCCATTTCAAAGTCCATATCCTGTTGGGAGGACATGGATGGGCTTACAGATGTCTCTCTATAGGTTTTCCTTTTCTTTAGTGGTGGAGACAGAGCTGTGGGTGCACTCAGTGTTTGTTCACTACTTGACCTTTGTCTTATTAAAGAAGTAGTTTCAGGTTGAGAGGTTAAAGGATTAGACACAGTGTTTGGCTCTCTGACCTGGGTTAGAGATTGTGGTTCTACAACCTCTTGGTCTGTCCTATCAACCACTTGGGCTTCAGCAGAGGTGCCAGATGATCCAGAGATAGGATGTATTACCTGAATTGGCAGTTCCTCTGAAGTTCCAGCTGCTATGACTAGTTGTTGATCAGGAACAAAAGGTTCAAAGGTAGGTAGGTGAATGAAATGAGCCATGAATGGACTTACAACCACTGGTGTCATATTCCATTTAAGAGAAGTATGGAGTCTTTGATAGAAATTACTATAAGTAGAAGGAGAATTAACAGATAAAGAATTTGAAAACAACTCCTTGTGAGCATCATATAGCACATGATTGATTAAAATAGTGAGAAATCGAGGATAGAAACACCTGACTTTCCTACCACTATCATGATCAATCATGGCATTTGATACTCTCCTAACTATAAGACTCCAGATAAGATGACCAATGTTAAGTCTAACATTAAACACAATAGCATAAGCAATGTACTGCAACAAAGATGGAATATTTTGAAAATTGCTTTTAGTACAATTGCTGAAAACCTTAGCTAAAGTATCAAATAAGATATCCCATTCACAGACTAAATTAGCTTTACTGAGTTTGGGCAACTCCAAAGGACCTTGATAATGAATTCTGTTGAAAAACTGAATTAATTCAATATCAGAAGGAGTCCTATCAAAGTTATCCCTAGGAAGTTGAAAAACTTCACAAAACAAATCCTCAGTAATAGTGTACTCTGTGTGCTCAATAGTGAAAGATATAGAATTTAAATTCTCAGAAATCACAGCAGTAGAACACAATAATCTAAGTGGTTCAATCTTTAAATCAGCAGATAAACATATAGCACGACTCACACAACACTGCGAATTTAAAAACTGAATCCAAGGTCGAAAACGATCAATCGGGCATTTCAACGGATCAAAATATCCAATATAATTGTTTTTAACAACCTCAAAATTCTGAGCCATAATTTACTAAGTAAAAATTAACACAGAAAATCAAAAACTCAAATAATTATGAATAATTCGAATTTAAGGATTTTAAAATTAATTAAAAATTAATTAAAAATCCAAATTTTCAAAGTTCTCCAAAAATTACCAAATTTTAGTATGTTAATCCTTGACATAAACCACACACTGTACTATTTTTAGAACTCAAAAACACTTATTAAAACCCTAAAAACGAATCACAAAACCCTTTGAAATTCAAAAACTCGAAAAATTAAAACTCAATGAAACTTGGATTTTAAGTACTCGAATTAATGGGCTTGAGAAGATCTGTTCAGTGATGGTTTCAGAATTTAAAACAAGCAAGAAACGAATCCAGAATCTGAAAATGAAATGGACAGCAATTCGTTTCTTTTAAGAATAAAAAGAGAGAATTCTAATAAAACAGTTAAGTTAAAACTTGAACTGGAAAGACTATGGTAAAAAGTAAAAAAAAATACTATATATATTAGTCTGATAGTACTAAGTAATAGAACTAGTAGTACTATGGTTAAAAGAAAAAGAAAACACGGTATGACTATCATAAAAAAAATCAAAAAGATTAAACATAAAGAAAATGCTTAGTAGTACTATCCAAAATATGGTAGTACTATAAGTAATAATAATAAAAAAAAACACGGTAGTACTAACTAAGAAGAACTAGTAGTACTATGAAATAAAAGGAAAAACAAAAAAAACAAAAATAAAAATGAAAAAATGCTGGAAGTACTATTAAAATGAACTGGTAGTACTATCAAGAGATAGTACTACCGATAGTACTACTAGTATAAAACTAGTAATACTAACGAAAATGAGAAAAAAACATAGAAAACTGTTCTAAATAAAAAGAAAAAAAATGCTGAAAATAACTGAAACTTTACAGAAAAATGCATAGAATTATTAATAAACATCTAGAAAAATTCACAGAAAATTCCATAAATTCTAGAAAAATATGCAGAATATTATAGAAATGCATAAAATTAATATAAACTTGCAGAAATATTTAAACAACAATATTTACAATCTGAAAAATATCTAAATAATTCTAAATAAATATATTTTCAATAAAAATACATTTCTCCACTTAAAAAAAATATGAGAAAAATATTTTTAAAGAAAATAAAATATTCAGAACCATTTAAATCAACAAGCATGCAATTATTGAATGAGAATTGGCAGTAAATATTAGTTAAATGACAAGAGAAAATGAATTTTGAAAGAACAAACCTGACAGAGATATTGTCAATCACTAAGACTGTTTAACATACCCAATTTACCAACTAACTTGATAAATGTGGATTCGTCAACAGATTTAGTGAATATATCTGCAGTCTGTTCTTCTGTGGGTACAAAATGTAACTCCACAGTTCCATTCATGACATGCTCTCTGATGAAATGATACCTGATATCAATGTGCTTTGTTCTCGAGTGCTGCACAGGATTGTTGGAGATTGCTATGGCACTTGTATTATCACAAAATATGGGAATTTTGTCTAATGCAAAGCCATAGTCCTTTAATTGATTCTGTATCCATAAGATCTGAGCACAACAGCTTCCAGCAACAATATATTCAGCTTCTGCTGTTGAATTTGAAACTGTTTGCTATTTCTTGCTATACCAGGAAATCAACCTACCTCCTAGGAATTGACAACTCCCAGAGGTACTCTTTCTATCCACAACACTACCTGCATAATCAGAATCTGTATATCCAACAAGATTAAAACCAGAATCTTTAGGGTACCAGATACCTAGATTAGGTGTACCCTTAAGATATCTCAAGATTCTTTTCACAGCAACGAGATGTACATCTCTAGGGTCCGCTTGGAACCTTGCACACAAGCATGTAGCATACATAATATCTGGTCTACTAGCAGTAAGATAGAGTAAGGAGCCAATCATACCTCTGTAGCTTGTAACATCTACCTTGATAGATTTGTCAGAAGCTCCAAGTTTGATGGCTGTTGAAGATGGAGTCCTTGCTGATGCTGAATCCTCCATGTGATACTTCTTGAGGAGTTCTTTGAGATACTTGGATTGACAAATAAATATACCATTTGACCTTTGACTTACTTGTAATCCAAGAAAGAACTTCAGCTCACCCATCATACTCATTTCAAACTTACTCTGCATTAGCTCAGCAAATCTCTTACAGAGATTATCATTAGTAGACCCAAATATGATGTCATCCACATAGACTTGGACTAATATCATATCACTTTTGTGTTTCTTTGAAAAAAGAGTTTTGTCTATGATACCTCTAACAAAACCATTTTCTAAAAGAAAACAAGAGAGAGTGTCATACCATTTTCTTGGGGCTTGTTTGAGACCATAGATAGCCTTGAAGAGAAAGTACACAAAGTCTAGCAGCTCCTGATTTTCAAAGCCAGGGGGCTGTTCCACATACACTTCTTCATCAAGTTCACCATTCAGGAATGCACTCTTAACATCCATTTGATAGACTTTAAAATTGGAGTAAGCAGCAAATGCTAAGAACATCCTGATGGCCTCAAGTCTAGCCATTGGTGCATAGGTTTCATCATAATCAATGCCTTCAGCTTGTGAATACCCTTGTGCAACCAGTCTTGCCTTGTTTCTTGTTACAATGCCATCCTCATCTAGCTTGTTCCTGTATACCCATCTTGTACCAACTACTTTCTTGTTCTTTGGCCTGGGTACCAGCTTCCAGACTTGCTGTTGTTCAAACTGATTGAGTTCATCTTGCATAGCAATCACCCAATCTGGATCAGTCAGTGCTTCCTCAGTTTTCTTTGGCTCCAATTTAGATAGAAATGCTGAGAAATGACATTCATTCTGAGTAGCACTTCTAGTTTTAACTCCAACATCTGGATCACCAATGATCAGCTCAAAAGGATGAGCTCTATTCCAAACAGTCTGTCTTGGAAGATTTGATCTTGATGATTCGCCTTGAAATTCACTTTGATGTGGTGAGTGACTAGTTGATCCTTCATTTGCTCCCCCTGAGTTGTTGCTAGATTGCCTTGATGATTCTTCTCCAGTGTTGGTGGTATCTCCATTGTTACCAGTGTTTCCACCACCATCACCATGATCATTATCATCATTGTTATTATCATCACCAGCAATAACTTCAGGTGGGGCTCCATCATCTGAATCTGAGTCTGGCAAGTTATCAAACTTCATTTTCTCAGATGAATCTGCTGTTTGGATATTAGAGAATTTAGTGTCATCAAAAGTTACATTGACACTTTCCTTTACTGTGTGACTGCCAACCAAGTAGACCCTGTAAGATCTTCTGGAGTAACCAACAAAAATAGCTTCTTGTGCCTTTGCATCAAACTTGCCACGTTTCACATTGTCATCTATAAGCACAAAGCATTTTGCTCCAAATACATGAAAGTACTTGACAATTGGTTTCTTGTTGTTCATGATCTCATAAGGAGTCTTCATTAAGTCCTTGTTGATTAAAGTTCGATTCTGAGTATAACAAGCTGTATTCGCTGCTTCAGCCCAAAAGTACGTTGGAAGTTTGGACTCACTTAGCATAGTCCTAGCTGCTTCAATCAATGTACGATTCTTTCTTTCCACTACTCCATTTTGTTGAGGAGTTCTAGGGGCAGAATACTGTCTTGTTATTCCTTTACCAGCACAAAAGTCATTTAGAATGGCATTCTTGAATTCAATACCATTATCTGACCTTATGGCTCTTACAGGGAATCTAGAATCCAGTTCAATCAACTTTATGTGGCCAATCACCAGGTATGGGGTCTCATCCTTGGAATGTAGGAATAAAACCCATGAATATTTTGAAAAGTCATCAACAATCACAAGTGCATATTGTTTCTTTGACATGGACATCACATTAACTGGACCAAACAAATCCATGTGTAGTAGCTGAAGAGGTTCAGTTATTGATGATGTGTCAGTGCCCTGACTTTCCTTTCTGACATGCCTCACACAGTCCTTCCTGTGTAAATTCCATCTGAGGCAACCCTCTAACCAATTCCCTCTTGACTAAAGAGTTCATGGTTTTGAAGTTAAGGTGAGACATCTTCTTGTGCCATAGCCAACTATTATCTGATGAAGCTTTAGCATAAAAACAATTAACTTCATCTTTGAATCCTGAGTTCAGATCAGCTATGAACAAGTCACCTTTCCTTACTCCTTGAAGAGCAGGCTTTCCATTCTTCTTGTGAAGGATCTGACACTTCTCTCTTTCAAAGGAAACAGCATATCCTCTGTCACAGAAATGACTGATGCTGAGAAGATTGAACTTCAGACCTTCCACAAATGAAACATCTTCAATGATAACATTTCCGTACTTCAAACAGCCATATCCTTTCGTAATACCCTTGCTGTTATCTCCAAAGGTAACTACTGGGCCAACTTTCTCAACCAAATCTGATAGCAGGGCTCTATCTCCGGTCATATGCCTTGAACAGCCACTGTCAAGAATCCATATAACACAGTTTACTTGTTTAACTCCCTGCAATATCAAATTGATTAGACCTTCTTCGGAGCCCAAAATTGATTGGGTCCGGCATACTTAAAGAACTGGCCTTTGTCAGGCAAAACAACATTTTTAGCTAAAACTACTTCAACCTCTTTCACATAAGAGCGTTTCCATTTATAGCCAGCCTTAACACATTTCTGAGTAGGCTTAGGGATAAATGAATCCACTCTAGTATTAGGAGGACTAGCAGTCTTAGCTTTAACATGCTTCTTATTATTAACATGTTGACGTGGAGCAGTCTTATCACTAGATACATGCTTACTATTAAAATAAGCATACATAACATTGAAAGCACAAGACATGCAATTAAACACACCACATGCTTTATGAGAAGAATTAACAGCAGGCATGTTAGTTCTACAGTTGTTTTGATCCAACTTATGGATATCTGATTTAGTCTTTTTAGTTGTAGCAACTTTGACTGGAATATCAGATATGCACTTTTTGGACTGTTCAGCTTCCAAAGCAATATCCTCTTCACGATTCTCCTCAGCTATAATGATAGAGTATTCATTCATAGGATCTGCCTCGGACTCCTTACAGAAGGGTGTTTCAATACCCTTAAGTACATATGGAACAACCTTCCCTTCAGATCTGACTCTACAAGGGGTATTAATTCCAAGTAATCCAATAGCCTCATTATAATCATAACCTATACTGACATGATTACCAACAGCTTGTTTATTGAGAATTTCTTTAGCCGTCTTACAAGAGTTGTAATAGGCATTAGCTTTGGTACTAAGCACACTATTCTTTTCCTTAAGAATGGTTTCCAGTTGAATATAACATTTAACCCTATTCTCAAGAAATGCAATTTTCTCAATAAGTTCATCCTGATTAACATGCACTAATTTTAATTCTTTTATTTCCTTTTCAAGATTTGTGTTTAAAAGAATTATTCTATCATTTTCAGTGCGTGCACAACTTAAAGTATCACCAAGATGACGAATCATTTCAGTATCAGTGAACTTTACCTCAGACATGTTGGGTGGAGATAATATGGAATCAAAGATTTTGTCTCCTATTGCCATGAGTGCAAGATTCCCAATCTCACCGGCTTCTTCATCACTGTCAGTGTCATCCCAACTCTTTCCCTCAGCAACATAGGCTTTCCCAATCTTGTTCTTCTTGCTAGAATCAAATGTGTTTCTAGTCACTTGCTTTGGCTTTCTGCATTCAGTAGCAAAGTGACACAACTCATTGCAATTGTAGCATCTGATTGTGCTCCTTTCCACAGTTCCAGTTTTGTAGCCACCCCTTGTGCCACTTGAAGAGGAAGATCCACCTCTCTGAAATCTGGGCCTGAACTTAAGATTGGGATTCCTCTTGAATCTGAACTTCCCAAATTTCCTGACTATCAAAGCCAAGTCACCATCCTCCAGCTGATCAAGCTCCTCTAAAGAATAGAAGTCACCACCAGATTGATCAATGGATGTTAATCCATATTCAGCATCAATAACATTCATGTTAGAACTGGAAGGTTGAACAGCCTTCACTTCCAGTTTCTGTGGGACTTCAGCAGCCAGTGCAGTAGAAGTACTAACAATCTTCCCAGTTCCATACAGCTCCCTTTGTTGAATCTGCTCCAGCTCATAGGTCTTCAGAACACCATACAATCTCTCCAAAGCAATCTCATTCATATCTCTTGCTTCTCTAATGGCAGATATTTTGTGCTCCAAATGAGGTGGAAGGGTAAGAAGGAACTTCTTGTTAATCTCCTTGTTGGTGTAGTGCTTCCCATTGAGATTCAGATCATTGATTAATTTGTTGTATCTCTCAAAAACCTGAGAGATGCCTTCACCAGGGTTTGATCTGAAATGCTCATATTGTGAGGTGAGAATTTCCAGCATATTCTCTCTAACTTCCTCTGTCCCCTCATTGATTATCTCTATGGTTCCCCAAATGTGTTTGGCAGTATCACAATTTAGGACATGATTATGCATGATAGGATCAAGACTATCAATAAGGATCAACTGAAGACAGGAATCCAAGGTAACATCCTCTTTCTCATCAGGAGTGTAATCCTTGGGATCTTTAGGGTACATCCTAGCAGCCCTAGTAACAACATCATTCACTATTAACTCTTCCTCAATATTCATAGGAAGTTTGGGACCACTCTTCAGCACATCCAAGTATTTAGGATTAGCAACTTTAAGAAATAGGAGCATTTTCTTCTTCCACATTGGATAATGCTCCTTGCTGAACATTGGGATTTTGACTGTACCCACTTTCTGTGTAGTAGACATCTTTTGAGATTTTTAGGAATAATAAAAAAATCAGAGTTTAAGAAAAATCTCAAAACAATTGGATCTTTGATTTGTATATCAATCAAAAGGCTCTGATGCCAATTGTTAGGTCCTGATAAGTTTGTAGAAGGGGGGTTGAATACAAACTATACCGTTTTATCGAATTTGTCCTTTAAAAGATTTAACTGTTTAGAACAAATTAGTGCGGAATAAAAACTGAAACAATATTCAAGTTAAATAGAAACTCTATTAAACTTGAGGGGTGTTACAATTCAGTGCACAGATTACAAGGTTCTTGTTAAAACAAATCTAGAATAAATTCGACATGAATTTATCTATATTTGTAATAAAAAGATCGAATACTAAAAAGTAGTTCGATAGTAATTCTAGGGATTATGATCCGCTAGATTGTCAAAGCAATACAAGTAATTGAATTCTAGTGGATTGGATATAACTTTGCTTGCTAGAATTTATTACAAGAAATGTATTGAATGCTTCTTGTTGGCTCGAGTTAACTGGCAGAAGAGAGAAAGATAATACTTTGCTTTTAGTGTTCTGTCTTCAATTGTGTTTGCTGCCTATTTTGATTACAAATGACTTGTATATAAACAAGTCACTTGCATCATTTCCACGCGCCAAAACACTCAACTGCATTTCATTTGATTTATACTAGCAGTACTATCCATTTAAACCTGGTAGTACTATCGGTAGGACTACCAGTTTGAACTGGTAGGACTATCGGTAGTACTATCACAGATAGTACTACTAGTATAAATAGAATTAGATATAAAACTGATTTAATGCATTCTACTTTTAATTGATTTAATAAATGAATTAATTCTTTTAGAATTAATTCACTGATTAAATAAATTAAATAAATGACTCAAATAATTTCATAAATAAATTAATTCTGGAGAATTAATTTATATATTAAATTACTTAAGATCTAGATTGATTAATTTAATATATGAATTAATTCTGAAAGAATTAATTCATAGATTAAATTAATTATCTTATAGAATAACATTAAAATAGAATTAAACTAATTCTAAGAACCACTAAAATTGATGACGAACTTCCACTGGCTGACGTTGACACTTCATGTACTGTCTGGTTCATGAGCGACAAACTTTAATGGTTGTTCTTCATACTTGACTTTAAGCTGTGATTCTTTTCTCCTTCTAGTTAAACAAGAACTGTAACCTGTACTTTTCTCCGTCACACTACTGAAATCTCTGTCACTTTAAATAGATCCACTTTCTTGAATACTTCACTGAGGCTTGATCAAATAAATGAACTTCTTCCAGTGTAGAATAACTTCAAGTCTGTAGATGACTTTAATCTTCATTCTTTGACAGATATAATCCTCTGAGATTCCTGTGACATCTGTATTTATTATTTACTTATTACATCTTAATTAAAGTTGAGTAGAATCCTCGGTGTTTACAAATAGGCCTAGACATATGCCTTTCATAATGACTAAAGCCTTTCCTTTGGCTTTCTTTCTTGATGATTCCTTCTTGACAGGTTTTTCTTCAACTTTAAGAGCAACAGATTTTGTCTTCTTTCCAGATCTTTTGTTTCTTTGTTCTATCTCCAGTTCATGAGTTTTGAGCAACCCATAGATTTCATCAAGATCTGTTTCTGCAAGATCGTAATTGTCTCGTATTGTTGTTGCCTTTAAATCCCATCTTTCAGGTAGAGATAACAGAAACTTGAGATTTGACTCTTCAAGTTCATATTCTTTATCAACCAGGGACAAATCATTCAACAATTTACAAAATCTGTCATAAGTATCTGTCAAAGTTTCATTAGATCTTAAGTCAAAGTGTTCATACTCCTGTGTTAGAATGGTCTTCCTATTCTTCTTTATTGCACTTGTTCCTTGACACCTGACTTCTAAAGCATCCCAGATTTCTTTGGCAGTTTTGCAGCCAATAACTCTGTTAGACATGACATTATCTAAGGCACTATGGAGTAGATGTCTAACCTTTGCATCCTTAATTTGCAATTGATGAGATGTCTTCAGGAGTCAAGTCTTTCTTCTCTTTTGGAACAGTCTTTTGTTCTTGACCAGTAATAACAGGAGACAATTTAGTTGGCATATGAGGACCATCATTGATTCTATCAAGGTATTCTGGATCTGTGGCCTCCAGAAACATGGTCATCTTCACCTTCCATATTGGATATTCAACTGGTCTTAGAATTGGAACCCTTATAGTCTCATATCGACTAACAGAAGTTGGTTGAACCTTTTGAGCATTCGAACCTGCATTAGAACCTTCCTGAGAGTTGTCAGCCATGATTATACTTGTGTTTAGATCGATAAACTGTATATATTAAACAGCCTAGGCTCTGATACCAATTGTTAGACCGATTACACAATATATAATCAATATAAGTGTGATAATAACAATAAAGAACACTGTTTATAAATCAACAACTGAATTATATAAATAACTCTTCTCTTTGTGATGTAAAATATCACAGAGAGCTGCAAGGTTACAAGAATAATGTTTTCAATAATCGCATCCCTTTTAGGGTTAACCTATCTGTGTTTATATAGTACACAGCTACATAGAATCAATCTCTAATTGATATTCCTATAAATTAGCTATACAAATCATATCAAATTAGGATTGCTTCTGTCTTCTGTTCTGTTTCCTTGTCTGTCTCAATATATCTTGCTTCTTTCTATCTTCAAGATATATTGCTTCTAGAATCTTCAATGTTAGCACCGACAGCTTTGGCAAACTCTCACCCCGTCAGACTTTATCAAACTCTGACTGGCTTCTAGTAAACTCTGATGAATACCTGTTGCTTAAACACTGATAAATACTCATCAGCAATTATATCTAACAAATAATATTTCATATTTTTTGGAAAAATAGGGGTTTGAGTAACGAAACATAGAAAATGTAAATTTTTTAGTTGAAAAAGATAATTGTCCGCGATATTTTTGGAAAACAGGGATTTTGTTAGAAAAAATAGTAAAAGTTAATTGTCCGTGATATTTTTGGAAAAATAAGAAGATTATGTTAGAAAAATTAGAAAAGTAATATGTTTAGTTTAAATGGCAATTGGTTATAAAAGGTATTGTTATCATTTAATAATTATTTTCTAATAAATAAGGAAGGGCAATTAAGTAAAATCACTTTGTACCAAAAAATTGTACCGACCAACTACCGACCAAACTTTTAATATTTCGTCTAGCTTAAAACCCGTGCGATACACGGATTGTTATTAATAATTGTTATTATTATTATTAGCATTATTATTATTATTATTATTATTATTATTTGTTATTCCTAGTTAAACACTTACAGAATTGTAGAGGGGGTTGAATACAATTCTTGATTTTTGCAACTTATCAATAATTTAAATTCAATGACAGAAAAACTAAATTGCAAGATAAATAAGAAGACACAGAACTTAAAAATTTCAGATGGATTATTTGTGATCCATCTGAGATATATTAAAAAAATACTCTCTGATATTTGTTTACAAATACACAGTTGATGTTACAGTTCTTTGCTTCTAAAATTTCTAGAGAGAAAACCTAAGCAAACACAATGTAAAACTGTTTTCTCTACTTTTTCAAAGAACTGCCACACTTGGTTATATTAACCCAAGTTTACAAGTCATACTACAGACAAAAACTATCTTTATTTTCTAGGTCCAGTATGCTTGCTTCTTCATTCCAGATGAATGTGACTGAGACGTTGTACTCTTGACAAATTGGCTTGTTTGTACATCTTTTTTGTTTGTATGAAAATGGAATGTTTCTTCTTCTTCGAGGTTCACCAATGTTTGGCTTCCATATTCTTTTTGTTTACTCTATCAACCCATGTGCTTCCACCAGTGTCAAGTCACCATCAACCTATAGTTTTGAGCTTCATCCGTTGGTAGTGTTCTTGACTATCCGTGGATGTCCATCCGTGGATGAGTAAAGAGTTGATCATCCGTGGATAGTTCTTGAGTTGATCATTCGTGGATAACATTAAGTCTTCATCCGTTGTCATTCATTTTCACTTAAACAGAATTACATAGCATAGCCTATTTACAATTAGTTATCCTATCCTGCTTATCTTCTGAAAGTCAACATGACTTAGTACTTAATACTTTTAATCCCTAGATTAGAGTAAAACCAAATATGTTACATGATTACTTATCCGTGGATAAGCTTTCCAACAACGGATACGACAGAAAGTATGTTAGGTCCAAAGTATCGTAGAAGGGGGGGTTGAATACGATACTCACAAATAATTTAATTTCGTTCGCGGATTAATCTTTCAGTTCTATAACGAAATCAAACACACCAAACCAAATCAAGTTTCGGAGAATATATCTTTTTATAAATATAAACCTCGAGGGGTGCTACAATTTCTAATCCGTAGATTAGCGTCAATGAGTTTAAGGTAACACAAATACACAACAATAATCAAGTTCTGAGCACTATTAATTTCTCTGATAATTTTCTCCGGCTCTTCTCTCTCTCAGTTATGTGTCTGTGTTGAATGCCCTTAACTGAAGAAGACACATTCTTCACTTTGTATTAACTGTAGGCTTTGTTTAGAAAAACCATCGAATTAGAATTGTAGAAACAATCCTGGCCGTTGGATCTTCTTCAACCTGTCAGACAAGTAATTCTTTTCACCTGCTCCATGAATTAAAAACCATCGAATGGATTTAAAAACCATCGAATTAATTAAGTTAATTCACCATTCGATAGTTTTTTAATTAAAACTATCGAATACCAAATTAACTTATTTTGGTTTTCAATTAATCACTTTACCTACCATTCGATAGTTTTCTAATTAGAAAAACTATCGAATTCCTTTTCTTGTCTTTTGTTCATTAATGATTCCACTGAGCTCCTGGGTGTTTAAGAAATAAACTGTATCAATTTCTTCGGAGACGATAAAACAACTTGATCTTTTCAATGCCGTCACCTAGTGCAACTGGTCTGGTTCACAGATGAATAACACTTAATCAATTCTTATTTTATGTCTTCAATACATTGCTGCTGATACGTCCCTTGTCGTTCTGGTTGCTTCATCACTGGAATCCCGTGGTACTGAACCCTAAATCATTCACATACTTCTGTCGTCTTCAAAGTCTTGTTTCTATTGCTGTCACTGAGGCTTGAACATTTTCATGAACTTCTTTCCGTGACCTGTTTACGGACTTCAAGAATACATAACGTATTTTGATTTTTTGAGTTTACCTTTTCTTCTCTGATTCTGGATTCCTGTGCTTCTATTAATACTATTGTCTGTCTTGTCCTTTGTTGAGTTGTAGTTATCTCTTTTACATCTTATGTTACATTATGCTTTACAATCTCCCCCTATTTGATTGGATAGAGTTCGACAAGCAAATACTTCGAGGATAACTCAACTAACTAAGGAAACATTAAACTACTTAAAGTAAGACAGCTTAATAATATCAATGCATTCTGGATCAGATATATATACATTTCCAGATTTCATAAATCAAAAAACAATTAAACTTTATACAATGAAGTTGCTCCTCTAGTCTGAGCTGATAGTTCTCTTGTTCTTTGCTTCATCATTCAGTCCATTCTAATCTCACCTTCTTCAATCATTGGATTGGAGTTAGCAGCTTGATAATCAATCACTGATAGATAGTGCAGTGGTTCTCCAGGTTTAAGGATTGCTCCTTGGATGTGTCTTCCAATATATTCAACCTCTTGACCCACTCCAGCCCATAACCATGCAATGTTAACATCTTTCTTGTTCAGCTTTGGCATGTTTGGCAGTCTGGTATGCACTTCTAATCCTCTTTCCACTCTTTTCCTATAGTAAGGAACATTCTCCATTAGAAATCATCTAAGAGTGTCTGCTGCTTTGTCCTTCTCCGTTGATGAGAATCCAGTGGATCTAAGATACTTCTCAACTGAGATTAGATAGTTGCTTGGGTAGTCCCTCAGTTTGTCCTCAGCCAAATAGCAGATTCTGAACAAGTCATTCGTCATGAATCTAACCATTGGAGGATCTTCAGTAATCTCTGGACTGACTTTCATCACGATCTCCTTAGCATGCTCACGGAGCAGTTCATTTAGCCTTGTGGTTCTTTGGATCTTGATGAGTATAGCCTGCAATTCTGTATATGTCCTCTGTTCTAAAAACTTAGTAGAAATCACAAATGTACCTTTCTCCAGAAAACTTATTAATAAGCTCCAGGCACCATTTGCTTTAACCCCAGCATTCAGACAGATTATAGAGCTTCTCAGTGCTTTAAAGTAAGTCTGATCTTCAAGATTAGCACTTCTGATGTCCTGAATAATGACTTCCACCTCCGCATTGTCGTTGACTTGCAATCCGTCTTCAACTCCACAAAAGGTTTTATAAGCCATTTCCCATTCAGTACCATCTTTCTTTGCCAGATCTATCATCTTCTTCTTCCTCACTTCATTATACACCTTCATTCTCTTTAGCTTTTCACTTCTCAGAATTGCTTGCTGTTTCTCCTTCTCAGCTTGCCTGGCATCTATTGCAGCTCTCTGAGCTCTTATTGCTTCCAAGGCAGCTTCTTCTTCCTGTGATAGAGAATTTGCTTCTTCCATATCATCATCCAAGATAGGATGTTCTATTGGCTCCGGATAATATGGCTCATGCTCCTCTTGAATAGGTTGCTCATGCATGACCTCAAATTCCTCTTCACTTTTCTTATCTTCCTCTACAAGCTCCTCAATCCAGTACTGTCTGATTGGAATAGCCTCAACAGTCTCCCAAACTCCCCATTTATCCTTCACCCCCTCTCCAACTTTCTCCCCCTTAGTTGAGGAATCCTCGATAAAAGCATCCTCAGCATAAAAGAAATTAGAAGGATCAGGTTGCTGATATGAAGAACCAGGTTGTCCAGATTGTTGGTTCTTTAGCATACTCCATATAGACTGTACTCCGTCACCTTGATTCTCCAAGAAATCCATAAGCTGCTTATTAAACTCATTTATAGAAGCTAGCGACAGGTCAATGTTCTCCAATCTTGAGTTGGTAGTCTTTTCCATGTGATCCAGCCTCTTGTTTAGCTTAGACTCCACTCGTGAAAGGGAATCCATTGCATCTTTTACCCGCGCTTGACCATCCCGGATAACCAGAACGTCTTCTTTCAAAGCTTCATGTCCTTGAGACAGTGCAGTTACTTCATTCATGAATCCATCTTTAAGCTCCCTGACGTCCATCCTCAGCTCGACTAGTTCTTCCATAGCTTCCTTCTTTAAGGAGTCCACTGCCTGCTTCGTACCTGTTATAGTGCCAGATGCACTGCCAATGACCCTGAATGTTCTTCTGGAATCAGCTGCAGCCAAGTCAACTTTCTCTTGAATAGACTTTAAAGAAACATTGTCTTGACTGGAGGAGATCCCTTGGTCAAAGGAAGGTCGCAGTGGAACCTTGAAAAGTGGATTTCCTTCTTTGTCCTGAACTGTCATCTCCTTGAGGGAAGATTGAACTTGTAGCTCTCTTTCTGTTGGTAACAGCAGATCATCAATATTAGGTAGGGTTAGGGTGTCACTCCTCACATTTGGCTCTGGGTGTACACTCAACGTTTCTGTCGGTGTTTGAATCATTTTTCCTTTCCCACTCAGGCCAGGTGTAAGTGTTTTTGTTTCACTCAAATCCTTTGTGCTGATTGTACCTGCAGAAGAGATCACCGTAGCCATCCTTAAGGAGGTCACCGGTGGTGCAATGGGGCTTCGCAAGTCCCCGTCCTTGGATAAACCAAGTTGCTGATCATCCTTAGATGATATATCCTTTGAAGGATCTAGAGTTTGAATTTCTAGGGGGTTAGAAACAGGCTCTTTTAACAGCAGAGATCCCGAATCTTCCCCGTGAGTCTGTAAAGACTTCACCTCAGTTGACTCCTCAATAGTAATTGATTCATTGTCAACGAGTTGCCGATCTGCACCTACGTCAGACCATTTACCCGCAGGATCCAGATATGTTCCATCTGGGGAGGTAGACAATGACCTTTTAGATTGTGCATTTATGTCAAAGCCTTCTCTCGACGTCTGTGAAGACCCTTGGTTCTGAGAACCTTCAACCAGTGAACCTGACCGTAATATGGTCGGAACACCAGTTGCTTCCGTCAATTCTTCCTTACTTGATTGAGCTATTGGTTCAGATATTGCTTTCGTTAGCGTAGCCCAATCAGCATCAGAAAAATCAGTAAAGGGCTCTTTGAATGAGAGAAATGAAGTATCAGCAGTTGCCTCAGTTTCTGTTCTTCTCCTTTTAGAGGAAGGCAGAGCTGCTGTTGAAGGGTGTATCTCCTTATGTGGTGCTGCTTTGGCACTATCTCCCTCTACACTCATGGATGGTTCTTTAATGGGTATAGTAGGGGAAGGAGGTTCGTTTATGTTTTCATTTGGCTCTTCCAAAGGCTCTTCGACCGTGGTTAGAGGTCGTGGGTTTGCAACCTCCTGGTCAGGAATGGCCACTGAGGGCTCTGGATCAACATCCATTGGTACAGGTGCCATTACAGGTTCAGGTTGTGGAATATTACCTTGATTTACCTGTTCCCCTGGGGGTAGAAGTGGTAGGGGCACCGTTCTTAGATATTCAGTGAGAACAGTGGGTACCCCTGGAAGATAGTTGTCCTTCCTAATGAGAGCGGTTATGGCATTGCTCTTCATTCTCATGCACTCCTGGTTGGCTTCACCTTCAAAGATCTCTCGTTCATCATCTGTTAAGATATCATTGAGAATTAGCTGTAGGAACCTAGGATAGAAACAGAGCACATCTTCATTTATGCCTGTTCTTTCATCCAGTGGTCCCATGCACATAACTACTTGATCAATCACTATCCGTCCTATGTTAATATGCCTATTGTTCGCAATGGCAAACCCTATCTTTTGAAGGAATAAGGGAATGCCATGCAGATTTGTTAGCTTGGCAGTAAAAACATGTATCAGGGTATGAAAGAAAAAGTTCCATGGCTTTGGCGGGTAATGCTTTAGGAACTCTCCCACCAAGAAGTTAGGTTGTTGACTTCTGATAAGAGTGAAGAAAGCATGTATTTCCTCAGTTGTGGGATCCGGAACAAGGTTTTCTGTTGGAAAATGAAGAATTCTATTGAAATCATGTTCCGTCACCCTTATTGTTCTGCCCCCTGGCACAACAAAACTGAAGGACCGTATGTTATTCTCAGTTGTATCCGTGGCGGTTGTGTACAACGCAGTCAATTGATCAATGCAAAGGACCACGGGAGTACTTACAGCGTATGCCACTAATGAACGTGTATTCAAAAACTCTGCCCATGCACGAATTTGAGGATTCGTTATGGATTGCAGATTTTGAAACGAGACATGATTAGTCTTGGTAACAATAAATTCTCCAGCCATTTTAAAATTTCCAGAAAATTCAAATAAACCAAAACTAATTTTTCTTTTTTTTACTTAAATTTAATTAATTAATCAAACTCTAACAAAAATACCCCTTTTTCTTGATAGCACAACTTCGAGAACTGTCAAGATATAGAACCCTAATTGTTACAGCCAACTAACAAACAAAATCACAAGAACTCAATTGTATAAACAATTAAATTCCAAGAAGTGTTCTGTTAAAGATTTCTTTGAAGTGCACAATTTGGGTTCGATGGTTTCTCCTTCACTTTGTTTCAAAACTCAAAAACAATCAAGGATTCACTGTTAGAAGAGAATCAACAGTGAAAAACAGTAATCTTTTTAAGTTTTACTCGGTTAAAACTGAAGAAACTATCGAGATGTGTTCTTGAAACTATATCAAAAATGTATGTATATATAATCGGCCACTTGCAAGTTCTCAGATCTATATAAAAAAATGAGAAAGAAAGAGACAAGGCACGATTTTATACCTTTTAAAACTTATAGGGGTAATCTTGTCAATCCTGGTTCGATAGTTTTTAATTGAACTATCGATAGTTTTCTGCAAGGGGTAAACCTGTCAACTGGAATTCGATGGTTTTTGAAAAACTATCGAATTTTTTTGAAATTCAGAATTTTAAAAGGTTTATCAGAAAACTATCGAAGTGTTTTTCTTTGAAAAACTATCGAGCAAATGCTTTTGAAAAACTATCGAGAACTTTAATATTAAGTAATTAAGTTCACTTCGATATTTTTCTTAATTTTTCAAAATCTATCGAGGATTTAAATATTGAATTAAGTAAATCCACTTTGATACATTTTAAATTAAACTCAAAAACTATCGAGAATTGTTTTCGATAGTTTTTCTTTTCCTTTTCAAAAACTATCGAAAATTAATTTCGATAGATTTATCTATGTACTTGAAAAACTATCGAATTTCCTAAATTCGATATTTTTGCTTCTGTCTTCATTTTAAAACCTGTTCATGTTTTAAAAATCAGAATTTTTGTATTTCCTGTCAAATTTTAATTTTAATAAATTTTTAAAATTCACCAAAATCAATTCTTAACAGAAAATTCACAATTTTCTTAGAATAAAATCAATTAAATATCATTGAGTGATATTAACCAATTGAAATCTAATCAATTATGCTGCATTAATCTACAATGTTTAAAAATAAAGCAAATTAATTCAAATTAAATAAATGCTTGAATATTTAGAACAAATATTAGCACTTAAATAATTTTTAGAATTAATAACTAATTAAATGCCAGAAGATATATCATCCATAATTATGACATAAAATTAGTATAATAATCCTAACTACGAGAATTGCTCCAGAAAATAAATTCACGAGTCCTAAGGATATAGCGATTCTTAAACTCATGTATTCACCAGGACTCTGTGCAGTTACTGACTTCTAATCAAAATCAATTAGAAAGATTTAACATCCCAAGTTCACCAACCAGCTTATTGAAAGTGGATTCATCAAGCGGTTTAGTAAAGATGTCTGCAATTTGATCCTCTGTGGGTACAAAGTGTAACTCCACAGTTCCATTCATGACATGCTCTCGGATAAAATGATACCTGATGTCGATGTGCTTTGTCCTCGAGTGTTGCACTGGGTTGTTTGAGATTGCTATGGCACTTGTGTTGTCGCAAAATATAGGAATCTTTGTCAACAGAAGTCCATAGTCACGGAGTTGGTTTCTCATCCACAATATCTGAGCACAACAGCTACCAGCAGCAATGTATTCAGCCTCAGCTGTTGATGTGGACACTGAATGCTGCTTCTTGCTATGCCAGGAAACCAATCTTCTTCCAAGAAACTGACAGCTTCCTGAAGTACTCTTCCGATCAATCTTACAACCTGCAAAATCAGAGTCTGTGTATCCAATAAGATCAAATCCTGTATCTTTAGGGTACCAAATTCCAAGATTTGGGGTCCCCTTAAGATATCTAAATATTCGCTTAACAGCTATTAGATGAGATTCTTTAGGATCAGACTGAAATCTAGCACACAAGCATGTTGCAAACATTATATCTGGTCTACTTGCAGTGAGATAAAGTAATGAGCCTATCATACCTCTGTAGCCTGTGATGTCAACCTTCTTACCAGTTTCATCCTTATCAAGCTTAGTGGCAGTTGGCATAGGAGTCTTTGCTGTAGATGAGTCTTCCATTTGATACTTCTTAAGAAGATCCTTGATGTACTTGGACTGACAAATGAATATACCATCTTGTTTCTGGTATACTTGCAATCCAAGAAAGAATGACAATTCACCCATCATGCTCATTTCATAACGACTCTGCATTAACTTAGCAAATCTCTTGCATGGATCATCATTAGTAGAACCAAATATTATGTCATCAACATATACTTGCACCAATATCAAATCATTTTTATGCTTTTTGACAAAGAGAGTTTTGTCTACAACACCTCTTGTAAAATCATTTTCAAGTAAGAATTCAGAGAGAGTGTCATACCATGTCCTTGGAGCTTGTTTGAGTCCATAGAGAGCTTTGAATAGAAAGTACACAAAGTCTGCCAATTTTGAATCCTCAAAACCTGGAGGTTGTTCCACATACACTTCTTCTTCTAACTCCCCGTTCAGAAAAGCACTCTTCACATCCATTTGATATACCTTGTAATTGGAATGTGTAGCAAATGCCAGAAACATTCTGATGGCCTCAAGTCTTGCTACTGGTGCATAGGTTTCATCATAATCTATACCCTCTTCTTGAGAGTAACCTTTAGCAACCAGTCTGGCTTTGTTTCTCGTTACAATGCCATCTTCGTCCAACTTATTTCTGAATACCCATCGTGTTCCAATAACAGATTTTCCCTTAGGCCTGGGTACCAGCTTCCAAACTTTCTGCCTTTCAAACTGATTGAGTTCTTCTTGCATAGCAATTACCCAATCTGGATCATCTAGAGCATCTTCAACTTTCTTAGGTTCTGTTTCTGAAAGAAACCCAGAATAGTGACATTCATTTTGTGATGTTCTCCTAGTTCTCACTCCTGTGTCCGGATCACCAATGATCAAGTGAAAGGGATGATCTCTATCCCATACCCTTTGTCTTGGCAGATGCGATCTTGATGATTCTCCTTGTTCTAGATGTTGTGGAGTGTGACTAGTTGATCCTTCTCCTGCTCCCCCTGAGTTGTTGACGGTTTGATCTGTTGATTCTGAAGACTGACTAGTGGATCCTGTATTTTGAGGATTTCCACTTTTGTCACCAGTTGGTCCAGAATCATTATCATTATGATTATTATTAATGACTGTAACAACTTCAGGTACTTCTTCATTGTCAGAGAGATCTCCAGATAAATTTTCAAATACCAAGGATTCAGAGTTCTCTCCAGTTTGCAGGCCTGGTCTTTTAGTGTCGTCAAATGTTACATTAAAGCTTTCCAACACCTTCTTATCTTCAATCACATATACCCTGAAAGCCTTAGATTCCAGAGAATAGCCCAGAAAAATGCCTTCATCTGCTTTGGCATCAAACTTGCCAAGATGTTCTCCATCTTTAAGTACAAAGCACTTTGCACCAAACACATGAAAGTACTTCAGTGTTGGCTTCTTGTTGTCCATTAACTCATACGGAGTCTTTTCATGATCTTTGTTGATCAGGGTTCGATTCTGAGTGTAGCAAGCTGTATTCACTGCTTCAGCCCAAAAGTAAGTGGGAAGTTTTGATTCACTCAACATGGTCCTTGCTGCTTCAACCAAGGTCCTGTTCTTCCTTTCCACTACTCCATTCTGTTGAGGAGTTCTTGGTGCTGAAAACTGTCTTGATATTCCTTTCTCTGAGCAGAAATCATTTAGAACTGCATTCTTGAATTCAGTTCCATTGTCTGATCTGATTGTCCGCACAGGTAGCTTAGCTTCCACTTCTATCTTCTTGATGTGATCAATGATTAGTTGTGTTGCTTCATCCTTTGTTTGTATGAACAACACCCACGTGTACTTAGAGTAGTCGTCCACCATCACCAATGCATATCTGTTTCTTGAAAGTGACATAACATTAACTGGACCAAATAAATCCATATGAATCAGCTGTAATGGTTCAGTAATGCTTGTCATTCCTTTGCTTCCATGTGATGCTTTCTTCGACTTCCCCTTTTCACATGCTTCACATAGTCCCTCCTGATTGAATTCCATCAGGGGCAACCCTCTCACTAATTCTCTCTTTACCAAAGAGTTCATAGTTTTGAAGTTCAGATGTGAGAGCTTCTTGTGCCATAGCCAACTTTGTTCTGAAGATGCCTTTGCATAGAAACATGTAACTTCTCCTTCACTGGTAGAACTTAAGTCAGCTATAAACAAATTTCCTTTTCTCACTCCCAGTAGAGTAAGCTTCTCATCCTTCCTGTTGGTGATCAAGCACTTGTCCTTTTTGAAATCTACATTGTAGCCTTTATCACAGAATTGACTGATACTTAGTAGATTGTGCTTTAATCCTTCAACAAGAGAGATGTTTTCAATGACGACATTTCCAGCTTTCAATTTACCATATCCCGTAGTGAATCCTTTGCTGTCATCTCCAAAGGTTACAATCGGGCCGGTCTTCTTAACCACCTCTGTAAGCAGGGACTCTTCACTTGTCATGTGTCTAGAACAGCCACTATCCAGAATCCACACAACCTTTGAGCTTTTAACCTTACCCTGCAATCACAGATTGATTAAGCGGACTTTGGTACCCAAAATTGTTTGGGTCCTGAAGGTTTAGATGATTTAACAGGAGTAACATTCAATTTAGTCTTACCCTGTTTGATATTCATAGTATCTGTGGATTTAACATTACTAGAGCTATTGCTACTATCAGACATCAACTTAAAATAAGCATGCATGATGTTGTACTTACATAGCAAACACTCTTTCTTTCCACAGGGCTCATGATTATCAGGCATGTCAGACATGTTATGCATTTCAGAAGCATTAGCAGTTTCTACTTTAACCTTTTTACATGCATGCGTAAGGTGTCCAGCAGAATTACAAATAGAACACAACTTCCTAGATGCAATGGGAGAAGATGGAACCAATTCCTGATTAACAATCTTCTTCCTCCCATTCCTGTTCTTTTTAACATTACTAGCTAAGGAACCTACTTCAGTTTTAGGTAAATCAGGTTTAGGTAATACATTCTTTACTGATTTCCTAGGTAACTTAGTCTTTACCTCTTTTTCCTTCAATAAATCCTCCTCAAGCAATTCTTGTGCTATGAAAAGATCATCCTCATAAAAGAGAGGTGGAAACGGCTTAACAAAAACTGGACAATCAACATTCTTAAGAACATGTGGAGTATTCCTTTTGACAACTGAAGGTGTCACAGGGAATTCCAAAATCTTCTTACCAGCTTTCTTGTTATAGTCAAATCCTATAGCAGTTTTATTCTCTACGGCCTGAGTATCAATGATTTCCTTAGCCACTAGAGCGGAATTCTTAAAAGCATTCAGCTTTCAAATCTAGATCTGAAATCTGCTTCCTGAGGATAGTCTCTATCTCATCATTACACTTGACCTTGTTCTCTAAGTACGCATTCTTTTGCTTAAGATCTTCTAATGTTACAGCTACAAGCTCTAGTTCTTCATTTTTAGATTCTAGGCTTTTAATCTTAAGAACTAGTTTAGCATTTTCCATTTCAGATGCTAGCATGCTTGTGTGTACATTAAACAATTCTACACTAAGATCTTGCACAGTTTTCTTGTACTCAGAATTAGACATATCAATTGTAGTTAAGATAGGTACCTGAGATGATTGAGGTGATTCCTCTGAAGAGTCAGCCATTAGAGCAACATTTACATATTCCTCCTCCTCATCCGAATCAGTATCATCCCGGTGCTTTCCCTCTGCTATGTAAGCCTTCCTTTTCTGCTTTCCAGAGAATGCCTCCAACTGCTGTTTAAGCTTGGCATTCTCCTTCTTCAACTCATCATAAGAATCCTTCTTTCCATAGACATCTTTCATGTCTCTTGCTTGACGAGGCTTCCGGCATTCAGTGGCGAAATGCCCTAACTCATTGCAGTTATAGCATCTTGATTTGCTTCTATCAATCATGCCAGTCTTGTAGCCTCCCTTAAAGCCTGTACTAGGTGTATAATTGCTCTTCTGGAATCTGTTGGTTGAGCCCTTGAACTTGTACTTAGGGTTTCTCTTGAAACGAATATGACTAAACTTTGCAGCTAAGTACGCCATGGTTTTGTCTTCCATTTGCTCAAGCTCTTCTAGGGTGTAGTAATCACTTTCATCAACACCCAGATTCACAGAATCCATTTCTGCTTCTATTATCACCTCCTTTCCAGCTCTAGGGGTTTGAACCTGAATCTCAGAAGTTATTGGTTCATCCACTACAAGTGCTGCTGATCTCACAAGTGCATTGTGCTTGCTGTCCACTGTCCCTGATCCGTAGATTATCACCCTTTGTTCCTGTTCCATCTCATAGGTCTTCAACTTGCCATAGATCATCTCTAATGACATCTTTGTGAAGTCAATTCTTTCCCTAATGGATGATGACTTGTGTTCTACATGATGGGGCAGCGTCATCATGAACTTCCTGTTCGATTCTCTCAGTGGATAGGTCTTTCCTTTCATTGCCAATTCATTGAGGAGCTTAGTATACTTCTCAAAGACCTGAGTTATACTTTCTCCTGGCAGTGACCTAAACGCTTCGTATTGAGAAGTCAGAATGTCCAATCTGTTTTCCTGCACGTCTTCAGTTCCTTCCATTATTAGGTTAATGGTATCCCACATATGTTTCCCGCTTGTACAGTTCATCAACTGATAGCTCATTTCCTTGTCCGCGGAGTCCGTCAATATCAACATTAAACCGGTGTCCAATCGAATCAGTTCTTTGTCAGAATCTGTAAATTCACTTATCTCCTTAGGTTGGGTGCCTGAAGGAATCCTGCTACCGTCAGGAGCTGTAGATTCACTAACTGGTTTCATTGGTACAAACGGTCCGTTTTCTAATATGCCAATATACAACGGATTAGATGCCTTGATAAATAACAGCATCTTCATCTTCCACAAACCGAAATCATCTCTAGTAAACGGGGGAACTTTAATACCAGCGGTTGTCTTTGGAGCACTCATGGTTTCTGAAAATTTCAAATTGTTTAAAATTCAAGAAGTTCCAATTAAATGAAAAATTTTGAAAGTTAAAAAATTTGCTTCGTATTTTCACGCTACGTTTGATTTTGGTCTCATTCACCGGATCTGATTTGTATATCAATCAAGTAGCTCTGATACCAATTGTTAGGTCCAAAGTATCGTAGAAGGGGGGGTTGAATACGATACTCACAAATAATTTAATTTCGTTCGCGGATTAATCTTTCAGTTCTATAACGAAATCAAACACACCAAACCAAATCAAGTTTCGGGGAATATATCTTTTTATAAATATAAACCTCGAGGGGTGCTACAATTTCTAATCCGTAGATTAGCGTCAATGAGTTTAAGGTAACACAAATACACAACAATAATCAAGTTCTGAGCACTATTAATTTCTCTGATAATTTTCTCCGGCTCTTCTCTCTCTCAGTTATGTGTCTGTGTTGAATGCCCTTAACTGAAGAAGACACATTCTTCACTCTGTATTAACTGTAGGCTTTGTTTAGAAAAACCATCGAATTAGAATTGTAGAAACAATCCTGGCCGTTGGATCTTCTTCAACCTGTCAGACAAGTAATTCTTTTCACCTGCTCCATGAATTAAAAACCATCGAATGGATTTAAAAACCATCGAATTAATTAAGTTAATTCACCATTCGATAGTTTTTTAATTAAAACTATCGAATACCAAATTAACTTATTTTGGTTTTCAATTAATCACTTTACCTACCATTCGATAGTTTTCTAATTAGAAAAACTATCGAATTCCTTTTCTTGTCTTTTGTTCATTAATGATTCCACTGAGCTCCTGGGTGTTTAAGAAATAAACTGTATCAATTTCTTCGGAGACGATAAAACAACTTGATCTTTTCAATGCCGTCACCTAGTGCAACTGGTCTGGTTCACAGATGAATAACACTTAATCAATTCTTATTTTATGTCTTCAATACATTGCTGCTGATACGTCCCTTGTCATTCTGGTTGCTTCATCACTGGAATCCCGTGGTACTGAACCCTAAATCATTCACATACTTCTGTCATCTTCAAAGTCTTGTTTCTATTGCTGTCACTGAGGCTTGAACATTTTCATGAACTTCTTTCCGTGACCTGTTTACGGACTTCAAGAATACATAACGTATTTTGATTTTTTGAGTTTACCTTTTCTTCTCTGATTCTGGATTCCTGTGCTTCTATTAATACTATTGTCTGTCTTGTCCTTTGTTGAGTTGTAGTTATCTCTTTTACATCTTATGTTACATTATGCTTTACAAAGTATGTCATCCGTTGTTAGTTACAGAAATGACATATACAGAATTGTGTTATCTGTTAAGTTATCATCAAGAAAAACATATTTCCTAACAATCTCCCTCAATTTATGTCTGATAGAATTACAGGCATAAATTAAAGGTCTTGATGATAACAAAACATATTATGAGAATATTGCAATAAAGGAACACAACTGTATTAAGTTACAATAATTGCAAAGTTTGAGATAAGAAATTTACAAGATAGAATTTCAGGTGTGCTCCTTTAGCCTGAGCATATTTAGTCCTTTTTCTTTTCCCTGGGAGGTTGGATCTTCTTTCTTCCTTCCTTAGCATAGCCGACTTCTATTTGCTCTTAAAGTTTTATGTAGAAAGCATCTTCTTCAGCAATCTTTGGATCTAGCTTAGCTTGCAACCATCTAAGATACCTTGTGCTGGCCTTAGATAGTTGATCTTCAATCCTGAAGAATCTTCTACATCCCTCTTTATCTCTGAATTCCATCATCCAATAAGGTTGGAGATGGATTCTTTGCCCATTGAAAGGGATCTTCATCTTCCTAGACAGACTTTTTGAAGACTTCCAACTATCCCTAATTTCTTCAATCTTCTTCAACACTGCACCTCTTGCAACCTCAGAAAATCCCCTTGTGTTCTTAAAGCTTGAGAAAATCTTCACCAAGGTGGAATATCTTTCATTCAGTACTTGTTGCAAGGGCTATGATCTCACTCTCCCTCCCTTGTAGACAAAAGTTAGTCTTTCAAGCAGAACTCTATACTTATATGTGCCTCTTACTTCACTAACTTCATCTAGGTAGAGATCCATGGATGAATACTCCTGTATGTCTGCAATGTATACATAGTCAGCCTTGTCTTCAATAGGTTTGGCAACCGAAGGTACCACATTTAGTTTGATAGGTCCTTGTTGAGCTCTCTTCTTTGGTTCCCTTTTATTCTTCTTATCAGCTTCAATAATGAACTTAGGGAATACCAAATTATCAAGCTCAATAGGTTCATCCTTGACCTCTAAAGGAGTTCCATGAAAAGTGACTTGAGATTGAGTTGAGGATTGAATAGGGTCTTTAAATACAAGTCTCCTCCCAGTATCCTTCTTTTCTACCACTTTCTTAGGAGAGACAGACATGTTTTCTCTTTGTTTCCTCCTGATTGGATTGGACTTTGGCACTGTCTTCCTTCTTTTTACTTTCTTTATAGTATGAGCCTCTTCTTCTTCAGCCTTCCTACTTTCTTCTTCCATTTCCTTCAGTAACTCCAGAGCCAATCTAACCTATTTCTCAGGTGTAGATTCAAACCCCTGTGGATTGGCTTCTCTCCTCAGTCTTGAAGTCTCTTATCTCTTGGCTTCATTAAACCTGGGATGATTGTTTGTGATGTGAATTGTTTTGCCATTCCTGTAAATGACAGCCATCCGCTCCTTCAGGTTTACATCCCTAGAGTCTTTTAGACTTTTGATTTGGGTTGCCAACACCTTAGAATCATCATGCTTTGGGAAGGGATAATCCACTTCTAGCTTGTTTTTGCCATGATGTTTAGGTGGAGAACCAGTCCTGCCACTGAAGATGGGCTCAAACTCCTTGACAAAAGAAGGTTCAGCATCATACTCCTTTTCCAAGATGACCATGTCAGGAGTGAGCACTTTAAGGATAGTTGTGTGGACAGGTACAAACTTTGATGTAGAGGAGATCACAGCCTTGAAGATAGACTCTTTGATAAGCCTCTCAGAGTTGAGGAATCTTTGAGTATCCTCAGCTGGAGGGAGAACCACCTTTGTGAGTTGAAACTCACTTTGATTAGCAATGATTTGAGGTGTCTCCCCCTCACTTGATGGCACACTAGAAACTGATGTAGTTACTGGTTCAGAGACCACTAGTGTACTCTCCCCCTTTTTGTTATCATCAAGGGTTTGAGAAACACCAGTAGCCTGCAATAACTGTTGGAGAATTTGAGTCTGTAGAGCTTGATTGGCCAAGAAGGTGTCCATCTAATTTTCAACTTTATTCATCCTTGCAGTAAGGCTAGCCACGTCCTGCACCAACTATTCTTGCTTGCATCTTTGAGAGGTAGAGGGACCTACTGCATCTATCCTCCTTTCTAAAGCCCCCTTAACATCATCAATATGACCCTTGATGTCATCTATGTTGGCCCTTTGCTGAAGAAATTGATCTTGACTTAGCTGAAGAGATGCCACAAAGTTCTGGATGATAGTGACATGGATAGGATCAGAAGATTGTGCTTCTCCATATGCCCTCTGATAGTTCTTTAGAATGACAGCTTTGGTGTCGTTATGAATGTAGGAATTGGAGAACAACCAAGAAGGCAACTCTTGTAAAGTGGAAGGGCCTGCATCTCCTCCTTCACCACTCCTGGAATGATCATCGCCCTCTTCAAAAGATGAGTCATACTCAAATTCTTCACCAGCTCCTGAAGGTAGATTGTTGATAGCTTCATTTGCCCTAGACATTGATTCAGTTGTGAGTACTAAATGTAACATCTTTTCTGCCTCTACATTGTCCTGGCCAGCCAAGACTTGATAGGCTGAAACATGATGAGTAAATGTCTCAGCATTCAGGTTGATTTGATCCAGTTCATGTTGATATTCCAACTAGATCAATCTTTCCCTTTCAGCATCACTGACATCCAATAACTCATTTGCAATGGCTGTAGTTGCTTCTTCCACCCTTATCTCTCTAGTACCTGCATTTCTCTCATGATCTCTGGAGATTGATTTTAAATTAAGTGTCATAGATTTAGTCAAGCTTTCAGAATAAGAGTATTGATGATCCAACAAATCATCTAGAAGATGATGACCACCAATTTGAGAGTGGGGCTCCTCCATGAATTTTAAGGATGAAGAATCAGGTATTGATGTGGAAATCATATCCACATCCAGAGAGATGGTTGGAGAATTTGGTGTTTCAAAGTTTATTTGTAAAGAATGGGGTTGTGACTCCACAATTACTGGAGCCACATCAAGCTGAATTTGTGAAGGCTCGGTCACCAAATTAGAAACTTGAGACTGAACAGTGTGTGTACCCAGTGCATCCCCTAGGTTTCTAGTCTTCTTTCTCCTTTGATAGGCTTTGGAGGTGTCATTTGGGCTTATTGTGTCCCTATCCCTCTTGTACTTTGTCCCTGGTTGAGGACTATTTTCAATAGTGACATCCTATTGGGAGGATGCCACTAGGGATGTGCTAATGACCTTTTCAACCACTGTTTCCTTTTGAGAGGAAACAAGGTGGCTTGGCTGGGACTCACTCAGCTCTCCTTCCTTATTCTTGGGGTTTTGTTGATTTTCACCCCTTCCCTTACCACTCACCACCACCTTCACACTCCCATTAGGTTGTTTGGTTGATTTTACAACATGTGCCTTTTGAGATGCACCTGAGGTTGGCTTCTTTGATTTGGATTTAGGAATATTGGGTTTGGCTGCTTGGGTAGGAAGCCGTGGGGCACTAACAGCTTCCATAACAACACTAGAAATCAAATAATGTGTTGGGTATCTGTTAGGTCCCGATAAGTTTGTAAAAGGGGGTTGAATACAAACTATACCGTTTTATCGAATTTGTCCGTTTATGAATAAAACAGTTCAATGAAAAATTGGTGCGGAATTAAATGAAACAGAATTCAAGTTAAATATAACTTATATTAAAGTTGAAAGGTGTTACAATTTTTGGTACTGATTACATAATTAAATCTCAAACTAATTAAAACAAACCTAGAATAAATTCGACATGAATTTATCTATATTTGTAATAAAAAGATATAACGATAAACGATAGTTCGAGATTCGTTCTAGGGATAAAGATCCACTAGATAGTCAATACAATACAAGCAAATGATTTCTAGTGGTTTGAATTCAACACTAAGTTCTAGAAATATTTCTTGTTCAAATGAATTTGCTCGGCAGAAACTTGTTCTTGACAGTATGTTCTTTGAAAGATGTAATGTTCTGTTGTCAAAAAACTATTATGTCTTGATCTGTTGTTTAAAGCTAATCCACTTGTTTTGTTTAACACTGCACGTGTAATCTACTTTACTAAAGTAGAAAGACTATCAAATTAAAGCAGAAAGACTATTCCTTTTATCAGAAAAACTATTTTAGTACATAGAAAGACTATTTCTATTTTCATAAAGACTATCATAAGTCTATAAAGACTTTCGGTAAGACTAAATAAATTATAGAAATCATTTCTAAAATACTAAGTAATTCCAGAAAGACTTTAGGTAAGACTACCAAAATAGTCTTTCTAAAATTACTTTTAGTCTTTCTGATTTTAGAATATTAGAATTAATTCTAATTTAATTTATCTACTTAGTTAATTTACCAAATAAATTAATTCTGAATGAATTAATTTATTAGTTAAATTAATTAAATGAAATAGATAATTAAAGGAGAATAAAAACTAATTTCTTAAATAAAGAAATGGTTCTGAGAACCACTTTAATTAATGATAAACTACCACTGACTGTTGTTGACGCTCGATGTACTGTCTGGTTCATGAGCGACTAACTTCACTGGCTGTTCTTCATTTTTTACTTTGAAAACTCTGATTCTCTTCTCTTTAACTCCCTTTAATGAACCACTGTAACTTGTACCTTTGCTGTCACACTCTTGAAATCTCTGTCACTTTAATAAATCCTCTTTATTGAAAACTTCACTGAGGCTTGATCAAATTAATGAACTTCTTTCAATGTAGAATAACTTCAAGTCTGTAGATGACTTTTATCTTCATTCTTTTGACTGTTATAATCTTCTGAGATTCCTGTGACAATCTGAATTATTACTTACTTATTACAGACTTGTTTAATTTTGATTTAATTCCTCGATGTAAACAAATAGGCCTAAACATATGCCTTTCAGTATCCAGCATCTCCCTAAATCGAAACGTGGCGCTAGCTGCTACACTATAAAGGTTAAACGTTGCGCCTTCTCCATAAGTAGCTACTTTTGGTGTAGTGGTAAGCGCTTGGATTCTAAACAGTGGTATCAGAGCAGGTCACGAGTTCGAATCACATGTCGTGCATATTTATGCCAAAGGCATGCTGTGCAGCCATTGTCTCCTAGCAGGGACTTGTTAGTGCTGGCAGATGCGGGGGGGGGGGGGGGGGGCGGGGGGGGATTGTTGGGTATCCAGCATCTCCCTAAATCCAAACGTGGCATTGGCTGCAACACTATAAAGGTTAAGAGTTGCGCCTTCTCCATAAGTAGCTACTTTTGGTGTAGTGGTAAGCGCTTGGATCCTAAAAGAATGTTGTGGTTGGGAAGAAAAAAGAAAGGTTAGAAGCAGTTACCTGAATGATTGGCAAGTATGCCAATTGCACCTCACTGTTCAGATTCATTCGAATCAGGTCACTTAAGACCCTCTTCTCCTGAACAAAACAGTTAAACTTGCTGTCTGGGTTAGAGATTTCAATATTGTTGCTGCACACATGATTAGCTAATAACATCAAGAATCTAGAAAAGTCAATATTCTTACCCCTAGACTCTTTCTTTCCTAACTTAGCAGCTAATTCATACATGACTAGTGTGCTAAAATCACAATATCTATCATATAGGAGCATGTTCAGCATGACTAGCATGGAGTGTGTGACACCATCAAAATTTGTGATTTTGTCAGAAAAGGTCTTGATGAAAGCATCACATAGATAGCTCCATTCCTTAACCATACCTTTTCTGACAATCTTACCCAAATTATCAGTGCTAAGTGAATAGTTCATTGAATTGAGCATGACAACTATTTTATTGTTAGCAGGCATAGCATCACAATTATTTCCAGGTAATTTAAAACAGGCAGTTATCACATCTGAGTTAACTATATGCAAATTACCCTTAACAGTAAAATAAATTGTACCATTCAGGGCATCATGCTCAGCAGTGGTCCAGACTTCCTCAACTATTTCATGATACGGAGGAGTGGTAGTGAGCATGGCGTATGACAACTTGCAACTCTTGATGAAGTCCATCATCGTGTGATACTCCTGTGGCGAGTTCTCAGTGTCCACAAAGGCCACAAAGTTGTTCTTCTCATAGACAAATCCAGTGGGCGACTCAATCTTCTTGGTAGGTGTCATTGAAATCGAATTGAGGTTTGAAGTTACTGAACTGGTTTTTGCTTTGAGAGAGAGAGAGAGAGAGAGAGAGAGAGAACTTTTTGCCTTAGAGAATTTCGGGAATTAGATAAAAAAGAAATGTAAAAGTTAAACAACCTTTTATTCTTTCCCAAAAATTCAATAAGTAATTAGTAGAAAATTACCTGATTGGTGCAAAAAGTAACCGTTTAAAAATAAAGTGATGAGAAATTATAGCCATTATTATACATACAGAGGTGTATGCCTCTAATAGTGGCTATCAACGGTTGAGATTAAAAAAAAGGATTTAACAACGGATGAGATTGGCATTTTAAGATTCAGTATATCCGTTGATGAGACAAATAACTGACATCTGTTTTAGAACAAAAATTCCAGTAATGTGTTATACCATCCACGGATAAGAGCTTCCGTTTGTGGTGAAAATTCTGACTTAGAAAAACTAACACATTTCTGGCTGCATGACAACTTGCAAATAGTTTAAGACAAATTAAGAGAAGTTAAGCATACCTAGATCACTTACTAATCTTAAGAATGTGGATTCATCAAGTGGCTTGGTAAAAATATCTGCAAGTTGTTGTTCACTTGGAACAAAATGTAGTTCAATTGTACCATTCATCACATGTTCCCTGATGAAATGATACTTGATGTCAATGTGCTTGGTCCTTGAATGTTGAACTGGATTCTCAGTTATGGCAATTGCACTTGTGTTGTCACGGAAAATTGGAATCTTTTCAACTCTTAATCCATAATTAAATAGTTTATTTTTCACCAAAGAATTTGTGCACAACAACTTCCAGCTGCAATATATTCAGCCTCAACTGTAGAGGTGGAGACTGAATTTTGCTTCTTACTGAACCATGACACAAGCTTGTTCCCTAGAAACTGACAGGTGCATGTTGTACTTTTTCTATTAATTTTGCAACCTGCATAATCTGCATCTGAATAACCAATTAGATCAAAACCAGACTCTCTAGGATACCAATTGCCAAGGTTTGGTGATCCTTTGAGATATATCAAAATCCTTTTGATAGCAACTAGATGAGACTCTCTAGGATCAGCTTGAAATCTAGCACAAAGGCAAGTGGCAAACATAATATCAGGTCTACTAGCTGTTAAATATAAAAGTGAGCCTACCATGCCCCTATAGCTTGTAATGTCCACAGATTTTTCCTTAGTATTCATTTCAAGCTTAGTGGTAGTTGGCATGGGTGTTTTTGCTGGAGAACAATCCATTAGGTCAAACTTCTTTAAAAGATCAAAAATATATTTAGTTTGACTAATGAAAATTCATTCTTTCACTTGTTTAACTTGTAAGCCAAGGAAATAGGTAAGTTCACCCATCATGCTCATTTCATATTTACTTTGCATAAGTTTGGCAAACCTTTTGCAAAGCTTCTCATCTGTAGACCCAAAAATTATGTCATCGACAAAGATTTGAACAAGAATGGTATAGCCATTAATATTTCTATAAAAGAGAGTTTTATCAACAGTACCTCTGGTGAAATGATTCTCAAGTAGAAACTGTGATAGAGTGTCATACCAGGATCTTGGTGCTTGTTTCAAACCATAGAGTGCTTTCAGCAGAAAGTAGACATATTCTGGAAAGTCTGGATCTTCAAAGCCAGGAGGTTGACTTACATATACCTCATCTTCTAATTCTCCATTCAGAAAAGCACTCTTCACATCCATTTGATAGACTTTGAAATTGGCATGAGCTGCATAGGCCAGGAAGATTCTGATTGCTTCTAGTCTTGCAACTGGAGCAAAGGTTTCATCAAAATCAATTTCCTCTTCTTGAGAGTAGCCTTTAGCAACCAGTCTAGCTTTGTTCCTTATGACAATGCCATTTTCATCCATCTTTTTTCTGAATACCCATTTTGTACTTATAACACTTCTGTTTTTAGGTCTGGGTACCAAGTTCCATACTTTGTTTCTTTCAAACTGATTTAGCTCTTCTTGCATGGCTAAAACCCAGTCTGGATCTAGAAGAGCATCCTCAACCTTCTTTGGTTCTTTTTGAGATAGAAAACTGATGTACAAGCATTCTTCTTGAGCTGCTCTTCTTGTTTGAAATCTTGTGGTTGCTTCACCAATGATCAGATCAAAAGGATGTTCCCTAGTCCATTTTCTTTGAGGTGGTAAATTTGTTCTTGATGAAATTACTTCATGATATTTTTGACTGGCAAGATGCCTTTGAGAAACTCCCCCTGAGTTTGTTGACCTTGAACTGTTAGCTGATGTTCCAATTTGACTTGCAACGTATGCTTTTGGTTGACTGTCCATGGATGCACCAGCTTGTCTATCCACGGATGCACCAGTTTGTCTGTCCACGGATGCACCAGCCTGTCTGTCCACGGATGCACCAGTGACATTGATAGTTTCATCCATTGTTGGAACATCCACTATGGGTGATGTTTCTTCATCATGATCATTGTCTTCTTCATCATTTTCACAGTTAGACGAATCTTCTACCTCATTCTCAAATCTCAGAGTATCATGGAAACCTTCATCACACAGTCCTAGAATATTATGATCATCAAAAACAACATGTATAGATTCCATAACAATGTTGACCCTGAGATTATAGACTCTATATGATTTCCATGTTGCATAACCAACAAAAATAGCTTCATCTGCCTTTGCTTCAAATTTGCCTAAGTTTTCACCATGATTCCTTAGAACAAAACATTTACATCCAAAGACATGCAAAAAAACCAGGGTTGGTTTCCTCTTTCTGAGTAATTGGTAAGGTGTCATTCCTTTGGCTTGATTAACCAAAGAAATATTCTGAGTGAAACATGTAGTGTTAACTGCTTCAGCCCAGAAATAAGTTGGCAGCTTTGACTCTTCCAACATTGTTCTTGTTGCTTCAATTAGGGTTCTGTTTTTCCTTTCCACCACACCATTTTGCTGAGGTGTCCTTGCTACAAAAATTCATGAACAATCTCATTTTCTTCACAAAACATTCTTAGGGTAGAATTTTTGAACTCAGTGTCATTGTCACTCCTGATTCTTCTAACTTTTTGATCAGGATGATTGATTACAACCTTGATGTGATTGATTATGATTTCACTTGCCTCATCCTTGGAGTGCAGGAAGTAGGTCCATGAAAATCTAGAGAAATCATCCACAATCACAAGGCAGTATTTTTTCTTAGAAATTGACATTACATTGACTGGTCCAAATAAGTCCATGTGAAGTGATTGAAGTGGCTGAACAATAGATGATTCAGTCTTGCTCTTGAAAGAGGTCTTCTTTTGCTTCCTTTTCTGGCATGTATTACATAATCCATCCTTGGAAAACTCCAATTGTGGAATACCTCTAGCAAGATCTTTCCTTACCAAATCATTCATAACTCTAAAATTCAAGTGTGACAACTTCTTGTGCCATAGCCAACTTTCATCCTTACTTGCTTTGCTGAAAAAATAAGTAATTGAATCTGTATTTGTTGAGTTGAAGTCATCTATGTACATATTCCCTTTTCTGTATCCTGTCAATACCACATTTTTATTCTCCTTGTCAGAAACAACACAGGCTTCTTGCTTAAAAGAAACTGAAAAACCTTTGTCACATAGTTGACTGATACTAAGCAAATTGTGCTCTAGACCATCAACTATTGCTACTTCTTCAATGATGACATTCTTCATTGTTATTAAGCCATATCCCTTAGTGTAACCTTTGTTGTCATCTCCAAAGGTAATGCTAGGGCCAGCTCTCTCCTTAAACTCTGTGAGCAGGGTAAAATCTCCAGTCATGTGCCTAGAACAACCGCTATCCAGGTACCATATATTCCTTATTTTTCCATGCACACAACAAAACCAAATCAAGTTGATTTTGGTACCCCAAGTTTCTTTGGGTCCTGTCTTGTTAGCCTTCTTCCTATTAACCATGTCATTTTGCACTTTAGGTTTTGACTGAGTTAAATCAACCTTAACCTTAGGTGTTGACCTTTGCAAGATAGGATTTGTTAGATGTTCAGAAGCATAAAGATTTGATGCATGCATTGGAGCAATATTGGATGATCATCATCCGTGAAAGCATCATCAGCTCCTAGACCCTTAGAACTAGTGTCTAGTTTCTCTTTCTCCCTTTTCACTGATTCCTTATAGAATGTGTCCACACCTTGAACTTTGATAATGTTAGTGGCTACATTTCTGAAATCATTCCATCTAACAATCACTTCATGTTCTTTTGTTAACTGTTCTTTGAGAATTTCTTCTCTTCTCAGGACAATTAACAACTCATCTTTAGCAATTTGACACTCTAACCTCATTTTCTCAAACTCAATGAATTGAGTTTCCAAGACAGCATTTCTATCACTTAAAAATAGATTAGCATCTTTGATTCTGGTGTTCTCTTTAGTAAGTGATTTAAGAGTTACACGCAAATGGTACAATTCAGTAGACATTTCATTTATAGTACTATTGCATTCCTCTTTAGATAGCTCAGTGAGATTAGTAGTGATTACCTGATTGTTTGATGAACTTGCTTCATGATCAGTTGCATCAGCTATGAGTGCAAGGTTGACATATTCAGTGTCTTTATCTGTATCATTTCCTTCATCAGCCCAATCATAATCCTGAGTGATGAATGCCCTTTCCTTTTGCTTGAGAAGTTCAAAATATTTATTCTTGTAGTCTACAGGTTCAAACTTTCTGTCCTTCTTATCAGCTTTAGGCTTTCTGTATTAACTTGCAAAGTGACCTCCCATCCCATAATTAAAACATTTGAATTTAGATATTTCAACATAATTTTTGTTTGTTTGAAAGTCTTTCTTGTAGGGTTTTGTCACCTCAGGATTCTTCTTGAATTTGAGCATAGAAAATCTCCTGGACAGAAAAGCTAGGTGCTCATCTAGCTCATCCATCTCTTCTTGATTAGAAGAATCACCTTCTTCATACATCTTTCCATTGCCCTTGTCTGATTCAACTCTACCTTCACAAACATCATTGTTTGGTGTAGCTTTAGCCTTTCCTTTCACCTTTGTGTCCTCAGCTTCATCCTCACCTGCAGCTAGAGCTACAGGACTACCTTTCTTTTGACCCTTCTCAATTTCATCTTGCTCCATTTCTAATTCATATGTCTTTAATGTTCCATAGAGCCTTTCAAGAGTGAAATTCTTGTACTTTTGAGTGTTTCTCAGAGAAACAGTCATAGGCTTCCATTCCTTGGGCAAAGATCTCAGAAATTTAAGGTTTGAGTCCTTGGTTTGATACAATTTTCCATACAACTTTAATCCATTCAATAGTTTCTGAAATCTACTAAAAGTGTCATTCAGAGACTCACCACTTTTGAAGTGAAAGTGTTCATACTGTTGTATGAGAAGTTGCATCTTGTTCTCTCTGACTTGCTCAGTTCCTTCACACAGAGTTTGAATTGTGTCCCAAACTTCCTTGGCTGTGGTGTAGTTCATAACATTGTCAAACATATCACTCTCTAGACCATTGAACAGAATATTCATAGCATTTTTTATCTTTATGCATTTCAATGATATCTTCATGTACCCATTCTGATGGTAGCTTTGGAATTGTGTATGGGGCTCATTCTCCTTGTAGAGCAATTGTAGTGTTAGGCTTCATAGGCACATGCTGACCTTTCTCTATACAGTCACATAACTCTCATCCATAGACATGAGATGTAGATGCATCTTTACTTTCCAGTGCAGGTAATTGTCTTTATCAAGAACTGGTATCTTCACTCCCATATCCTTTTTTCCCATGATTCTGATGGTGTTTGATCTTTAGACTTCTTGTATGTTAGAAGCTTGCTCTGATACCAATTGTTATTCCCAGTTAAACACTTACAGAATTGTAGAAGGGGGGGGGGATTGAATACAATTCTTGATTTTTGCAACTTATCAGCAATTTAAATTCAATGACAGAAAAACTAAATTGCAAGATTATTAAGAAGACACATAACTTAAAAAATTCAGATGGATTGTTTGTGATCCATCTGAGATATATTGAAGAAATACTCTGTGATATTTGTTTACAAATACACAGCTGCTGTTACAGTTCTTTGCTTCTAAAAATTCTAGAGAGAAAACCTGTAGTGTTCTTGACTATCCGTGGATGTCCATCCGTGGATGAGTAAAGAGTTGATCATCCGTGGATAGGTCTTGAGTTGATCATCCCTGGATAGCATTAAGTCTTCATCCGTTGTCATTCATTTTCACTTAAACAGAATTACATAGCATAGATTATTTACAATTAGCTATCATATCCTGCTTATCTTCTGAAAGTCAACATGACTTAGTACTTAATAATTTTAATCTCTAGACTAGAGTAAAACATAATATGTTACATGATTACTTATCTGTGGATAAGCTTCCTAACAACGGATACGACAGAAAGTATGTCATCCGTTGTTAGTTACAGAAATGACTTATACAAAATTGTGTTATGTGTTAAGTTATTATCAAGAACAACATATTTCCTAACATTATTATTATTATTATTATTTACGTTTTAATATTTTATTAATTATATTTGTTAAAAATAATAAGTAGGCGTGTTAAACTTTTTTAAATAATTAAAAATATTATAATAGATTTTAAAATAAATAATAACGGTTTGTCCGTGATATTTTTGGAAAAAAGAGTAGTTTTATTAAAGAAAAATAGAAAAAGTATATATATTTTAGTTGAAAAAGGTAATTGGCTGTAATTAAAAGTAATAAAATAAATAATAAAAGTTTACCCGTGATATTTTTAGAAAAGTGGAGGTTTTAGCAAAGAAAAATAGAAAAAGTAACATGTTTTAGTTGAATAAGGTAATTGTCCGTAATTAAAATTATTAAAATAGGTTTTAAAATAAATAAATAAGTGTTGCCTATGATATTTTTGGAAAAATGAGGGGTTTTAGTAAGAAAAAATAGAAACAGTAACATGAAAAAGGTAATTGCCCGTGTTTTTTAAGAAAAAAAAGAGGATTTGTTAGAAAAAATAGAAAAGTAATGTATTTTAACCGACCAAACTTTTAATGTTTCGTCTATTATATAATAGTATAGATACGTTGACATGTTAAAAAATATGTAAGTTGTTTTTAATAAGGACAAATAGAAAAGATAACATGTTTTAATTAAAAATAAATAAATGTCCATGATATTTTTAGATGTGTTTTAATTATATTAATTATATTTGTTAAAAAAATACGTTGACATGTTAAAATAGGTAAGTTTTTTGAAATAATTAAAATTGAAAAGTATTAAAATAGGTTCTAAAATAAATAAGTAAGGTTGCACTTGATATTTTTGGAAAAAAAAAAAATTAGTAATAACAAATATAAAAGGTAATATGTTTTAATTGAAAGGTAATTACCCGTGATATTTTTGGAAAAGGAGTAGATTTTGTCAAAAAAAATGTTTTAATTATAAAAGGCAAGAAGCTAGTTACTATTTTTAAATTATTTTTTATTATTTTTTAAATAGAGTATTAAGGGGTCGTTTGGTTCGCTGGTATCAGGAATCAGGTATGGGTTTAGAATGAACAAAACCTATACTCTGTGTTTGGTTCAAATTTTTTTATTCTCAAACTCATACCTCAAACCTCAAAGATATGATATTTTGATACCCTAGTGGGGAGGTGGATATGAAAATGGAGGTATGGGTATCAATTTTATATTATTTATTAATTTCATGTTAAAAAACATTATAAATATAAAAAATTATTTTATAAATAAAAACAATGTTATAAATAACAATATTTTTTTTTTAATTTTTTTTATAATATAAAAAATTAATTTAAAATATAACTTAATATCATTTTAAAAATTATTTCAACACTGAACCAAACACATAATATTATAAATGATCTTTCAACCCCGTATCACCTCAACCCGATTCCTAATTCCAAACTCATACCACTCCGTAAACCAAACGACACCTAAAAATAGGTTTTAAAAATAAATAAGTAAGGGTTGCACTGATATTTTTTGAAAAGAGAGATTTTAGTGATAACAAATATAAAAGGTAATATGTTTTAATTTTAAAAAAAATTGCCAAGTAATATGTTTTAATTTAAAGGTAATTCCCCGTTATATTTTTAGAAAATGAATAGATTTTGTCAAAAAAATATATCAATACTATTATATAAAGGAGAAGACGGGGCGGTGAGGTGGCGCTCTCAGATCGCTTCGTTCTATTTTTCTAATTTTCTCAATTTTTTGAATTAATAATATAAAAAATTCAAAAAAAATCTCAATTACCTTTTAAATGCTTACTAATAGAGGAAACATATAATATTCTTGCATTTAAAATCTCTACTAATGTAGAAAACTAAATATCATTAATGGAAGAAACTAAATATTCAATTATAATATATTTGCCTTCAAAATATCTAAATTAGAAAAAAAAAAGTGTATTACCTTATATTATTTTGAATTTTCCTCTATTATTATCTAAATATTCTCAAAATATTTTTTTAATGAAATAATATGTTTTTAATATAAAGGAGAAGACGAGGCAATGAGGTGTCGCCTCTCAATTGCCTTTAAAATCTTTACTAATTGAAAATATCTTTATTAGAAAATCTTTATTAAATCTTTACTAATGAAAGAAATTAAATATAAATTTTTAATATTATTGTCTTTAAAATCTTTACTGATGAAGAAAATTAAATATACAATTTTAATATTATTGTTTTTAAAATCTTTTACTGATGATGGAAACTAAATATACAATCAATTATATTTATACAAAGGAGATAACCTTTGCCGTTTTTATACAAAACTTTCGTATATATGATATTTCTATACTTATATCGGTCTTGCATACCCTTTAAATTTTTTACTACTTGAGGAAACTAAATATGCAATGTTAATATTTTTGCATTTAAAATCTTTACAAATGGAGGAAACTAAATATACACTTTTTATATTCTCCTAAATTTTTAATTAGAAAATATATTAATTGTGTTTTAAATATTTACTAATGAAGGAAATTAAATATATAATTTTAATATTATTGTCTTTAAAATTTTTACTGGTGGTGGAAACTAAATATACAATCAATTATACTTATATAAATGAGATAACTCTTGCCGTTTTTATAGAAAACTTTCGTATATTTGATATTTCCATACTTACATCGGTCTTGCATACCAAATAAAAAAAATTACTTGGTAAATAATTAATTATATCTCAATTGCCTTTAAAATCTTTACTAATTGAGAAAACTAAATATACAATGTTAATATTTTTGCATTTAAAATCTTTACAAATGGAGGAAACTAAATATACACTTTTTATATTCTCCTAAATTTTTTATTAGAAAATATCTTTATTTTCTTTTAAATCTTTACTAATGAAAGAAATTAAATATAAATTTTTAATATTATTGTCTTTAAAATCTTTACTGATGAAGAAAATTAAATATACAATTTTAATATTATTGTCTTTAAAATCTTTTACTGATGATGGAAACTAAATATACAATCAATTATACTTATACAAAGGAGATAACCTTTGCCGTTTTTATACAAAACTTTCGTATATATGATATTTCTATACTTATATCGGTCTTGCATACCAAATAAAGAAATCAATAGGTAAATAATTAATTACCTTTAATAATTTCATACAAATTAATAGTATAAATATACATGTAAACTATGTTAATTGTGTTCTACACTTTTTCTTGTACGCTTTGCTTTTTGTTTATTTGTCTTAGAAGTGTATAAATTTGCATGAGCATGCTACATATTAATTTTTTTTTTTTCCTATCTTATTACTTTAGTTTGTATTCTAATGATATAGACGAAGTTATCCACAATTTGTGTTGATTGAGTTAAGACATGGATCAATAACGAAAGCATGGATCAATAAGGAGAGAGGGGATTATGAAGTGCGCCTCTTACCTCGCTCTAATTTTTTTTTTTTAATTTTTGCGTTTTTTAATATTAATAACTTATGCTTTCGTTATCTTGATGTGATGCCGATGTGTTTATATGTGGATCTAAGGCTATAAAGATGAGTTGAAGGTATGAATAATTATACTTGTAATAACGGTTTCGACTTATAATCTTAATTCATTCATTATTTTGATTCTTTGTTACCTTTTCTTTGGATGTTTAAAATTTTTTCAAGACAGAATTTTGTAAGCTTGATTATCACATAAGGTTTTTCTTTTATTTATCTTTTTCAGTTTTAATGTTGATAGGTATTGATTCGGCCTTAGATCTTTTTAATTAATTATTTGGTACTGATCAGGACCTTTGCAAAATCATCAAAGCATGAAAGGAAAAGGTATTAAAATTGGTTCTCCAATAAAGAGGGAAGAATCTGAGGGAAGAATCTGCTATGGGTGGTGGGTTTGAGAAACCTGGGATTTTATCGAATATAGTTTCGAGTATAGCTGTGGAGTTAGATGACAGCGGGGTTGGTGCAAACTCTCCTAACTCTGAAGACGGGCGTAAGAGCAGTGGTAAGATTTCTGGTGGAGTTATTCAAATGCGAGGAGTGGAGTCTAATGCTAAAGATTTTGGTAGTTCTGCTAAGTAAGCATGTAGGTCAGGGTTGAGTTTCGTGTTGGTTGCTGCGGTTGTTAGCGTCTTTGGTTTTTAGCAGGTGTAGGCGTGTAGCCTTGATTTTTGTTCTATATCTTGTATTTTAAGTGGTGTTTTCTCTCTGATAGCCTAAGTCTGGTTCGAGTCCTTTGGTTGTTCAGTGGTCTGGATTGTATGTTGCTTTGTCGTTTTCTTTATTAATGAAATTCTGAGTTATAAAAAAAATAAAATGAAAACACGGCCATGACATGTTTTAAACAACATTTTAGCTTATCCAGTTATAATTACGATAGTATATTATATCATTATTTCATTTATTTAAAAATATTTATTTATTTATAAAATAAATCAATATTTAAAATATTTATAATTATTTATTCCATTTAAAAATATTTTTTTGCAAAAAAATTTAAAATAAAATAAAAAAATTATTAAAAGGCCGCTGCGAAGCGCGGCTTAGTAAACTAGTTTTAATTATAAAAGGTAATCATCATGTTACTATTTTTATATTTATTTTTATATTTATTAAATAGAACAAATATCGAAAACCGAAATTTTAGAATAGAATACTTACTATAATAAAATGTTTTTGCTTTAAAATAATTAGATGGAAAGTGATGTTCTTTTTAAAGTTGGGGCAAGCCGACTAGAGTAGAGCTCAATTGGTATTCTTGAAAATTAGGGTTCGTCAAAGCTCAACAAAGGGGTTAGTAATTTCCAGTACCACTATATCTCATCTGCTTGTAACTGATTTAATATATTAATTTCATCATTAATTCTTCAATACTAGAATCATTTACAGTCTCATTAATTCATGTGAATTAGCTTTCATCTAAATTTAGATCAAGAAACTTGATACCCTTATCTCAAATGTTATTAGAGAGTCTGATTATGCACTCTCAACTGATTCCGTAAAGTTCAGTGTACAAGTCCAAGTACGAAAAATCCGAAAACTAGTGGCACTAAATAAATATATATTGTGTGGTTTTAAAGTAGAGGTTCAGTTTCTGTTAGATGAATGTACTACAGCGGAGCAATTTCATATCGCGTATTGTAAAGTAAGATTCGAGAGTTTGTATTAATTGCGGAAAGCCTTGAATCGCAATGCTTCTTGTAATTATAATTAATGGGTTTTGAACCTAGTGTATATATATATATATATATATATATATATATATATATATATATATATATCTGATTTATATGTGCGTGTATATATTAATTTCATATCTACTTTGGTCTGTTGTAGACCTAATAGTTGGTTGGTGGATATACTGATGGAGTGAGCTATTTTGTGAACTTAATAGTTGGTTAGCGCGCTAAGTGATTTATGTTGGATAAATCTTATTAACTGAGAAGTTAGTGTTTTCTTATGCAGAGGAGAATGGTGAAATCTAGTAGAAGGAAGGTACGTCGTGTTAAGAAAGATATAATGAGTGAGGTGCCTCAGGAAGATATTATTAGTGAGCTGCCTCAGCACATACGAGAAAGTATTGTAGGTTTTCTGCCAATACGAGATGCAGTCAGAACCAGTGTCTTGTCAAGAAAATGGAGGCATTGCTGGACTATGATTCCAGATTTAATCTTTGATGATGAATTCGTTGATGGGGTCTTGGATAAATTAAGGCAGTGTGATGATCCAGAAGTGAAATCGTATAAATTGGTTAGTGTAATAAATAGAGTTCTACTACTCCATAATGGTCCAATCCTCAAATTCTTCTTCTATAGTTGTGACAATGAATGTAATTTTCAAATAATTCATGATTATATTGATCAATGGATTCCGCTATTGGCAAGGAATGGTACCAAGCAACTTGTTCTAGAGGACCTTGAGATTGGAGAATTTTCAGCACATCATTTTTCTTCTATAGACCTTACTCATTTGAAGCTTACAAACTTTTGGTTTCCCTACGCACCTACATTTGGAACATTTCCTTATCTGACAAATCTTGAGCTAGTTCAAGTTGAGCTAATCGATCTTGCTGATTCCAAACAAAAAATCTTTAATTGCCCTGTGCTCGAGAAGTTAAAGTTGATACTTTGCAATGGAATCTTCCCTACCAACTTCTGTGCTCCTAAACTCAAATGCCTACATCAATTATGTAATGAAATAACTTCAGAATTTTCTTTAGCTGGGTTAGAAAACCTTTCAGAATATTCTTTCGGTTTGTTAGAGAAGTCGAGGACATTGGCAAAAAAATTCAACGTCGATAAGATTCTTGGTAGCTTACCAAAAATTGAGAAGTTCTGTATAGCAATGGAATTTATGCAGGTAATTTTCGGATCCCTTTACATTGTCTATTCTAACTTTGCAAAATGCATCAATTTCTAATTGTTTGTGCTCTTTGTTTGCAACGTGTTTCAAAGTATTTGGCTGCAGGACGTTCTCCAAAAACTCTTTCGAAATCACTGCCTTACCTAAAGATACTAAATATATCTGATATATTATTTAATAAATCTTCCGAGGTTTCTTGTTTGCTTTGTTTGATTCGGAGTGCTCCCAACTTGTGCAACCTAAATATATCGGTGAGTGCACTTCAACTTATGGTGTATTACAACAACTTTCCCACTGTTTCAATTCTGAAGTATTTTCTCAATATTAGGCTGAGTATTTTGTTGAAGGAGATCTCAAGAAATATCGGATAATAGACTCTAAAGACTGTACTATGGATCATCTCGAAATTGTCACGTTTCGTAACTTCAAAGGTCTCAGAGCTGAGTTGGAGCTAGTCAAGTTTCTACTTGCCCGCTCTCCATTGCTGAAAACAATGTTTATCAACTATAGTGGAACCTTGGAAAAGGATGCAGCATTAATGATGTTTAAAGAGATGTTGAAATATTCTAAAGCTTCTTCAACAGCACAAATTCGACGCTTGAAATACCCATTTGAGATGGATGATTTCGGTGCTTATTATCTACAGTATTGTTAACCTTGTTTAGTCAGCTTGTGGCTCATGCTTCTTTTTGCCATATCAAAACTTTTGTTTATTTGTTGTAAGCTAGCTAACCCTTTTACCCTTTTATGTATCTATGTTATTGTCACTTAAGTGTTACTTTTTTGAAGTAATTTTCTTAATTTTAATTAGGTTGTGCCAATATTTCAATTGATAATGTACAATCCGAAGGAAAATTGGAGAACTTTACAACTGTGCAATGCAATTTCAAATCGACAGTTATGTAATGCAAGTCTCATCCAACTTGGTCGTTTGCAATGCAAGGAGTAATGGTAAGATTATCAACCAATAAATGTTTACCTTTAAATAAATGTGTTGAGTCATGGTAAGATTATCAACCAATAAATGTTTACCTTTAAATAAATGTGATCAACCTTTTCAAGAGCTTTGGAGATGTCTTTGAAATTGCACGTGGCAAGCTAATGAATCAGTTACCACTTACCGGTGGTCTCTTTGTAAGTCAGGCAGAGCACGAATCAATGACAATTATGTGAATGGAATAATTGCCTTAAATTTTAAAATTGAAACTAAAATCTATATTTAAATAAATATATATTTTTAAATTAAACTTGTCAATACATAATCTGAATCTATATTTGTTATAAGGAGAATTTCGTATAACAATGTTTTGGAGGTTTATGGTAAGTGGTGGCTGGACTTATATGATGACTTCTCAGAAATTGAATAGAGAATGAGTTTTTTCTCTTGCTCTTGCCGAGTGTCAATTGTGTATCATACAAGGTGCTTACGTACCCTTTTATATAGGGATCAAGCCTCACGTAGTTCTTGGGGAACAAGTCATCGGATAAGCTCATTCAGCCCAAGCCCATCAATTAGTCAGGATTTATCCATCCACGTCACGTCCGGTTTTCACACGTTTTCCTACAATCTCGCGGCATCTCCGCATTTCTTTCCGTGATTGTAAGTCTGTCCTGTGTCAACCAAGAAACATCCATTCCATAAAAAGGAATTTCCATATTTGGGCTTCACCCATGGTGCGAGCTGGCCAGGCTCGCACCGCACAAGTCAATATATATAAAAATACTTAAGTTAGATTTTACCTTTCCATATCAAGTGGTGTGAGCTCATTTATGTTCAATCATTCTTATTTCTGATAAGTAGTGCGAGCCCATTATTTCATAATAGTGAGAGCCCATGAGATTACTGTGAGAGCCCAGAGATTATGGTGAGAGCCCATAAATTGGTGCGAGCCCATCATGCATAGATGGTGCGAGCCTATTATACTTGGAGGAATCATCTTTATTTAGGACTTAGTTCAACATAAAACTCATGGTGCGAGCCGAAGCCCAGTTCGCACCAATCTTTCTAAAACATGACTCATTTTTAGGCTCAAACCACTTATGGACCTATTTAGGGCCCATTATCGAAAATCCAGTATAACAACTACCCCCCAAAATTCCTCAATAATTTCAAATAAGGAATTTTTTATTTTCTTCCAATAACGCGGTGCGAGCCTGATGTCCAGTTCGCACGCCATTACCAGGTGTGTGTTCATTCATAATCATTTACAGCTGCTCGTGGGGATGTGTGTCGTCCATTCATATGCTGACACGTGTCCCCGTACTCTCTCTCCTCCCCTCTATAAATACCTCAAAATTTTTTTCCATAAAGTCATTCAATCAAAAACAGTAACAAAACTCTGTCCATTTTGCTCTAGGATCAAACACGGCGAAAATTATCATCACCTCCTGGAATCATCACCGGCAAACATCCTCAACTCCATCAAGTTCTTCAAGTTCATCCTCCAATTCTTCACAAAGTAAGTATTTCGATCTCAAAATTACCTTTTTACACATGTTTTCTATGTTTCTGTTTATACATATCATATGTTCGAACTGAACCAATTACGAACAGAGTTCCCTTGTCGAGGCGAACTCAACCCACGGTTCGAGTTGAGCCCGGGTTTGACACAAAAAACAAGATCTGTGTTCGCATCGAACACAATAACCTGAACTTAATCGTCCGTGTGATGCGAGGACACTTAGGGACTTTTACTTCTTTTTGCTATTTTAGGGGCACATACTAATTTTCACCATCTTTTTCAGATGTCGAGTGCGACCCCATCCGTCTCCGTCGGTTCGCTTGGTAGCACACCAAGCCCGGCTCGTTCTTCAGCCACCCCGTCTCCCTTGAATCAATACCCTCCTGAGTTTAGAGGCTCCAAGGAATTTCAGCGTGAATTGACATCCATTTCTGGTCGTCTAAGCCGACCTATTTCCCCCAACTCAGCCATCACTCCTGAAGGGGCAGCAAACATAGCAAGGATAGAGAGTGTGATGCGAGCTAGTGGGTCCAGCTCGCTTGGAATTCAGCTCGATCCCAATTCTGCCCCAGAAAACTATACTAGGGAAAAATATTTATACTCATGGAGGGACAAGAAAACGGGACCAAGTGTTTCCAGCTCGCTTGGTCTTGATGATTTATTCAATCGTCCGGTGCAGCCCCTAAGCGAAGAAGAGGTCAATGTTCGTTTGAACCAACTTCTTCAAGAGAGAGAAGCGAAGCTTCGCCTCGCACCGGCCTCTGCTAACCATCCCATTACTATTTCTGAGTCATCCACATAGAGCTCCTCAGGGAGCTCCTTTTATGACAAAATAATATTTACTCATCTCACAAGTCTTCATCTTCAGGGACTTCAGCTATTTGATGCAACTAAATTCAGAAAAAGCATATTCAACCGTCCAGTGCTTGAGAATTTAAAATTAATACAGTGTAGAGGACTTTCCCTCGCCAACTTTGATACACCTAATCTCAAACACCTTTATGATCAAGTCTCTCTGACGTATAACTTTATCTAAGTTAGAAAACCTTACCGGATTCTCTTTTGATTTGTATTCTTTGTCTTGGCCAAAATAGACAAAAACATCTAATCTGGTCAAGGTTCCCAGTAGTTTACATAAAATTAAGAAGTTCTCTGTAAGAAGGCATTTCATTAAGGTAATACGCTATATACATTGTCTATGGGGAACATTAGATTAATTAGTCATCAAAATCTAACTGTTTGTGTTTTTTGTCTGTAACTTATTTCAAAGTACTTGGCTGAAGGAGGTTGCCCAAATAGAGTTTATAAACCACTGCGCTACCTTGAGGCTCTAAAAGTCTATGATATAAACTTTGTTGATTTGTCAGAGATTTTTTGTTTGCTATGTTTGATTCGGAGTGCTCCCAAGTTGCGCAAATTACGTATCTTGGTAGTCATATGCACTTCAACTCATTCTGCATCACTATATATAGCTACTGCTTGATGATCCTACATTATTTTCTATCATTAGGCTACACAGGATGCTGATATAAAGAACATGAAGAACTATTGGATAGAAGATTCAGAAGATTGTACTGTAGATCATCTTAAAATTGTCAAGTTCGATAATTTTAAAGGTCTCAACACGGAGTTGAAGCTAGTCAAATTTCTACTAGGCCACTCTCGATCGCTGAAAACAATGTGCATCCAACGTAGTCAATACATAGATCAGAATGCAGCATTAACAATGGAAGAAATGTTGCAGTACTCAAGAGCTTCATCAAGAGCTCAAATCAGACTTGAAACACCTCCCTAAGCTGACGGTGTTGGTGGTTTGAGTCAGGGCCCAGGGTTCATGTTAAATGTTAATTCTTGATATAATGCCGAGATTGGGCTCTTTACTGTTGCAATGCATACTGTGTTCTGAATCCACTGAATCAGTTTGGACAAAATCAAAGAAGCTACTCTAAAATATTTGTAATTTTTTATTTTAGAAGTAAACTAGTCGATTGCAGGTCTGGCTGGTGCCTTCTCTCCTATTCTTCGCAACGGTCCTATAATATTTTTGTAAAATTTTAAATATTAACTATTTAAGAAACAAATCAAGAAAAAAATATATAAAATCAATCATCAGTACTATCAATACGGTTGGTTTACGTTGTGATTTTACTTAATTGCCCTTAATTAACTATACTTCGTATTTTTACTTAATTAGCCTTACTTATTTATAAAAATATATTATTAAATAATAATATTACATGTTTATAACCAATTACCTTTTCACCTAAAATACATTATTTTTTCTATTTTTTCTAACAAAATCCCCTACTTTTTCAAATATATCATGAACAATTACCTTTTTTAACTAAAACATGTTAGTTTTTATATTAAAATATTAAAAGGTTTTGATTTTTTTTCTCTAAAAAATAGGAGTTAAATAAGGAAGTTTTGATTGTTATTATTCAAAATAGAGGAGCTCTAGAAAAATAAATAAATATGAATCGAGTGATTCTAGAACTTCCCGAGATTTTTCTTTATTATATATATATATAAAGATAAAGATAATAAAGATATATGTTTATAATTTTCTTTAAAGAGAGACCATATATAAGAAATTTCCTCGTCTACAATCCTATAAATTCAAATATAAATAAGGTAATTCAATTTTAAGTTTATAATTTTCTTTAAAGAGAAGTCATATATAAGAACTTTCCTCGTCTAGAATCCTATAAATTCGAATATAAATAAGATAATTTAATTTTATTGAATTAAAGTTGAGAAACTCTAGAAAAAAAGATAAATATTTTTCGGACGATCTGAGAGCTCTTAATTGATTGATTGTAATTGAGATTTTTTTGAATCTTTAATATTATTCATTCAAAAAATTGAGAAAATTAGAAAAATAGAACGAAGCGATCTAAGAACGCCACCTATTAGTAAAAATCTACTGTATATTTACTTTCTCCATTAGTAGAGATTTTAAATGCAAGAATATTGAAATTCTCTATTAGTAAATATTTAAAAGACAATTGAGATTTTTTCTAATCTTTGGTATTAATTAATTAATTTTTTATGCAAGACCGATTTAATTTTTAAACTTTTTATTTGCCAAAACTTTCCTGTATTTTCTATTATATCACATAAAAAAGGAAAGTTTAGGAGAAAATAATGTTAAGATGTTAATTTCATCTGTAAAGAAATATTATGAGAATATTTAGATAATAATAGAGGAAAGTTCAAAATAATGTAAGGTAATACACTTTTTTTATAATTTAGATATTTTGAATGCAAGAATATTATAATCGAATATTTAGTTTCCTCCATTAGTGATATTTAGTTTCCTCCATTAGTAAAGATCTATTGTATTTTTACTTTCTCTATTAGTAGAGATTTTAAATACAAGAATATTATATGTTTTCTCTATTAGTATGCATTTAAAAGGTAATTGAGATTTTTTTGAATTTTTAATATTATTAATTCAAAAAATTGAGAAAATTAGAAAAATAGAATGAAGCGATCTGAGAGCGCCACCTCACTGCCCTCGTTCTCGTTTATATAATAGTATTGATATTGATGATTATATCTTTTCTATCAAAAGTTTATCAACCATATACTATTTACTTTAATTTTCGGTTTAGGTGCTGTGTGTTTATCTTGTTTTTTGAGGAAGGACATAAATAATTTAAGAGACTAATAGTGAAAAAAATTAAGCCATTGTTAAGGGAGTATTTATCAAAGAACCGACAAAAATTCAAAAATAAAAGAAATGCATATGTTTGTTACAAATTTACAATGTTAACAAAGAGTTCTACATTCATACTGTACTTAGATTCTTTACTTGGCCATTGTTGTATAAAACTATGGGCATGTTTGGTTAGTGATATAAAAGCTAGCTTATGCATTAGTTGATAAGAACATTTGATAACTTATAACTTATAATTTGATAAGTTGAATGTTAGAAATCACCAACATTTTACTTAACTTATCAACTTATTCTTTAATTTCTTTATTTTTTTTAATACTTTATATTTTTACATTTGTGTTTTTAAATATTTTTTTAATTTAAAATGCAAGTGTTGAAATCATTGTATTTAATAATTATTTTTTCAAATTTAATTTAGCAAACTCTTAAACTTATAAGTAAATTTATCCAAACACCCGTATAACTTATAAGAATCCATCAACTTATCACTTATAAAACACTTACTCGTTTTAAGCTATAAGTCAACTTTTTAGTCATATATGGTTATTCATTTAAGAAACAGGTGTTTATTAAAGAAAAATTCTAACAGTGTTTTGTTTAAGAAAAGAAAAAAAACTTTAATTCTAGAAAGGATAAAAAAACCTAAATCAAACAATTTTTCAAAACCCGCTTGATATATTGTTTTATAGCTTATAAGCTTAGTATCACTTCTTTAATATATCTGGGGTTGAACGACAAAGATAATCACTTATTGCTAAATAAATTATATCGCAAGTTGCTCCGTCACTATTATGAAAACATATTTTAAAATTTAATAAAATAATGATTTTGTATTTTATAAAATTATAACATAACTGTTTTAAATAGTTCATATTTATTTTATAATGTTTATGTACAATTTCTAAGATTTACTATAATATTAATAATTTTACTAAAATCTGATCTGGCATGAATAAGATCTTGCAATGTGATTTTCTATTTTTGTAATGAAGAAAACAGAAAAAGTAAACTACCAGAATCCACATCATGATTGCTCGCTCCATATGGGATGAGAGAAACGTAGCGACGACAAAGAGCCTTGCTGACTTTGATTTCTAAATTACACACACAATCTGTTACGCGGCAATAAATTTACATACTACAGCTACAAGCCACCACGTTTTGGCGTGGTCAAATGTCGTTTGGCTAAACAATATTGCATTATCACACAAATAATATAGATGTCGGTAAGGTTTTAAATTAACTGACGGTTCGTGAACGAGCTCAATCTTGATTTTGCTAGAGTTCGATTTGTTTTTATTTATTTGAGAGATTATATCGGACTCAAACATTAACAAATGTGTTTTGAAAAAAATGAGTTTGATCTATTATGTACTCCCTCCGTCTTATATTAATGTTTATTATTTTCATTATCGTTTGTCCCAAATAAATTGTCTATATTTGATATTTTTAAATTAAATTTGTGTCATATTCTTTCCGTCCCGTTTTTATTGTTTAAAAATAAAAATTCATCTTTTATTTAATCAACTTATTTTATATTGATAATTTCCTAAAGCGTCATTTAATTTTCAAAACTATCCGTAATTAATTTAAATTTTCAGTTATTAAATTAATTAAATTAATTTAATATGAAATATGGATAATTTATTTGGGACAAACGATAATGAAAATAATGAACAATAAAAATAAGACGGAGACAGTATTATTTTAGCTCACGGACATTAGAGATGCCGTAAGTTGTGTCTTGCACTGTTGTACACCCTTTACAAACCGATATTCCATGATATATGACTCATACACTCTCATACTTCATGCACTATTGAGCTAAAAAATAAAAATATATATCATTAAAAAGACACAAAAATTATAAAAAAATCTATCATTAAAAAATATATTTGATTTTATATCATAAGTAATTTTTAAATTTAAAAAATTACAAATTAATAATGTGTAATATGTGGTCAAACTCGAACATGTTTGACTTTCATGATTTGTATACCAATATTTATTTAGAAACGAAAGTAATATTATTTTAACTAATCATTTTAGCCGATAAAAATGCCTTGAGTTGTGTGCCGCACTGTCGTACACGCTTTACAAACTGATATTCCATGAAATGACTCGTACACTCATACTTCATGCACTATTGAGCTATAAAAAATAAATAAACACACAGTTTACAGTAAAATTGAAATGAAACAAATAAATCTTGCTTAACAGAATTACCGTAAAATCACAACACTGAAGCGAAGGAGGCAACGACTTGTAAGATATGCAAAATTCCGATTTTCAACTATCACATAAAAACACAACTGATTATATTTGTTATATTCCCTTACGTGAACGCCTGCAACTTTCAGGGAAGGACCCAACGTCATTTTATACTTGTGCACGACTCCGAAGCTGTATAGCATTTTCGAAGTGTTTGACACTTGTGGCCAATTTTTGCTTACGTACTCAACATTTAAATTAAGGAAAATGCTAGTTACATCGAATTAGTTCTCGAATTAATTCTCAAATGTGAAGTGTATTATTTTAATTAGTTAAAATAAAGTAGGTTTACTGTATTCACATCAACCTCCCTAATTAAAAAATTTCAATCTATCACATCATTCGTGCCATGTCGCAATTTTCGAGTACCAATTTAGGATACATAACATTTCCCTTAAAATAATAGGTATCATCAGTCATTCATACTGATTTAACATAATCATCCCAAAATTTATCTGATAATTAAATTTGGTAGTGTGCTAAGGACATGACAAAAATTAGCATCCCTGAATATTCTCATTAGTAAGCTATATAAGTTTATTTATTCAAAAAAAAAAAAAACGTTAATTATTCGTAAAAATCAACTTTGCAAATTCAGTTATGCAAATTTTGTTGAATCTTTTTTGCCCTGATTATATAAAACCGTTATAATAAATCGGAATTTTTTTTTTTATAAAGAAAAATGGAGTCAATTCAATAATAAAAAACCACATGGCATCTAAAAAATGATCGAGTCGAACAAACATAAAAAAAATTAAATCGCTTGTCTTCAAGAAAAGACAATTAAACGATATTTTGAAGATGATATATTTACATGTACCCGTTTCGCCACAATCCACTTCGTCATAATCCGTTTGAGCTATCGACCATAAATGCAATTTCATACAAACTTCCATCATTAAATCAAAATCAACACTCACAATAAAGGAGAGAAACAAACACCCTCTCACACAACGACCGACACAAAGTAAGAAAACCCACCAAGGAGAGAAACAAACTGAAATTCGAAACAGAAAATTTTAAATCTAAAAAATGAAACCACAATAGGAGATCCTCAGTATACTCTCAAATCCAATAAGCTCCGCTTGAATCGAAGAAGAAAGAAAACCAAAAGCTCTGATAATTAAGATCTAAATAACAAACCAAACAAATCAAATAGGTAGAAATACTTACCCAAAAAGAAGATTATTGAATAAAACAAAAATAAACAAAACAAATTAAAGGGTTTGGGCCGGTGGAAAGCCCCGTCGGCTAGAGAATAAACGAGGAGGAGGCTATGGGAGGAGGCTAGGTTTTTCTCATAGAGACAAAAAATGAATAATATTTTGTCTTGACATAATAAATCGGAAATGTTTTAATAATCTTTTACCAAAATTTACAACATTATACATTAATTATTCATTCAGGTATAATATTTAAATAGAAAACAATAGGGCAAGATTTAAAAAGTGACGTGATTATGTGAGGACACCTAAACTGTGAATTTTTCGCTTTGTTAATTAATACCCAAATATTAAAGCACTTCCTTTAATAAAAAAAAAATTAAATATTATTAATTTGCATTTTGTCAAAAAAAAAATTAAAGCACTTCCTTTGATTTTTAACACTTTTTTAAAAATAAAATAATATCGTTCGTAAAATTATAAAAGCATATTTATCAAATCGTTGTCATTAACAGCTAGTGAAACTGAGAATTGTGAGGTGTGTGAACTGTGAAGTCAGGTTACGCGCAACAATATAATATTTCGACGCGCAATGTTTTGTTGGTCAAAAACAATTAACAAGGAATTACCCAGCTATATATGAAGTTGACAATTTTGTTTTTATTTATATCATTACTGAATTGAATAATAAGGATAACAAAACAGGATACAGATCTTTAACGTCACATCCTTAACAACCCCCGTTTCAATTTTCCTATTTAATAACCAAACCATCCCTAATTCCTGTTATATATATTCTACATAAATATTTATATAAGAAATTGTATATTTATATAAGTTTAGTGTCATTTAAAAATATGGTAGAAAACATATATTATATAAAAATAAATGAAAATAAAGTTACATGATACATCTGTCATGACCATATTCAACAAAAATGGTGAGAATGAGGGATTCTATGAATGTAATGGAAACTAAGATGCACTTATAATTTATAAATCTATTTAATTATGAATCCATCCGGACTCAACTCATTAAAAAATAAAAAATTAAATATAAATTCACACTCGAACATAAGATCCGGTTAGAAACATTTAGGTTTAAAGAAATAATCAAATGTCTATTAATATAGTTGCCATATGCAGTTTTGAGTCTGACCATCCAGAAACGTGCTTGCGCCGAGTTCAGAAATTTGAATATGAAGCTCTTAACGACGAACAATACTAAAGTTAATGATATTAGAAGAATAATGCTAGAATATTCAATCAAATTTCTCAAAATTTCTACGGAATGATGTGATTGATTTTGATAATTTTTAATTCATGAATGTATGTATATTTACGAACTTCATATTTTTATTAAAAATATTATGCATACACATAAATATTTAGGAGATATTTAGGAGATTTTATTAGAAATTCTAGCATTTTTTATATTAAAAACATACTAAAGGTTCGGTCCATGTCATGTATTATGTGTAAAATCAGTAACTTAAGTAATAACAATACAAAATTCTTGCGTACGTATATGTGATTACAAATCAAAATTTATTATTTATTATATAATATCATTTAAGAAATATTTTGAGATTAAAACTTTGATATAGGTAAAAAATAAAGAAAGAGTAAGGTCTAGTTATTCGGGGTTTTAGGTTAAAAAGGTTACGTAAAAACAAGAGGAGAAAGAAGTTAGGATTATAAAAGTAAGAAAGACCTTTGTTCCACTAACTAGTTTCGACTTTAAGACTGAGTGTATTTAATATTAATATTAATCGCATGATCTAATAATTGTGTATTTCTGAACATGTCTCCATGTCTATTTTATTTTAAGAACCAAATCATTAACGACTACAAATCACAGCCTGTTTTTTTGATATTTTTATTAGTCGTACGTAGCAATGTGTCACCTTCCTCTCTGTGATATATTAAATTCCCAGCTGTTTAATACTGAGTACCATTTATCTGTATTATTATCACTACAATAAACAAAAATGACTTCTTGATTTATTGTATTGCGAGAGTTCGAATCTGATAAATGAGGAGCTTACGCAAATATATTTCATTGTTTTTTTTAAATTGAATTTATTTAATTATTAAAATCTATAAATTCATCTTTCAATATCAATATTTTTATTTCATAAAATAGAATATAATATATAACTAACAAAATAATCCCTGTTTTTTCTAAATGATAATAAATCATTTCTCCATTTTTAAAAAATATATATTTTTTTGTCATGATAAATTATCTTTTTTTAAAAAAATAAACCATACCATTATTAGCATCTATACATACATAGTATATATAAAGAAAGTGGGGACTAATGCCTGTGATTCTGTGCTGTCTTCTTTACTCTGTGTCCTAAAAACTCAAATCTCATACTTCCCAACACAAATCAAGAACAACACTCAAGTTTGAACACAATGTTGAAGCTAAAAGCCTCAACTCTAAGTATAATCTTGCTGCTACTTTGCTTGTCTGTGTTTTCAACTGCTCAAAGATCTGCTAAAAACAACACTTCTTTATGGAAGACATTAAATGGTAATTCTTGTTTTTCTTTACTTATATTTGTGTGTATGTATATTATTGTTTGCATATCATGATTAGGCCAGTTGGGTTTTTTTTGGTTCTTTGATATGTGTGTGTTGTGCAATTATATGAGATTTGGCTGAGGTGTATTTTTGAAAATGTTTTGTTGAATTTTGGGTAGTAAAGAAAATTGGGTGTTAATGTGATTTAAGTATTGTTTTAGTGTCGAAAAGTATGATTAGGATGATCTTGAGTTGAGAACTAGGAGGGAGTTTATCATGTGATCATGGGGTGATTGATTAATGTTGTTCAAGCTGAACAGATTGGGGAAGTGGTTTTGTAGTAGGTTTGGTGGAGAAAGGTTTTTGAGTGGCTGCTTTGCTTGATTGTGTCAAATTTGTCGATTGCAATTGAATTGTCGATTGCAATTGAATTGCTGGTGTTAGTATTTGAGGGTTTAGGCAAACAATGTTGAAATCTGATTTGGGAGAGTGGTTGTTGCGGCCTCACAAGTGTGAAGAGGCTTTGTTTTGATAGTAAATAATCCCGTATCTTTCGCTCACTGTTTGGGATGGAAATAGCTAGAATGTGTTAATTTTAATTTATTTAATGAGGGTACAGTTGATTAAAGATAAGTAATTGTACATTTTGTTTTGTTTCATGCCGCAGAAGTAGCCTAAATAATAAAAAAACTCACTTGTTCTATTCATTTTGTAGGAGATCCACCGTTAGCCGTTGCACGTGGTGGCTTTTCTGGGATATTTCCAGATTCCAGTATGACCGGATACACCTTGGCTTTGATTACTGGTTTACCTGATATGATTTTGTGGTGTGACGTACAACTAACAAGTGATGGAGCCGGGATCTGTTTCCCGGAGCTCACTCTTAACAACGGTTCTGATATTGAGGGGCTTTTCAAAAAAAGCAGTAACACCTACCTTGTGAACGGTGTTAGTAGGACGGGATGGTTTTCAGTGGATTTCACATTAGATGCTCTCATAAATGTATCTTGTAAGTCTACTTTTATATTAATCTTACTATTGCTAAAAAAAGTTTCCTGATGAAAAAAAATGAACTTGTGTAGTATAGGATAAGTCTGAGATGAAATTTATATACTTGAGATATAGTTGATATATTAAGGAAGCTTTTATGACATCTTGGTATGTGTAAACCTGTGATTGGAACTTATATAGATTTAAAAAGACATTTATACAAGAGCTGAATAGAAATGATGATTCTGTTGGACTTATAAACTTCTTTGTAATCTGGACAGTGACACAAGGAGTTTTCTCTCGGTCCAGTCTGTTTGATCATAGCTTCTTCCAAATAGTTACTGTTGAAGATGTGGCTAGACAATTGAAACCACCTGGATTATGGTTAAATATTCAGGTAATCATCAAGCTGCCATCGCTTTCTATGGATAAATTTGAGGACAGAATATTTGATATATTAGCTTTTAACTAGCCCAGCTTATACATTCTTATTGCTTTGCAGCATGATGCATTTTTCAGCCAACAAAATTTAAGCATGAGAAGCTACGTGATATCTGTATCTAAAAGCGTTATCGTGAATTATATTTCATCTCCGGAGGTCAACTTTTTGAGAAGTATTGTTACACGATTCAAACCAAGCCCAACAAAACTTATCTTTCGATTTCTAGGGCAGAATGATATTGAGCCTTCTACTAACCAAACCTATGGCTCTCTTTTGAAGAACCTGACATTTATTAAAACATTTGCCTCTGGAATTTTAGTCCCAAAAACTTATATATGGCCTTTGGATAAAGATCTGTATTTGATGCCTCATACCTCAGTCGTCTTGGATGCTCATAAAGAGGGACTCGAAATTTTCGCATCTGATTTTGCAAATGATGTACCGTTTGCTTATGATTACAACTATGATCCTGTAGCAGAGTATTTAAATTTCATCGACAACGACAACTTCTCTGTTGATGGTGTGCTTTCTGATTTCCCAATAACCCCATCAGAGGCCATAGGTAAGTTTAATTTTAAATTTATCTTCCATGTTTTATTGGGGTGTTTGGATTTGCTAAAAGCCCACTTATGAGTGGAAATAAGTATCAAATCCTCTAGGTACATGCACTTCACTACTGATAATGGGAAACTTCATCTTTTTCTTAACATCTGTCATTGTACACTTGTGAACAGCATGTTGGGCCACCCAGGCCCTTTGTTCTCTTTAATACTACCTTATGCAGTCTAAGTACTAGTCCATGTTAGATGATCTAAGAGATAATTATGTCATTGGACTCCCTTTCCTTTCTACCTTGTGAAAAAATTAATTGAGTACTAGATTCTAGATAGTTCCTATGCATTATGTTTCTACTGTTAAAATGATATTTAATTCTTTTATTAATGATTTATAATGCTGCAGATTGTTTCTCTCATATGGATAAAAACAATTCTGGACCAGGTATGTTGTTATTATATAAGTTTTTGTATGTCTTATTTTCTTTTTCTGCTTTTCAGTTTTTTTTCAACAATGCAGAATTCATTGTTCGAAGCTCTATTGTAACATGGCCTAATTCTTGTAAACTGTAGACACAGAAGCATGCTTATGTTTCTTGGTTTCCCCTTGCAGCAATACCTTTGGTCATTTCACACGAAGGAGCAAGTGGAGAATACCCTGGTTGTACTGATTTAGCATATAAACAGGCTATTTCAGATGGCGCTGACATTCTTGACTGTCCTGTTCAAATGTCGAAGGATGGGATACCGTTTTGTTTAGGTTCTATAAATCTTATAGAGAGAACCACAGCTGCTCAATCCTTGAGTAACCTAGTAGTTAACATCCCCGAGCTTAATGCTGAGGGAATATTCTCCTTTAGTGTCGACTGGAGTGACATACAAACTCTGAAACGTAAGTTAAACAGTTGTCCCCACTTCTCATACATATGCTAATGATCTGAAATCATTGGGACACATAAATATTACGTATGTATTTATTTTCGATAAGTTGAACTCCTTACAAGTATCAGTCAACCGGTGTCCAAGAGCATATTCTTCCTCCATGCTTGTGACACAATACTTTGCACTTTTTTTATATAATCTGGATTTCTAGCATACTCATCCAAATATTTAATGGCAGCGGTGATATTACATCCCTATCCCGAGGCATCATTGTACCGGAATCCTAGAAACAAGAATGCTGGAAGTTTTGTGGCATTATCCGACTTTTTGGCCTTGGCAAATAACGCAACATCTATTTCCGGCGTTGTGATTCGCATTGAGGTGATTTTTATGTAGTTTCTTGATCTCTAGTAATGCATTAGAGAGCAAACTTTATTACATCTGCAGGTTTTAAAAGTATAATAATTTAACTTACATATTGTAAAAGCTTGGTTGACTCGATCTTCTTATTATATGGATGGGTTCACTTGAGCTTCCTTCTGTCATCCTGATTCTGCATATATCTGAATTTTGCCAAAGAAATGTGTATTCATGGCGTGTAGCATGTTATTCATGGTCCAACATCTTGAACATTATGATTCTAACGAGCTTGTTAATATTCCCTATCTTACAGAATGCATCCTACCTAGCAGAAAAACAGGGACTGGGTGTGACAGACGCTGTCATTGAAGCCTTGAGCAAAGCTGGTTACAATAATAAGACAAGTAAAAAAGTAATGATTCAATCTTCAAATAGTGCAGTTCTTATTAAACTCAAGGAGGGGAAAAACAACTACGAGCTTGTATATGAGGTTGAGGAGGATATTCGTGACGCCTTGAATTCAACCATTTTGGACATAACAAAATTCGCCAATTCTCTTGTTATCAACAAAAATTCTGTTTATATTAGAAATTTTGGATTCCTCACTGGTGCTACAGATGTTGTTTCAAAGCTGCAGGCTTTTAAGCTACCTGTCTACGTGCAACTTTTCCGAAATGAATTTTTTTCTCAAGCATGGGATTTCTTCTCAGATGCATATGTGGAGCTGAACTCTTTCGTTGTTGGTGCTGGGGTTGATGGTGTCATTACTGATTTCCCTGGGACCGCCAACAAATACAGAAGTAAGTTTTTATTTGTTTTCTGCTGAGTTGATGCTTTTATAGATATATATTCCCTGTTGATCATCTCCTTTTTTTTTTTTGTTTAATAGTTGATACATGGACCATGGCTATCATTAGTATTTTAATCTTCGGTTTCCTTGAAAGTTCAACTTAAACTTCTTGAAGCTGTAGTAACTATGTTAGGATCACATCCACAAAGATCGAAACACAATGAAATTAAAATTCTATTTTAGAATCATCATGATAAGAATTCGACTTAAAACTAAAATTTCAATCTTAGAATAGGGGAAGTACTCCAACAGTAATACATGGTTCATATCAAGATATTATAGATTATTCTGTATATATTCTCTTCTCCTCTTTTATATGTTATGACGGTCTACAGGGAACCGTTGCTTAACTTTAGGAAAGGATACGCCAAGTTACATGACTCCTGTAGGTCCCGGAAGTCTCTTAACAGTGAGTGATACTCAGCCACCAGCTTTAGCTCCCAGCCCCATCCTGGAGGTGGCTGATGTGACGGAGCCCCCGTTTCCTTCTGTTGCCGCGAAACCAGATACTGATAATGGTACTGGTGATGGTGCTTCAGCACCACCTCCTAAGCAACCAAGTGGGCAAGCTAAATTAGTTGCGGGCATTTTCCTATCAAACATTGCTATTATTCTTGCCACTGTGTTGCTAATTTGAACACGGAACACACGTCATTTTTTGCACATTCCTACTTCGTCGCTATTCTGTAGCTCAAGTTTTCAGATGTTTGGAGCTCAGATGAATATGATTTAGTTGTCTGATGTTTGAAACTAGTATTCTGTGATAGGTTCATTCCTTTCCCTTGTAATCTAAGAAAGCCCTTACTGAGTACAGGGCTTGTGTATAAAACTGAATACTATAACACTATATTCTTTTATGGTATTGGCAATATTCTTTGGCTGTAAGTTGCATCTCCGAGTGGCAAGTGATGTATGATGATAATTTCATTAACTGGAGTTGTAGATTCTTGAAAACATGTGAGTTTGAATGCATATTTTATTATTTTTTGTTAATTATTTAAGAGAAAAATGTCTCAAGTACGTAACCAGGGGATGTACATTTTTACGTATTATTGTAATTTTTTGGTCAAATCTCATAATTACAAAAATACCCCTATGTATTACTGTTGAACTTAGAAACACCATATCACCATGAAACTTAGCCTCAAACTATTAGATAGTTTTCTAATTTTAAAGAGTTATAAAGAGTTAGGAGTCATTTGTTAAATTTGAATCAAATTTTTTGAATTATTTATATTTTTGAACCATGAATAATCTGAATGATTAAAAATCTGGACGATTATTAAATCGGGATGATAGGAATGATTTGAATGATTAACGTATTTTGTGATTTTCTGAATAGAATAAATATGTCATAAATAATAAAATAAATTTAAAATATGTTTAAATTTATGGGCAAATTTACGAGCAGTAAGACTAAGAATTATTAAATTTGTCAATATTTTTAATTAAAAGTACACAACAAAAAGACTTGTTATGATTATATACACCTCAAAAGTATAATTTACAAAATATAAACATTTATTGTTATAGAATTTTACCATACTTTCGTAAAATTAAAATAATTTTAAGTTTATTCTTTCTTATACTAATTTCAGTCTAATAATTATAATCGTATAAACAAAAGTTATACAAAAATTTAAATATTTCAAAATAACATTATATAAGTAATATAATTATTATAGTGAGTAAAATATAAATATCGTAAAGAGTTAAAACGGATATGGTTTTATAATATTAAAATAAAATATACTACCCGTCAATAGGCAAAATATTTAGACTGACTCCAGAAGATATTAGTGAGGCCTTAGAGCAAGTCCAAGAGCTTACTTATATCACGTCCTAAGCTAAAATATAAGTAATCTAGCAAAAAATGGTGCTCCAACAATGTCCTAGTGGTTACCTAAATCACTAAGATATCCATATCATTACCTATTAATAAGTAACCACTAGCCATTACCTATTTAATTTTCATGAATAAAAAATTCACTTCCCTCCTTTTCTACATTTCTTTTCTCTCTCTTTCTTCCACTCTTTTTCTCTCTCTTTTCAAATTTATTATTATAATAATAATAAGGAATGGATATAAGTAATGTTGTTGGAGTTCCTACAAGAAATCAAGTCCCTAAATCACTAAGACACATTATTATATAATATTTATAAGTCCAACAATGTTCTAGCTGGTTACTTATAAATATGATATAATAATGTGTTCTAGTGATTTAGGAACTTGATTTCTTATAGGAACTCCAACAACATTACTTATATACATTCCCTATTATTATTATAATAATATATTTGAAAAGAGAGAGAGAAGAAGAGTGTAAGAAAGAGAGATAAAAGAAATATAAAAAAGGAGGGAAGTGAATTTTTTATTCATTGAAATTAAATAGGTAATGGCTAGTGGTTACCTATTAATAGGTAATGAGATGGATGTCCTAGTGATTTAGGTAACCATTACTAAATTACTTATATTTGAACTTAGGACATGATATTAGTAAGCTGTTGGACTTGCTCTTAGATAGGTTTTTAAGTAAACACCCGCCTGCATGATAAGGATGACCGATAAATATGCTCTATCAACGTTATCATTCATTAATCAATTCTAACAATATTTAAATATAAAAAACTTGCCTTGGAGCACAATAAATGCCAAGTAACTCCAAGCACCTATAAAGTAATTTCCTATTCTCAATAATATAAATAAAAACAATATCTTTAATATCCCATAATACGTAATATATAAATATATTTAATAATATACGCTAACATTCCCCCTCAAACTCACGATATTTTATCGAGAGTTTGACAAAAAAAAAAAAATTGAATAATCTGCTTCAAATCTACTTGAATCATCTTCCTCGTTGTGAATCTTTTTACCCTCGTCATTATTATATCTTTGTTCCCCACGCGTCTTTCTCATCACTCCATGATTTTCTCCTCAGAATCCTCTTTTTGTTTTTTGTCGTCGTTGGTTTGGGACACCTCTTACAAGAATCCATCATCATCGTCATTGTCTTTTCTATCATATTTTTTGATTTTCTCACCCTTGAACTCTCGCAAGTGTTCTTTTTCCTCACACCCACAACTCTCTTGCGGAATTTTTCACGCACCACGAACTCTCGTAGTGTTAATTATTCTCGCACCTACTAACTCTAGTAGATTTAATTTTCTCTCGCATCCACAATCTCTTACGGGAATAACCTAAGTTCTTGATACCGTGATAAATATGCTTTTAAGGTTATCATTCATTAATCCATCCCAACAATATTTAAATATACAAAGATTGACTTGGAGCACAAGACATGCCGAGTAACTCCAAGCACCTATAAGGCAATTCCACATTCTCAATAATATAAATAAAAGCAATATCTTTAATATACCATAATACATAATACATAATATATAAATATTTTTAATAATATACGCGAACACCCCCCTCAAACTCACGATACTTTATCGAGAGTTTGCCAAAATTAAAAAAAAAATTGAATAATCCGCTTCAATCAATAGATCCACTTGAATCATCTTCCTCATTGTGATCAATCTTTTTACCATCTTCATTATCATATCTTTGTTCCTCACGCGTCTTTTTTATCACTTCATGATTTTCCTCAGAATCCTCTTTTTTTTTGGTCGTCGTTTGTTTGGGACACCTCTTACAAGAATCCATCATCATCGTCGTTGTGTTTTCTGTCATGTTCTTTGATTTTCTCACCCTCAAACTCTCGCAAGTGTTCTTTTTCCTCACACCCACAACTCTCTTGCGAGATTTTTCACACACCACGAACTCTCGTAGTGTTAATTATTCTCGCACCTACTAACTCTAATAGATTTAATTTTTTCTTGCACCTGCAATCTCTTACGGAGATAACCTAAACTCTTGATACCATGATAAATATGCCCTTAAGGTTATCATTCATTAATCCATACCAACAATATTTAAATACACAAAGATTGACTTGGAGCACAAGACATGCCAAGTTACTCCAAACACCTATAAGATAATTCCCTATTCTCAATAATATAAATAAGAGCAATATCTTTGTTAGGAATATGTTGTTCTTGATAATAATTATAAAACACTTAGTATATCTTGTATTAAGTCTATATTGTAACTGTCAACGGAATGGTATGCTTTGCAGCTTTCGTTGACAGGTAGCTCATCAACGGTATGAGTGATGTAGCAATTGCACTGTACAATACTTCACAGTTTGATATGCATTTTGTTGTATGTATTAGATAGTTTTCTAAGTTATGTTGACTAAGTACTAGATAGGCAAAATAGGTTGGATAATTGTAAATATATTGTGCCATGTAATTTTGCCTAAGTGAAGACATGTCAACGGAATGAAGATTAGTCTTTCAACGGAATGAAGATTACTCTATCAACGAAATGAGGAATACACCATCAACGGAATGAAGAATAAAGCTATCAACGAAACACATCTCCCTGCTATCAACGAATCATTATCACTTTTCTGAATAGTTGACAAAGTGATAGTGACAGTTTTCTGACAGATCAAAAGGAGATGTAGAAGTGTACTTTGCATTGGAAGCCATTAAAATGGTCACTGGAAATAAGGAAACATTCCAATTTCCAATAAGGTTCTTGAGTGGGATCATAATAAGCATGAAGACAAAAGATAAGATCTCCAAGGACCATTGGACAAAAGGGATGAAAAGCAAGCTAATGGAGGTTACCTTTAGATTAATTTAGAGTAGCCAAAAATAGCATTGTAAACTTGGGATATATATAACCAAGTGTAGCAGTTCATTTAATATACAAGAGAGTGAGATAAAAATAGATTGTATTAGCTTTTCAAGAGCACTCTCACTCTGTATCAAGAATTGAGCAGCTGTGATACATTTGTAACACAGATTATTTCCGCAATAAAAACATCTCAGTTGGATCCTCAAAACATCCAACTGAAATTTTATATTTGCTTGTGTTTTTATTTTCAGTATAGTTTTATGAAAGTTTAGAAAATATCTAGAATTGTATTCACCCCCCCTTCTACAATTCTATTAGGTCATTTGGGATTAACAATTGGTATCAAAGCAAGCTTCTAACATACAAGAAGTTTAAAGATCAAGACCAAAACAGTAACCATGGTGAAGAATGATGCAGGTGTAAAGATACCAGTTCTAGATAAGGACAATTACTTTCACTGGAAAGTAAAGATGCATCTACATCTCATGTCTATGGATGAGAGGTATGTAGACTGCATTGAGAAATGTCCACACGTTCCCATGAAGGTTGCATCTAGAGTTGGATTGCCAGATGATGCTCCAGATGTGGAAATTCCAAAACCTGTCTCAGAATGGACTATTGAAGATGTTGCAGAAGTCCATAAAGATAAAAGAACCATGAACATTCTGTTTAATGGTTTGGAGCAAGAGATGTTTGACAATGTCATAAACTGTACAACCTCTAAAGAAGTATGGGACACTGTTAGAACTCTCTGTGAAGGAACTGAGCAAGTTAGGGAGAACAAAATGCAACTCCTCATACAACAATATGAGCACTTTCATTTTAAAGCTGGTGAAACCCTAAATGACACGTTTAGTAGGTTTCAAAAGCTTTTGAATGGATTAAAGTTGTATGGGAGGATCTACCAAACCAAGGATTCAAACCTCAAATTTCTTAGAGCTCTTCCAAAAGAATGGAAGCCTATGACTGTTTCTTTGAGAAACACTCAGGAGTACAAAGACTACACTCTTGAAAGGCTTTATGGAACTTTAAAGACATATGAGTTGGAAATGGAGCAAGATGAAGAAATTGAAAAGGTACAAAAGAAAGGTGGATCTATTGCATTGATTGCATCTGTGAACCAACTGGAAGATGACAATGAAAAAAATGAAAAAGCCACAACTAGTCGAGCTAGTTGTATGAGTGATGTTAGCAAGGGTAAAGGCAAGATGACAGAAGAAGAACAAGAACCAGCCAACTTGGATGACTTAGATGAGATTGATGAACACATTGCTTTTCTTTCAAGGAAATTCTCTAAGTTCAAATTCAAGAGAAACTCAGAAGCAAGGCCACCAAGGAGAGACTTTCAACCTAGCAAAAATAATTGGATTGATAAGTCTAAGTCTAAATGTTTTAACTGTGGAATGGTTGGTCACTTTGCTGGAGATTGCAGAAAGCCAAAAGTTGAGAAGGGCAACAGGAATTTTGAGCCTGTTGATTATAAAAAGAAATACTTTGAACTTCTCAAGCAAAAGGAAAAGGCTTTCATGTCTCAGGAATATGATTGGGCTGGTAATGGTGAATATTCAGATGATGATGTTGAGTATGTCAACTTGGCTCTAATGGCTAACAATCATGAGCAGGAAGCAAGTTCCTCTAGCAACCAGGTAACAATTACTAATCTTTCTGAGCTTTCTAAAGAGGAATGCGATAGTGCAGTAAATGAAATGTCTACTGTATTGTATAATTTGCGTATTACTCTTAAATCACTTACCAAATAGAACTCAAGAATTAAAGAGACAAATATGCTCTTAAGTGATAGAAATGCCATGTTAGAAGCACTGTAATAACCCGATTTTTTGGTAAAATTAAAACTTTCCTTATTATGATTAAGTGCATCAGTGAATAGTGAATTTGGTGGATGAATAGTGATTTTGAGGGTTAAGAAATTTTTTTCATGCCACCTATGTACGAGACGTAGTGTGGATATTCCGAAGTCATATTAGTGATCTACGAAGTAAATGAGTGTATGTAAAGATGATCGGAATTCAGAAAATCCAAACTTTATTGTTATGGAATATTTGACCGGGCAGTGAAGAGCATATCGATGAGATCAAGAGAGTGATTTATTTAAATTGAGAATCCAAGGATTTTATATCTTATTATTTTATTAAAGTCGATTTAAGGATTCGATTGTTGGAGCGAATAGTGAATAGTTACTATTCACTACGAGAATCGCGTAGAGTTTTATTCGCTATTTTTTGGAAATATTTCGAATCGTTTCAAGAGGAACAAAAACAAGGATGAATAGTAAAATTGATGAATAGTGCTCCAAGGTGAATAGTAAAATTTTATAGTCTCCGATTGATCCTATATTTCAGCGGAAGTTCAGGAATAATAAACAGTTACTAATCGCGTAATTAGAAATCGTAAACGAAAACGAGAATCGAAAATCCGTTCGAAGGAGCAACTTTGGACGTATTATAAGTTTATAACTTAGGAAATAAAGAAGAAGATATGTATTAAAAGAAGAATAATGGGTGGAAGAAGTGTGTGGAAGAAGCTTTGTAACTTAGCAAACTTGAGGGACTAGTTTGCAGTGACTAACTTGCATTTTGGCAAACAAATACCTAAACCTTATAACCACACATGTACCACACCTCCCCCACACAAAAAGCAACAGCCTCCTCCCCCATTTATTGAAGAAAAACCGAATGGAGAGGAAGAAGAAGAAAGGAGATGGCAAAGCTAGCAAACCTCCACCAAACTTTGAGTTCTTAGGCTTAAAAGAAAGAGTGAATCAAGCTTGTTCTAACTAAGGTAACATCTCCCATACCCACTAACTCTAGAATGATCTTTTCTTGATATGAAGAAGATGATGAATAGTGTTTTCAAAAAGTTTTGTGTTTATAATTTAAGTTTGAAAGCATGTATGTGTAGTATATGTAATGGGTTGATGTTTTAAGTGATTAGAGGAATTGTTGGTTAAGTTTGGAGGATGGGTTATGAATTTGTTTTGAATATTCATGGAGGATTTGACTGAGTGGAGGGAGTATAAGGTGGATGGTGGGTTTGGGATTGATTGGTATTGATTTTGGGAGTTAATTAGAAATGGAAAATGTTAAGTTTTAAGCCGACGTAATGCCCGATTTTCGGTAACGCTAAAAACTTCCTAGAATCCGAAAACCTAAATGCCTCTTTTGGTTCAGTGATGAACATGAGTGTATATAGCTTTGTTTCTAGTTTACGTGAGCGCAAGAATCATGTCATTACGATTTACGGTTTATGTGATATGACCATTTTAATGAAAGTGGTTCAAGGAATGAGATTGCAGAAATGTACCAACTTTGTGGCTATGTTTGAGACCCTTAAGAGTTGTTTTAAAATATGAAATTTTGGATTGAAGTGCCAAGGTCAGTTATGAAAGTTTGTACGAAGGTTTCGAGTCCAAAAGATTATTTTTCGATTTTATAAAAATGTGTTATCCGAGGTTGCGCAAGTGAAAACCACTAAGAACATGACTTAGAAACCAATGTTGTAAATGGTTAAGTATAACTTGTATTCGAGGATCGATTTCGGACTAAACCTATGACTTAAGTAATTTTCGATTAACATGGACTTAGTATGAGCCTATAACGAGCTAGTAATGCCTTGGTTGTGTTTCGCTTACGTGTTTAAGGATTTAGTACTAGTGGATTATCCAGGGGATTAATCGTGCGTTTTCTTTGACTTTGTCTAGATTGTCCGACATCGTCGCGAACCCCTATCACTTCTCGAGCATCAGGCAAGTTTCTAAATCTATACTTTGAAGTATTGACTATATAATACTGATTTTGCCATGTATAAATTGGACAGTTTTGCGATATATCTTATTTCTTGTTGAAATGGATTTGACCTTTGGATTATATAAAATCTTTTGAGTTAAATAGTTATGAACTGGTTTACCTGGTAGCTCTAAATATAAGAGCATATTCATTGTTTTCGACTCTAAATCGGGAGTCGGTATTTTGAGATATGTAGATAGCCGTTGAAACCCGAAGGGATTCCATCGGCAGAATACTATGTATTTTGAGGATTGTTATTCGAGTATGATATCATTCGAGGAATGATATTTGCTTACTATATCTTTCAAGGAATGTTATTTGAGTATTATCTCAGTCGAGAAATACTATTTGAATACTATTTCCGTTATATATGCTAATGGAAGACATAACTGTTTTCGAAAGTATATTGTGATACTTGCTTTATGATTTGATTATGGGCTTCTAAGCTAGATATGGGATATTAGTTAGAAGCCAGTTTTTTTATAAATGCCCTAGGTAAAGGGCGTATGATTTTATTCTTTAGACCGGAAGTAATTATATTTTCTGTATATATCAAAGATTATTTTCCGATAAAGATATCGGGTAACTGTTATTCGATGATTATTTAATTAATGAATATTATTTTTAAATATTCATTTAAGGCTTATTTATTTAATGAATATTATGTTGAATATTCATTTAATCCTTATTTAATTAATGAATATTATTTTGAATATTCATTCAATCTATTTATTTAATGAATATTAATTTTGAATATTCATTTAAAGTTTATTTATTTAATAAATATTATTTGATTATTTATTAAATACTTTTAGACCGTTTTAAAATGAGTTATATTATTTTCGAAGATTCGTTTAAGGTTTACTTATTTAATAAATATTATTCGATTATTTATTAAATACTTTTAACATGTTTTAAAAATGAGAAATGTTATTTAAAGTTTATCCTCGACCTTCAATAATTACGATTGATATTCTAAGCTGTATTAATAATTATTTCAAATCAAAGGGAGGTTCCCAAACACTATTTTTCCATTTAAATCTATCTTTTAAGAGGATTTAAATACTCGCTCAACTACCAAAAATATGAGAAATCTGATTTAAGTGACTGCCACTCATTTTAAACTCTCAACTCAAAACTGTCAGGGGACAGATATTTTCTCGGAGTAATTTAATTGCTGCAAGTCAAATGTTGTGTTACTACCTCAACGATCTAGGAGTAAATTGATGGAACAAGTCGATATCCATTAACAAGCAATAGCTTGGGAAATATTGGAGAATCTTCCTTTCCAACCTAGATATAACTACTTAGTGGAGTCGTATCAACAAGTATTACACTTGGGGAAAGGAGGACGATCTTTACGTTTCAGAGTCATGGATTTCATCCGAACTAGGAGTGGTGTAAGAGGTCCAGTTGCGCCGACCCATCCATTTTATTGCCCCAAATGGGCCGGGAGATCCGGGAAGGCGGTAGACAATGTCAGGCTGTCGTGATTCTTCCATCTACATGTAGAAAACATATTTTTGTTGTACGACCTGCTACTGATCATAGTAAGGTTGGGACAACGGGCGCGATAGCAACTCCGGTATTAGTTCATCATCCAATTTTGGGATATTCCTGCAACATGTATTGGGGAGAAGAACCGATCATGTTGACAGGGGGTCGAAAAGTGTTCAAAGAAAATGAAGTTGCAATAAATCCTTGCAACTTAATCTTTTATTTTATGAGTTATGACTCTGATAAAACCTTACTCAGATTATATATGCATAAGTGGATTTTTGGGTTACGGAAACCTTATATTAAATTTTCCTCGTAACTTCATCTTTTATATCATATGACTCTGTGGATACCTTACATAACATGAGTTATGGTAAGGGAGTTGTTTATACTGAATCACCTTATAACTTCATCTTTAAGTTATATGTTGATATTCTGCTTACATAGCAGATATCTTTCGGAAAGGTTATATTGGTTTACTTTGAAACCTCATCTTTTACATTATACTAGAACTTTGTTCATAATATAGTAAAAGTTTGCAGAAATATTATGAAATGATATTTGAAATACAACAATGGTACTGTTTTTGGAATACCTTCCGATAAGGAAATAATTTCAGTATCGAGATATTTTGACAAATTATTGTCTTATACCCGCTTTATTCTGGGTTGAGTTAAAGGCATGATTATGCCATACTTTTATTACCTTGTTGAGCTATCGCTCACTCTTGCTATTGTTTTATAAATATTATATAGCAGCGAAGTAGGATACCAAGGATTCGGTGCACATCCCTCAAGTGAGTGGTAAGCGCAAGGCATGAGCAGTTTCTAGCAGTGATCCTGGAAGTAGTGTGAACCAGTCAGATCAAGCTGGAGCTTTTGGTATTCATCTTATGTATAGATATGAATGGTATGAGAGGGTGGTGAGTATTACAAGGCTAAGTTGGTAATGTACCATTACTTAGGAGTTGTATCAGTAGCACATTCAAAAGACATTTGGGTATTGTAATAAAGATTATTTATTCCGCAATGGTTGTATTTGTGTCGTTTCTGAGACTCTAACCTGTGTGTGTGTGTGTGAGATATATACATTGTGGGGTCATAAGCAGATGAATTGTGTCTATTGTGAGTAAAGCAGGCAAGGCAAGAAGTAAGTGGATCGTGACTACTCTAAATCCCTGACCTCGGATTTGGGGCTGTTACAAGCACATCTCATTGAATTTGAGAGAATGAGGTGTGTTAGTAGGGATGCCAAGATGGAACTTGAGAAAGTGTTAAAAAGGGAAGAAATTCTTAAAACGCAACTAGAAATAGAGCAGAAAGTGATTGCCAAATGGAAAGATTCCAGGAATGTTGCTAGCAACATCATTAATGTTCAAGGTATGGAATCTTTCTGTGAGCAATCATGGAAAAAGAACAAAGAGAAGCTAGGGTATGCTGGTGAAACCTTAGAATCAGAAATAGAGTCAACAAACAACAATGATCAAATGTTGAAGGTTGATATGTCAACGGAATGCAAGGTTTCGTTGACACATGAACCATCAACCGATCAGGCTGTTTCGTTGACAGAGAAAAAGAAAGAAGAACTCACTAGACTTAATAACAAGTATGGTCCTGTCACCAAGAACTTTGTTAAAGGTGGGTGTAGTAAATCAAAGAAAGATGAGAAGCCTGTTGAAAGAGCTAATGTAGGTCACTTGTCTAACAAGCAATTGAAAGACAAGTTAGAGAAAATTCAAGTTGAGGTTAAGGGCAATAAAAAGAATAACAGAAATGGCAAAGTGGGGATTAACAAACATAACAATTACACACCTGATAAGTATGCTCCTAGAAAGACATGTGTTAATTGTGGAAGTGTTAGTCATTTGTCTGCTAATTGCAAATCTGTTAAGAAGACTGCTAATGTGAAAATGCCTAAGCCTGCAATGAATGCTTCTATGCCTACAATGCCTGTTATGCCTAACATGTTTGCTCCATATTCACAATTTCAAAATCCATATGCCAGCATGTCATTTGTGCCTAATCCATACATGAATATGTTTAATATGCCACAAATGCCATGGAATGTGAATAACATGTTTGTTCCTCCAACTATGCATGCTGTGAATGAAAATGTGAGCAACCCTCAGAAATCAACACCTAAGGTAAAGGTTGATTTAACTCAATCTGAGCCCAAGGTGAAAAATGATGTGAAGAGTAAATCAAAGGCTAACAAAACAGGACCCAAGGAAACTTGGGTACCAAAATCAACTTGATTTGGTTTTATTGTGTGCAGGGAGACAAAAGGAATCTTTGGTACTTGGATAGTGGTTGTTCAAGACACATGACTGGTGATTCTACCCTGCTCACAGAGTTTCAGGAAAGAGCTGGCCCTTGTATAGCTTTTGGAGATGACATCGAAGGCTACACTAAGGGATATGGCTTGATTTCAAAAGAGAATGTCATCATAGATGAGGTTGCATTGGTGGATGGTCTTAAGCACAATTTGCTTAGCATCAGCCAACTTTGTGACAAAGGATTTTTAGTTACTTTTTCAAAAGAAGCATGTGTTGTTTCTAAAGGAGGAAACAACAATGTAGTAATGACTGGATTCAGAAGAGGGAATGTGTACATTGCTGACTTTAGTAGCACAAGTCCAGACACCATCACTTGTCTTTTCAGCAAGGCAAGCAAGGATGAAAGTTGGCTATGGCACAAGAAATTGTCTCATTTGAATTTTAAGGTAATGAATGACTTGGTGAGGAAAAATCTTGCTAGAGGAATTCCATAGGTGGAATTCTCCATGGATGGTTTGTGTGATGCCTGTCAGAAAGGGAAACAAAAGAAGGCATCATTCAAAAGCAAGACAGAGTCATCAATTGTCCAACAGCTTGAGTTGCTTCATATGGATCTATTTGGCCCTGTAAATGTCATGTCCATTTCAAAGAAGAAATACTGTCTTGTGATTGTTGATGATTTTTCTAGATTTACATGGACTTTCTTTTTGCACTCCAAAGATGAGGCAAGTGAAATCATTATCAATCACATTAAGATGGTAAACAATCATCCTGATCTCAGAGTAAGAAGGATTAGGAGTGACAATGGGACATAATTCAAGAATTCAACTATGAAGATGTTTTGTGAAGAAAATGGTATTTTGCATGAATTTTCAGCAGCAAGGACACCACAGCAAAATGGTGTAGTTGAAAGGAAAAACAGAACACTTATTGAAGCTGCAAGGACAATGCTAGATGAATCAAAGTTACCAACTTATTTCTGGGCTGATGCAGTTAACACAGCTTGCTTCACTCAAAATATTTCTTTGATTAATCAAGCCAAGGGAATGACCCCTTATCAACTACTCAAAAGAAAGAAGCCACTATTGGATTTTCTTCATGTTTTTGGATGCAAGTGCTTTGTTCTAAGAAATCAAGCTGAGCATTTGGGCAAATTTGAAGCAAAAGCAGATGAAACAATATTTGTGGGATATGCAGCAGGGAAAGCTTACAGAGTCTATAATCTCAGAACCAACATTGTTATGGAATCTGTACATGTTGTTTTTGATGATCTCAAAATTCAAGGTCTCTGTGATGAAGGTTTCCATGAAAGTCTTTCTTTTGAGAATAAGGAAGGAGATCAAGTGAATCATGTTAAGGCTATTGAGAAACAACCTAAAGTTGTTGTGACTAGCACAGATGAAAGCAGCAGTGAAGATGAAATTGCTGCGTTGAGATTGAAAAGAATAGCTGCTAGCAGACCAAATGGTCATTTCGTTGACAGTCATGATGAAGGATTCGTTGACAGTCAGAATGAGCGTTTCGTTGACAGTCAAAATGGTCATACCGTTGACAGTCACAGAAATACCTCTAGGAGTGATCATTTAGGGACAAATATCTAATCAAGGCAACCATGATCATGAAGCTACTTCAAGAGCTAATCTACCTCCCTCAAGGAAATGGACCAAAAATCATCCCTTTGAACTCATTATAGGTGATGTTTCTTCAAAAGTCCAAACTAGAAGAGCAACTCAAGAGGAATGTCTATATAGTAGCTTTCTGTCTCAAGATGAGCCAAAGAAAGTTGAGGATGCACTTCTAGATCCAGATTGGGTTTTAGCTATGCAAGAGGAGCTAAACCAATTTGAGAGAAACAAAGTTTGGAAGCTAGTGCCCAAGCCTAAGGACAGGAGTGTTATAGGCACAAAATGGGTGTTCAGAAACAAGATGGATGAAAATGGCATAGTCACAAGGAACAAAGCTAGATTGGTTGCAAAAGGCTATTCACAGGAAGAGGGAATTGATTTTGATGAAACCTTTTCTCCTGTTGCAAGACTAGAAGCAATAAGGATTTTCCTAGCCTATGCAGCCCATGCCAATTTCAAAGTCTATCAAATGGATGTGAAGAGTGCTTTTCTGAATGGGGAATTGGAAGAGGAGGTGTATGTAAGTCAACCTCCTGGTTTTGAAGATGATGATTTTCCAGAGTATGTGTACTTCCTCCTTAAAACACTCTATGGTTTGAAACAAGCACCTAGAGCCTGGTATGACACACTTTCACAGTTCCTCCTTGAGAATCACTTCACTAGAGATACTGTAGATAAAACTCTTTTTCATAGAATTGTGAATGGCTCTACTATACTTGTTCAAATTTATGTAGATGACATAATCTTTGGGTCTACAGATGTAAAACTTTGTCAAAAGTTTGCCAAGCTTATGCAAAGTAAATATGAAATGAGCATGATGGGAGAATTAACTTATTTTCTTGGTCTCCAAGTGAAGCAAGTTAATGAAGGCATTTTCATTAGTCAAACAAAGTATATTCATGATTTGTTAAAGAAATTTAACTTAATGGAATGCTCTCCTGCCAAAACTCCCATGCCTACTGCCACCAAACTTGAATTGAATACTAAGGAAAAATATGTGGACATTTCAAGTTACAGAGGCATGGTTGGCTCACTTTTATATTTAACAGCTAGTAGACCTGATATTATGTTTGCTACATGTCTATGTGCTAGATTTGAGGCTGACCCTAGGGAATCCCATTTAGTTGCTATTAAAGAATTTTCAGATATCTCAAAGGAACACCAAACCTTGGCATTTGGTATCCTAGAGAATCTGGCTTTGAACTAATTGGTTATTCAAATGCAGATTATGCAGGATGTAAAATTGACAGGAAAAGCACAACTGGAACCTGTTAATTCCTAGGAAACAAGCTTGTGTCATGGTTCAGCAAGAAACAAAACTCAGTTTCTACCTCCACAGCTGAGGCTGAGTATATTGCAGCTGGAAGTTGTTGTGCACAGATTTTATGGATGAAAAGTCAACTACTTGATTATGGATTAAGAGTTGAGAAAATTCCTATCTTCTGTGACAACACTAGTGCCATTGCCATTACTGAGAATCCAGTGCAGCATTCAAGGACCAAGCACATTGACATCAAGTATCATTTCATTAGAGAACATGTTATGAATGGTACTGTGGAGTTACATTTTGTTCCAAGTGAACAACAACTTGCAGACATCTTTACCAAGCCACTTGATGAATCAACATTCTCAAGACTAGTAAGTGATCTAGGTATGCTAAATTTCTCTTAATTATTTTTGAGATTTTTGCAAGATAAATTGTAGCCAGAAATTTGCTATGTTTTTCTGTGAATTAATTTTCTCAGGAAAAAGTGAAATTTTGTCTAAGTCAAAATTACTATGTCAACGAAACGCATCATTTCGTTGACAGTCTTAGCATTTTTCTGGGTGTTTCATTGATATCTCTTTTATATCAACGAAACGCAGCTTTATCAACGAAATAGACGGGACATTAAACGCCCAATTCTGATTCGTTGATATAACATAGTTAATCTGAACCGTTGAAAATTGACACGTCTTTTTACCACGATCTATGCATACACCCCTGTAAGTATAAATCATGGTAATACTTTAAATGTAACGGTTAGAATTTTAAGCCAATCCAGTAATTTATAATTATTATTGGACTTAATTTTTGAGAAATTTTGGGGGAGTATTTAAGAAATTTTGTTTTCTTTAATTCTTTTCTACCTGCTCTCAAAATTTCCAAAGGCTTTCTTACTTATTCTCTCTCAAAGCAAATCAAAGTTCAAGCTTTTCCTCACTCAACAATGGCACCCATAGTCAAACTCATGTCAGCTGGAGGGTTCATCTACGAGAAGAACAACTCCATTCCATTTGTTGTCAAGGAAAGCCCGAACAAAATCTTTTTCAAGATGATGGATTTCATGATGAATTGCAAACTGAGCTACGCAATGTTTCACTCAACTCCGCTCTACAATGAGATAATAGAGGAGATTTGGACCTCATGTGAGTACAGTGGGACAAATTGCACTTTGCAATTCACTATTCAAGGTAAAGAGTATATAGTCAATTCTGATGTATTGCAAGTATGCCTGCACCTTCCTGAAAATAACTGCTTAGCTTTGCCTACATATACTGAAATGATTAACATGATTAATTCTATAAACTACTCTTTGCCTACTGATACTTTGGGTAGGATAATTAGGAGAGGTTTGGTTAGGGAATATAGTTACTTGGCTGATGCATTCATTAAGGTCTTTTCTGGTATAATTAGTAACTTTGATGCATTAACTAACTCTATGTTGATTCTATTTACCATGCTCTTAACTGATAGATATTATAACTTTAGCACCCAACTTATGTATGAAATTGGTGCTAAGTTGGGTGATAAGGCTAATAGGAAAAAGAATATCTATTATGCTAGATTTCTGATGATTTTGGCTAACCATGTTAGTCCAGCACCATTGGTTATCTCTAACCCAATTTCCAGGTTTGACTGCTTTGTGCAAGAGAAGAGGGTCTTGACAGATATACTGAGGCTTAACCACAATGGTGATGTCCCAGTGGTGTATCTTCCCATAATTGAGGTAACCACTACTAACCCTGTTAGTTTAATTGTTACTTCTACTGTTTCACCCACCTCTGTTGCTATGGAGTCTGTAGTTGTGACCCAACAGGCTCCTGCCCCTACAACAAAACCAAAATCAAAGAAATCCTCCAAGCCAACCTCAGGTGCTTCTCAAAAGGCACCTGTTGTAAAATCCACTACACAACCAAAGGGGAGTGGTGCAGGTGTTGTGAGAGGTGAGGGAAGGGGTGAAAATCAAAGAAACCCTAAGGATAAGGTGAGAGAGATGAGTGTTTTCCAGGCTAGCCCCATTGTGTCTTCCCAACAAGGCACAATGAGTAATATGGAAATTAGCACAAGTTTAATTGCATCCTCCCGAAAGGATGTAATTATTGAAACAAGCTCTTCTCCAAGAGCACACTCCAAGAGGGTGAGAAACACTTCAAGCCCCCAATTAGCAATTTCCCAATACCAAAGGAGAGTGAAGCAAAAATCCAAGGTCACACAGGGTGCACACACACTGGAAGCAACACTTCCAGTTTCTCAAATTCAGTTTGATGTAACCCCTATTATTACTCTGGGGTTACAGTCCCATTCTCTAAACATCAATCTTGAACCAACTCCACAAAATTCACCAACTCAGTCATTAGATGTGGATATGATCCATTTATCTATTCATGATTCTACAACTCTATTCTTGGAGAAGCCCCACTCTGAAATTGGTGGTCATCACTTGTTGAGTGATTTGTTGGGCCACCAATCATCTTTTTCTGAAGCTACAAGAGGATCTGTGGAACCATTTCTAAAATCAATCACCACAGATTCTACAGTAGTTTCACTATCTCAAAACCCTTTCTTGATATCATCAACGAAACAGTCTCTTTCGTTGACAAGTGTTTCTCCATCAACGGTATCCATACCGTTGACAGTTCAAACTACCATACCGTTGATAGTTCATTCTGCACCTTTTATTGACAATCAAGTTGTTCACACAACTAGTACAGATGATCTAGTGGTAGTTGAGACACTTCTAGGATTGAAAGGGAGTGAATATGAGAGGCTGGCTTGTAGCCAGGCAAAAGGAGAGATTGAGAGTGAGAAGCTGACTATTTCTTCCAGTCAGGCAAAAGGAGAGGCTGAGGGTTCCACCTTAGTAGGTGAGGGTGAGGGTGTGAGAGGTGTGAGCCATGGGGAGCCCATGATGCAAGAATATAGTGGAGAGAGAGAAGGGACTATAGGAGCCACAAGGGAGGAAGCAGCCATTGCAAATGAGTTAATGGAGGTTCATGAGGGTGAAAGGGAACTTACTTTCCAAGAGCATTATCAACAAACTCTGGATAGTATTTCCCTGGATCCTGAGACCTTTACTCATCCTGTGCCAGCCTATCAATTTATGGCTCAACAGGGCAATGTGGAGGCAGAAAGGTCACTCAACCTAATCCATACAGCCGCATCTATGCAAAGAGCAAAGGATGCAATCACCAATTTGTCTCCAGGAGCTGCAACAAGTGGTGAGTTTGATTTCTCTGATGATGATGACAGTTTTGGTGACAATCTACAGGTGGCCATCACTTCACAGACTGGGACTTCTGTGGTGCCCCCTACACCAAACTGGCTTTCTCAGGATATACATGGAAGAATCAGCCTGGATGCTGCAATTACAAGGCAATACAATGAGGCTTATCTGGCTCATGAGTCTGCTAATACCAGTGACAAGAAATTTTACAAAGCCATCATGGATTCACTGGAAATTCAAAGGCTACAGATGCTGGAGACTAGGAGTGAAGCCAGGAACATCAAGGACTCAATTGCCAACTTGAAAGATTCAACAAACAGGAGGCTTGATGAAAAACTTCCTCTTCTCACTGTGTCCAAGATGAACAGGTTTTTCTCTAAGGAACCTGAAGTGGCTACCTCCTTGAAGACTCTTTCTTCTAGAGTGGACAAGGTGGAAGCTACTCTATCTCACATGCAAAAGGAACATGAGAAGCAAACTATGTTGTTGGCCTAGCTAGTGGCAGCTCAGGGACTCCCTATCATCTCTCTTGATGATAACAAAAAGGGGGAGAAATCTAAGGAGCTAGACATTCAAATCACAAAGGTTATGGTCCCAGCCATTTCCTTACCAAATGAGCCATTAGCTATGGGGGAGTTAGCAAAGGATAAAATGGATGGAATTGACCTGATTCAACAAGCATCTACGAGGCTACAACTTGCAGAACAGATAAAAGACCACTGGTCTAGCATAGATGCAAGAGTCAAGAAGATAGCTGATTCTACAAAGAACAAACATCCATCAACGAATCAAGCTACCTCTACAGCACCATCAACGAATGCCATGGTTTTAGTGTCAACGGAATGGGAGCCACAGACTAATTCTTTCTATGAAGTAAAGCCCCTTCTACATGGAGTTACTCAAGGTCCAAGGAAAGAAAATGGACAAACTTCATGCATTAGGGATGTGGTACAAGCTACACTCCAAAGAAGCCTATCTCCAAAATCTCCTGCTAAACCAAAGGGCAAAAATATTGCAAGGACTTTTTATCCTTCACCTTATCCAGATGAGCTCAAAGTTCTAGGACAGCTTATCATCAAATGCAAGGAGAGCAATGATCCTGAGGTAAGGAAACAGAGAGCAATTGTCTACAGAAATGGACAAGAAATCTGTGTTTGGGCTGGTCACCCAAACTTTGCTAAGGCAAAGGCTGAGGAGTCAGAAAGAGCAGCTATGCAAGCTCTTGCAGTTGCTCAATCTCTTGATGAAGAAGAAAGACAACAAGAGGAAATAGCCAATGAAGCAGGGAAGAAAAAGAAAAGTACAAGGCAGCCTAAACAAAAAGCTAAAAGGATCTGTCCCTTGACAAAGAGGACTCTCAAAGCACATCAACAGATTCCTCTACAAAAGCTGCACATCCAAATTTTCCTGATCTAATCTTAAAAGATAAGTTAGCCTGTGATCCTGAACATCCAGTAAATTTTCATGATCAGCCAATTCAGCCAAAGGAAGAGCAAATTGAGCTAGATGAGGCTAACTTCCCAAAGTTTCTATCTGAAATGGATACAAAGAAGAAAGCAAGGCAAAGCCTGTTAAGGCTAAGCCAGTATTTGTGAGAAGACATCAAGTTGAGAAACCTCCCACCAATCCAGAAGACTTAATGTACATTGCTGACATCAGGGAGGAGTCCAGCCTAAACATCAATCTTGATGACTTGGTAGAAGTGAGAGGTATTGCAGCTTCTCATAAATTTCCAGAGAGATTGGTATTTGTCTACAAAGGTGGAAGGGAACAAACTTGGCCTCTCTACAGGATTTTAGGAGAAGACTACCAAACACTGCTCTCAGTGTTCAAATGCTTGAAGAAAGACTTTGGCTTTACCAAAACTGCCAAGTCTGAGGTGGTCTCCAAAATCTGTCAAATCAAGGCAAGCTGGAACAAGCCTGATGCACTTCCCAGGGTTCTCAAAGTCCCTCAATCAGGAAAGAAGATCCATCTCCAACCCTATTGGATGATGGAGTTTAGGGATAGAGACAACTGTAGAAGATTCTTCAGGATAGAAGACCAACTAGAAAAAGCATCTAATGATACTCTGAGATCAATGCAGTCCAAGTTGGGGAATCAAGATGAAGAAGAGAAGATTTTCTATAGGAGGCTCCAAGCTCAAATTGAGGAGAATAATGCAAGGAAGGGAATGAAAACACTGCCACAGAGAAAAAGATAAAATTTGCTCAGACTAAAGGAGCAACTCTGTGCACTTGTTTTGTAAGACTTTTTCTACTCTGTATTTCATTAATTTTCAATAAATCATGAAGCTCAATGCAATTTCTACTTTTATCATTTGTAATATGTCTGAGTGTTTTTGTTATCATCAAGGCCTTTGATTTATGGCTGTTATTCCATCAGTCATAAATTGGGGGAGATTGCTAGGAATATGTTGTTCTTGATGATAATTATAAAACGCTTAGTAGATCTTGTATTAAGTCTATATTGTAACTGTCAACGGAATGGTATGCTTTGCAGCTTTCGTTGACAGGTAGCTCATCAACGGTATGAGTGATGTAGCAATTGCACTGTACAATACTTCACAGTTTGATATGCATTTTGTTGTATGTATTAGATAGTTTTCGAAGTCATGTTGACTAAGTACTAGATAGGCAAAATAGGTTGGATAATTGTAAATATATTGTGCCTTGTAATTTTACCTAAGTGAACACATGTCAACGGAATGAAGATTAGTCTTTCAACGGAATGAAGATTACTCTATCAACGAAACGAGGAATACACCATCAACGGAATGAAGAATAAAGCTATCAACGAAACACATCTCCCTGCTATCAACGAATCATTATCACTTTTCTGAATAGTTGACAAAGTGATAGTGACAGTTTTCTAACAGATCAAAAGGAGATGTAGAAGTGTACTTTGCATTGGAAGCCATTAAAATGGTCACTGGAAATAAGGAAACATTCCAATTTCCAATAAGGTTCTTGAGTGGGATCATAATAAGCATGAAGACAAAAGATAAGATCTCCAAGGACCATTGGACAAAAGGGATGAAAAGCAAGCTACTGGAGGTTACCTTTAGATTAATTTAGAGTAGCCAAAAATAACATTGTAAATTTGGGATATATATAACCAAGTGTAGCAGTTCATTTAATATACAAGAGAGTGAGATAAAAATAGATTGTATTAGCTTTTCAAGAGCACTCTCACTCTGTATCAAGAACTGAGCAGCTGTGATACATTTGTAACACAGATTATTTCCGCAATAAAAACATCTCAGTTGGATCCTCAAAACATCCAACTGAAATTTTATATTTGCTTGTGTTTTTATTTTCAGTATGGTTTTATTTCTAAAGTTGTTTTAAGTTTAGAAAATATCTAGAATTGTATTCAACCCCCCCTTCTACAATTCTGTTAGGTCATTTGGGATTAACAATCTTTAATATCCCATAATACATAATATATAAATATTTTTAATAATATACGCTAACAATGACTCAAGTCTCCGAGTTGATGGGATTGTTATACAGAGTAATCAGGTTATGACTTGAGTTAGAGTGTCGGGCCGGGTTTTTTTGTTGTAATCTGGACCAAGTCAGACCGACTTTTCAGAACTAGGGTTTAATTGATTTTGCAGATGGATTATTTCTTACGTAATTAAAATATTTGTACAGAAGAGTGGTAAAATTGGTTCTCAATTCTCTACTTTTTCCAAAGAGAATGTCAGAATCTAGCACAAAAAAGAAAGATATAATCAGTGAGCTGGCTAGGGACATGCAAGTAGCTATACTAGGTTTTCTTCCTCTACGAGATGCAGTGAAAACCAGTATCTTATCAAGAAACTGTAGGCATTCTTGGTGTAACAAATTGTAAAGTATAATGTAACATAATATGTAACAGAGATAACTAAAACTCAACACGGGAACAAGACATACAATAATTTTATTTATAAAACTATCGAACTAGTTTCAAATAATCAAAGCATTCTTTTCGATAGATTTTATTTAAATCTATCGAAAGAAAAGAAAACTTTGTCTTCGATAGATTTTTATTCAAGGAGCAGGTGGATTGTATTCATGATTTGTCAGAGGTTTGTGAGGAAATGGACGGCCATGGTTTATTCTTAGCCTTCGATAGTTTTTCCTAAAGTCTACAATTGTGTGATTGAAGACACTGTCTTCATCAGTTGTTGAAGTTGCAGAAGATCAGTACGAGAGAAGTTAAGAGCTTGAGAATTTTACAGAGAAATTAATAGTGCCTTAAATTCTATCAATTGTATTGGTTACTGTAACCTGAACTCATTGAAGCTAATCCTACGGATTAGAATTGTAGCACCCTTCGTGGTTTATATTTATAAAACGATATATTCCCCGACTCGTGTTTTTGATTTGGTTAATTTGATTTCGGACAAGAACACAAATATTTATCCGCAAATGAAATCGAATAATTTGTGAGTATCGTATTCAACCCCACCTTCTACGATACTTTGGACCTAACAATTGGTATCAGAGTGTAAAGCAAAATGTAACATAAGATGTAACAGAGATAACTACAACTCAACAAAGAACAAGACAGACAATAATATTAACAGAAGCACAGGAATTCAGAAGTAAAGAAGAAAATGTAAACTCAAAAAAATCAAAATATGGTATGTATTTTTGAAGTCCGTAAACAAGTCATGGAAAGAAGTTCATTAATATGTTCAAGCCTCAGTGACAAATAAAGAAACAAGACTTTCAAGACTATAGAAGTATTTGAATGATTAAGAGTTAGTACCATAGGATTTCAGTGATTTTATTGAAGCAACCAGAACGACAAAGGACTTATCAACAACATTAAATTGAAGACATAGAAGTATTGATCAAGTGTTAGTCATCTGTGAACCAGACCAGTTGCACTAGTTGTCAGCACTTAAAAAAATCAAGATGTTTATCGTCTCGGAAGAAATTGATTTAAGTCTAAATCTGAAACATCCTGAAAGTGAAAAGAATATTACAAGGTATGTTTAGGTTTAATTGGAAGTACAATATGCTTGCTGAAAAAGGAGAAAATCTTCAAGGATCAAACTACATTAGAAAACATTCGATAGTTTTCTTTTAAGAAAAACTATCGAAATTGATCAAGGGGATTTGAAGGAAAAACCATCGAAGAGTTGACTTTTCATTCGATAGATTTTTATTAAAATCTATCGAAGGAAAGAAAAATTAATTCCTTCGATAGTTTTTTAATTAAGGAGTAGGTGAGAATTTGTACAGTTGTTAGGTTGATGAAAAACATGGACGACCAGGATTAATCCTCAAAGCCTTCGATAGTTTTTCCAGACTACAATTTGAAGAGTGAAGACAGTGTCTTCTTCAGTTATGATTTTCACAGAACATTTACGAAGAGAGAGTTTGAGCCAGAGAAATTGACAGAGAAATTAATAGTGCTGTGAATTCTATCATTGTATTGATTTTGTGTAACCTAAACTCATTGAAGCTAATCCTACAGATTAGAATTGTAACACCCCTCGTGGTTTACATTTATAAAACGACATATTCCCCGACTCGTTTTTTGATTTGGTGTATTTGATTTCGGACTAGAACAGAAATAATTATCCGCGAACGAAATTGAATAATTTGTGAGTATTGTATTCAACCCCCCTTATATGATACTTTGGACCTAAAAATTGGTATTAGAGCTTCTTGATTGACGTACAAATCAGATCCGTGAATGAGACCAAGATCAAACAAGGCTTGAAAATTTGAAGCAAATTTTTTAATTTTCAAAATTTTCATTTTATTGGAATTTCTTGAATCTTAAATAGTTTGAAATTTTTAGAAACCATGAGTGCTGCAAAGACAACTGCTGGTATCAAAGTTCCCCCTTTACTAGAGATGATTTCGGTTTGTGGAAGATGAAGATGCTGTTATTTATCAAGGTATCTAATCCGTTGTATATTGGCATACTTGAGAACGAACCGTTTGTACCAATGAAATCAGTAGGTGAATCTACAACTCCTGAAGGTACTAGAGTTCCTCAAAGTTCTATCCCAAAGGAACTGTCTGAGTACACAGATACAAATAAGGAACTGATTCGATTGGATACAGGTCTGATGCTGATATTAACCGACTCTGCAGACAAGGAAATGAGTTATCAGATAATGAACTGTGTAAGCGGGAAACAAATGTGGGATACCATTAATCTTATAATGGAAGGTACTGAAGACGTGCAGGAAAACAGATTGGACATCCTGACATCTCAATATGAATCGTTTAGGTCACTTCCTGGAGAAAGTATAACTCAGGTCTTTGAGAAGTATACTAAGCTGCTGAATGAATTATCCATGAAAGGGAAGACCTATCCTCTTAGAGAGACAAACAGGAAGTTCATGATGACACTTCCCCATCATGTAGAACACAAGTCCTCATCCATAAGGGAAATAATAGACTTTACTAAGATGTCATTGGAAATGATCTATGGCAAACTTAAAACTTATGAGATGGAGCAAGAACAAAGAGTGATAATCTACGGACCAGGGACAGTGGACAACAAGAACACTGCACTCGCAAGATCAACTGCACTTGTAGTGAATGAACCAACAACTTCTGATATTCAGGTTCAAACCCCTAGAGCTGGAAATGAGGTGATAATAGAGGCTGGTATGGATTCTGCAAATCTGGGTGCTGATGAAAATGATTACTACACCCTAGAAGAACTTGAGCAAATGGAAGACAAAACCATGGCGTACTTAGCAGCAAAGTTTAGCCACATTCGTTTCAAGAGAAACCCTAAGTACAAGTTCAAGGACTCAACAAACAGATTTCAGAAGAACAAGTATTCATCAGGCTCTGGCTTTAAGGGAGACTACAAGACAGGCATGATTGACATAAGCAAATCAAGATGCTACAACTGCAATGAGTTAGGGCATTTTGCCACTGAATGCCAGAAGCCTCATCAAGCAAGAGACAAGAAAGCTGTCTATGAGAAGAAGGATTCTTATGATGAGTTGAAAAGAGAAAATGCCAAGCTGAAACAACAACTAGAGGCATTATCTGGAAAGAAGAAAGGAAAGGCTTATATTGTAGAGGGAAAAAGCTGGGATGATACTGATTCGGATGAAGAGGAAGAGTATGTAAATCTTGCCCTAATGGCCGACTCTTCAGAGGAATCACCACAATCATCTCAGGTACCTATCTTAACAACAATTGACATGTCTAATTCTGAGTACAAGAAAACTATGCAAGATCTTAGTGTAGAATTGTTTAATGTACACACAAGCATGCTAGCATCAGAAATGGAAAATGCTAAACTAGTTCTTAAGATTAAAAATCTAGAATCTAAGAATGAAGAACTAGAGCTTGTAGATGTCACACTAGAAGATCTTAAACAGAGGAATGAGTACTTAGAGAACAAGGTCAAGTGTAATGGTGAGATAGAGACAATCCTCAGGAAGCAGATTTCAGACCTAGAGTTGAAACTGAATGCATATAAGAACTCCGCCCTAATTGCTAAGGAAAAAATTGATACTCAGACCTTAGGGAATAAAACTGCTATAGGATTTGACTACAGTAAGAGAACTGGAAAGAAGATAGTGGAATTACCTGTGACACCTCCAGTTGTCAAGAAGAATACTCCGCACATTCTTAAGAATATCGACTGTCCAGTTTTTGTTAAGCCTGTTTCAGCACCTTTTGATGAGGATGACTTAATCATTAGACAAGAATTTCTTTAGGAGGATTTATTGAAGGAAGAAGAGATAAAGACTAAGTTGCCTAGGAAGTCAGTAAAAACTGAATTACCTAAAACTGATATAGGCAATAAGGTTAGTAAGGCTAAAAAGAACAGGAATGGGAAAGCAAGTGTTAATCAGAATATTGTTTCATCTTCTCCCATTGCATCTAGGAAGTTGTGCACTAACTGTAATTCTGCTGGACACCTTACACATGCTTGTAAAAAGGTTAAAGTAGAAACTGCTGTTACTTCTGAAATGCATAACATGTCTGACATGCCTGATCTTCATGAACCCTGTGGAAAGAAAGAGTGCTTACTGTGTGCATAAAATATCATGCATGCTTATTTTAAGTTGATGAATGCATCTAGTGGCACTAATACTGTAAATGATAAATCCACAGTCAACATGAAAGTCAAACAAGTTAAGACTGACTTGAATGTTACTCCTGTTAAAGGATCTAAACCTTCAGGACCCAAACAAGTTTGGGTACCAAAGTCCGTTTAATCAATCTGTGATTGCAGGGTAAGGTTAAAAGCTCAAAGGTCGTATGGATTCTGGATAGTGGTTGTTCTAGACACATGACAAGAGAAGAATCCCTGCTTACAGAGGTGGTTAAGAAGACCAGCCCGATAGTAACCTTTGGAGATGACAACTGTTATTCCCAAATGACCTAACAGAATTGTAGAAGGGGGGGTTGAATACAATTCTTGATATTTTCTTGAAACTAAACACTTTATAAAATTAAACTGAACTGAATAAATAAAAACACAAGATATAAATAATTCAGTTGGATTGTTTGATGATCCAACTGAAGTGTTTTTATTGCGGAAATAATCTGTGATACAAAAGTACACAGCTGCTCAGTTACAATGTTGTAGAGAAGAATGCTCTCAAAAATAGCTAATACAATCTATTTGTTTTTCTTCTCTATTTCTAAAGTAACTGCTACACTTGGTTATATAATCCCAAGTTTACAATTCTACATTTAGTTAAACTAAAGAATAATAGTAGTAACCATCAGTAGCTTGCTTTTCATTCCTTTTGTCCAATGGTCCTTGGAGATCTTTGCTTTTGTCTTCATGCTCATTATAATCATTCCCAAGAGCCTTATTGGAAATTGGAATGTTTCCTTATTTCCAGTAACCACTTTGATGGCTTCCAATGCAAAGTACACTTCCATATCTCCTTTTAGATCTGTTCAGTAAACTGTCACTATCACTTTGTCAACTGTTCAAAAAGCAACATTGATTCGTTGATAGCAAGGAGATGTGTTTCGTTGATAGCTTCATTCTTCATTCCGTTGATGGTGTTTTCCTCGTTTCGTTGATGGGTAAACTCCATACCGTTGACAGAGTAATCTTCATACCGTTGACATGTCTTCACTTAGGCAGAATTACAAGGCATAACATATTTACAATTAACCAACCTATTTTGCCTATCTAGTACTTAGTCAACATGACTTAGAAAACCTATCTAAAACATATAATAGAATGCCTATCATACTGTGAAGCATTGTACAATGCAATTGCTACAACACTCATTTCGTTGATGAGCTTCCTGTCAACGAAACACTGCAAAGCATGCTATTTCGTTGACAGCTACAAAATTGACTTTACACAAGTTCTACTAAGTGTTTTATGTTTATCATCAAGAACAACATATTCCTAACAATCTCCCCCAATTTATGACTGATAGAATAACAGCCATAAATCAAGAGACTTGATGATAACAAAAACACTCAGATACATCATAAATTACAAAAGTAGAAAATGTATTAAGCTTCAAAACTTTATAGACAAAATACAAGACTTACAAGACTAATGCCCACAAGTGCTCCTCTAGTCTGAGCAAATGTTTCATCTGTGACTTCTTTGTGGCATAGTCTTCTTCCCTCTCTTGGAGTTGTTTTCCTCAATCTGGACCTGTAGCCTTCTGTAGAAGATTTTCTCCTCTTCATCTTGATCACCAAGCTTGGATTGCATCAGCTTTAGAGTTTGATTAGATGCCTTCTCCAGCTGGTCTTCCATTCTGAAGAATCTTCTGCAATTGTCCTTGTCCTTAAACTCCATCATCCAATAAGGTTGAAGATGGATTTTCTTTCCTGTTGAGGGAACTCTAAGTATCCTGGGAAGAGCCTCAGGCTTGTTCCAGCTAGCCTTTAACTGACAGATTTTGGAGACCACCTCAGACTTGGCTGTTTTGGTGAAACCAAAGTCCTTTTTCAAGCATCTAAACACTGAGAGTAGTGTTTGATAGTCTTCTCCTAAAATTCTGTAGAGAGGCCACACTTGTTCTCTACCACCCTTGAATGTGAACACTAGTCTTTCAGGCAACTTTTGAGAAGCTGCAATTCCCCTTACTTCCACCAGGTTGTCTAAGTCAAGATGTAGACTGGATTCTTCCCTGATGTCAGCAATGTACATGCAGTCCTCTGGGTTTGCTGGGGGTTTCTGAGATTGTGGCTTTCTCACAAAAACAGGCTTTGCTTTGACAGACCTCTTCTTTGTCTTCATTGGTTGGTCCTTCTCTAACAGGAACTTTGTAAAGTATGCCTCATCAAACTCAATTGGCTCTTCCTTTGGCTCAATTTGCTGATTGTGAAAATTGACAAGATGATCAGGATCACTGGCTAACTTTACCTCAAAAACTGGATTAGCAATTGTTGGAGGTGCAATAGGTATAGAAGAGTCTGATGCAGTACTCTGAGAATCAGCATTCTCAAAGGCTATGTTTCTCCTAGCTCTCTCTTTGGGTTGCCTTGTGTTCTTCTTTGAACTCCTTTCCTCTCTAGTGCTCTCCTCTTTCTTCCTTTCTTCTTCATCTAGAGCTTGAGCTACTGCAAGAGCTTGCATAGCTGCTCTTTCTGATTCCTCAGCCTTGGCTTCAGCAAAGTTTGGATGACCAGCCCAAACACAGATTTGTTGTCCATTCCTGTAGACAATTGCCCTTTGCTTCCTTATCTCATAATCATTGCTTTCCTTGCTTTTTGTGATGAGTGGACCAAGAAGCTTGTGCTCATCTGGATAAGGTGCAGGATAGAAAGTCCTTGCTATGTTTTTGCCCTTTGGTTTAGCAGGGGACTTGGGAGATAGGCTTCTTTGAATTGTAGCTTGTTCCACATCCCTAATGCATGAAGTTTGTCCTCTTTCCTTCCTTGGTCCTTGAGTGACTCCATGTAGAAGGGGCTCTTGGTGATAGAAAGAATTTGTCTGTGGCTCCCATTCCGTTGATGCTAGTACCATGGCATTCGTTGATGGCTGTTCCGTTGATGGATTTGAGTCCTTATTTTCAGTAATCTTCTTGAGCTTTGCTTCTATGTTGGACCAATGTTCTTTGATTTGTTCTGCAAGTCTCATCCTCATAGAAGCTTCTTGTATAAGGTCAATACCATCCTTTTGCTGCTTTCCAAGCTCCCCCATTGCTAATGGCTCCTTTGGTAGAGAAATGGCTGGGACCATAACCTTGGTAATCTGAATGTCTAGCTCCTTAGATTTCTCCCCCTTTTTGTTATCATCAAAAGAGATGGCTGGGAGTCCTTGAGCTGCCACTAGCTGGGCCAATAGTTGAGTTTGTTTCTCCTGTTCCTTTTGCATCTGTGAAAGAATAGCTTCCACCTTGTCCACTCTAGAAGAGAGAGTCTTCAAGGAGGAATCCACTTCAGGTTCTTTAGAGAAAAACCTGTGCATCCTGGACACAGTGAGAAGAGGAAGCTTTTCATCTAGCCTCCTATCATTAGCAGCCCTAAGGTTGCTGATTGAATCCTTGATCTCTGTAGCCTCAATCCTTGTCTGCAACATTTGTAGCCTTTGAATTTCCAGAGAATCCATTATGGCTTTGTAGAATTTCTTGTCCCTTGCTCCTGCAGACTCATGAGCTAGATATGCTTCATTGTACTGCCTTGTGATAGCAGCATCCAAATTGCTTCTACCATGCATATCTTGAGAAAGCCAGTTTGGTGTAGGAGGCACCACAGAAGTCCCAGTCTGTGCAGTAGTGGCCACCTGTAGAGTGTCACCAAAGCTATCCTCATTATCAGAAAAATCAAAGTCTCCACTTGCTTCAGCTCCTGGAGGTAGATTGGTCAAGGCATCCTTTTCTCTTTGCATTGATGCAGTTGTGTGAATTAGTTGTAGTGACCTCTCTGCCTCCACATTGCCCTGTTGAGCCAAAATTTGATAGGCTGACACAGGATGAGTAGAGGTCTCAGGATCCAGGGAAATACTATCCAGAGTTTGCTGATAAACCTCTTGGAAAGTAAGTTCCCTTTCTCCCTCACTGACCTCCATTAACTCATTAGCAATGGCTGCTTCCATCCTTATTTCTCCTGTAGTCCCTTCTCTCTCTCCACTCTGTTCTTGCATCATGGGCTCCCCATGGCTCACACCTCTCACACCCTCACCTTCACCTTCTAAGGTGGAACTCTCAATCTCTCCTTTTGCCTGGCTGGAAGAAATAGCCAGCCTCTCACTCACATTCTCTCCTTTTGCCTGGCTGCAAGCCAGCCTCTCAGTTTCACTCCCTCTCAGTCCTAGAAGTGTCTCAACTACCACTAGATCATCTGCACTAGTTGTGGGAACAACTTGATTTTCAATTAAAGGTGCAGAGTGAACTATCAACGGAATGGTAGTTTGAACTGTCAACGGTATGGATACCGTTGATGGAGAAACACTTGTCAACGAAATAGACTGTTTCGTTGATGAAGTCAAGAAAGCACTTTGAGAATGAGAAATTACAGTAGAGTATGTGGTGATTGATTTTAGAGATTGGTCCACAGATCCCCTTGCAATTTCAGGAAAAATTGGTTGATGGCCCAACAAATCACTTAGCAAGTGATGGCCACCAGCTTCAGAGTGGGGCTTCTCCAAGATTAGAGTTGGAGAATCAGGAATAGATGTATGGATCATGTCCACATCCAAAGATTGAGTTGGTGAATTTGATGGAGATAATTCAAGATTGATGTTTATAGAATGGGACTGTAACCCCAGAGTAATGATAGGGGTTACATCAAACTGAATTTGAGAAACTGGAAGTGTTGCTTCCAGTGTGTGTGCACCCTGTGTACCCTTGGACTTTTGCTTCACTCTCCTTTGGTATTGGGAAAATGTAGACTGTGGGCTTGAAGTGTCCCTTACCCTTTTGGACTGTGCTCTAGGAGGAGAGCTTGTTTCAATAATCACATCCTTTTGGGAGGATGCAATTAGACTTGTGTTTAAATCCATGTTACTCATTGTGCCTTGTTGGGAAGACACAATGGGGCTTGGCTGGTACACACTAACCTGTCCTTCCTTATCCTTGGGGTTTCTTTGATGTTCACCCCTTCCCTCACCTCTCACAACTCCAGACTCACTCCCCTTAGGTTGTGTGGTAGTTTTTACAACAGGTGCCTTTTGAGAAGCACCTGAGGTTGGCTTGGAGGATTTCTTTGATTTTGGTTTTGTTGCTAGGGCAGGAGCCTGTTGGGTCACAGCTACAGACTCCATAGCAACATTGGAAGGTAAAACAGTAGAGGTGTTAGCTACACTAACAGGGATAGTAGTTGTTACCTCAATGATTGGCAGATACACCACTGGAACATCACCATTGTGGTTTAGCCTCAGTATGTCTGTCAATACTCTCTTTTCTTGCACAAAGCACTCAAACCTGGCATTAGGGTTAGAGATAACTAATGGTGCTGGACTAACATGGTTAGCCAACATCATCAGAAACCTAGCATAATAGATATTTTTCTTCCTATTTGCTTTGTCACCCAACTTAGCACCAATTTCATACATAAGTTGGGTGCTAAAGTTGTGATATCTATCATTTAGAAGCATGGTTAGGAGAATTAACATAGAGTTAGTTAATGCATCAAAATTACTAATCTTTCCAGAAAAGACCTTAATGAATGCATCAGCTAAATAACTGTATTCCCTAACCAAACCTCTCCTAATTATTCTACCCAGATTATCAGTAGGCAAAGAGTAGTTTATAGAATTTAGCATGGTAGTTATTTCAGTGTTAGTAGGCAAAGCATCACAGTTATTATCAGGAATATGTAAACATGCTTGCAAAACATCAGAATTAACTATGTACTCATTACCTTGAAGAGTGAATTTTAGTGTGCAGTGTGTTCCACTATACTCACATGAGGTCCAAATCTCCTCGATTATCTCATTGTAGAGTGGTGTAGAGTGAAACATTGCATAGCTCAACTTGCAATTCTTCATGAAATCCATCATTTTGAAGAACAGTCTGTTCGGGTTTTCCTTGACAACAAAAGGGATGGAGTTGTTCTTCTCATAGATGAACCCTCCAACAGACATAAGCTTGACTATAGGTGCCATTGTTGATTAAAGGAAAGCTTCGAACTGAATTGCTTGTTAGAGAGAAGAAGAGAGAAAAAGCCTTTGGAATTTTTGAGAACAGGTAAAAAGAAATAATGAAAATAAAATTTCTTAAATACTCCCCCAAAAATTCTCAGAAAATGAATCCAATAATAAATGTAAATTACTGGATTGGCTTAAAAATATAACCGTTACTCTTAAAGTATTACCATGATTTATACTTACAGGGGTGTATGCATAGATCGTGGTAAAAGACGTGTCAAAATTTCAACGGTTCAGATTAAAAGCGCTTTATATCAACGAATCAGAATTGGGCGTTTAAGGTCCCGTCTATTTCGTTGATAAAGCTGCGTTTCGTTGATACAAAAGAACTATCAACGAAACACCCAGAAAAAGTGCTAAGACTGTCAACGAAATGGTGCATTCCGTTGGCATAGTAATTTTGACTTAGACAAAATTTTACCTTTTCCTGAGAAAATTAATTCACAGAAAATCATAGCAAATTTCTGGCTGCATTTGTAACTTGCAAAAATCTCAAAGTAATTAAGAGAAATTTAGCATACCTAGCTCACTTACTAATCTTGAGAATGTTGATTCATCAAGTGGCTTGGTAAAGATGTCTGCAAGTTGTTGTTCACTTGGAACAAAATGTAACTCCACAGTACCATTCATAACATGTTCTCTAATGAAATGGTACTTGATGTCAATGTGCTTGGTCCTTGAATGCTGCACTGGATTCTCAGTAATGGCAATGGCACTAGTGTTGTCACAGAAAATAGGAATTTTCTCAACTCTTAATCCATAATCAAGTAGTTGGTTTTTCATCCATAAAATCTGTGCACAACAACTTCCAGCTGCAATATACTCAGCCTCAGCTGTGGAGGTAGAAACTGAGTTTTGTTTCTTGCTGAACCATGACACAAGCTTGTTTCCTAGGAATTGACAGGTTCCAGTTGTACTTTTCCTGTCAATTTTACATCCTGCAAAATCTGCATCTGAATAACCAATTAGTTCAAAACCAGATTCTCTAGGATACCAAATGCCAAGGTTTGGTGTTCCTTTGAGATATCTGAAAATTCTTTTAATAGCAACTAAATGGGATTCTCTAGGATCAGCCTGAAATCTAGCACATAGACATGTAGCAAACATAATATCAGGTCTACTAGCTGTTAAATATAAAAGTGAGCCTACCATGCCTCTGTAACTTGAAATGTCCACAGATTTTTCCTTAGTATTCAATTCAAGTTTGGTGGCAGTAGGCATGGGAGTTTTGGCAGAAGAGCATTCCATTAGGTTAAACTTCTTTAATAAATCATGAATGTATTTTGTTTGACTAATGAAAATGCCTTCATTAACTTGCTTTACTTGAAGACCAAGAAAGTAAGTTAATTCTCCCATCATGCTCATTTCATACTTACTTTGCATAAGCTTGGCAAACTTTTGACAAAGTTTCACATCTGTAGACCCAAAGATTATATCATCTACATAAATTTGAACAAGTAAAGTAGAGCCATTTACAACCCTGTGAAAAAGAGTTTTATCTACAGTACCTCTAGTGAAATGATTCTCAAGGAGGAACTGTGAGAGAGTGTCATACCAGGCTCTAGGTGCTTGTTTCAAACCATAGAGTGCTTTGAGAAGGAAGTACACATAGTCTGGAAAATCATCATCTTCAAAACCAGGAGGTTGACTTACATACACCTCCTCTTCCAATTCCCCATTCAGAAAAGCACTCTTCACATCCATTTGATAGACCTTGAAATTGGCATGGGCTGCATAGGCTAGGAAAATCCTTATTGCTTCTAGTCTTGCAACAGGAGCAAAGGTTTCATCAAAATCAATTCCCTCTTCCTGTGAGTAGCCTTTTGCAACCAGTCTAGCTTTGTTCCTTGTGACTATGCCATTTTCATCCATCTTGTTTCTGAACACCCACTTTGTGCCTATAACACTCCTGTCATTAGGCCTGGGCACCAGCTTCCAAACATTGTTTCTCTCAAATTGGTTTAGCTCTTCTTGCATGGCTAAAACCCAATCTGGATCTAGAAGTGCATCCTCAACTTTCTTTGGCTCATCTTGAGACAGAAAGCTACTATATAGACATTCTTCTTGAGTTGCTCTTCTAGTTTGGACTTTTGAAGAAACATCACCTATAATAAGTTCAAAGGGATGATCTTTAGTCCATTTCCTTGAGGGAGGTAGATTTGCTCTTGAAGACGTAGCTTCATGATCATGATTGCCTTGATTGGATATTTGTCCTTGAGAAACTCCCCCTGAGTTTGTTGTCCCTAATTGATCACTTCTAGAAGCATTCCTGTGACTGTCAACGGTATGACCATTTTGGCTGTCAACGAAACGCTCATTCTGACTGTCAACGAATCCACCATCATGACTGTCAACGAAATGACCAGTTGGTCTGCTAGCAGCTATCCTTTTTAATCTTAATGCAGCAATTTCATCCTCACTGCTGCTTTCATCTGTGCTAGATACAACAACTTTAGGCTGTTTCTCAGTAGCCTTATCATGATTCACTTGTTCTCCTTCCTCATTCTCAAAAGAGAGACTTTCATGGAAACCTTCATCACAGAGACCTTGTATTTTGAGATCATCAAAAACAACATGTACAGATTCCATAACAATGTTGATTCTGAGATTATAGACTCTGTAAGCTTTCCCTGCTGCATAGCCCACAAATATTGCTTCATCTGCCTTTGCTTCAAATTTCCCCAAATGCTCAGCTTGATTTCTCAGAACAAAGCACTTGCATCCAAAGACATGAAGAAAATCCAATAGTGGTTTCTTTCTTTTGAGTAACTGATAAGGGGTCATTCCTTTGGCCTGATTAATCAAAGAAATATTTTGAGTAAAGCAAGCTGTGTTAACTGCCTCAGCCCAAAAATATGTAGGTAACTTTGATTCATCTAGCATTGTCCTTGCAGCTTCAATAAGTGTTCTGTTTTTCCTTTCAACTACACCATTTTGCTGTGGTGTTCTTGCTGCTGAAAACTCATGCAAAATACCATTTTCTTCACAGAACACCTTCATGCTTGAATTCTTGAATTCTGTCCCATTGTCACTCCTAATCCTTCTTACTTTGAAATCAGGATGATTGCTTACCATCTTGATGTGATTGATAATGATTTCACTTGCCTCATCTTTAGAGTGCAAAAAGAAAGTCCATGTAAATCTAGAAAAATCATCAACAATCACAAGACAGTATTTCTTCTTTGAGATGGACATAACATTTACAGGGCCAAATAGGTCCATATGAAGCAATTCAAGCTGCTGGACAATTGATGACTCTGTCTTGCTTTTGAATGATGCCTTCTTCTGTTTTCCCTTTTGACAGGCATCACACAAACCATCCTTGGAAAATTCCACTTGTGGAATTCCTCTAGCAAGATCCTTTCTCACCAAATCATTCATAACTTTGAAATTCAGATGGGATAATTTCTTGTGCCATAACCAACTTTCATCCTTGCTTGCCTTGCTGAAAAGACAAGTGATGGTGTCTGAACTTGTGCTACTGAAATCAGCAATGTACACATTTCCTCTTCTGAATCCAGTCATGACCACATTGTTGTTTCCTACCTTAGAAACAACACAGGCTCCTCTTGAAAAAGTAACTAAAAAACCTTTGTCACAAAGTTGGCTGATACTAAGCAAATTGTGCTTAAGACCATCCACCAATGCAACCTCATCTATGATGACATTCTCTTTTGAAATCAAGCCATATCCCTTTGTGTAGCCTTTGCTGTCATCTCCAAAAGCAATACAAGGGCCAGCTCTTTCCTGAAACTCTGTGAGCAGGGTAGAATCACCAGTCATGTGTCTTGAACAACCACTATCCAAGTACCAAAGATTCCTTTTGTCTCCCTGCACACAATAAAACCAAATCAAGTTGATTTTGGTACCCAAGTTTCCTTGGGTCCTGTCTTGTTAGCCTTTGCATTCCCTTTTGTACCATTTTTCACTTTGGGCTCAGATTGATTCAAATCAATCTTTACCCTTGGTGTTGATTTCTGAGGGTTGCTCATATTTTCATTCGTAGCATGCTTAGTTGGAGGAACAATCATGTTATTCATGTTCCATGGCATTTGTGGCATGTTAAACATATTCATGTAAGGATTAGGCACAAATGGCATGCTAGCATATGGATTCTGAAATTGTGCATATGGAGCAAACATGTTAGGCATAACAGGCATTGTAGGCATGGAACTGTTCATTGCAGGCTTGGGTATTTTCACATTAGCAGTTTTCTTAACAGATTTGCAGTTAGTAGACAAATGACTAACACTTCCACAATTAACACATGTCTTTCTAGGTGCATATTTATCAGGTGTGTAATTGTTGTGTTTGTTAATTCCTACTTTGCCATTCCTGTTATTCTTTTTATTTCCCTTAGCCTCATTTTGAACTTTCTCTACCTTGTCTTTCAATTGCTTGTTAGACAAGTGACCTACATTAGCTCTCTCAACAGGCTTCTCAACTTTCTTTGATTTACTAGACTCACCTTGAACAAAGTTCTTGGTGACAGGACCATACTTGTCATTAAGTCTAGTGAGTTTATCTTTTCTTTTGTCTGTCAACGAAACAGCCTGATCGGTTGATGGTTCATGTGTCAACGAAACATTGCATTCCGTTGACATATCAACCTTCAACAAATGATCATTGTTGTTTGTTGACTCTGTTTCTGATTCTAAGGTTTCACCAACATACCCTAGCTTCTCTTTGTTCCTTTCCCATGATTGCTCACAGAAGGATTCCACGCCTTGAACATTAATTATGTTGGCAGCAACATTCCTGGCATCCTTCCATTTTGCAATCACACCTTGTTCTATCTCAAGTTGTGTTCTAAGAATTTCTTCCCTTTGTAACACGTTCTCAAGTTCCTTCTTAGCATCCCTACTAACACATCTCATTTTCTCAAATTCAATGAGCTGTGCTTCTAACATTGCATTCCTATCACTTAAGAGCAGATTGGTCTCTTTTATTCTTGAATTCTCTTTAGTAAGTGATTTAAGAGTAACACGCAGATTATATAATACAGTAGACATTTCATTTACTGCACTGTCGCATTCCTCTTTAGAAAGCTCAGAAAGATTAGTAATTGTTACCTGGTTGCTTGAGGAACTTGCTTCCTGCTCATGATTGTCAGCCATAAGAGCCAAGTTGACATACTCAACATCATCATCAGAATCTTCACCATTACCAGCCCAATCATACTCCTGAGACATGAAAGCCTTTTCTTTTTGTTTGAGAAGTTCAAAATATTTCTTCTTATAATCAACAGGCTCAAATTTCCTGTTGCCCTTCTCAACCTTGGGCTTTCTGCAGTCTCCAGCAAAGTGACCAAGCATTCCACAATTGAAACATTTTAACTTAGACTTTTCAATCCAGTTTGTTTTGCTAGGTTGAAAGTCTCTTCTTGGTGGCCTTGCTTCTGAGTTTCTTTTGAACTTGAACTTAGAGAATTTTCTAGACAGAAAAGCAATGTGTTCATCAATCTCATCTAAGTCATCCAAGTTGGCTGGTTCTGATTCTTCTTCTTCTGTCATCTTGTCTTTACCCTTGCTAACATCACTCCTACAACTAGATCGACTAGTTGTGGCCTTTGCAGCTTCTTTATTGTCATCTTCAAGTTGGTTCACTGATGCAATCAATGCAATAGATCCACCCTTCTTCTGTACCTTTTCAATTTCTTCATCTTGCTCCATTTCCAGCTCATAAGTCTTCAAGGTTCCATAAAGCCTTTCAAGAGTGTAGTCTTTGTACTCTTGAGTGTTTCTGAAAGAAACAGTCATAGGCTTCCATTCTTTTGGAAGAGCTCTAAGAAATTTAAGGTTTGAATCCTTGGTTTGATAGATCCTCCCATACAACTTTAATCCATTCAAAAGCTTTTGAAACCTACTAAACGTGTCATTTAGGGTTTCACCAGCTTTAAAATGAAAGTGCTCATATTGTTGTATAAGGAGTTGCATTTTATTTTCCCTGACTTGCTCAGTTCCTTCACAGAGAGTTCTAACAGTATCCCATACTTCCTTAGAGGTTGTACAGTTGATAACATTGTCAAACATCTCTTGCTCCAAACCATTAAACAGAATGTTCATGGTCCTTTTGTCTTTATGGACTTCTGCAACATCTTCAACAGTCCATTCTGAGACAGTTTTTGGAATCTCTACATCAGGTGCATCATCTGGCAGTCCAACTCTAGAATCAAGCTTCATGGGAACGTGTGGACCTTTCTCAATGCAGTCTACATACCTCTCATCCATAGACATGAGATGTAAATGCATCTTTACTTTCCAGTGAAAGTAATTGTCTTTATCAAGAACTGGTATCTTCACACCTGCATCCTTCTTCACCATGGTTTCTGTTTTTGGTCTTGATCTTTAAACTTCTTGTATGTTAGAAGCTTGCTCTGATACCAATTGTTATTCCCAAATGACCTAACAGAATTGTAGAAGGGGGGGTTGAATACAATTCTTGATATTTTCTTGAAACTAAACACTTTATAAAATTAAACTGAACTGAATAAATAAAAACACAAGATATAAATAATTCAGTTGGATTGTTTGATGATCCAACTGAAGTGTTTTTATTGCGGAAATAATCTGTGATACAAAAGTACACAGCTGCTCAGTTACAATGTTGTAGAGAAGAATGCTCTCAAAAATAGCTAATACAATCTATTTGTTTTTCTTCTCTATTTCTAAAGTAACTGCTACACTTGGTTATATAATCCCAAGTTTACAATTCTACATTTAGTTAAACTAAAGAATAATAGTAGTAACCATCAGTAGCTTGCTTTTCATTCCTTTTGTCCAATGGTCCTTGGAGATCTTTGCTTTTGTCTTCATGCTCATTATAATCATTCCCAAGAGCCTTATTGGAAATTGGAATGTTTCCTTATTTCCAGTAACCACTTTGATGGCTTCCAATGCAAAGTACACTTCCATATCTCCTTTTAGATCTGTTCAGTAAACTGTCACTATCACTTTGTCAACTGTTCAAAAAGCAACATTGATTCGTTGATAGCAAGGAGATGTGTTTCGTTGATAGCTTCATTCTTCATTCCGTTGATGGTGTTTTCCTCGTTTCGTTGATGGGTAAACTCCATACCGTTGACAGAGTAATCTTCATACCGTTGACATGTCTTCAATTAGGCAGAATTACAAGGCATAACATATTTACAATTAACCAACCTATTTTGCCTATCTAGTACTTAGTCAACATGACTTAGAAAACCTATCTAAAACATATAATAGAATGCCTATCATACTGTGAAGCATTGTACAATGCAATTGCTACAACACTCATTTCGTTGATGAGCTTCCTGTCAACGAAACACTGCAAAGCATGCTATTTCGTTGACAGCTACAAAATTGACTTTACACAAGTTCTACTAAGTGTTTTATGTTTATCATCAAGAACAACATATTCCTAACAACAACTAGGGATTCACTACGGGATATGGTAATCTGAGAATTGGGAATGTCATCATTGAAAATATCTCTCTTGTTGAAGGATTAAAGCACAATCTTCTAAGTATCAGTCAATTCTGTGATAAAGGATACAATGTAGATTTCAGAAAGGACAAGTGCTTGATCACAAACAGGAAAGATGAGAAGCTTGCTCTACTGGGAGTAAGAAAGGGAAACTTGTTTATAGCTGACTTAAGTTCTACCAGTGATGTAGAAGTTAAATGTTTCTATAATAAGGCATCATCAGAACAAAGTTGGTTATGGCACAAGAAGCTCTCACACTTGAACTTTAAAACTATGAACTCTTTGGTAAAGAGAGAGTTAGTGAGAGGGTTGCCCCTGATGGAATTCTATCAGGAGGGACTATGTGAAGCATGTGAAAAAGGTAAGTCTAAGAAAGCATCACACAGAAGCAGAGAACTGACAAGCATTGCTGAACCTATTCAGCTGATTCATATGGATTTATTTGGTCCAGTGAATGTTATGTCACTTTCAAGAAAAAGATATGCATTAGTGATGGTGGACGACTACTCCAAGTACACGTGGGTGTTATTCTTACAGTCAAAGGATGAAGCAACACAACTAATCATTGATCACATCAAAAAGATAGAAGTGGAAGCTAAGCTAACTATGCAGACAATCAGATCAGACAATGGAACTGAATTCAAGAATGCAGTTCTAAATGATTTCTGCTCAGAGAAAGGAATATCAAGACAGTATTCAGCACCAAGAACTCCTTAAAAGAATGGAGTAGTGGAAAGGAAGAACAGAACCTTGGTTGAAGCAGCAAGGACAATGTTAAGTGAATCAAAACTTCCCACTTACTTTTGGGCGGAAGCAGTGAATACAGCTTGCTACACTCAGAATCGAACCCTGATTAATAAAGATCATGAAAAGACTCCGTATAAGTTAATGGCCAACAAGAAACCAACACTGAAGTACTTTCATGTGTTTGGTGCAAAGTGCTTTGTATTAAAAGATGGAGAACATCTAGGCAAGTTTGATGCCAAAGCAGATGAAGGCATTTTTCTGGGCTATTCTCTGGAATCTAAAGCTTACAGGGTGTATGTGATTGAAGATAAGAAGGTGTTGGAAAGCCTTAATGTAACATTTGATGACACCAAAAGACCAAGCCTGCAAATTGGAGAGAACTCTGAATCCTTGGTATTTGAAAATCTATCAGGAGATCTCTCTAACATTGAAGAAGAACCTGAAGTTGTTCCTGGTGATAATAATAATGATGATGATAATGATTTTGGACCAAGTGGTGACAGTGGTGGAGATCCTCAAACTACTACTGGATCCACTAGTCAATCAACAGGGTCAACAGATCACACCAACAACAACTCAGGAGGAGCAGGAGAAGGATCAACTAGTCATACTCAACAAAATTTTGAACAAGGAGAATCATCAAGATCGTATCTACCAAGACAAAGGGTATGGAGTAGAGATCATCCCTTTCACTTGATCATTGGTGATCCGGACACATGGGTGAGAACTAGAAGGGCATCAAAAAATGAATGCCACTATTCTGGGTTTCTTTCAGAAATAGAACCTAAGAAAGTTGAAGATGCCCTAGAAGATCCAGATTGGGTGATTGCAATGCAAGATGAACTCAATCAATTTGAAAGGCAGAAAGGTTGGAAGCAAAATGTAACATAAGATGTAACAGAGATAACTACAACTCAACAAAGAACAAGACAGACAATAATATTAACAGAAGCATAGGAATCCAGAAGTAAAGAAGAAAAGGTAAACTCAAAAAAATCAAAATATGGTATGTATTCTTGAAGTCCGTAAACAGGTCACGGAAAGAAGTTCATTAATATGTTCAAGCCTCAGTGACAAATAAAGAAACAAGACTTTCAAAACTATAGAAATATTTGAATGATTAAGAGTTAGTACCATAGGATTTCAGTGATTTTATTGAAGCAACCAGAACGACAAAAGACTTATCAACAACATTGAATTGAAGACATAGAAGTATTGATCAAGTGTTAGTCATCTGTGAACCAGACCAATTGCACTAGTTGTCAGCACTTAAAAAATCAAGATGTTTATCGTCTCGGAAGAAATTGATTTAAGTCTAAATCTGAAACATCCTGAAAGTGAAAAGAATATTACAAGGTATGTTTAGGTTTAATTGGAAGTACAATATGCTTGCTGAAAAAAGAGAAAATCTTCAAGGATCAAACTACATTAGAAAACATTCGATAGTTTTCTTTTAAGAAAAACTATCGAAATTGATCAAGGGGATTTGAAGGAAAAACCATCGAAGAATTGATTTTTCATTCGATAGATTTTTATTAAAATCTATCGAAGGAAAGAAAAATAAATTCCTTAGATAGTTTTTTAATTAAGGAGCATGTGAGAATTTGTATAGTTGTCAGGTTGATGTAGAACATGGACGGCCAGGATTAATCCTCAAAGCCTTCGATAGTTTTTCCAGACTACAATTTGAAGAGTGAAGATAGTGTCTTCTTCAGTTAGGATTTTCACAAAACATTTACGAAGAGAGAGTTTGAGCCAGATAAATTGACAGAGAAATTAATAGTGCTGTGAATTATATCATTGTATTGATTTTGTGTAACCTAAACTCATTGAAGCTAATCCTACGGATTAGAATTGTAGCACCCCTCATGGTTTATATTTATAAAACGATATATTCCCCGACTCGTGTTTTGATTTGGTGTATTTGATTTCGGACTAGAACAAAAATAATTATCCGCGAACGAAATTGAATAATTTGTGAGTATCGTATTCAACCCCCCCCTTCTACGATACTTTGGACCTAACACAGAGCTTGTTGATTGACTTACAAATCAGATCTGGTGATTTAGACCAAAAACTAACAAGTTCTTGAAAATTGGGATCAAATTTTTTATTTTTCAAAATTTTCATTTTGTTGGAATTTTTTGAATCTTAAATAATTTGTAATTTTCAAAAACCATGAGTGCTCCAAAGACAACTGCTGGTATTAAAGTTCCCCCCTTTACTAGAGATGATTTCGGTCTGTGGAAGATGAAGATGTTATTATTTATCAAAGCTTCAAATCCTTTGTATCTTGGCATCTTATAGAACAGACCGTTTGTACCAATGAAACCAGTGAGCGAATCGACAAATCCTGATGGTACTAGAGTTCCCCAAGGTTCAACCTCAAAGGAATTGTCTGAGTACACAGATACAGACAAGGAACTGGTTCGATTGGATACTGGTCTAATGCTGATATTAACTGACTCCGCAGATAAAGAAATGAGTTATCAGATTATGAGCTGTACAAGTGGGAAACATATGTGGGATACCATAAATCTAATAATGGAAGGTACTGAAGACGTGCAGGAAAATAGACTGGATATCCTGACATCTCAATATGAATCATTTAGGTCACTTCCCGGTGAAAGTATAACTCAGGTCTTTGAGAAATATACTAAGCTATTAAATGAATTATCAATGAAAGGGAAAACCTATCCTCTGAGAGAGACAAACAAGAAGTTCATGATGACACTGCCCCACTATGTAGAACACAAATCTTCATCCATAAGGGAAAGAATAGATTTTACTAAGATGTCATTAGAGATGATCTATGGCAAGATTAAGACTTATGAGATGGAACAAGAACAAAGAGTAATAATCTATGGACCAGGGACAGTGGACATCAAAAATACTGCACTCGCAAGATCAGCTGCACTGGTAGTGGATGAACAAACAACTTCAAATATTCAGGTTCAAATCCCTAGAGCTGGAAAGGAAGAGATTATAGAGGCTGAGTTGGATTCTATAAATCTAGGTGCTGATGAAAGTGATTACTACACTTTGGAAGAACTTGAGCAAATGGAAGACAAAACCATGGCGTACTTAGCTGCAAAGTTTAGTCATATTCATTTCAAGAGAAACCCTAAGTACAAGTTCAAGGGTTCAGCAAATAGGTTTCAGAAGAACACATATTCTTCGGGCTTTGGCTCTAAGGGAGGCTACAGGACAGACATGATTGACATGAGCAAATCAAGGTGTTACAACTGCAATGAGCTAGGGCATTTTGCCACTGAATGTAGGAAGCCTCGTCAAGCAAGAGATAAGAAAGGTGTCTATGAGAAGAAGGATTCTTATGAAGATCTGAAAAGAGAGAATGCAAAGCTGAAACAGCAACTGGAAGCAATATCTGGAAAGCAGAAAGGGAGAGCTTATATTGCTGAGGGTAAAAACTGGGATGATACTGATTCAAATGAAGATGAAGAGTATGTAAATCTTACCCTGATGGCTGACTCTTCAGAGGAATCACCACAATCATCTCAGGTACTTATCCTAACTACAATTGACATGTCTAATTATGAGTACAAGAAAAATGTGCAAGATCTAAGTGTTGAACTGTTTAATGTACATACAAGCATGCTAGCATCTGAAATTGAAAATTCTAAACTAGTTCTAAAGATTAAAAATCTAGAATCTAAAAATGCAGAACTAGAGCTTGTAGTTGTCACCATAGAAGGTCTTAAACAGAGGAATGAGTACTTAGAGAACAAGGTCAAGTGTAATGAAGAGATAGAGACAATCCTTAGGAAGCAAAGTAGGTGTTATTAATCAGAATGTTGTTACATCCTCTCCCATTGCATTTAGGAAGTTGTGCAATAATTGTAATTCTGCTGGTCACCTTACACATGCATGTAAAATGGTTAAAGTAGAAAATGTTGTAACTTCTTAAATACATAACATGTCTGACATGCCTAATCTTCATGAACCCTGTGGTAAGAAAGATTGCTTACTTTGTGCATACAATATCATGCATGCTTATTATAAGTTAATGAATGCATCTGGTAGCACTAGCACTGAAACTGAGAAAGCCACGGTCAACATGAAAATTAAACAGGTTAAGATTGAAACAAATGTTACTCCTGTTAAAGTTCCCAAATGTAACACCCCCAGATCCGGGGTCAGGAATCTAGGTTGTCACGTCACCATCCAATCATATGTTACCTGTATTACTCAATAATCCAATCAGATCACATCATAAACCCTAATCTCTTACTCACAGAAGTTATAGCCATAGAAACGTTACACAGTAACATTAGTTATTACAAACCAAATGTACTAACTAGGATCTCACACTATTAATCACAACTTCTACATGAAGTTACATTAATAGCAAACATAGATGAAGCCTATCCAACCTACTCCTATAGTATCCATCCAGAACTGAACTATCACAAGGGTGAATCTTCCACTTCCTTTCCCACATGATATGGGCAAAATGACCATGTTCTCCTTGTACTGAAATATAAAAGCAAGAATGAAAGAAAGAATGCTCAGCAAGTTTAGTAGTTACTAATATAAATTTGTCCAACAATATAATAGTACTACCAAAGATATTTCCAATATAAATTATTCATACTTAATATGAAGTTTAAAAATACCACCATATGAACGACTTTAGTTCATAGTTTTGAAAGACACTATCTGTGGCTTAGCACGGTCTTTAGAAATCACAAGTACGCAGTTCTAGATACTTCAAGATGAACAACACTAGTTCACAAGTTTTAAAAATATCGTTTGTCTTTCGTCAAACATTTCGCACAGTTCAAGATACTATAGCAGAGAATAAACTTTTCAACCACTGCTAACATTATCGGTAACTCAGCACCTAGGCTTTCGTTACAATGTTGCAGTACAATTCCAATTGGAAGAAAGGGACGTTCTGGAACACACCACGATACATGGTGATCAGCCGCGGTACCGCAAAATTTCTCTACTAGTAGATGGTCAATATCGTCTCGCGAATATCACCTAGCCATCTTTGGGATTATTAAGGGCACTAACCGACACCTATTTCATTATCGTGTAAGCCTTTGTACGCATGGTCACTACCCGACACCTATTTCAATGCCGTGTAAGCCATTAATTCCAGTCCCACGATGAACAATCAATAAAGCGGGAATCGGAATTAATTCCTGGATTCCCAAGTATAACAATGTTACTGGATTTGCAAAGATTCGGAAGTCCTTACTTCCGGAGTATTTGAATGAAGTAAGTCACGATGTGGTTGACCTTAGTCAACTGATTTGTTACTCGAGAAGAACTCTTTTTAAAATCAAGACCAGGGGGATTAGTCAGAGTTTTTGAAGATTACTAAAGTTAACTCATCAGTTGAATAGGATGTTGATCCCAAAGAATGAGTATTTGTGATAAGCAGGAAGCTCTAAACAATTGATTCGACGTATTGAAAGTGGATTCCCAAATTTGAGTAAGGAGAAATTGATTATTTGGTAATTCAGGATTGCTTACTAGGTAGAAATAATAGTTGGGGTCCACCATTATTTTAAAAAAAAATAGTTTTCTGAAGGTCTGAAATATTTTTAAATAGTTAATAAACCTTTTAAATAATTTATTAAAAAATGTTTTATGATTTTTAAATCATTTTAACTATTTAATAAATATTTAAACAATATTTATTAAATAAATAATAATTAGGAATAATAAAATAAATACTAAGATGTCAATTATTAATGAATAATTAACTTGGAATATTTAATCAATAATTAAAGAATATTTATTAAGTAATAAGCCTTTAATTAAATCCTCTTTAAATTGAATATTCAATAATATTCAATTAATTAAATAAATATTCAATTGATAATCAATTAATTAAATAAATATTCACTAATAATTAATATTATCAATAAAATATTTATTGATTATAATTATTCAAAGATAATTATTATTGGAATATTTTTATTCTTATTTCGAAAATAAACTGTCTCCGGTTATTCAAGACAGGGGATTAAATTATCTCCGACTCCTGATCCGTTTTGTTTACGAAAGTCTACTCTACAATATAGAGCTACGTATAAATATATTTCCCGGCTTACCTCCATTTAACATAATAGTATGTAACCAACAATCGTTTTATTTCAAACGATAACTAAAGCAACATATATTAAAAGAAGTGTATATATATATCAAAGCAGTATATATCACAACACAACAGTTGAAAGGTACTCTCTCCGTCCCAGCAGGAAGTTAACATTTGAAAGAGAAGACTCGGCACGCATTTTAAGACTCCTTTAAAGTATAGTTCCATTAATTGTTTTAATTTTTTTTTCTTCTGAATAAAAATTAAATGTTTGGATTTTTATTCAAAAAAGGAAAAAATTAAAAATAAATAATGGAACTATATTTTATAGGAGTCTTAAAATGCGTGTCGACCTCTCCATTTCAAATTTTAACAAATGGATGGGACGGAGGGAGTATCCGAATACTAAAGCTTCGGGTTTGAAAACTTGCACGATACTTGGAACAAAGAATATATATAGATATATTTTTGAATCAACAAGTATTAAACATTTGAAAATATGCCCACTGAACAATAGAGTAAGGGTTAGTAAACTTGTCTGATGTCCACCAAGCTGTAACTGAATGTCTCTCTTCTAGCCCTGGAACCTCTGCCAAGACAATATATAACCTTAATTAGTCACTTGATTGACAGTTCATTTATCCTAAGTAAACTCCACTTTATCCGATTTTCACTCTCTCGGGTTATCTTAACTTACGATCTTCTTTATCGTTTAATAATCCTTTCTAGTCTCGTTCTTTACACCAATATATTCTCTTGATAATCCTTAACAACTTTCGAGTTTTATTCGACTCGATATTATCATTTTTACTTAGCCAAAATGAATGGTCAAGGTAGTACCTCTAGAGTTTACTTTCCATAAAATCACTATTTCGCAACTCGCACTCTAACACTTTTAATAAATCGGAAAATTAATTATTAATTACGAAACCACCTCAAGAAGCTTCTTGAGTGTTTATACTATTTATAAAAAATATCTCAATTTTGGAAACATGAGTTTAAATAAGTGAAGTGCATTTTAAAAGTCGAGTCAACTACGGACTTTTACTATTCGCACTAGTTCCACTAAAATGCTCATAACTCATCAACTGTTAACTCTATTGACACACCGTTTTCGCGTGCACGATCTAGAGAAGTTCTAGAATGTAACTCATCAAAATTTTGGTTCTGGACAGGGGACCAATTTTACCGAATTAACAGAACGGGGCAGTAGCTATGCAGTGTATAGCGTCATCGCACAACTTTGGTTCAAACATTTTTTTAAAATCGAAATATTAACCTTTTGCATAAGTCTTTTTGGGTTGTCTTCTATACTGTTCTAAATACTCATCCTCAAGTTTTCATAATTTTGTATAAGAGTTAAGAGGTCTGAATTCAGTTCACAATTTGGTGTCTTGTAGCAGTTTTGTGTTTTGAACCACTTTCACTAAAAAAGTATAACTTTCAAACCACAAATCTCCTCAACATGTACTTTACATGGTTACAAACTACAAAACAATATCTTTACATACATGACCAGTATAGTTCAAAAATATGATTTTATCAGTTCGAAAATAAGGCTCAAAACAGGTCTTGTTTCCTATGGTCACTATAATGTTCATTCATGCCATAACTTTCAAGTTTAACCTTGTTAAGTCCATTTAACAATCACTAAACCACCAAGACTCTCATCCTTACTAAATCTTAGTTCTTAAACTTCATAAACATACCACCAAAATCAATCCACAACAATCAACCACCAAGATTTAAGTATGTATACTCCAAACTCCTTAAACAACATGTTCTTGAACATATCTTGAAACTTAAGTCAAAACTCAATATAAATCAAAGGGTGGATGAGTGTTATACCTTTATTGAAGATTTATAAACATTAACAAGAGCTTGTAAGCCTTTAGGGAGCCTTGGCCTATGCTTATCATCCTCAAACTCACAAAAGAAATCAAGAACACAAGTTAGTATTTTCGGAGTTGCTATTCTGCCTCAATTTTTATCCAAGATTTGACCATGTTATACTACTTGGATTGCCATAAACTTTTTAACTTACCTTGGTTATGGATTGAGGAAGCTATGATCCAAATTTGGCGATTTTAGAATGAGTAGAACTCAAGTTATGATTTTTTCTTCCTCCCTTGGTCATGCTGGGCAGAATGCTGAAGAATGAGATGAGGAGAGTTTTTGCTTGGCTTGTTTGATAATTGTAAAGTGTAAAAGTGATATGTATCACTTGTATGTATTAGTATTGTCTGATCTTGTGTGATACAAATAATGTATCAAGGTACTAGCCCATGCCCCTAGTTGCTAGCTTAGTACCAAGTGTGCATGCTTTATCCCTAAAACATGGAATGGTGTCCATCATTACTATTCATGTTTGGTTACTTTTCTAATACTTGTAGTTAGTTTTCCAACTAGATATTTTGCATGGCTTTTGCATGGCTTGCATGTATTATTACTTAGCTTACTTATCATCCAATGCTTGTCACTTAATCTTTTATGCAAGTTCGATAATTTTTCTATAAAAGTATTTCGTCGCGTAGAGATTTCTATTGTCGTCCTTAAATACTTAAACTTGTTGGTTCCATTTTCAATACACTAAAATTCCTTGTCATGGGATTTATATCATCTCGAGACTACAAATATATTTTCATCCCACGATTTTCTAATTATTTGATTAAAGTGCAAATCTTCGTATTCTGACGACTTTTACATTATCTGATTTAATCCTTGCAACCACACTACATCCTCGGATTCTTAAATTCCATCACTTATATAATGTGGCTCAAATTTTTTCCATAAATCCACAAAGTCACTATTCATAGAGGTTTTTAAAATATTACAAAAATCAGGGTTCTTATAGCCTCCCCTCCTTAAAAGGATTCCGTCCCGGAATCTAAAGAAATAACTGAGGTATCTTTCCGAGATCATAATCTCCAGTTCCCAGGTTGACCCTTTAACCCTCTAGTCTCCTCGCATCACTCTTATTACTGTTACATTATGTTCTTTCAACATGTTCTCTCTCTGGTCTATGATCTCTACCAGTTGTTCAATGTAAGACACTTACGGTCGGATTACTCTACGTTCATATTCTATCGCATTCTCAACATCTGTGTTGAATCTTCATATCATAGACACGTGAAATACATTATGGACACGTTCGAATTCGGAGGTAATACCGTCGTCTTCTTTGTTCGTTGAACTCCTGCGATTCCCGATATCCTTTTCTTCGTGATAAGCTCCATAGGCCGGCATCCCTATGTTCGTACGATAACTACCTTTATATGAAAATTCTATTGGCGATAAGTAGTCGCTCCGACTGCTCCGGGGAATTCGACACACAGACGCATAACATAACTTTAATTGTCTAGGCATTCGCTTCCTCGATTCGCTGGCCCTCGGGTCGTAATTAGTGCTCGTGCTTGATCTCGTCGTCCACATTGTAGAAAACTCTTCCAACATCTGGGATTCAATCTTGGGTCTCTATATGACATATTCGTTATGGGAACTCCACGTGCATCACTATATCGTTCGTGTACGCGTTAATAACTTTCTGATTGGAGATCTTTCGTTGATAAGTTGACTTGGTTAGTCTATCGATTATAACCCCAAATAATCGTCATCGTTTGACTTAATCTTGGGTAATCCTACCACAAACTTCATTGTCATAACTCATATCCCCATTTAGGAATCTCTACGGTTGTAGTAGCCTACTAGGTTTCTGCGGTTCTGCTTCCATTTTTCGTGTGTCAAGCACTTACTTAATAACTACCAATATAACTCTTCACACTCAGTCCCCAATAATAATTCCTTAATTTCTATTCACCGTTGCACCCTCGGGTGAATACGATTTCTATAATATGGGCTCCTTTCAAGATCTCATCTTTAAATTCTGAAATGTTGGGGATCCGCACTCTGTGAGCATATTCTCACATTCCTTTCTCAACTCTCATATTCCTTTATTCTTCCGTGTCCTTAAATCATTTTCCCCTTCCAATATTCTTCCCTTAATGTAATTTTATCATTTCAGTCAATTCTGGCTGAATCATAATTCCAATTAATTTCTCTAGTTCTTTTCTTGAAAATAATCACTTGAAGCTCTACCTTATATTAGTTGTTCGAAAAACTTAGTGTATTTAATCTCTCAGTACTACTTATAGTGTCGGCCACCATATTGGCCTTTCCTGGGTGATAATGACTCTCACAATTATGATTCTAGATCATTTCCAACCATGTTCTCTGCCTCATATTGGTTTCCTCCGTTTGAGGATATACCTAAGGCTCTTGTGGTCTGAAAAAAAAAATTTAGACTTTTCTCCATAAATTAAGTCTCTAAATTTTTCATTACGAACTCCTATCTCGGCTAACTCCAAGTCAGGTGTAGGATATCCTATCTTATAATTTTTAAGTTGCTTAGACGCATCACTATACTTCACAAAGTCCATAAGTATTGCTAAAGGATTTTCTACTTATGCTTCAATTCTTCAAAACTCTATTTATTAAGTCCATGAGGGCTCCTAACATAATTGTTAATCCAATGACATCACCAAAGCTCGTAATGTCTATATCGGGTGTGAAATGCCATATTTGGCGCATCATCGAGGTTGATCTTAAGTTGGTGATACTCTATCCTCAAATAGGTTTAGTCTCAGGCTACCATCCTTCTTTTAAGAAACAAAACTGGTGTACTCCTAGGTGACATAATGGATCTCATCCCCTGCGATTAAGTAGCTAATTCTTTTCATTCAATAGGTGTAGATGGATAAGGGTCTTAAATACCGACGCAATCCCCTTACTACTAAGTCAATGGTAAGTCTCATATCTCGATCATGTGGTAGTTCCTGGAGATCATAAAAATACGTCCATAAATTTATTTAATACTGGGATACCCCTTATACGTGGTATCTCTCTAGTTGTATTGATTCGTATGTGCAAAACAAAGTTCGCATCTTTGCCTCAACAATCTCTTTGCTTGTATGACCGTAGTAAAATTCGTAGTTTGCTTCTATCCTTAAAGGGCAATTCTCCTTTACTGGTAACCTAAATTTTTCCTTCTTACCTCTTCAATCAATTTATTTTTTTCTTTGATCAATCAATTCACTTCCTAGATTTACATCAAATTCTCTCACTTGAAATGAAATCAAATCTACATCTAGCTTATGCCCTCAACTTTCATTTCATGGTTTACCAAAATAACTTCACAATTTGCTTCCTCTATTTTTATAAGGCTTCATAGAATTCTCATATATGTGACTTCCATTTCTATCATCATCGCTCCATGATCCGATGAAACATAATCAATCCTTTCGAATATTCCGCCGTTCTAATCCTCAATCATATAGAACAAACCTTGATAATTATCGTAACCTTCGTTCTATAATTTGTCGTAAACGTCTGCTCTCTGTTTAGTTCTAAAACTTCAATGCTATCTCTCCTCCCTAATGTTAAGGAATATACTTGCATGGTACAAGAAATATTTTTGGGCAACAGAAAGTTCATATAACAAACTTTAGAAGAAAGCATGCGAGTGGGTGATCTTTTTAAGCCTTTAATCAAATTACCTTTTTCGGAAATTTCCACATCATACTATACAGTGAGTGATGATGTATGGTGAATTTACTAAATAAATTAAATTCGAACTAGTGAAACAATAACTAGCCCGTCTTAAGAAACATTAACAACTAGCCAAACAAAATTTTACAACTCAATTCGTTTTATTCATAACTAGATAGGACAATTAGCTAGATTTTCATCATGCCGTTAAAATTTCAACTAGTCAGAAACAATTACTATTCGTTCAAAATGACATATTCCGCTAGTCAGTCTCAAGCTGCTAGTGTAAAAGTTCGACAGCGTAGCCACTGAAGGAAATTTTGGGCTACTCGGATAACGAGTTGAAAGAAAGAGTAAATAACTGTTCTTGGTATCGGAACAATCAATAACCTCTCATCAAATATTTTTCATGAGTGAAACGTGTTGGTCCTCGTGTATTACAGAAGGGGGGGGGGGATGAATGCAATACTGATAAAATCAAATCTCAATTTCAACAACTAAAACTAAGATTAAATGTTATCAGTAATAAGGATGCAATCACAAACAGTATGTTCTTAGGACAGGTTTCACAAAATAAATATTTTTATTTATTTTGCAAAGTGTTGCTACAACCTCAAGAAAGAATTCTTGAGCTTCGGTTTTTCTCCAAGACACTTGCTTGTCTTCGTTACATCCCTAGAATGAATTGATAGTCTAAGTATAAAACTAATCCTATCACTGTCAACACGGGTCTGTGAAGCTGCTGTCATTATCAAGTGGCAGTTTCTTACAAAGTGTCTACCCATGTGACTTTCCTAAATTGCTAACAATGTTAGATATACATTACAAAGAAAGCAACCTAGATTCATTCTATTTCCAGCTAAAACAATTCAGCAAATAGAGACTTGACCTTGCTCTTGAATTGATTCGCTTTTGTTTTGCAGTGCTTGAAGCTTCTGTCGTAGTCTTGCAGACTTGGTGCAGCTTAGGGATACTGCAACACGCCTGTTTCTTGAACATTGAGACTGTCACGGGATTTGACTGAGAAAGATACCTAGAACAAGGATCTTTATCGAGACAATTACTTTTGCCGCAAAGCTTGCTGTCACAGGAATGTTCTTTTGGTGACAGTATGAGTTCCCCGCATAGAGTGCTGTCGAGGATTCCAAACTTGCTGTCGAGGGCTAAAGTTGCTGTCGCGTAGTCTTCCGCCAATGTTGCTGTCAGAGTAAATATGCTGTCGTGACTTGCAACATTCTGTCTTCTTGTAATCTTACTGTCAAAGCTTATGATAGTAACCTTTATTCATGTTGTCATCTAAAATGCATTCTTTGAGGCTTGAACACAGCAAGTGAACTTCTTTCAAATTATACAACTAGAATAACATTACATACTGATTACAAGAACATACTTTGGCTATGACAGTATGTTCTACTTAATTAAAAATTAAGTACATACAAAGTTAAGTTGTTTCTATGCTATCACCCATAAATCCCAACAATCTCCCCCAATTTGTTTTTATGGAAAATAACAACAAATTTACAATATGTGCTGACAACTTAACTAACAAGATCAGAATGGATTAAGAATTTTTACTTAGCTTGACATTTCCTCTTCTGTCTTGCTACATCCTCTCTTTTGAGAGCTTCTACCAAGCAGCCTCTTAGACCTTCTATAAGAGAAATTTCAGCAGCAGTAACTGCAGCATCCTCTACTTCTTCAATGATCTTCTTTATGGTAGGAGAGAGGAGAGAACTAGCATCCCTGAGATTCAGCCATTGCTCTATATCATATGGATAGGTTCTGAAGTGGAGTTCTTCATGAATGAGCTTGAATCTACTTCCAGGATAAGCATTGAGAGACATCCTCCTTTGCTTGTCCAGCTTTGCATCTTCCCCTTTCCTCCTTTCCAACAATTTCTCTATCTCATCAGAACAAATCTGCTCCAAGGGATGAATTGATCCAGCTACCATATACTGTAAATCCTTCAGAATGGTTGTTTTAAGCTTGTGCAAGCTGCAAACATAGATTTCTTCTTTTAGGAACTTGACTCTTAGGGGATTTTCCAGCATATATGTTTGATAATTTGGAGCTTCACTTTCTGTCTTGTTAGAGGCCTTGCATCTTTCCAGCAGTTCAGCTTCCTTCTTATCAAGTTCTGACTGATATTGAGAATGTTGAGAAGATTCAGGTCTTTTGCTTGGCTTGGGTTGCCCTTCCTGAGTTGGTTGGGCTTGCCCTCCTTCTGTGGGTGAATCATCAAACTCATAGTACCAGTGATATGGTATAGGAGAAGCTGGTAGATCAGTTAGAATATCAGCATCATCAAAATCTGCAAAATTGTAGCCAAATTTCTGATAGAATTCAGCATCCCTATTTGCCTGATATTTCAGAACATGTTCCATGACAGACTCTGAAACATTATCATAGCTCTCCAGCAACTCTACCATTCTTTCCAGGTAGAAGAAGTCAATTCTTCTTTTATCTATGGTTGACATGCTGGTCTTGGTTGATGTGGCTACCAGATTGAAGTCCTTGTCAACCTTGGCAGACCTTGATTCTTCCCACCACAGAATGTACTCAGAGACCTCTTGATTTGCATCCAGCTTAACCTCAACACTCTTAATTTCTTTAGATTGCATCTGTTGAACCTTAAGACTGTTGGGAGGAATTGATTGAATTGGCTTCCTAAGATTTCTGCCAAATCCAGTGGCCTTTTCCTTTCCTGAGTACTTGTGCTTTCCTGCAGGTTTCTGTCTAGAAAACCATGCCTTTGCTTTAGCTTTCAGTCTTTTGGGCTTGACAGTAGCTTTGGCTTCATCCTTGACAGAACCTTCCTTGACAGTACCTTTGTCGACAGTATCTTCTATGACAGTTCCCTTGTCGACAGTACCTTTGGTGACAGCATATTTTTCTGCATTTATGCAGTCAATAGCACATCTAAGAATGTTTGCCTCCAAAGCTTCCAGTATTCTTAGCTCCTCTTCATCTGTTGCACCAGCATCTTTCTTTTCTTGACTAGGAGTTTCTTCATTGCCTTCATTCAGAGATTGAATACCAGTATTCCCAGAATTACTTCCACCAGCATTACCTGCATTTCCAGAAGCTTCACCACCTCCAATCTCATCATCATCATCATCATCATGAACAGGAATGTCATAGAGGTAGCTTCCACCTTGATCAGCTCTTTTGGCATTGGCTCTAGTGATTAGCTCCTTCATTCTAGCTCCCAGTGCCTTGTCTCTCAACACAAGCATTTTGTAGATCTCTTGAACAGCAAAAACTCTTCCTGGATTGGCATTTGAGCTGAGTATTCCATTTAACACTTTCATAATTGACTCAGTTTGCTTCCTGGATGGACTGATCAAATTCATGAAGCTGTTCCTTCTTGTGCCATCCTTTGTAGTAGATCTGTAGAAAACACTTGGTGGATTTGTGTAGACTTCAGGTAGCTTCTCTGTGATCATGTTCTGGATTTGCATATTCAATGATTCATTGAATGGTGTTTGAGTTGCCTTGATCTTTCCCTTCATAGCACACAACACCTTTGCTGGCAGACTCTGCAATAGCTTCATTGTGATGAAATAAGATATGCCAGAAGTGAGATAAATACTTACAGCCCATCTTTTCTCATCATTCACCATTACACTGACACTGATGATTTGATCCTTTAACAGTCTTGAGGTGTTGGTTGGACTGTTGCTTGGTGCATTCATTGCTCCTTCCACCAGACTGCTAAATTCAGTGTCATGATTGTGTAATGTGCTCTCCCTGTAATCCACCATCATAATATTTGCTTCTTCTTGGTCATACTCAGCACCATTTGACCAAATATTTCCTTTCTGGATGGATTCAAGCAGTTTCCCTTTACCTTTCCCAAGCTTGTTTTGTTCATCCATTTCTCTCCATTTCTTCTGTAGAGCAGTTTCTTGATTTTCTGAAGTTGGTTCTCTAATTGTCACAGGAGGCAAAATTGGGTGTCTAGATGCAGGTCTTCTTTGCATTGCATCTTGAGTTGCCTTTGACATTAACACCTGTTCACCATCCAATTCAACTTCAACAAGATCTTCAGCTTTATCCTTTGGTTGCTCACTGCTTGGTTTGACTTGCTCCCCCTTAGTCATTGCTTTCCTTTTAACTCCTGAAACTTGTTTTGCTCCCCCTTTGGTCTTCACAGTTACTGGCTCCCCCTGAGTTCCACCTGATTCCTGAATAGATAAAGATTCTGATCTTGCTACCTTCTCCCCCTTAGTTGAGTTGGCAGCTACTAGGTCAGTAAGGAACTGTATAGAGAGTTGAGTAGCAGCAAAACCATCAACTACCAGTTGAGAGAGAGAGTCCAGTTTGGAGTTCAAAGCAGCACACTGTCCTTCCAGAGCTTCAATCCTGTTGCCAAAATTTGCAGAGGGGCCACCAATCCTTAACCTTTTTGGAGGGAAAGGAAAAGAAAGGGGCTTGGAGGCTATGGGGGTTCTCACACTCTCAGGGTATTTTTGAGTGATCTCATCACTCCTCACATTTTGACTCTCAAGGTCTATTGCCTGAAAAGTGCGGGCTCCCTCAAGATCTCTCTGGACATGCTCAAGTCTGTAATAACCCGAATTTTTGGATTAATTAAAATTTTCTTATTATGATTAAGTGCATCAGTGAATAGTGAATTTGGTGGATCAATAGTGATTTTGAGGATTAACAAAATTTTTCATGCCACCTATGTACGAGACGTAGTGTGGATATTCCGAAGTCATATTAGTGATCTACGGAGTAAATAAGTGAATGCAAAGACGATCGGAATTCAGAAATTCCAAATTTTATTTTGGTGAAATATTTGACCGGACAGCGAATTATATATTATTATATTCAAGAAATGAGATATTAAAATTGAGGATTTGAGGATTTAATATTTTGGAATTTTATTATATTTGATTTGAGAATTTAGAACGAAAACCACTGAGACAGTGAAACGAATGTTCTAGAAACCGCTGATACTTTATAACGAGATTAAGCGATTAAGCGAACGAATCATGGATTAAGGATTGAAATTATGACAAGATTAAATATAGACATGGAAGTAACATGTAACAAGATTAATTCGAGGGATGCAACGTTTGGATCATCCATGTGAAAGGAAACGAACCAGTAAAGCTACTTTAACCAAACGCGTGCATGCGCGACACGTGTCCCTGCTTGCCACCATGATACCCCACTGATCGACATGTGTCCCTATGACTCACCACTTAACAAAATATCAGCATTCTTATCTTTTACTCAAAACAAAAAGAAAAGAAGAAAAGAAAAGCAAGAGAAACCCAAAATTCTCCAAAACTGATCAGCTAGAGCACCCTCCAAAGAAAAATCCATAACTCCATTTCCAACCATGATAAAATCACCAAACTTTAACCACAGCTTCTTCACTCCATATATAACATGCGTTCAAGATTTCATAGCAATCCAAGGAGTATAGCCTAGTCAAATCGCCTCCCCAAGTTGAAGAATCCAAACTGCCATGATCTTGGCAGTTTCTGCACCGATTTTCAAATAGCCATAACTCCCTCGTTTCTCAATGGAATCATGTGTTCTTTATCTTGTTGGAAAGGTATTGAGCTGCTCTACAACTTCTATTCAGGAGCCTAGTCCAGAAAAGCATGGTAAGGCCCTCGTGTTTCCAGTTCTTTCAAGAGGTGAATAGTAACTCCGAAATTACTAACTTGTTTTCTTGCTTTGTTCTTAAGGTTTAAGCATTATAAGGACTTGTTAAAGCTTGTTAAGTGATTATAAACCCTTGGTAGTGTTGATAGAGCTTCCAAGAAGGTAAAGCCCTAACCCACCCTTTGAGTTATTATGAGTTTTTGATGTGGTTTTGATGTTACATAAAGATTAGTGCTTAATAAGAACATCCTTAGATATTTGGCTTTGTTTTGATGTGTAAAATGATGGGTGATTGATTTTAGTCTCACCACTGGACTTAGAGATGTAAAATGGATGTTTGTTGAGATTGATGAAGTATGGGTTGCCTTGGTTGGTTATTTGGAGTGATCGTAAAATGGAAACGTTTGATTTATAGCCGTCGTAATGGCGAAATTTCTTTAACCTTACGAACCGAGCTTAACAGTTGATATAACCTTCTTACCTTACTTATTAACTGACCTATACTTGTATATCTTGAGTCATAGATCATTTTGGCGAAAGAATCGTAGCATTCCGACTTACGGTTTAGGCGTTATGATAAAATTCGTAAAAGCGGTTCGTAAACGTAAGTGTGAGTTCGTAACTTCAATGGAACCCCCTTATAATGAGATATTCGGTTAAGAATCTTGGTAATTAAATAATAGAGGTCATAATGGAGATATGAGAGAAGACCTCATATCAAAAGGATTATTTTTCGATTTTATAAAAATGTTTTAGTCAAGGTCGCGCAAGTGAAAACCACTAAGAGCATGACTTAGAAACCGATGTTGCAAATGGTTAAGTATAACTTGGATTTGAGGATGGATTTCGAACCAAACTTATGATATAAGTATTTGACGGATAACATGGACTTAGTATGAGCCTATAACGAGTTAGTAATTCCTTGGTTGTGTTTCGCTTACGTGTTTAAGTGTTGATGTATAAGTGGATTATCTAGGGGATTAATCGTACGTTTTCTTTTGACTTTGTCTAGATCGTTCGACATCGTCACGAGCCCTACCGCTTCTCGAGCATCAGACAAGTTTTCTAAATCTATACTTAGAAGTATTGATTCTATAATACTGCTTTGCCATGTATAGAGCTGTACTGTTTTGCGACATATCTTGTTTCATATTGAATAGAATTTGACTTTCGATTATATACGAACTTTGAGATAAAGTATTCATGAACCGGGATACCTTGTAGCTCTAGAGATAAGAGCGTATTCATTGTGTTTGACTCTAAACCGGGGGTCTGTATTTGGTATTAATTATGGAGTTAGTCGTGGAAGCCCGGAGGGATTCCAACGGCAGGGTACTATTCATATTGGGGAATATTAATAATAATAATTATTTATATTTCCAGGAAGTATTAATTACTTGGAAATGATTCGAGGAATGTTATTTGGATATTACCTCATTCGAAGGTTACTATTTGAGTATGATTTTTGGCTTATCAACTAGATATGGGATATTAGTTATAAGCCGGGTTTTGCACAGGCCCTAGGTTAAGGGCGTAAGATATTTCTTTATATCAGAAACAATTATATTTTCTGTATATATATATTAAAGGTTATTTTCCGATAAAGATATCGGGTAACTGTTATTCGAGGATTATTTATTTATTTAATGAATATTATTTATTAATATTCATTTAAGTTTATTTGTTTAATGAATATTATTTATTAATATTCATTTAAGGATTATTTATTAATGAATATTACTTTGGAATATTCATTTGAGACTTAATTATTTAAAGAGTATTATTTATTAATATTCATTTAAGGATTATTTATTAATGAATATTACTTTGGAATATTCATTTGAGACTTAATTATTTAAAGAGTATTATTTATTAATATTCATTTAAGGATTATTTATTAATGAATATTACTTTGGAATATTCATTTGAGACTTAATTATTTAAAGAGTATTATTTATTAATATTCATTTGAGGATTATTGACTTTAAGAATATTATTTTGAATATTCATTCGAGATTATATTACTTTGAATATTCATTCAAGATTATATTACTTTGAATATTCATTCGAGATTATATTATTTGGAATATTCATTCGAGATTATATTATTTTGAATATTCATTCGAGATTATATTACTTTGAATATTCATTCGAGATTATATTATTTGGAATATTCATTCGAGATTATATTATTTTGAATATTCATCCGAGGTTTATTAGTTAATGAATATTATGTTGAATATTCATTTAACCCTTATTTATTTAATGGATATTATTTCTAAATATTCATTTAAGATTATTTACTTAATGAATATTATTTTCGAATATTCATTTGAAGGTTTACTTATTTAATAAATGTTATTAATTACTTTTAAATCAAAAAGAGGTTCCCAAAACAATGTTTTCCATTTAAATCCGTCTTTTAAGAGGATTTAAATGCTCGCTCAACCATCAAAAATATGGGAAACCTGATTTAAGTGACTACTACTCTTTTTAAACTCTCAATTCAAAAACTGTCAGGGGACAGATATTTTCTCAAAGCAATGTAATTGCTGCAAGTCAATTATTGTGTTACCACCTCAACGATCGAGGGGTAAATTCATGGAACAAGTCGATATCCATTAACAAGCCTAGCTTGGGAAATATTGGGGAATCTTCCTTTCCAACCTAGATATAACTACTTAGTGGAGTCGTATCAACAAGTGTTACACTTGGGGAAAGGAGGACGACCTTTACGTTTCAGAGTCATGGATTTCATCTGAACTAGGAGTGGTGTAAGTGGTCAAGTTGCGTGGGCCCATCCAACTTTTTTTTTTTGCCCCAAATGGGCCGGGAGGTCACAGTAAGGCGGTAGACAATGTCAGGCTGTCGTGATTCTTCCATCTACATGTAGAAAACTATTTGAGCGGTGCGACCTGCTACTGATCATAGCAAGGTTAGGCACAGCGGACGCGGTAGCAACTCCAGTATTAGTTCATCATCCAATTTGGATATTCCTGCAACATGCATTGGGATAAAGAACCAATCATGTTGGCAGGGGGTCGAAAAGTGTTTGGAAATGAAGTGACAATAAATCCATATAACTTCATCTTTTATATCATATGACTCTGTGGATACCTCACATAACAGGAGTTATGGTAAGGGAGTTGTTTATACTGAATCACCTTATAACTTCATCTTCTAAGTTATATGTTGATATTCTGCTTACATGGCAGATATTTTTCGGAAAGGTTATATTTGGTTTACTTTGAAACCTTATCTTTTATACTAGAACTTTGTTCATAATATAGCACAAGTTTGCAGAAATATTATGAAAATGATATTTGAAGTACAATAATGGTACTGTTTTTGGGAATACATTCCAATAAGGAAATAATTTCAGTATCGAGATATTTTGACAAATTATTGTCTTATACCCTCTTATTTCTGAATTGAATTAAAGGCAGGATTATGCCATACTTTTATTACCTTGCTGAGCTATCGCTCACTCTTGCTATTGTTTTATATATATTATATAGCAGCGAAGCAGGATGCCAATGGGACGGCACATACCCCACAAGGCGTTTCCATAAACAGTTTCTAGCAGTGATCCCGAAGAGTAGTACGAACCAATCGAATCAGGCTACGGCTTTTGGCATTCAACTTATGTATAGACATGAATGGTATTAGAGGATTGTAAGCATCAGAAGGCTAAGTTGGTAATGTAACAATACTTAGAAAATTGTATCAGTAACAGATTCAAAAGACATTTGGGTATTGTAATAAAAATTATTTATTCCGCAGTTGTTGTATTGTGTCGTTTCTGAGACTCTAACCTGTGTGTGTGTGTGTGTGTGAGACATATATTGTGGGGTCATGAGTAGGTGAATTATGAATGGTGTGAGTGATACAGGTAAGGCAAGGAGTACATGGATCGTGACGACCCTAAATCCCCGACCCCGGATTTGGGGCTGTTACAGAAATGGTATCAGAGCGTTAGGTTACAGTCCTCAGAAACGGTAGGAGATCGAGTCTTACAATACCCTTAATAATGATAAGAACATCTAGAGCTCAAATTAAGTTTGTAGTCGGGTTAGAGGACATGACCCTGACTGTTTAAGATGAAGCCCGAGAGGGGACTTCTTCTGGGAAACCGTACTTAGGACTTCATGGTTAGTCACCTCGATTCGTATGAGTTATAGATGGATGGGATTCTGAGATACCAGACCCCGAGGCCTTCGAGTAGGCAATTGATGATGCGTTCCTTGAAATGGACGGAGACCCGATAAAGGAAGATCCATAGGAGGATCTAGAGGAAGACCCCATAGTGGGTCAAGGAAAGAATCTTGTAGAGGACGTGTTGATTGATAAAGATGTAGTATGTTACTTGAGGTCTAATAATAAGACCGGACGAACCTTCAGAGGTCAAATAAGTGACGAGACGAGAGTTTAAGGATCGTTATGATTCATCATGAGATATGACAAAGAAAATGGAGTAGAGTCTCCAAAGCAGAAGAGGTAGAGGCAGTATAGCCAGTATCAGTGGATTGATTCGACTCGAACGAAACCTGTTACTCGTAGTCAGTTATAGTTGCCCATAAGGAAGCGGCATACGTAAGAACCAAGATGTTCAGATTTTCACCACCGATTAAGGGTACTTAGTTGCCTAGAATAGTAGAAGAAATTGTTTTGGGCTATGATATTTCAATCCCCCACGACCAGCGATTCCACTGGAATATTGTCTATTACATCATTGAGGGATTCTATTATCTCGAGGAGAATTTTGGGTATATGTACCATGCAAATGTTATTATAAGACAAACACGCTAAGGCGGAATCGAGAACGAGATTTACCACCCTCAGGAAACCAAGAAGAAATTATGAGGATAGAACAGAAAGGTCGGAAATCAGATCCGAGTATTACTAGTGGGTAAATAGATCGATCAAATTTCCCTGATTTTGGAAAGAAATTCAGCAAATTTTGGAAAACCTTGTCTTTCTGATTACCAGAGGACGTCACCAAAGAGAGTGGAAACTAGAGCGAACCCTGTGGATTGGGTAAGGTAGTCGCTATATGGGTTGGTGGACAGACCCTGATTGCTATAATTGATTGTAGAGATAAAATGGTGAAGTTGAGGTTAGACGGTAAAGGCGAAATATATTTAAGGACCAAGACGGACTGAGAAATTCCGGGATTGACTTAAATGAAAAGGCTATTGTGCCAAAAGTGTTAAGCTTATGTAGCGCCCGGGATTGATATGGGAGAAGGAATATGGGGTATAAGGACGATTGAAATAGAGACCGGATTTAAGCTTGTAGTTTCTAACGAGCTTCCGAAGTACCGCCCAGTCGACATGTGGACAACGGTATCGAAGTCTTCTTATAGAACATAACGCTTACTTGAGATGTTGCGCCTAGTCGAATAGAACTCCCTGCGATTGCAAATGCTGATGGTTGAATTCTTAGCGACTATTATAAGTCGGCAATGATGTAATTATCGAGTACCTTAGGGTGTGCCTGAAGAAGAAAAGCTTTAGAATTGAACGATTATCCATTAGAGGAGCCGACATAAAAGGCATCCGTAGAGACCTTGGTAGTACCCTCCCCATTTGCAAATTAGGTGGGGTACCTCCCCAATCTATGATCTATCTTGACCTCTCTCCAGGAAAGAATTCTGATAAAGGGTATATTCCCTCTTCGAAGTTATTTTATAACACTTGTGTTAAATCATAATTAATTTCAATTGTGTTAGAGGCTGTCACGATGCCTACTTTCAGGTTTTCAAAGCCCTGCCAAATGATGTTATTCAAGCTTCCACTTTTCTTCAAATAATGAATGACCCTATGGTGATACCTCGCCACTTGTTTGTTAAGTACAAGTATCTTTTTTGTTATTCTTTTCTTTGTATTTTCATTGGAAACTGCACCTTTGGAATCTGTTCAATTTTAATCCAAGGTGTTCCTTTAAGAAATATTGTCGAAAGACGATAATCATTAAATTGATATCAAATTGCTTTCATACTTTTCAACTTCCACTGAGACGAACAACCCTATACTTATAGGGGCTACAAGGACTATCTGTCTGTGTGATAGAAGTCTGATGGGACGCCATCACTTGTAAGTTGTGAAATACAAGAAGGCTAATTACCTTTAGTAATGTCTCAATCGAGACACACAACGTTGAGTTCTTATGATCATGTTGATCTCTCGGTAAATTCTTCTACCTCCGATAAGGTTACCTTAAAACTCATAACCTTATGATCACAAGTGTGTGACTTTTTCCTTGATATGGGAGCTGTCTTTTCAAGGCCCCATGATTTTTGTTATCCTCATTGAATTCTAAGGGGAGGCCAACCAGGTCAAATAAGTCAAAATTCGCTGATAGGAATTAGATTCGCAACGAAATCGCCTATGACAGGAGCGAATCCCTAAGACGAATAGAATGTTAGTGATATATCAATGAAATTGGTTTATTCTCCCAAGGATATTATGATAATGGAAAGCGTGTCAATCGATATATGTGAAAGAAATAGCGATGTGCCGTGAACTCCAGTGACAACGGTGTTAGACAGATGCCCTATAGTGAGATTGAGATTTTGGAGGAGTTGTTTACGAATGGACACTACCTCTGGGTTAGCAAGATAAGTACTGACGATGGAGTCAGAGGGAGCTGGTATTGTGACTTGGGAGAGGTGCAGCGTGTGTGGTTCTAGAGGAATAATTTTCGGAAATATATGGAGACCCGGATGAAAATGAACGTTAAAGAGTTAAAACAAGAAACCATGACTGTGACCAAGTATGAGGCCAAGTTTTCCGAATTTTTGAGGATTGTTCCGGAGTTGTGAACACAGAATAAAAGAAAGCCAGTAGGTTTCAACCAGGGCTACCTCCAACAAGCAGCCCACTGTCAGGACCTTTAAATAGCAGATACCATTCTATACTATTTAGACAGAGCTAATGCATCGTTGTATATCAAGAAGTTGCATGACAATTAAACCTTAAGGCCGAGCCACTAAGGGAATAATTACAAGTAGAAATAGCCATTCGAGGGATTTTCCCATAAGACTGTTACATCCAGGTTGTGAACTAGAAATATGAGGTCGACACTTTTGATAGACCTGATCCCTTTCAAGTTGGGAGAAGTTGATATTATAATAAGGATGGGTTGGTCGGCACCCAATGGAGCCCAGACTGATTGTAAGGGAGAGAGAGTAATAATTAAAGGATGGAGGCAGATTTAGAGATTCTTGAATATAGTTCAGACTAAGAAACTATTACGTCAGAAATACGAGGCTTAATTAGCTCTTATGGTTGACGCCAAGAAAAGAGATACCAAGTATAAAGGGAACTACAATGGTTTTGGGAGATTGTACAAGGTTTTAATGAGCTACCAGATATCGATTTGGATGACATGAGAATGAATACCGAGTATTCAGAGTACAATGGGAATGAAAGAGTTAGTGACTCAGTTACCAGAATTGCTGGGCAAGAATATGATAAGACCCAGTGTACCACCGTGGAGAACCCGGTGTTGTTGTAAGAGAGAAAGATGTTAGCACAAGATTATGTATCGAACCTCGAGAGTTGTATGAGTTCGACATGGAGAATAGGTACCCTTGTAAATGATTGTTTGATCAGCGGAAGAATGCTGTGTATTTACAATTTATTTAAGAACTGGGTATCACCAGTTGGAAGTTAAATCCGAGGATATACCCAAGACTGCGATTCGTACTTGGAATAGACACTTCGAGTTTTCAGCGAGATTATTTTGGGTTGACTAATGCACCCACAAATTTTATGGAATGTGATGAAGTGGCTTTGAGTTATCCGTGATAGTAGATAACATGGGATGGAGAAATGGATAGAATTGACCTAGAATGATGACTGTGAGATACACTACCATCCGGGGAAGGCCAATGTGGTGGCCGATACCCTTGATTAAAATGAGACAGAGATGGACTCCGAATAATCGGGAATTAAAGGACGAGATTTTACACAAAACCCAAGTTAATCCAACAAACTAGAAGGACAAAAGATTTCACCAACAAGCGGCTAGTGACAACCAAGACAGACAGAGAAAGTAGGCGGACTAAGCCCGCGAGTATAGAGATAGTACTGCTATCGATAAGCTAAATGGCATGTTGATGGATGACAAGCAAGTTTATGTTGGTGTATTTTCTGTACAAACAAGATAGAGAATATGAGGTTAGAGATTCGTGATGCTAAAAGATGTCCTCGTGGAAGGAATTAATGAGATTTGGAAAGAAAGGGAAGTCGAGCCCGAGATTCATTGGGCCATCTGAGATTTTAAGACGCGTCAGGAAGGTGGCCTACGAGCCAGCCTTATTCCCCCCAAACTTGTAGAATGGTAATAACGGGGTTCATGTGTCAATGCTACGTCAGTATACTATAGATGCCCGGCATATGTAGAGTACGAGCAGGTAGATATACAACCTGGTCTGACTTACAAAGAGCAACCTGTGGAAATCACGGATAGAAAAGAACAAGTGCTAAGAGACGAGGTTGCCAAGCTAGTGAGAGGTTTGTGGAGAAACAAGAGGTGGAAGAATCCACCTGGGAGTTAGAAAGTGCAACGGGAGAGAAGTACCCCCAGTTATGCCTAAGTTGATTCCGGGACGGAATCCTTTTAAGGAGGGGAGACTGTAATAACCCGAATTTTTGGATTAATTAAAACTTTTCTTATTATGATTAAGTGCATCAGTGAATAGTGAATTTGGTGGATGAATAGTGATTTTGAGGATTAACAAAATTTTTCATGCCACCTATGTACGAGACGTAGTGTGGATATTCCGAAGTCATATTAGTGATCTTCGGAGTAAATAAGTGAATGCAAAGACGATCGGAATTCAGAAATTCCAAATTTTATTTTGGTGAAATATTTGACCGGACAGCGAATTATATATTATTATATTCAAGAAATGAGATATTAAAATTGAGGATTTGAGGATTTAATATTTTGGAATTTTATTATATTTGATTTGAGAATTTAGAACGAAAACCACTGAGACAGTGAAACGAATGTTCTAGAAACCGCTGATACTTTATAACGAGATTAAGCGATTAAGCGAACGAATCATGGATTAAGGATTGAAATTATGACAAGATTAAATATAGACATGGAAGTAACATGTAACAAGATTAATTCGAGGGATGCAACGTTTGGATCATCCATGTGAAAGGAAACGAACCAGTAAAGCTACTTTAACCAAACGCGTGCATGCGCGACACGTGTCCCTGCTTGCCACCATGATACCCCACTGATCGACATGTGTCCCTATGACTCACCACTTAACAAAATATCAGCATTCTTATCTTTTACTCAAAACAAAAAGAAAAGAAGAAAAGAAAAGCAAGAGAAACCCAAAATTCTCCAAAACTGATCAGCTAGAGCACCCTCCAAAGAAAAATCCATAACTCCATTTCCAACCATGATAAAATCACCAAAATTTAACCACAGCTTCTTCACTCCATATATAACATGCGTTCAAGATTTCATAGAAATCCAAGGAGTATAGCCTAGTCAAATCGCCTCCCCAAGTTGAAGAATCCAAACTGCCATGATCTTGGCAGTTTCTGCACCGATTTTCAAATAGCCATAACTCCCTCGTTTCTCAATGGAATCATGTGTTCTTTATCTTGTTGGAAAGGTATTGAGCTGCTCTACAACTTCTATTCAGGAGCCTAGTCCAGAAAAGCATGGTAAGGCCCTCGTGTTTCCAGTTCTTTCAAGAGGTGAATAGTAACTCCGAAATTACTAACTTGTTTTCTTGCTTTGTTCTTAAGGTTTAAGCATTATAAGGACTTGTTAAAGCTTGTTAAGTGATTATAAACCCTTGGTAGTGTTGATAGAGCTTCCAAGAAGGTAAAGCCCTAACCCACCCTTTGAGTTATTATGAGTTTTTGATGTGGTTTTGATGTTACATAAAGATTAGTGCTTAATAAGAACATCCTTAGATATTTGGCTTTGTTTTGATGTGTAAAATGATGGGTGATTGATTTTAGTCTCACCACTGGACTTAGAGATGTAAAATGGATGTTTGTTGAGATTGATGAAGTATGGGTTGCCTTGGTTGGTTATTTGGAGTGATCGTAAAATGGAAACGTTTGATTTATAGCCGTCGTAATGGCGAAATTTCTTTAACCTTACGAACCGAGCTTAACAGTTGATATAACCTTCTTACCTTACTTATTAACTGACCTATACTTGTATATCTTGAGTCATAGATCATTTTGGCGAAAGAATCGTAGCATTCCGACTTACGGTTTAGGCGTTATGATAAAATTCGTAAAAGCGGTTCGTAAACGTAAGTGTGAGTTCGTAACTTCAATGGAACCCCCTTATAATGAGATATTCGGTTAAGAATCTTGGTAATTAAATAATAGAGGTCATAATGGAGATATGAGAGAAGACCTCATATCAAAAGGATTATTTTTCGATTTTATAAAAATGTTTTAGTCAAGGTCGCGCAAGTGAAAACCACTAAGAGCATGACTTAGAAACCGATGTTGCAAATGGTTAAGTATAACTTGGATTTGAGGATGGATTTCGAACCAAACTTATGATATAAGTATTTGACGGATAACATGGACTTAGTATGAGCCTATAACGAGTTAGTAATTCCTTGGTTGTGTTTCGCTTACGTGTTTAAGTGTTGATGTATAAGTGGATTATCTAGGGGATTAATCGTACGTTTTCTTTTGACTTTGTCTAGATCGTTCGACATCGTCACGAGCCCTACCGCTTCTCGAGCATCAGACAAGTTTTCTAAATCTATACTTAGAAGTATTGATTCTATAATACTGCTTTGCCATGTATAGAGCTGTACTGTTTTGCGACATATCTTGTTTCATATTGAATAGAATTTGACTTTCGATTATATACGAACTTTGAGATAAAGTATTCATGAACCGGGATACCTTGTAGCTCTAGAGATAAGAGCGTATTCATTGTGTTTGACTCTAAACCGGGGGTCTGTATTTGGTATTAATTATGGAGTTAGTCGTGGAAGCCCGGAGGGATTCCAACGGCAGGGTACTATTCATATTGGGGAATATTAATAATAATAATTATTTATATTTTCAGGAAGTATTAATTACTTGGAAATGATTCGAGGAATGTTATTTGGATATTACCTCATTCGAAGGTTACTATTTGAGTATGATTTTTGGCTTATCAACTAGATATGGGATATTAGTTATAAGCCGGGTTTTGCACAGGCCCTAGGTTAAGGGCGTAAGATATTTCTTTATATCAGAAACAATTATATTTTCTGTATATATATATTAAAGGTTATTTTCCGATAAAGATATCGGGTAACTGTTATTCGAGGATTATTTATTTATTTAATGAATATTATTTATTAATATTCATTTAAGTTTATTTGTTTAATGAATATTATTTATTAATATTCATTTAAGGATTATTTATTAATGAATATTACTTTGGAATATTCATTTGAGACTTAATTATTTAAAGAGTATTATTTATTAATATTCATTTAAGGATTATTTATTAATGAATATTACTTTGGAATATTCATTTGAGACTTAATTATTTAAAGAGTATTATTTATTAATATTCATTTAAGGATTATTTATTAATGAATATTACTTTGGAATATTCATTTGAGACTTAATTATTTAAAGAGTATTATTTATTAATATTCATTTGAGGATTATTGACTTTAAGAATATTATTTTGAATATTCATTCGAGATTATATTACTTTGAATATTCATTCAAGATTATATTACTTTGAATATTCATTCGAGATTATATTATTTGGAATATTCATTCGAGATTATATTATTTTGAATATTCATTCGAGATTATATTACTTTGAATATTCATTCGAGATTATATTATTTGGAATATTCATTCGAGATTATATTATTTTGAATATTCATCCGAGGTTTATTAGTTAATGAATATTATGTTGAATATTCATTTAACCCTTATTTATTTAATGGATATTATTTCTAAATATTCATTTAAGATTATTTACTTAATGAATATTATTTTCGAATATTCATTTGAAGGTTTACTTATTTAATAAATGTTATTAATTACTTTTAAATCAAAAAGAGGTTCCCAAAACAATGTTTTCCATTTAAATCCGTCTTTTAAGAGGATTTAAATGCTCGCTCAACCATCAAAAATATGGGAAACCTGATTTAAGTGACTACTACTCTTTTTAAACTCTCAATTCAAAAACTGTCAGGGGACAGATATTTTCTCAAAGCAATGTAATTGCTGCAAGTCAATTATTGTGTTACCACCTCAACGATCGAGGGGTAAATTCATGGAACAAGTCGATATCCATTAACAAGCCTAGCTTGGGAAATATTGGGGAATCTTCCTTTCCAACCTAGATATAACTACTTAGTGGAGTCGTATCAACAAGTGTTACACTTGGGGAAAGGAGGACGACCTTTACGTTTCAGAGTCATGGATTTCATCTGAACTAGGAGTGGTGTAAGTGGTCAAGTTGCGTGGGCCCATCCAACTTTTTTTTTTGCCCCAAATGGGCCGGGAGGTCACAGTAAGGCGGTAGACAATGTCAGGCTGTCGTGATTCTTCCATCTACATGTAGAAAACTATTTGAGCGGTGCGACCTGCTACTGATCATAGCAAGGTTAGGCACAGCGGACGCGGTAGCAACTCCAGTATTAGTTCATCATCCAATTTGGATATTCCTGCAACATGCATTGGGATAAAGAACCAATCATGTTGGCAGGGGGTCGAAAAGTGTTTGGAAATGAAGTGACAATAAATCCATATAACTTCATCTTTTATATCATATGACTCTGTGGATACCTCACATAACAGGAGTTATGGTAAGGGAGTTGTTTATACTGAATCACCTTATAACTTCATCTTCTAAGTTATATGTTGATATTCTGCTTACATGGCAGATATTTTTCGGAAAGGTTATATTTGGTTTACTTTGAAACCTTATCTTTTATACTAGAACTTTGTTCATAATATAGCACAAGTTTGCAGAAATATTATGAAAATGATATTTGAAGTACAATAATGGTACTGTTTTTGGGAATACATTCCAATAAGGAAATAATTTCAGTATCGAGATATTTTGACAAATTATTGTCTTATACCCTCTTATTTCTGAATTGAATTAAAGGCAGGATTATGCCATACTTTTATTACCTTGCTGAGCTATCGCTCACTCTTGCTATTGTTTTATATATATTATATAGCAGCGAAGCAGGATGCCAATGGGACGGCACATACCCCACAAGGCGTTTCCATAAACAGTTTCTAGCAGTGATCCCGAAGAGTAGTACGAACCAATCGAATCAGGCTACGGCTTTTGGCATTCAACTTATGTATAGACATGAATGGTATTAGAGGATTGTAAGCATCAGAAGGCTAAGTTGGTAATGTAACAATACTTAGAAAATTGTATCAGTAACAGATTCAAAAGACATTTGGGTATTGTAATAAAAATTATTTATTCCGCAGTTGTTGTATTGTGTCGTTTCTGAGACTCTAACCTGTGTGTGTGTGTGTGTGTGTGAGACATATATTGTGGGGTCATGAGTAGGTGAATTATGAATGGTGTGAGTGATACAGGTAAGGCAAGGAGTACATGGATCGTGACGACCCTAAATCCCCGACCCCGGATTTGGGGCTGTTACAAAGTCCCTCTCCTTTTGCCAGCTCATTTGGCTGTCTCTCATTTTTAGGCTCACCTCTCTTTTCTTTTATCTCTCTTTTCTTTTGCACACCCTCACTCAACCTAGATGCATGGGTATGAGCAGTACTAACATGCATTGAAGGAGAAGATTTAGAATGTACCTTTAAGAGTTTGGCAAGAGGTAGGTCATCATCAGAGGCATCCTCAATGATTACAGCATCAAAATCTGGCTGAGAGGACTGGACAGCATCTTTGGCAGGAATGTTACTGTCAGCAGGGGCTTGGACAGCAGGTTCTGGCATGACAGCATCTTTGGGATGTGGAGTGACAATAGGTTCTGCGTTGACAGTAGCTTTCGCTCCACTCATGACAGCAGCTGAGTCCAAGACAGCAACATTTCCAGTGTCCTTGACAGCAACAGAGGCTGTGACAGCATCTTCCTGAAGGTAAGATGCTCCTTGGAGTTCAGACAAAGTGTTGGCTATTTCAGTTTCTGACATAATACCACTTTGCCCTTGCTCAATGTTTGGATGAGTGGTATCCATTTCACTTTGAGAAATGGGTTCTTGTGGACCACTAGATGGGGGCTCATCCATGATTGGAGATGGATGATCAAAACCTGAAGGGTTGGGACTGTCCCCTTCTCTAGGTTGTGGAGAAGAAACAAAAGAATGTGTAGGGAAGGAAGAAGGTGAAAGTGTAGCAGAGAGTGGGGGCTGATTCACAGGAGAAACATGTGAACCATCAATAGGAATATAGATATTCTTACTGTGCCCTAACTCACTGTATGTTTCTTCAAGTGGGGGTTCCTCAGGTTGTAAACCATGAGTTTGTGCAGACTCTGTACAGGGTGCCTTGGGAGACATGCCAATTTCAATAGATGCACCTTGTTGAGAAGGCACATCTAGGGAGGTGTTTGAATCCCTTTCAGTAGCTACAGTTTGTAGAGAAACTGCAGCTTGGCTAACAGTGGTTTTGGTCCTCCTAGCTCTCTTCTTCTTAAGCTCAGGGGAAACCACTGGGGGTTCTGTTTGACTACCTTCCTTATTTGCTGCACTAGGTGCAGTGTCTCCCTCTTGACTAACAGAGCTACCACCAACACCAGCTTCTAAGGGTCTTTTTCTAGATTCTTGCAAGGCTTCTCTTTGGGCTTTGGGAAGTCTATAGGGCCTAGGCTGAGTGTATGGTGTGGAATGTGGGTTAACTGAATTTGGGTTTAATTCAGTTTCATTCACAAGAGTAAAAGATGCATAACCAGAGGGTAATGGAAGATCAGGGTTGGACACTTGATCAACCATGTGCTGAGTGAAACAAAGTGGAATATGTGCATTTAGATCCTGTGAAGATAATAGTTTGTGTGTGTTCTTTTTCAAGACAGAGCAAACTTCTAAACGAGGAGCAGTATTATCAAAATCACAGAATGAGTTAATACACATCATAAGAAAGCGAGGGTAGATTGATACCTTCTTACCTATGGCAGCCCTGAGGTGTGCCATGAGGAGAGCTCCAACATTCACCTTGTATCCATGGACAAGAGAATGTGTCAGTTTCTTGATGTAGGAGGGTATTCCATTCCAGCCAGTGGACTTGGTAGAGAACACCTTGACCATGACATCAAATATCATACTCCACTCCTTTCTAAGATATTTCCTATCCATTTCACCAGATGGGTACCATTTGGTTGTTCCCTCTTCGAGAATAGGGCATGCATACCCAATCTTCAAGAAGAGCTTCTTGAGAGTGTCATCATTAGCAAGTTGAGCAAAGTTTTGGCCTGCTTCAAGTGTAATTCCAAGAGTAGTGTTGATGACATCAGCTGTGAGAATGTAGTGTTGCCCAACAATTGTGAATTGAATGGATGGGTTTTCACCCTCAGTTTGAGCAACAGCAGTCCGCCAAAATGCCTCAAGTTTGTCTAAGTCGAGAATGGGTGTTGAGGTAATGGCAGAACCAAGATAGGACTTGTTCATGAAAAACACTAGTCCTTTGAAACCTTCACCAGCATCATTGGGGGAAAAGATGCCAGCAAAGTTTGTTTGAGAGAGAGTCTGTTTGGGGGCCATGAAGATTCAAGAAAATAAGAGAGTGAGAAATTAGCTTTTTGCTTGAAGAAAAGTATTTTGCCTTGAGTTTGGTGAGAATGATATGTCTGAGTAACTGGAGAATAAAAAGGGGTATCTCAAGCGTTTGCACAAAAAGTGGAATTAAAGAACGTGTCTTAACCCACTCTTTTAACACGTGAGTTACTGCCCGTTATTCACTGTCAAACGTGGGATGAATATCCAATTACAACGGTCCACTATTGTTGACAGTAACCTGTGCGCTAGAAACAATCTGTCAGTAATAAGCGGTGGTGACAGTAGGTTTTGCGCGACAGCAACTATTGCGCAGAAACATGCTGTCACTGTTAAGCATTTGAGTGACAGTATCCTTTAAAAGTCGTGACAGAAAGTCTTTCCCTGCTGTCAAGAAACACAAGACAGTATCCTTCTTAGTGACAGTAACTTAAATGGGAAATTGTTTCTGTCATGAACTTATCAGAATGCTTTACTCATACACTTAACCTAAAAATAACAGAGTATGGATTTAGAAATTTAACCTTGTGAGCACAGATATTATGCAGTTAACAAGACAAATACTCAACAGACAAAAAAACTTTATTCTCATTAATAAAATCATTCAATCATAACATTGATTACATCATTCTTTGATTTTATTAACTAATTCTAAGACTTCTTTCTTAATCTTCTCTTCACTGCACCCTTCTTCCTTGAGAAGTGCCTGCAGTTCTTCCTCTTGAATCCTCCATTTGGATTCTTCCAGTGCTTGATTGGCTTGAGACTGTTCATTTTCATCATGAAGCAAGTCTTCAAGTTCATCAAACAGGACTTCGACTTCTTTTCGATTGGGAGACTCACAAGATACTTTAGGCCTGTACTCTATTCCTACTTTGTTTTCCATGATTTACTTTAAAACTGAGAGCAGACTGGTGAAACCTAAGGTTAATTTATAGGCAAAACCGTCTAAGGATTAAAGTCTAATGGTCAACAGTTAGAGTACCCATACAACTACCACAAAAGTAATTAATGGTCGTGTCCTCCATTAATCCTACAGATTATTGCAAAAAGGTGTGAAAGTCCATTGGAACAGACATTAATCTCTCAAACTAAACAAATAACCACATTAATGTCATACATGGTCTAAAAGTATGAGACTGGCACAAAATAAAGACATGACTAGTCAAATCAAAACATGCTGTCACATAACAGGCATAGACCAAGTAGACAGTAACTTCTCTTGACAGCAGGTTTGAAGATGTTGTCATGAGCTTCATTAAGAATTGAAAATTTAGAAACCTTAGTAAATCAACATACCAGATTCAGCATTCCCAATTCACTTACCAACCTGTTGAAGGTTGCTTCATCCAATGGCTTAGTGAAGATGTCAGCTAGTTTCTTGTCAGTAGGAACATAGATCAGCTTCACAGTTCCTTGTTCAACATGCTCTCTGATAAAGTGATGTCTTATATCAATGTGCTTTGTCCTAGAGTGTTGAACTGGATTGTCTGAAATAGCAATGGCACTAGTGTTATCACAGTAAATAGGAATGTCTCTTAACGCTAGACCATAATCCAGAAGCTGATTCTTCATCCATAGAATTTGTGCACAGCAACTGCCTGCAGCAATATATTCAGCTTCTGCAGTTGAGGTAGAAACTGAATACTGCTTCTTGCTAAACCATGAGACCAATCTTCCACCAAGAAATTGACAGCTACCAGTAGTGCTTTTTCTGTCAATCTTGCAACCAGCATAGTCTGAGTCTGAGTAGCCAATTAGATCAAATCCAGTGTTCTTAGGATACCAAAGGCCTAGGTTAGGAGTGCCCTTTAAGTATCTAAAGATTCTCTTGATGGCTACTAAGTGTGATTCCTTTGGATCACTTTGAAACCTTGCACAGAGACATGTAGCAAACATGATGTCAGGTCTGCTAGCAGTTAGGTATAGGAGAGATCCTACCATGCCTCTATAGGTGCTTGAGGAAACTTTCTTTCCTTTAGGGTCAAGATCCAGACTAGTTGATGTGGACATTGGTGTCTTTGCAGGTGATGAATCTTCCAAGTTGAACTTTTTAAGAAGTTCCTTGATGTATTTAGCTTGACAAATGAAGATTCCATCAGATTGTTGAAGAATTTGTAATCCCAGAAAGAATGACAATTCTCCCATCATACTCATCTCATATTTGTTACTCATGAGAGAGGAAAACTTCTCACATAGCTTCTCATTTGTAGAACCGAAAATGATGTCATCCACATAGATTTGTACCAGAATGATGTCCTTGCCATGATATTTGTAGAAGAGTGTCTTGTCCACAACTCCTCTAGTAAACTGGTTTTCCAAAATAAAGGTGGAAAGTGTTTCATACCAGGCCCTGGGTGCTTGCTTTAGTCCATACAAAGCCTTGAAGAGCTTGTACACAAAATCATACATTTCAGCATCCTCAAACCCTGGTGGCTGTTCAACATACACTTCTTCTTCCAATTCTCCATTTAGAAAGGCACTTTTGACATCCATCTGAAATACTTTGAAATTGCAGTGTGCAGCATAGGCTAGAAAGATTCTTATAGCTTCAAGTCTTGCAACAGGTGCAAATGTCTCATCATAATCTATTCCTTCCTGTTGACAGTAACCTTTAGCCACTAGCCTTGCTTTGTTTCTTGTCACTGATCCATTTTCATCAAGATTGTTTCTGAAAACCCATTTGGTCTCAATGACTGACTTTCCCTTAGGTCTTGGAACCAATTTCCATACATTGTTTCTTTCAAACTGATTTAGATCTTCTTGCATGGCTATCACCCAGTCAGAATCCAACAATGCTTCATCAATTGTCTTTGGTTCCATTTGAGACAGGAAGCATGAAAACATGTTGTCAGCAAAGACTTTGTTCCTTGTCCTCACACCAGAATTAGGGTCACCAATGATAAGGTCATTTGTGTGATCCTTGTTCCACTTGGTGATTCTGGGCAAGCTACTAGATTGTACAGGAACATTTGCTTCAGTTTGTTGAGTTGAATACTCACCAATTCCACTGTCTTCACCATGTTCTTCATTGTCTCCAGAGTCATCACTGTTATGAATGTTAGATGTTATGGTATGTGATTGAGCTGGAGTTTGGTTGACAGTAGTGGTATTGACAGCATCTTTGTCAACTTCAACAATTTGAGTGAAGCTAGGTTCTTCATCCACAATTTCCTCAGCTTCCAAGTATCCTTGATTCTCAAATCTGAATGTCTGCATCTTTCCTTCTTCATGCAGTCCTGGAAACTTGGTTTCATCAAATGTGACATTAACACTTTCTTCAATAATCCTGTGTTCCATAACATAAACTCTGTAGGCAGTCCTTTCTGTGCTGTAACCCATGAATAGTCCTTCAAATGCCTTGGTGTCAAATTTTCCTTTCTTCTCATGATTATCCTTCATCATAAAGCATTTGCTTCCAAACACATGAAAGTATCTGACAGTAGGTTTCTTTCCAGTTAGCAGACAGTAAGGTGTGCTTGCATGAGTTTTGTTAATCATGGTTCTGTTTTGAGTATAACAAGCTGTGTTGATAGCTTCAGCCCAGAAATATGTTGGCAGTTTAGCATCATGCAACATAGTTCTAGCTGTTTCAATGAGAGTCCTGTTCTTTCTTTACAACTCCATTCTGCTGTGGAGTCCTTGCAGCAGAGAATTGTTGTACAATTCCTTCATCTTTACAGAAATTTCCAAGTGTGGCATTTCTGAATTCTGTACCATTGTCACTCCTCAAGATTTGAACTTTTGAGTTTGGAGTTCTATCAAGAACTCTGACTTGATCAATAATCACTTGAGCAACTTCATCTTTGGATTCAAGAAATTTCACCCAAGTGTACCTTGAGTAATCATCCACCATTACTAAGGCATATCTCTTTCTGGCCATAGATGGTACATTGACTGGTCCAAAAAGATCCATGTGAATTAACTTGAGTGCTTCTATGTAGGTGTTCATTTGCTTGGACTTGTGCACAGCTCTCCTTAGTTTGCCCATTTGACAATCTTCACACAGTTCTTCTTGACAGAATTCCTGTTGGGGCAAACCTCTCACTAACTCTTTCTTCATTAAAATATTCATTGTCTTGAAGTTGAGATGTGAGAGCTTCCTGTGCCAAAGCATACTGTCACCAACAGTAGCTTTACTGTAAAAACAGTAAACTTTATCCTTCTTTGTTGAGCTTAAGTCAGCAACAAACAAGCTTCCTTTTCTGACCCCTTTTAAAGAGAGGTTTCCATCCTTCTTGTGATAGATGTTGCACATCATCATATCAAAATCAACCTTGAATCCCCTGTCACTGAATTGGCTGACACTGAGTAGATTGTGCTTCAATCCATCCACAAGAGCAATATCTTCAATGACAACATTTCCAATTTCCAGACAGCCATATCCCACTGTGTAACCCTTGCTGTTGTCTCCAAAGGTTATGATTGGGCCAGCTTTCTCTACATAGTGTGATAGCAGGGCTTTATCACCTGTCATGTGTCTTGAGCAACCACTGTCAATAATCCACATGACTTGATTTTTCTTCTTGCCCTGCAAAATAGAATGTTTCTAAGTTGCATATGGTACCCAATCCTTGTTGGGTCCTGTAGTTTCAGTGTCTCCTGAGTTTCTTCCAGTCATAAAATCACAAGCATCATCAGAAACCTCATGTTTGACTTCTCTTTTCACCCACTTAGGTTTAGAATTGGACTTGATCCTTTTCTTAGTGGATGAGGCCTTTTTGCTGTTGCCAGCAGGCTCAGAAGTCTCAACAGTGTTCATGTATGAACATTTTTCAGTAGAGAGAACAGGTAAGTTAAAGCATGTACTCATGGCAGTGATTTTGCATGGCATACATTCAATGTTATTACAGACACTTATAGTTCTATTCATAAGGGGGGTTATGTGTAAGTTACCATTGAGTTCAGTAGCATTGTTCTTACCCTCAACTGGTTTCTTACAAACATGTGTTAAATGATGAGTAGATCCACAGTTATTGCATAGTTTCCTAGAGGCACCTCCAACATTAGTGTATCCATTTCCTTTATTAACACCTACCTTACCATTCCTGTTCTTGGACTTGGGAGTTACTGGATTGACAGTATGTTCAGAAGTTGCTGTCGAACTTTCCTTGACAGTATCTTTTATTCCTACTATCTTGACAGAAGGTTTGAAAGTTACTGTCTTGGAATCATTCTTGACAGTATCTTTGAAAGAATCTGTCTTGCCAACTGTGACAGCATCTTTTGAACTTACTGTCTGATTGCTTGGTATGTTTACTGTCTTGGGGATTGTGACAGTATCCTTTCCATCCTTGGATGTGCTGTCAGCACCTTCATCCTCATCAAGAATTTCTTGTTTGATGAGCATGGCTTCTTCATCAAACTCAATTTCAGCAGCTTTGAAAATAGGAGTTTTAACCTTCTTGAGAATGGTGGGTTTGATAGCAGCATTTCCAGGACAATCTTGAATCACAGTTTCCTTTCCAGGTCTTCTACCATATGAAAAACCTATACCAACTGACTGATTTTCTGTATGCTTATCATTGTAATCCTGAACTATCTTTGATAAGTTTTTATAAGCCTTAATCTTGAATTCATTTTCAGCAATCTCATTCCTCAGGAATTCCTCAACCACTTTAGCACATTTTAATTCATTTTTAAGTCTAGCATTCTCCTGAGCTAAAGAGCCTAGTGAACTGGTTTTGAGAACAAGAGAATCATTTTCAGACTGTAGTGTTTCATTTAGCTTACTTAGCCTAGTGATTTCCTCATTAGCAGCAGATAAGCTAGTACAGACATTGAACATTTCAGCACTTAAGTCTTTAATGGTTTTCTTATACTCATCAATAGACATATCAAGTAAGACAAGTGAAGGTACCTGACTTGAAGATGTTGATGCTACCTCATCGGTGTTAGCCATGAGAGCTAGGTTTACATATTCTTCTTCTTCTTCATCATCAGAGTCATCCCAACACTTTCCTTCAGCCACATAGGCTCCACCTTGATTCTTCTTAGAGTATCCACCAGTTCCTTTCTCATATCTTTGAACCTGTTTGGGTCTTTTGCATTCAGTAGCAAAATGACCAGGTTCACCACAGTTGTAACACTTGAATTTTGACCTATCCACAAATCCAGTCTTGTATCCTCCTTTGGTTGAGCTTCCCACAACAGCTTTTGATGAGCTTCCCTTGTTGAACTTGGATGATTGTCCTTGGGTCTTGTATTACCTATCCTTCTTGAACCTAAAGTTCTTGAACTTTTTGGCCATGTAAGCCATAGTAGGGTTGTCCATGCTTTCCAGTTCCTCTATTGTGTAGAAATCTTCATCTTCCACATATTTGAGCTGTAGTACCACTTTCTCATCATCTTCAACCACCTCTTCTATCTTCAAGGTTTGTGCAGGGGTTGGTTGTGTGATTTGTAGTACTTCACTTGGCTGTGTGATCCTTGGCACATGTGCTACTAGGGCACTTGACATGTTAGCCATCTTGTTCCTTGTTCCACTTTGTATGGCTCTCTTTTGAAAGAGTTCAAGTTCATAGGATTTCAGAATGCCATAAAGTGTCTCAAAGGTTATATTGTTGAGATCTCTTCCTTCTCGTATGGTTGTTGTCTTGTGTTCAAGGTGATCAGGCAGTGTAAGCAGGAACTTGACATTTAATTCTTTTATGTCATAGTACTTTCCATGTATCTGTAGTTCAGTTAAGAGCTTACTGAACCTTTCAAACATGGAAGTTAAGTCTTCACCAGGCTTGGCCATGAATGCCTCATATTGAGATATTAGTATTTGCCTTTGGTTGCCCTTAACTTCTTCACTTCCTTCACATAGTAAGGCTAACCTGATCCACATCTCCTTGGCTGATGTGCAGCTTATCACACTTCCACACATGGCTTTATCCAGCGCGAGAGAATCGAGCAAGATGAGTTGCAAGTGATCATCTAGCACCATTTTCTCCTTCTCAGGTTCCAAAATTTCCGAGGGATCTTTGGGAACCCAATGTGCAGGAATGATTTCACCATTTACTGTTGTGGCTTCAATTTCCTTCCTTGGTATGAAAGGACCATTCTCGAGTATACCTGGGTATAGTGGATTCGCAGCTTTGATAAACAACAAGATCTTTCTTTTCCAAATGCTATAGTTTTCTTTATCAAAAGCTGGGATCTTGATACTGTTTGATTTCTGCATTGTCGTCGTGATCTCAGATATGTATGTTAATCTGATGGCTTTGATACCAGTTGTTGGTCCTCGTGTATTGTAGAAGGGGGGGGGGGGGGATGAATGCAATACTGATAAAATCAAATCTCAATTTCAACAACTAAAACTAAGATTAAATGTTATCAGTAATAAGGATGCAATCACAAACAGTATGTTCTTAGGACAGGTTTCACAAAATAAATGTTTTTATTTATTTTGCAAAGTGTTGCTACAACCTCAAGAAAGAATTCTTGAGCTTCGGTTTTTCTCCAAGACACTTTCTTGTCTTCGTTACATCCCTAGAATGAATTGATAGTCTAAGTATAAAACTAATCCTATCACTGTCAACACGGGTCTGTGAAGCTGCTGTCATTATCAAGTGGCAGCTTCTTACAAAGTGTCTACCCATGTGACTTTCCTAAATTGCTAACAATGTCAGATATACATTACAAAGAAAGCAACCTAGATTCATTCTATTTCCAGCTAAAACAATTCAGTAAATAGAGACTTGACCTTGCTCTTGAATTGATTCGCTTTTGTTTTGCAGTGCTTGAAGCTTCTGTCGTAGTCTTGCAGACTTGGTGCAGCTTAGGGATACTGCAACACGCCTGTTTCTTGAACATTGAGACTGTCACGGGATTTGACTGAGAAAGATACCTAGAACAAGGATCTTTATCGAGACAGTTACTTTTGCCGCAAAGCTTGCTGTCACGGGAATGTTCTTTTGGTGACAGTATGAGTTCCCCGCATAGAGTGCTGTCGAGGATTCCAAACTTGCTGTCGAGGGCTAAAGTTGCTGTCGCGTAGTCTTTCGCCAATGTTGCTGTCAGAGTAAATATGCTGTCGTGACTTGCAACATTCTGTCTTCTTGTAATCTTACTGTCAAAGCTTATGACAGTAACCTTTATTCATGCTGTCATCTAAAATGCATTCTTTGAGGCTTGAACACAGCAAGTGAACTTCTTTCAAATTATACAACTAGAATAACATTACATACTGATTACAAGAACATACTTTGGTTGTGACAGTATGTTCTACTTAATTAAAAATTAAGTACATACAAAGTTAAGTTGTTTCTATGCTATCACCCATAAATCCCAACAAAACGGTTCACCCAAAAGGGGTCTCCGTACATATCCTTTATCAAATTCTTTAATAGAATTGAATCCAGAATACCAATATCAACTTGATATCCTTTTGATGATTTCAACGTTCGATGTTCAAATCTCATATTATAATAGAAGAAAAGAATTCACGAGGATTCTTCGAGCAATAGGTCAACCATGCTTTAACGAATAGTTGAATATTTATGAACTCGAGTGAGGAGTCCAAGTATGAAAGAAGGAATCGAATATCGAATAATCGTTGAAGAATATTCGTCAAACAATTAGAAATAAATTAATTGAATATTCCTTGAATGGACAGAATTATTAGAAATAACCATTCCTTGAATAAAAGTGGCGTTAAAAGTCGAAGGCGGTTAGCATTAACTACATCTCGGTCGCCTCTCGAGTACGAATGATGTACCTCGAGACATGAATAACAGACGTGTTCTCCAATCCTTGAGTCAACATGAAGGCTGATAACGAATAAAAGTGAAAGAACACATAACAATACGAGTATCAAGTTTATCTTTAAAATATGACACAATGGAACCTTTATGAATCAAAACAAGTCAAAGGTTCGGAATTTGCATTCATAGGAATTAAAATATAGATTTGGAAGGCTAGACTAATAATGATTTCCTCTTCTGGTCATCCTGGAGCACGAACAAGGTACTCCGATGAGCAACGGTAACTTGAATGCACATACTCAAACTTAAAGGTAATAAGGAGAAGAAGAAATGAAATGAAATAACCCTAACAAGTCAATGGTCATTCGTAAGTTCTAACATCACCGGTATGAGGATGATCTCATCTCCTCACTCTCAAAGCGTAGGATACTAGCAAAATAATTCCTCAAAATCATATCAAAGTCACTTAATAAATTGGGGGTTCGTAAACATATCTATCATTCCCCTATAGTCATCCCAAATTTGTGCCTCAAATGGTCGAGTAAATATGTCAACAAAATATGAAGGTCTAATAGTTACGCTATACATAGTCTCTAACAAGAGTTGTATCGAAAGAATCCAACTCTATACACGCTGACCTCCTTTCCGGTGGGTTCTGAGATCGCCGTATCGCTCGTTGTAATCGTACGCAATCTGCATCGAAGTCATGCCATCAATTCACAATGTTCCCGACCTCTTGTTTGAGCTATCTCGTCTTACGGTACGAAGCATACGCATGATGTCGTCTAGCGCACTCTTCTTGCAATAACGTTCTCGTAACACATACACGAAAAAGCTTCCTCGCGCGAGGGCAACGATATCCCTAATGGGGTGGTAGACACTATCTCTGGTGGAATCGTTGTTCACAGCGTACTGAAACCTCATAGGCAAAACAACGTCTTTAGCTAGTCCAAGTATCTAAGTAACCTTAATCGCGTAAAGAATTTTAAACGCCTTGGTCCTCACATTGGCTGCCCCCTTGTGGCAATTATGAAGGCTACGAGTAACAAAATTCACGCTAGTCAAATCAATCCATGGTATTGGCAATCCCGCCTTTACCTCGACTACTCTTGAGACTCTGCCCCACTATCTATAACAATGTCTTTGATAAATCATGTACGTTTCTAGACTCTTTCTTCATTATTCTTATGGTCTCCAAAGATTCTATCGATCATGCTATCAGACCTCAAGTGAATATTCCACTCTTAGCTTACTCCAAGGTACTACATCCGGTAGTCCAATAACGAACTCTATATGAGCTTTCACGTTACTCTCTTACTTAGACATAACTCTTAACACTCTCGTCTTTAAGTACTATAACCTATAGCTCTGATACCATTTCTGTAACACCCCCAGATCCGGGGTCAGGAATCTAGGTTGTCACATCACCATCCAATCATATGTTACCTGTATTACAAAAAATCCAATCAGATCGCATCATAAACCCCAATCTCTTACTCACACAAGTTATAGCCTTAGAAACGTTACACAGTAACATTAGTTATTACAAACCAAATGCACTAACCAGGATCTCACACTATTAATCACAACTTCTACATGAAGTTACATTAATAGCTAACATAGATTAAGCCTATCCAACCTACACTTGTAGTATCCATCCAGAACTGAACTATCTCAAGGGTGAATCATCCACTTCCTTTCCCTCATGATATGGGCAAAATGACCATGTTCTCCTTGTACTGAAATATAATTTTTAAAAGCAAGAATGAGCGAAAGAATGCTCAGCAAGTTAAGTAGTTACTAATATAAAGTTTGTCCAACAATATAATAGTAGTACCAAAGATCTTTCCAATATAAAGTATTCATACTTAATATGAAGTTTAAAAATACCACCATATGAACGACTTTAGTTCATAGTTTTGAAAGACACTATCCGTGGCTTAGCACGGTCTTTAGAAATCACAAGTACGCAGTTCTAGATACTGCAAGATGAACAACACTAATTCACAAGTTTTAAAAATATCGTTTGTCTTTCGTCAAACATTTCGCACAGTTCAAGATACTGTAGCAGAGAATAAACTTTTCAACCACTGCCAACATTATCGGTAACTCAGCACCTAGGCTTTCGTTACAATGTTGCAGTACAATTCTAATTGGAAGAAGGGGACGTTCTGGAACACACCACGATACATGGTGATCAGCCGAGGTACCGCAAAATTTCTCTACTAGTAGATGGTCAATATCGTCTCGCGAATATCACCTAGCCATCTTTGGGCTTATTAAGGGCACTACCCGACACATATTTCATTACCGTGTAAGCCTTTGTATGCATGGTCACTACCCGGCACCTATTTTATTACCGTATAAGCCATTAATTCCAGTCCCACGATGAACAATCAATAAAGCTGGAATCAGAATTAATTCCTGGATTCCCAAGTATAACAATGTTGCCGGATTTGCAAAGATTCGGAAGTCCTTACTTCCGGAGTATTTGAATGAAGTAAGTCACGATGTGGTTGACCTTAGTCAACTTATTTGTTACTCGAGAAGAACTCTTTTTAAAATCAAGACCGGGGGGATTAATCGGAGTTTTTGAAGATTACTAAAGTTAACTCATCAGTTGAATAAGATGTTGATCCCAAAGATTGAGTATTTGTGATAAGCAGGAAGCTCTGAACAATTGATTCGACTTATTGAAAGTGGATTCCCAAGTTTGAGTAAGGAGAAATCGATTATTTGATAATTCGGTTTGCTTACTAGGTAGAAATAATAATTGGGGTCAACCATTATTTTAAAAAAAATAGTTTTCTGAAGGTCGGAAATATTTTTAAATATTTAATAAACCTTTTAAATAATTTATTAAAAAAGGTTTTATGATTTTAAAATCATTTTTAACTATTTAATAAATATTTAAACAATATGTATTAAATAAATAATAATTAGGAATAATAAAATAAATATTAAGATGTCAATTATTAATGAATAATTAACTTGGAATATTTAATCAATAATTAAAGAATATTTATTAAGTAATAAGCCTTTAATTAAATCTTCTTTAAATTGAATATTCAATAATATTCAAATAATTAAATAAATATTCAATTGGTAATCAATTAATTAAATAAATATTCACTAATAATTAATATTATCAATAAAATATTTATTGATTATAATTATTCAAAGATAATTATTATTGGAATATTTTTAATCTTATTTCGAAAATAAACTGTCTCCGGTTATTCCGGTTATTCAAGACAGTGGATTAAATTATCTCCGACTCCCGATCCGTTTTGTTTACGAAAGTCTACTCTACAATATAGAGCTATGTATAAATATATTTCCCGGCTTACCTCCATTTAAAATATTTGTATGTAACCAACAATCTTTTTATTTCAAACGATAACTAAAGCAACATATATTAAAAGAAGTGTATATATATATATCAAAGCAGTATATATCACAACACAACAGTTGAAAGATATCCGAATACTAAAGCTTCGGGTTTGAAAACTTGCACGATACTTGAAACAAAGAATATATATAGATATATTTTTGAATCAACAAGTATTAAACATTTGAAAATATGTCCACTCTGAACAATAGAGTAAGGGTTAGTAAACTTGCCTGATGTCCACCAAGCTATAACTGAATGTCTCTCTTCTAGCCCTGGAACCTCTATCAAGACAATATATAACCTTAATTAGTCACTTGATTGACAGTTCATTTATCCTAAGTAAACTCCACTTTATCCGACTTTCACTCTCTCGGGTTCACTTAACTTACGATCTTCTTTATCGTTTAACAATCCTTTCTAGTCTCGTTCTTTACAGAAATATATTCTCTTGATAATCCTTAACAAATTTCGAGTTTTAGTCGACTCGATATTATCATTTTTACTTAGCCAAAACGAATGGTCAAGGTAGTACCTCTGGAGTTGACTTTCCATAAAATCACTACTTCGCAACTCGCACTCATACACTTTTAATAAATCGGAAAATTAATAATTAATTACGAAAGCAACTCAAGGAGCTTCTTGAGTGTTTGTAATATTTATTAAAAATATCTCAATTTGGGAAACATGAGTTTAAATAGGTGAAGTGCATTTTAAAAGTCGAGTCAACTATGGACTTTTACTATTCGCACTAGTTCCACTAAAATGCTCATAACTCATCAACTGTTAACTCTATTGACACACCGTTTTCGCGTGCACGATCCAGAGAAGTTCTAGAATGTAACTCATTAAAAGTTTGGAACTGGACAGGGGACCAATTTTCCCGAATTAACAGAACGGGGCAGTAGCTATGCAGTGTATAGCGTCATCGCGTGACTTTGGTTCAAACATTTTTGTAAAATCGAAATATTAACCTTTTACATAATTCTTTTTGGGTTGTCTTCTATACTGTTCTAAATAATTATCCTCAAGTTTTCATAATTTTGTATAACAGTTAAGAGGTCCGAATTCAGTTCACAATTTGGTGTCTTGTAGCAGTTTTGTGTTTTGAACCACTTTCACTAAAAAAGTATAACTTTCAAACCACAAATCTCCTCAACATGTACTTTATATGGTTACAAACTACAAAACAAGATATTTACATACATGACCAGTCTAGTTCAAAAATATGATTTATCAGTTCGAAAATAAGGCTCAAAACAGGTCTTGTTTCCTATGGTCACTATAATGTTCATTCATGCCATAACTTTCAAGTTTAACCTTGTTAAGTTCATTTAACAATCACTAAACCACCAAGACTCTCATCCTTACTAAATATTAGTTCTTAAAATTCATAAACATACCACCAACATCAATCCACAACAATCAACCACCAAGATTTAAGTATCTATACTCCAAACTCCTTAAACAACATGTTCTTGAACATATCTTGAAACTTAACTCAAAACTCAATATAAATCAAAGGGTGGATGAGTGTTATACCTTTCTTGAAACTTTATAAAAATTAACAAGAGATTTTAATCCTTAAGGGAGCCTTGGCCTATGCTTATCATCCTCAAACTCACAAAAGAAATCAAGAACACAAGTTAGTATTTTCGGAGTTACTATTCTGTCTCAACTTTGATCCAATATTTGACCATGTTATACTACTTGTATTGCCATGAAATTTTGAACTTACCTTGTTTATGGATTGAGGAAGATATGGTCCAAATATGGCGATTTTATCATGAGTAGAACTCAAGTTATGATTTTTTCTTCCTCTCTTGGTCATGCTGGGCAGAATGCTGAAGAATGAGATGGGGGAGAGTTTTTGCTTGGCTTGTTTGATAATTGTAAAGTGTAAAAATTATATAAATCACTTGTATGTATTAGTATTGGCTGATCTTGTGTGATACAAATAATGTATCAAGGTACTAGCCCATGCCCCTAGTTGCTAGCTTAGTACCAAGTGTGCATGCTTTATCCCTAAAACATGGAATGGTGTTCATCATTATTATTCATGTTTGGTTACTTTTCTAATACTTGTAGTTAGTTTTTCAACTAGATAGTTTGCATGGATTGCATGTATTATTACTTAGCTTACTTATCATCCAATGCTTTTCACTTAATCTTTTATGCAAGTTCGATAATTTTTCTATAAAAGCATTTCGTCGCGTAGAGATTTCTATTGTCCTTAAATACTTAGGCTTGTGCTCATGTGAGAACCCTCATTATTGTGAGAAATGAGATCTAATCTCAGTCCTACATTTTCTTAAAATTCTTTTAATCTCAACCAATCATTTTAATCATTCTCTCTTTTTATTTTTTATTTTAAAACTAAAATACCTTTTCTAATTTCATCACCCCAGCCCCCCACCCCACCTACACGCATAGCTCTGACTATCACTGCCACCGCCTCCGGTCGTCTTCTCCGGCGGTCGACAGCTGTCCGATCTGCTTTATTCGACCGATCTACTTTATTTTAGATATGCGTCGTTGTCGTCTTTTCCAAGATCAGTGCTTCATCGTCGTCGTCTTTTTCTCTCAGATATGTGCTTCGGTTCTGAGTAGTTCTGTCATGGCGATTCCGATTAATTCTATGTTTATCGACGATTAAACATAGTGCTTTAGACGATGGCAGGAGATCTGGAACTAGACGATGGCGATTTTACAGATTTGAATTCTTGTATTTCACTTTTGACAGTGATTTTGTGACAGTGGTGACAATAGATCTGATTTTAATTATGACACTGGTGATTTTTGATAACATATGGTGATTTTGTGATGACAATAGGTGGCGATTTTTATTTTTCGGTGGTGATTTTTTGTATTCCGGTGGTGGTCGGAGGTGACGGCAGTGTAGTGATTTTTTATTTTCCGGTGGTGATTTTTTGAGTTGGCCGGAATTGGTAACCGGAGATGGTGACCGGAGATGGTGACCAGAGTTAGTGGTGGTCGGAGATGGAGGTTCCCGATGGCCGGAGGTGGTGGATGGGTGGGGATGATGAGAAATTAAAATATTAATAAATTTAATGAGTGGCGGGAGATTAATATAGTGTATTTAAATGAATGGCTATGATTAGATCTCATATCTCATAATAGTGAGGGTTCTCAATGGAGCGCGACCCTAAATACTTAAACTTGTTGGTTCCATTTTCAATCCACAAAAGTTCCTTGTAATGGGATTTATATCATCTCGAGACTCCAAATATATTTTCATCCCACTATTTTCTAATTATCTGATTAAAGTGCAAACCTTCGTATTCTGACGACTTTTACATTATCTCATTTAATCCTTGCAACCACACTACATCCTCGGATTCTTAGATTCCATCACTTATATAATGTGGCTCAAAATTTTTCCATAAATCCACAAAGTCACTATTCATAGGGGTTTTTAAAATATTACAAAAATCGGGGTTCTTACACCAAACCTTCAGGACCCAAACAAGTTTGGGTACCAAAGTCCGCTTAATCAATCTGTGATTGCAGGGTAAGGTTAATAATGCAAAGGTCATGTGGATTTTGGATAGGGGTTGTTCTAGACACATGACAGGAAAAAAGTCCCTGCTTACAGATGTGGTTGAGAAGACCGACCCAACAGTAACCTTTGGAGATGACAACAAGGGATTCACTACGGGATATGGTAATCTAGAAATTGGGAATGTCATCATTGAAAATATCTCTCTTGTTGAAGGATTGAAGCACAATCTACTAAGTATCAGTCAGTTCTGTGACAAAGGATACAATGTGGATTTCAGAAAAGATAAATGCTTGATCTCAAACAGGAAAGATGAGAAGCTTGCTCTACAAGGAGTAAGAAAAGGAAATTTGTTTATAGCTGACTTAAGTTCTGCCACTGATCGAGAAGTCAAATGTTTCTACAGCAAGGCTTCAACAGATCAAAGTTAAAACTATGAACTCTTTGGTAAAGAGAGAGTTGGTGAGAGGGTTACCTCTGATGGAATTTCATCTATGTAAAGCATGTGAAAAAGGGAAGTCTAAGAAAGCATCACACAGAAGCAAAGAACTGACAAGTATCTCTGAACCTCTTCAGTTGATCCATATGGATTTATTTGGTCCAGTAAATGTCATGTCAGTTTCAAGGAAAAGATATGCGTTAGTGATGGTTGATGACTACTCCAAGTACACGTGGGTGTTATTTTTACAGTCAAAGGATGAAGCAACACAATTAATCATTGATCACATAAAGAAGATAGAAGTAGAAGCTAACCTACCTGTGCGGACAATCAGATCAGACAATGGAACTGAATTCAAAAATGCAGTTCTAAATGACTTCTGCACATAGAAAGGAATATCCCACTACTAGAAATCTGTTAATAGACATCACACCTTTAACATCAGTCTGTAATGCACTGATGTCTTTTGTGTTTTAAGACATCGCTTGCAATAAAACCGATGTCTTTATGTTTTAAGACATCGCTTTCAAGAAGAACCGATGTCTTAAATAAGCTAAAAAAATAAAAAATTCCCGCGCGTACCCCAAATAGTTTCCCCCTTAGAATGTTTCCCCCAATTTGTTAAAATGTTTCCCCCCTTAGGCGATTTTTTGTTTCCCCCCAATTTATTAAAATGTTTCCCCTAAATCAACAATTCAACACTCATCTCTCATCTCTCTCTCAACACTCATCTCTCTCCCATTCACCCGCTCCTCTCCTCCGATTGTAGTCCGAGTAAGCTCCGATTGAGCTTCATTTCTTTCACCCACGCTTCATTTCGTTTACCCACTCTCCTCTCTCTCTCTCTCTCACACACATACACACACACACACACACACACACACCCGCTCATCTATCTCCACAAACACTCTCCTCCGATTACAAGCTCCGATTGTATGTACTCTCCTCTGATTTTGTAAATTTCAAGCACCGATTAAACATTTCTCCTACTCGAATTACAAGCTCCGATTGGTAATTTTCTCTGATTGTGAATTTTTAGGGTTTTTTAATTTTACATATGATTAGATTTGGGTCTTTCATATGTAAGTGTCATAGTTCGATTTAATAAGAAATTTGTGTATGTTATCTATGTGTATGTTATGACAACTAGTTGGGGAATACTGTACCTATTAAAAGTGGTATATTATCTATGTGTATGTTATATAATTTTTAATCATTTACACTTGAATATATGGATTTAATTTTTTTTTACGATGTTGTTAAAGTTAGAGACTGAGTAATTCCTTATGTATATATTTAAACTAATCTTATAATGATTCTTATGTATAAAGTTTCGTAAAAAGAAGGAATTGGTGATTTTCAGGGCCTGGATGATCATCAATAGGGTTCGGAGAAGCAGAGGAGTTGGTGATTACATTATTGGTCAATATTCATATATAACTTGAATATATGAATTTATATTGTTGGTGGTTTATTAATCATTATCTGGGTTTTGAGACAGATTGCATCTGTCATGACTGTGTGGAATCAGTTACAGCCTGAATATGCTACTAACTTGTGGAATGAAGCATTGAACAAGCGACTTGGTACAGAGGTATTAAAAACTTTTGTGTAACTATTTACTAATGCATATGATGTTATCTTATTTACATTGTTGGTTTGATGTGTTTTTCATCCAGGGACTTGGCCTTTCTGAAGTTCTTGTAGAAGTTGAAAGACGTGGATCATCTTTTGGTGAATTGTTGGAAATTCCTGAACAAGATGACTGGACATACAGCGATGGGAAATCTGCTTCATGCATTGCTTATGTTCTCAGAGTGTACAAGGAAGCAGGACTCTTTGGTTCAATATCAGACTCAATCCAAATACCTGAATTCACAGTGAGTTTGTCTTTAGAATTTGTTATGGTCTGATCTTGTTTTGTCTTTAGAATTTATTATGGCCTGATCTTGTTTTGTCTTTATGGTCTGATCCAGGGACTTGGCCTCTGGTTCATAGTTTTTTTAGACGTAAAACGATTTGCTTATCTTGTTAACTTGTGCAGAGAGGATATTCTTTTAATCTGTGGAGTTGATTGATCCAAGCACGATCAGATAAAGACTTTTTGTCATTTTGCAAAAGACATTGCTATATGTTTGAATATGTTTGAAACTTTGAATATGGTAAGTAAACTTTTTTCTGCTTCTGTAAAAGTTTTGACTTAATTTGAAAAGGTCAGATATTGCTATATGTTTGAATATGTTTGTCAGGCTAAATTTGCACTTGAGTAAACTTGTTTCTTAATTTAATTATTCAGTGATTTTGGCACTAGAATGATGGATATGATGTGCGACTCCAATGTCGACTGTGATGACTTGCTAGCTTCCATCACAGGTTAGATCTTTTTCTTACTCGTAATCCCATTAACATGGAAATGGTATAAAGTGATGAATTCTGTCATTGAGTAAAAGTTCCTTTAGGCAGGCTTCAACAGATTTAATATCGACTATTAAATTTTCTCTCAAAACTGACTATTACCTGACTTACAATTATAATATAAAGCAGCTTCCTGAAGGCCAGAATATGTTATTATATACATGCTTTTTCAGCCTTCTTTCTGAGGTTATGGAGATCGCTATTGCGGACTTTACCTGTTTATATATATGGTTTGCAAACATAGATTATGGACCTCAGATAAGTGACCCCTTATAGTCCAGCTATAGGCAGACATGTCCATATTGTGTACTCAGCTTATGCAGAAAATCTGTGATCTTTAAAAGGCCAGTTCCTGTTATTTTATATAACCATCCAGTAGTAGAGATCGGTTTCCACAATCTCCATAAATAACAGAGGATTCATCTCCTTTCCACCACATTTGTTCACACAAAATATAAATAATCGGGCTTATAATTGAAGAGGTTGGATATTAAAGTAATTAGTCCTTCACATGTCTCCGGTGTGGTTAACATCCGAGGTCTAGTGCCACGATTGAAATCTCCATAGATAACAGAGGATGTATCTCCTTGATGAATCTTTGTATGAACTCGCGGGGGAACTGGTATGTGGCCGGGGCTTTGCTGATGCTTTTTAATACTAGGTATTCTTATTGTTAAGTGGTCTCAATAGCTATTTTTTTCTCAGGTAAGATTTCTTTTGAGATCTGGAAGAGAGTGTGAGTCTTCAGTATCGGATTCAGAACGATATGGAAGTGCTCGTTTAGATAATTTTGCAGCAGGACTTGAATTAGTTGGTCAGAAGGTAGTGACATCTGCAATCTATTTTATGAATAAAGTCCAGCATGTCCTGGTTCTGTTTTTTACCTGTTAAATTGTGTATTGTTTTGGGATGCCATAAATTTGACTTGGAAAAACCTACGAATCTTGGTGTGTTAAAATGGTATTTATGTATGTATTAAATCGGTAATCGTTGGTGGGAACTTCATGATTCTCTGGCCCTTTATAGACGTGTTAGTGATTTTGCTTACTTTCTTTGGCTTTTGGTCAATCAAGGCCTTCTTTATTCATAGCAGCTTTCTCCATTTCAGAATTTCCTATATCATATAGATGATTGCTGCTAGGATTTTCATGATTAACCATCAAGAGAACACATAGACACTTACACGATACTTGTCATGTTATTATGTTTCTACTATATGAAGTGTTTTTATTTATTTGCAGGGGCTTGTGGCTATGAAGAATTTCTGAGGCAGCTATGGTAAATACAGTGCAGGGCTAACTAGTAAGTTGTTCAATGATGGAGCTCAAGTTGGGTGTCTTGTTAGTGGCATTGTTCAGGATGTTGACGAAGGTAACAAGAGCTTCTCAGAGAACTTCAGGTCAAGTTTGAGTGGGTACATCAAAGGGATTGTAAATGCATTTACTAGAGTTGTAATGTACAACTTTTCCATTTACCGATTTAAAGTGTAGTCATTGATGTATATACTGAATATTTTTTGATAATGATAATCGAGTTGTGGTTATTTTGATGCCTTATTTGATTTTTGATAATGACTGTAGTACTATCCATGATGTATATGCCTCAGACATCGGCTTTAAAAACAAGTAACAAATGTAATAGATGTCTTCAACATCATCCAAAACTGATGTCTATTGCTACATTATACATCAGTTTGAAACTGATGTTAATAATCTCTTAGACATCGTCTAAAACCGATGTCTAATGTTACATTATACATCAGTTTCATAATGTCAACTGATGTTTAAATTAGATTAGACATCAATTTTTTCAAAAAAACTGATGTATATGTCGAAATAATCTACGTCTGTCATAGGTTAAATAACATCTAATACCAGCAATATGACGATTAAAAAGTTAACCTCAAGCAGTTGAACCAAGAAGAATGGACATAAACATCGGAAATTTATTGAAAACTGATGTGTAAAATGATATTAGACATCGGCTGAAAACTGATGTCTAAAGTTTGGACATTAGACATCACCGACAAAGACATCGCACCAGATTGTTCAAAGACATCGGTCAGAAACCGATGTCTAATGCAGTTTTTCTAGTAGTGTCCAGACAGCATTCAGCACCAAGAACTCCTCAACAAAATGGAGTAGTAGAAATGAAGAATCGTACCTTGGTTGAAGCAGCAAGGACTATGCTAAGTGAATCAAAACTTCCCACTTATTTTTGGGCTGAAGCAGTAAATACAGCTTGCTACACTCAGAATCGTACCCTGATTAACAAAGATCATGAAAAGACTCTGTATGAGTTAATGGCCAACAAGAAACCATCACTGAAGTACTTTAATGTGTTTGGTGCAAAGTGCTTTGTATTGAAAGATGGAGAACATCTAGACAAGTTTGATGCTAAAGTAGATGAAGGCATTTTTCAAGGCTATTCTCTGGAATCTAAAGCTTACAGGGTTTATGTGATTGAAGATAAGAAGGTTATGGAAAGCCTTAATGTAACGTTTGATGACACCAAAAGACCAAGCCTGCAAACAGAAGAGAACTATGATAATGAAGAAGAACCTGTAGTTGTTCCTGGTAATAATAATAATGATAATGATTCTGGACCAAGTGGTGACAGTGGTGGAGATCCTCAAACTACCACTGGATCCACTAGTCAAACAACAGGGTCAATATATCATACCGGCAACAACTCAGGGGGAGCAGGAGAAGGATCAACTAGTCACAATCAACAAAATTATGAACAAGGAGAATCATCAAGATCGTATCTACCAAGACAAAGGGTATGGAGTCGAGCACATCCCTTTCACTTGATCATTGGTGATCCAGACTCAGGAGTGAGAACTAGAAGGACATCTCAAAATGAATGTCACTATTCTGGGTTTCTTTCAGAAACAGAACCTAAGAAAGTTGAAGATGCCCTGGAAGATCCAGATTGGGTGATTGCAATGCAAGATGAACTCAATCAGTTTGAAAGGCAGAAAGTTTGGAAGCTGGTACCCAGGCCTAAAGGAAAATCTGTTATAGGAACAAAATGGGTATTCAGAAATAAACTGGATGAAGATGGCATTGTAACGAGAAACAAGGCCAGACTGGTTGCTAAAGGTTACTCTCAAGAAGAGGGTATAGATTATGATGAAACCTATGCACCAGTAGTAAGACTTGAGGCTATCAGGATGTTTCTGGCATTCGCAACACATTCCAATTACAAGGTATATCAAATGGATGTGAATAGTGCATTTCTGAATGGGGAGCTAGAGGAAGAAGTTTATGTGGAACAACCTCCAGGCTTTGAGGATTCAAATCTGGTGGACTTTGTATATTTTCTATTCAAAGCTCTCTATGGACTCAAGCAAGCTTCAAGGACATGGTATGACACTCTATCAGAATTTTTACTTGAAAATAACTTTACTAGAGGTGTCATAGATAAAACTCTCTTTTACAAGATGCACAAGAATGATTTGATATTAGTGCAAGTATATGTTGATGACATAATATTTGGTTCTACTAATGATGATCTATGCAAGAGATTTGCTAAGTTAATGCAGAGTCGATATGAAATGAGCATGATGGGTGAATTGTCATTCTTTCTTGGACTACAAGTGTATCAAAGGAAAGATGGAATATTCATTTGTCAATCCAAGTACATCAAGGATCTTCTAAATAAGTATCGAATGGAAGACTCGTCTACATCGAAGACTCTAATGCCAACTGCCAATAAGCTTGATAAGGATGAAACTGGTAAGAAGGTTGACATCACAGGCTACAGAGGTATGATAGGCTCATTACTTTATCTCACTGCAAGTAGACCGGACATAATGTTTGCAACATGCTTATGTGCTAGGTTTCAGTCTAATCCAAAAGAATCTCATCTTATAGCTGTTAAACGTATATTTAGATATCTTAAGGGAACCCCAAATCTTGGAATTTAGTACCCTAAAAATACAGGATTTGATCTTATTGGGTATACAGACTCAGATTTTGCAGGTTGTAAGATTGATCGGAAGAGTACTTGAAGCAGCACTCAGTATCCACATCGACAGCTGAAGCTGAATACATAGCTTCTGGTAGCTGTTGTGCTCAAATCTTATGGATGAGAAACCAACTTCGTGACTATGGGCTTTTGTTGAACAAGATTCCAATATTCTGCGACAACACAAGCGCCATAGCAATGTCCAACAACCCAGTTCAGCACTTGAGGATGTCTTGAATGAAACTGTGGAGTTTTAGGGGCATAAAAGTCAAATCACGCTGCGACATCGATAGTTTTTATCCGAGAGCATGTCTTGAATGAAACTGTGGAGTTACATGTTGTACCCATAGAGGAACAAATTGTAGACATCTTTACTAAACCGCTTGATGAATCCACTTTTTCTAAGCTGGTTGGTGAACTTGAGATGTTAAATCTTTCTAATTGATTTAATTAGAAGTCAGTAACTGCAAGAAAATCCTAATAATTCCACGAGTTTAAGAATTTCTATATCTTTAGGACTTGTGAACTTATTTTCAGGAGTAATTCTCGTAAGTTAGAATTATCTTACTAATTATATGTCATATTTATGAATAATATATCTTCTGGCATTTAATTAGAAAATAATTTTAAAATTATTTAAGTGCTTATATTTTTTCTAAATATTATGCATTTATTTAATTTGAATTATTTTATTTTGTTTTGAACAAAGTAAAATAATGCAGCATAATTAATTAGATTTTAGTTGACTTATATCAGTTAATGATATATAGCCAATTTTATTCTGAGAAAATTGTGATATTTTTTGTTAACTGTGAATTTAAATGAAAGTATGATCTATAGAAATTCACAGAAAACAGGAAATAAAACGGTTGTTTTAAACTGGTAACAGGTTTAAAATTAACCAAGGAAGCAAAATCTATCGAAATAGAATTTTCGATAGTTTTTCAAATACTTTGTCAAATCTATCGAAGTGATTTAAAATCATCTTGACATGATTTTGAAAAAGGAAAGTAAAAACTATCGAAGGAGCTTTTCGATAAGTTTTTGAAAGAAAACTAAAATCTATAGAATAATTCAAATCTTTAATATTCAAAATTCTCGATAGTTTTTCAGACATGACAAATGTTCGATGGTTTTTAGTTTTTGAATTACAAACTTTCGATAGTTTTTATGTAGAAGTCGGTTTAAATTCTGATTTAATCCACTTCGATAGTTTTTCCAAAACTATCGAAGTGTGATTTGACTTTTATGCCCCTAAAGAAAAACTATCGATAGTACTTTTTGAAAACTATCGAACATGAAATGACTAAAATACCCCTGCAGTACAGTCAGTATATATATGGCACTTAGACGTTTTTTTATCTAAGCTCGTTTTATATATACTTACGTACACATATATACAGCCAAGAAAAAGAACTCTCGACAGTTTCTTGATTTTTAACCGATAATTACTTGAAAACAATTCATTTTTTACCACAGTAATTTCACTTTTAACCGTGAAAGTGCTGTGTCGTATGATTCTTTTGAGTTTCCATTTCGGTTTTAAAAGAAATCAATCGAAAGTGACTGATACGAACCTTAATAATTGATAATAGTTCTTGATACTTGAGATTTTATTGTAAATCAATTGATTTCTTGAGGGCAGTGTTAATTTGGAAGTTATCAATCTACAAAATTAGGGTTCTTGAGTTTGGGAATTGTTTTTGGTTCGATTTATTTTTTAAAAAAAGGGATATTTTTAGTAAATTAATTAGTAATAATTAATTGGGTTATTTTTTGGTTTTAATTTTAATTTTCTGGACTTTGTGAAAAATACAATGGATGGAGAATTTGTTATCACCAAAACTAATCACGTCTCGTTTCAAAATGTGCAATCCATCACGAACTTACAATTTCGTGCATGGACACGATTTTTGAACTCACATTCACTAGTGGCTTATGCACTAAGTACTCCCGCGGTTCTTTGCGTTGATCAATTAACCGCACTGTACACCACTGCCACTGACACGTCAGAAGATAATGTGTTGGCCTTTAGTTTTGTTGTGCCAGGGGGCAGAACAATAAGGGTGACGGAACAAGATGTGAATAGAATTCTTCATTTTCCATCTGAAAATCTTGTTCCTGATCCCACAACTGAAGACATACATGATTTCTTCACTCTTATAAGAAGTCTAGGAGAGTTTCTGAAGCATCACTTGACTAAGCACTGGAACTTTTTCTTTCACACACTCATACATGTTTTTACTGCTAAAATTACAAATCTACATGGCATTCCTCTATTTCTTCAAAAATTAGGGTTTTTAATTGCTAACAATAGGCATATTAACATTGGTAGGCTTGTGATAGATCAGATTATCCATTGCATGGGACCTTTGGAAGAAAGAACATGGCACTTTGATATGCTTTGCTTCTATCCAAGGTTTCTACAGTTAATTTTGGATGATGTGTTAACAGGTGAAGAGAGAGAGATATTTGCAGATGAGGAGAAGGTGGAGTGTATGAAGATGAAGAGTAATGCTATAACAGCTCTTATCAAGAAGAATCATCTTCCAGGGGTGCCTACTGTTCTAACAGATTATCTTCGAACAGTACCCCTACCACTTCTACCCCCAGAGGAACATGTAAATCAAGGTATGAATCCTGAACCTGTTGTTCCTCAACAACCTGCACCAATGGACATAGATCCAGTAATAGAGCCCTCAGTGGCCGTCCCTGACCAAAAGGTTGAGAACCAACAGCCTCTAACCACGGTCATAGAGCCTTTGAAAGAAACAAATGAAACAACAACAGAAACTCCTACCCCTACTATACCAACCTTTCAAACAAATGAGAGTGTAGGGGAGTAAGTGCCAAAGCTGCACCAAATAAGGAGAAACACCCTTCAACAACAACTCTGCCTTCCGCTAAGAGAAGAAAACTTGAAACCAAGGCAACTGTTGAAACTTCATTACCTTCTTTCACTGAGCCTCTCACAGATTTTTCTGAAGCTGATTGGGCATCAATAACCAAAGCAATATCTGAACCCCTACCCCAAACAGAAAAGGAAAAATTGACGAAAACATCTAGTTCTCCGACCATATTACGGTCAGGACCACTGGTTGGAGGTTCTTTAATGAACCAAGAGTCTTCACAGACGTTGAGAGAAGGTTCTGACCCAAATACACAATCTAAAGGGTCGTTGCCTAACTCCCCAGATGGAACATATATGGATCCTGCGGGTATAGGGTCTGACGTAGGTGCATATCGGCAACTCGGTAACAATGAATCAATTTCATTTGAGGGGTTACCTGAGGAAATGTCTTCACAGACTATAGAGGGAGTTTTAAGATCTCTGCTGTCAATAGAGCCTGATTCTAACCCCCCGGAGATTCAAACTCTGGATCCTGTTAAGGATAAATCATCGCAAGATGTTCAGCAACTTGGTTTAACCAAGGATAGGGACTTGCGAAGCCCCATTGCACCACCGGTGACCTCCTTAAGGACGGCTACGGTGATTTCTATTGCAGGTACACAGAGAGCAAAGGGATTGAGTGAAACAAAAACACTCACGCCTGGCCTGTGTGGGAAAGGAAATATGAGTGAACACCCAGTGCCAAATGTGAGGAGTGACACCCAACCTGGTAAACATTGATGATCTGCTACCACCAACAGAAAGAGAAATACAAGTTCAATCCACTTTAAAGGAGATGATGATCCATGATAAAGAGGGAAATCCTTTATTCAAAGTCCCTCTCAGACCTTCTTTTGCCCAAGAGATCTCCTCCGACCAAGTTGATAGTTCTTTATCTTCAATTCAACAGAAGATTGACTTGGCTGCAGCTGATTCCAAAAGAACATATAGAGCCTTGAGCAGTGCATCTGGCACAATTACGGGTACAAAGGAGGCTGTGGACTCACTGAAGAAGGATACAATGGAAGAGCTCATAGAGTTGAGAACAGACATCAAAGACCTAAGAGATGGATTTATAAATGAAGTGCATGTTTTACAACAAGGTCAAGAATCTCTATCTGGGGACATTTTGGTGGTCCGAGATGCTTAAGCTAAGGTCAAAGATGCAATGAATAGTTTGTCAAGAGTGGAGTCTCGCCTCAATAAAAGATTGGATAGAATCGAGCATACTACCAACTCAAGACTAAACAACATGGACAAAAAGCTTGCTTCGATGGAAGAGATAACCAAAGACATTGCTCTATTTATGGAGAATCAAGGTGACGGTCTGGATTCTATCTGGAATATGATCAAAAATCAATAAGCTGGCCCGTCAACCCACTATGTTGAGGATAACTTCACGGAGGATTACTCAACTAAGGGGGAGATGGGAGCAGTAATGGAAACACCAATTCCAGTAAGACAGTATTGGATAGAGGAACTTGAAGAAGAAGAAATTGGAGAGGAGTTTGAATTTATGAATGAGCCATCAATAGAAGAGCATGAACCATATTATCCGGAGCCGATTGAACATCCAATCTTTGATGATATTATGGAAGAAGCTGCTGAAGCAAACCCTCTGAAAATTGAGCAAGAAGCTGTCTTGGAAAGATTAAAAGCAGAAAGAGCTGAAAGAGAATCAAGGCAAGCTGAGAAAGAGAAGCATCAAGCAATTCTGAGAAGTGAAAAGCTGAAAAGGTTCAAGATGTATAATAAGATAAGGAAGAAGAAGTTGTTAGATTTGACACAAAAGCAAGGAAAGGACTAGGAGATGGCTTACAAAACATTTTGCGGAGTTGAAGACGGATTAGAATTCAACGACAATGCTAATGTGGAAGTGATCATTCAGGACATCAGAAGTGCAAATCAGGACACTCAGACTTATTTCACTGCATTGAGACAATCACTTATCTACCTGAAGGCTGGAGTTAAAGCAAATGGTGCCTGGAACATAATGATCAGTTTTGTCGATAGAGGTACATTTGTGATCTCCACAAAGTTTTTCGAACAGAGAACATATACAGAATTGCAGGTGATACTCATCAAGATCCAGAGAAGCACAAAGCTAAATGAACTGTTCTGTGAGCATGTTAAGGAGATCTTGATGAAAGTCAGTCCAGAAGTAACTGAAGACCCTCCAATGGTAAGATTTATGAAGAACGACTTGTTCAGAATCTGCTATCTGGATGAGGATAAACTGATGGATTACCCAAATAACTATCTAATCTCAGTGGAAATGTACTTGAGATCTACTGGATTCAACAATACAGAGAAGACAAAAGCTGTAGACACTCTGAAGAGCTATCTTATAGAGAATATGCCTTACTACAGGAAGAGAGTGGAAAGAGGATTGGAAGTGCATCTCAGACTACCAAACATGCCAAAGCATAATCAGAAAGATGTCAGCATTGCATGGGTGTGGGCTGGAGTGGGTCAAGAGGTTGAATATATTGGAAGACACATCATAGGAGCAATCCTAAAACCTGGAGAACCACTGCACTATCCAACTGTGATTGATCATCAAGCAGCAATCTCTGATCATGTGGCTAAAGAAGGTGAGATCCTAGTGGACTGAAGAAGAAGCAAAGAACTATCTGCTCAGGCTAGAGGAACAACTTCATTGTTAAACTTTTTATTGTTCTTTGTAATTTAGATATCTGGAAATGTAAATATTTAATCCAGAATGCAATTAATATTATTAATCTGTCATACTTTAATTAGTTTCGTGTTTCCATTGGTTAGTTGAGTTATCCTCTAGGTATTTGCTTGTCGAACTCTAACAATCAAATATGGGGAGATTGTAAAGCATAATGTAACATAATATGTAACAAAGATAACTATAACTCAACACAGGAACAAGACAGACAATAATACTAATTGAAACACAGGAATCCAAAAGAACAGAAGAAATGGTAAACTCAAAAAATCAAAATATGGTATGTATTCTTGAAGTCCGTAAACAGGTCACGGAAAGAAGTTCATTAATATGTTTAGGCCTCAGTTACAAATAAAGAATCAAGACTTTCCAGACTACAGAAGTATTTGAATGATACAGAGTTAGTACCAGAGGATTTCAGTGATTTTATAATAAAGCAACCAAGACGGCAAATGACTTGTCAATTGAATTGTATTAATGATATAGATGTTTAGATCAGTGTTAGTCATCTGTGAACCAGACCAGTTGCACCAGTTGTCAGCACTAAGAAGATCAACATGTTTATCGTCTCAAAAGAAATTGATTTAAGTCAGACCCGAAACATCCTAGAAGTTAAAAGAAATTGATAAGGTATGTTTAGGTTAAATTGAAGTGCAATATGCTTGCTACAAAAAGATAGAATCTTCAAAGATCAAACTGCAATTAAAGACATTCGATAGTTTTCATTTTTGAAAAACTATCGAAAAAGAAAGGAAGGTTTGATAAAAACTATCGAAGTAGTGAAAAACCAATTCGACAGTTTCTTTAATAGAAACCATCGAAGTGGACAAAATGCTATTGTTTGATAGTTTTATTTATAAAACTATCGAACTAGTTTCAAAGAATCAAAGTATTCTTTTTGATAGATTTTATTTAAATCTATCGAAAGAAAAGGAAACTTTGTCTTCGATAGATTTTTATTCAAGGAGAAGGTAAATTGTATTCATGGTTTGTCAGAGGTTGGTGAGGAAATGGACAGCCAAGATTTAATCTAGGTTTTCGATAGTTTTTCCTAAAGTCTACAATTGTGTGATTGAAGACACTGTCTTCATCATTTGTTGAAGTTGCAGAAGATCATTACGAGAGAATTTAAGAGCTTGAGAATTTTAAAGAGAAATTAATGGTGCCTTAAATTTTATTAACTGTACTGATTATTGTAACCTGAACTCATTGAAGCTAATCCTACGGATTAGAATTGTAGCACCCTTCGTGGTTTATATTTATAAAATGATATATTCCCCGACTCGTATTTTTGATTTGGTTAATTTGATTTCGGACTAGAACACAAATAATTATCCGCAAACGAAATCGAATAATTTGTGAGTATCGTATTCAACCCCCCCCCCCCCCCCCTTCTACGATACTTTGGACCTAACAATATGTGTACATATTAGTATATAAACAGGCTCGTGCCTCGCACGGGCTTTTACGCTAGTTATAACAAAAAAAAAACCAAATTTAGAATGAGATACAATTAAATGAACAATAATTATACATGAATCATATAAATGTATGTTCATAAATCCACCAATAATCAACATTAATTAAGATATTAACTCCAAGATAGTAAAGCTTTATTAAAATCTCTAATCAAAGATATACAAGTTAATAATATAGAATACAAGTTATCATTCATAGAGTGTTATAGACTCTGAGCAGAGAGATGTATACCAATATTAAGGGCCTACAATCACAAAAGAATTCCACACAAAGATGTGAACAAATAAATACATACATGTATATTTACGAGTAATTATCTGTACATTGTGAAAACAACTAAATGATCATACCTGCAATTTTTTCATACATGTATATCTAGTAATTTTTCTATAGTATATATATATATTTACTTCATGATCTACAATTTTTTTCTTTAAAAAATTATTGAAAATTATGAAATATTTTGGTATTATTCTATAGCAGAATCAAAATTATCCAAAATAGTTCTACTATAGAACAAAATTTAAAATCAAACTTTTTGTTCACGTTTTAAGTAATATATATTTTTATAATATATATCAATACTATTATATAATAGACGAAACATTGAAAGTTTGGTCGGTCGGTATGGTACGTTGTGATTTTACTTAATTGCTCTTATTTAACTGTAAATCATATTTTTACTTAATTAACCTTACTTATTTATAGAAATATATTATTAAATAATAATATTACCTATTCATAACCAATTACCTTTTTCACCTAAATTACATTACATTTTCTATTTTTTATAACAAATTCCCCTACTTTTTCAAATATATCATGGATAATTATCTTTTTTAACTAAAACATGTAAGTTTTTCTACTTTTTCTTACGAAAACCCCTCATTTTCCAAAAATATCACGGACAAACCTTTAGTTATTTATTTTTAAACCTATTTTAATATTATAATTATTTTTTAAAAGTTTACCTATTTTAACATGCCTACTTATTTTTCTTAACAAATACAATTACTTAAAATATTAAAATATAAATAATCAAATACCTATTTATAACCAATTACCTTTCCAGCTAAAACACATTATAGATTTTTTCTAACAAAGTCCCTCCTTTTCTAAATATATCACGGGAAATTACCTTTTTTAACTTACTTTTTCTATTTTTCTCACTACAATCCATTCTTTTTGTAAAAATATCACGGACAAACCCTTTACTTATTTATTTTAAAACGTATTTAAATACTTTTAATTATTAAATTTTAAAATCTCATTTTCCAAAAATATCACAGACATTTTTCTTTTTAAAACTAAATATATATGTTACATTTTTTATTCGTTCTTACTAAAAGCCTCATTTTCCAAAAATATAACGGGCAAATTCTTACTTATTTATTTTAAAATCTATATTAATTTTTTAATTAATCAAAAGTGTTTAGCTATTTTAACATGCCTACTTATTTTTTTAACAAATACAATTAATAAAATATTAAAATAATAATAATAAAATAACAATTAACAATCCGTGCATCGCACGGGTTTTAAGATGGTATATATATATCTTAGTATTCTATATGAAAATCAAAATTTATATTTTGCGAAACAACACTAACGATATTCCATAATAGAATCAATGATGTGCTACGAGACTTTATATAAGATGGATTTCTCTGAAAGAATGACCACATATCTTTTCAGAGATTGGTATTTCTTAATGAGTACGTGTTTTAAATGAAATAGTAAAATAACATAATAGTTTTGATTTGAAACTAAGGGGTCATTTGTTAATAGGTGAATGAATAAAAATGAACGAGATCATTCATATCAGATTGTTTACTTTTTTCCAATCTGGACGACACTAAATCTTCTGGATGACTGCCTAAGTTCTTCTGGACGAGTGACTCTCAAATTTTCAACTGAACCAGTAATGGTTCAAATAATTGTATCATTTTTATAAGCAAAAAAATAGTCATATAATAATATCTTTATGATTGTAATTATATCATATTTCGTTACATAATTATAATTGTATCATATTTTGTTACATAATTATAATTGTATCATATTTGGTTACATAATTTGTTATTTAGTTGTATTGATTAAATCAAACGTAATTTTAAATGCAACTAAAAATCATTTCAATTGGTTTCAAGAAAAAATGAGAAAAAAAGTTACATTTTATTGCTTTTAATTGCAAACCGGATTTTTATGAATATTTTTAAAATATTACACAATGACAAAAATAATAAAAAAAGATAGTGTTTTTAATAATTTCTCTATATTTAACAATCTTATTTGTTATTTATTCAGAAATAGTAATCATAAACTATTATTTAAGTTTAACAAATGAATCCTTTTTAATATTAACAATTAAAATAAATTTTTAACTTTTGTCATTCAGATTTTTTTCCAACTTTTCAACAAATAGCCTCTTTTTTTCCAACTTTTCAACAAATAGCCTCTTTTCATTCATAGTTCAGATTATTCATTCGTTCAGATTTTAATGGGTTCAGATATTACCGTTCAGATTTAACAAATGACCCCTAATCTTATGTTATGTCAAAAAATAATAACAATAATCCTGTGTTACCCCAATAAATTAAGAGTATTATGTTCCTGAGATTACATCAGAAAGTTACCTAAGATAATTAAAAATTTTCTATATTAATAATTCTGGGTGATATTGTAATTTCAGACAATTTTACATATTTACAAAATTGCCATCATTGTTTTTGTACTTAAACAAGGTATAACCTTCAGGTAATTTTCCTGAAGTAACCTAGGATCTTTTTTTTACTCACGTGTATTAATATAGGAAAATTTTAATGGTCTAAGGTAACTTTGTGAGATAATCTCAATCTCATGAACATAATACTCTAAAATAAATAAATAAAACACTATTTTTATGTCTTTCAAAAAATTGATTTATATTTATATCTTAAATATTTTTAAAAAAATAAAATGATTTCAATAATGATTATCCAAACGCGAACACTAACCCCAATTAAAAAACCCAAAACGTACAAAAATTAGTAGACAACCCGACTCTTCATTTAAAATTTTCACCCCCTCTGTATTTTACACTAATAAGCGGAGATGTGAAGTCGTCGATGAGTTGTTTCTCAAATATTTAGTACTGCAACAGTGTAGTAAGTTTTCGTTACATAATATATGCGTGATTATTTAAATATTTATATCTGTTATGTTTTGTGGGTTTGTATTCCTTGTAGATTTTCTTTGAGTATTTAGTTATAGACTGATAGACCATAGTGAAATGATCATTCTTTTTGTATGTATAATTTTATGATACCAAGTAGTAAAGGTTTATATAAAGAAGAACACAACTCATTTACATCATTTAATGTTTAGTTCAATAATATTTCCTATTTATGTTATGTATGGACCACAGTCATATTAGATGAGACAGGTTGTTATTCTGTTTTGTCTAATAGTGACTATAAAAGCCTGATGAGACTATGATTGGCATTGGATCTAGAGGAAATAAACTTAATCATTTTCCTCCTTTCTTGATTGTTCTAACTGTTCTTTCTCTGAGATGTCAATGAATTGACAATACTAAATATTGTCATCATGGTATCAGAGCCAAACATCTTCAAGATGAAAGCACAGTTTTTTTCCTTCTTTTCTTTCGATTCTCTCATCAATCCAACCTATTTTTAAACCGATCAATTGTCACCTCTAAAAGTCATCTCAGATCTACTTTTCTCTCTCCTCAAAATCAGTCATGACAGCTACACCAGGAAGACTCTCTTTTCAGGATATGGCTAATCCATTATTCATACACCCTTATGATGGCACCACAGCCATTCAAGTTGAAAAACTACAAGGTTCGTCTGATTATCGTGCCTGGAAAAGATCGATGGAAATAAACCTTGCTTCTAAAAGAAAGCTTGGTTTTGTACTCGGGACCATGGACAAGCCAACATGTGTTGTTCAAGCTGAGCTCTAGGAACTCTGCAATAATATGGTAATCGCTTGGCTTACTAATAATGTTTCACCTTCAATCATGAAATCTATCATGTTTATGACCTCTTCTAGAGATATATGGCTTAATCTTGAAAAACGCTTTGCCCTCACAAATGGATCGAGAAAATACAAAATCAATAAAGATTTGTATGAATTAAAACAACAGTCTAAATCTGTCAATGATTATTACACCTCTATGAAGTCATTGTGGGAAGAACTAGATGCACTACACACTCTACCAGTAGTATCTGCACCTGATGATCAAGTCAAATGTCTTTTGGTTGCTATCTCACGTCAACAAGAAGAAACAAAACTGTTTCAATTTTTAAATGGATTGAATGAAGTTTACAATGCCCAAAGAAGTCACTTCTTGTTGCTTGACCCTCTCCCTAGTGTTGAAGTTGTATCTGCTGCCTTACAACAGGAAGAGGCACAGAGGGAAGTTTTACACTTGGGTCAAACTGATAATGATATAAGTGCAATGTATAGTAAAATGCAGATAGATAGGCCTGTCATCGTTTGCTCAGCATGTGGTGTCAAGGGTCATAGAGGAGAAAGGTGCTGGACTGTTGTTGACTTTCCCACATGGCATCCTAAACACAATGCAGCTCAAGGTAAAGCCAAACTTCAAGGTGGTTATAATGTTAGAGGAACATCCAGCAAAAGGCAAGGAGGAGCTACTCATAAGGCCATGGCTGCAAGTGTCTCTGTTCCAGAAACAACAAATCTGTTATTCACACCACAACAACTGGCACAATTAGCTAAACTGATGCCTCAGTTAACTCAGAACAGGGGTTCAGATACAGATGAAGAATTAGACAATCATTTTTCAGGGATGATTGCTTCTAACTCAGTTCACAGTGACAACAATTCTTGGATTATAGATTCTGGAGCCAGTGCACACATGACACCTCATTTGGACATGTTATCTAATTTGGTGAAACTGACAACAAGTCCACAGATTACTTTGCCCACTGGAGAAAATGTTGTTGTTACACATATGGGATCTGTACACTTCAACCCTGATTTACAGCTAAAAAAAGTGATGTGTGTGCCCTTGTTCAAATATAACCTTCTGTCAGTGCAACAACTGATTACTGATAATGATTGTCAAGTCTTGTTTCATCCAACACATTGTGTTATACTGGACAAAAGCACGAACCAGATCAAAGGGATAGGACACTACTAGAAATCTGTTAATAGACATCACACCTTTAACATCAGTCTGTAATGCACTGATGTCTTTTGTGTTTTAAGACATCGCTTGCAATAAAACCGATGTCTTTATGTTTTAAGACATCGCTTTCAAGAAGAACCGATGTCTTAAATAAGCTAAAAAAAATAAAAAAATCCCGCGCGTACCCCAAATAGTTTCCCCCTTAGAATGTTTCCCCCAATTTGTTAAAATGTTTCCCCCCTTAGGCGATTTTTTGTTTCCCCCCAATTTATTAAAATGTTTCCCCTAAATCAACAATTCAACACTCATCTCTCATCTCTCTCTCAACACTCATCTCTCTCCCATTCACCCGCTCCTCTCCTCCGATTGTAGTCTGGACAAGCTAAAAATGGATTGTACTATCTGGAAAGTCAGTCACCAATTGTAGTGGCTCTGTCTAGTCAATCTCAACCAATGTGTTTATCTACTGAGGGTGAAGTCAATCCTGATGCTACTTCCAGCCAACCACCTGAACCTACCATTCCTAACATTGATGATGTTGTAGAGCTATGGCATCACAGACTTGGGCATGCTGCTACTCAAAAGCTAAAACATATCCCAGGTATCAGCTCAATTCTTCAGAAAACAAGTAGAGTATGCTTAACTTGTCCTATGTCTATGTTTACAAAATTGCCATACTCTTTAAGTGATTCTCATATTGCTGGCTCGTTTGATTTAATTCACATTGATATTTGGGGACCTTATAAGGTCTGTACTAGAGGGAAGTTCAGATTCTTTCTTACTATTGTTGATGATCATACCAGACACACTTGGATATATTTGTTAGCACATAAGTCTGATTCCTTACAGAACTTAGAAGCCTTCTTTAATTATGCCAAAACACACTTTAACAGGAGCATTAAAGTTATAAGATCTGATAATGCCCTAGAATTTGATGATGCTTCTTGTACACAATTTTTTCGAGCACATGGTATTGTTCATCAGACATCATGTGTGAGAAGGCCTCAACAAAATGCCCGTGTTGAAAGGAAACACAGGCACATTATTGAAATTGCTAGAGGCCTTAGGTTCCAAGCTGTTGTCCCTCTCATTTACTGGGGGGAGTGTGTTATGAAAGCAGTCCATATAATAAATAGGCTGCCATCACCAGTCATTTCAAACAAAACTCCATATGAGTGTTTGTATGATAAACTTCCTACTTATGAACACTTCAAAATTTTTGTTTGTCTTGCTTTTGGGTCAAATCCTGATCACACCACTGATAAATTATCTCCTAGAGGTGTCCCTAGTGTGTTCTTTGGTTATCCTGCAAACAATAAAGGCTATAGACTCTTAAATCTCTTAACCAAACAGATGTTCATATCCAGGGATGTGGTGTTTCATGAGAATATTTTCCCCTTTCACAAAAACTCTGTCAAAAACTACATGCAACCTATGCCTCAACCACTTGATACTTATGATCATGCATCTTATGAAGACTTCTTCTTGCCATCACTTGATCAACCACAGAGCACAACTCAAACACCATAAGCTTCTCAAACCACAGAATTTGTCCCTCCGGATCAGCCAATTGTCTCTCTAAGAAGATCCACCAGATCACACACCACACCTGCTTGGTATCAAGATTTTGTTACTGATAAAGACAAACACCAAGCCCATTTAGTTCATAGTGTAGTTCACCCTTCTGTTCAACCTACATTTTATTGTTTTATTTCCTCTTTAACTAAATCTCAAGACCCTATATACTTTAAGGATGCTGTCAAATACACTCAATGGGTCAAAGCAATGAATGTAGAGTTAGATGCTCTTGAATTGAACAACACTTGGACTGTGACAACTTTGCCACCTGTAAAAACATCTATAGGCTGTAAGTGGATTTACAAAACCAAATATCTTCCAGATGGAAGTATTGACAGACATAAAGCTAGATTGGTTATTTTGGGCAACAATCAAAAATATGGAGAAGATTTCTATGATACATTTGCTCCAGTGGCCAAGATGACCACTGTGAGGACTCTTTTGGTAGTAGCAGCTATTCAAGATTGGCACACCATTCAAATGGATGTGACCAATGCCTTTTTACATGGAGACTTATCTGAAAACATCTACATGAAAATGCCAATTGGTTATACTCATGAAGGATGCAGAATCCAAGTGGTAGATGATGGTTCTTCTGTCCCAAAACCATCTCTCACTCTTGTCTGCAAGTTAAATAAGTCATTGTATGGTTTAAGACAATCCCCAAGACTTTGGTTTGCAAAACTGTCTACTACACTCATAGATCAAGGGTATGTGCAATCAAAGTCTGACTATAGTCTTTTTGTCAAAACCACAGATGTTGATATTACATTGATTTTAGTTTATGTGGATGACTTACTCATCTGTGGTAGTATTCTGAGTGCTATAGAAAATTTGCAGCATATGTTGTCACTCAATTTTCATATGAAAAATCTGGGACCAGTTAGCTATTTTCTTGGGATAGAAATTCATAGATCTTGTGATGGTTTTTTTCTCTCTCAAAAGAAATATGTCACTGACATTCTAAAAGAGCATGGCATGCTTAATGTAAAACCATTACAACTTCCTATGGATAGTCATCTAAAATTATCTTCAGATAACCCTCTGGCTGACTCAACAAAGTATCAAAGACTTTTGGGGAAATTGATCTATCTATCCATCACCAGGCCTAACATCACCTTCACTGTTCAAGTACTGAATCGGTTTATGCAACATCCTACTTCAGTTCATATGCAGGCTGCTCTAAGATTTATAAGGTATCTAGCTGGTACCACTGATCAAGGTATTCTTCTTGCTTCCACCTCTGCTGCAACATTTACTGCTTATTGTGACTCTGATTGGGCTAGTTGCCCTACCACAAGGAGATCAACGAGTGGCTACTGTGTTTTCCTTGGCAACTCTCCAATTTCCTGGAAGACAAAGAAACAAAGTGTGGTTGCAAGATCTTCTGCAGAGGCAGAATACAGGGCAATGGCCCTTACAGCTTGTGAAGTGACATGGATCTCAGCTCTGCTCAAAGATCTTGGTATAAAACATCTTCCTCCTACATTGCTCAAGTGTGATAGTCAAGCTGTTAGGCCGAATACACAATATATAATCAATATAAGTATGATAATAACAATTGAGAACACTGTTTATGAATCAACAACTGAATTATATAAATAACTCTTCTCTCAGTGATGTTAAAGAATCACAGAGAGCTGCTAGGTTACAAGAATAATGTATTCAGTATTCGCATCACTTTTAGGGTTAACCTATCTGTGTTTATATAATACACAGTTAGATAATCAATCTCTAATTGATATTCCTATAAATTAGCTATACAAATCATATCAAATTAGGATTACTTCTGTCTTCTGTTCCGTTTCCTTATCTGTCTCAATATATCTTGCTTCTTTCCATCTTCAAGATATAATATTGCTTCTAGAATCTTTATATTAGCACCGACAGCTAAGGTAAACTTTCACCCCGTCAGACTTTAATAAACTCTGACAGGCTTCCAGTAAACTCTGATGAGTACCTGGTACTTAAACACTGATGAACAAACGTCAGCAATTATATCTAACAATCTCCCCCAACTTGTTCATACTAAAATGTACAAGTTAAAAGATAATTGATGATGTCAAAACATATAACAAATGCAGTGTTTAAAATATAACAGAGTTTAACTTTAACTTAGAACAGAAAACTTTTAAAAACTTACAGTCAGACTTTACTTAATCTCTTCAATATCAAGCACTGTCCTGAGATAATCAATGAGAAGCCTCCTTTCAGCTTTTTCTAGCTCTTCTACCATGATTTCTTTCAATTCCTTAAGCTCTGGATCACTTTCTCCAGTCTGGTAGATAGCAGCTCTCAGAGAATAAATGCTGTTCTTCCTCATTTCATTCCCTAGCCGGATAAAGTAAGATTTGTCAGACTCTAAGTTGAACTCCAAAACTTTTATACCCAGTGCTGTCTTGAACTTAGCACTGTTTCTCTTCATTTCAACAATTTTTCCATAAGCATCTCTGTACTTAGGAATATAAGCACTTGAAACACCTCCTCCAAGAAGAATTTTGGATTTCATCATTCTGTCTTTTAAAACTAGAGCAGCATCATGAGTACTTCTATTTTTGATTTTGAGAAGATATAGAACATACTCAAGCTCTTCCCATAGCTTCAATTGAACATCAGCTTCTCCTACTCTGTATACTCTTCCATCAGACATAAAGTATAACAGAACCTCTTTCTTTAATCCTCTATGATAGACCATCTGAACAGATTCTAGTTTATCAAGGCTCTCTTGAGATACCCCAACACCAGGTTCTGCCAGTGATGTTTGATCTAAAGGTCTGTTATTTATTCTTTTATCCCTGGGTGAACCTAAACCAGACTTATCATAAGATTCTTTTCCAAGTACTGTTCTGGTTTGAGAAAAATCCACAGCTTCTAGCGTCAGAGTTTCAGAAAGTACAGGTCTTAAGAAACCTTGGAGTTGTGGAGCTAGCTGAGTTTGTACAACTTGAGCATTGTCAGAGGTTGTCACAACTTTAGTAGAAATATCAACATGAGCAACGTCAGAGGTTGATTTATTTATCCTTGATTCAACTTGAGCAACGTCAGAGGTTGAATAATTCTTTTTTGGTAACTGCCCTTCTTCTACCAGTATACCTTTTCCTTTTCCAGAAACATTTACTGTAGGCCTCCTTGTGTATTGTATACTCTGTTGAGTATTTTCCTTGATAGAAAGTGCAATTTCCTTTTTCCTAGGAGCCTTTACAGATTTCTTCTTATAAGTACCAGCTTCAATCTTTTTCTGGTGTTCTTCAGCAAGAAGCTTCATCTCAGCATCTATATCTTCCATTGTGGCTTCACCACCATGTTCTTCCATGAAAAGCTTAGCAGCAATCTCTTCATCAGTAGTTGGATTTGATGAAATCACTAGACTCTTAAGTCTTGAAGAAGATTGTCCACCAGAGTTTAACCTCTCAGAGTTTGTCTGTCTAGCAGAGTTTGACCTAAGTCTCCCTTGCTCTTGAGAAGACTTTGACCTTTTCTCTGTTCCTCTGCTTCCACCATCATTGGAATCATCCCTCAGTCTCAAAGTTGGAGTCCTTTTGCATTTGTCTTTAGGTATCTTCTCCCCCTTTTTGACATCATCAGGAATAAAAACTGATGTCAGCAACTCAAGAGATGCAGCAATAGAATCAATCTTAGTAGATATTTCAGCCTGATTGCTCTCAACCTTTGTTAGCCTCAGCTTGATATCTTCTTGATCCTTGACCAGAGATGTAAATTGAGCTCTATCTTTCTTCAATGCTAACTCCTTAAGAGCAATGTCATTACTCAATCCAAGAACAACCTTGTGAGTCTCATCAAAGCGATTGTGCAATGACTTGACTTGAACAATGGTAGCCTTAAAATGTGTTAGCAACTCAGGATTAGAAATTTCTTCAGCAGACTTTTGTACAAAATCAGCAGCCCTTTGTGTAGAGAAAATGCAGTCTGCTCCTGACCAATTTGCATAATGCATTTCTCTGAAATGAGCTTCAGTTGCATTTTGATTTTCCTTGATAGACTCTGTAGTAGGATCCCTTAGAAAAGGTATGGACTTATGACTATCAGAGTTTGAAAGTGCAGCATTGATCCCAGAGTTGGCATGATCAGAGTTTACAGATGTGTGATCAGCATTATCAAAATCAACTCTAGCTTCATTAGCATTGTCTTCTATCTGCTCTGCAATTTCTTCATCAACATTGTCTGCAGTAGCCTCAGCATTTATCTGAGCATCTTCAGGAATCTCAGAGTTTGCATTCGCAAGAACCTCTGTTTCTACATGAATAGACTCTGCAACAATTTCATCTGTTTGAACAAACTCTTTTAGAGTCTCTACTGTAGCTTCATCTAATTTCTCGACAGTAGCTTCAATTACCTGATCAACCTCCTCACCCATTTCAGGAATTGGATTATTTACAGAGAGAATCTCTGTATGAGTTGCAATTGACTCATCTATAATTTGAGTGGGTTGATCAGCTGCCACATCCTCAGTATCACAAACACTGATACTAGGATGTGCTTCAGGAATGTTATCCATAGTAAAATCATTAATGAAAGCATTTTGCTCAAAAATTTCAGCCTCTATATCAGCATTTGCCATGGCAGGCATAGTGGCTGCTTCAACATCTTCAGTAGCTTCCTGAATAATAACTTCAGGAGCTTCAGTGTTTACAAAAACCTTGTCCTCATCATCAGCATTTACAGCAGACTCCTGAACAACAACTTGTGGAGCCTCATCCTGGACAGCTTCAGAGTTTGGTGTAGACTCATCCAAATTATCAAAAAGATAATTGGCTACTAATCTTCTTTTTCTCTTATGAAGAGTTTCATTTTCAACATCATCTTCATCATCAGTTTTTGCTCTATTTGCTCTTCTCTTCTTATAATGACCCTTTGGCTCATCATTAGACTTAGACACCCCCACTTCAGTAGCTGGTCTAACAGACCTTGCAGGTTTAGAACCAACATGCTTAGTCCTACCACTGGATTTAGGTTTGACAGATGTTGATGGAGGAAGCTCTGTTTGTAAAGGTTCTGGTTGAGGTTCTGATGGAGAAGGAGTTTGTGTTTGTGGATGAATTTGATCATTTATAAACTGTTGCACAGAGGCAGGCAGTAACAAATCTCCAACAACCCCTTTCCTAACATCCTTATTGATAAGATCAGAGAATATCCTCTTGTGTAATTTAAAACAAGAGATAACATCTTCACCAACTATTTCTACCCCTTCAACACAGTAAGAGAATAAAATCTGACAAAATCTAGAAAAGTAAACTACCCCTCTATTCTCTGTCATTTTCTCCCCCAAATTATTTAAGACAAGTCTTGCAAAATCAAAATGATTATCATATAACAGAGAATACCCGATTTGCAGACTGTCCGTGGGAATAGCATCCCAGTTGGTGCATTTCTTTCCGAACGTTCTTGTGATGCAATCAAAGAAGAAGCTCCACTCCTTCCTCAAGAACGGTCGCTTCAGCTGTCCAATCTTAGTCAAGGGTCCAGAATACCCAATCTCTCTCATCATCCTCAGCAAATCATTGTCACCCATTCCAATGGTATATGAAGAGAACTCAGGAAACCCCATTGCAGCCCGAATGGTACCAGAAGTAATTACATACTCTGCTTCGTCAAATTCAAAGATTATTGATGGGTTACCTGATTCACCACCATCATCATACATATCTGTCTCCCAGAAGGCCTTGATTTGTAAACCAGAAAGGACTGTTGGTTCTACTAAAGCACGGCCAATCGCTGACTGAGCAAGAAATTCTTGTATCATGTGGAACGCCTCTGGTGCATTGGCAGTGTTTAGTGGTGCTGAGTAATTGTTAGGAACGAACTCTAACCCAGAAGAGACAAACGCTGTAGTCGCCATTAGTAAGATTTGAAAGAATATCAAAGAAACTGATACAAAAGCTCCGTAAGAGTTTGAAAGTAGAAAAGTGTTTGAGAATATGTGTGTGTGACTATAGATGTGAATTGGAGTAAGATGTGAAAGGTTTAAACGAATGTGTGTGTATTGTTTAAATATGTAATTTAAAATTAAAAACTGAACAGTTTTTAATCATTAATACACAACTGTCTTACTCCGTTAATTGTGTGAGTGGGACACGTGGCACACATGCAATGACTGACAGCAGTAATTGGCAGTTTCCAATGCGCATGCGCAGTAAAAACAACAATAATTACCGCCTTTTACACTTTTCTAGACACTCAACCTCTCTCCTCTGTTTAATACATTCTTGAACAACTGTCCAATCATACTCTTTTTGAATTTTCAAAACAAATGTCTTTTCTCAAAATCATAATATGTCTGAAACAAACAAAATTTATTTTAATCATCAGAGATTAAAATTAAATTACCTCGGCGTAGAGCACACAATTCATCAGTGTTTACCAATCCTCCTTCTTTATAAATAAACTCTTTTCACAAACTGTACAGGTGTGAGTATTTGTGTGTGAATTAGCAGAGTTTACTGAATATGAATATTTAGTTCATCTCAAAATGCATAAAATCCACAAACTAAAGCAGTAAAAACTGGTTGCCCAAACTCTCATGTATAAAATAAAATCTGATATTTATCTAAACTCTGTCTTCTTATATCCTTTCATTTGGATATTTCTATTATTTTCACCCCCTTTAAAATTTTAATTTTTTTTTTATTTATTTATTTATAATTTTTCCAGTAATTAGTGGTTGGCACTAGTCACCAAAAATCAAAGATTTTAGCCCTTATTTCATACAATAAGTTCCTGGGTCTTCCTAGGCACAACATGATCTCAAAGGAATTTGTGCACTTTTTGGCATCTTTTGATTTGAGGGTGAAATATTTGCAATTAATTATCAGAGTTTAGATTTTTCACCAGTTAATACAATTAATTGATGAGAGAAAGTGCAAACAGCTAATACAGACTCAGTGTATAGGATCAATAAACTAAGAGATGCTATAAATATAGAGACAGTATCATGCTGTGTAAAATTTCTGCACATTTTGAAATCAGAATTTATATTACTCAGAAGGATTCATGATTACTTACTGAAAATCATGCTTCATACAATTTTCTTCATCGGTCCATGTGTTTCAGACAAAAATCACAATCAGAGTTTGACATCAGAGTTTACCGACAGAGTATGACTGACAGAGTATGACTAACAGAGTTTACTATCAGAGTTTAACATACTGGTACAAATAACAGTTAACATATGCAAAGAACCATGAGCATAAAATCAATCATGTATAGAGTTTGAATCTAACCAGTATCTCTAGTCAAAACCAGAGATCATTCCAAGTTCATTTACCAGTCTTGTAAAGGTAGTGTTTCACTCAAAGGTTTGGTGAAAATATCTGCAAGCTATTGGTCTGTAGACACAAAATGAAGCTCAATATCTCCTTCTTCCACATGTTCCCTGATAAAATGATACCTTATGCTGATGTGCTTGGTCATGAAGTGCTGTATTGGATTACCTGTCATAGCAATAGCACTTTGATTATCACAGTAAATAGGTATTTTAGAGTACCTTAATCCATAGTCCAGCAATTGATTCTTCATCCATAAAATTTGTGCACAACAGCTACCAGCAGCTATATACTCTGCTTCTGCTGTGGATGTGGAAATTGATTTTTGTTTCTTGCTGTACCAAGAAACTAATCTGTCACCTAAAAATTGACAGCTTCCACTTGTGCTTTTTCTGTCTATCTTACAGCCTGCAAAATCTGCATCAGAGTAACCAATTAATTTAAACTCTGATTCTCTAGGGTACCACAAACCAAGAGTTATGGTTCCTTTGAGATATTTGAAAATCCTCTTCACAGCTGTTAGATGTGGCTCTCTGGGGTCTGCTTGAAATCTTGCACAAAGACATGTTGCATACATGATATCTGGTCTGCTTGCAGTGAGATAAAGAAGAGACCCTATCATTCCTCTGTAGTTTGTCATATCTACTGAGGCTCCTGTGTCTTTGTCTAGCTTTGTTGCAGTAGCCATGGGAGTTGTAGCAGATGAACTATCAAGCATACCAAATTTCTTGAGAAGATTTCTGGTATATTTTGCTTGATTGATAAAAATCCCATCATCTGTTTGCTTGACCTGTAAGCCTAGAAAATAACTAAGCTCTCCCATCATACTCATTTGATATCTTGACTGCATAAGCTTGGCAAATTTCTTACAGAGTTTGTCATTAGTAGACCCAAAAATTATGTCATCCACATAGATTTGAACTAACAGCAAGTCATCACCAGAGTTAAAATAGAACAAGATTTTGTCAATTGTACCTCTAGTGAACCCACTTTCTAAAAGAAATTGAGCCAGAGTTTCATACCATGCTCTAGGTGCCTGCTTTAGTCCATATAATGCCTTATCAATCCTGTAGACATAATCTGGATGTTTTGGATCTACAAACCCTGGTGGTTGTTCAACAAACACTTCTTCTTCAAGTTTCCCATTGAGAAAAGCACTTTTCACATCCATCTGAAAGACTTTAAACTTTTTGTGAGCAGCATAGGCCAGAAAAATCCTTATTGCCTCCAATCTTGCAACTGGAGCAAATGTTTCATCATAGTCAATTCCTTCCTGCTGTGAATAGCCTTTTGCCACAAGTCTAGCCTTATTCCTTGTTATCACTCCATCACTGTCTGTTTTGTTTCTGAAAACCCACTTTGTACCAACAATAGATCTGTTCTTTGGTCTTGGTACAAGTGTCCAGACTTCATTCCTATCAAATTCATTTAACTCCTCTTGCATTGCTGTTATCCAGTTAGCATCTTGAAGAGCTTCTTCCACTTTCTTGGGCTCTGTTTGAGATAAGAATGCATGAAACAGACATTAATTATTTGTAGCACTTCTAGTTCTCACACTAGCTTCTGGATCTCCAATTATCAAGTCAGGTGTATGGGCTTGTGTCCACCTTCTTGCTGTTGGTAATTGGCTTCTATTATCATTATTAGATCCTCCCCCTTGATCCATGCTCTCCTGATTTTCTTCTTGACCATTTGCATTCTCTGAGGCTCCCCCTGAATTGGACTGTTCAGAATTTGAACTTTCAGAGTTTGACTCAGAGTTTCTGTTTGATTCTTCATTTGACCCTCTTTCAGAATTTGAGTCATCACTTTGAGAAGTTTCTGAAGTTTCTTCACGCTCCCCCTCAACTGGTTCTCTATTTTGTTCTGACAGAGAAAATTCTTCAGAGTTTACCAGTAGAGGATCAGAGTATGCTTCGTCAGAGTTTGTTGGATTTGCTTCATCAGAGTTTACATCATCAGAGTTTAGATTTTCATTTTCAAAGCGAAGTTGATCATGATTTTCTTCATCTTCTATTCCAGTTATTTTCTTGTCATCAAATGACACATGTATAGATTCCATGATCACTTTAGTTCTCAGATTGTAGACTCTGAATGCTTTAGTTGATAGTGGGTATCCAACAAAAATTCCTTCATCAGCTTTTAAGTCAAACTTGGTCAACTGTTCAGGATGAGTTTTCAACACAAAGCACTTACATCCAAAAATATGAAAATACTTCAAATTTGGCTTCTTATTCTTCACCATCTCATATGGTGTTTTCCCATGCTTGTTGATCAGTGTAGCATTTTGAGTAAAACAAGCAGTTTGAACAGCTTCTGCCCAGAAATAAGTTGGCAATTTTGCTTCATCAAGCATCGTTCTGGCAGCTTCGATTAGGGTTCTGTTCTTTCTTTCAACTACACCATTTTGCTGTGGAGTTCCAGGTGCAGAAAATTCTTGCTTCACTCCTCTTTCCTTGCAGAAAGCTTCCACTTCAGAATTTCTGAATTCAGTACCATTATCATTCCTTAGAATTTTCACTTTGTACTGTGATCCTTTGTCCAGTAGTTTTACATGATCCATTAGAATTGAGGCAGTTTCATCCTTCTTTGCTAAGAAGTACACCCATGTGTACCTAGTGTACTCATCAACAATGACTAGAGCATATTTCTTTCTGCCCAATGACATTATATTTACTGGACCAAAAAGATCAACATGTAGAAGATGATAAGGATCCATAACTGAAGATTCAGATTTACTCTTGAAAGATGACTTCCTTTGCTTGGCCTTTTGACAAGAATCACACAGACCATCTAAGCTGAGTATTGACTTTGGAAGTCCCCTTACAAGATCTTTTCGAATCAGCTCATTGATGTTGTTCAAGTTTAGATGAGAGAGCTTCTTATGCCATTTCCAACTCTCTTCACTAGACATTCTTGCTGATAGACACACAGTTTTTCCTTCAGAGTTTGTTACCAAACTTGCTTCATAGATGTTATTGTGCCTGTGTCCAACTAGAACAACTTTCCCTGTAGATTTGCTGATAACTTCACAATGTTCAGTATGAAAATCTACATGGTATCCTCTGTCACAGATTTGACTCACAGAAAGCAGATCATGCTTGAGTCCTGAGACAAGAGCTACATTCTTGATGATGACACTTCCAAGATTGATATGGCCATATCCCAGAGTACATCCTATGTTGCCATCTCCATAGGAAACTTTTGGGCCAGCCTTCTCCTCATAGTCTGATATCAGGGCTTTATTTTCAGTCATATGTCCTGAGCATCCACTGTCCAAGATAAGAATGCTCTCTTTTATGCTCTGCAATCACAAACAATCACTAAGTGTTAGGTTTAAGGATCCAGACTTGCTTGGATCCTTTGGCTTTCTTAACATTGTTAGCTTTTGCAGCGGAATCACTATCAACAGAGTTTAAACTAACATTGTCAGACTTTACACTTGCAGAGTTTGCTCTAACCCACTTCAAGTTGGGTTTTAGCTCATAATAGTTGTGATAAATAGCATGATAACTCTTGCAAGTATAAATGGAATGCCAAGTGCTCCCACAGTGTGTGCATAAAGTCTGTGGTCTAACCCTAAAATAATCATTCTTTACTCCTTATGTGGAGGGTAAAGAGTTAATATCTTTGTTCTTCTTGCAAAACCTGGCAAGATGGTTAGTACTACCACAACTATGACATGTTTTTCTAGGAGCAGAAGAATTAGGCAGATAATCATTTCTTTTATTAATGCCTACTTTTCCATTCCTATTCTTCTTAAACATTTTCTGTTTGTTGACAGACTTTACTTCTTTGAGCTTATGTTTGAATTGTTTCTCTGTCATTAAACCAACATTAACCTGTTTATCACAGATTTTTACTGGTTCTTTAACAGCTTCTATCTCAATCTTATTCTCTGTTATTGAACCAATATTAACCTGTTTTTCACAAGTTTCAATTGGCTCCATAACAGCTTCTTTCACAACAACAGACTTTAGCTTACTGTATTCAGGAACAAATTGCACAGGTTTAAGTTGTGGTTTCACTTTAACTTTATCTTTAAACCTAAGTTCATCTCCCTCACAGTAACCTAAACCTACAGTATCTGTCTGAAAAACCTGATGTGTGTCTTTTCCAGAATTGGTCCAGGTTTTAATCACTTTCCTCTCTTTTTCCAACTCAGATTCTATTTGCCTATATCTTTTAAGCAATTCCTGTTCAACATAAACCGCATCATCTCTCTCCTTTTGAACTTGTTGCATGTTAACAAGTTTCTCTTCTAGAAATTTATTCCTTTCTTTAAGACCTAGATTTTCAGATTTGATTCTTTCATTCTCTAAAGTCTGATCCCTATAACTAACATGTATGCTTTTAAGATAAATTCTTAATTCAGATATGTTATCAGTATCATAAGCATAAGTTGTTAGGGGTACCTTGTTTTCAGATGACTCAGCTTCATCTTTAACAGTTGCCATGAGAGCATAATTGACTCCCTCATCTGAGTTTGAAGTGTCTGCCCAGTCCTTGCCTTTAGTGATGAGTGATTTCTCAGATTTTCCTTTCTTGCACTCTGGAGCATAATGACCCATCTCTTTACACTTGTAGCACTGGATCTTAGACTTGTCTTTCTTTCCAGACTTGGTATCTCTTTCATCAGACTTTCTGAATTTTCTTTTATAAGAATTTGAATCTTCCCTTGAGAATCTCTCTTTCCTTTCTTGAAGTTCTTGAATCCCATCTTCTTGAAGGTCTTCACCATTAAAGCTGCCATTTTCATCATCTCTTCTTCATCATCCTCAGAATCAGAAGCTTCATCATCAGTGTTTGAGCCATCATCAGAGTTTGATGACTCACTGTCAGATTTAATGACTAAAGCCTTTCCTTTGGCTTTCTTTCTTGAAGATTCCTTCTTAACAGGCTTTACTTCTACTTTAAGAGCAACAGATTTTGTCTTCTTTCCAGATCTGTTTTTCTTTGTTCTATCTCAAGTTCATGAGTTTTAAGCAACCCATAGATTTCATCAAGATCTGTTTCTGCAAGATCATAATTGTCTCTGATTGTTGTCGCCTTTAAATCCCATCTTTCAGGTAGGGATAGAAGAAACTTGAGATTTGACTCTTCAAGTTCATATTCTTTATCAACCAGGGACAAATCATTCAACAATTTACAGAACCTGTCATATGTATCTGTTAAGGTTTCATCAGATCTCGAGTCAAAGTGTTCATACTCCTGTGTAAGAATGGTCTTCCTATTCTTCTTTATAGCACTTGTTCCTTGACACCTGACTTCCAAAGCATCCCAAATTTCTTTGGCAGTTTTGCAGCCAATAACTCTGTTAGACATGACATTATCTAAAGCACTGTGGAGTAGATGTCTAACCTTTGCATCCTTTGCAATTGATGAGATATCTTCAGGAGTCAAATCTTTCTTCTCTTTTGGAACAGTCTTTTGCTCTTGACCAGTAATAACAGGAGACAATTTAGTTGGCATATGAGGACCATCATTGATTCTATCAAGGTATTCTGGATCTGTGGCTTCCAGAAACATAGTCATCTTCACCTTCCATATTGGATATTCAACTGGTCTTAGAATTGGAACCCTTATTGACTCATATCGACTAACAGAAGTTGGTTGAACCTTTTGAGCATTAGAACCTGCATTAGAACCTTCCTGAGAGTTGTCAGTCATGATTATACTTGTGTTTGGATCGATAAACTGTATATACTAATCAGCCTTTGCTCTGATACCAATTGTTAGGCCGAATACACAATATATAATCAATATAAGTATGATAATAACAATTGAGAACACTGTTTATGAATCAACAACTGAATTATATAAATAACTCTTCTCTCAGTGATGTTAAAGAATCACAGAGAGCTGCTAGGTTACAAGAATAATGTATTCAGTATTCGCATCACTTTTAGGGTTAACCTATCTGTGTTTATATAATACACGGTTACATAATCAATCTCTAATTGATATTCCTATAAATTAGCTATACAAATCATATCAAATTAGGATTGCTTCTGTCTTCTGTTCCGTTTCCTTATCTGTCTCAATATATCTTGCTTCTTTCCATCTTCAAGATATATTGCTTCTAGAATCTTTATATTAGCACCGACAGCTAAGGTAAACTTTCACCCCGTCAGACTTTAATAAACTCTGACTGGCTTCCAGTAAACTCTGATGAGTACCTGGTACTTAAACACTGATGAACAAACGTCAGCAATTATATCTAACACAAGCTGCAATTGCTATTGCTGCCAACCCTGTGCATCATGAGAAGACTAAACATGTTGATATTGATTGCCATTACATTCGAGATCAAATACAAGCTGATGTTATTCAAATTGAACATGTTTCCTCTTCCAGTCAAGTTGCGGACATACTTACCAAAGTTCTACCAGTCAAACTATATTCTAGTCATGTTGACAAGCTGGGAAGTTCACCTGGACCTCCTTCTCCAGCTTGAGGAGGAGTATAAAGAAGAGCACAACTCATTTACATCATTTAATGTTTAGTTCAATAATATTTCCTATTTATGTTATGTATGGACCACAGCCATATTAGATGAGACAGGTTGTTATTCTGTTTTGTCTGATAGTGACTATAAAAGCCTGATGAGACTATGATTGGCATTGGATCCAGAGGAAATAAACTTAATCAATTTTCTCCTTTCTTGATTGTTCTAACTGTTCTTTCTCTGAGATGTCAATGAATTGACAATACTAAATATTGTCATCAGTTTATCCTATGTTGTCTCGGGTTTGGGTTCGGTTCGACTCTAGTTTACCCCGAGATTTATTAAAATATAGATACTACTTGATTGTTAGCAATTAAATTGCTCGGGAGTTTGATAATTGAATATTCTGGCATTGGAGAATTTAATTCATTTAATTATATATTGTCCATGAAATGTTATGTTGAGACAAGAAAATTTATTTATTTGTCAGATTGTTTATTTATCGAATATTCATTTATGGAGGTTTTGCTGTATTTTCGGCCCTATATCATCACATTGATTCCCATCTGTTATATCTTGTACTTAGTTGGAGGATGTTCTTTATGGTTATTTTATTTGCTTGATTATTTCGGTAAGATCTAGTAAGATAAAGGAGTTTGTATATACGAGAACCAAAAATTATAATGTGATCGTTGAGCAAATATAATGAATTGTATTTTAAGGTTAGAATAGCATTTTCTTGTTGCAGAAGAGAATGGCGGAATCTAGTACGTGAAAGGTCGGTTGTATCGGGAAAGATAGAATCAGTGAGCTTCCTCAGAACATACAAGAAATTATCCTTTGTTTTCTACCTATAAAAAATGCAGTGAGAACCAGTGTATTGTCAAAAAAATGGCGGCATTGTTGGACTACGATTCCAGATATAGTCTTTGATTGCATAGCATGTGCAATAAGCTAGAACAATATGATGAACCAGAAATGAGGGCGCATAAATTTGTTAGGGTGATAAATAAAGTTCTCTTACTACACAATGCTCCAATTCTCAGCTTTTCTCTCACCTTTTTTCCAATGAGTAATGTTCGAATTATTCATGATTATGTTGATCAGTGGATTCCATTATTGTCAAGGAAGGGCATGAAGCAACTAACTCTAGAGGACTATGAGGAGGAGAAATTTACGGCAATTCATTATTTTTCTTCTTTAGAGATGAGTCATTTGAGGCTTGCAAATGCTTATTTACCCTGTACACCTGCATTTGAAGGATTTACTTATCTGAGGAAGCTTGAGCTAATTGATGTTTCTGATCTGGGAAATGGCATCCTTAATTGCCCTGTGCTTGAGATGTTGACCTTGGTAATTTGCGAAGGACTCTGGCAATGACAATGATCAAGCTAATTAACAATATATTAATTAAAAGTCGATTAATTATTAGATTCTCTCTCTCTTCTCCTGTTATACCTAATGAGAGTCGGCCGACTCTTCCCTTAACCCTAGCCCAACATCTTCATCCCCACCCCCTTTTTTTCCATCTCCATCTCCATCCCCATCCCCTTTCTTCCCATCTCTGTCCTCACAACACCTCTTTTCTTGTTTTTTCAATTTTCTTTCAATAAAATCGAGATTTGTTCCACAAATCTTGTTTTTTCGTTTTCGTTCTGTTTGAGTTATTAGGTCTGTGTTTGATTGTCTCGCTTTGTGCGATGTGTCTCGCTTTGTGCGATGTGTTGGTTGTGTTGAAAATGAATTTTGCGGTGTATTGGGAGATCTGGATATCTCGCATCAACACCACTTTCGGCAGGTCTATAGCTGGTGTCCGGCAAGTAGATAGCTGGGGTGCGTTTGGAACGGTGGTGAAAATCGCATGTGCTCACCTCTCACAAAAAATATTTGTTCATAACATGAGGTATCTAAGCTTAGTTTTTGCAACTGAGTCCTCTGAACATTGCACTATCCATGAAGTTAATGTGAAGGTCAATTGTGAAGCTACTGTTTTCAGGGGAGATGCAAGCTGGATTGCTCGGGAAACTGTTATCTTCATTTTTAATTTTAAGAATATTTGTATTCAATTAGTTAAGCAATCTGGAAACAAAACAACTAATTACTTAGTTTGTTTATTTGTTTTTCAACCTGGTTGCATGATCAGTTGGGGGTTTGTCCCGATTGAATCTCTTTCAAAGTATTAATGAAATCTGCTCTATTTTTGGCAAAAAAAAAAAAACAATATATTAATTTATAATACGAAAATAAATGCTCTCTCTATCCTGCCCATTCTTCACATTTGGGTTAAGCATGAAAGTTACTAAAAAACGTAAATTTTTTATATATATATACAATTTACGAATAAAATTGTTATATAAATGATAATTAAAGAATAGTAAAATTACATGCCAAAAATTGAGAAAATTGTTAAAAGTATAGACTAATATTTCTGATCCCATGATTACAGGGATACTAACAACTCTTGATATTTTACTCCCTATGATCACGTCTTGATACATGCAGCTCACCATCAAAAAATGTGGCCCAGTTAGAAATGATCGTGCCGCAGTGATTAACCCTAGCATGGACTCTAGTGGTAGAATCTTAAATCAACTACAACATGATAAAATTCAATCGAATACATCCTCTTAGTTTATAGTGCGACAAGTTACGTTATTTCCATGGATTTCTAGTGCACGGGAAACAGTCGATGACTCATTTCTTCTCCTCATAATATATTACAACGGCAAACGACTGGTATAATCTTTTACTCTATGTTCACTATATATTGTAGTGTTTGTTTTGCTTAATAATAGTATCATAGACTCGTATAGTAGTAGATTGAACCTTTTAGAGTGCACTATTTAGCTGTGTTGGATGATTCTCAGCTCTTTGGTAGCTTAAAGAATAAATTCAACGTTATGATCATCCGAAATTGGAAGCGGATAAATGAGTTAGTGTGATAAATAAATCTATGTTACTTCACAATGGTCCGATCCGTAAATTTTCCCTACTGTTCTCTCCAGATTACTACTATCGAGTATTGAGTAATTTTGTTACTATCGAAAAAGGGTATCAAGGCAAATCACTCACGAGAACCCTAGTTTTGGTAAATTCCCGCGCATGATTTCTCTTCTTTAGACCTGACACATTTAAGACTTGCAGAAGTTCGAGCACCCTCAATACCAGCATTTGAAGGATTTACTTCTCTGGCAAATCCAGATCTAGTTCAGGATGCTACAAGAATTTAGTCTGTTTTTGCTTATTTGTCTATTGCATTTGTATACAATATAGTATTGTATTGGAGAGTGAATTGTGATTAGAACCTTCAGAGTGCACTACTTACAATCTAAGCTGAAAAGTCTATCATTTTTTTAATTGCAGGAGATAATGGCAGAATCTAGTATGAGAATGAGAACGAGAAAAACAACAGTCTGTCGTATTAAGAAAGATATAATCAGTGAGCTGCCTAGGGAAGTCAAAGAAATTATCCTATGTTTACTGCCAATACAAGATGCAGTCAGAACTAGCATCTTGTCAACAAAATGGAGGCGTTGCTGGACTCTGATGCCAAATCTGATCTTTGATTCCCAAATCTTTGGTAGCTTTAAATTTAGCTTGCCTAAAATAGTTAGTGTGATAAACGAAGCTCTCTTACTCCACAGTGGTCCGATCCTCAAATTTTCCCTCACGGTTCCTCAAGATTATCACAATGCTCATGCAATCCATGAACACATCTGCCAGTGGATTTTGTTACTATCGGAAAAGGGTATCCAGCAATTTACACTAGAAAACTCTAGTTTTGGTCAAATCCCACCTGATTTATCTTCTTTAGACTTGACTCATTCGAGACTTACAAAAGTTCAAGGATCCTCTACACCTGCATTTGGAGGATTTACTTACCTGACAAACCTTGAGCTTGTTAATGTTGCTTATATGGGGCAAACCATCTTCAACTGTCCTGTGCTTGAGAAGTTGAAGTTGGAATTCTGCAAAGGACTTTCACCTACCAACTTCCATTCTCCTAATCTCAGATGCCTACATGAAATATCTGATCAAATAACTTTACGTGGGGTTGAAAACCTTACAGAATATTCTTTTGGTTTGTATTCTTACTCAAATGTGCAGGGAAAAGCATCGAATCTGGTCGAGGTTCTTGGTAGTTTACATACAATTGAGAAGTTCTCTGTAGGAATATTATTTATTAAGGTACTATTTACTATTTAAATTCTCTTTACCTATGTCTATTTAACTCTATATTACACATGGATCAATCTAATTGGCTGTACTTCTGTCTGGAACTTGTTTCGAAGTACCTGGCTAAAGGTGATTGCCCAAATAGACTCGCTAAATCAATGCCATATCTGAAGAGTTTAAATATCTTTCATATGGATTTCACTCTCTTGTCCGAGATTTCTTGTTTGCGTTCATTAATTCGAAGTGCACCTAACTTGTGCAAACTACACATCTCGGTAAGTCATTTACACTTGCACTCCTTCTGTATTACTCTAGTTACTGTCTGACAATTCCATATTATAATCTTTCTTACTAGGCTGTCTACTGGAATAAATATTCCGATGAAGGGTATCTCGAGGATTTTTGGGCAGAATATTCTGAAGATTTTGAGATAAATCAGCTTGAAATTGTGAGATTCAGTCATTTCAAAGGCCTGAGAGCTGAGCTGGAGCTAGTCAGATTTATTCTTGCCCGCTCTCCGTTGCTAAAAACAATGTTCATTCACTATAGTGAAGGCTTAGATAACAATGTAGCAGGAACAATAAGAAAAGAGATGATGCAGTACTCTAAAGTTTCATCAAGAGCGCAGATCAGACACTCCGAAGAAAAACCTGTTAATTTCTCCGACTGTTGGCATTTAAGCTGATGCTTATATGACTCTGCACCCCTGGAGTAACAGCCCAACAGGAGCAGGATTTAATTAATTTATTTACATACATTGCATTATCAATTATTTATTAGAATTAAAAAACTAAACGGTGCTTCGTGTGCCTTGTGCTCTGAAGTAGAATTATGCGGGACGGTGAAATTTGATCAATTGAATAATTCGCGGATTATTTTTTATTTATGTGTTCGATCAATATATATTAAATATTAATATAATGTTTTTGCTAAGTAAATTAAATATTAATATTATATATATTAACTTATAATCTGTGCAATGCACGATTTTTTTTAATATCTATAATTATATTAAATTTTATATTTTATAATTTTTTTATATTATTAGTTTTCATACTTTATTTATTAAGTTTTATACGCTTACTATACTACTAGCATTTTACCCGTGCTACGCACCGAAAGCACAATCTTAAATTCTTTTAAAATAATTATAAATATATTATACAACAAAATTCATAATAATTTTTTTGGACATTTTTTACTAACATTTCATGTTGTAATGAAATAAAATGTAGCTGAAGTGTTTTTATCAAATAGACATGCATGTATAGTCAGTCCTTTACGTTTGGGACGGAGGGCTCGACACGCATTTTAAGTCTTCTATCAAGTGTAGTTCCATAAATTATTTTAATTTTTTTTCTTTTGAATAAAAATTCAATGTTTAGATTTTTATTCAAAAAAATATTTAAAAATAAGTTATGAAACTATACTTTATGGAAGCCTTGGAAAAGTAGTGAAGATTAAATATAAATAAATGAGAGGAACGGAGGAATTATAAATTATGTTATTAGTTGCTAAGTAAATAAATATTCATTTAAATATTCAATGCATAAAATATTGATTGAACAGATATATAAAATGTTACCATCATAAAAAAATTAAATAAACACACGAATTAGAATTTGTTTGAAATGTAACATCAGTTTTTAAATTAATAAGAATGTTGAATGTCCTAAACCATTTTAGATTTAAACTTCGTATCAACTCCATTATCATTGACGTGGACGATTTTAACTACAGATTATCATCAATAAAATTATTATTATTAGCTGAATCAGGCACCTGCTTAAAAAGAATAAAATGATTGATTTATTTAAAATGAAAAAGGCAAATTTGATGTTGGACAAATATCTCAATTATATTTTAATTGAAAATTTTACGCTCAAGACAACAGATTCAACACTGTCTGATGTGATTTTAGATTCTTGTGAGGGCGTTCTCTAGAGTTTGAACTAATTTTACCACATTCAAAGACGAATTATATTGTATTACTATGCATTAAGTTTCAATCATTCAAAGATACAGTGAATGCCAGATTTTTTTTTCTATAATGATTTTCAATTTTTTACTGATTTTCATTTTCTTCTTATGACGGAGGTTTTAGATTTGGTGTAAATAAATTTTAATGTTACATTTAATATGCTATATTTTAGGATTTTGTATTTATTACGTCATTACTTTTAGATTGTGACCACTAAGATCGTCATCAACATTTGCTGATATTGACCGCCTCACTTCACAATCTTTAAACTACTTCACTTGAATTAATAATGTAGATGCAAAACTAATAAAATTATATATAATTATGGTAATGAATATAAGAAGAATTATATTTTCGAAGTAATTGGTTTATTGAACATGATGTCTCATGTTGGGAAATGAAGATTTAATGAGTGCATCAGGATCGGATAGCATCAGTACTTAGAGCATCAGGAGATGATGTCTGATGATGTCATCATCAGTGGCAGGATAAGTCGGTTGTTGGTAATTGATACTATTCCGTGATTTCAGGAAAGGAATGATATGATCAAGATATATCTTATAGAAGCTGTTACAGAAGATAAGAGACAAGAAGATCAATTTAATTAAATGAAGATTATCTTGTGTAACAGAATGTGTAGCTGTGTGTATATATAAACACAGGATAGGTTTTACGAAAGTAATATCTTTAACACGAGTATCTTTATAAACCTAGCAGCTCTTAAGAACTCATAGTTTCTTGAGAGAGTTTGTATCAGTTTTTATAAAGTTTAATAAAAGCTGATATTGATTGTTTTTATCTTTGTCTGTTCGATTATTTCATACAATTACATTCAACCCCCCTTCTGTAATAGACATATATTGGGTAACAATTGGTATCAGAGCAGACTGATAATTTATCAAATCAGAAACGATCGAAATGTCGGGGAACAGATATGAAACCATGAAAATTCCGATGTTGAAGAAAACAGAGTTTTCAACATGGAAGGTGAAAATGCTTATGTATCTTGAAGCTTCAGATCCTGATTACATAGACAGGATAAGCAATGGACCATTTATCCCAACTGAACCAGTCGCAGCAACCGAGACAACTCCTGCAGGACTGGCACCAAAGAAAAAGAGTGAATGGACTCCTGAGGATAAAGCTCAAATAATCAAAGATGCAAAGGTTAGAAATATCTTACATAATGGTTTAGATACTGTTTTATCTAACAGAGTTATTGCATGTAAGACTGCTAAAGAAATATGGGATGCCTTGGAAGTTCAATGCCAAGGAACTGAAGAAATCAAGAAAAATAGAAGGGGCATTCTCATTCAAGAATATGAGCAGTTCGAGGCAAAGCATGATGAGGACATTACAGAAATTTATGATAGATTTCTTACCTTGCTAAATGAATTGTCATTGGTGGGAAAGGTATATGACGTTGAAGACTCAAACGTCAAGTTCTTAAGATCCTTACCCATGGAATGGATAACTCAACAGAATCTTATAAGGCACACTTATAGGATGAACTTGATGACTCTTGATGAAATCTATGGAATGTTGAAGACATATGATCTGGAGATCAAGCAAAAGGAAGGTACAAGATCAAAGCCTAAATCTGTGGCTTTGAAAGTGGAATCAAAGGAAAGACGTGTGCACCAAGGAAAGATGAAGGCTAAAGCTCATGTAGTAATAAAGTCAGACACTGATGCTGATACTGATGAAAGTACGGATGAGGAATCAGATGATGACTCTGACAAAGAACTAGTGCAGATGATGGCCATGATGGTGAAAGGTTTCAGAAGAATGAAGCAGGGCAAATTTAGGAAGGATGGAAGAAAGTCAAAAGGAGATCAATATTCTGACAGGAAAGGTAAACAGAAGAAAGTTGATCTCTCTAAGATTAAATGCTTCAATTGCGACAAGATGGGTCACTATGCAACTGAATGCAAGAAACCCAAAGTTGGAAAATCAACAGGAAAGGCGCTCGTTATGACAAACAAAGGATGGATGGATTCTTCTGATTCTGAAGAAGAAGAAGAAGAAACAAACTATGCATTGATGGCTGAAATTGAAGAAGCATCTGATAAGGTATCTAAAACTGCTTATGCTTTTGATACTGATAACATATGTGAATTAAAGTCTTTCCTTAGGAATCTGCATATTAGCTATAATAATCAATCTAAGGAGAACATCAGAATTTTAAAGGAGTCAGCTGATTTAAAGGAAAGAAATGAGTATTTAGAGACTGAGTTGGTCATTTTAAAAAATACTCAAAACTTGTGTGAGAAACTCAAAGGGATAGAAATAGAACAGATGTTAAAGATAGAATCTCTAGAAAAAGAGTAAAGGAAAGAACGAGAACAAATAAGAGTGTGGACTCATTCTGGTAAACAGACTCATTTACTTATAAATGATAGAAACTGGAAAAAGTGTCTTGGATATAAGAAGAATAAGGCAAAAGAAGATGAAAAAATAAGTCTGTCTACTCACATAAAATTTGTTCCTGCGAGTGATATGAAAGTCAATTCTATCTTTGAGAAAGGTTCAACTTCCAATACTGAATTAATTTCTGAAAAAGAAATTGTTTCTGATACAGAAATTAACTCAAATACAGAAATTGAATCTTCTGTTGCTCCTTGTTCAAGTGTCAATACTAAAACCTCTGGTAAGATTGATGTTAAAATATGCACTGAGACTGTTCAGAAAAGAATCACAAAAGAAAAGAACTTAGGATATCTCTCCTCTGGTAAATTAAAGAAAAAAATCAATGCAGTGACTGGTAAGAAAAATGAGAAGATTCCTAAAAGGCATAGGAATGGAAAATTAGGTATAGACAAGTCGAACAATTATAAATATGTTCCCAATGCTCCAAGAAAGACATGTCATACCTGTGGGAATACTAATCATCTTGCCATTGATTGCAGGAAGAATAAAAAGAGGAGAGTTGAAATTTCTATTTCTGATGTTAGGAGTAGAAATGTTAATTACAAACCACAGAATCCTTGTTCTCACTGTGGTAGCAAATGGCATTCAGTTTACACATGTACTAGTTATCACAATTTGTACCATGACAATTATGTTCCTTTGCCTAAATTTAATAAAGGTACAAATTTTTGTGATAAATTGTATTTGTTAACTAAGAATGTGTATGTTAAGAAAGACTCTGTTAAATCAAGTTCAAGTGGAGTTAATTCAATTGAACATGATTTAAGAAAAAAATCATTGCAAATCTTAACAAGAAATTGAAAAACAGGACCCAACAAGTGTGGGTTCTTAAAAATTCTGACTGATTGAAATATTGATTGCAGGGCAACAGAAAAAATGTTTTGGTTCTGGATAGTGGATGTTCAGGACATATGACAGGAAATAAGTCCCTGCTGTCAGAGTTTGAGAAGAAAGCTGGCCCAAAGGTTTCCTATGGAGATGGCAACATAGGACACACCTTAGGATATGGCAATATTGTGATTGGAAATGTCATCATTCAAAACGTAGCTCTCGTAGAAGGACTGAAGCATAATCTCTTAAGCATCAGTCAAATTACAGATAAAGGCTACAATGTCAATTTTTATGAATCTCACTGTGAAATAACTAGTAAGAAAGATGGAAAAGTAATTCTTACGGGTTATAGACGTGGTAACATCTATGAAGCCAACTTACAATCTGCTACTGATGGGAAAATGACGTGTCTATTGTCAAAAGCATCAGTAGATGAAAGTTGGAACTGGCACAAGAAGCTCTCTCATTTGAATTTCAACAACATCAATGAGTTAGTAAGAAAAGATTTGGTGAGAGGTCTACCAAAAGCAATGTACTCTTCTGATGGACTCTGTGACGCCTGTCAAAAGTCAAAGCAAAAGAGAATAAGCTTCAAAAGTATTTCAGAACACTCAATAGACACGGCTTATCACCTGCTGCATCTGGATCTATTTGGTCCAGTGAATGTGATGTCTATCAACAAGAAAAGATACACTCTAGTGATTGTTGATGAGTATACAAGGTTTACATGGGTCTACTTTCTACATAAAAAAAGTGAAACACCAGAGATTCTGATAGAACATGTCAAGTTGCTGGAAAATGAATCAAGTAACAGAGTCAAAATTCTTCGCAGTGATAATGGAACTGAGTTTAAAAATTCAAAAATGGAAGATTTCTGCAAATCAAAAGGAATTGTACAGCAATTCTCTGCTCCTGGTACTCCTCAACAAAACGGAGTAGTCGAAAGGAAAAACAGAACTTTAATTGAAGCAGGAAGAACATTGCTGGCAGAAGCAAAGCTCCCAACTTACTTTTGGGTAGAGGCTATTAACACTGCATGCTATACTCAGAACTGTACTCTGATCACAAGACATGGCAAGACTCCATATCAGATGATTAAAGGGAAGAAACCAAGCCTGAAACACTTGCATGTGTTTGGGTGCAAATGCTTCATTTTACGACCTCACCCAGAAAAGCTTGGAAAATTTGAAGCAAAAGCAGATGAAGGAATTTTTATTGGATATCCTGACACAACAAAAGCTTTCAAGGTATACAATCTGAGAACTAAGATTGCGAATGTCTCAGTAAATGTATCGTTTGATGACAGGAAAATCACTGGGATTAATGAAGATACTCATGAGGAATTGATCTTTGGAAATGAACTAGAAGCTGAAATCAGTAGTGATGTCATTGAGGGGGAGCCTACTGATAATATTACAAATAATGAACCTCTTGAAAACAACTCTTCTCCAGATACTGATGGAAGTACTGATAACAGCACTGATGCCAGTACTGACAGTACATCAAGTGACAGCCATCAGAGTAATTCTGATTCAAATGGATCTTTTCCAGACACTAATGCAGGGGGAGCTTCGCATACAACTCAAGGTAGTTCTTTTGAGGAAGACATGGATGCAGGGGGAGCATCAAGTTCAAGAACCATGTTACCATCAGCAAGAAAGTGGACACAAGCGCATCCTCCTGATCTCATTATTGGAGATCCTGATGTCGGTGTTCAAACGAGAAATGCAACTCAGAATGAGTGTCTATTTCACAATTTTCTCTCACAGGAAGAACCAAAGAAAATTGAAGATGCCTTAAAAGATACTTACTGGATAACTGCGATGCAAGAAGAACTAAATGAGTTTGAAAGAAATGAAGTCTGGAAACTTGTTCCACGACCCAAAAACAGATCTATTGTGGGCACTAAATGGGTGTTTAGAAACAAAACTGATTCTGATGGGGTAATTACAAGAAACAAGGCCAGACTTGTCGCAAAAGGGTATTCTCAGCAAGAAGGCATCGATTATGATGAAACATTTGCTCCGGTTGCCAGATTGGAGGCCATCAGAATATTTCTAGCATATACTACTCACATGAAATTCAAGGTCTTTCAGATGGATGTTAAGAGTGCCTTCTTAAATGGAGAATTGGAGGAAGAAGTGTATGTTGAACAACCTCCAGGCTTTATTGATCCTAAATATCCAGATCATGTGTATAGACTGGATAAAGCTCTTTATGGCCTCAAGCAAGCTCCAAGGGCCTGGTATGAAACACTAACTCAGTTTCTTCTTGATAGTGGATTCACACGAGGCACTATTGATAAAACCTTGTTCTACATTCAAAAAGGCAAGGACCTGCTCCTGATTCAAATATATGTTGATGACATAATCTTTGGATCTACTAATGCTACAATGTGTCAGAAGTTTGCTAAGTTAATGCAGTCCAGATATCAGATGAGTATGATGGGAGAAATGAGCTATTTTCTGGGGTTGCAAGTAAAGAAAACAGATGAAGGGATTTTTATCAATCAATCCAAGTACACCAGAAATCTGCTCAAGAAATTCAACATGCAAGACAGTACTCCTGCTAGTACGCCCATGGCTACTGCAACTAAGCTTGACTCTAAGGAAGGAATTGAAGTGGATATCACAAGCTATAGAGGAATGATTGGTTCTCTCCTCTATCTCACTGCCAGTAGACCTGACATAATGTTTGCAACTTGTCTCTGTGCAAGATTTCAGTCTCAACCACGAGGACCGCATCTGATAGCTGTAAAGAGGATATTTCGATACCTAAAAGGGACACCAAATCTTGGTTTATGGTATCCCAGAGCATCAGACTTCACACTGATAGGATACTCTGATGCTGATTTTGCTGGCTGTAAGATTGACAGGAAGAGCACTTCTGGTAGCTGTCAATTTTTAGGTGGTCGACTGGTTTCATGGTTCAGCAAGAAGCAGAAGTCTATTTCTACCTCGACAGCAGAAGCTGAATACATAGCTGCGGGAAGCTGTTGTGCTCAGATTTTATGGATGAAAAATCAACTGCTGGATTACGGTTTGCACTTTTCTAAAATTCCTATTTATTGTGATAATCAAAGTGCTATTGCAATGACAGGAAATCCAGTCCAACACTCGCTTACAAAACATATCAGTATCAGGTATCACTTTATTCGTGAACATGTAATGGAATGAACGATTGAACTTCACTTCGTTCCCACAGATCAACAACTGGCTGATATATTCACGAAGCCTCTGGCAGAGGCAGTCTTTACAAGACTCGTGAATGAACTTGGAATGATTACAAGCGAGTAACTCCTGATACTTGATACTGATTGTTACTACTGATGGTTGATACTGATACCACTACTGATAAGGAGTATTTGTGCTAAATCCTGATGGTGACTAGTAGCATTGATGAGTATGTTAGTTTATTGTTTAAAGTGATATCTTTTCTTTCACTTTGCAACTATTATGAGATACTGATGAGTATGTTAGTTTATTGTTTAAAGTGATATCATTTCTTTCACTTTGCAAATATTATGAGCTACTGATGTCTGTAGTTCTGATAATTCATTCATTATTATGCATTTATCATCACATTTATACTGATATGTAAAGCAAAATAATGGATCTTTTTCATTAATTGATTCAAATTATCTTTACATTCATATAATCTCATACATTTCTCTAGCTAATCTTTCTGCTCAACTCTACTCACTATGTCTACAATGAGATGATCTATTTAACCAGGATAATCTCCATCAGAGGCAGAAGAGCTAGAGCCAGAAGCTACTGTGTTCTCTTGCCTCTGATGATAACTACTTGTCCGTTCAACTGGTCATAATACCATCTGGGATCTCCAGGGCTTGACAACCTCCTGATGCCTCTGATCTGGGAGTTTTTCACCAAAATTGGCTACAATGGTGATATGACCAGAATGGGTCGATTGGTCAGGACGAAGCTTCGTCAAGAATGGAATTTTTTTCTTTGATTCCATAGGTAAGTGCTTCATGAACAAGAGCTCAAACTTTGATGCTCTCACTCAAGCAACTCAAAACATTGGGTACTCTCTAATCTATGGATCTGATTTTAATATTGCTAGTATGCTAATTGATTCCATAGGTAGTAGAATAACTGAGAATCGGGAAACTGTCTACTTTGGTCGTTTTCTGCATTTGATTTTTACATACCTATGCCCTAATGTTGTTTTTCAAGATGACTGCTTGTTGCCCGTGTTTCAGAATACTCCTAGATCCTTTCAGGAGTACATGTTAAAGGGAAAACAAATGTTTCAGGGTGATGTAGTATATCATGAACAGGTCAGGCATCTTCTTCGACAGAGATTGCCTACTGTTTATGGCTTCGATCCTCGTACTCTGATTCAGAGGCCTGTTGGTGCTACCCCCTCTGGATCGAACCCAAGTACAAAACCTAAACAGATTCCTCCACACTCAAATCCCACCTCTGATGGCTCTCAACAGCAATCAGTTGTAAAAGACACAAGGTTAGCTAAATCAGTACGACATTTTCAGTCGTCTGGATCAAGGACCTTGTTACATTCCCGCACTGATACTCTGGAGAAACAAGGAAGTCAACCAGTTGGTATAGCATCCAAAATTTTAGCCTCACGAAAAAAGCTTACAACTGTTGTTGATACTGATTCTGATAGTGATGATGATAATGTTCCACTGTCATCGATATTCAAAATATCTCCTGAGGTCGTGTCACCTGGCTCATCACCATCTTCCAAAAGGCAAAGATTAAGAAAGTCCACTCTCTACTCTCATTTTGATGCTGTTGATGCTCTACACACCTCACTTCACAACAGCTCTGCTACTGATGATCTTGTCAGTATTACTCCGGACAGGATTCTCCCTTCTGATCCCGGACTTGATGTTGATGCAGTACCAGTTACTGATGCTACTGCTACTGATGTGCAACCCTTTCTTGATAGTGTGGTTGTCTCTGATTCCAGTCCTACTGTATCTCCCCAGACACACAAAGTTGATATGTCTTATGATCGTATCAAAAGACTGGAAACTGAAGCGAGAAAAGAAATAGCTGAGTCGGTTGGTCGTAAACGGAAGATTTGTTTTGCACGAACCAAGAAAAGGAATGTTAAGGCAAAATCATCAGACGCTCCAACTGTTGATCTGGATACACAAGAACCTGGTTCTCAAAGTGAATCAGCAGTCCACATATATCAAGTCCCACAAGAACCATCTGCTCAAAGGGTGGATGACGACAAGGAGCAGTTCCTGCCTGAAACTGATCAGGACAATTCTATAAGGGGTATTTCATCTTCTGTTTTTAAAGACCAATATGACGGACAGGATACACAAGAACCTTCAGTACACTTTACTGAAGCAGTCCAGGTTGTCCAGGCTCCACAAGAACCTTTCATTCAAAGTATGGAAGCATGCCAGCATACTGACAGTCCGGTTCTCATGGTTCAACCATTATCCTCTCATCCTTTGGACACTGAAGACTCAGGTACTGTAACTAATCCTGACTCTGCTATGGTTGTTTACTCTCCTGGTGTCAGGATGACTACTGACAAACCCTTGTCTGAGGGAACCCCTGTTAGTATGACTGCACTCCACTCTTCTCTGCCATCTCTTATTTCTTCGTTTCTGAGTGCTCTGAGCCTTTTTCGTGAGAATGAGAGAAAAGATCTAGAGAAAAACAGAAGTCTTGAGTGGCAGTCTCCTGAACTGGCAAAAGGAGAGGTAGAAATGAGTGACAATGCTATGCATTTGTGTAAGGAAAATCTGGCTCTCAAAAGCTCAGATAGTGTGATGGTGAGCAGTGATGAGATCACTGAAAAAGAACAGAGAGATATAGGGGTTACTGATGCAAGTACATCGACTACTCCTGCAGCGTCTCAGGATCAGACCCACAGTTCTCATTCCAGCTCTGATAAATCTGGTCCTGATGATGAGTCCACGGACATTCTGACTAGTCACAGACGAGCTCAGTGGGATCACTCTTGGACTGATCCTTCATCTTTTGTTGGTATTTCTGGGGCTTATGTTCATTTAGCTACTGCCTTTAAAGAGATTCAAAGCTCGGATCTTCAAGCTCATCTTAAAGGTACTTCTCTGATGCTTAAGGCTATTTTTGAAGAGATTCAAGATGTCAGGACTACGACTGCAAAGAGTATTGCTGATGTTGTGGCTGAAAATAATCAATCTGTTGCTCGCATTTCAAGAGACTTTTCCTGTGTTCATCGAGATCATGTCTCTCTCGAACATCGCATTGCGACTCTGGAGAAAAAGGCTGAATCTATGGATGCTAAGTTGGATTTACTTCTCTCTGCTTTGGTTCCTGATGCTGGTACTGATGCCAAAAAGGGGGAGAAAGTAGTATCAACCAAATGCTCTCCGGAGTTGGGTATTCCAAGAAAGGATGATGCTCCTGATGGAGGTTCTAGTCAGAAACAAATATCTTCTGATGCTGCTTCAAGGACACAAGTCTCTGGATCTAGTTCTCAAAAGCAATCTCATGATATTATAGTGACAACAGCTGAACAGGCAAAGAAGTTTCATCAAACTGTGAATATTGATGGAACAGAATACACTGTGCACTATAAAGATCCCAGACTTGAAGCATTCAATGAACAGCAAGCTAGAAAAATTCTTCAAGAAATGTATCCTGATGAAGATGTAGAAGAGATGGTGGAAGCCCAGAGGATAGAATATGAAATGCTGAATTCACAGAAAGGAACTGTCAGGAGTGAAAGGAAGGGAAACAGGACTAGAGGTAGAGGTCATGGCAGAGCAAGAGGAAGTACCGTCAAACCATCTTCAAAATTCTCAAAAAGGTATTGTGATCAAAGAAGGATCAAATACTGGTGCAGATAAGTCATCTGGATTATCTGCTGTTTCTGCTAAGGGAAAAGGAAAGGAAGTTCTTGAAGGACCACCTCAAGTGATGATTACTGAACAAAATAGTGAAACATCACTTCAAGAAGAAGAAGAGGGTGATGATCTTTCATTAGTTCAAAGAAGGAGAAGAAGAGAAGATTCAAGGAATGACAGACAGATATTTCTTGTAAGAACATCATTAAATATGGAAGCAGCTAAACAAGCAGAAAAAGACTATTTCAAGTCTTTGCAACAACAAAGCTTCACAAAGTCAGGAATGGTTTTGGAGGAATATCTGAGAAAGAAGGATGATGTTGTAAGGAGTTCAAGAAATTCATATGGATTCAAGAAGGTTAGAGGATACAAAAGTCAAGGTTATGATATCAGGGAAGATAAATCTCATTTTCAGCTCAATGAGATATTTAAATCAAGTGGACATATCAAAAGTCTCCCTGAAATTTCTTGCACTGGTGGATCTGGGAAGTTTAAGAAATCTTATGAAGAAGTTGCGAAGAAGAAGAATGAATGCAGACAAACAGGAACATATGGAGGAATTGGTCATCCTGCCGCAGAAATAATTCCTCAGGCAGCATCATTTGATCAGGCATGTCTAACAGAAAATCTGAGTGATAAAGTTACTCAAAGGCATCTTGACAAACTTATATCTGTTCAAATGGTGTATGACATTCATGATGGAAATCTGCCTAAAGAAAAGATGGTGTATTTTCTTAAGGATGGATCAACGTTTGTACTAACAGAGCTGGATGTCTCAATGAAGAACTTGGAAGAATTGAGGTACGTGCAGTATATGTTTGTTCCTAATGATGATGTGTGTCTAAAGTGGAGAAGGAAGATTCAATCCAGTATCAATTTGCATTTGATGAGTTTAAATCAGAAAGATATTGCATATGCTCCTAAATACATTGATATGGATGGACAAGAGATGGAAATGAAGAAAGGAAGTGCTTTCATTGAAAAGACTCTGGGTGAAGAGTATTTGTCTTTCTGTCCTGATAGTGAGAGAGTTAAACTTATTTATCTAGATGACAGAATGTTGAGAAGTTCTATTGAGGATCTGAGAGCAGCAATTTATCAGACAAACAAAGATGATAAAAAACTGAGGAAGCTGAGAAGAAGAATGATTGATTTGTTATTAGAGAAAGAAGATGAGTTGATGAAGCAGTTTCTTCAGAAGAACATGGGGTTTATTAGAGTGTCTGATTATGAAGGATATCTTAAACGAAATCCTTATGTTAATCCTACGAGTATTTGATTGAAGTTTTGGCATCATTAAATCCAGAGAATTTATGCTTTATTTCAGAAAGTATAAATTGGGGGAGATTGTTGGGAAATGAAGATTTAATGAGTGCATCAGGATCGGATAGCATCAGTACTTAGAGCATCAGGAGATGATGTCTGATGATGTCATCATCAGTGGCAGGATAAGTCGGTTGTTGGTAATTGATACTATTCCGTGATTTCAGGAAAGGATTGATATGATCAAGATATATCTTATAGAAGCTGTTACAGAAGATAAGAGACAAGAAGATCAATTTAATTAAATGAAGATTATCTTGTGTAACAGAATGTGTAGCTGTGTGTATATATAAACACAGGATAGGTTTTACGAAAGTAATATCTTTAACACGAGTATCTTTATAAACCTAGCAGCTCTTAAGAACTCATAGTTTCTTGAGAGAGTTTGTATCAGTTTTTATAAAGTTTAATAAAAGCTGATATTGATTGTTTTTATCTTTGTCTGTTCGATTATTTCATACAATTACATTCAACCCCCCTTCTGTAATAGACATATACTGGGTAACATCTCATGTTCGGATTTGAGACGATTTTGCCCCATTTGCATTTGTAGGTATGGTTAATAATACAGAGTTCCCCTGCGGATGAGTCACATCTTCGACACTGCAAATTCATAAATGAGACATCACCTTCATCTACATTAAAATTTTAAAAGTTCAACAATGGAAAATTGGGGAGTCTAATGACTTACTCAATTGATAATGTGTGCATTGCAAATTGCAGCTTATTTTTTTCAAGATACTACTTTCTTCCGTTCAAGATATCGAATATTATGATTGATAGGATTCAGTTATTATGTTTTTCAAATCTTAGAATCATTTCAATGTGTTATTCATGTCATTAAAGGATTTAATGACTTTAATCCTACCATTTCTGATTTTTCATTTGTTTACATTTCATTAAGATGTTTTATGTTTCGTATTAACAAAAATTAAGTGAGCTCAACATTACTTTGAGATGGACGTATAATATTATTACTCTAAGAAGGACGTAATTAAGTACGACCTCAACATTACTTTGAAAGGGACGTATAATATTGTTACTCTGAGAATGACGTATGATATTTTTACTTTGAGGTGAACGTTACAATTGCATGAACGTGTAATATTGTTAGTATGTTTGTCAAAGAGAACGATATCAATGCCATAATATATATCATAATATAGATATAATAGAACAAATCACTTATATAAATTCAAGATATAAAATTAGAAATTCAATAAACAAATAACAAATATTAAATTAAAACAAATCTCATTCTGTATGCGAAGCACAGGCATAATACTAGTAATAGTAACACTTCAAAACAACTCAAATAGCACTTTGTTAATAATAAATAAAAATATTAAAATTAAAATTTTATTATAGTAATTATTAGAGGAAAATTCATATTAGAGATTTAATCTAATCTAATTTTAATTTATGATGGGGTGTATACTCCCTCCGTCCCCCTCATTTTTTTACATTTAGGGACGGTGGTTCGGCACGTATTTTAATGCTCTTATAAAGTATAGTTTTATATATTATTTTATTTTATTTTGAATAAAAAATTAATTTTTGAATTTTTATTCAAAAAAGAAAATTTTAAAAATAAGTTGTGGAATTATACTTTATACGAGTCTTAAAATACGTGCCAAAAACTGAAAAAAAATTGTAAAAAAATGAGAGAGACGGAGGAAGTATTAAATTTTAGTTTTCTAAATCAAATGTCAATTATATGACTGTCAAAAAATAATTCATGTAACTTATCCTCATAAATTACATGAAGGTCAAATTTGAGAAATATTATTACAAAGATGCCAAAAAAAAAAAAAGGTTAGTTCGGAGTATATAAAATGTGAAGTGAATTTAAAATTTAAAACAAAGTTAAGCAAAACAAAGTGAAATGGGCCTCCTTGACCCAAAAAAAGTGCAAAATGGGCCTTGAAATTATATATTTGGAAGTATAAATAATTTGGAGTGTTTTAAAAGTTGCCAAACAGGCCTAAAAAAAGCCCAGTAAAACTGAACAAAACAAAGTTTGTTGAATTTTTTCCTCGTACGTGTTGGGGGGCATTTTGGTTAGCATGTCTGAACGAGGTGGGGTACTGGTGTTTGGGTGAAGCTGCTTTCCTCGTACTGGTAACTTCTTGTTTCTTTGCTTATAGTTGTATATAACATGTATGTATCTGTGTGTTATGCCTTTTATTTTCTATTTTTATTTATTTATTGCTATATGTGTAATGCTTTTTATTGTTGTAATTGAATAATGATTTTAATGATTTTTGTTCTATGTTTTGAAATGCCATGATACTGTTATCTGTAGAGTTTGGATTTCTGTTCTCTAATTTATTATCGTAAGAGGAAACTCTCAAAAAATTAGGTAAAAAAGAACCTTATATCTAATTTGGGGCATTTATACTGTTACGTGTTTGTTTGTTGTAATTTGGGGCTCGGTTTGTTTACTAGAGAAATCCTGATTTAACCGCGTTTGATTAGCTTCCGGTTTTTTTTTTCTAGAAATCAACAATGCACGAAAATCTGAAATTCCGAAAAACATTTTTCACCATTTAATTGGTCCGGGGAAAATAAAACGTTTTCGAAAGGAGGAAAATTCTTTTTAAAATTATAAATTTCTGGAAAAATGACTTCCCCTTTTCGAAAGAGCAAAACATTTTTTTCACATTATTTTATGATTTTTTCATGATAGTCAAATGACAGGAAATGTTTTCAACTCTTCGAGCTGATGAATTTTCTTAGATATGCTTTTAAAATGCCATGATATTATTTTATCCATATACAGCAGGCCTGCATCATAGAAATTTGTCTATCTTGTGTAAGTAATGCATCTTAAACCTGGTACGAAAATATCCTTAAGATATCAACACATAATTAATCAGGTCAATTATATTACGCAGAATTAATAGTTAACATGAAAGTGGGTAGGCTTAGAAGTGCACTAGTTAAGGATGTTGGATGAATCTAGTTTATTGAAGTGTTTTGGATTTTCTTATTGCAGAAGAGAATGGCGGAATCTGGTAGGACCAAAGTCAGTCGTAATAAGAAAGATATAATAAGTGAGCTGCCTGGGAACATACATGAAAATATACTAGGTTTTCTGCCAATACAAGATGCAGTAAGGACCAGTATTTTGTCAACAACATGGAGGCATAGCTGGAAAAGGATTCCACATCTAATCTTTGAAGATGAATTCCTTAATAGAATGATGGATAAATTAATTCAAGATTGTGATTTCAAAATTAAGGCGTTTAAATTAGTTAGTGTGATAAATAACATTCTCTTACTTCACAATGGTCCAATTGCCAGTTTTTCCCTCACCATTCCTACTGATGAGTGCGATTCTCGAATAATCCATGATTATATTGATCAGTGGATTCCGTTACTCGCAAGGAAAAATATCAAGCAACTTAGTTTAGAGGACTGGATGCTTGGAGAATTTACGGCACCTCATTTCTCTTCTTTAGGTCTGACTCATCTGAGGCTTGTAAGCTTTTGGTTTTCCTACACATCTGCATCTGGAGGATTTACTTATCTGACAAATATTGAGCTAATTGATGTTGCTATGTCAAAACAATGCATCTTCGATTGCCCTGTGCTTGAGAAGTTGACCTTGGTAGTTTGCACAGGACTCTCCCATACCAACTTCCATGCTCCTAATCTCAAATGTCTACATCAAATGTGTGATGAAATATCTTTAGCTGGCTTTGAAAACCTTGGGCTTGAAAACCTTACAGAATTTTCTTGTGGTTTGTTGTATTGCTTAGCTGAGCTAGAGCCAAGTGAAACATCCAATTTGGTCAAGGTTCTCTGTAGTTTACATAAAATTGAGAAGATCTATATAGCTGCGGAGTTTATTCAGGTGACATTCAGATTCTCTTTACATTATATATTGTACTTTTAGGTTACCCCTCACCATCTAATTGGTTATGCTGTTTGTCTTCAACATGTTTAAAAGTACTTAGCAGGAGGAGGTTCTCCGAAAAAACTGCCTAAACCACTGCATTACCTGAAGACTCTAAATATATCTGATATTAATTTGGTTGATTTGGATGTGATCTCTTGTTTACTTTGTTTGATTCGGAGTGCTCCTAACCTGTGCAATCTAAATATCTCGGTGAGTCATATCACACAGCGCCTCAGCTCATTGTGCATCAATTTTAGCTATGTTTTGACAATTTTATAATGTTTTTTTAATCATTAGGCCGAGATCTGGACAGAGTTTTTAGTTTATGAAGACTGTCTCAAAGATTATCGGGTAGAAGATTTTGACGATTTTACCATGGATCAGCTAGAAATTGTGACGTTCGGTTATTTTAAAGGTTGTAGAGCTGAGTTGGAGTTAGTCAAGTTTCTACTTGCTCACGCTCCGGTGCTGAAAACAGTGTTCATCCATCGTATTAAAGCTGTAAAAAAGGATGTCTCATTGATGATTGCAGAGGAGATGTTGCAATATACTAGAGCTTCATCAAGAGCGCAGATCAGATACTTGGAACAACCGGTTGCTATTAATGATTTTGAAGCCTTTGAATATTGTTATACATAAACTTCTTGCAGTTAGCTTCTGGATCATGCTTCATTGGGCCAAACTTAGTGTAGACCTAATTTATTTTTTAAGCAATAAAAAAAATAGTTTCTAAGTTCTTAGTTGTTTGGATAACTCAATTGATAATACACTATTTATAATTTATCAATATAAAAATTGCAGTTATTGGAAGTAACGTTTAGTGTGCTTCTATATAATTTTTTTTTTAATTTCTTTCTGTATTTACAGGTCGTAGATATATACACACGCATGTACATATACGGACATTAAAGGATGGAATATTCATCATCAGATCTTTAATTTGTTGTCATTGAGATCTTGATGAAATTGGTAAAGTTTCTACAAGATTATTGCCGCTTGAAATTTCGATGATACGCATCTCAGAGCAGCGCATGGGATGGGCCTTGCATCTTGTAATATCGGTATTTCCGTCTTCTTTTACTTGGTGCTTATATTTATGAGTAATATTTAAAAATTAGCAAAATCAACAATATCTGTGTTCAGGATACCAAACGGGTGTAAACAAATCCCATAAGCCTTAAATTGTGCTCTCTGTCTTCGCGTTTACAACTAACGGCAGGGGAGAGGTGACCTTTTTCTTCGTTACTGTGTTTGCTTTTGTGTCTGTGTTTTATGCTTTTAATTTAAGTTTAATTAAAGTAAACCTCGATTTGTTTAAGGGATATTCATAAGCAAAATGTTGATTGCTTTACTGTATTATGATTTTGAAATGACATAAGAGCCTCATTTATGTGCTACCAGTATCCTACATTGGGGATAATTCAATTGCGTTTATACTAATTATTATCTGTGTTAAAATAGGAAACCAAAAATAAATTTACACAGAAATCATGACATAGTTTCCAATCTACTATATGTTTGAAGATGATTTCCTACTAATTACATATATAGGCGGGGGGGTAATTTTAGGCCTAAAACATCACTAAATTGTACTTTTTTGGAGGAATATCGGAATCTTACTTATTTCCGGCTTCCGGGTATTGTTTTGCTTAATTATCTCATTAAGACCTTGTAAGGTTGAAGAGCTTGTATTGTTAAATGGCAAGAACCTAAAATTTGCAATATCATGCATCATGTGAATACGAAATTCATCTTGCACCTGGTATATGACAGAATCAAACTTTTTAATTGCAAGTAGAATGGCTGAGTCTAGTACGAGAAAGGTCGGTCGTATTAGGAACAATAGATTCAGTGTGCTGATTTGGAACATACCTGAAATTATTCTTTGTTTTCTTCCTAGACTAGATGCAGTCAGAACCAGTTTCTTGTCAAGAAATTGGAGCACTGTTGGACTACGGTTACCAATCTATTTTTTAACGAGCATATCTTAAGTCCAAATTCGTATAATATTAGTGAGTGTCATCGTCGAGACCTAAAGGCTCTTATATTTTTTAGTGTGATAAATAAAGTTCTCCTACTTCACAATGGCCCCTTTCTCAAGTTTTCCTTCAAGTTTTCCTGAATACCATTGCAATGGTCAAATAATCCATAATTATATCGATTAGTGGATTCCCTTATTTTCAAGGAAGGGTATCATGCAACTTACTCTAGTGGACTCTTTTCCTGGAGTATCTAGCACATAATTTCTCTTCTTTAAAAACTCATCCGAGGCTTGCAAATTTTCGGTTTCCGTATACACCTACATTTAGAGGATTGACTTATCTGAGAATCTTGAGTTAATTGAGGTGTAACACCACCATTTATAAATGAATGAGGGGCTACTTATTAAACCATAAATCTGTATACAGTGCACTAAAATCTCTAAAATAATAATTAAACAATCTAAATAATTCTAGAAGTCCATAATCTTGATTAATGAAATAGAGGGTAGCTCTCCTTCACACAGTCCCAGATCCCCCTAAGCACCTGCCAGAAAAAGAATACGGCATGAGCCAAACGCCCAGTACGGATTTGGAATATAGATTATAAAACATAAAACAGATATACATATTTGACAGTTTATAATAAAACAGTTATTTTAAAAATAAGCATGGCTGAAGCAACGGAAGCAACGAAAGAGGTATACCGAGATCAGAACAGAATAGATACAGAACAGAATAGATGTAGATACATACATCATACATCATAGGGTACCGTAATGTATGCAACAAACCGCCGTGACCAATCACACTATCACGGAAGTGTCATGCCACTGGTGCCGCTGTAGTACCCCTACAACTGGTTAACTCAGTATACCCTATATTACTAATATATCACTAAGGGTTCAAATAAAATAACTTTGCACAATTTTAAAAATTCACTTGATGCATGTATTTCAAATATTTTAAACGAATAATTTCTAAAACACCGGAACAGATATTCAAATATTCTGAAACAGAACTGAAACATAATTTAAATGGGTATATTTTAGAACAAAACTAAAACAAATATTTTAATATTTTGGAACATAATTGAGATAGAGATGTTCAAATAGTTTAAAAGGATATTTAAGATGCCTCCTTTTAGGAACCGGAAAAATATTAATCAAAACATTTTTTTTTAAAAATAATTTTTAAGAGTCAAAACAGATAATGATAGATAATGATAGAACAACATATCGGAGAATTGAACAAAATAAATATAGATAGTCCTAACATGAATAGCACCGAATGAAAAAGGAGAGAAATCCGTACCTCGAAAATGACAAACTCAAATACTATCAAAATCCGCAAATTATCCTCCTATGCTCTCGACTCCTGATCTAAATACCAAAATATAATTTACAATTAACATACATATATTACTTACACTTATTTAGAACTTATTGTCATTAACTGCGCCCGACAAGATTACTATAAGTGTATAACATTAATTTATATTAACATGTGAATGCACTCTCCTTGAATTATTAGACTAAATATTAACCATTGGAATTAATATTATATAATAACCCTTGGTTAATACTCTGGGGAGCAAACCTCTGGATCTTTAGCATGGCAACATTACAAATTGGTAATAATAATAAACTAATACATTAACACCAATTTTGCAAAAACTCTGACTCTAACTGTTAAACTAACGCAAAAACTAACTTAAGAGGAGGCACCGGCCACTTGGTGGGCTGAGATAGCACAATAAGTATTACTAATGCATGGGACTTCTTGTTAACTCTTATCACTTAAACTATTAAATAATAAGATTGAAACTTTAATACTTTAGTAATTCTATCGACCATGTTACACACATACATATACGTAGATAATTACCTGTTATGATTAAATGCTTGAAAGCCAAAACCTTGTACCACGAATCTTTGTTTCCTCTATTTTTCCAAGCTTCCCTCTCCGTCTTCGCAGCCTAGCTCTAGCTTTAGGGTTTTAATAAAACTTGTATTTGTTAGAGGCAAAGTCAATTATATACTCCCTCAGTCCCACCCATTTGTTATCGTTTCAAATGGGAGGTTCGGCACGCATTTTAAGGCTACTATAAAATATAGTTTCATTACTTATTTTTAAAAAAATTCTTCTTTGAATAAAAATCCAAACATTTAATTTTTATTCAAAGAAGAAATTTTTTAAAAATAAGTAATAGAACTATATTTTATAAGAGCCTTAAAATGCGTGTCAAGCCTTCCATTTTTAATGATAACAAATGGATGGGACGGAGGGAGTATATATATATATATATATATAGTCCTACTCTAATAGAAACTAATTTAAAATAAAAACTAGAAACTACACCACACACAATTTAAATACACCCTCTCACACTCAACCTCACATATTCCCCTCCATTTTTAATTATATTTTTTCCATCAATCGGTGAGCTTTTTTTGAACTTTTGTTTCACTGTATTTTTCTCCATCTCCCAACAATCAGTTTGCATACCATATTTGCTATATTTTGGTGATAAATCACTATTTGTGTGTATGAGAATCACTAAAATGTTGGTGATTTCTGTAAGAATAAATAGTGATTTCGGCGTAAATCTAGTAATTTATTCTTCGTACTATACGTAAATCACAAATTTTGTATCGCAAAAGTACTAGATCTATACACATATAAGAATAAATCGCTATATTTATGCTGAAATCACTATTTATTCTTATAGAAATCACTAAAATTTTAGTACTCCGTAATATAACAAGTATGTTAGTATGGTATGTAAACTGATCGTTGAGAGATAGAGAAAAATACAGTGAAGTCAGATTTCAAAAAAAGCTCACCGATTGACGGGAAAATTCAAATTAAAAAACGGAGGGATTATGTGTGGTTATGTATGGGAGGGTGTATTTTAGTTGTGTGTGGTGCCTTTAGGGGCCATTAGATTAGATTGATCTAAGGGTTTGAATTGGTTTTTAGTTTCTATTTTAAGTTTGGTTTCTATTTGATCACTAGTCTATATATATATATATATACTATATTATTAAAGACGAAACATTAAAAGTTTTGGTCGGTTGGTCGGTCGGTCTGTCGGTATTTGGGTTGTAATATATTATAAATGTAATATAATTTTATATAATTATTAATAAGTAACTAACTGTCTTTTTAAGGACATTGCCTGTTTTATATTTTTTAACTAAAATAACTCATATTCGAATTAAAAATAACACGGACAAAATATAGATATAATGACAATATTATTATATTAAACTTACAAAATTCATGTTTAATACTCCATCCGTCCCACCCATTTGTTTACATTTGGGTTGGGCACGGAGGTGAAGAAAAACTAATAAAGTAGGAGAAAAAGTAGGAAAAGTGAGTTTAGTGGTGGCATCAATCAATATTTAATGTATAAAGTGAGTATAGTGGAGGAAAGTGGTTGAAGTAGTTGATTTTATATTATAAAAGTTTACTATTTTTGAAAAGTTTAGAAGTGTAAAGAATTTGGAGGGACATCCAAAAAGAAAAGAAAAGTGTAAAAAATTGATTGGGACAGAGGGAGTATAATTTTTTACAACATACAATTTAAATAAAATAATTAATAAAAAATAAAAGTAATAGCATACGTCAGAAGAAACTCGGTACAGAGCACATATTTTGTTACTTGAACTTTAGTCACTTTTAGATTTTTTTAAGAGCAATTAAATACAAACCGTTAGATCTATTATTTAAAAATATTTTATATTTTAATATCTAAAATACTACTAAAAATTACGTCAAAAATTTATTAAATTAAAATATTTATATTATTAGATATTTAAATCCAATTTATTAAATACACATATAAATATATATATTAAAATTTCATCAAATAATATATAATTAAAAAAATCTAAATAAAAAATAATAAAATATTAAAGAAAACCGTGCATCGCACGGGATATAAGCTAGTATATATATATATATATGTATCCTTTTTCCAATATAATTACTAATTTAATTACAAATTCTTTTGGACAAATATTAATAGCTAAAAATTCTTATTCTAAATTAAATCAAATCCTTCACTTATTATTATTATTATTATTATTATTATTATTATTATTATTGTTGGTGGTGGTGTTGTTGGTGCTGCTGCTGCTGCTAAGATCCTGTATATTACATTGAGGTCACAACTTCCGGACAAAGCATCTTGGATTGCCCTGTGCTTCCTTGTTAGCTAGCAAAGAACTCCCCCACACCAACTTCCGTGCTCCTAATCTCAGATGCCTACATCAACATACTCGTGAAGTGATTTTAGAATATTCTTTAGCTGGCTTAGAGAACATAATCGAATATTCTTTCAGGTTGTCAGAAGACCCAATAATATAGGCAGCCGCACCCAATGTGGTCAATGTTATCAGTAGTTTACATAAAATTGAGAAGTTATCTATAGCAAAGTACTTGATTAAGGTAATTTTCAAATTATCAATTACATTGTCTACTGTAACTTTATATTGCTTATGGAGTAATTGTTTTGTGCTTTTTGTTTCCAAGTACTTTGCTGGAGGAGGTTCTCCAAATAGACTTTCTAGATTACTCCCTTACCTGAAGACTCTAAGTATCTTTTATATAATCTTTACTAGTTTTTCCGAGGTCTCTTGTTTGCTTTGTTTTATTTGGAGTGCAATTTACTTTTTCTCAATATGTATTACTAAAGTTATTGTTTTGACAATTTCAGCATCTATATTATAGGTGGATTTGGTCGAAGAAGATTCTGTTGAAGGGAATCTCAAGAATTATTGGGTAAAGTTTCTGAAGATTGTACCATGGATCAGATTGAAATTGTGATCTTCTGTAATCTCCAAGGTCTTAGAACTGAGTTGGACCTATTCAAGTTAATACTTGCCCATTCTCCATTGTCGAGAATGATGTTCATCCATTAGAGCCTTAAGAAAGTATGTAGCAGCAACAATGACAAAAGAGATGTTGGCAATACTCTAAACTTCATCAGGGGGCACAGATCATACACTTGGAGAAAGAACCTTTTAATTTACATGGTTTTTGACGTTTGGGTTGATGTTTCTTTCAGGGTGCAAAGGAGTTGAGCTGGCCCATTGGTTAGGTGCCCCACTCATGTTTGGGATAATTTCTGGAAACAGTCTCCCTACACGAGAGTAGGGGCCAGGGGTAGCTCTGAGGTCATCCTACCCTCCTCAACCCGCTAAGCAAAATAAGTGTGTCCTTTTTCCCTTTTTTCTTTCAGTGTGCACCCAGGGACTAGAAGCCTACAGAAGAAAAAACATATGTAGAGGGAAGAAGATAGAAGTAACTGTTTATCATAGTTTTGCTACAAATGTATCTTTATAAGTTTCATACTTGGATTTTTTTTTTTCAATGGATAACACGGAAGACAAAAGTTTTATGTGATGTAGACTGTAGTTCATTTACGAGCTTGTTTCTGAAATGAAGTAGAGTTGAGTGGTGAAACTAGTGATCGTTCTTATCAATTGTTTAAATTGAATTGTTCTGGTTTTTATTATCGTATATGAAAATCGCAAATGCCTGAACCTCATTATTAAGATTTAATTAACTGCGTTTCTATCTTGGATTGGATCTAAACATACCACTCTGCTATTACAATGAAAAAGTTTATGGCAAGCATCAATACGAACCTATGCCACACCAGTATACATATTTTACAACATAATTTTTATAATTATGATGTATATAAGTATGACATACAATATCATAATTATAACTACAAAAAATACTTACAATTATATATTTTCTAGGAACAAAAAAGTTAAATCTGTTGATTTTTAGGAACACAAAAGTTTATTTATTTATTGAAGCATAACTATACTGCCTTCTCTTTAATATGTTTAGATTGAAAATAACATTAACTAGCCTATAACCCGTGCTTTACACGGGCCATCAAAGAAAATTAAAAAGTAACTGTTCATGACATTTTTGGAAATGTTTTAATTATATTAATTGTATTTGTTAAAAAAATACGTTGGCATGCTAAAATATGTAAGCTTTTTTAAATAATTAAAAGCATTAAAATAGGTTTTAAAATAAATAAGGTTTGCACCTGATATTTTTGGAAAGAGAGATTTTAGTGAGAATAAATATAAAATGTAATATGTTTTAATTTAAAGGTAATTGTCTGTGATATTTTTGGAAAATGAGTAGATTTTGTTAGAAAAGAGTGTTTTAATTATTAAAGGCGATCAACTAGCTATTTTTATATTATTTTATTATTTATTAAATAAAATAAATGACCAAAAACCGAAAACCAAAACTTTCAATGCACGGGCCATCAAATGAGATTAAAAAATGACAAACTAAAAAAATTAATGGGAATGGAAAATATTAAATAAAGAATAAAAATTAATATGATAAATTATAAAATGAGAAACTTAAATATTAATTGGAACATAGAAAATATAAATAAAAAATTCAAATGGGGCTGAGGAAGATAAATGAGGCATTATTAATATTATTTCATTATTTATTAAAATAATATTAATAGCAAGGACAAATAGAAAAGCTAACATGTTTTAATTAAAAAAAGTAATTGTCCGTGATATTTTTAGAAGTGTTTTAATTATATTAATTGTATTTGTTAAAAAAATAAGTTGGCATGTTAAAATAGGTAAGCTTTTTTAAATAATATAAAGCATTAAAATAGATTTTAAATTAAATAGGTAAGAGTTGCACCCGATAATTTTGGAAAAAGAGATTTTAGTGAGAACAAATATAAAAGGTAATATGTTTTAATTTAAAGGTAATTGCCCCGTGATATTTGTTTTTGAATAATATTAATAATAGGGATAAATAGAAAAGGTAGCATATTTTAATTAAAAAAACTAACTGCCCGTGATATTTTTGGAAGTATTTTAATTATATTAATTGTAGGGCTTTTTTCATAAATACCCAACTCAAAAAACTTTTTTGCAAAAATACTATGTGTTTTTTATATTTTTTGCGAAAATACCAAAATATTTGGAAAAATACCAACTTTTTGAAAATATTTGCAAAAATACGGTCTGCAACTACTTTCAATCATATCTGCAACTGCAACCAAAATCAACCACATATGCAACTTTTTAATCAAAAAAATTCGGCATCCTGATTTTAGGATTGTAAACAACCCTAAAATCAGGGTAGGTTAGGGTTTAGAGTCTAGGATAAACCCTAAACCCTAAGTCCGTATACAAATTATTCCTCATTCTTAATATTTCTAAAACCCAATCATTGAACCCCAAATGTTAACTATTGAACCCCAGAGGAATGGCTTGATCAAGACCACAAGCTTACCAAGCATCTTACTAACAATTTTTTTTGAATTCTCAGTTGTTTTTAATCATTTTTAAAAAGTTGTTTCTGGTTGCATCTGGTTGCGTTGGTTGATGACCGTATTTTTGGTTGCATCTGTGGTTGATTTTGGTTGCAGTTGCAGATGGTTGAAAGTAGTTGCAGACCGTATTTTTGCAAATATTTTCAAAAAGTTAGTATTTTTGTAAATATTTCCAGAAGATGGTACAATTGCAAAAAAAACTTAGAAAAAGTAGTATTTTTGGTAATTTCCCTTAATTGTATTTGTTAAAAAAATACGTTGGCATGTTAAAATATGTAAGATTTTAAGTATTAAAATATGTTTTAAAATAAATAAGTAAGAGTTGCACATGATATTTTTGAAAAATAGAGATTTTAGTGTGAACAAATATAAAAGGTAATATGTTTTAATTTAAAGGTAATTGCCCGTGATATTTTTGGAAAATGAGTAGATTTTGTAGTGATAACAAATATAAAAGGTAATATGCTTTAATTTAAAGGTAATTGTCCGTGATATTTTTTGAAGAGCATTAGATTTTGTTAGAAAAAAGTGTTTTAATTATAAAAAGAAATAAGTTAGTTACTATTTTTATATTATTTTATTATTTATTAAATATAATAAATGATCGAAAACCGAAAACCGAAAATTAAAATTTTCAATGTTTTTACTTTAATAATATAGTATAGATTTGTCAAATTTATTTATATTTTAGGTTATAAGATAAATATTAACCAAAGGACTTTGTATTTAAGATGGGAAAACAGGCTTAAACAATCCCAATAACATCCAACTCTTTTCACCATTGAAACTGATATTCGGCTTCACGTAGACGATTAATGTAGCAGTGAACCAGTGGATTGGTGTCTCCTCAGCAATTTAGTAAGGTAAGTTTTTGTCTCACATATAAAAAATTATCTAGTTTTACATGAAAATTTTATATTGTCTAAAGTTATGTCACAGAGACTCCAAATTAGGCCCCGGCCCCTATAATCGGGGTGTGTAGAGGTAGGAATACAAGACTCCATACATTCTACCCTCCTCACAATCTATTCTAACAATAATAGATTACCATTTTATAATTGCAGAAGAGAATGGAAAAATCTAGCGAAAGGAAGGTTAATAAAGATAGAATTAGTGAGATGCCTTGGGACATACAAGAGATTATCTTTTGTCATCTTCCGATATGTGATGCAGTAAGAACTAGTATCTTGTCAAAAAGTTGGAGGCATTCCTGGACTAAGATTCCCCACTTAATCTTTGATGATCAGTTCTATAGTAGAATGAGGGTTAAATTACGTGAACATGATTTCGATTTTCCACGTACGGGAGAAGTGAGTCGATATCGTCATCGACGACTGAAAGCACACAAGTTTATTAGCGTGATAGAAAAAGTTCTTGAGCTCCACAACGCTCCCATTCGAAAATTCTCTCTTAACTTTCCTCATGATTGTGATTCTCAAATAGTCAGTGATCATATTGGACAGTGGATCTTGTTATTCTCAAGAAAGGGTATCAAGCAACTTACTCTACAGACACCTGATACTGCTAAAATTACAGCACATGATTTCTCCTCTTTAGACCCTACTCATTTGAGGCTTACAAGTGTCTGGTTTCCCTCTGGACTAACATTTGGAGAATTTGCTTGTCTGACCGAGCTTGAGCTATTTCATGTAACCAATTTCGAAAAAAGCATCTACAAGTGTCCTGTGCTTGAGAAGTTGACCTTGATATGTTGCAGAAGACTCTCTCCCATCAACTTCGATGCTCCTAATCTCAGATGCATACATGAAATATCTAGGAAAATAACTTTATTTTGGTTGGAAAACCTCAAAGAATATTCTTTTGATTTGACTCACTTCTGTTGGCCAACAGACACAAAAACATCAAATCTAGTAAAGGTCCTTGGTAGCTTACATAAAATTGAGAAGTTCTCAATAAAAGGTTCTTTTATTAGGGTAATATTCAGATTCTCTTTACATTGTCTATTGTATTTTACATGACTCATCAATTTCTCATTCTTTGTGCCTTTTGTTTTGCAACTTGTTCCAAAGTACTTGGGTGAAGGAGGTTGCCCAGATAAACTTCCTAATGCAATGACTTGCCTGAAGAGTTTAAATATCTATGATATCCATTTTGCTCGGTCGTCCGAGGTTTTTTGTTTGCTTTGTTTGATTCGGAGTGCTCCCAACTTGTGCAAGCTACATATCTCGGTGAGTGCAATACACTTGAACTCATTATGTATCAGCAAAGTTATTGTTTGACAATTTCACAATATATTAATCATTACGTGAGGTTCGAAAAAGATGTTATCGAAAAGAATCTGAAGAATTATTGGGACAAAGTTTCAGAAGATTGTACCATAGGTCAGCTTGAAACTGTGACTCTCTGTAAACTCCGAGGTCTTAGAACCGAGTTGGACCTAATCAAGTTTATACTTGCCCACTCACCGTTGCTCAAAACAATGTTCATCCACTATAGTAGAGCCTTAGAAAAGGATGAAGCAGTAACAATGTCAGAGAAGGTGTTGCAATACGCTAAAACTTCATCAAGAGCGCAGATAATACACTTGGAAGAAGTGCCTACTGTTAACGGAGGAATTTGGTATTAACAAAGTTTGGGGTTCTTTGCCGGAATCAAGATCTACAACGGTGGTCCTTAGGTGGTAAATTCGTCGGAGTATGGTGGTTGTGTATGATTGGTGGCTGAGATTGCTTAGGGTTTATGTTAGCTGCCTCAGAGTTCTCAACATTCGACCCCTTACAATTTGCCTACGTATCCCTTTTATAGGGAATCAAGCCAACGTAGTTCTTGGGGAGGAAGTTTCCTCCATGGGCTTGGTCTTTGATCTTCGGAGCCCATCCGAAGTCTTCTGCTGTCTTTCCATGCTTAGACGTAAGACTTTTCCACCGCCTTCCATGTATAGGATTCTTTCCATACTTAAACATATGTCTTCCTTATCTTTCCTTACTTGAACGTAGGACTTCCATCTGTTTTCTTACTTAGAGATTTAGCTCACTTTAGGAATGTCTAACGATAAGGCCTAGTCACAAAGGCCCAAGGCTCGTCTATGACGTCAGGACTTCATGGATAAGGAAACTTCCCCCGTCGAGGACTAGTCCTATCCATTACCAGCTATTTCCTTAATTCATAGACGCAGGTATAGCCATGACTTACCTTAAATGCTAGACGCATCCTTGTCCCCCGAATGAGAAGCACCCACCAGATAGCAGGACAAGTGATCCCAAGTGTTTGGGTGCAAAGTGCAGGATTACTCCAAAGTTCCCCAATGAGGACGCGCCCATTGAGTACAGGAACAGAGCTCCCAAAGCACACACCAAGATTAACCCCACATCCCCAATGAGGGCGCGCCCATTGAATACAGGAGGAGGCCTTCAACCACGAACATCCCCCTCCTAGGGTACATCCTAGGAGGGAATTCTTCAATATTTTGTCAATACCAAGCCAAGGGAACCATCTTTCATTATCAAGTTGCAGCTTCAAACCAAGAGGACGCGCCCTCAAGGGATGGACTGCCTAAAGGGCGCGCCCTCATCCCCGTGAGGCCAAGCCATAAGCCTTCCTTGTGTCAAATGAAGTTAGTATTCTCCGTCAAGTCTTCCATTCATATCAGGTTGTCAGTCCTTACCGAGAGGACGCGTCCTTAAGGGTTAGATGACCAAAGGGGCACACCCTCTCCCCTAAGAGGACAAGTCCTGAATCTTCCTTACATCATGCCATGTCAATATAATTGTTATCCTTCGTCAAATCATCCATCAAGCTGTCATTATCATGAGGGCGCGCCCTTAAGGGATGGACAACCTAAGAGGGCGCGTCCTTATTCCTATGAGGGTAAGTCCCAAACTTAATCCCTAATTATAAAAATAACATAATTGAATTCATACTTGACCCGATCTTAACCTAAAAACCCATTATCGAATTTTGGCTATAACAACTACCCCCCAATTCAGTGTGAAGTTAAAAACAATACATTGAATTTCTTTAAACCTTAGTTAAAAATCCCTACTTCTGTTTCTTAGGGCGCGTCTTCAAGTAGGACGCGTTCTGTCCTTATCATATGATCGCACGTGCGTTGACAGCTGTCTTCCACCAGGCGTGTCTTCACCTATAAATACCTAAAAGTCGTTTTCACTTTTCACTTTACTCTTTTTCCAGAAAAAACCCTAGTCGCCGCAGTTCATTCTTCCAAGCAAAAATCCGGTCAAATCTTCGGTTTTTAATCGTTTTTTCTCCTTGATTCTCATTCAGCAACTTCAAAGGTATGATTTCACACTTTTATTTCATGTATTTACCGAGTATTTTGTTTAGAACCGATATGTGACCGTTGAAGTTCTTTATATGTTTTTTCAAATTCTGTATGTATGTATGTATCTATTGATGTTTGATTCTTAATTTGCCATTGTTTAATTTTTTGAATCGTGTTCCTGCCGCTTCAAGTGTAGGATGTAGTCTTAGGGCACGTCTTTAGACTTAGGGCGCGTCTTTAGACTTAATACTTTTAAGGCGCGTTCGGATTATCTGGTTCACTCGGCAAACTACGTTTTTTCTTCTATAATATTTCTTTTTACAGGACGCGTCCTTACCATCTTTTCCTTTCTCTTTTCAGCTGGAGGGTAAGGGCGCGCTCTCTCCATTTCATCCTTTCAAGGATTTCAACAAACGTTTGGGGATTTATTCCCCACCTTCACTCTCTTTTCCAGCACAAAGCTCATCTTCAATTAAGTCATTCCATACTCAAGCCATAGAAAATCTTCGAGGGACTTCCCCGTTCAAAAATACCACTGAAATAATGTCTTCACCAATTCTTTCAAACTCATCCCTTCCTCAAATCAAAGATCTTCACCCCGAAGTGACAAGCCAACATAGTAGGGCGCGTCCTCAAGAATTCAGACCAGTTACGGATATAGAAGAAAATATTATGGAAGATGCAGAAGTTAATATTTCTCGAAAAAGGAAAAGAAAACAAGTAGAATCTTCAAACTCTGAAGGCGCGTCCAATTCGGATATCGATGAATCTGACGCGGAGGACGCGTCCCCAATCAATCCATATCATGAAGTTGATGAAGATGATCGCCTTCCTCCACCTGAACCTTCACCTAATCCATACATTCATCCAGAAATTTCAGAAGAAGAAATTGATTTCGACTGGGGCCAATATCAAGATATGATTACAGAAGCAGACAAAAGAAGGATGAGAAAGCAACACAAAAAACTTTTCTGTGTTGGTATGTCGTCAACAGTATCTGCGGCTGAGATAACCTGGTGCATGACATATTATGGCATGGAGGGTCATGGGCGCGTCCTCCTTCTATGATGAGACCTCATGTCTTCAAGTGGCCAGAACCTTTCAAGGTACCACGAATGGTTACCTCTCCAAAACTGATGTCGCTAGGAGTGGGCGCGCCTTTACATCCTTTCCTCAAAACTATAATAGAATGGTATGACATAGCTCCCATCCAACTCTCTCCAAATTCATATAAGCTAGCTCTTGCCTTGTTTATACTTTATCAGGATGAAGGAATATCAACTTCCCCAACGATGGAGGAATTTAGCTATTTCTTCGCAATCAGAAAGAGCTCCAAAGGATACTACTTTTTAACCCCCCAACACAAACATAACAAGATGGGCTTCTCTAGTGGTAAAATTAGTAATGAGAAAAATTGGAAAGAACCATTTTTCTATCTTTGGAATGTTGATAGGGTCAGAGTTACTTTCAACTGCAATTACAGTAAGTACGCGTCCATTTTCTTTTTTATTTCCTCAGGGCGCGCCTTAAATAAATCTCCATTATTAATTCTTTGCTTCATAAATTGTTAATTTTTAGATAACAGAAACACAAAAGAGCTGTTTGGGGAAGCCAAGAAACGGGCTGATAAAATCACATCCCTTCCACCTTCAAGATTCAATTTAAAAAACTTAATTACTGAAGACAACCTTAAAAGGATTGGAATTTTTAGAAAGGAAGTGGGATCTATTATTCCCTTCCAACGATTTAGAAAAGGTATTCCTATCAAGGGTTCCAAAGACTGTGATTCTGATGATGAGGAGGAAGTTGAGAATGAAGAGAACTATCACGTTGTAGAGGGCGCGTCCTCTCAACCTGGTATATAATTGTAATTGAATGCATATTTTTTTATCTCTGCTTATCATTTGATAGTGCAAACTTGTTTGACTTTAAAGACGCGTTTTAATATCTTCTTAATATTTGTCAGGTATGGACGGTCTACCAACAGGCTGGGGTCTTGAAATGGGCGTTGCTCCATCTGTGCAAACTGGAAAAAATCTAAGGACGCGTCCTCAAAAGAAGGATGCAAAAAAGAAACAAATTGAGGTCAAGAAAACCCAAATCATAACTGACTTGGAGAAAAATAAAGAGAGGAAGAGGAAAGAAGTGTTTGAAGTTGCTAATACCTTAGAGGGCGCGTCCTCTAAGAAAAACAAATCCACTTCATTCTCCCTAGCCTCAACCGCCTTGAGCCCATTGGCAATTCCCTATGTCAATGATGAGGACATAGTAAAATGGAGAAACAGGGACCCTTCTGCTGAAAATGAAGCCATAATCAGGGCGTCCTCTGAAATTCTAATTTCTGCCCTTCATAGGCAATCAATCTTACAAAAAGAAGAGACGCGCCTTGAGGCTCTGGAAAAAGATAGAGGAATGCTATCTAAGAAGGTCGAAGACCGTGATAGGGTAATTGACAAACTTCAAAAGGACCTTAAACAACAAAAGAGTGTCTATGAAAGCGACCTCAAAATCCAAGAGGAGGTAAATAATGAATTAAATTCTGCTATTAGCACATTAAAAAATGAGAAGCACGAATTGTTGAAGCAAGTCGCTGAGTTGAAAGGTGACCAACAAGATGGTTGGGCCAAAGAAAAGAAGAAGATAGAGGGCGCGTCCTTTATGAAAGGTTTTAGGAACTATGCCTCAGGCTTTTTGGCTCAAGATCCCAATTATGACTTCTCAAAGTTTGGTGACGAAACTGTGCAATGGATCACCAAATTCAAAGTTGAGGAAGCTGCTGAAATCAAAGCGAAAAGGATATTTCTTGGTCTTGAGAAGGCGTCACCTATGCCAGATGAGGAAGAAGAGGACGCGTCCTCTGATGGTATACCTGAGCATTCTTTCGATGAACCCCCTCTCAATGAGTCAGTTCCTGATCTCGCTAAAGTTTCTGAAAATTTACAGGATGTTGAAAAGGTGAATAACCAATCTCAGGACGCGTCCTGAGATTTTCTTTAAATTGAAACATACTGAGGTGCAGGCCCTCCTTTACTGCCTTGCAATTTGTATTTTAACTTATAACCTCTTTTGTTTAACTCTTATCTAGGGCTTAGTCCCCTAAAACCTGGCTTTTGTTTGTTCAATGACTAGTGTGTTCCTCGGATATTAACCTATTTAAGGCGTGCCTATACTCAATTAAGATGAGGGCGCGCCTTCTTCATGCTAAGATCTCAAATCTCAAATTGGAATGCATGCCTTTATTGTTTACATTACTATTAATTTGTTGGAGATGTATCCTATACTTACAAATACCCATTCCATAATACTGCAAACATAACAAGGACGCGTTCTTCTAGCATGTTTGTCTATCCATTAACATAGGGCGCGTCCTGTCATGGTACATTATAGGACGCGTTCTATCAAAGTTTTTAAACAATCAGAGTTCTTTAAACAAGCATAACAAATTTAATATTCTGAAAGACCTTGATAAAATCTTCATAAATAATGCGCTCCGGTGTGAAAACCACACTGGTCCCAAGGCTAATGCTCTTTGGGGAAAAAACTTGAAAATCTCAACTATTCAAGGTAGGGTGTACATGCACTACCCCCCTAGACTAGGAGGAAATTTATTTCTTCTAGTTTATTTAGATAGGTAACATAGGGGGTACACAACCACTCCCTATTGGTAATATTTCTTCAGATGTTCCACATTCCATGCTTTTGGTATAGGATTGCCACCCAAATCCTCCAAGTGAAAAGTTCCTTCCCAAAGCACAGACCTGATCTTGTAAGGTCCTTCCCAGTTAGCTCCGAAGACCCCATGACTAGCAATTCTGGTATGAGGCATCACCCTTCGTAACACGAGATCACCAACCTTTAGGCGACGTACTCTCACTCTTCGATCATAAAACCTAGCTACTCTTTTCTGATATGCAGCTAATCGTAAGGATGATATTGCACGTGTCTCTTCTAAAAAATCAAGATGAAGCCGTTGGTTGACCTCATTAGACTCTTTGTCATAATGATCCCTTCTGAACGACCCAGATCCAACTTCCACAGGAACCATTGCTTCAAATCCATAAGATAGCATAAATGGAGACTCCCCAGTAGTAGACCTTGGGGTAGTATTGTAGGACCACAACACCATAGGAAGCTCCTCAGGCCAGTTACCTTTACTTTCTTCTAGCTTGGTCTTCAAGGTGTGCTTGATTATCTTATTGATAGCTTCAGTCTGCCCATTGCTCTGGGGATGATAGACCGCCGCAAAATCTTTCTTGATCTTCAAGTCTTCACACAACTTCTTTAATTCCTTGCTATCAAATTGCTTTCCATTGTCAGATATGAGCTTGTAGGGAATCCCAAACCTGCACACAATGGAATTAAAAACAAAATCTTTGATTTTCTTGGCCGTTATCTTTGCCAAGGGCATAGCCTCTGCCCACTTGGTAAAATAATCCACAGCCACAACAGCATATTTGACACCCCCCTTAGCCATAGGAAGCTCTCCAATGAGATCAATTCCCCACATAGCAAAAGGCCAAGGACTTATCATTGAAGTTAATGTAGTAGCAGGAATAGATGAATAGTTTGCAAAGCGTTGGCACTGGTCACATGCTCTTGTAAACTTCATAGCATCATCTTTCAAGGTCGGCCAGTAATATCCTTGTCGTAACACTTTCATAGCAAGGGAACTACCCCCCGAGTGATTGCCACATATTCCTTCGTGAACCTCTCTCAGGACATAGTTGCATTCCTCCCCATCAACACACCTTAGTAAGGGTTGATTAAAACCTCTTCGATATAACACTGCATCATATTCCACATACCTTGCTGCTTGGTATTTCAAACGTCTGGCCTCCCCCTTATCATCGGGTAAAATTCCTTTCTGTATATACTCTTGGATAGGAGTCATCCAAGTCTTCATTGGTACTTCATCTACAACCATTAGCTCCATCTCGGGGATACTAGGAATTTCTTGAACTTCCAATGGAATGTTTCCCATCAACACCGTGTCTCTTTGGGAACCCAACCTGGCCAGAGTGTCGGCCTTGGAATTTTCTTCACGAGGAACTCCTTCAAGTCTGACTATGTTAAACTGTTGAATCAAGCGACGTACACTCATCATATATGCCTCTGTCTTCGGTCCTCTAGCCTGGAACCCTCCTTCAACCTGCTGAACAACCAGTTTCGAATCACTGAATACCACCAAATTCTTCACATTCATTTCCAAAGCCAACTTCAAACCATTAATCAATGCCTCATACTCAGCTTCATTATTGGTTACCGAAAATTTGAAATTGATAGCACTCATAAGAAGGTGGCCTTCAGGAGAAGTCAAGACAACTCCAGCACCAGCCCCGTCACTGTTAACTGCTCCATCCACATACATGGTCCACCAAGGAAAAGGATACTCTTCTATCAAAGGGCTTGCCTCCCGAGTGAGAGGGTTAGGGTGCACCAGAATGATTTCTCGTCCCATACTCTCATCTTCAAACTCCAGAATAAAATCGGCTAAGGCTTGTCCCTTGATCGCCGTTCGAGAAACATATTCCAAATCATACTGTCCCAACTCAATCGCCCACTTCAACATCCTTCCTGAAGCCTCAGGTTTATGTAAAATGTGTCTCATGGGATAAGAAGTTCGTACTTCAATTTTATGAGCTTGGAAGTAGGGACGTAACTTGCGTGCAGCCAGCACCAAAGCATATACTAACTTCTCCAAGCTAGAATATCGGGTTTCTGCATCCAACAACCTCTTACTTACATAGTAAACTGGTGACTGCAAACTATCCTCTTCTCGTACTAACACAGCACTAATGGAGTAAATCGAGATAGCCAAGTAAAGAATTAGTACTTCACCATCCACGGGCTTGGCCAAGAGTGGGGGCTTACCTAACTGTTCCTTGATTTTCTGAAAAGCATCTTCACAAGCAGGAGTCCACATGAAATCCTTGTCCACCCCCCTAATGGCTTTGAAAAATTCTTTGCAACGATCAGAAGACTTTGAGACAAAACGATTTAGAGCTGCAATCCGTCCACAAAGGCTTTGAACCTGCTTTACACTGGTAGGGGACTTCATTTCAAGGAGTGCTTTGATCTTTTCCGGATTAGCTTCAATTCCTCTATGGTTCACAATAAAGCCTAAAAATTTCCCCGACTCAACACCAAAGACACACTTTTGAGGATTTAACTTCATCCGGTACTTGCGCAGAATTCCAAACATTTCTTCCAAGTGCCTCACGTGGTCTACTGCGTCCTTGGACTTGACAAGCATATCATCTACATACACCTCCATAGTTTTTCCAATCTGCTATTTGAACATCATATTCACCAATCTTTGATATGTTGCCCCTGCATTGATAAGACCAAAGGGCATTCCAATATAGCAATACAAACCTCTGTCAGTAATAAAGGATGTATGTTCTTGATCGGGTCCATACATGGGAATTTGATTATACCCTGAGTAAGCATCCATGAAACTCAAGAGAGCGTGACCAGCCGTAGCATCCACCAACTGATCAATCCGAGGGAGTGGGAAACTATCCTTTGGGCAAGCTTTGTTCAAGTCCGTGAAGTCCACACAAGTTCTCCATTTCCCATTAGGCTTTTTTACCAACACCGGGTTTGCCAACCACTCGGGATAGAAGGATTCTTTGATCAGACCCACATCCAAGAGTCTGTCGACCTCCTCTTTTAAAGCTACTGCCCTTTCCCCACTGATTGCACGCCGCTTCTGACGCATTCCTTTCTTATTAGGATATATGTTTAGATGATGGCACATGACATTAGGATCAATTCCTATCATATCAGCATGACTCCAAGCGAACACATCCAGGTTGGCCAAAATACAATTAGTCAAACCTGTTCTCAACTCATTGCTTAGCTGTGATCCAATTTTGAGAACCTTACTGGGATCTGCTGCGTCTACCGGGATTGAGATTGTTTCTTCTGCAGGACCTGTCTTCTCCTGTAGGATAGGAATTCTTGGATCAAGATCAAGATCAAAGATACGAGGATCTTCAACAGGCATTTCACTCTTTGAGGGCGCGTCCTCCACAAATTCGTCCTCTATTGAGGGCGCGTTTTCTATTGAGGGCGCGTCCTCCACATACCCTTCTTTACTTGGAAAGATGTTATTAAATGTCTCTCCCCCTGAGGGTGCATCTTCAACAAGCTCTTCCTTCCTTGAGGGCGCGCCCTGAAGGGTATAGGTGCTCTCAACAATTCTTTCTTGAAGTTCATCATTTAGGGGGGGGCGTCTCCAATAGTAACATCTTAGGGCGCGCCCTTAGCTGAGGAACATCATCTTCTGGCTCTTGAACCGTGTAATGAACATGAATCTCTCCCTTAGAATTTTTGAGCAATCCCTGGGCATCTTCTTGGGGAAGGGCGCGTCCTCCTAATCCATTACGACGAAAACCCTTGACAGTTCTATGATAGCACTCCCTCGAATCATATTGTGACCCTCGAACTGAACCAACCCCATTTGGAGTAGGGAATTTCATTATTAAATGATAAATGGAAGTAACTACCTTCATCTCTTTCAGCAAAGGCCTTCCTACCAAAGCATTGTGGGCAGATTCTTGATCCAATACCATAAATTCTATCATCTGAGTCACAGACAGAGGACCTTCACCAAGTGTAACTGGGAGCTTAATTGCACCCATAACTCTAACAGCTTCTCCAGTGAAACCATAAATCCAAGCATCCTCTCGGACAATATCCTTATCAGGCAAACCCAACTTCTTATAAGTGTTGTAGTAGAGAATATTCACCGAACTTCCATTGTCAACAAATACTCGGTGTACATTCATAGGACCAATCTGTATGGCAACGACCAGGGCGTCACTGTGAGGATGATGTACCCATCTTGCTTCTTCCTCAGTAAATGTAATATCTACTGATTCCCCCCTGAACAACTTGGGAGGTTTAAGTTCCAAGCTGTTCACATTAGTTAAGGGCTTATGGCGTGCTTCCCTGGCATACCTTTCCAGTGCATTGTTACTGTCACCACCAAAATGGCGTCCTCCAAAGATAGTATGAATGCTTCCAGCCCGGGCAAACTGAACGTCCTTAGATCTGTCATCATCCCTTTCAGGAGCATGCTCTCTTTCCATCCTCCTGTCAGTTTCATCTTTATGCTTCTTCACTTCTCTGACAATCCAGTCAGTTAGGTATCCAGCCTTGATCAATTCTTCAATTTCTTCCTTTAGCTGCCGACACTCATGGGTGTTATGTCCAGTAGATTCATGATATGAGCAATACCTCTTTTTGTCCTTACTTTGCCATGAGGATAATGGTGCTGGCTTCTTGAATAAACCCTTATCCTTATTGACTTCAAAGATATGCTCAACAGAAGCGGCTAGTGTATAACTCCCTGTTTGATATCTATTCAACCTGTCGTAGTCTGGTGGAGTCCAACCTCTCCTTGCATTGGCGACATTTACCCTGTTCGGACTATACCCTCTCCTCCGGTAGTCAGGGCTTGGGGACCTATCCTTCCTCTTAGAACCTTTTCCTTTTTCTTTCCCTTGGGAGTCGGACTTTTTATTGTCAGCAAGAGATTGTTCAACGATCTTGAAGTATTCAGCTTGGGCAAAGAGGTCCGCCAAGGTTGCTGGGTCCTTCCCCTGCAAGTGCTTCCAGAAATCAGTTCCGACTTGGAGTCCCGCAATCAAGAAACTTTTTAGTGACTCATCGGTTGCCCCTCTGACCATGGTAGACTCAGCATTGAACCTTTTGAAGTATGACTGTAAGCTTTCTCCTTCCTTCTGTCTGATATTGGCCAAAGTAGTCACTGAGGGGGCATATTTCACAGTAGCTTGGAATTTTGTCAGGAACAGAGTTTTCATGACCTCCCATGAAGTAATCACTCCTGGTCCAAGCTTTTGAAACCACTGTTGTGCACTCTCTCTAAAGGTTGCTGCTAGAAGGCGACATCTAGCCAAGTCAGGCACTTGATATACATCCATCTCTATATTGAATCTTCCCAAGAACTCAACAGGGTCGGCATTTCCATGGAAGCGCAAGTCATTGGTTGTATTCCTGTACCCTGTTGGAAGTTGTGCCTCCCTTACTGCCGTAGAGAATGGAGAGGGAGTTTGGGCTGTTGAAGTCACTCTTCCTCCCTCCAAGTGTGTGAGGAGTTTCTTTAGGTCGTCCACATTGAAGCTTCCTACACCCGGGATTGTTTGGACATTTGTCTGAGCATTATCAGTAGGCGGAGGTTGAGGTGGTGGTTGAGGAGGCCGGGTCTCTCCTTGGGCCGCAGGAGTCTCTTGTGTTCTTGGATTGGGACTTGGAGGGCGCGTCCTTCCCTCATGACTATTAGGGCGCGTCCTCTCCTCCTGACTGTGAAGACGCGTCCTTGGCTCTTCTTGCCTTCCTCCTGATCGACTTTGGGACGAGACAGATGTTATGTGTGGACCTCTTCCTCCAGAGGGTCCGCCACGATAAGGAGCTTCATACCTATTCCTTCGATCATTATCCCTACTCCTTCCTGACCCTTCTGATTGGGGAGCTTGCTCATGATCACGGGGCCTCAACCTGTTTACAGGGGGCTCTCGCTGTGGATTATGAGGTTGCACTTCTAAGTTACGTCTTGAATTACTGTGAGGTTGAGTACGATCTTGTCCATGGGGCCTCGACCTGTCAACAGGGGGCTCACGCTGTGGATCAAGAGGTTGTTCCCCTCTTACCTCTCTGTCCCTCTGCCATTCGACCAACAACAATCGTAGATCATCATTATTAAGTCTTACACCAAGGCGATCCTTCAATCTGCTCAATCGTTGTTCTTGGTCTCGGTGGAGTTCATCAGCCCTTCGAATTTCACTTTCAGGTCGCCCTGACCTATGAGGGTGTGGAGATGGACGCCGTTCCCTCCTAGGTTGATCTTGGCTGCCCGTCTCATCATCGGGGAGTTCAACAATAGGGACTCCATCCTCTTGATACTCTAACCTTCTTGGAGTGACATTCTGAAACCTCCTTTGACTCGTGGTGCCTCTACCCGTACGATGGTGATTACGGGGTTGTCGCCTGACACGACCCCTTCCTTCGCCTCTTTCGACCGTATCCAGTCTTGCTTCAAAGCCATTTAAGGCATCACCCATGCGATAGAGTTGTTCCATCAAGTCAGAATTACTTATGAGCACTGGTGGTCGTCCCCCACAATAGGTGTTCCATTAGATGGATTTGGAACACTATGGGGAACATATTCCTCATGGCGGGCATGGTTGTTCTCTTCACTGTCTTCAGATAAGACCTCATCCCTAGGACGTTCGTTGGGATTTTGTGACATCTTCTCCTCCAAAGATTTAGATCTTAATTAGCACCCCTCCTTCTAGCGCCAATTTGTTAACGGAGGAATTTGGTATTAACAAAGTTTGAGGTTCTTTGCCGGAATCAAGATCTACAACGGTGGTCCTTAGGTGGTAAATTCGTCGGAGTATGGTGGTTGTGTATGATTGGTGGCTGAGATTGCTTAGGGTTTATGTTAGCTGCCTCAGAGTTCTCAACATTCGACCCCTTACAATTTGCCTACGTATCCCTTTTATAGGGAATCAAGCCAACGTAGTTCTTGGGGAGGAAGTTTCCTCCATGGGCTTGGTCTTTGATCTTCGGAGCCCATCCGAAGTCTTCTGCTGCCTTTCCATGCTTAGACGTAAGACTTTTCCACCGCCTTCCATGTATAGGATTCTTTCCATACTTAAACATATGTCTTCCTTATCTTTCCTTACTTGAACGTAGGACTTCCATCTGTTTTCTTACTTAGAGATTTAGCTCACTTTAGGAATGTCTAACGATAAGGCCTAGTCACAAAGGCCCAAGGCTCGTCTATGACGTCAGGACTTCATGGATAAGGAAACTTCCCCCGTCGAGGACTAGTCCTATCCATTACCAGCTATTTCCTTAATTCATAGACGCAGGTATAGCCATGACTTACCTTAAATGCTAGACGCATCCTTGTCCCCCGAATGAGAAGCACCCACCAGATAGCAGGACAAGTGATCCCAAGTGTTTGGGTGCAAAGTGCAGGATTACTCCAAAGTTCCCCAATGAGGACGCGCCCATTGAGTACAGGAACAGAGCTCCCAAAGCACACACCAAGATTAACCCCACATCCCCAATGAGGGCGCGCCCATTGAATACAGGAGGAGGCCTTCAACCACGAACATCCCCCTCCTAGGGTACATCCTAGGAGGGAATTCTTCAATATTTTGTCAATACCAAGCCAAGGGAACCATCTTTCATTATCAAGTTGCAGCTTCAAACCAAGAGGACGCGCCCTCAAGGGATGGACTGCCTAAAGGGCGCGCCCTCATCCCCGTGAGGCCAAGCCATAAGCCTTCCTTGTGTCAAATGAAGTTAGTATTCTCCGTCAAGTCTTCCATTCATATCAGGTTGTCAGTCCTTACCGAGAGGACGCGTCCTTAAGGGTTAGATGACCAAAGGGGCACACCCTCTCCCCTAAGAGGACAAGTCCTGAATCTTCCTTACATCATGCCATGTCAATATAATTGTTATCCTTCGTCAAATCATCCATCAAGCTGTCATTATCATGAGGGCGCGCCCTTAAGGGATGGACAACCTAAGAGGGCGCGTCCTTATTCCTATGAGGGTAAGTCCCAAACTTAATCCCTAATTATAAAAATAACATAATTGAATTCATACTTGACCCGATCTTAACCTAAAAACCCATTATCGAATTTTGGCTATAACACCTACTAATTTCAACGGTTATTGACATTCCCGCTGATGTTTAATTGTCCACCCTGGGAATAGAGCGAAGAACATTAAAAGAAGAAAAGGTTGATCGTTGTGAGTAACTTTTCAGCTTGGATAATTTTATTGTTGACATTAAAGTCAGTTTTATCTGCCGGCTGATTTATGTTTTCGTTTGAGAAGTGAAACTGGTGATCATACTTGTAATAAGTAATAGAAGTTTCGTTAATCTTTCTTCACAAATGATCTTCTTGTATATATTAAACTAGTTGAAAAAGCCGCGCTTCGCGGCGGTGTAATAATTTTTTTAAATTTTTTTTATCAAATAAATTACGAAAATTACTCGGTCCTCGCTAATAAGCCGTCCTCCCGTGAAACACGCTTTCCTTTTTAATATCAAAATCTCAAATTTAATATATTGAATATATACTTGTCTTATATATTAATTTTTATATTATCATACTCTTTTCAAATGAGCCACTCTTTCGTTGAAAAAACACCTATACAACTTTACATATATTATACTTCAAATAGAAATTTTAGTTATGTATTACAAACGTCTATTCTACTTCTGGTAAAACTTTTAATTGCAACTATTCTTTTATATCCGAACTCTTCTCCTCTATAAAACACTTATTCTACTTCAAATAAAACTGTGCAAGTACTTCTTTTATATTTGAACTATTTCCCTCTGCAAATTTAAACACATATTCTACTTCAAATAGAACTTCGAACTTCTCTATGAACTATTCTCCTCAATAAATTCGAACACCTATTCTACTTCTAATATGTTAAACGATATTTTTTGATTTATTAGTATCTAAAATTCAAAAAATCTAGAAAATTAGAAAAGTAGATTGAGACAATCTTAGGGCGCCACCTAACCTCCCGCGTATCCTCCTTTATATATATATATTGAAGACAACCAAGGGCAAAATATGCCAATTAAATGGATGTGAAATTACATTTTTACCCCTATTTGTTGAAAAATTACAAAAGTGTCATCTATATATAACTTATACAAAAATTGATTAATTTGTGTTTCTTTTAGGAATCGAACCCCTATCCCCCACTTAGGATTAATTTGTGTTGCTTTTAGGAATTGAACCCCACTTATACAAAAATTGATTAACCATTATACTACATTATTTTTTAGCATACTTTAAAAATCTTATTAGATCAATCACATGTTCTCATATAATCCTATTTTTTCTTTTTTACATCTTTTGAGTAAACAAATTGTTGGTTTATATTATTTATAAAAATTTAATTCTAAGTTATATATAAATGAAACAAAATCTGGATAAAAAAAATATTAGATTGAAATAAAAAAAAACAGGATTATATTCTAATATTTCTTTAATTTTTATTTTTGAGTAAATAAAATATTAATTCTTATTATTAATATAGCTCTATTTTCTAAGTTTTCTAAGTTTTATATATAATTATATGTTCAATTATCTTTATAGATTTTAATTTCGCTTGTACTTTTTTGATTAAATATCAATTATGTTCTTAATTATTATATGATTTATATTTTTATATCATACTTTGTCATTTAATATACTCTATATGGAGTGTCCACGTTTTGATACATAAATATAATAATAAATTTTGATCTAATATAAGTAACATATTATATTTTACTTATATTATTTAGAATAATTCTAAAATGTACGGAGTATGGTAAAAACTGAGTATCAGATTTAGGGTGTTCACGAGTCAGGTTGGCTACGATAGTAGTAGACTCCGACTCAATTAAATCGATTTAAACATTTTCAACCCAACCCACAAAATCTATTACTATATATTAAACCACAACACAAGGGCAAAAATGTCATTTTAATGTGTGTGAAGTTACGTTTTTGCCCTTATTTGTTGAAAAATTACAAAAGTGTCATCTCATATTTTTATGTTGCAAAATACATTTTAATGTGTGAAGTTACGATTTTACCGTTATTTGTTGATCAATCACATGTTCACTCATAATCCTATTTTTTATTTTTTTATATCTTTTGAGTAAACAAATTGTTGGTTTATATTATTTATAAAAATTAAATTCTAAGTTATATATAAATGAAACAAAATCTGGATAAAAAAATATTAGATTGAAATTAAAAAAACAAGCTTATATTCTAATATTTCTTTAATTTTTATTTTTGAGTAAATAAAATATTAGTTCCTATTATTAATATAGCTCTATTTTCTAAGTTTTCTAAGTTTTATATATAATTATTTGTTCAATTTTCTTTATAGATTTTAATTTCGCTTGTACTTTTTCGATTAAATATCAATTATATTCTTAATTATTGTATGATTTATATTTTTATATCATACTTTGTCATTTAGTATACTCTATATGGAGTGTCCACGTTTTGATACATAAATATAATAATAAATTTTGATCTAATATAAGTAACATATTATATTTTACTTATTTTATTTAGAATAATTCTAAAATGTACGGAGTATGGTAAAAACTGGGTATCAGATTTAGGGTGTTCACGAGTCAGGTTGGCCACGATGGTAGTAAACCCCGACTCAATTAAATCGATTTAAACATTTTCAACCCAATTCACAAAATCTATTATCTATCTATCTATTACTTTACTATATATAATAGGCCAACACAAGGGCAAAAATTGCCAATTAAATGGCCGCGAAATTACCGTTTTACCCTTTTTTTTTTGAAAAATAACAAAAATGTCACTCGTATATATTATTATACAAAAAATGTTTAATAGATGTGTTACTACAGAGATTCGAACCTCCAACCTCCTTCCAAGATATCTATGGGCTTAACCACTATGCTACATGCCTTTTTGAGTTTATTTCAAAAAACTTATTAGATAACCCACGTCTTTTATCTCTTATATTATTTTTTTTACTTTGATGTTTGAATAAATAAAATGTTGGTTTAAATTATTTATGTAAACTAGCTTTATAGCCCGTGCGAGGCACGGGCATGCTCTAGTTATTTTCGGTCATGTTGGTCTCATCGTTTGGTGGAATGCATGTAGAAGAAAAGACATAAGCATGTAACGGTATATCAGTAGGAAATATGTCGAAGGTTTGATGATACATGTTTTACAAAATCCGAGTCTATAAGGCTGTTATTATGACCTGAGTAGGCGCAAATATTTTGACTAATTAACATGTTTTGTTAGCACGCACGATCCTTCTGTACTGCAAGATTTCGTCGGTTATAATTTTGCCAATCGTATTTGAATGAGAAGATGGTTTTAGTGTCACTTTGAAATAATATCGGGCATCTTTTATCATTTCCATTGCCTGGGGAACGTTGGCACTCCATTTACTTGTTTGTAGTTCATGGGGTAGTCGTGACCTTGTATACTGCAAGATTTCGGCGATTATAATTTTTCCAATTGTATTTGAATGAGAAGATGGTTTTAGTGTCACTTTGAAAGAGAATTGGGCGCCTTTTATCATTTTCATTGCAGGGGGAACGTTAGCACTCCATTTACTTGTTTGTAGTTCATGGGGTAGTCGTTAAGTGGGTGTTGTAAAATTTGATCGGTGTGCATAATAGAGTAAAAATGTAGAAGTACAAGTTGTATTAGTATGTGTGGATACACTATTTAAACGAATGCATACCACTTTGCCCGTTTTAAGAAGGGTCTCCTTGCAGACACGTTGAATACAATAATTGTACAGGTGTGGATATAATTTATTTTAGAAAACTATTACTTATACCTTTCAAGATAATGCTAAACTGATTCGTGATAAGTTACTCGTTTCACCTTACAATTGCCACTTGACACAAATAATTTAACATTTAGTACTTTTAATATTTTATCATAGATATTCAAAAAAATTAAACCAATTTAGTTTAGATTTGATTTAGTCGTACGATGACAACTTCAACTTTCTTGTAAAAATCTCCAACACAAACTTTTTTATTTATATACAAATATAAATTTTTTTTGCATTTTTCGGGTTCAATACTTTATATACTATAGTGGATTTTTCGAAAATGACCAACGTATAAAATTTATCTATTGAAGACGAGATTTATAATATATTGGATCATAATAAAACTACAGGTTTAATCTTATTAGTAGCTAAAATTTCAAAATTGCATATATAATTATAAGTTGTTAATATCTTATAATTAAACAATAATAAATGTAAAATAATGATAAAATCCATTTTTACGCTTATTATATATAAGGATATAATTGAAAAGAAGTAAATATGTTGATAGTTTTAAATTTAAAAAAAAATATTAAAAAAAAAATATAATGAGTGATATTGGATATAGATGTCAATATTTGTCACACTATCACCTAGGTCATGGTTCAATTCACATTAAAAAGAAATTTTTTTATCATCAATATACAATTGGAGGGATAATTTATTAATCTAATATCATCAATATAATACTGAAAGGGTAATTTAGTAATCTAATATATATATAATCTGATAGTATATAGAATTTGTAATCTAATAGTATATATAATATGAGCCATTATGTACTTAATGCAAATAAACATGATTTATAATATAAGAATATTAATACAATCCTTTTTTATGGATCAATTCCAATTTTATAACATTTTTTTAAAATACAATTTTATAACATTTTGCGCGAGTTTTTCTCAAATATGGTTAGAAATATTTATTTAAGGCACTTGCGAAAATAAATTATCTACCTTACCAAGTAGATTACAAAAAGAGACCAAAATAGAGTATAACATATTGAGTGTTTGCGCAGATTAATAAAAAACTTCATAATATAATCTAAATAGATGTCTATCATAGTGGTAAGGAATGTTACTTTTAATTTAGAGATTAAGGGTTCAATTCCCATCAAAAACAATTTTTTTGTACTAAAATAGAGTATAACATATTGAGTATTTGTGCATATTAATAAAAAGTTTCAAAATACAATTAAAATAGATGTCTAAAATAGTGGTAAGGTATGTTACTTCTAATTTAGAGGTCAAGGGTTTAATTTCCATCAGAAACAATTTTTTTGTTGTGCTATTATATAGGGGTAATTTAGTAATTTTATGATGAATAAATTGTCTCACGAACCCCCCGTGCAAGGCACGGGATCGCTCTAACCGACAGAACTTGATGTTATTTTGTGACGATATTTTCTAGTTCACGTCAGTTTAATTTTGTGATGATAAGTATTCTTCAGTTTGTTGTGGTGATCCTGCCACCGGTTTGAACTTGTTGGTGACACTATGTGACATGGTTGAGAAGATTTGCAAGGAAGATCGGTTTGGTATTAGTCCGAAGAAGATTTTGTTCTTAGTTGAATGTATTTGATGATTAGTTTTATAAGCTAATTAATAATCAGATAGGAATTAGTTAAAGGTGTCAAATAAATGCTCCATTTCGAAAGTACCAATACTCTCCGGGCTCCATAATTCTCTATAAGCGGCCGGAGTAGTATACATGTCCTTAATGCATGAGGTGGCGGGATTGAGATGCACACAAATTCGTATTCGAAAAAAACTGTTCGAACTGGTTAAAAAAATCGAAAAAAATCTGATTAAAAAAAAGTCCACCTCAATTGGATCCAGCCCGCAGGCTTAAACGAATCGCATATTTTTCACAAAACCCAGATCCGGTTCGAGCCGAATAAACCCAAATAATATCTCGATTTGGACGTAGTCTTGATCAGGATAAAAGTCCAATCCAAAAAGCTAGAATTTTCAATTAAATATCAGATAAAAGTTTAATTTTTTTAATTAAATCCGAAAAAATAAAAAAAAAGGTAAAGTTAAAGTTAAAGTTATCAATATCTAAAATAATTTGTAAAAATCCGATTTGGCCCCTCCTGACCCGACCCTATCTACATGTATAAATATTTTAGAGAAAATTTGTCTCGATTTAAAAAAGCCCGGCCCTATCGGTTATCGAAAAATCCGACCTGAATCCGGATTACGTATCTCTATTCAGGGTAACAACTATAGAGGTGCTTATATTATTACTTATATTATATGATATGTATGAATATAGTTGAGACAAAATGATTACTATTTTGTATTATTTTATATTATTGGATGCTCGGACTAAAAAGTGATATTATGTGACTAAAAATGCATTTGTACTTTGTCTTAAAATTGTGAATACAAAGGAAGAAACATAATTAAATTTAATTAAAGAGATACGAGTCTATTGGATATACTTTATACCAATAACCACTTTTATCAATAATCAGACAAATGAAATTATCATGAAAGAATCTTGAATAAAAACTAAAGTGTAAAATAATATTTGTGAAAGATATTACCACACTAATGGGTTCTATACCACAACAAAAAAGCCCAAGTAGCTCAATGGTTAAATTGGTGACTTGAAATTCTTAGTAATTAGTATTGAAGTGTCTTAGGTTCGATTCCCATCAAGATCAAAATTTTCTTACATTTTTATAACATTTGACTTTGGAGGGGCAGTTATGTAATTTCAAGTGTTGAATAAAATGGTTCACAAAGTGCTTGTTGCAGTATAAGATATATAATAGATTTGTTTTTCTTTTTTCCTTTTCAGCGAAATTACTATTTTACTCTCTTTTTTTGAAAAATAACAAAAATGTCACTCGTATATTATTATACAAAATTTTTTTAATAGATGTGTTACTACAAAGATTCGAACCTCCAACCTCCTTCTAAGATACCCATGGGCTTAACCACTATGCTACATGTATTTTTGAGTTTATTTCAAAAAACTTATTAGATAACCCACGTCTTTTATCTCTTATAATATTTTTTTTTTTACTTTGATGTTTGAATAAATAAAATGTTGGTTTGAATTATTTATGTAAATTTGTTTTTCTTTTTTCCTTTTCATGCCACTCGTATATTATTATACAAACTTTTTTTAATAGATGTATTACTACAAAGATTCGAACCTCCAACCTCCTTCCAAGATATCCATGAGTTTAACCACTATGCTATATGTCTTTTTGAGTTTATTTCAAAAAACTTATTAGATAACCCACGTCTTTTATCTCTTATATTATTTTTTTTTGCTTTGATGTTTGAATAAATAAAATATTGGTTTGAATTATTTATATAAATTTGTTTTTCTTTTTTCTTTTTCGTAATTTTATATATCTATATATTCAATCACTATATATTATTGCAGTTGTATGTTTTCAATTTAATATATATTAATTATGTTGATTATAATTCATAATTTATATTATACTTTATTTGAATTAAATTAATTATTCATGCATAAAATATACTATTAAAATTCGATCTAATGTAAGAAATATTATACACATCATATCTCTCATTATTAGTTATTTCTATAATTTTTAAATTAAGAACATTAGCATTCAAATTATACAAAAAAATTGTCTATCTACTCTGTTCGTCGCATCCATTTCTTAACAATTTTCTTTTCCAGAATGTATTGTTTATTTGTTAACATTTTCTAAAGTAACATATCATTCTTTATTAACTTATCTATATTTTTTTCACCTTTCTAACCCCTTCCCCTACAACCCCAGTGACGTTCGTGTCAAAAATCGGGGTGAGTTTTTAAAATATAGGATATTACATAGTATATAATTACATAATGATCAGTCAGACTGTTAGTAGACGATAAAGTTTTGGAAAAATTGAAAATTACAAGTTTTGAAAATAAAATTTCAAATTGTATTCCAAAAATTATTGTACGATGTTAAAAAAAAAGTATAATCTTTCATAATAATAATAGAACTTTATAGAATACATTAAATTGATTCGTAATGTCATATAATCATTTTGATAAAATGAAATTCTGAATAGGGTTTGTGGGTCCTTGACGACATCCTCTACAACATATACAATATTTCTTATATTAGGTCGAATTTCAATAGTATATTTTTTGTATGAATAATTAGTTTAATTCAAATAAAGTATAATAAAGATATATAATATAAAAGTATGAATTTTAAACAACATAATTAATATATATTTAATCGAAAACATACAACTGTAATAAAATTCAGTGATTGAATATATAGGTATATAAAATTACAAAAGAAGCCTCCGGGCCTGTAGATGAGTTGGTGAGAGCACTGGTTATTGACCAAAGCATTCAAGGTTTGATTCATGGGAGTGTGGGGAATTCTTCCTGCACTCTAGGGTCTGGCGTGATACCGGTTGGGGTGTCCGGAAAATAAAATTTTTGACCAAAATTACGAAAAGGTGAAAAGAAAAACTGATTTATATAAATAATACAAACCAATATTTTATTTATTTAAACATCAAAGTAAAAATAATATAAGATAAGAGAAGAAACACGTGGATTATCTAATAAATTTTTTGAAGTAAACTCAAACAGGCATGTAGAATAGTGGTTAAACCCATGAACATCTTAGAAGGAGGTTGGAGGTTTGTTTCTTTGTACTAACAACTATTAATATATTTTTGCATAATAATATATGAGTGACATTTTTGTGACGACCATTTAATTGGAAATTTTTGCCCTTTTGTTGAGGTTTAATATATAGTAATAAATTGGATTAAAATGTGTAACTGTAAAACGATATTCCAAACACATTCTTAATGCATTTACTAAGTGTGTTAATATAATTTAATATAAAGATGAACTCATGAGAGGAGTGCAGAATCAGTTCCCATGTAAAAAACCAAAAACAAGTAGGTGACATGAATACTCCAAACTGTAATAGGTGTTCATCTCCCAAGGTGTTTATCACAAACTTGGGTGATGTGAGGGTGTGCAAAGATGCGTCGATCTTTAGCTTCTTTTTAAAATCCTCTATCTCATTCATGCATGTTCGATTATATTACAACAACATTGCATGCATATAACCTATTCATAACCTAGATTGCAAAAAAAAAAAAAAAAACCAATCAATTCCCGAAAAACATATAACAACCGCTCTCTAACGCAAATTACCAATCTACAAACTATCCTTTCTCTGACACACAAAACACAGGTAAACCTACTTATAATCGCAAGAAGAACAATAGTACATTCGTGCTTCAAATTCTACAATATTTCAATCTGGTCTCAAAATCAATAATAGTCACTATAAACAAGTCTTAGAGCCTTGGCATAGTTACGTTTGTGATTCAAAGTAATTACACTATTCGCCAAAAAAATTCTTTACTCCTCACTATGCATGAACCATACTTCTCATTTTACGCTCTCAAACTTAAGAATACACAATCCTTAATCTAATAAATCGATCACGACCAACTTTTTCACGATAAAAATTATTGACATCTCTATGCAGGCCCGTGCCTTGCACGGGCTGTTACGCTAGTTATATATTAAAACACAACACAAGGGCAAAAAGTGTCATTTTAATGTGTGTGAAGTTATGTTTTTGCCTTTATTTTTTGAAAAATTATAAAAGTGTCACCTCATATTTTTATGTTGCAAAGTACATTTTAATGTGTGAAGTTACGATTTTACCGTTATTTGTTAAAAAATTACAAAAGTGACAACTCATACTTTTATGTTAAAAACAATGAAACTGTGCTATCACTAAGAATCGAACTATTAACATACTTTAACAAAGAACATGTCATAATCATTGTGCTACATTGACTTTTGGATATGATTTAAAAGTTTTATTAAATAAACCACATATTTTACTTTTATTTCTTTTTTAAAATAAAATGTTGGTTTAGATTATTCAATATTTTTTTAAAATGTTGGATATTATATTCTATCTACTTTCTACATATTAAAAACCAGCTAATGGTAAAAAAAACCAAAAAAATGATTGTGAAGTTATAATTTTACCCATATTTTTTTTGAAACAACCCATATATATTTAAAAATTATAAAAATGACATCCATTTATTGTTTAATCAAAAAAAATTTTAATTTGTGTAAACATTGAGAATCGTAACCTTAAATAAACCAAGTATGCTAGATTTAGTTTTAAGTTTATTTTATAAACATTATTAGATAATAATTTAAAAAAAAATGCATTATTAGATAAAGCACACTCTATTATCATATAATTCTTTTTATTATATAATTTTTGAGTCAATAGCATGATGTTTTTATTTATTTATATAACATGTTTATCCAATTTCTTTTTTAATTTTAACTTTTCAGTAAGTAAAATGTTATTTCATATTATCTTCATAACTCCATTTTTAAAATTTTTTGTTTTTCTATATAATTATGTATTCAATTATTTTTTATAAATTCTTATTCCACTTATATTTTGTTATAAAATATTAGTTATGATGTTAATTGTTATATGATTTTTAGTATGTAAAAATATGTCACTTATTACGCTTTATATGAATTATTCAAGTGTTGATACATAAATATAATATTAAAAATTGATATAATTATATGTTACATACATAATTTATAATAGATTCTAGATTAGTAGTGTGAAAAGTGCAAATTAGAGTTAGAGTTTCCATACGTTGGGTAGGTCGAGTTGTAGGCATTTTTGTGACCAGATCTAATTTATTCGGTTTAAATTTTTAACTCAACCTGCAAAATATAGATTCGTGACCCAACCCTACCTATCATATATCAATTTGGGTTGTTTTAATGGGTTAAATAATTATGTAGAAAAAGAATTGAAATATGATATAATTCTCCATAAAAAATCTAAGTAAAACTGAAAAACATATACATTACGATTTTAGTGCTAATATTTTAGTAATATAAATTATGTTGCAAGTCATATGTATATAGGGCTGTCATCCCAAAATTTCGAATCGAACTGACCCGAACGAGCTGAAAATTGAACTTTTTTCAAATGCATAGACCGATGACCGAACTTATTATATTCGGTCTTTGGGTCCGAACTGAAAAAATCTGGAGCAGACCGATATAGACTGGTTTGATTAATATTTTTATTAAATTTTAAAATTTAAAATTTAATTTTTACTTTTCTTTCAAATTTAAATACACAGAATATATTATTTGCTTAGTATGACAATAAAAATAAGCACATAAATATCTTATTATTTATAAAGTAATATTAATGTGTAATATATGTATATCATTTTGTCATTGTACAAAGTGCAAATTAAATTATTTAGTTTGTAATTTTGATCTATATTGTCTTATCAATTTACTATCTATTAATTTGCCTAATTAAAATATTATATGTCTTATTTAATCTATATACATGATAATTTAAAAGGTAATGTAAAGTCAAAATACCTCTATACATGCAATTCGACCCGGTCCGGGTTTTTTCACGGACCGGACCGAAACGAAAACTAAATTTTTTTGATCGAACTAATTTTATGCGGTTCAGTACAATTTACAAGTTCGGACTGGATTGTTATTCAGCCCTATATGTATATGCAAAAAATTTAAGCACACATCTATAAATGAGGTATGATATATCACATAACGTGTTACGTGTAGTTGTATACCGTATAGTGATATATATTTAAATTATTAAACAAAATTTGTAACTTAAATCGGGTTGAGTAGTATTGGTCGGAGAAATATAAAACTGATAGCTGATAAAAAATATACTCAATTGGGTTGAAAAGATTTCAAACCGACAAAATAGGTTGGGTATGAGTTTATATTATATTCGGTCAACCATACCCAACCCGATTTAAGTTACAATTTTTTTTCAATAATTTAAATATATATCTCTATATTAGATAGACAATTATATTTAAAAGTGTACAAATATATATATATATATAAATAATAGACCGACAACTTTGGAATCGACCTTTACATAAAATGTAGAGATGCTATAATATGTTAATGGTATAGTCTTACAACAATGACAAAATTTATATATTATAAATATCCTGTATATTCATCAAAATTATATTAATTTACATACTTCCATGTTAAACAATATATGAACTTAAAACTAAGAGATTTTATGATGTATTTACGGTTTATTCTTACATACGTAACAAATTTTGTATTTCAAAAATATAATGTTATTTCACTAAGAACACATGAGTTTACATACGTCCATGTTATATACGGACAACTATATTAAAATAATTAATTGTTGAATTTGATAAAATTCTTTTCACATTATTTAAAACTAAATTAATATTTTGGCAATTAAAAATAGTCATTTGATCGTTAAATTATAGAAATTTATACAAATGAATCTTATTAAATTAAAAAATATTTAGAAAAATATTATATAAGTATAAGATAAATTCAAAATATTTTATCTTAACTACATTTTAATCACAAAACTATTTCGATATATATATATATATTTATGCGGAAAATAATTTCAATATATAAACAGGCCCGTGCCTCGCACGGGTTTTTACACTAGTTTTATATTATTAATCAACTAAGTAGTATATGATTGAATTTACTACCAAAAATTTAATGTATTTTTTGTCAAGAAATTTAATTAAGTATTAGGATGAATACATGCCTATAGTTTTTGGGATATCTTAAAATTTTATTGAAGGGGGAGAAATTAAAAATAAATATTCACATAGTTTTTATTTTGTACTAAAATTAAGAAGCAAATAAAAAACAATTTTAATATTTAAATTCAGGGTATCCCTACAAAACATATTTTCAAAGTATTTATGATGTAATAAATATTTATTAATTTATAAATCAATAAATAAAAAATATTATCAAATAGTAGATTGGGCTTTTTTATTATAAATATTCAACCCAAAAAATCTTTAAAAAAAAATATAAAATACGTTCTACAACCAAATGTTACCTATTTGCAATAATATATGCAATTACAAAACTTAATTAATTTATGATAAATATCCTAAATTATATTTAATGATGCTCATAATTACATACGCATATAAATTAGATGAAATATAAAAAAAAATGTTAATGCACAAGAAATACACTTGTAATTACAAAACTTAATTAAATAATTATAAATATGTCATTAAAATATACACGTACTTGGTAGGTAATAGGTAAGGGACATTTTTCTATTCGGACTAATTACCGATTATTTGATCAATTGCTATAAGATTAAACCTTAACTGGTTTCAGAAAAATAAACGGGCCTTAAAAAAGCCCATTAAAGTCTACACAGAACCAAGTTAGTTTCTTGCTTGTATAATTTGGGTGATGCACTCAGTACCTGCTTACTTTGTTCTATCAACACAACATAATAAGAAATCTATATATTTGGGTAACCTTTTCTTACTTAACTTTGTATCTGCTTATTGTTCAATTTAAGTAATGATCTGTTCTTTTAAGTAATGATACTGTAATTTTGCTTCATATGTAGAGTTTAAATTTTGTGTTAAGTTTCTAATTAGATGTATAATTTGTGGTACTTAACAAGGCCTAGTCATTACATTGTTCTCTATATGTTATAATATAGTCTTTACGGATATTGTTTTGCTCGATTTTTCGATTTTACAAGTCTGGTAATATTGATTGAACCCTTGCTAAGTAAATGCATTATATGCTTTGAAATGCCGTGAGAATCTCTTAAATATCAACACACAAATTAATGTTATCGGGCCAATAATATCACGCAGAATAAAAAGTAGTAATATGGAAGAAGGTGAACCTTAGAGTGCACTAGTTAGTAGTTAGGTATATCGGATTAAACAAGTAAACTGAAGAGGTTAGTGTTTTCTTATTGCAGAAGAGAATGGCGGAATCTAGTAGGAGCAAAGTAGGTCGTAATAAGAAAGATATAATAAGTGAGCTGCCTGGGAACATACATGAAAAGATCCTAGGTATTCTGCCGGTACACGATGCAGTGAGGACCAGTGTTTTGTCAAGAAGATGGAGACATAGCTGGAAAATGATTCCACATTTAATCTTTGATGATCAATTCCTTGGTAGAATGAAGGATAAGTTAAGCCAATATAGTGATCCTGAATTTAAGGCGCTTAAATTTGTTAGTGTGATAAATAAAATTCTCTTACTTCACAGTGGTCCACTTGTCAATTTTACTCTCAGGTTTCTAAAGGGTTGCGATTCTTTAATAATCCATGATTATATTGATCAGTGGATTCCGGTATTCTCAAGGAACAGTATCAAGCAACTTACTTTAGAGGACTTTAATCTTGGAGAATTCACGGCACATCATTTCTCTTCTCTAGATCTGACTCATCTGAGGCTTATAGGCTTTTGGTTTTCTTACACATCTGCATCTGGAGGATTTACTTTTCTGACAAATCTTGAGCTAATTGATGTTGAAATTTCAAAACAATGCATCTTCAATTTCCCTGTGCTTGAAAAATTGACCTTGGTAACTTGCACAGGCCTCTCCCATACCAACTTCCGTGCTCCTAATCTCAAATGTCTACATCAAATGTGTGATCAAATATCTTTACTTGGGTTTAAAGACCCTGGGTTTGAAGACCTTGGGCTTGAAAACCTTAAAGAATTTTCCTGCGGTTTGTGTTATTGCTATGTAGAGCCAAGCGAAACATCCAATTTGGTGAAGGTTTTCCGTAGCTTACATCAAATTGAAAAGATCTATATAGCAATTGAATTTATTCGGGTAACATTCAGATTCTATTAACATTATCTATTGTAATTTTGCATAACCTTCAAAGTCTAATTGGTTATGCTGTTTTTCTGCAACATGTTTCAAAGTACTTAGCTGCAGGAGGTTCTCCGAATAAACTGTCAAAACCACTGCCTTACCTAAAGACTCTAGATATATCTGAAATAATTTTTCTTGAATTGGATGTCATCTCTTGTTTGCTTTGTCTGATTCGGAGTGCTCCCAACTTGTGCAAACTAAATATCTCGGTGAGTCATATTACATTAGTGCCTAAACTGATTCTGTGTATCACGTGTAGCTATGCTTTGACATTTTTATTATATTTACTTCTTATTAGGCCGAAATTTACATAGAATTTTCAATTTATAACGACCGTCTCGAGAATTATCGGGTAGAAGATTTTGAAGGTTTTTCTATAGATCGGCTTGAAATTGTGACCTTCAGTTATTTCAGAGGTCTCAGAGCTGAGTTGGAGCTAGTCAAGTTTCTACTTGCTCACGCTCCGTTGCTGAAAACAATGTTCATCCATCGCAGTAAACCTGTAAAAAAGGATGTCTCATTAATGATCGCAGAGGAGATGTTGCAATATACTAGAGCTTCATCAAGAGCGCAGATCAGATACTTGGAACAACCCGTTGCTATTAATGTTTTTGAATCCTTTTCAGATTATTATGTATAGACTTTTTGCAGTCAGTTTCTGGCCCAAGCTTCATTAGGCCTAACTTGGTTCTCAACTAAAATTTTCTTATGACTTGCAAATACTAATAAATTTCTAGTTTATAACTTATTCATTGTTTGGATAACTCAGTTGAAAAATAAATTATTTATAATGTAATTTACCAATATAAAGAATGCATAATATTGGAAGTAATGTTTACTGTAAATGTATCTAAAGATTTATCTATAAGAGGATCTCATGTCAGTATAATTTGCTATTTGACAAATAACAATATAAGAAGATATTGAGTTTTTTGCCTCAATTTTATTACTTCCGTCTGTATTTACAGTTCGTAGATATATACACAAGCATGTATATCTACAGGGATGAAATTGCTCAAGTTTCTATAAGCATAATTTCCCCCTGAAAATTCGATGATAGGCATGTGACAGCAGCGCATCGGATAGGCCCTTCATCTTGTAATATCGGTATTCTTGTCATTTTTTTTACTTGGTGCTTATATTTATGAGTAATAGTTAAAATTTAACAAAATCAACAAATCTCTGTGTTCAAGATGCCAAACGGGTCTAACCAAGCCCTTTAGCATTAAATGTGCTCTCTGTCTTCGCGTACACAACTAACGGCGGGGGAGAGGTGGCTTTTTTCTTCTTTAGTGGTAAGTTCTTTCCAGTCCGTGTTAGCTTGTCTGTGTGTGTTGTGTGTTTCATGCTTTGTATTTAACTCTAATTAAACTTAGCCTTGATGTTGATTGCTTTACTGTATTATGATTTTGAGATGGCATAAGCGCCTCACTTTATGTGCTACCAGTATACTACATCAGAGATAATGCAATTGTGTTCACACTAATTATTATCTGTGTTGAAATAGGAAACCAAAAACAAATTAGGTTACACAGAAATCATGATGTCACTCCTTATCTACTATATTTTGTACTTCATTGAAAATCTTAGAATGCGCTAGTTAGAAATGTTGGATGAATCTAATAGGCTGAAGAAGGTTTCCTACTAAATACTTATATAAGTAGGGCCAATTTAAGGCATAAATCATTCGTAGTTTGTACCTTTTTGGAGGTAGATGTTACTTTATTTTCGTGTATTGTTTTGCTTAATTATCATATTAAGACCTTTTAAGGTTGAAGAGTTTGTATTGTTAAATGGCGAGAACCTAAAATTTGCAATATGATGCATAAAGTGAAGATAAAATTTATCTTGAGCTTGACCCTGGTTGGTATATGACAGAATCAATTTTTTTTATTGCAGAATAGAATGGCTGAGTCTAGTACGAGAAAGGTCGGCCGTATTAGGAATAGTAGATTCAGTGTGCTGCTTCGGAACATAACTGAAACTATTCTTTGTTTTCTGCCTAGACGAGATGCAGTCAGAACCAGAATCTTGTCAAGAACTTGGAGACATTGTTGGACTACGGTTCCAAATCTAATTTTTAATAAGCATATGTTTAGGTCCAAATTCGTATAATATTAGTGAATGCTATCATCGAGGGCTAAAGGCTCTTCAATTTGTTAGTGTGATAAATAAAGTTCTCCTCCTCCACAATGGGTCGCATTCTCAAGTTTTCCCTCAGTTTTCCTGAATTTCATTGCAATGCTCAAATAATCCATAATTATTTCAATTAGTGGATTCCCTTATTTCAAGGAAGGGTATTAAGCATCTTACTGTAGTGGACTCTCTTCCTGAAGTATTTAGGGTACATAATTTCTCTTCTTTAAAACTGACTCACCTGAGACTTGCAAATTTTCGGTCTCCGTGTACACCTGCATTTGGAGGATTGACTTATCTGAGAAATCTTGAGTTAATTGAGGTCACAACTTCTGGACAAAGCATCTTTGATTGGCCTGTGCTTTAGAAGTTGGCCTTGTTAGCTAGAAAAGAACTCCCCCACACCAATTCCCGTGCTCCTAATCTCAAATGCCTTCATCAACATAATCGCGAAGTGATTTGAATATTCTTTAGCTAAAATTCTTTCAGGTTGTCAGAAGACCCAATAACGCAGCCAGAAACGCCCAATGACAATGTGGTCAACGTTATCAGTAGTTGACAGAAAATTGAGAAGTTATCTATAGTGTACTTTATTCAGGTAATATTCAAATTCTCAGTGACACTGTCTACTGTAACTTTATATTGCTTATTAACATATAAATTGTTTTTATGCTTTTTATTTCCATGTACTTGGCTGGAGGAGGTTCTCCAAGTAGACTTTGTAAATTACTGCCTTGCCTACAGACTCTAAGTATCTTTGATATGAATTTTACTAGTTTTAGAGGTCTCTTGTTTGCTTTGTTTGATTCGTAGTGCTCCCAACTTGTGCAACCTACATATCTCGGTAAATATACTTGTGCCGTATCATATGCTGTCTTAAGCATGTATATATATATATATATATAGAGGGGCATTAAAGGATTGAAGATCCATCATCAGATCTTTAATTTTTGTCATTGAAATCTTGATGATATCGTTCAAGTTTTTATAAGCATAATTGCCGCTTGTAAGTTTGATGATACGCATGTTATAGCAGCGCATGGGATGGGCCCTTCATCTTGTCATATCAGTATCCCCGTCAATTTTTTACCTTGTGTTTATATTTATGAGTAATAGTTAAAAATTAACAAAATCAACAAATATCTGCGTTTAATATGCCAAGCGGGTCTAACCAAGCCCAATAGCCTTAAATTGTGCTCTCTGTCTTCGCGTACACAACTAACGGCGGGGGAGAGGTGGCCTTTTTCTTCTTTAGTGGTAAGTTCTTCTGGTCTGTGTCTGGTTGCGTGTGTGAGTGTGTGTGTGTGTGTGTTTTATGCTTTGTATTTAAGTTCATTTAAACTAAACCTTGATTTGCTTTAGGGATAATCATTTGCAAAATGTTGATTGCTATACTGTATTATGATTTTGAAATTGCAAAATTAAGAGCCTCACTTTATGTGCTACCAGTATACTAGATCAGAGATAATTCAATTGTGTTCACACTAATTATTATCAGTGTCAAAATAGGAAACCCAAAACAAATTAGGTTACACATCATAAATCATGACATCGTTCCCTATCTACTACATTTTGTACTTCATTGAGAATCTTAGAAAGTGCTAGTTAGAACTGTTGGATGAATCTAATAGGCAGAAGAGGATTTCCTACTATATACATATATAACCGGGGGTAATTTTAGGCCTAAAATGTTCCTAGTTTATAATTTTTTGGAGGAAGATGGTACTTTATTTCCGGGAATGTTTTGCTTAATTATCTCATTACGACCTTTAAAGGTTGAAGAGTTTGTATTGTTAAATGGGGAGAACCTAATATTTGCAACATGATGCATCAAGTGAATATAAAATTCATCTTTAACCTGGTTTATGACAGAATCAAATTTGTTTATTGCAGAAGAGAATGGCCGAGTCTAGTACGAGAAAGGTCAGTCGTATTAGGAATGTTAGAATCAGTGTGCTGCCTGGGAACATACTGGAAATTATCCTTTGTTTTCTGCCCATACGAGATGCAGTCAGAACTAGTATCTTGTCAAGAAATTGGAGACATTGTTGGACTACGGTTCCGAATCTAGTTTTTAATGAGTCTATCATAAGTCCAAATTTGTTTGATTTTAGTGTATTTCATCGTCAAGCACTAAAGGCTCTTCAATTTGTTAGTGTGATAAATAAAGTTCTCCACCTCCATAATGGTCCCATTCTCAAGTTTTCCCTCAGTTTTCCTGAATTTCATTGCAATGCTCAAATAATCCATGATTATATCGATATGTGGATTCCCTTACTTTCAAGGAAGGGTATCAAGCATCTTACTCTAGTTGACTCTCTTCCTGAAGTATTTAGGGAACATAATTTCTCTTCTTTAAAACTGACTCACCTGAGACTTGCAAATTTTCAGTTTCCGTATACACCTGCATTTGGAGGATTGACTTATCTGAGAAATCTTGAGTTAATTGAGGTCACAACTTCTGAACAAAGCATATTCGATTGCCCTGTGCTCGAGAAGTTGACCCTGATAGCTTGCAAAGAACTCTCCCATACTAACTTCCGTGCTCCTAATCTCAAATGCCTACATCAACATTATCGCGAAGTGATTTTAGAATATTCTTTAGCTGGCTTAGAAAACATAGCCGAATATTCTTTAAGGTTGTCAGAAGACCCAATACCGCAGCCAGAAACACCCAATGTGGTCAATGTTCTCAGTAGTTTACATAAAATTGAGAAGTTATCTATAGCAAAGTACTTTATTAAGGTATTATTCAAGTTCTAAGTTACATCGTCTACTGTAACTTTATATTGCTTACTAGTTTTAACATCTTATTGTTTTGTGCTCTTTGTTTCCAAGTACTTGGATGGAGGAGGTTCTCCAAATAGACTTTCAAAATTACTGCCTTGCCTAAAGACTCTAAGTATCTTTGATATAGATTTGACTAGTTTCTCCGAGATCTCTTGTTTGCTTTGCTTGATTCGGAGTGCTCCCAACTTGTGCAAATTACGTATCTCGGTAAGGCATATGCACTTCAAATATACCTTATTGCTATTGCTCCTGTTTGACAATCCTAGAATATATTATCTTTTATCAGGCAGATGTAGTTGACGAAGAAATAACTCATAAAGATAATTGGGAAGAAGATTTTGAGGATTGTACTGTGGGTCATCTTCAAATTGTCACCTTTAGTCATTTTCAAGGTCTTAAAGCAGAGTTGGAGCTAGTCAAGTTTCTACTTGCACACTCTCCATTGCTAAAAACAATGTTCATCCACCTTGACTCTTTCGTGACGAAGGACATAGCATTTGAAATTGCAGAAGAGATGTTGGAATTTTCTAGAGTTTCATCAAGGGCACAAATCAAATACTTAAAATGCCCTTTTGATGCTGTTGATTATGGGCCTTGGGTTAATCGATTAAATATATATGCTGATGAATAGCTCTTTTTGCTGTTGGATTCTGGCTGTTCTTTGCACAAGTGGAGAACTCGGAAGACCATACAAAAACAAGTATTAAAACTTCTGTTTCTCTATAATTTTTTCGAATCCCCTGTGCTTTTGGGTTTCTCTCTTCTTTCAGACCGGACTATGCTTTTCAATGCTATGCTTTAACTTTTTAATTTTTTATGTCTTGTGCTCTCTGTAATGTTGGTGCATCTTTGTTATCCTTTGTGTCGAAACTCGGGATTTTTACTAATTTTACAAGTTGTTCACTGAAGTCTAAAGAGCATAAAAAAGCAATTGAGAATTCAGAATTAAGTCTATGTTTGCTTGTATGTCTATTTTTGTTAAGTCTTTCCATTTTACTTTGGTTCAACTAAACCTTTGTTTGGTTTTGGTAATAAATGTATTCAGATCCTGATTATGTTTTTTAATTTTGAATTTGCATGAGAGTTTTACTATGTGTTCTATGACTATGAAGATACCAAACCAGAGCTATTATAATTGTGTATGTACTTGTGATTGTCAAAGCTTAACATAGGAACATAAAAAGGAATTAGGTCAAAAAGACCCTAAATGGCTTATAATTTGGAGGATTTTCTTATTGCAGAAGAGAATGGCTGAGTCTAGTATGATATAGGTCGATCATATTCATATTAAGAAAGATAGAATCAGTATGCTGCCTCGGAACATACAAGAAATTATTCTTTGTTTTCTCTGCCTATACGCGATGCAGTGAGAACCAGTATCTTGTCAAGAAGTTGGAGGCATTGTTGGACCATGGTTCCGAACCTAGTTTTTGAGGAAGACATCATAAGAGAAAATTTGGAAAATTATGTTTACTGTCATGGTCGAGAACTAACTTCTTTTGGATATGTTAGCGTGATAAACAAAGCATATTTGATTGTCCTGTGCTTGAGAAATTGACCTTGATATTATGCGTAGGACTCTGACCTATCAACTTCCGGGCTCCTAATCTCAAATGCCTACATCAGATATGTTTGGAAATGACTTCAGAATACTCATTTGCTGGCTTCAAAAACCTTACAGAATTTTATTACATGTTGTCATCTGACCTACATATTCAGACAGAAACATCCAACCTGGTTAAGGTTTTCGGTAGTCTAACATAAAATTGAGAAGATTTCTATAGCAGATTGTTTCATTACGGTAATATTTGAGTTCTCTTTACACCTTCTATTGTAGCTGTAGATTGCTTATTAGTTATTACTCCCTCCGTCCCCCTCAATTCTTTACATTGGGGGACGGGGATTCGGCACGTATTTTAAGGCTCCTTTAATATATAATTCGATAAATTATTTTAAATTTTTTCTTCTTTTAAATAAAAATATAATGTTTAAATTTTTATTTAGAAAAAGAAAGTTTTAAAAATAAGTTGTAGAGCTATACTTTATAGGAGCGTTAAAATGCGTGCCAAACAGTGTAAAAAAACTGTAAAGAAATGAGAGGGACGGAGGGAGTAACTTCTAATTGTTCTGTGCTCTCTGCTTGCAACTTGTTTCCTAGTATTTGGCTGCAGGAGGTCCTCCAGATAGGTTTTCTAAGCCACTGTCTTACCTAAAGACTTTAAGTATCTCTGGACTCTGATACAAATTCAACTCGTTTGTCTGAGGTCTCTTGTTTGCTTTGTTTGATACGGAGTGCTCCCAACTTGTGCAAACTACATATCTCGGTGAGGCAAATGCACTTCAAATCATTCTTTATTGCTATATACAGGTCCTGCTTGACAATCCTAGACTATATTATCTTTTACCAGGCAAACCCAAATTCCAAAGAAGACGATTTTGTAGATTTTTGTGAAGAAGATTACGAGGATTGTACTTTACATCATCTTGAAGTTATCACGTTCAGTTATTTTAAAGGATTCAAAGCGGAGTTGGAGCTAGTCGAGGTTCTACTTGCGCACTCCCCGTTGCTCAAAACAATGTTCATCCACCGTGATTGTGACATGGAAAAGGATGTAGCAGTTAAAATACTAGAAGTGATGTTGGAATTTCCAAGAGCTTCATCAAGAGCGCAAATCAAAAGCTTAAAACTCCCTTTTAAAGCTGATGAATTTGGACAATGGGTAGTGATAATTTTGGACAATGGATTCTGATTGATATATGATCCTCGGTCCACTCAATTCTTTACATTGAAACCAATCAATATTTTAATGTATATAGAAAAAATGAGAGTGAGAAGGATAGATGGAGTATATATTTGCACTAGTGAAGGAATGGGTATAGCGAAGAAATGGGTAGAACATATAATAACCACATTATTAAGAGTTTAATCAAATGCATTTCTAAATATTAAAAATTAACTAGTTTTATACCCGGGGGATTATAATTATTTTTTGAAAAAAAAGTTTTATTGTTAAATTTATTATCTTGAATTATTTTATCAAATTTAGTATTAAACATGGAAATATTTAATTTTAATTCATTGAAAATATTACAAACTATTTTTTTCTGTTGTTTAAATTAAATGAACAATTTATCATATTCAAACTTAGAAATCTTATCAAAACATGTTATTATATGTAATATTCTATTTATCCTAACATAATATAATATTGTTGTGGATTAAAAAACGTACTTGTGAATTAATTACTAGGGTTTAGTGAGTTTCGAGTTTTAATGGTTGTTCTTGTGTTTCGAGACTAAATCGGTTCTCACAAGATGCCTACGTATCTCAATTCGTTATTGAGAATCAAACCAAAGACGTAGTTCTAATGTGAAGGATCGGGGTCTTTATATAGGCGTCTGGAGCCTCGTATTTATGGTATGTTTAGGAGACTTAGTGAATAAGTCTCATTATTGATAATGGATAAGCATCGTATTTCTTGTTGGAGAAGTCTTTTCCTTGTTGATAAAGACTATGACTCATTAATTGAGATTCTGGATCCTTCTTTGATAAATTTACCATATTTTGGACTCTTTTCCTGAGCCGTATATTTTCCATATTTATTAATTACGAAATTAATAAATGATCAGGGTTTTGGGCCTTAAATATTGGGCCTTTCCAATGAATCATCAATTATATTTCTATAATTACTTTTCTGTCCATATCATTTGCCCCCCAACTTCTGGGAAAATCTCCCTGGGGTTTTCGTAGAAGTTATAGCGTGTTTTTCCTCAAAATTCTCTATTTTAAGGGTATTTTTGACCTCAAAATAGGTCATTTTCGACCTCATTTTCGACCAGGATTTAGGTCATTTTCGACCAGGATTTCGACCAGGATTTTCGACCTCAATTGATGTGAGGTCGAAGGTTTCGACCTCGATTTCTAAGTCTTTTTCGACCTCGACTGTTCGACCTCAATCCCATGTTTTTTCGACCTCGTTTTGATGTGAGGTCAAATGCTTCGACCTCGATTTCTAGTGCATTTTCGACCTCGACTGTTCGATCTCGAACCCATATGTTTTCGACCTCAATTTGGTGTGAGGTCGAAGGGTTCGAGCTCGATTTCTAGTGCATTTTCGACTTCAATTGTTCGACCTCAAACCCATATGTTTTCGACCTCAATTTGGTGTGAGGTTGAAGGGTTCGAGCTCAATTCTCAGTATATTTTCGACCTCAGGTCTTCGACCTCGAACCCATACGTTTTCGAGCTCAATTTGGTGCGAGGTCGAAGGGTGCGAGCTCAATTCTCAGGTGTTTTTCGACTTTGAGCCCTCGAACTCGATCTAAGGTCTTTTCGACCTCAAATTTTTAATTTTTCGATTTTATTTGGGAGCGAGGACGATGGATTCGACCTTGATTTCTCGTGTATTTTTGACTTCGAGCCTTCGACGTCGATCTAAGGTCTTTTCGACCTCAATTTCATTATTTTTTTATTTTATTTGGGAGCGAGGTCGATGGATTCGACCTTGATTTCCCGTATATTTTCGATCTTAATCGTACGACTTCGATTTAAGGTCTTTTTCGACCTCAAATCTATTATCTTTGTTTTTGCCTTGGCTTCATTTCAAATTTCATTCTTTCTGGGGCCTTAACTAGCCCGAATTTTTATTGGACTTCAATTTTTCCAACCTTGGGCCTTATTGGGCCTTAAATTGTTTGGGCTTTATATTTCCCTGAGCCTCAAGTCATTTGGGCTTTGATTTTTTGTAGTCCAGTAAGGGATTTATGGGCCTTAACTGGCTATAGTCGGTTGCCCTTCCCTTAACCGATTGGGTGACTGGTTGTCTCGATTATAAAAGAGTGGGATTTCCACTATCACTCTTCACTTCATACTTTCACTTTCTAAAAATTTCTCTCTAGGATTCTTAGTTTTTCTCTCTTTTTATTCTGTAATAAGGCGATTTCCGGTGAAGTTTCCGGGGTTGTATTCTTTGATTTTCTGGGTTCAATCTTCATCCTTTGAAGATTTTCTGGGTTCAATCTTCATCCCTTGAAGATTTTCTGGGTTCACTCTTCATCCTTTGAAGATTTACTGGATTTTAGTTTGAAGATTTGAAGATTCTGGGATTTCTCCTTGAAGATTTGAAGCTTTTCTGGGTTTTTCTTTGAAGTTTTGAAGATGTCTGATCGCGCTGCTCAACGTCTCCAGAAAGTCAATCAAGCTTCTAAGAGAGGTATCACTATTCGTTCTTCTCATATGTCTCTTCAAGATATGATTTTAGAACGTAGTTATGAATACCCCTCTGTCTCGCACTTAGATTCCTTTGACTGTAGCAATAAATTTCATGAAATTGACATGATTAGGGATTATAATAAAATGTATAGAGTTAAAACTCCATATAGGCTTATCCCAGCTGGCCCAGGAGACCGTTCTTGCCATTGGCGTCCTGATGTTCTCTGCATTTACAAGGATGCCATAGTGGCTGGCCTTAGATTTCCTTTCCATGAATTCATTCCCAAGCTTTTGGCAGATGTTAGGATTAACCCTTGCCAACTTCCACCAAATGCCTGGAGAATTATTATGTGTTTTATTGTTCTTTGTTTGAAGAACAAATTTCCTCCTTCTGTTGCTCTGTTTAGGAAAATATTCCAATTTAAAAATAGTTCTACCATTTCTTTGGGTTGGGTTTATATCAACCATCGCCCTTCTACTCCTCCCATTTTCCACCCAAAATCCATCCCTGATAATAACCTACAGTGGAAGAATGAATTTATGTATCTAACTTGGGAAGGAGGGGATTGGGGCACCCTTTTCCGTAGATCTTTCAGCTGCGGCCTTTATTAATAAGACCAACGAGCCTCAGGATGGTGAAACAACCAGAATTAAAAATAGTAATAAAAATTCATAAAAATTTAACTTTACATCAAAATTCGTTTCACTATATTCATAATCCTCTTAACTTTTATGGATTAAAAATTTAAAAGTGTATATGGTTTCTTATTTGCCATCCGAACTTAAAAGTTACACTAATCATGTTATAATCCCTCATATTGTAATCGTCTAAGACTGAGATTTAGGAGCAACATGAGTAATCCAATAATGTTGTCTATTACTTAAAGTTTTAAGGCGGTAGCATGTGTATTCTACAATTAGTATACTTATATAAAGGAGAAAACGGGGGGAAAGGAGAAGACGGGGGCGATGAGATGGCGCCTCTCAAATTGCTTCGATATGTTTTTCTAATTTTCTCAATTTTTTGAATTATTAATATTAAATATTCGAAAATATCTCACTTGCATTTAAAATCTTTACTAATGGTGAAAACTAAATATACAATTTTAATATTCTTGCCTTCAAGATCTTTGCTAATCGAGAAAATTAAATATATAATTTCAATATTCTCCTAAATTTTTGATTAAAAAAATATTTAAATTGCATTTTAAATCTTTACTAATAAGGGAAATCAAATATTATTGTATTATAAATCTTTACTAATAAAGGAAACACTATGCAAGTAGCATTTCTTGCCTTTAGAATCTTTACAAATGAAGGAAACTAATTATACAATTTTAATATTCTTTTAAATTTGTTATTTATGATTTTACTTACTAACATAGAAAACTAAACATATTATCTTAATATTCTCCTGAATTTTCTCTTTAAGTCAACGCTTAAAATTTTGAAAAATATTATGGATAAGATGAGGGCGGTTAGGTGGGGCCCTCAAATCATCTCGAACCATTTTTTTAATTTTCTCGATTTTTTGAATTATTAATATTAAATATTAGATAAATTCTCAATATCCTTCTTACAATTTTCTAACGGAGGAAACTAAGTATACAATGTTAATATTCTCATAAACATTCTCTACTAATCTAATATTTATTACTAATTTCTTTCTTACCATCTTTCGGGGAAAGAAGCTAAATATGTTATGTTAATATTTACCTAAACTTTCTCTTTAAGTCTAATTTATTTACTAATTTTTTTCTACTATCTTCTAATGAAGAAAACGAAGTATACTATATTACTAATTTCTTTCTACAACATCTATTTCTTTATACAAGTACAATAAGGTGGTGCCTCTCAAATTGTGTTAATCTATTTTTTAAATTTTCTCAAACTTTTGAATTAATAATATTAAAGTTTAGAAAATATCTAAATTGCCTTTTAATATTTATTAATGGAAATTTTAATTATCCAATATTCTTCTAAACTTTTTTCTTAAGTCAAATTACTACATTATAATTTTTTAAAAATTTATCTTCAAGTCAAATCACCATGTTAATAATTTTTTTAAACTTCCACTTGAACTCAAAGTTATCATCTTAATATTCTCATATATGTTTTCTTGAAGTTATAAAATTTATCTTGAAATCAGATTATCGTCATAATTTTCTCCTAAAAAAACTATTAGAAATTATGTTCTCATAATTTTTTTTGTAAGAAACCCCCACGTTATTAAAAATTATTTTTAAGTTTTACCTTCTAATTTCTATAGAAGATGATACTTATAGAAAATGCAAGTTTCTATAAAATAAAAAATATAGAAGCCTTATTTTTTTCTCGAGTACCTATATTTTAAACAATGATAAATTAATTTTTTTTAAAATATTAAACTTAATTTTATGATATACTAAAATTGATTTATAAATGATGTAATTTATTTATTAAATTAATTTGTTATCTATTTAGATTTGGTACCAACGCGAAAGTGGGTCAATGATCGGAAACATGTTTAACGACAGAGCGAATCATTAGTATGAGCATATTATATGCTAGAATTTTATATTGATGTTATATTATATATTTTAAAGTAGAAGCTGAAATATTAATTGTGAGAAAACTAAAAAAGGTGACAAATGTACTAATATTTGATATAATATTAAAATAATAAAAAATACTAAGCAGTTGTCATTTTCTATATTTTTCCAAAATTTCGGTAAATGACCAAGATGAAATAGATAATTAAATAGAAACCCTAATTTTATGTTAGAAATATCATTTTATCTAAAAAAATATTTTGTAGAAACTTTTTTAAAAAATTTAAAGAAATTATTACAAAGCCGTTGCGAAGCGCGTGTTAGTAAACTAGTGTTAATAATGTCTATTACTTCCATTTGTAGATGGCAGAGCCCGTTTGGCTAAACTTAAAATTATTAGTACTTATTACTTAAATTTGCTAAAAGTGATAAGTGATAAAATGTTTGGATAATTTTATATTACTGGTAATTAAAAATATAAAAATAAAATAAATTTGCTATATAGTGCATTTGAATGATAAAATTAACTTTACTAAATAAAATTATGAAAAAAAATAAGTTGTTTAAAAAAGTACCTCACACCAACTTCTGAATTTTAAGCTATTTTTTTTAATTTTAAATCATTTTCTAACTTATTACACAAATAAAAAAAATTCAACTTAAAGTAAAAAATCACTTTAAGCACCCGCTTTAAGCCGGAGCCAAACAACCTCTTAATCAACCCGGCCTATTAAATATCTAATAATTCCCAACGACTTATTTAGCGTCATTACTTAAAATTTTTAAAAAGTAAATTATGTTTGAAAAATAATTATATCTTATATACGATAGTGTAAGAAGTTTAAGATGATTTAATCCAAGTTGTTTGTAAAAATTAATTTTTCTATTTCTAAATATATTAAAAGAGAACACTCAGAATTTTGATCGTTAATGGACAATAGTACTACAAAAAAGTAAGCATCAGTAGATCTTAAAATGAATAGATGAAAATCATTAAATATAATGTGAATTAATATTTATATTTTAATAGATAATGTTTTTTTCAAAAGTCCAAGGTTCGAAATTCATCAGTAATATATTAAAAAAATTACATTTTTGAATTATAAATAAAATTGTTAATTAATATAAATAAATATATTAAAAAATATTTGTGCATTGCATGGGATAGAAACTAAAAGATGATTAGAGAATACCATTTAGAGAATACCATCCTATATTGGATTCCCATCTACGACATTTTGTTCTATTGGAAGTACAATAAGTGTTTGTAATACATGATTAAAATTTCTATTTGAAAGTAGAATATATGTAAAGTTGTATATGTGTTTTTTCCATGAAAAAGTGACTCATTAAAAAGTGACTCATTAGAAAAGAGTATAATAACATAAAAATTAATATATAAGACAAGTATATATTCAATATATTAAATTTGAGATTTTTGATATTAAAAAGGAAAGTGTGTTTCACGGGAGGATGACTTATTAGTAGGGCCGGCAATTTCGGGTTGCGGGTCGGGTTCGGGTCGGGTTGACAGACTCGGGTCATAAATTTGACCCAACCCGAACCCGACCCGAAATTTTAATGGGTCAGAATACTCAACCCGAACCCAACCCGAAAATTTATGAGTAACCCGAACCCAACCCGAACCCAACTCGAAATAATTATTATTTATTTAATAAATATAAATTATATATTATAAATAATAAATAAATTATATTTTGATAATATAAATTAATTTTAATATTATTGAATTAGAATATGTATTAATTTAAATAACAAATAATACAAAATTAATATAAAATATAGGTATTTTCATAATATATTTCATTTTATATTATATAAATATTATTTCGGGTAATTTCAGGTAAGTTTCGGGTAACCCGAAATTAACCCGAAAATGACCCGAATTTTTTGGGTCAGTTTTGGGTCAACCCGAACCCGAAAAACTCCAACCCGAATTCGTACTCTTCGGGTTGAATTCGTGTCGGGTTGTCGGGTCGTGTCTGATTTTGTCACCCCTACTTATTAGCGAAAACCGAGTAATTTTCATAATTTAATTGATAGAGTTTTTAAAATAAATTATTACGCCGCGAAGCGCGACTTATTCAACTAGTATATATATAAATGAGGATACACGGGAGCTTATGCGGTGCCTCTAAAATTGTCTCAATCTATTTTTCTAATTTTCTTTGAGATTTACAATTTTAAATACTAATAAATCAAAAAAAATATCATTTAGCATATTAGAAATAGAATAGGTGTTCAAATTTATTGAGGAGAAGAATTCAGATTTATAGGTAAGACATAGAATTAAAAGTTCTATTTAAAGTAGAATAGATGTTCGAATTTATAGAGGAGAAAAGTTCGTGTATATAAGAAATACTTGCAATTCAAAGTTCTATCGGAAGTAAAATAGACATTTGTAAGACATAATTAAAAATTCTATTGGAAGTAGAATATGTGTTCGAATTTATAGAGGAGAAGAGTTTGAATATAAAAAAAATATTTGCAATTAAAAGTTCTACTGGAAGTACAACATACATTTGTAATACATAATTAAAAATTCTATTAGAAGTAAAATAGAACTGCGAATTTATATATGTGTTTTTTCAACGAGAGAGCGACTCATTAGAAAGGAAGGAGTATGTTAACAAAAAAATTTAAATTTAAGACAAGTATCTAATGTATAAAATTTGCGATTTCGATCTTAACAAGAAAAACGTGTTTAACAGGAGGACATCTTATTAGGGAGAAATAAGTGATTGTTATAATTTTATAGATAAAGTTTTTTTAAAAAAAAACTATAATGTCGCTGTGAAGCGCGGCTTTGTCAATTTGTAGGTTAGACATGTAATTAAAAGTTCTATCGGTAGAATAGGTTTTCGAATTTATAAAGTAGAAGAGTTCAAATTTATAAGAAATTAATATAAAAAAAAAGTTCTATCAAAAGTAAAATAGGTGTTTGTAAGACATATATAATTAGAGTTCTATTGAAAATAAAATAGGAGTGCAAATTTATATAGGTATTTTTTCAACGAGAGAACGACTCATTTGAAAGAAGTATGTTAACATAAAAATTAACAGGTAAGACAAAACAAATATTCAATGTATAAAATTTAGAATTTCGATCTTAACAAGAAAATTGTGTTTAACGAGAGCACGATTTATTAGGGAGAAACAAGTAATTGTTGATGTACAAATCGATAATTTAATTTATCATCTACCTTTATTTATCAAAAAAAAAAAAAAAATTGAGTAATTGTTGTAATTTTATAAATAATTTTTTTTAAAAAAAAATTATAATACCGCCACGAATCGCGATTTTATCGGATAGTATTTAATAGCTACAGAATAATTTTGCAATCTAAAAGAGGGTGGGGCAGAGAGTGAGGCTGGGCTGCGTTGTTGGACTGGAACCCAAAACTTAAATCTATATATTAAATCTATATCTACCACATCGCTAATTCATCTGTCAATACAACACTCCCCCGCTTCTTAAATCCCAAAGGTACGCATTATTGTTATGCTTGGAGTTACCTGGTAGCATTATAATTAGGAAACAATCAATTAATCCAAAGTCGGTTCTGATTTCCTTTTCTTGGGGCAACAATAAGGAAACAATCTTATCTAACCCTTTCCCATCATAATTAGGAAACTTGGGGCAATCCAATCCAATCCAAAGTCGGTTCTGATTTCCTATATATACCGCACCATCTATTTTCTCCAACATTACTCTGATATTATTTCCAGTGTTTGAGTTTCGATGGCAACAAGTACGTCGAAAGGATTTCGGTTTCACCCATTTGATGCAGAATTGATTGATGATTTTTTGAAACCCTTGGTTGTGGAGAAACAATATCCCTGTAATTTTATTCAGTTTAGACAAGTTTACGGTGCTTGTTCCAACCCCTGGCTGATTTTTCCCAAAGATGATCCATCTTGGTTCAGCTCTCCTCATCTTAAACAGACTGAAAGGTGCATGTTTGTATTTTCAAAGTTGTCAAAAGTTTCGATATCAACTGGGAAAAAGGGGGGTTCCAGAAAGGCCGGGAAAAAGGGGGGTGGTTGTGTTGGTGTTGGGAATACAAAGAAAAAAGCCGGGTGGGGAACTTGGGATGGACAGACTTCCAGGAAGCAAATTAGAGATGCTGGGGGTAATTTGATTGGGGAGCATAGGTATCTCGTGTTCCAACTCAATGAGATTGATTCGGAGGTTATTGGTTGTGATTGGAGGGAAGTCGGATTGTACAAGATGCATGAATATAGCTTAAGTGGGATCAATGCTGGTTTGAATTCGGATGAACCTATTGTTTTATGTAGAATTACGTATGATTCTTCCAAGAAGTGCAAGGTGGATCTCAAGTCAGGTAGTGGAGTTGACGAGAAAGCAGAGATTGATGGTGGTGTTGATGATCCCTCGACTGCTACTCAACAGTTGGATGGTTTGGATGCAATTAATGAGAGTATCTCTCTGGAAGACCTAGATATATGGCTCTCTTTTGATGATTTCAACAACCCGGGTGAAGATGTAGGTCCCCCTGTTGATGTAGACCAGTTCATCGAGTGTCTCGATTTTAATCCACAAAATGAGCTAGTTGAAGAGAATAGCATGACCAATCTTGGTAAAAGAAAATCTGAAGCGGAGGACAGTTCATTGAGGAATAAGAAGGCCTGTATTTTTTGATTTTTTGTTTGTGTAATTTAGCAGACTGAATTAGACATGTAGCACGCAAGATTGATGAATATATTTTGTTACTGCACATATTTTGATTACTGTATGATTAAAATGTTTCTGCCTGGTATGTCAATTTTTCAGTTTGATATTGTTTAACATTTCAGTTTGATAAGTAATCATACCAGTATGATTACTGGTATGAAGATGAGACCTGATGAAAACCTGAAGCTACATCATAGCATTCTTTATGGGAAGACGATAAAGGTAGTACTTTTGGCGTTACACCATTATTCCTTATTGAAAGTAATTTAACTATCATTTTTTTCTTCACTTAATAGTCCTTGGGTAAATGCACGTGTTCTTAATTAATCAAAAGTATTTTAGGGTTTAGTTAATGTATTACGAGGAAGCTTGTTATTAACCATTAGTTTATATTGCAGGTGCACCTATTGAAAAGAAACATTGGTTTGTTTTCTGGCTTTGTGTGGGATGTGAACGAGGTTAGAGAAGTTAAATTCTTTTATTGCCAAAACTATTTTCATGTCTGGTCTGTTTAGTATCAGATGGACAGATGGAGGAGTCACTTTGTATTTTTTTGGCTTGGCTTAGGGTAGTTGATTAAGCCTATTATAGTTGTCTGTTTTGAGGTTCGATTGGTGTAGTGTTGCTTGTTTAGTAAATTGCTTGACCACTTTCATCAGGAAAAGCAGAGGCTTAAAGTGAAGGAGAGGATTGATAAGTGTGTCAGAGACAAACTGCTGTTTTTTTGTGATATTCTTAATTTACCAGTTACCAAATCCTGTTCTAAGAAGGTAAGTCTTTGCAAACAAGGTGGGCTGAAATTAAGGCTACATGCATTGATGCAGTACTCTAATTACTAATTAACTGTTTTTTTCAGGAAGATCTTTCTGTGAAACTATTGGAGTTTTTGGAATCTCCACATGTTACAACTGAAATTTTGCTAGCTGACATTGAAGTGCGCTCTCCTCTCCTTCTCTCTGTCTCACACACACACACACACCAAGCATGTCATATGTATAGATGTCATTTCTGTTGCCTAACCTTCTTCCTGTTTTGTTGTACACGATTTATTTAAGGCAGTTATAGTATAGTGCAAGCCAACTTTAAGAAAAATAAAAAAAGGTCTGCTTCTCTTTGTTTATTATGATTTTCATGCTTATTAATTACAGAAAGCTAAAAAGCTGAAGAGGAAGGCTAAATCTAGCAAGTCACCGCGCTCTGGGAGGAAAGCTGTAAAGACAGCATCCAAGGTGTGCATATGTTTTTTTTTCGGTTTATGTTTATGTTATCACCTGACAACCTTAATGATGCTACCCTAGCTACTTTTAAGGTTTGAATACAAAAAAATGGTGAGGCTTAATTGTGTTGCACTGTAAGAGTTTCAATCTGTATCTTTACCAAAGTCTCAATATTTTCTGCTAGCTGGGACTATAATATGCACTCCTGATTCAGCCAAAAACTAGAAAATCTTATAGATTAGGTTGTCTTTATTAAGTTGACCTGATTGTCTTAACGTCAGGTATTCTTTTTTCTTCCTTCTCCCCTTTTCAGGGTAAGCTTGTCAGCATACTACCTTTATCTATATATATATTTTAGAGTTATCTATGTGATTGCTAATTTAGTTAAAATCGGTAAATTCTGATGGTTGTAAGTTGATAACGAGGGGTATTGAGTTATCTATGTGATTGATGAATATATTTTGTTACTGCACAAATTTTGATTACTGTATGATTAAAATGTTTCTGCCTGGTATGTCGGTACTGAATATCGGATAGTGTGCTGCAAACATATGATGCTATAGCAATGAAATGAAATTATCTGGATCAGATTACTAAGGATATTGTTTCAGATGACAGCAGCTATTTCTTAGTGCCATATGGAATATTGCGCTTTAAAAATTATCTGGAGACTGGAGATACGCATTTATAACTAGGTTGTTTCCTGTTATAAAGTCAAATTGCATTAATTCGCAGCAAGGAAATAGTAAGTTATGAATTCAGTCAAGAAAAGAAGTAATACAGACTTGGTCAAATGCTGTGTTTTCAGCTTAGTTCGTTTCGTTATCAGGTGAAAATGAGGATGAAAAGTTGATTCTTGCGTACATTTACTAATAGTAAACTCATAGGTGTTCTAAAATATTTATATTTCTTGCATCAGTACTAGTATAAACAGATTATAGAGAGTTAGGTCATCTTCTCTGTTTTAACTTTAGTTGTAGTTGTGAGCACCTAGTTATTCAAGGAAACAAAAAATCATTTCTTTCTTCAATTTATGAAAGGTTTTGTATTACATTTGAATCTATTGTCTAACAACAGGGGTATATATTTAACTAGATGGCTAGTTCTTTTTAGAATATGTTCACCCACTAATCCTTCGGATTTCAGTTTTAGTGCTGATGATTAGAGTACTCATTTGCTGTGCAGTACAGTGGTCCTCCAGACTCCAGTGACTTGCGTTATTCTCCGGGTGGTTCCTGTGGATGTTGGTCAGATTCCGACAGCTGCAGAGGTTTCTACTTCTGCTAGTTTAAGTAATTTGTCACTGCCTTGTTCAACCTATAGATAAGAAGAGAGAGGATAATTTGAGCAAGAGATTGTCAAATTAGAGAAAGTCAGATTTACGAGCAGCAGCAGCAGGTAATTATCCAATTTCTGCAATCGATTCAGGTGGACTTGCTGATGCTCATGAAGTTCGTCTATCAAGTGTTCAAGGTATATGGACTCTGTCATTTAGAGTTGTATATGTGATTTCTAATTTAGGTGAATCGGTGAATTCTGATAGTTGTGTGTTTATAACGAGGGGGTATTGAATGGAAATGCAAGTTGGGACGTTAGGGTTCTCAGATATTCATAATAATTCACATGAATTGTCACGAAACTAAGATTTGGAGGGTGAAATTGATGGTCCAGGGGAAGGCCTTAATTCGGATTGTGATAGACCAGGATTGAGCTCACCTATATTTTCGTCCAAAACTACTCTTGTGAAGAAGAGGAATCTGTTCATGAGGCCAGGTCTCATTTTACGATTTACTTGTATTATACTCTATATTAATTTAACTATGACGCACATGTAGGCACACAAATTACTAACCAGATTTGTGAAGAAACTATTTATTCCATCAGCCAAATACTAAGAGCATTCTCTGATTGGCTTCACCAAGTTATACATGATGCCGGGAAATTTAAAGGACATTTTTCCAGATTTAACTCGAGAGTATGCACCACTAGTGGTGGAATTGTGGAAGATTAAACCCATTCAAGCCACATACAGCCGGAAAAATGAACTGCAAGCGCTTTCTTAAGGAGACAGTTATTTTTTATATCGGGTAAGCTTGTGCTCACATTTCCCTGTCAACATAATTTATCTTACAAGTAACAGAAAGTGTGAAATGACCCTTTTGTAGATAGTTTAATATCTGGCTTATTCTATTTCAATTTTCAAGTAATTTATGTATAGTTTGACGGGTTTCATTTGGAGGGCTGTTGAAATTTCAAGGGCGGAGTATGAGCCTTCTGACTTAGACATTCTGTATGCGGACTACTTTGAAAATTTAGCCAAATAAATAAACATGTTCTTGCTAGCTAGCCGACTAGAGCTTAATAGTTAACGAGCTAATTAAGAAAGCCTGATAATTGCTTGAGTTATCTGTATTAGCAAACAATCATATCAAGTTAACACATAACTTTATTTTTGGTTGATGAAAATATGTGGATTATATTCATTGACAATTGAACATGCATGTTTCACATATTCTGGACTCTATACTACATTTCTCGTAATAGTATGAGGCAAATTTAACATGCTGCGTCTCTCTAAGTCTATTTATTGTGCAAATATAGTTAGGTTATCCTCGATCATAGTAACAATTTATTTAATTCCTACAAATTTATAAAAATATTTTGGACTTGAAGCACTTCTGTAATTACAATTAACACTCTTAACTATACAAGCCCAGTTAATTGAAAGGGAAGCATAATGTATGGTATTTCTTGTAAAGCTAGCCCAAGCAAAGAATGAAAAATTAAGGCACAGAGGAAGAACACACTTTCTTGGAAGACGTCAAGGTGATGGAGAGGATGTGCTGTTTGCAGGTTGTGAACTGTCCAAGACTAATTACATTTCAGGCTTTCAGTGGCAATGAGATGAGAGATTAAGATAGCCCAATTCTCCGACCCCAACTACAAGCGGAATCATGGTCAGTTAATATTTTTGCTGTATTAATTTAAGTTCTATGTTCATTACTTCCAAGCTCTTATAGATATAATGTTGTCCAGATTCTGTGCTCGGGCTAGCTTTACAAACTATTTAGTTATATTTGAGGACACCCGAGTTTAAAATCATCTAGAACTTACATTTACATATTAATGCAGTAACTAATACATTTGTATATCTTCTGCCTGCAAGCTAAGAAACATTCGGAAAAGTACTACAACTTTTGAAATATAAAAATATATAAATACTTAAAACACTTGCATGCACAAAATTCCCAGCCTTCAGTTTTACGGGCATAATTTGCTAATGACAGCTGCAAGCAACACATATACAATCTTACTTTTCGATTGTGGACATAAGGGTAGTTTAACTAATGAGAATATGTAAACTTTTAGTGAAATAAATGAAGATCTGGTATGCCAGGTTCATACCTAAACCAATTGCCTCAGAGCCTTTCATGATCCTTAACCTCTTGCAGGACTCTGTGAACATACTGATTGAGTGAAGATTATCAAAATTAGTATTTATATAGGTTTTCGAGTAGCTAACATTACAGACATAGCATATTAATTACTCAGCTAGTTTATGAGAACAGATCTTGAGAGCAATAGTTAGTTATATATCAGATATCCTTGCCAACAGAGCTATAAAACTCAAGTTTAGTCTTTCCTAATGCTTGAAACTTGAATCCACAACGGCCTGAATTCTTGACAAAGTTGTGTAATTTGCTTCCTTTTTTTTTTTGCCTCTATTTGCAATGCACGTACGTCTGATGAAATGCTAAGTTTAAAAGTGTAGAGTGTTGGCTTACTTCCAAGGAACATCACCAACAAGCATCCAGTCACCGTCCTTGTCTTCATATGTAAGCACATATTCAGAGCCATGTACAAGATCGATTAATCGACTGGCACTGAGACCCTCTTGTTCTGGAAGTCCTTTAGAGGTGCACTGCCCTGAAGTACAGCCATTTATGATATAAGTCAGGTCTAGCTGAAATATAAGATTATGCAGTAATTACGAATTCTATACCAGTGTTCCTCTGACCCTTCAATCTCATCTTAGATAAAAAAACTAGTATAATTTTTTTTTAATATTTACATATGAATATCAACTAGTTGTACATATAAAATTTTCATCAGATCTTGATGAGCAATAAGAGAGAGAAATTGCTTACCAATGGTAAAGCAGCTGAACATGCTCTCGAGAGCTGATGAAAGTTCAGCGTAACTAAAGTAGGTTTTGAGGTCAACTTTTCTGAGATATGGAGCACCGTCCATGCTAACCTTAACATAAATGCACCCTGTAATTGAATCTCCTTCCACCACATCTGCGTTCTTATATATGTTGGTAGCCAGTGTGTTTTTCCGGAATGATTTGATAGGAGGCCATCCAACTACCGATGCTGTGCAACAAAAACATATATTGAAAATAACGTTCGATAAAGAGATGCTGTGAGACAAAATTTCCAAGATTGGTAGTCGAAATAATTTAAGAAACTTCACAAACTTATTTACTGAAATATGGGGGGAGATATGGGCATAGGACCTTGTTTTAGACAGCTATTTTAATTAAACGCTTATTTTAAACACCTATCGTGACTTCACAAGACCAGAACCATAAACTAGAGGCACCATAGTTGAGTGAGTAGTCTCAATAATCTATCTTGAACAGGACTTGAACAATTTACTAGACTGAACCTACAAAGTAGAGCACAGTACAAAACATAACTTACCTGGAAGCAGGAGTATTAGTAGTATTTTCATTTGTTGGAGAAGTCTTCTTCTCTTCAACAGGCTTCAAACTAGTAGAAGCAAGACTAGCCTCTTTAACTGAAAACCCATGCAAGCATGACTTATTGCTGGTATTATTGTTCTCCAAACCACCATTTTTATTTTTTGGGGAGTACAAAACAGAACCTTTAACCAAATCAGGTATCTCTGATCCACCATCTATCAAAAGTGCCCATTTTCCAGAACCATTAGTTGCATCACAAAAACCTCTCTTAGCCCCTGAAATAAATTTCTTTACTGGACAAAACCCGCCAACTTTAGTAAACTTTATATTTACTAAACTAAGTCGATTACTTAGTAGCATATATGACATGACTCGGCAAAATCCAAGTTTGAGCTGAACATCTATGTAGTTCGACCTCGTTCGTCTATCTTATCTTACAGATCATCTTCTCTGTTTTAACTTTAGTCGTAGATGTGAGCACCTAGTTATTCAAGGAAACAAAAAATCATTTCTTTCTTCAATTTCTGAAGGTTTTTTGTGTTACAATTGAATCTATTGTCTAACAACAGGGGTATATATTTAACTAGATGGCTAGCTCTTTTCATAATATTTTCACCCCAGTAATCCTTGGGATTCGAGTTTTAGTGCTGATGGTTGGAGACTTGGAGTACTCATTTGATGTTGGTGGTTCCTGTGACAGAACTTCCGCTTAAAACTGTAAGTGATTCGTGTGGAAACAGAGAGATGGATGAATCATATGCTAAGGCTTATGAACGTGCCATGGAGACTTTGACTCGACTAGAATCACGACAAGCTGAGAAGACTATTGCATCAGCTGAAGAGAGACATGTGAATATCCCTGCACCCTTTTCACCTTTTAAATGTAGGGGCTCAGAAGGTTGTTTCACCCAACACGGTGGCCCAAAGAGAAGTTTTGTTGAGCTCTCAGATGCTAACAGAGTAAATTTACCTGGACATAATAACTGGTTTCAGTCGTCTCCACAGTATTCATACGGTGATAAATGGAAAAAAACTACCTTTGGCAGCCAATCGAATGTCAAGTGGGGAAGTAAAGGTACAAGCAGAGAGAGTTTCATGTTCAATCAGGAAGATGTCGCCTCCTCACTTCCCAGTGAAGCTACTTCAGAAGTGTTACTAACACAACCAAGAAGATGCCCATGGTCATTTGGTAACAAAGAGAAAAAAGACTCAGTGGTACACGATGTTCATCGGAAATTAATCTTTGAGCAGGTGAATGCTGAAAATTGCCATTTGGAATCTTCAAATGCTGCCAACTGTATCAAAGCAACACAAGCTCCATCAGAAGTGGATGATGGTGTTAAAAAAACCCAACAACAATACTACAGATAGTGTGAAATCAACAGAAGCAGTCGAATTGATATCCGGAGATTCAGAAGTCAACCATGAGATTCAGAGCCAATTAAAATCTCCTAGAGGAACAGACTACCAAGACTTCTTCACTTGGACTGGTAAGAAAAGCTGGGCTGATATTGCTGAAGAAGAGGAACAAGACTTGCTAAATGGAAGAAGTACTTTCCAATTAATATAATTCTGACATTTTTAGGTGCAAAACATACAAATACCCTGTTCAGATTCCTTCACAATAGTTTCATATGTTTCTTTTTCTCGAGAGGGATTGGGCAAAGCTTATATAGGTGTCTAGTTTCTGCTATTGGTGTATATCAGATATGATTGTTTCATTGGAAGACGATTCAAACACTGCGAGTTTGTACTGTTCTTTCATGTTACCAAAATCCAAACCAAGTTCTCACTGGTGTAACTATAGAGCAAATCATATCTTTTTCGTTGGTTGTTATGGGTATCTCATAATAGACTGTTTTTGTGGAGATAAATTGCAAAGCTTAGTTCCAATATCAGGGTAGCAGTGACTAAAGTTGTTAATCTCTGCAATACTATATTACAAGGAACCCGAACATCATATAATTTGCCATTACAGGGAAGTCTATCTTCTTGACTACTACATCTGGCTTGGCTGTAATGTGTTTCTTTACTTTCTTGTCTCCAAATGCTCTTGTCATTGCACGAGGGATGTTGCCTGTTACATGACATTTGAACATCATACAGAAGCTAAACATGAAGAACGATTCCAACTATTGTTGCAATTTGCAATACTCATATCCACAAAACACACTTTTTGACATTTAGCTAAGAAAATGACTCCATCAGTGTAAAAACAACTCTTTTGAAAAAAGCCTACTTACTTTTTTAGTCATTTTCACTGCGAGTCAAGAGACCAGTCAAGACACTACTTTTAGAATGTAAGATAACTCTCAGTATAGAAACAAGAAAATTAAAGATGACTGCGCCTCCATATTATCAAGATAAGATGATCATGCTACTATAATTTCTAATCAATAAATCAAGCCATTATCAAGAGCTTCAGCTAATATAGAATGCTACATTTGGCCGTTCAACAAATTCAAAATGCCTCAAGGCAACCAAATTTACACAAAGCAAGTCAGCATTGCAGACCAAGTGATGGAAATTACCAGGCAATTTTACGACACACCCTCCTCTGTCTTCGACTTGTTTTTTCTCCTTGAGTGGCCTGTGATCAACTGTTATTCCTTCGGCTTTACCATTTCTGCACAATATTGCACGAGAGTCACCAACATTGGCCACGACTAGCTTCTTACCATCAATAAGTATTGTTGTAACTGTCGTCGAGCCTCCCCGTGAACCGACTACATTTTCTAGTATATCGATATCTGTAGGCTGTAGCTTCATATGCCCTCCTCGCAAACATGTACAGATAACTCCAGAATCTGATCCAGCCCTTCCTCGTCGTTCCCACGCTTGGTTGTGGTGCAGCTGTTGGTGGGTGTCTGCAAAACAACACCGGACCTCCGGCGTGAGAATAAGTCTGGGCTTTGTAAGGATAGATAAGACTATAGAGAAATCTAAATGTGGAGGGTGTGTGTATAGTGTGTATATTGTATATAGTGAGTGAATGAGAGATCGATCCCCTCATCCTTTTCTCCTTGATCTATTTATAGGCCAATGATTAGGGTTCGGGGGTGTACCTGCAATCAACACCGGAGGGGGGTTTTGACCCTGGCGGCGCCTCCGGCGTGAGAATAAGTCTGGGCTTTGGAAGGATAGATAAGACTATAGAGAAATCTAAATGTGGAGGGTGTGTGTATAGTGTGTGTATTGTATATAGTGAGTGAGTGAATGAGAGATCGATCCCCTCAACCTTTTCTCCTTGATCTATTTATAGGCCAATGATTAGGGTTCGGGGGGTGTACCTGCAATCATGAGCGTTGAATCCTAGGTAGGTAAGACACCTGGGTGATGTTGATGGGTCACACGTGTCCAGGTGATAATTGTGGTGTCGTGCGCTAGACTCATGCTGGAATATAGTTCATGTAGGACATAATTGTGTCAATCATTGGCTATTCAAAGGTGTCATAGCCAGGTGGGATTCCCTGTCATGACCTGTATTGTCCACGTAAACGTATAGCAATGTTATCTCACACCATCTAAAATATGTGTTGCCTAATTATGAGATAGGCCTTGGAAATATGTCCGGGTTATCTAGACGCCTTCAGCCCGGGTTGCGTATAAGACAAGATTGATGGTGATCTGGGCCTCCGGGTATGAGCCAGGATCGAAGTATGAGACATGACCTAGGCCTTAACCCGTTTCTGAACTGATCCAGGCACGTGTAAGTATGTCTATAAGATTTCCATAATACAAACTACCCCGAACGGGGTCAAATGGATGACTTGGTTTTTGGCTTGTTGTAATAAAATGGGGTATCAGCCCACATTCCGGCTTTTCCATCAGATTTTTAAACTAGTCCAGTTGAATAAAGAGCCTTTATATGAGATCCGATTCCGGGCTGAGGAGTGTGGTTACCCATCTGGTACTGCTAAACCGGTTATTCAGCAATCTACCTTGAAGTATTGGAATGGTGAAGTTATTTTTTTGAAAGGCTTGGATTTGGAATTCATGCCATATCTCGTTGTTGGAGGTGAAGCAGAAGTTTTTTATATTTATACTCTTGAAGGGGAGGCCCTGGCTCAGATTCACAAGTTTTGTGAATGCCTTGGTTTTCAAATGACACGGGATAGTTTCATGAAACATGATGTTTTGTTTGATCTCGAATGTAAGTTGTTATAATGACCTTGTAAACCAGATTAATTCCTTTTATTTACTGATATTTATTCTTCTTTTTCCACAGGTTTGCCGTTCTTCAATCCGAATTTGCATAAAATCATGTCTTCTACTGCTTTTTCCGCGTCTTTCAAGAAACTTGGTGGTGTTCACAGTACCAAGAATTCGGTGGAGGTTGGGGGGTCCGGTTCAAGCGACCTTGAGAGAAGGCGGTGCAGAATCTGTTGCGCCGAATCTCCCTCAATCCGAGCCCATAGTGGACCATTTTGATGTTGAGGGACTTGATGATTTGGAGCCTCGTTCCGGGAAGAAGAAAAAAATTCATACTGGAAAGAAACCACCTTCAAAGCCGAAGGTTGTGATTGATAAGATTGCTGCTGATGGGGAAGGTAAAGGTCCGGATAAAGAGCCTATCCGGGTTGGAAACTTTACTTTGGAACAATTGGCTGGTATGTGCGCAGATATTCCTACTGACTCCGACTTCGAGGAGATGGAAAGGTCTGGAGTCAATGCTTGCTTGCAGCGTCTTGTCGTCCATTGGGCTCATGTAAGTTGATGTTTGTGTGTTGGTTTAGCTTTTGTCTTTTGGATTACTGATTGTCTCTTTGTTGCTTGTAGACTGGGAGCTTGATTAGTGCTGCTGCAAGTGTCGTTGTGACTGAACGCAAGGCTTCAAAAGAGTTCGGGAATCAGAAGGATGCCTGAATCCGGGATTTAGAGATTGAACCGTCTTCTTTGAAGACAACATATGGTGATAAGGAGTTCGGGCTAAATTCTGAGATATCCGGGCTCAGAACTGAGATTGCTGTAATTAAGAGAGAGGCTGGGGACCTAAAGGAGGCTAACCAGAAGCTGAGTTTGGAAAACGCCAAGTCCCGGGAGGATATCATAGCCGAGTTCCAAAAGAGCCCAGTTTATGACCAAGCTATAGCGGATGCTGGTGCTCCCTAAATTCTTCGTGCTTGGCTTGTTGCTGAATGACACATTAAGACCAGCCCGGCTGCTGACTAGGATTCTTTTATTGGCGAGTTTATTGCTGCCAAAGTTTCAATTGAACAGGGAAAGGGAGAGCCACAACCATTTGATGGTCCTACTCCAAGCTTCCTGCCAAAGTCTGCCAGTCAGGTCCCGACTCCTCTAAATGATCCTGCTAAAAAGTGATTTGGAAAAAGCAATTATGATTGCTCTTTTGGGATTTAAAATCCTTGTAACCATCAACTTTGTTTTCCTAACTTATTTCATATAACTTTAGGGATGTTTCCGGGTTGTATGGCCAACTCGGGTCCCCGTACTTGCTTTCACTGGATGTTCTAATATAATTGTGTCATTTTTGTACTTAGGAAATTTTCCCTATGATTGCCTATAGCTGAGGACCCGGACTCATAGTTTAGTCTGAGCCGGGTTCATGATTTTTGTACTTAGGAAATTTTTCCAATATTTTTTATGATTGCCTATAGCTGGGGACCCTAGCTTCATGTTATGTGTATTGCTCTGAGCCAAGGTTGGTGGATTGCATATTGCTAGGGCCCTAGCTACATGTAATGCTTATTACTCTGAGTCAGGGTTGATGGGTTGCATATTGCTGGGGGGCCCTGACTTCATGTAATGTTTATTGTTCTGAGCCAGGGCTGATACAAAATTTGAAAAATACAGAAAATGTAAAATACAAGTTTGTAACATATGAAATAATAAAATGCCCGGTTTTTATTCATAGAAAGATCCGAAGTACAAATTTCTTATTCTTACTTCAATACAAAAAGTAATACGACTTGCTGAAGCTTCTGGGCTTTCGGGAGCTCCTTATTCTTGGTCCGGGCTCTGAATTCTTCTTACTGATAGAACTTCCTGAGTCTGAGGCCATGCCAAGTGTTGGGGACCTCAGAATCATCCATGTGAGTGAGCTTGTAAGTTCCAGGTCGGAGTACTTCAACTATTTTGTAAGGGCCTTCCCACTTTGGCATAAGCTTGCCAGTGTTAGTTGGGTTAGAAGCCTCAGTATCTCTGAGCACTAGGTCTCCAACTTGAAAGTTCTTAACCCGTGCTTTTTTTCCGAAGTACTCTCTAGTTTTTTCTTTATATTTCTCCATCCTCCCAATAGCTTGATCCCGGACTTCATCAATGAGGACTAAGTTGGTATTTTGCCCTTCTTTATTAGCAATCTCTTCAAAATTTATAGCTCTGTGGGAAGGATTCCCGACTTCAATAGGTAGCAGGGTTTCGGTACCATAGGCAAGCTTGAACGGGGTTTCTCCAGTGCTAGTCCTTGGACTAGTCCTGTACACCCACAGCACATTGGGCAGCTCTTCGGGCCATTTATTCTTGCTCTCTTGGAGTCTCTTCTCAATTCCTGTTAGTAGAATGCGGTTAGTGACTTCAACCTGACCATTTCCTCTTGGATAAGCGACATATGACTTCTTATGCTTTATTTCTCTTTCCTTCAAATAGTTTTCGAATTCGGATCCCACGAATTGTGGCCCATTGTCGAAGACCAGAACCATGGGCAATCCGAATCTCATCAAAATGTTGTCCATAAACTTGATATAATCTTGCTGGTTGATAGTCCTCATTGCCTTAACTTCAGCCCATTTAGTCATGTAATCAATTGCCACCATTAAATACCTCAAGTCACCCTTAGCACGGTGGAAAGGACCCATGATGTCGATTCCCCATATTGCAAAGAGTATTGGAGACAGGACTGAGGAAGATAGGACTGGGCTTTGCCTTGGAACATTACTGAACAGTTGACAGTTCTTGCATTCCTTCACAAACTCAATGGCATCATTGTGAATCGTTGGCCAATAGTAGCCTTGCCTGATGATCTTATGATCCAGGGCTTTTGCAGCCATGTAATCTCCACAAATTCCTTTATGCACTTCTTGCAGACAATAGGTAGCTTCGGTCGGGCTTACGCACTTTAACATAGAAGTAGAATAGGTCTGACGGTAGAGTAATCCTTCTTCCAAGAAAAACTTTGTTGCTTTGGATTTTAATCTCTGAGCTTGACTCTTGTCCCCAGGTAATTCCCCTTTCTCCAGGTATAGAATGAGAGAGGTGATCTAGTTCGGCTGGTCATCTATCTCTATTACTTCTTCTTTTTCTATTGTTGGTTTGTCTAACTCTTCAAAGTAGACCGAGCTGCCCAGATCAGCCGAGTTCTGGACTAGCTTAGATAGGACATCGGCTTCAGTATTGTCTTCTCGGTTGACTTGAGTGATTTCAGAGTTTGGGATTAGAGCTAGGTGACTTTGAACCAGGACTTGGTACCTAGTCATGGTTGGGTCTTTTGCAATATACTATCATGTTGTTTGTTTGTTTGACCAGCTATGAGAGCTTCATATTCTGCCTGGTTGTTGGTTGCTGTAAATCCGAATCCAATAGCCTGTTTGATTTTGAATCCATCCGGGCTCTTGAGTATGAGTCCTGCCCCAGACCTTTCAGTAGTTGATGAGCCATCTACATGTAGATTCCAGGTTTCAGGATCAGGTGTGGACTCATCCCCGGGTTCTGTCTCCATCGGAATGTGGACAGGTTCGGGGAAAGAGCACTCCACAATGAAGTCGGCCAGTGCCTAAGCCTTGATTGGGGTCCTTGGGATGAATGTCAGAGAGAATTGGTTGAGTTCGATGGCCTAATTGACCAAGTGTCCAGACACATCCGGTTTGTGTATGATTTTCCTTAGTGGTTGATAACTTATGACCTTGATCTCTCGACCTTGGAAATAGTGCCTTAGTTTTCTAGAAGCAGTAACAAGAGCAACGGCGAACTTTTCCAAGTTAGGATAGCGAGTTTCGGCATCTTTGAGAACTTGGCTCACATAGTATATCGGTTTCTGTTGTCCTTCCTATTCTCGAATCAGGGTTGCCCCCACTGTCAAGGGGCCGACAGACAAGTAAAGGCTGAGAGGTTCTCCCGACTCGGGCTTAGACAGGACTGGGGGAGTAGCAAGATATTCCTTGATTGAATCCAGAGCTTGCTAGCACTCCGGGCTCCATGCAATTTCTTTTCATTTATGTGCTCCTTTAAGTAACTCAACGAAAGGTAAACAACGTTCAACAAGTTTAGAGATACACCTTCGTAGAGCAGCCAGAGGTCCAGCTAGTTTCTGAATGTCTTTCTGAGTCCGGGGCGCCTGCATATCCATGATAGCTTTAATCTTTTCCGGGTTGGCTTCAATTCCTTTTTGGATGATCATGAATCCCAAGAATTTTCCAGATTCAACTCCAAAAGTGCATTTGTCCGGATTCAGTTTCATTTCATGCTTTCTTAGGTTCTCAAAACATTCTTTCAAATCGACAATATGATTCAGGACGGTTTTTGATTTGGCAATCATGTCATCGACATAGGATTTGAGGTTTCTTCCCAGCTAACCTTGAAAGATTTCAACCATGGCTCTTTGATAGGTGGATCCAACATTCCTTAACCCAAAAGGTATGAGCTTGTAGGCATAGATAGCTCTGTGAGCTATGTACTGACCCATGTTACCCTTTTTTATCTGATCTTCCACAAAGAATTTTAGAGATAGGCAATTCTCAGTTGTATGCCCATGGGTTTCATGATAATCACAGTGTTTGTGGACAGACCGGTTTTCTGGTCCGGTGACCATGGGTTTTGGGGGATAGTAGAAGGGTTTGTCCTTCACTTCTTTCAAGATATCAGCCCGAGGTCGGTTTAGGGGAGTCCAGGTTGGCTCCGGTCTGGGCTCAAGTTTTGGTTTGGTGGATCTGGGCTCCCTCCTTGGATTAGAGTCCGGTGGTGGTACTGGAAAAGCTAGCTGAGAACTCTGAATGTAGTTACTCTGTTGGTTGGGCTTGAATTTTTTATCTTGGTGACGGTAGTTGTTTTTGGGTTGGTCCTGAATCCGGGTTGGAGATGTTCCTTGCCTAGTCATCCTCATGGTTTGGAGGACATCAGTTTCCTTGATGAACCTAGCATCCATTGCATAAGTTGCCGCCAGGCTCTGGGGTTCTTTGTGGATGAGGTCAAGAACATACCTCTCATTGTTGTCCGAATCCAAGTTCCTTCGAAAGATTGTAAGAGCTTCTCGCTCATCCAGGTTGCTTATGTTGTTGATCGCTTCCTGGAATCGTTTCATGTAAGCAGAGAAGGCTTCTCCCCGGGCTTGTCTGACAGTCTCAAGATGGCACATGTGCATTTCATGAGTTTTGTTTGCTCGGAAGCATTTAAGAAATGCTTCACAGAATTGTTTCCAGCTGTGGATGCTGCGAGATGGAATTCGGCTAAACCACCTCTGAGCTCCAGATTTGAGGGTTGAGGCGAAGAACCTGCATTTGGTGAGATCATTGTAATAATAAATCATGGCTATCTGCTCAAAGTAATTGAAATGTTCTTCTGGGCCATCCAAACCATTAAAGGATTCAAAGTTATAGTGCTTGATGTTTCTCTGCCTTGGTGTTGCCTTCAGGGAGTAACTAAATGGGGTGAGAATGTCCCCAATATCGAGTCCGGAATCTTGGCCAACTTTCCTTTGGAGTTTGTGGAATAAACTAAAAAGTTTAATGTGAACGGAAAATATTAATATAAAAGTAAAAATTAATATGATAAATTATAAAATGAGAAACTTAAATATTCATTGGAACATAAAAAAATAAAATAAAAATACAAATGAGGCCGAGAAAGATAAATGAGGTATTATTAATATTATTTTATAATAAAATAATATTAATAATAAGGACAGATAGAAAATCTAACATGTTTTAATTAAAAAAAGTAATTGACCGTGATATTTTTAGAAGTGTTTTAATTATATTAATTGTATTTATTAAAAAAATACGTTGACATGTTAAAATAAGTAAGTTTTTTTAATAAGGACAAATAGAAAAGTTAACATGTTTTAATTAAAAAAAGTAACGTAATATTTTTAGATGTGTTTTAATTATATTAATTTTATGTGTTAAAAAAATACGTTCACTTGTTAAAATAGGTAAGTTTTTTTAAATAATTAAAAGTAGGGCTTTTTTCATAAATACTCAACCCAAAAATGTTTTTTGCAAAATTACTATGTGTTTTTTAAATTTTTTTGCGAAAATACCAAAATATTTGCAAAAATACGGTCTGCAACTACTTTCAACCATATCTGCAACTGCAACCAAAATCAACCACACATGCAACTTTTTAATAAATACGGTCTGCAACTACGTTCAACCATATCTGCAACTGCAACCAAAATCAACTACACATGCAACCGTATTTTTGCAAATATTTTCAGAAGATGGTAAAATTGAAAAAAACTTAGAAAAAGTAGTATTTTTGGTAATTTCCCTTAAAAGTATTAAAATAGGTTTTAAAATATATAAGTTGCACTTGATATTTTTGAAAAAGAGAGATTTTAATGATAACAAATATAAAAGGTAATATATTTTAATTTAAAGGTAATTGCCTCTGATATTTTTGGAAAAAAAGTAGATTTTGTTAGAAAAAAATGTTTTAACTATAAAAGGCAATCAGCTAATTACTATTTTCATATTATTTTATTATTTATTAAATAGAGTATTAAAATAGATTTTAAAATAAATAAGTAAGGATTGCACCTCATATTTTTGGAAAATAGGGATTTTAGTGATGATGTGTTTTAATTATATTAATTGTATTTGTTAAAAAAAATATGTTCACTTGTTAAAATATGTAAATTTTTTTAAATAATTAAAAGTATTAAAATAAGTTTTAAAATATATAAGTAAGGGTTGCACTTGATATTTTTGAAAAATAGAGATTTTAGTCATAACAAATATAAAATGTAATATATTTTAATTTAAAGGTAATTGTCCGTGATATTTTTGGAAAAGAAGTAGATTTTGTTAGAAAAAAAATGTTTTAATTATAAAAGGCAATCAGCTAGTTAATATTTTTATATTATTTTATTATTTATGAAATAGAGTATTAAAATAGATTTTAAAATAAATAAGTAAGGATTGCACCTCATATTTTTGGAAAATAGAGATTTTAGTGATAACAAATATAAAAGATATTATTTTTTAATTTAAAGGTAATTGTCGTGATATTTTTGGAAAAGGAGTAGATTTTGTTAGATTTTTTTTTTTAATTATAAAAGGCAATCGGTTAGTTACTATTTTTATATTATTTTATTATTTATTAAATAGAGTATTAAAATAGGTTTTAAAATAAATAAGTAAGGATTGCATCTCATGTTTTTGGAAAACATAGATTTTAGTAATAACAAATATAAAAGGTAATATGTTTTAATTTAAAGATAATTGTAATGATATTTTTGGAAAAGGAGTAGATTTTGTTAGAAAAAAATATTTTAATTATAAAAGCCAATTTACTATTTTGGTAACTTGACAATAATACAATTCTATTAAAGATTTGATTTATAGTAGCTTTCGTTATCCTAAAAAGAAAAAGTATATTTGTAGCAGTGTATCCTAAATTTAAACAAATTAGATCCCACATTTCCATTTTTTTGATTAGATTTCAATATTATTTGATTTTTATGTAGTAAAATATAGTGAAATATTAATGTAGAATAAAACTTTCCCGAATTTCGATTATATTATTAATTTATTAATTAGAAAAAGTACCGAAAACCAAAAATCAACCGTTAACCGAAAACCAAAACTTTCAATGTTTCGGCTTTAATAATATAGTATAGATAGATAGAGGGGCATTAAAGGATTGAAGATTCATCATCAGATCTTTAATTTTTGTCATTGAAATCTTGATGATATCGTTCAAGTTTTTATAAGCATAATTGCCGCTTGTAAGTTTGATGATACGCATGTTATAGCAGCGCATGGGATGGGCCCTTCATCTTGTCATATCAGTATCCCCGTCAATTTTTTACCTTGTGTTTATATTTATGAGTAATAGTTAAAAATTAACAAAATCAACAAATATCTGCGTTTAATATGCCAAGCGGGTCTAACCAAGCCCAATAGCCTTAAATTGTGCTCTCTGTCTTCGCGTACACAACTAACGGCGGGGGAGAGGTGGCCTTTTTCTTCTTTAGTGGTAAGTTCTTCTGGTCTGTGTCTGGTTGCGTGTGTGAGTGTGTGTGTGTGTGTGTTTTATGCTTTGTATTTAAGTTCATTTAAACTAAACCTTGATTTGCTTTAGGGATAATCATTTGCAAAATGTTGATTGCTATACTGTATTATGATTTTGAAATTGCAAAATTAAGAGCCTCACTTTATGTGCTACCAGTATCTAGATCAGAGATAATTCAATTGTGTTCACACTAATTATTATCAGTGTCAAAATTGGAAACCCAAAACAAATTAGGTTACATTTTGTACTTCATTGAGAATCTTAGAATGTGCTAGTTAGAACTGTTGGATGAATCTAATAGGCAGAAGAGGATGTCCTACTATATACATATATAACCGGGGGTAATTTTAGGCCTAAAATGTTCCTAGTTTATAATTTTTTGGAGGAAGATGGTACTTTATTTCCGGGAATGTTTTGCTTAATTATCTCATTACGACCTTTAAAAGTTGAAGAGTTTGTATTGTTAAATGGGGAGAACCTAATATTTGCAACATGATGCATCAAGTGAATATAAAATTCATCTTTAACCTGGTATATGACAGAATCAAATTTGTTTATTGCAGAAGAGAATGGCTGAGTCTAGTACGAGAAAGGTCAGTCGTATTAGGAATGATAGAATCAGTGTGCTGCCTGGGAACATACTGGAAATTATCCTTTGTTTTCTGCCCATACGAGATGCAGTCAGAACTAGTATCTTGTCAAGAAATTGGAGACATTGTTGGACTACGGTTCCGAATCTAGTTTTTAATGAGTCTATCATAAGTCCAAATTTGTTTGATTTTAGTGTATTTCATCGTCAAGCACTAAAGGCTCTTCAATTTGTTAGTGTGATAAATAAAGTTCTCCACCTCCATAATGGTCCCATTCTCAAGTTTTCCCTCAGTTTTCCTGAATTTCATTGCAATGCTCAAATAATCCATGATTATATCGATATGTGGATTCCCTTACTTTCAAGGAAGGGTATCAAGCATCTTACTCTAGTTGACTCTCTTCCTGAAGTATTTAGGGAACATAATTTCTCTTCTTTAAAACTGACTCACCTGAGACTTGCAAATTTTCAGTTTCCGTATACACCTGCATTTGGAGGATTGACTTATCTGAGAAATCTTGAGTTAATTGAGGTCACAACTTCTGAACAAAGCATATTCGATTGCCCTGTGCTCGAGAAGTTGACCCTGATAGCTTGCAAAGAACTCTCCCATACTAACTTCCGTGCTCCTAATCTCAAATGCCTACATCAACATTATCGCGAAGTGATTTTAGAATATTCTTTAGCTGGCTTAGAAAACATAGCCGAATATTCTTTAAGGTTGTCAGAAGACCCAATACCGCAGCCAGAAACACCCAATGTGGTCAATGTTCTCAGTAGTTTACATAAAATTGAGAAGTTATCTATAGCAAAGTACTTTATTAAGTTATTATTCAAGTTCTAAGTTACATCGTCTACTGTAACTTTATATTGCTTACTAGTTTTAACATCTTATTGTTTTGTGCTCTTTGTTTCCAAGTACTTGGATGGAGGAGGTTCTCCAAATAGACTTTCAAAATTACTGCCTTGCCTAAAGACTCTAAGTATCTTTGATATAGATTTGACTAGTTTCTCCGAGATCTCTTGTTTGCTTTGCTTGATTCGGAGTGCTCCCAACTTGTGCAAATTACGTATCTCGGTAAGGCATATGCACTTCAAATATACCTTATTGCTATTGCTCCTGTTTGACAATCCTAGAATATATTATCTTTTATCAGGCAGATGTAGTTGACGAAGAAATAACTCATAAAGATAATTGGGAAGAAGATTTTGAGGATTGTACTGTGGGTCATCTTCAAATTGTCACCTTTAGTCATTTTCAAGGTCTTAAAGCAGAGTTGGAGCTAGTCAAGTTTCTACTTGCACACTCTCCATTGCTAAAAACAATGTTCATCCACCTTGACTCTTTCGTGACGAAGGACATAGCATTTGAAATTGCAGAAGAGATGTTGGAATTTTCTAGAGTTTCATCAAGGGCACAAATCAAATACTTAAAATGCCCTTTTGATGCTGTTGATTATGGGCCTTGGGTTAATCGATTAAATATATATGCTGATGAATAGCTCTTTTTGCTGTTGGATTCTGGCTGTTCTTTGCACAAGTGGAGAACTCGGAAGACCATACAAAAACAAGTATTAAAACTTCTGTTTCTCTATAATTTTTTCGAATCCCCTGTGCTTTTGGGTTTCTCTCTTCTTTCAGACCGGACTATGCTTTTCAATGCTATGCTTTAACTTTTTAATTTTTTATGTCTTGTGCTCTCTGTAATGTTGGTGCATCTTTGTTATCCTTTGTGTCGAAACTCGGGATTTTTACTAATTTTACAAGTTGTTCACTGAAGTCTAAAGAGCATAAAAAAGCAATTGAGAATTCAGAATTAAGTCTATGTTTGCTTGTATGTCTATTTTTGTTAAGTCTTTCCATTTTACTTTGGTTCAACTAAACCTTTGTTTGGTTTTGGTAATAAATGTATTCAGATCCTGATTATGTTTTTTAATTTTGAATTTGCATGAGAGTTTTACTATGTGTTCTATGACTATGAAGATACCAAACCAGAGCTATTATAATTGTGTATGTACTTGTGATTGTCAAAGCTTAACATAGGAACATAAAAAGGAATTAGGTCAAAAAGACCCTAAATGGCTTATAATTTGGGGGATTTTCTTATTGCAGAAGAGAATGGCTGAGTCTAGTATGATATAGGTCGATCATATTCATATTAAGAAAGATAGAATCAGTATGCTGCCTCAGAACATACAAGAAATTATTCTTTGTTTTCTCTGCCTATACGCGATGCAGTGAGAACCAGTATCTTGTCAAGAAGTTGGAGGCATTGTTGGACCATGGTTCCGAACCTAGTTTTTGAGGAAGACATCATAAGAGAAAATTTGGAAAATTATGTTTACTGTCATGGTCGAGAACTAACTTCTTTTGGATATGTTAGCGTGATAAACAAAGCATATTTGATTGTCCTGTGCTTGAGAAATTGACCTTGATATTATGCGTAGGACTCTGACCTATCAACTTCCGGGCTCCTAATCTCAAATGCCTACATCAGATATGTTTGGAAATGACTTCAGAATACTCATTTGCTGGCTTCAAAAACCTTACAGAATTTTATTACATGTTGTCATCTGACCTACATATTCAGACAGAAACATCCAACCTGGTTAAGGTTTTCGGTAGTCTAACATAAAATTGAGAAGATTTCTATAGCAGATTGTTTCATTACGGTAATATTTGAGTTCTCTTTACACCTTCTATTGTAGCTTGTTTCATTACGGTAATATTTGAGTTCTCTTTACACCTTCTATTGTAGCTGTAGATTGCTTATTAGTTATTACTCCCTCCGTCCCCCTCAATTCTTTACATTGGGGGACGGGGATTCGGCACGTATTTTAAGGCTCCTTTAATATATAATTCGATAAATTATTTTAAATTTTTTCTTCTTTTAAATAAAAATATAATGTTTAAATTTTTATTTAGAAAAAGAAAGTTTTAAAAATAAGTTGTAGAGCTATACTTTATAGGAGCGTTAAAATGCGTGCCAAACAGTGTAAAAAAACTGTAAAGAAATGAGAGGGACGGAGGGAGTAACTTCTAATTGTTCTGTGCTCTCTGCTTGCAACTTGTTTCCTAGTATTTGGCTGCAGGAGGTCCTCCAGATAGGTTTTCTAAGCCACTGTCTTACCTAAAGACTTTAAGTATCTCTGGACTCTGATACAAATTCAACTCGTTTGTCTGAGGTCTCTTGTTTGCTTTGTTTGATACGGAGTGCTCCCAACTTGTGCAAACTACATATCTCGGTGAGGCAAATGCACTTCAAATCATTCTTTATTGCTATATACAGGTCCTGCTTGACAATCCTAGACTATATTATCTTTTACCAGGCAAACCCAAATTCCAAAGAAGACGATTTTGTAGATTTTTGTGAAGAAGATTACGAGGATTGTACTTTACATCATCTTGAAGTTATCACGTTCAGTTATTTTAAAGGATTCAAAGCGGAGTTGGAGCTAGTCGAGGTTCTACTTGCGCACTCCCCGTTGCTCAAAACAATGTTCATCCACCGTGATTGTGACATGGAAAAGGATGTAGCAGTTAAAATACTAGAAGTGATGTTGGAATTTCCAAGAGCTTCATCAAGAGCGCAAATCAAAAGCTTAAAACTCCCTTTTAAAGCTGATGAATTTGGACAATGGGTAGCTGATAATTTTGGACAATGGATTCTGATTGATATATGATCCTCGGTCCACTCAATTCTTTACATTGAAACCAATCAATATTTTAATGTATATAGAAAAAATGAGAGTGAGAAGGATAGATGGAGTATATATTTGCACTAGTGAAGGAATGGGTATAGCGAAGAAATGGGTAGAACATATAATAACCACATTATTAAGAGTTTAATCAAATGCATTTCTAAATATTAAAAATTAACTAGTTTTATACCCGGGGGATTATAATTATTTTTTGAAAAAAAAGTTTTATTGTTAAATTTATTATCTTGAATTATTTTATCAAATTTAGTATTAAACATGGAAATATTTAATTTTAATTCATTGAAAATATTACAAACTATTTTTTTCTGTTGTTTAAATTAAATGAACAATTTATCATATTCAAACTTAGAAATCTTATCAAAACATGTTATTATATGTAATATTCTATTTATCCTAACATAATATAATATTGTTGTGGATTAAAAAACGTACTTGTGAATTAATTACTAGGGTTTAGTGAGTTTCGAGTTTTAATGGTTGTTCTTGTGTTTCGAGACTAAATCGGTTCTCACAAGATGCCTACGTATCTCAATTCGTTATTGAGAATCAAACCAAAGACGTAGTTCTAATGTGAAGGATCGGGGTCTTTATATAGGCGTCTGGAGCCTCGTATTTATGGTATGTTTAGGAGACTTAGTGAATAAGTCTCATTATTGATAATGGATAAGCATCGTATTTCTTGTTGGAGAAGTCTTTTCCTTGTTGATAAAGACTATGACTCATTAATTGAGATTCTGGATCCTTCTTTGATAAATTTACCATATTTTGGACTCTTTTCCTGAGCCGTATATTTTCCATATTTATTAATTACGAAATTAATAAATGATCAGGGTTTTGGGCCTTAAATATTGGGCCTTTCCAATGAATCATCAATTATATTTCTATAATTACTTTTCTGTCCATATCATTTGCCCCCCAACTTCTGGGAAAATCTCCCTGGGGTTTTCGTAGAAGTTATAGCGTGTTTTTCCTCAAAATTCTCTATTTTAAGGGTATTTTTGACCTCAAAATAGGTCATTTTCGACCTCATTTTCGACCAGGATTTAGGTCATTTTCGACCAGGATTTCGACCAGGATTTTCGACCTCAATTGATGTGAGGTCGAAGGTTTCGACCTCGATTTCTAAGTCTTTTTCGACCTCGACTGTTCGACCTCAATCCCATGTTTTTTCGACCTCGTTTTGATGTGAGGTCAAATGCTTCGACCTCGATTTCTAGTGCATTTTCGACCTCGACTGTTCGATCTCGAACCCATATGTTTTCGACCTCAATTTGGTGTGAGGTCGAAGGGTTCGAGCTCGATTTCTAGTGCATTTTCGACTTCAATTGTTCGACCTCAAACCCATATGTTTTCGACCTCAATTTGGTGTGAGGTTGAAGGGTTCGAGCTCAATTCTCAGTATATTTTCGACCTCAGGTCTTCGACCTCGAACCCATACGTTTTCGAGCTCAATTTGGTGCGAGGTCGAAGGGCGCGAGCTCAATTCTCAGGTGTTTTTCGACTTTGAGCCCTCGAACTCGATCTAAGGTCTTTTCGACCTCAAATTTTTAATTTTTCGATTTTATTTGGGAGCGAGGACGATGGATTCGACCTTGATTTCTCGTGTATTTTTGACTTCGAGCCTTCGACGTCGATCTCAGGTCTTTTCGACCTCAATTTCATTATTTTTTGATTTTATTTGGGAGCGAGGTCGATGGATTCGACCTTGATTTCCCGTATATTTTCGATCTTAATCGTACGACTTCGATTTAAGGTCTTTTTCGACCTCAAATCTATTATCTTTGTTTTTGCCTTGGCTTCATTTCAAATTTCATTCTTTCTGGGGCCTTAATTAGCCCGAATTTTTATTGGACTTCAATTTTTCCAACCTTGGGCCTTAAATTGTTTGGGCTTTATATTTCCCTGAGCCTCAAGTCATTTGGGCTTTGATTTTTTGTAGTCCAGTAAGGGATTTATGGGCCTTAACTGGCTATAGTCGGTTGCCCTTCCCTTAACCGGTTGGGTGACCGGTTGTCTCGATTATAAAAGAGTGGGATTTCCACTATCACTCTTCACTTCATACTTTCACTTTCTAAAAATTTCTCTCTAGGATTCTTAGTTTTTCTCTCTTTTTATTCTGTAATAAGGCGATTTCCGGTGAAGTTTCCGAGGTTGTATTCTTTGATTTTCTGGGTTCAATCTTCATCCTTTGAAGATTTTCTGGGTTCAATCTTCATCCCTTGAAGATTTTCTGGGTTCACTCTTCATCCTTTGAAGATTTACTGGATTTTAGTTTGAAGATTTGAAGATTCTGGGATTTCTCCTTGAAGATTTGAAGCTTTTCTGGGTTTTTCTTTGAAGTTTTGAAGATGTCTGATCGCGCTGCTCAACGTCTCCAGAAAGTCAATCAAGCTTCTAAGAGAGGTATCACTATTCATTCTTCTCATATGTCTCTTCAAGATATGATTTTAGAACGTAGTTATGAATACCCCTCTGTCTCGCACTTAGATTCCTTTGACTGTAGCAATAAATTTCATGAAATTGACATGATTAGGGATTATAATAAAATGTATAGAGTTAAAACTCCATATAGGCTTATCCCAGCTGGCCCAGGAGACCGTTCTTGCCATTGGCGTCCTGATGTTCTCTGCATTTACAAGGATGCCATAGTGGCTGGCCTTAGATTTCCTTTCCATGAATTCATTCCCAAGCTTTTGGCAGATGTTAGGATTAACCCTTGCCAACTTCCACCAAATGCCTGGAGAATTATTATGTGTTTTATTGTTCTTTGTTTGAAGAACAAATTTCCTCCTTCTGTTGCTCTGTTTAGGAAAATATTCCAATTTAAAAATAGTTCTACCATTTCTTTGGGTTGGGTTTATATCAACCATCGCCCTTCTACTCCTCCCATTTTCCACCCAAAATCCATCCCTGATAATAACCCACAGTGGAAGAATGAATTTATGTATCTAACTTGGGAAGGAGGGGATTGGGGCACCCTTTTCCGTAGATCTTTCAGCTGCGGCCTTTATTAATAAGACCAACGAGCCTCAGGATGGTGAAACAACCAGAATGAAGAGGGCTCGTTTGGGAGGGAAGGATCCCCGTGCTACTAGTGTCCCAGCCTTTATAAGGCCTCATGTGGACCTTACTGATGAGGTTGAGGGTCCTTCCTCGGCCAAAAGTTCAGTTTGGCGCCCCAATTGGGGTCTTAGGAAGAAAGACAACGTGGTGGGGGTGTCTAAGCATGCTGTGGAGTGGTCCTATCATTCCTTGACTCCTTGTGACTACAAGGACTTTGTCTCCAACTCCACCATTGAGGGGGTGGAGCATGCTGGTGCCCAAGCTGTGGCTGCTGTAAGTTATTTTCTTCTCTTTTTTCTTTATAGTTTTGCTAATTTATTTCAAGTTCATATTTTGACTTGTAATCTTGCTTGTAGGCTAATGCTAACTTCCAAGGGGCTCTCTTTCAAGTCAAGGCTTGGCGCTCATCTTCAGATGCCAACCAAGGCAAGTTTGAGAAGTCCCAAGAGGAGGTGGGCTCTCTGAGGGCCACTCTGGCTAGGAGGGAGAAAGAGTTGGTCGATTCCCAGGCTGAACTGGTCGCACTTAGGAAGGGTCGTGATGACTTTATCGATGAGTACCTTGACTCCCAGGAGTACAAGGACTTAATTGGTAAGCATGACGAGCTCCTCTTCCCTATTCAGTTCACTAAGGGATGGGATGGCGCTCTTGCTGAGGTCTTGGAGAGGATGCCTGGATCCCTTAACCTTTCTGACTTTCCAAGCCCCTATGCCCCTACCTCTTTAGAGGTGGCTTTGGCTGGAGATTACGATATGGATGAGGATGACAGGATATTGGATCTAGGGCATTCTTCTCCCCTGGTCAGACAGCCGGGGCTGATTCTGCAGCCACTCGCTCTGGATCTGGTTCAGAAGAAGAGGAGGAGGAGGAGGCCGCTGACAAGGAAGATTAGTTTGTAGTTTTATTTATGGCCATTCATGGCTTGTACTAGTTTTATTTATGGCCATTCATGGCTTGTACTAGTTTTTCTATACTTTCAGCCTACGGGCTTAACTTGACTTTTATTTAAGTCTTAGCTTTTGTTCAGCTTTTTACATTCTTGATTTTGCATGCTTAGTTAACATGTCTATCAGAATGCATTGCATATATAATGAAAACATAAGAATATGGAATCCATAACTTCGAAAATGGGATCAACCCTTACATAATACTCAAGTTTAAGAACTTGGATTGGTTTTATCAAACATTATTTCTAGTAGTGAGTCCATTCAGAAAACACTTTAAACATAGTAAACTTTCAAGTTTGTAGTATGCCAAGTCCTTGGCACCTCAGTCCCTTCCAGGGTTTTCAGTTTGTAGGAGCCTCGACCAAATATGTTCTTAACGCGATATGGTCCTTCCCAATTTGGGGCCAGCTTGCCTTTTTGTCCAACTCCGGATGCCTCAATCTTTCTGAGGACTAAATCTCCTTGTCGAAAGAACCTTTCTTTAACCCTTAGGTTATAGTAGAAAGATGTCTTCTTTTGATGTTCAACTATCTTGGCGTTTGCCTCATCTCTAACTTCATCAATTAGATCTAAGGCCAGCCTCAAGCCTTCCTCATTTGTTTCTGGTTCATAAGCCTCAACTCTTGGAGACGTGTGAGTAATCTCCACCGGAACCACTGCTTCTGCTCTATAAGCCAATAAAAATGGAGTTGCTCCGGTGGTGACTTTGCCGGTAGTACGATATGCCCAAAGTATGGGGAGTAATTCGTCTACCCAAGTGTTTCTGGAGCGTTCAACTCTTTTCTTTAGTCCATCCAGGATAATTCGATTCGCAACCTCATCTTGCCCATTTGCTTGAGGATGAGCAACAGAAGTGAAGCGCAATTGGATATCATTCTCTTCACAATATTTCTTGAACTCATCGTTGTTAAATTGAGTTCCATTGTCCGTGACTAAGATACGTGGAATCCCGTATCTACATATCACATTCTCCCAGAAGAAATGCATCACCTGTTTGGTGGTTATCTTGGCTAAAGGTTTAGCCTCAAGAACTTCCTTTGGGCACTTGCCATTGGAAATGGACCAAGTATATCCATCCCCCACATAGCAAATGGAATTGGTGAGTTAATGGATGTCAACATCTCTGGTGGTTGCCTAACCACTGGTGCATGTTTCTGGAACCGTTCACACTTTTTCACGTAGTTTTAGCATCAGCGAGTATGCTTGGCCAATAGAAACCTAGACGGGTGATTTTATGAGCAAGGACTCTGTCCCCCAAGTGTTGCCCACAAATTCCTTCATGTACTTCCTTTAGGGCCAATTCTGCCTCTTGGGGTCTCAAGCATTTCATATAAGGAATGATGAAAGACTTCTTGTATAGAATTCCCTCAATCAGGGCATACCTTACTGCTCTCACATATAGCTTTCGTGCTTCTGAAGTGTCGTTGAGTAGCCACCCAATTTCCAGATGAGCTTTGATGGGATCCATCCAACAACTAGCAACATCAATGGGTGCTACCAGTTTTCCGTTGATGCTTGGGGTCTTCAAGACTTGGAAGTATACACTCCCTGCATAGTTTTCAATTTCTGAAGAAGCAAACTTAGACAAGGCATCGACCTTCATGTTTTCTTCCCTTGGAATGTGCTCCACATAGCATTCGTCAAACTGATTCATAATGGCCTTGACAAGCTTTAGGTACTTGGCCATGACTTCATCCCTGGCTTCAAACTCCCCATTTACTTGGGAGACCACTAGCCTCGAATCTCCACATACTTTCAGAGTTTTAACTCTCAAGGCTCCAGCCAGCCCTAAGCCAGCTATCAGAGCTTCGTACTCAGCTTCGTTGTTTGTCGTCGGGAAGTCCAGTTTTAGTATGTACTCTATGAGGAATCCATCAGGATTTTGTAGCACTAAACCGGCTCCACTTGATTTTGTTTTTGATGCTCCATCAAAATAGAGCACCCAACATTCTTTGGAGACCATGTCTTCATCTTCCTTATTTTCCACTGTTACTTCCTGCCCCCCCCCCCCCCCGACTTCCTGGTTGTCAATAGTGCATTCAACCATGAAGTCGGCGAGTGCTTGTGCTTTTATGGTCGTTCGAGGCTTGTACTTGATGTCAAATTCTCCTAGTTCGATAGCCCATTTGATCAATCTTCCACTAACTTGAGGGTTGTGCAAGATGTTTCTTAGAGGTTGATTGGTCAAAACCTCTATCTTGTGTGCCTAGAAGTATGGACGTAGCTTTCTTGAAGCCATAATCAAGGCTAAGGCAAACTTCTCTATCGTAGAGTAGTTTATTTCTGCTCCATGTAGGATCTTACTCACATAATAAACGGGCTTCTATACCTTCAGCTCTTCCTTTATCAGAACAGCTCCAAGGGTTGTGTTAGAAACGGCCAAGTACAAATATAGAGTTTCCCCTAGCTTTGGTTTTGCCAATAGGGGTGCCTCAGCCATATACTTTTTCAAGGCTTCAAAGGCCTCTTGGCTTTCAGATGTCCATTCGAAAATTTTCACATTCTTAAGTGCTTTGAAGAAAGGTAAGCACTTCTCTCCCGACTTGGAGATGAATCTTCCCAATGCTGCTACTCTTCCTGTTAGTTTCTGGACTTCCTTGATAGTCCGTGGTGGTTCCATGTCTAGAATTTCTTTGATTTTGTCGGGATTAGCCTCGATTCCTCTCTTGGAAACCATCAGGCCTAAAAACTTTCCCGATCCTACACCAAAGGCACACTTAGCTGGATTCAACATCATTTTGTGGTGCCTCAGCACTTCAAATGCCTCTCGGAGGTGCTCTATGTGATCGGCCTTATTGAGGCTCTTGACTAGCATGTCATCTACGTAGACCTCCATGGTTTTTCCAATTAGGTGTTCAAAAATTTTGTTCACCAACCTTTGATAGGTTGCCCCTGCATTCTTAAGTCCAAATGTCATGACTAAGTAACAGAAAACACCAAAGTCAGTGATGAATGATACCTTGGAGATGTCATCTTTGTGCATCTTGATTTGATTGTATCCACTGAAGCCATCCATGAAACTCAGCATCTCATGTCCCGCTGTGGCATCTATTAGAGCACCAATCATTGTTAAGAGAAAATAATCCTTATGACATGCATCATTTAAGTCGGTGAAGTCGATGCACATCCTCCATTTTCCGTTAGCTTTTTTGACCATCACTGGGTTAGCCAACCATTCTGGGAATTGAATTTCCTCAAAGAACCCGGCTTCTAGAAATTTATGAACTTCCTACTTGATGGCTTCAAGCCTCTCTGGAGCAAAATTTCTCTTTTTCTGTTTCACCGTCTTCCTTTCAGGATCCACATTTAGTTTGTGAGTTATCAATTAGGGATCAATCCCTGGCATGTCGGCCGCTGTCCAAGCAAAAACGTCATTGTTTTCTTGAAGAAAAGATATGAGCTTGTTTTTCAATGGTTCAGGCAATAATGCTCCAACGTAGGTCACCTTCTCTGGTTCACCTGGGACTAAGGGAATTGGGATTAAATCCTCGGCTGGTTTCCCTCTTCTGTCCTCATTGTCACTTGTATTCATGTCCTCAATGGGGAGAACCTGCCCCCCCCCCCCCCCGATTCCATCAAGCCTTAACGCGGCTACATAACAGCTTCTAGCCATCTTTTGTTCTCCCCGCTCTTCTCCAATCCCGTTCTTTGTTAGGAACTTGATTTTCAGATGATAAGATGAGGCAACGGCCTTGAATGCACGAAGGCCAGTCCTTCCAAGGATTGCGTTGTAGGTTGAAGTTGCCTTTATGACTATGAAGTTCAGCATCTGAGTAGATGTATTCATCCCTTGCCCCATGGTCATTGGGAGTTGGATAGTGCCTTCCACCTTTGACTCCACTCCATTAAACCCATATATGAGCATATTCGAGGGTGTCAACTGAGAATCAGTGTAGCCCATCTTGATAAAAGCATTATGGAACAAGATGTCCACTGAAGCTTCATTGTCAACTAGAACTCTCTTTGTTTTGGAATTGCCTATCACAGGTACGATGACTAAGGGGTCATCGTGGGGAAACTTCACCCCTTCCAAGCCGGAATCATCAAAACCTATTGACACTTCTGTTCTGGCACGCTTCGGTGCTTCTCAAACCACAGTCATTACCTCTCGGGCATAGGCTTTCCTTGAGTTTTGGGAGAACCCAGCAACAGTTGGTCCTCCGAATATCATGTTGATGACAGGCCCTCGGGGCTTGGGATTACGATCGTGGTCGTTGTCCCTTTTGTCGTAATCTTTCCTTTCATAATTTCCTCTATGACTCCTTTGACTTCCATCTTTAGTGAATTTACTAAGCTTTCCTCTTCGTATCAGAAATTCAATCTCATCTTTCAGTTGTCTACAATCGTCGGTGTCGTGACCAACTTCTTTGTGGAACCGACAAAATTGGTTTTGGTTCCGTTTGGACATGTCAGCCCTCATTGGCTTCGGCCATTTGAGATCATCTTCCTTTGCTATCTCCATCAGAATTTGACTCCTGGGAGTATTCAATCTTGCATACTCTGTAAACTTTGGCCCAAAATTGCTTCTCTTAGGTGGAGAATCAGAGCTTTTTGACGTTCTAGGAAACTTTTCCTTAACATCATACTCCTGGGTTTCCTTCATTTTCTTCGAGTTTCCACTACCACCAGTAATGGGTTCATACTTCCTCATACTTTCTTCTGCCTTGATGTATTTGCCGGCTCTATCTTGGAGCTTCAACATGCTCTCGGGTGGATGTTTTTCCAATGATCTCTTGAAGTGATCATCAGTAGTTCATTGCTGTAGGGCTATCATAGCTACTTTGTCCTCCAAGTCTGGGACTTTCAGAGCCTCTCTAGTGAATCGATTTATATAATCTCTCAGAGCTTCGTTCTTTCCTTGCTGGATTCCCATGAGTGATGCAGAACTTTTCTCATGCACCCTCCCACTTACAAATTGGTTGATGAACGCCTTACTCAGCTTTTTGAAGGATCCAATAGATTTGGGAGGTGAACGGCTGTACCAACGTTGTGCCATACCCGCAAGGGTTTGTGGAAACGCCCGGCACTTAACAACATCGTTGGTCGGCTGCAACAGCAGTGCGTTGGAGAAGGCTCCCACATGATTAGCGGGATCTCCCGTTCCATCGTAAGCCTTGATCGTTGGCATCTTGAATTTTTTAGATATGTTAGCTTTCATGATGTCTTGAGTAAAGGGTGGCGTTGGATCATCAGGATCTTCTAGGGGCAACAGAACATTGGGATCACCCCTTAGGGCTTCAGCCCTCTTGTTTTTTCTTGGTGCTGGATCCAAGTTGATCACCGAGACTCTTCCCATTCCTTGATTTTGTGACCTTGCGGCCTCCTCTTCTGCCATTAGCTTCTTGATCCTTGTAGCCCCGGCTTCATGGGCCGCAAGTCTTTCCTTTGTAGTTTCCCGATTGGTTTGGGAGGAACGTCTCCTTCTTGGGGCAACGTCCCTCTCATCTCCTGTTGAGTAATTCTCATCCTCGGTATAAGGACCTGAGTAGTCTTGAAAATGGGTTCGCCTAGCTTGGGGTCCCAGACCTTGGATGTAAGGGGGCACGTATGCCTCATGGTAAATTGGATTAGTTCCACTGCTGCCCGACGGGGGTAGAGGTGACATACCATAGGTTGGCATGCCGAGAGTTTGGGTAGTATACTGGGGGAGATCCGTGGTGTGAAGTTGGAGACCACGTGGTGCGTTTGCAAGCATCGGAGTGGTTATGATCGGTTGTTGGAGAGTGGTCTCTTGTGGATTCCGTCCATGAACGACCATTTGTAGGGGATTCGTCCCTTCAGCAATAATCGGGACTTCCGGTCCATGAGGTGATGGGGGCGTCTGCCCCTTCAGTGCCAGTGATTGGCGGGGGTTGGCTCCCCTGAGTTTCTGTTGCAGAGGTAATTGGGAGTCCATCAGAAGTTTGAGGATCGCAAATTGTTCTTCGTGTGTTTGTCATGGTTGATGTTGTTTTCCCACAGACGACGCCAAATGTTGTGGATTAAAAAACGTACTTGTGAATTAATTACTAGGGTTTAGTGAGCTTCGAGTTTTAATGGTTGTTCTTGTGTTTCGAGACTAAATCGGTCCTCACAAGATGCCTACGTATCTCAATTCGTTATTGAGAATCAAGCCAAAGACGTAGTTCTAATGTGAAGGATCGGGGTCCTTATATAGGCGTCTTGAGCCTCGTATTTATGGTATGTTTAGGAGACTTAGCGAATAAGTCTCGTTATTGATAATGGATAAGCATCGTATTTCTTGTTGAAGAAGTCTTTTCCTTATTGATAAAGGCTATGACTCATTAATTGGGATTCTGGATCCTTCTTTGATAAATTTACCATATTTTGGACTCTTTTCCTGAGTCGTATATTTTTCCTATTTATTAATTACGAAATTAATAAATGATCAGGGTTTTGGGCCTTAAATATTGGGTCTTTCCAATGAATCATCAATTATATTTCTATAATTAATTTTCTGTCCATATCAAATATGTAAATAATTTTTGTTTTAGTATTCTCGCGTCTATTCATTATTTTATCTAATTTAGTGTTAAACATGTAAATATTTTAAAAAAAATTTTTGAAAATATGTTACTGAACAATTATAATTTATTGATCATATTTTGTAAATTACATAACTTTTGCTCTCACGCAATTCTAATATTTTTTTCATTATTTCCAACATTTTTACATAACTTCTTCATTCGTATTTATATTTTTAAACCGAAATTTCGTGGGAAAATAATCTTCGCATTGTTTACATTTAATGAATAAATTACTATTCAAACTTATAAATCTCCTAAAAAATGTTGTTTTATGTAATCATCTATTTATCTTGAGTGGTGTGTGTATATTACATAAAATATAAATAATTTTAGTTTCAGTAAAGAACTCAACGGTCTAAGTAATAATAATTTCGTGATTAAAGTTTTAAACCCAAATATATATGATATATTTTGTTAATATTAAATTTATTTGATTAAAAAATTTGACCTAATTTTTATTTAAATACTTTGGGTTATTTGTAATGAGAATGGAACTTTTTAGTTATTTTTCATTTCATGATTTGAATTTCATAAATAGATAAATTATGTTTTTTTTTAAATTTGAGGTGGAATACATATTTGTAAATGAAATATTCAACACATCTTCATTATCTTCTTAAATTTAGTATTAAACATGTAAATATTTAATTTTAATTTTTTGAAAATATTCAATTGTACAATTATAAATTTTTGATTATATTTTGTAAATTTTATAACTTTTTGCTCCTAGACAATTTTATTAATTTTTTTATTTTTCAACATTTTTACATTACTTCCTCATTTGTGTTTATATTTTTTAACCGAAATTTCGTTGAAAAATAATTTTCATATTTTGTTTACATTTAATGAAGAAACTATCATATTCGAACTTAGAAATCTCTTTAAAACATGTTGTTATTTGTAATTTTTCATTTATTTTGAGTAGTGTGTATATAACCTAAACATAATATATAAATAAATTTTGTTTAATGGTAAAAATAATCTTGAAATTATAGTTTAATTATATATATGATATAATTTTGTTGCATAATATTAAATTTATTTAATTATAATTTTAAAAATAATTTTTACCGAATACTTTGGGTTATTTGTAATGAGAATGGTACATTTTAATTATTTTTAATTTCATGATTTGAATTTCATAAATAGTTAAATTATTTATATTTTTTAATTTGAGGTGGAAGACATAATTGTAAATAAAATTTTCAGACACCTATTCATAATAAATATATTTATATAAATCTTATTTAAAAATCTTATTTAGCTAAATATGTACCTTAATTTGTTATTTTAAATATAATTTTTCATGTTCATCTTTTTCTTTTATTATAAACAAATCATCAATATATATATATATATATAAAGGAGGATACGCGGGAGGTGAGGTGGCGTGTCTAAGATCGTCTCAATCTATTTTTCTAATTTTTTTAGAGGTTTACAATTTTAAATACTAATAAATCAAAAAAATATTCTTTAGCATATTAGAAGTAGAATAGATATTCCAAGTTATAGAGGAGAAGAGATCGAATTTATAGAGAAAACATATAAATAAAGTTATATTCGAAGTAGAGTAGGTGTTCGAATTTATAAAGGAGAATAGTTCGAATTTATAGGTAAGGCATAAAATTAGAAGTTCTATTATAAGTAGAATAGATGTTCGAATTTATAGAGGAGAAGAGTTCGAATTTATAAAAAATACATACAATTAAAAGTTTTATTAGAAGTAAAATAGGTGTTTGTAGATATAATTAAAAGTTCTATTCGAAGTAAATTAAGTGTGCGAATTTACAAAGGACAAGAATTTGAATATATAATACAAGTATAATAAGAATGCGAATTTATAGGATTGTTAATTTATATAGGTGTTTTTTCAACGAAAAAGTGACTCACTAGAAAAGAGTATGTTAACATAAAAATTAATATATAATACAAGTATATATTCAATATATTAAATTTGAAATTTTGATCTTAAAAAAAAAACGTGTTTCACGAAAGAACGACTATTAGGGAGTAACGAGTAATTTCTGTAATTTAATTGATAGATGTATTTTTTCTAACGAGAGAGTGACTCATTAGAAAAATGAGTATGTTAACATGATAATTAATATATAACACAAGTATTCAATATATTAAATTTGAGATATTGATATTAAAAAGAAAAGACGTTTTACGGGAGGACGGCTTATTAGAGAGTACCGAGTAATTTTTGTAATTTAATTGATGAAGTTTTAAAAAAAAATATTAGCTTTTTCAACTAGTTTATATTCATAAAAATTGTTATGTATTATAAAATATGTAATGAATTTTAGGTATTTTTTTTTGTTATAATTTTACTATTTATCCTAAATTGTTACGTATTTCATATTAGTAGTAAATTAAATTAATAATTTTTTGTAGAAAATTATTTATAACTTATTTTAAGTGTTTTATGCTTGCTAAGTAGTAAGTAGGTTAAGAAGTGTTGTATTTAAGATGGGAAAACAAGTCTAAACAAGTCCAGTTACATCCAACTCTATTCGGCTTCACGTAGACGAATTATGTAGCAGTGAACCAGTCGATTGGTGGTTCCTCAACAATTTAGTACGGTAAGTCACAGGTCCTTGTTAATACGAGTGAGAAGATTTTTAATTTGGTCTTTATTTGCTTCTCTGTATATATAATAACAATAATAAGACTAGCATGTTAGTGGATAATTTCCATTTTATCATTGCAGATGAGAATGGGAAAATCTAGCAAAAGAAAGGTTCAGTACGTTAATAAAGATAGAATCAGTGAGATGCCTTGGGACATACAAGAAATTATCATTTGTTTTCTGCCCATATGCGATGCAGTGAGAACTAGTATCTTGTCAAAAAATTGGAGGCATTCTTGGACTAAGATTCCCCATTTAATCTTTGATGATGAGTTCCTTTGCAGAATGAAGGATAAATTACGTGAACATGATTACAATTATCGACTAAGGGGTGGATGGGAAAAGGGTGGTCAATATCGTTATCATTCATGCCTGAAAGCACAAAAGTTTGTTAGCGTGATAGAAAATGTTCTGGAGCTCCACAACGCTCCCATTCTAAAATTTTCTCTTAGGTTTCCGAAAGATTGTGATGCTCAAATTATCAGTGATCGCATTGGTCAGTGGATATTGTTATTCTCAAAAAAGGGTATCAAGCAACTTACTCTAGACACACCTGATACTGCTAAAATTACACCACATGATTTCTCCTCTTTAGACCTGACTCATTTGAGGCTTACAAGAGTCCGCTTTCCCTCTAGACTAATATTTGGGGAATTCACTTGTCTGACCGAGATTGAGCTATTTCAAGTAACCAATTTCGGACAACACATTTACAAGTGTCCTGTGCTTGAGAAGTTGACCTTGTTATATTGTGGTGGACTTTCTCCTATCAACTTCCATGCTCCGAATCTCAGATGCATACATGAAATATCTGGAGAAATAACTTTATCTTGGTTAGAAAACCTTAAAGAATATTCTTTCGGTTTGACTCACTTCTGTTGGCCAACAGACACAAAAACATCCAATCTAGCAAAGGTCCTTGGTAGTTTACATAACATTGAGAAGTTCTCTATAGGAATTTTTTTTATTAGGGTAATATTCAGATTCTCTTTACATTGTGTACTGTATTTTTACATTACTCGTTAATATCTCATTCTTTGTGCTTTTTGTTTGCAACTTGTTCCAAAGTACTTGGCTGAAGGAGGTTGCCCAGATAGACTTCCTAACCCAATGCCTTGCCTGAAGGTTTTAAATATCTATGATATCAATTTTGCTCAGTTGTCCGAGATTTTGTGTTTGCTTTGTCTGATTCGAAGTGCTCCCAACTTGTTCAAACTACAAATCACGGTGAGTGCAACACACTTCAACTCATTATGTATCACCAAAGTTACTGTTTGAAAATTTCAGAATTTATTTTAATCATTAGGTGAGGTTCGAAAAAAATGCTGTTGAAGGGAATCTGAAGAATTATTGGGACAAAGTTTCTGAAGATTGTGCCATAGGTCAGCTTGAAACTGTGACTCTCTGTAAACTCCGAGGTCTTGGAACCGAGTTGGAGCTAATCAAGTTTATACTTGCTCACTCACCATTTCTCAAAACAATGTTCATCCACTATAGTAGAGCCTTAGAAAAGGATGAAACGACAACAATGTCGGAGAAGGTGTTGCAATACGCTAAAACTTCATCAAGAGCGCAGCTAATACACTTGGAAGAAGTACCTATTCACTTTTATGGTTATTGACATTTCGGTCCATGTTAGATTGTCCACCCTGGGACTAGAGGGAAGAACATAAAAAGAAAAAGAAATTTATCATTGTGAGTAACTTTTCAGCTAGGATATTTTTTTTGTTAACATCAAAGTCAGTTTTATCAGCTAGCTGATATATGTCTGAAGAACTGGAATATGGAAATTGCATGATCTTGGTTTTGATGTTAAGTTTGTAGCAAGTACATTTTATAAAATTGTTTGTTTAGCATTAATAAAAAGAGTATAGAAATTCTTCTTAATTTTGCACACTAAACCAGAGGAAGTCAAAGTTATCTTCAAAGTAATTGTTTGGGAGTGTAAATTTTTATAAGATTTATTTTTAAAACTTTCACTCCAAAAATGGGATGCAAGTGAAATTAAGTGGTGTGACTAATTAAAAAACACGTGATATTACAAATATACCCTTAATACTTAAATTATACTCCCTCTGTCCCCCTAGGTTCTTTACATTGGGGGACGGTGGCTCGGCACGCATTTTAAGGCTCCTATAAAGTATAGTTATATATATATTATTTTAATTTTTTTTTCTTTTGAATAAAAATTTAATGTTTGAATTTTTATTCAAAAAAAGAAAATTTTAAAAATAAGTTGTGGAACTATATTTTATACGAGCCTTAAAATGTGTGCCAAGCAGTGAAAAAAAACTGTAAAGAAATGAGGGGGACAGAGGGAGTAACTTCTTACATTTAAGGATTGAATTGTAACTTTACAATCATTTATATGCTTTTCTTCCAACAACATGTTAGTGAAATTAATTTCACTCTATAATTTAAACTCGGTAGCAAGTGAGTGAAACATATTACTTCTTCTTTTAATTACTTCCTCTTACATTCGTTTATTTTCGCCCTTAAAAAACTCGGGAGCAAGGCGTTATATTTGGGTGAAGCACTCAGAACCTGCTTTCTTTTTTCTCTCAACCATTGGTAACCTTTTCTTACCTTGTATTTGCTCAATTTCTATGTATTAGGTTTATTGTTCAATTTAAATGATACTGTAATTTTGTTTCATTTTTAGAGTTTAAATTTTGTGTTAAGTTTCTAATTACAGTAGGTGTATAATTTGTGTTTTGCTCGATTATTCGAATTTACAAGTGTGGTAATATTGATTTAACCCTTGCTAAGTAAATGCATTATATGCTTTGAAATGCCGTGAGACTCTTTTATCAGTATACTACAGCATAGAAATTTCGGACTAATACGAAAATTTCTTAGATATCAACACACAAATTAATGTTATCAGGTGAATAAATTAGGCAGAATTAAAAGTTAATATGGAAGTAAGTGAACCATAGAGTGCACTAGTTAGGTATATTGGATGAAACAAGATAACTGAAGAGGTTAGTGTTTTTATATTGCAGAAGAGAATGGCGGAATCTACTAGGAGCAAAGTCAGTCGTAATAAGAAAGATATAATAATTAAGCTGCCTGGGAACATACATGAAAAGATCCTAGGTCTTCTGCCCGTACAAGATGCAGTAAGCACCAGTATCTTGTCAAAAAGATGGAGGCATAGCTGGAAAACGATTCCACATCTAATCTTTAATGATCAATTCCTTGGTATGATGGAAGATAAATTAAGCCAACATAGTGATCCTGAATTTAAGGCGCTTAAATTTGTTAGCGTGATAAAAAAAAGTTCTCTTACTTAACAATGGTTCAATTGTCAATTTTACTCTCAGGTTTCTAAAGGGTTGCGATTCTTTAATAATCCGTGATTATATTGATCAGTGGATTCCGGTATTCTCAAGGAACAGTATCAAGCAACTTACTTTAGAGGACTTTAATCTTGGAGAATTCACGGCACTTCATTTCTCTTCTCTAGATCTGACTCATCTGAGGCCTATAAGCTTTTGGTTTTCTTACACATCTGCATCTGGAGGATTTACTTTTCTGACAAATCTTGAGCTAATTGATTTTGAAATTTCAAAACAATGCATCTTCGATTGTCGTGTGCTTGAGAAATTGACCTTGGTAACTTGCACAGGCCTCTCCCATACCAACTTCCATGCTCCTAATCTCAAATGTCTACATCAAATGTGTTATCAAATATCTTTACTTGGGTTTGAAGACCTTGGGCTTGAAAACCTTAAAGAATTTTCCTGCGGTCTGTGTTATTGCTATGTAGAGCCAAGCGAAACATCCAATTTGGTGAAGGTTTTCCGTAGCTTATATAGAACTGAAAAGATCTACATAGCTATGAATTTTATTCGGGTAACATTCAGATTCTATTTACATTATCTATTGTAATTTTGCATTGCCCTTCAACATTTAATTGGTTATGCTGTTTGGCTGCAACATGTTTCAAAGTACTTAGCTGCAGGAGGTTCTCCAAATAAACTGTCTAAACCACTGCCTTACCTAAAGACTCTAGATATATCTGAAGTAAATTTTCTTGAATTGAATGAGATCACTTGTTTGCTTTGTTTAGTTCGCAGTGCTCCCAACTTGTGCAAATTAAATATCTCGGTGAGTCATATTACATAGGTGCCCGAACTCATTCTATATCACTTGTTGCTATGTTTTCCTTCTTATTAGGCCGAAATGTACATTGATTTGTCAATTTATGACGACCATCTTGAGAATTATTGGGTAGAAGATTTTGAAGGTTTTTCTATAGATCGGCTTGAAATTGTGACATTCAGTTATTTCAGAGGTCTCAGAGCTGAGTTGGAGCTAGTCAAGTTTCTACTTGCTCATGCTCCGTTGCTGAAAACAATGTTCATCCATCGCAGTAAAGCTGTAAAAAAGGATGTCTCATTAATGATTGCAGAGGAGATGTTGCAATATACTAGAGCTTCATCAAGAGCACAGATCAGATACTTGGAACAACCCGCTGCTATTAATGTTTTTGAATCCTTTTCAGATTATGTAAAGATTTTTTGCAGTCAGCTTCTGGCCCAATCTTCATTAGGCCTAACTTAGTAGTTAGTTCTCAACTAAATTTATTTTATGACTTGCAAATACTAAATAATTTCTAGTTTATAACTTATTCATTGATTGGATAACTCAGTTAATAAATAAATTTATTTATAATTATACAAATATAAAGAATACATAATATTAGAACTGTAAATGTATCTAAAGATTCATCTATAAGAGGATCTCAAGTCATTATAAGTTGCTATTTGACAAATAACAGTGTAACAATATTTTGAGTTATATATGTACACAAGCATGTATATATACAGAGAGGGGCATGAAAGGATGAAAGAGTCATCAGATCTTTAATTGTTGTCAATGAATTCTTGATGAAAATTTCAATGATAGGCATGTGACAGCAGTGCATGGGATGGGCTCTTCATCTTGTAGTATCGGTATTATTGTCATTTTTTTACTTGGTGCTTATATTTTTGAGTAATAGTTCAAGATGCCAAACGGGTGTAACCAAGCCCTTTAGCTTTAAATTGTGCTCTCTGTCTTCGCCTACACAACAAACGGCGGGGGAGAGGTGGCTTTTTTCTTCTTTAGTGGTAAGTTCATTCCAGTCTGTGTGTGTGTGTTTTGAGCTTTGTATTTAAGTCTAATTAAACTAGTCCATGATTTTCTTTGGGGATAATCATGTATTGTGATTTTAAAATGGCATAAGATCTTCACTTAATGTGCTACCAGTGTACTACATCAGAGATAATGCAATTGTGTTCACACTAATTATCATCAGTGTTGAAATAGGAAACCAAAACAAATTAGGTTACACAGAAATCATAATATCGTTCCTTATCTACTCTATTTTGTACTTCATTGAAAATCTTAGGATGCGCTAGTTAGAAATGTTGGATGAATCTAATAGGCTGAAGAAGATTTCCAACTAAATATACATAAATAAGTAGGGGAAATTTAAGGCCTAAAACATTCCTAGTTTGTACCTTTTTGGAGGAAGATGTTACTTTATTTCCGTGTATTGTTTTGCTAATTATCTCATTAAGACCTTTTAAGGTTGAAGAGTTTGTATTGGTATAGCGAGAACCTAAAATTTGCAATATGATGCATCAAGTGAATATAGAATTTATCTTGACCCTGGTTGGTATATGACAAAATCAATTTTTTTTTATTGCAGAATAGAATGGCTGAGTCTAGTACGAGAAAGGTCGGCCGTATTAGGAATAGTAGATTCAGTGTGCTGCTTCGGAACATGACTGAAACTATTCTTTGTTTTCTGCCTAGACGAGATGCAGTCAGAACCAGAATCTTGTCAAGAACTTGGAGACATTGTTGGACTACGGTTCCAAATCTAATTTTTTAATAAGCATATGTTTAAGTCCAAATTCGTATAATATTAGTGAATGCTATCATCGAGGGCTAAAGGCTCTTAAATTTGTTAGTGTGATAAATAAAGTTCTCCTCCTCCACAATGGGTCGCATTCTCAAATTTTCCCTCAGTTTTCCTGAATTTCATTGCAATGCTCAAATAATCCATAATTATTTCAATAAGTGGATTCCCTTATTTTCAAGGAAGGGTATTAATCATCTTACTCTAGTGGACTCTCTTCCTGAAGTATTTAGGGAACATAATTTCTCTTCTTTAAAACCGACTCACCTGAGACTTGCAAATTTTCGGTCTCCGTGTACACCTGCATTTGGAGGATTGACTTATCTGAGAAATCTTGAGTTAATTGAGGTCTCAACTTCTGGACAAAGCATCTTTGATTGCCCTGTGCTTTAGAAGTTGGCCTTGTTAGCTAGGAAAGAACTCCCCCACACCAATTCCCGTGCTCCTAATCTCAAATGCCTTCATCAACATAATCGCGAAGTGATTTGAATATTCTTTAGCTAAAATTCTTTCAGGTTGTCAGAAGTCCCAATAACGCAGCCAGAAACGCCCAATGACAATTTGGTCAATGTTATCAGTAGTTGACAGAAAATTGAGAAGTTATCTATAGCAAAGTACTTTATTCAGGTAATATTCAAATTCTCAGTGACACTGTCTACTGTAACTTTATATTGCTTATTAACATATAAATTGTTTTTGTGCTTTTTATTTCCAAGTACTCGGCTGGAGGAGGTTCTCCAAGTAGACTTTCTAAATTACTGCCTTGCCTAAAGACTCTAAGTATCTTTGATATGAATTTTACTAGTTTTAGAGGTCTCTTGTTTGCTTTGTTTGATTCGTAGTGCTCCCAACTTGTGCAATCTACATATCTCGGTAAATATACTTGTGCTGTATCATATGCTGTCTTAAGCATGTATATATATATATATAGAGGGGCATTAAAGGATTGAAGATTCATCATCAGATCTTTAATTTTTGTCATTGAAATTTTGATGATATCGTTCAAGTTTTTATAAGCATAATTGCCGCTTGTAAGTTTGATGATACGCATGTTATAGCAGCGCATGGGATGGGCCCTTCATCTTGTCATATCAGTATCCCCGTCATTTTTTTACCTTGTGTTTATATTTATGAGTAATAGTTAAAAATTAACAAAATCAACAAATATCTGCGTTTAATATGCCAAGCGGGTCTAACCCAATAGCCTTAAATTGTGCTCTCTGTCTTTGCGGACACAACTAACGGCGGGGGAGAGGTGGCCTTTTTCTTCTTTAGTGGTAAGTACTTTTGGTCTGTGTCTGGTTGCGTGTGTGAGTGTGTGTGTGTGTGTTTTATGCTTTGTATTTAAGTTCATTTAAACTAAACCTTGATTTGATTTAGGGATATTCATTTGCAAAATGTTGATTGCTATACTGTATTATGATTTTGAAATTGCAAAATTAAGAGCCTCACTTTATGTGCTACCAGTATACTAGATCAGAGATAATTCAATTGTGTTCACACTAATTATTATCAGTGTCAAATTAGGAAACCCAAAACAAATTAGGTTGCACATAAATCATGACATCGTTCCCTATCTACTATATTTTGTACTTCATTGAGAATCTTAGAATGTGCTAGTTAGAACTGTTGGATGAATCTAATAGGCAGAAGAGGATGTCCTACTATATACATATATAACCGGGGGTAATTTTTGGCCTAAAATGTTCCTAGTTTATAATTTTTGGAGGAAGATGGTACTTTATTTCTGGTAATGTTTTGCTTAATTATCTCATTACGACCTTTAAAAGTTGAAGAGTTTGTATTGTTAAATGGGGAGAACCTAATATTTGCAACATGATGCATCAAGTGAATATAAAATTCATCTTTAACCTGGTATATGACAGAATCAAACTTGTTTATTGCAGAAGAGAATGGCTGAGTCTAGTACGAGAAAGGTCAGTCGTATTAGGAATGATAGAATCAGTGTGCTGCCTGGGAACATACTGGAAATTATCCTTTGTTTTCTGCCCATACGAGATGCAGTCAGAACTAGTATCTTGTCAAGAAATTGGAGACATTGTTGGACTACGGTTCCGAATCTAGTTTTTAATGAGTCTATCATAAGTCCAAATTTGTTTGATTTTAGTGTATTTCATCGTCAAGCACTAAAGGCTCTTCAATTTGTTAGTGCGATAAATAAAGTTCTCCACCTCCATAATGGTCCCATTCTCAAGTTTTCCCTCAGTTTTCCTGAATTTCATTGCAATGCTCAAATAATCCATGATTATATCGATATGTGGATTCCCTTACTTTCAAGGAAGGGTATCAAGCATCTTACTCTAGTGGACTCTCTTCCTGAAGTATTTAGGGAACATAATTTCTCTTCTTTAAAACTGACTCACTTGAGACTTGCAAATTTTCAGTTTCCATATACACCTGCATTTGGAGGATTGATTTATCTGAGAAATATTGAGTTAATTAAGGTCACAACTTCTGAACAAAGCATCTTCGATTGCCCTGTACTCGAGAAGTTGACCCTGATAGCTTGCAAAGAACTCTCCCATACTAACTTCCGTGCTCCTAATCTCAAATGCCTACATCAACATTATCGCGAAGTGATTTTAGAATATTCTTTAGCTGGCTTAGAAAACATAGCCGAATATTCTTTCAGGTTGTCAGAAGACCCAATACCGCAGCCAGAAACACCCAATGTGGTCAATGTTCTCAGTAGTTTACATAAAATTGAGAAGTTATCTATAGCAAAGTACTTTATTAAGGTATTATTCAAGTTCTCAGTTACATCGTCTACTGTAACTTTATATTGCTTACTAGTTTTAACATCTAATTGTTTTGTGCTCTTTGTTTTCAAGTACTTGGCTGGAGGAGGTTCTCCAAATAGACTTTCAAAATTACTGCCTTGCCTAAAGACTCTAAGTATCTTTGATATAGATTTGACTAGTTTCTCCGAGATCTCTTGTTTGCTTTGCTTGATTCGGAGTGCTCCCAACTTGTGCAAATTACGTATCTCGGTAAGGCATATGCACTTCAAATATTCTGTATATCTATTGCTCCTATTTGACAATCCTAGAATATATTATCTTTTATCAGGCAGATGTAGTTGACGAAGAAATAACTCATAAAGATAATTGGGAAGAAGATTTTGAGGATTGTACTGTTGGTCATCTTCAAATTGTCACCTTTAGTCATTTTCAAGGTTTTAAAGCAGAGTTGGAGCTAGTCAAGTTTCTACTTGCACACTCTCCATTGCTAAAAACAATGTTCATCCACCTTGACTCTTTCGTGACGAAGGACATAGCATTTGAAATTGCAGAAGAGATGTTGGAATTTTCTAGAGCTTCATCAAGGGCACAAATCAAATACTTAAAATGCCCTATTGATTCTGTTGATTATGGGCCTTGGGTTAATCAATTAAATATATATGCTGATGAATAACTCTTTTTGCTGTTGGATTCTGGCTGTTCTTCTTTGCACAAGTGGAGAACTCAGAAGAACATACAAAAACAAGTTTTAAACTTTTGTTTCTCTGTAATTTTTTCGAATCCCCTGTGCTTTTGGGTTTCTCTCTTCTTTCAGACCAGACTAAGCTTTAACTTTTTAATTTTGTATGTCTTGTGCTCTCTGTAATGTTGGTGTATCTTTGTTATCCTTTGGGTTGAAACTCGGGATTTTTACTAATTTTTACATCTTAATATGTGTAAAAGTAAAAAAGAAGAGGGAGCAGTTAATATGTGTATGTTTTCCTTCAAGTCTGTGTTTGCTTGTATATCTGTTTGTATATCTGTGTTAAGTCTTTCCATTTTACTTTGATTCAACTAAACCTTTGTTTGGTTTTGGTAATATCTGTGAGAACCAGTATCTTGTCAAGAAGTTGGAGGCATTGTTGGACCACGGTTCCGAACCTAGTTTTTGAGGAAGACATCATAAGAGAAAATTTGGAAAATTATGTTTACTGTCATGGTCGAGAACTAACTTCTTTTGGATATGTTAGCGTGATAAACAAAGCATATTTGATTGTCCTGTGCTTGAGAAATTGACCTTGATATTATGCGTAGGACTCTTACCTATCAACTTCCGGGCTCCTAATCTCAAATGCCTACATCAGATATGTTTGGAAATGACTTCAGAATACTCATTTGCTGGCTTCAAAAACCTTACAAAATTTTATTACAGGTTGTCATCTGACCTACATATTCAGACAGAAACATCCAACCTGGTTAAGGTTTTCGGTAGTCTACATAAAATTGAGAAGATTTCTATAGCAGATTGTTTCGTTACGGTAATATTTGAGTTCTCTTTACACCTTCTATTGTAGCTGTAGATTGCTTATTAACTTTTAATTGTTCTGTGCTCTCTGCTTGCAACTTGTTTCCTAGTACTTGGCTGCAGGAGGTTCTCCAGATAGGTTTTCTAAGCCACTGTCTTACCTTAAGACTTTAAGTATATCTGATACAAATTCAACTCGTTTGTCTGAGGTCTCTTGTTTGCTTTGTTTGATACGGAGTTGCAAAATGGAACAAAGTCCCTGATTAGGGTTAGTATATTATTTACAATATATAATATCTCAGCTTTACAAAGATGGGAAGTACGAAACGGATTACAGTAAATCAGGACCTATCATTCACAGCTAAGGAAATGTAAATCAGGATAGCTAAGGAAACTATCATTGATACAAGTTTAAATCTTTATATACATATCTACTTGCACACCCCCACAGTCAAAGCGGGAGAAGGATGAACGCTGGGACTGGAATGAAACTCCAGAAAGAGAGAGGAAGGCAGACCCTTAGTAAAAATATCAGCATATTGAGAGCTGGAGGGAACATGAAGAACTCGTACATGACCAAGAGCAACCTTTTCACGAACAAAATGGATATCCATTTCAACATGTTTAGTACGTTGATGTTGGACAGGATTTGAAGAGAGATAAACAGCACTTATATTATCACAGAAAACAATGGTAGCTTTACGGAGTGGGCAGTGTCAGTGAAGTTCAAGCAGCAGATTTCGAAGCCACGAGGTTTCAGCAACCGCGTTAGCAACCCCTCGATACTCAGCTTCGGCACTAGAGCGGGAAAGAGTTGGTTGTCGCTTAGAAGACCAGGAAATAAGATTATCTCCTAAATACACACAGTACCCAGAAGTAGAGCGACGGGTATCTGGACACCCACCCCAATCCGCATCAGAATATGCAATCAAACCAGGAGTGGGAGATGCACGAAGATGTAGACCATACTGAAGTGTCCCACTAACATATCGTAGAATGCGTTTCATAGCCGTGAGGTGAAATTCACGAGGGTCATGCATAAACAAACATATTTGTTGGACAGAATAACTTATATCAGGACGAGTAAATGTTAAATATTGAAGTGCCCCTGCCAAGCTACGATATAATGTTGGGTCTGCTACTGGAGACCCATCATTGGCACTTAATTTGGCCTTTGTGTCAACAGGGGTAAGAACAGGCTTACAAGAAGTCATATTTGCCCGAGCAAGAATTTCCTCAGCATATTTTTGTTGGGAGAGAAACATGGCACCAGGAGAACGATGAACAGAAATACCTAAGAAATAACTCAAAGGCCCGATATCAGTCATAGCAAACTCACTACTTAAAACAGATATAATATGATTAAGGAAAATCGTAGTGGATGCTGTAAGTACAATATCATCCACATAAACGAGAAGATAAGCAATATCACCCCCGTGCTTGTAGATAAAAAGAGAGCTATCATTCTTACTATAAGTGAAACCCATCTTGATAACAAATTTTCCGAACCTGTGATACCAAGTTCGTGGAGACTGTCGTAGGCCATAGATTGATTTGCGAAGGCGACAAACATAGTGAGGAGTGGTTGAGTTGACAAAACCAGGAGGTTGGTGCATATACACAGTCTCCTTCAAGTCCCCATTAAGGAATGCATTCTTGACGTCAAGCTGGTGAACAGGCCAAGAATAAGAAAGGGCTAAACTTAGTACTGTGCGAATGGTGGCAGGTTTTACCACATGACTAAACGTCTCGTCACAGTCCACCCCTACTTGTTGATTGCGACCATTAGCCACCAAGCGAGCCTTATATCACTGTAAAGAGCCATCTGAATTGTATTTATGCTTAAATAACCACATGCAACGGACAACATTAGCATCCCGGGGGCGTGGAACAAGATCCCAAGTACCATTTTTAATCAAGGCCTTATACTCCTCATTCATAGCCTCTTTCCGGTTTGAATCTTGCATAGCACGAATATGAGACTTGGGAAGTGGGGATATATTTGGAGTGGAGACACTGAGGTTAAGTGGTACTTTAGTTTTATGAATGCCATGCTGAGAGCGGGTGGTCATTGAGTGGCGAACAGGTGGCGGTGGAGGGGGAGGAGGAGGAGAAGATGTCGGTGTGTAAGGTATAGTCGTACTGGTGGGGTCAGATGAAATTGGTTTATTAGGGATGACCGATGGGGTACGACGAGTATATACAGCACCATAGCGAGAAGGGCTAAGGGGAGTATTTGGTGGCATGTGGCTTGTTGGTGTTTGTGAGTCAACATGTTGGGGCCGAGATGAGGGAGATGCTATTAAGCGCTCAAGAATCAAAGGATGCAAAGGTGCATCCAGAAGGAAGTCATATGAGGATGGAGAGGAAGATGGAAGATTTGAGAATGGAAAAACGGTTTCATCAAAAGTGACATGACGTGATATAATGACTTTCTTTGTGGTTAAATCAAAACAAGCATAACCACGATGATTAGGAGGAAACCCAAGAAATATGCAAGGTGTAGATCGAGGTGAAAGTTTGTGTTTCATAATAGCACTTAAATTTGGAAAACATAAACACCCAAAGACTCGTAGATGAACATATGTGGGAGAACGACAATAGATGATGCATGTAGGGGTACTAAATCTCAATGTTGATGTAGGGAGGATGTTGTGGAGATGTGTAGCCATAAGAAGAGCTTCAACCCAATATGAAGGAGGCATTGAGGCATGAGAGAGAAGAGAACGAGTTATATCATTAAGAGTACGAATCATTCGTTCGGCTTTGCCATTTTGGGAAGAAGTGTATGGGCAAGAGAACCTAAATTGCATCCCGTTATTTTCAAAAACAAAATATGAAATAAAGTATTATCGAATTCCCTACCCATGTCACATTGAAACGCCTTTATTTCTTTTTCGAATTGAGTTTTGATCATTGTGTGAAAATGAAGAAATTTAGAATAAACATCAGATTTGTACTTTAGCGGATACACCCAGACATAATGTGTAAAGTCATCAAGAAGAATTAAATAATAACGATAGCCTTGGCCACTCAACACATGAGAAGTCCACAAATCGCTATGAATAATATCAAAAGCTGAATATGTGACAGAATGAGACATATGAAAGGGCAAACATTTATATTTAGCAATCTCACAAGAAGAACAAAGATTGGAGCTAGTCTCCTTATTACAAGAGATTAAATTATTTTTTCTAAGAAAGCTAGACACATGATCTCCAGGGTGTCCGAGACGATGGTGCCATAGCTGAGAAGATATGACAGCAAGAGAAACTGGTGAGGATAAACTAGACTTGGTGACCGGATAGAGATCCCCGCTACTATTACATCTCATGACCTGCCCCCCCCCCCCCCCCCCCCCCGCCCCCGCGTTCGAAGATCCTTCACAGAAAAACCAAGAGGGTCAAACTCGACAGAAACATTATTTTCACTAGTAAATTTACGAACTGACACAAGATTTTTTATAATGTGAGGAGTGACAAGGACGTTGGACAATGAAAGATTTGGGGTTAATTGTGCTATGCCAGAACCTTGGACTGGAATTGAGGAACCATTACCAACTAAAACATGAGAAGCGGTACTTGAATTAAAAAAGGTTTGTAGTTTACCTTGGTTTGCAACCATGTGAGATGAAGCACCAGTATCCATGTACCAAGAGTCATCAGGATGTTGGAGACTCATAGAAGAGAAAGCCTGTTAAATATCTGTTGGGGTTGTGTCCATCGGATAAGCCTGAGCAGCATGAGCAGGTGCACGAGGTGTTGGGCCTAATAAACCTGTGTTATTGTTGTAAGGCCTAGGTGCAGCTGTGGGATATGGACACGGTGGCACGGCCCAAGACGGAGGTGGCCAGTAGGGCTGATACGGGCTGACCCAACTAGGTGGCCGAGGAGAATATGCTGGAGTAGGTGGAACACCAGTTTGTTGTTGACCACCATGATTATTCCGACTATTGTTGCGCCGTTTGTTATTGTTTCGCCCACCTGAGTTGTTTCGTCCCCCATTGTTACTATTTATTTGTGGTGAGGACTGGGTAGTAATAGCAGCAGAAAGAGTTTCTGAAGATGCTACAAACGCAGATGACCCTGAAGAGCGATTACGACGCGTCTCCTCACGTACAAGAATGCTTCTTGCGGTCAGAAAATTAGGAAGAGGATTCATGTGACTAATTATGCTCCCAACACTATCAAACGCTGGGGTTAAACCATTGATTAACTGTAGAACCAATCGCTGATCACTCACCGTTTCATCGACATCTTTAAGTTGATCTGCAAGTGTCTTAAGTTGCTGACAATATGCTGTGACATTAGGATAATTCTCAAGATTAATGTGATTGAACTGATTATCAAGATCAGCAGCCCGAGCACTCTTGTTGTCATGAAAGAGATTTTTGACACGAAGCCACGCATCACGAGCGGTGGAACCAGGTTGAATAATGGTAAGCAGAAGGTCTTCAGAAATTGTTCCATAAATCCAAGAAAGAACAACAGCGTCTAGTTGTTTCCATTTGGCAGTAGAAACATCAGGGTCAGGAGGAGACGTCTTGGGATCGTCAATATGATCCATGACGTTGTGGGCACGAGCCGCAACTTGAAAAAGCTCTGCCCATGTGTGATACTGGACTATTTGGAGATCAAGAGTCAAAGGGACTAAATTCTTAATATTATGCACTGTTTGTGCAGGATGAAGAGATGATTTTTCAGCCATGGAAAGAATAAGCAGTAGCGGAAATAAAAGAGAAGAGAAGAGGAAAAAAAATGCTAGGGTTGAGGTTCAGAATGTTGTCAGAGGACGGAGGCTCTGATACCATGCAAAATGGAACAAAGTCCCTGATTAGGGTCAGTATATTATTTACAATATATAATATCTCAGCTTTACAAAGATGGGAAGTACGAAATGGATTATAGTAAATCAGGACCTATCATTCACAGCTAAGGAAATATAAATCAGGATAGCTAAGGAAACTATCATTGATACAAGTTTAAATCTTTATATACATATCTACTTGCAGGAGTGCTCCCAACTTGTGCAAACTACATATCTCGGTGAGGCAAATGCACTTCAAATCATTCTTTATTGCAATATATAGGTCCTGCTTGACAATCCTAGACTATATTATCTTTTACCAGGCAAACCCAAATTCCAAAGAAGAGGATTTTGTAGATTTTTGTGAAGAAGATTACGAGGATTGTACTTTACATCATCTTGAAGTTATCACGTTCAGTTATTTTAAAGGATTCAAAGCGGAGTTGGAGCTAGTCAGGTTTCTACTTGCGCACTCCCCGTTGCTCAAAACAATGTTCATCGTCATCCACCGTGATTGTGACATGGAAAAGGATGTAGCAGTTAAAATACTAGAAGAATGTTAGGAAACATAATAAACACAATAAATATTTAATCAGTTACATATTAGTGTGTGCATCAATTACGGATTTGAATGGGAGGAGTTGGTGGGAATAATAATATTTCAGCTTTAATTTAGGGATTATGGGTTGATGTTAGGGTTATAAATAGGGAAGTCATTTGTATGTAGGGCTGTTCACGAACCGAGCTGTTCGCGAACAAGCTCGAGCTTGGCTCGTTAAGGGCTCGACTCGGCTCGGTTCGTGAATAGCTCGAGCTCGAGCTCGAACATAAAAACGAGCTCGTTAAGAAAACGAGCTCGAGCCGAGCTATTAGCGAGCTCGACTCGAGCTCGGCTCGAGTTCGGCTCGAGCTCGTTCGGCTCGTTTAAGCTCGAAAAATTGAGGTATATCCTGTAATTTTTTATAGTACTTGGCACTTGCATTACTTTCTATTTTCTAACAAATACCATACCAGTAGACAGCAGTCCAGCATACCATACCAATACCATAAGGTTCATTATCAGGCTATATTACATCTTTCAAATATTACATCTCAGAAATTGAAAAACAAAATACATTAGAGAATCTAGAATTTCAAATTGAAGCACCAAAAATCTAAAAAAGAAAATTCCCCAGATTCTCATGGCATGTGGCAGCTCATCCCAAACTCTAACTTGAACTTGATGAACCTGTTCCCCATTTTAGTGCTTGAAGAAATCCCTGTCATGTTAGAAATTTCATACTTTCAGTTTTTTTAAATACCACAGTCCACACTGCAATACCAAATAACAATATCAAAAGAAGTACTACACTCTTTTGAGCACAAACACATTGTTCGAACCTGTGCTTTTTCAGAGGTAAGTGTCTAAGTCACATGCACTACTATATATTTAACCAAGAAATATACTCTTTATTAATCAGACCTTTATATTTTTCAAGACTTTGTTTGAACTCACTTAGAGCCTGCTTTCGTTCACATAAATACTTGTTGGCGAAATTTTATTGTAGTTGTCTACTTCTTCCGTGTTATGAACATGCCAGTACATGTTTCTTGCACATTCTAAATGGCCTGAAATGGGCATATTACTAACTGGGCAAATGGTCAAATGATCAACAAGCAACCAGGGCAATAAAATACGTGGCCTGGCTACTTATTTACTGTATATACCGTATGCATGCACATGGAGAGATGCAAAGACCAGAGAGGCAGAGACAGAGCAGGGAAAATGCATATCAAATATTCAGTCTCACGTCAAAGTGAAATATTTTCATCGGTCTCTTCTCTCTAGTATTTTGCAATTCTTGTATTACAATGTAATTTTTTGGTCTAAAACTTCTGGTGTGTGAATAAATACATTTTGAAGTTTAACAATCTAACCCGAGTTGTCAATATTCCAAGGGGAACTAAACACAAACAGGGACAGGAATATGCATGATCAAGATAGAAAGTAGGGGCAGAGAAAGGACAATATGCAACTCTGCTGGCTTATCTCACCAAGCTAGCATGAACAAGATTGGGCTCGCGTGTATTATCCTAACACAATTTTCATCTAGCACGCATTTTATACACAATGAGTACTCTGAATCCCTGAATTTTTCTGTGTTTTAGCCCAGTCTATTGGTGGTTGGCCAACCCCGACAAAGCGTGGTAAGTGTAGTAAGTATGAACTATAGTCTGGCATAGTAGTTTTACAGGATGTCTGTCAATAAGTGTTTCAGTAAACAGGTTAGCTGGTTTACTATGAACAAACCTGCAAATATAACCTGCAAAGTACAATATAAATTCTGGGCAAAATCGTGTTTTATGTGACAAAAACTATAACAGAAGTTCATCCAACTCAATAGCTCTCTTCAGTAATAGATAAATGATTTCACAAATAACAGCTAATTTTCTACTTCAATCAAGAGATGTATAACAAAAAGTACTTGCATTCTGAACTTTAAACAAAGAATTAACAGAGAACTCGAGTCGGACAATTATTTGACACAGAATTGCAACTTAGGTGAAAGTATAATGTAAATAATACAAGAACGTAGAACAACAGAATGTTATAGGACACATTTCTATTTAAGCTTCCAACAATCATATTCATATTATTAAGCAATAAAATTCGAAGAACAAGATCTCGAAAATGTCAACCACATTCCAAACTAAAAACATAACATACATAAAATCTGTAAACATCATTACAATTCCAAAACAAACGAAAAGATTTCGATACCCAATTCCACTACCAAGTAACTAATAGTTACTAATAAAATTACTATTAGTAATAGTAATAGTTCACAACTATTACTAATAATAATAGTTTTAGTTGTCTGATTGCAAATTACTAATAGTGAACAAATAATTAATAAGTATAAGACAAGTGCAGAAGGTTGAAGAACTTACAAGTAATTCACAAATAAAATCAGACAAATCATTAATATTCAATGAATAAGTACACAAATCGAAAATAAATCGAACACAAATCGAACAGAGTATAAGACAAGTACACAAGATTGAAGAACTTACAAGTAATTGCGTGTAATTGAAATTAGAAGTAGTAGATATTCGCTGAATCGCTGGTACAACCTTATTCGCTGGTAGATGTCTCCGAGGAATCGATGTCTCCAATCTTAAATTTGCTGATATGAGTTAGGGATTAGGGATTTAGGGATTTAGGTTTGGAATTAGGGATTTAGGGATTTAGGGAATTAGGGATGAATGAATTAGGGATTTAGGGATTTAGGGATTTGTTGGTGTGCGGATGTGCAGTGTGAGCGAATGAGTGAAAAAATGAGAGAGATTAGGGTTAGGTTGTTTAGTTTATTGGGCTGGGCCGCTAAAAGTCTAAAACCTAAAAGCCTAAAAATATTTGGACTTAATGAGCTGTTCGATAAAAGCTCGATTCGACTCGGCTCGTTAATGTTCGATAAAAGCTCGTGCTCGACTCGTTACTTAACGAGCTTGAGCTCGAACAGATTTTTTGTTCGGTAAGGAAGCTCGGCTCGTCAGAAAAAAAAAAGCTCGACTCGTTTACATCAAAACTCGACTCGACTCGATTCGTGAACAGCCCTATTTGTATGTTTGAGACATCAAGAAATAAGATTGAGTGAAGTGTGTGTGGAGAGCAGGTGGTCTCTCGAATACCACCAATATTGTGGAGAGCAGGTGGTCTCTCGAATACCACCACTATCGTGTTTTTTTTGTGTGTGTGTGTTTATCAATAAAAGCGTTTGTTTCTATATAAATTATAGCAGATCAGACCTGGTCCTAACAGTGGTATCAGAGCATTTCGTTCTTGGGAAAATGGAAGGTTTGAAATGGGTCGAGAGTCGAGTGCACGAAACGAAGGAGAAGCTGAAGGGAGTATAAGCGAATGATAGAGAGCTTAAATCAGATTTTCAAGGGATTGATTTCAGAAAACTTCAAGCAGGAATAGACAAAATTTCATCACTTGGAGAAACTATTCTTGTTTTGGTTGAAAAAGTGGATGCATTTGTCAAACGGTTAGATGACACGACTCGAATGTCGCCACATATTGACGAAGTTTTACAGCAAACTCAAGCATCTGATTCAGACAGTGGCAAAAACAAAGAACAAGTGATTTATTTGTTTGATGTCTCGCCACCTCCAAGCGCCTCCATCGACTCATTACCACAACAACATGAAACAATCGTATTTGAAGGAGTAAAACCTGAAGCTAGGTTGTTTGAGGTAGAATGTTGCTTTGAACTCAATAATCTCTCATCACCAACATACAAGGTGTGGTCCTTTGTAGTATGCTTTAAAAACGATGCATTGTTTTGGTATTGTCACAAGGAATGTCGACGAATTTTTCGCCACTGGGAAGAATTCAGAAAATTATTGGTGGAGAGGTGGGGGTTCTGGAGTAGAAAGAAAAGGAAAAAGAAGAAAAAATAAATAAAATATTGATAGAACAATTTTCTTATTTGAACCTTGAGGACAAGGTTCAAGTTTGGGCGGCGAGTAATGTTAGGAAACATAATAAACACAATAAATATTTAATCAGTTACATATTAGTGTGTGCACCAGTTACGGATTTGAATGAGAGGAGTTGGTGGGAATAATAATATTTCAGTTTTAATTTAGGAATTATGGGTTGATGTTAGGGTTATAAATAGGGAAGTCATTTGTATGTTTGAGACATCAAGAAATAAGATTGAGTGAAGTGTGTGTGGAGAGCAGGTGGTCTCTCGAATACCACCAATACTGTGGAGAGCAAGTGGTCTCTCGAATACCACCACTATCGTGTTTTGTGTGTGTGTTTATCAATAAAAGCGTTTGTTTCTATATAAATTATAGCAGATCAGACCTGGTCCTAACAAAGAGATGTTGGAATTTCTTAGAGCTTCATCAAGAGCGAAAATCAAAAGCTTAAAACTCCCTTTTAAAGGTGATGAATTTGGACAATGGGTAGCTGATAATTTTGGACAATGGGTTAATCGATTTTATATATACACCCAATCGGATTCTGATTATATATGATACTCTCTCCGTCCCCCTCAATTCTTTATACAGATGGAGCAGTGAAGGAATGGGTAGAACATATAATAACCACATTATTAAGAGTTTAATCAAATGCATTTCTAAATATTAAAAATTAACTAGCTTTATACTCGTGGTGGATTATAATTATTTTTTGAAAAAAAAGTTTTATTGTTAAATTTATTATCTTGAATTATTTTATCAAATTTAGTATTAAACATGAAAATATTTAATTTTAATTCATTGAAAATATTACAAACTATTTTTTTTCTTTTGTTTAAATTAAATGAACAATTTATAATATTCAAACTTAGAAATCTTATCAAAACATGTTATTATATGTAATATTCTATTTATCCTAACATAATATAATATGTAAATAATTTTTGTTTTAGTATTCTTGCATCTATTATTATCTTATCTGATTTAGTGTTAAACATGTAAATATTTAATTTTAATTTTTTGAAAATATGTTGCTAAACAATTATAATTTATTGATCATATTTTGTTAATTACATAATTTTTGCTCTCACGTAATTCCAATATTTTTTTTCATTATTTCCAACATTTTTATATAACTTTCTCATTTATATTTATATTTTTAAACCGAAATTTCGTGAGAAAATAATCTTCACATTGTTTACATTTAATGAATAAATTACTATTCAAACTTATAAGTCTCCTAAAAAATATTGTTTTATGTAATCATCTATTTATGTTGAGTAGTGTGTATATTACATAAAATATAAATAATTTTAGTTTCAGTAAAGAACTCAACAACGGTCTAAGTGTGATTACAGTTTTAACTCCGAATATATAGGATATATTTTGTTAATATTAAATTTATTTGATTAAAAAATTTGACCTAATATATATTTAAATACTTTGGGTTATTTGTAATGAGAATGGAACTTTTTAGTTATATATATTTGATTTAAATTTCATAAATAAATAAATTATATATATATATTTTTTAAATTTGAGATGGAAGACATATTTGTAAATGAAATATTCAGACAACTCTTCGTTATTTTCTTAAATTTAGTATTGACCATGTAAATATTTAATTTAAATTTTTTGAAAATATTCAATTGTACAATTATAATTTTTTGATCATATTTTGTAAATTTTATAATTTTTTGCTCCTAGACAATTCTATTAATTTTTTTCTTATTTTTCAACATTTTTACATTACTTCCTCATTTGTGTTTATATTTTTTAACCGAAATTTTATTGAAAAATATTTTCATATTTTGTTTACATTTAATGAAGAAAATATCATATCCGAACTTGGTTTTGATTTAGTTTTGATATTAAGTTCGTATCAAAACTGTTTGTTTAGCATTAATAAGAAGAGTAATAGAAGGTAAAGTTTTACTTTGATCTAACATGATAAGTAATTTACTCAATTCTCCTTAATTTTATAAACTAACCAGAGAAAGTCGATTCATCTTTAATAAGCAAATATTATTTTATCACTTTCCGCTTTTTTCAACTTTCAAAAAATTCTTTCTGGATTGCCTATCTACTACAAATTTAAAGTGCAAAACAATTTTATTATTCATTTTATTTTCCTAATATCCTTGAAATATATTCTCTTAGTATTTATGACATGATAATATCGATTAATTAATAAATCAATAAATTAAATATATTTATACAGTAGATTATATTAATGTTTCAACAAATTACCGATTATTTGATCAATTGCTATAAGCTCAAATGGGCATTAACAAAGCCCAGTAAAGTGTACACAAAACCCAGTTAGTTTCATCCTTTTATATTCGGGTGAAGCACTCAGAACCTGCTTTCTTTCTTCTCTCAACACAACAATAACCATTGGTAACCTTTTCTTACCTTGCATTTGCTTATGTACGTATATTTCTATGTATTAGGCTTATTGGTAAATTTAATGTTAAGTTTTTAATTAGGTTTATAATTTGTGGTATTTAACAAAGCCTAGATATTACATTGTGCTCTTTACGTTACTTCTTCCGTCTCTAATTAGTTGTCTAGTTTGACTTGTGGACAGTGTCAAATCATGATCAAATTGATCATTAAAAAGTTAAAATGAACAACTAATTAGCGACGGAGGGAGTATAATATAGTTTTGCTTTGATTATTTGAATTTACAAGTCTGATAATATTGATTTAACGAATAAGGGAACTAGGAAACCCTTGCTAAGTAAATGCATTATATACTTTATTAAGTATCTAATATAGTTTGTACGGGTATTGTTTTGCTAGTAATGATGGATAAATTAAGTGAATATTGTGATTCCGAATTCAAGGCGCTAAAATTCCTTAGTAATAATCCATGATTATATTGATTAGTGGATTCTGGTATTCTCAAGGAACTTACTTTAGAGGACTCTAAGCGTTACAGAATCTGCCTGCGGTTTGTTTTTTTTCTTTGGAGAGCCAACTGAAACATCCAATTTGGTCAAGGTTCTCTGTAGTTTACAAAGAATTGAAAATATCTATGTAGCTGTTGAATTCATTGAGGTAAAATTCAGATTCTATTTTCATTATCTATTGTAATTTTACATCACCCTACAACATCTAATTGGTTATGCTGTTTGTTTGCATCATATTTCGAAGTACTTAGCTGCAGGATGGTCTCCAAATAAACTGCCTAAACCACTGCCTCACCTAAAAACTCTGGAGATATCTGATATGAATTTTCTTGAATTGGATGTGATCTCTTTTTTGCTTTGTTGGATTCGGAGTGCTCCCAACCTATGCAAGCTAAATATCTCGGTGAGTCATATCATATAGGTGCCTGAACTCATTATGTATGTATCATCGTTGCTTCGTTTTGACAATTCTATTATTTATTCCTGCATATTAGGCCAATTTCTGCTGCTTAGACTTTTCATATTATGATGACTATCTCGAATATTGTCGGGGTTTTTCTATATGTCGGCTTGAAATTGTGAAGCCCAGTCATTTCAGAGGTCTCAGAGCTGAGTAGCGAGTCAAGTTTCTACTTGCTCACGCTCCATTGCTATTGGAAATATGGATGTAAATACATTGGGCTTACAAGCCCACACTAGTGATAGTCCAGTTACTTAGTATTAGATGTAGCTTAGCCCATTTAGTTAGTCAGTAATTCATAATTGTATTTCCCGCTCAGTAGTCTTGATATAAGTATCGAGATGTAACAGAAATCTAACTAACTTTTCTGCAATACAGTATTTTACATTTCTTCTCTCTAAAAGCTTCACAAATAACATGGTATCAGAGCCAATTCTAATGGCGATCTTCATCATCTACAGTCCGATTCGATTCTCAGTTTACTAATCAGGTGCTAGAACACTAAATTCTGCATCTTTTATCCTTGTTTTCTCTTTAATCGATTCTTGTTTGTTGAATTTGATGAATTTTTAATGGAGTTTTGTACATATTCGCACTGAAATCTCTTCAATTCTGCATATATTTGAATCAATCATAATAGTTTTCGTTGATAATTGTTCGATTGTTTTGTTCTTGTTCATTTTCTCAAATTTTTCCCAATTTTTTTTTACCTAATCTTTCCAAATCGTTATTGTTCTTATCAATTGTGTTTCGTTCATTCTCTGTGCTTTGTTAATTCTGTGATTTGTTTGACCTAGTCTCTGAGTTGAATTTCGACAGTTGGAATCAAACTTAGTTCTAAGTTCATCTAAACACAGTCAAATGACGACTACTAATGATACGTCAAGTGCGTATTGTATTCATCCTTCTGATACTTCTTCGAATCAATTAGTTTTTGTAAAGTTTAACGGTGTTGGTTATCACAACTGGCGAAGATCGATGATGTTAACTTTGTCTGCGAAAAACAAATTGGGATTCGTTAATGGTAGTATTGTTGAACTTGAGAAAACAGATGTTAATCACAAACTCTGGGAAAGATGTAATGATCTGGTCATTTCATGGATTTTGTTCAACCTGGATGAAACTATAGCTAAAAGTGTTCTTTTCATGAAAACGGCTAAAGAAATGTGGGAGAATATTGAAGAAAGTTATGGTTATGCTTCAATGGCAAAGATCTATTTTCTAGAGCAACAGTTACTTGAGATTCGCCAAGGTCTAGATTCTATATCTGAAATTTTCACAAAGATGAAGACAATTTGGGATGGCATTAATGATGATATCCATTGCCTCATTGTACTTGCAATAGTTGCACTTGCAATTTAACTCAACGGATTCAATAGAAACAACAAGAGCAGAGGATGTAGCAGTTTATGATGAAACTAAATGATCAGTTTGCTGTTGTTAGAGCTAATGTGTTGATGATGCATCCTTTACCTAACATATTTTAGGCTTATAGATTGTTTGGTCAAGAAGAAAGACACAAAGAAATATCTATCGATGACATTTTATTATGATAGAAGGAGGTTTGGAGATCAACAATTTCAGAATCGGAAATTCTCTACTAAGAATTTTCCACCTAAACAGTTCACCCCTGGTTCTACTTCTAATTCAAATCAAGTCTACATGAGGGAGCAGCTAGGAAGCACGGACACTTCAAAAAGGATGCCGTATGCGTGTCGGACACAGCCGACTCGGCACCGACACGGCTGAGTCCGTGCCCGACACGCCATGTGGCTGTCGACACAAAAATGGCAGGGGACACAGCTCCGACACAAGGCAGACATGCGACCGACACGGCCCACCTAAAAAAAAAGCCCAACACTATCTGATTTTACCCTAATTGTGTGACATTCTCATATTTTATAAGCCCATCTCTGTTTTCATCACGTTTTCATCACAAGTGGAAGGTGTTCTAGAGATTCCAAATCTCATTCTTGATGAACCAGAAATGAAAGATGTTCATTTTCACAAGATGGACATTCTTCGATTAATGAAAACGTAGAATAAATATTCTTTTAGTTCGTGAAAGAAACTTTAATTACTACTAATCTACTATGGATGAAGTTGTTCAATGTCTGACACATAGAAAATCCTATTTTTTTTTCTATCTTTTTGTTGCCGTGTCGCGTATCCAGGACTCTTTGCTAGTTGGCGAATCCCTGTGTCCCCGTACCCGTATCCCGTGTCGCCGTATCCGTGTCCGTGCTTCCTAGGGGAGCAGTCTAATCAAAGACGAAAACCTTATTATTTTTGTAGTCATTGCAAAATACCAGGGCACAGTTATCAGTGATTAATGGTTACCCACCTAGTTTTCAAGCTCGACAACAAAAGAAAGTAGCAGCATTTGTGCAGTCTAATGCAGAGGATGACAATCATACTGGAGAATCTGCGACTGTCAATCCTACTTCCAACATCACAATAGAACAATATCATCAGTTTTTTACAATGCTTGGTAGTCATAATTCTCAATCTACTGGCACCACTGAATCCAATCAAACTGATTCTTCTAAGCATGCTATGTTGGCAGGTATTGTATGTCTAACTTCTCATTCTACTAGTGACTCTGGCTTATAGATATTGGGGCAACAGATCATATATGTCCACATCTTGAGCAATTCCAGGATTTTGAAGTAGTTACATCACCTGCCAATTTCATAACTATACCATATGGTAGACAAGTGGCAGTAAAGCACATAGGCACAATTAAATTGAATGATTCTATTATACTGAAGAAAGTTCTTCATGTCCCTGATTTTCATTTCAGCTTGATATCTGTCAAGAAACTGTGTCATATTATTTTCATTGACAAAGCATGTTTTCCTGAGGACCCTTCTATGAATAGGCTTCCACTTCTTCTTGGTAAACTTGTGAATAGTTTATACAGTACAAAGAATGATCCTATCTCTGCAAAAGCTACCGTTAGTCAAACAAAACTTTGTAATGCTGTTCATCTCAACTCTGTGGATCAAGCAAGATTGTGGCATCTTAGATTTGCCTTTTACTCAACTTCAGCATGAAAGGAATGTTTAGATACTACTATTTGTCTAATATGTCCAGATGCTAAACAGACAAGACAACCATTTCCTGTAAGTCAAATAAAGACTACTGCTTATTGACCTATGGGGTCCTTATAAGACAAAGTCAATTACTGGATGTAATCAGTTTCTTACAATTGTAGATGACTTTACAAGATTACCTGGATTCATTTGCTCAAGTTTAAGACTGAGGTCTGTTCAGTCTTGGAAAATTTTCTGCATGCATTATGTAGATACTCAATTTCATACAAAGGTGTTGTGTATACGGTCAGATAATGCTTTAGAGCTCAGTGAAGGTCTTACAAAAGAGTTGTATTCTAGGTTTGGAATCGTACATCAAACAACCTGTATTTACACCTGTAACTCTACATTGTAACTCTACATTGTGACAATCAATTGGCCATTCATATTGCAAAAAATTCTATCTTCCACGAGCATACAAAACATATCGAAGTAGACTGTCATTTCACTCGCGACAAGGTGTTGGAAGGTCTTTATTCAACTTACATATCTCCCCACTCGACATTAGTTAGCAGATGTTTTTACAAAATCTCTTCCTTCTCCACAGTTACATAATCTTATATCCAAGTTGGGAATCTATGATTTATCTGAATTAGATTCCAAATTGCGAGGGAATATTGGAAATATGGATGTAAATACATTGGGCTTACAAGCCCACACTAGTGATAGTCCAGTTACTTAGTATTAGATGTAGTTTAGCCCATTTAGTTAGTCAGTAATTCATAATTGTATTTCCCGCTCAGTAGTCTAGATATAAGTATCGAGATGTAACAGAACTCTAACCAACTTTTCTGAAATACAATGTTTTACATTTCTTCTCTCTAAAAGCTTCACAAATAACAATTGCTGAAAACAATGTTCATCCATCGTAGTGTTTACATAAAAATGGATGTCGCATTGATGATTGCAGAGGAGATGTTGCACTGTGCTAGAGCTTCATCAAGAGCGCGAATAAGATACTTGAAACAACCTGTTGCTATTAATGTTTTTGAAGCCTTTCTAGAAAATTATGCAAAAACACTTTGCAGTCAGCTTCTGGCCCATGCTTCAATAGGCCTAACTTGATTGTTGACTAAATTTATTTTATAACTCACATATACAAAAAAATTTCTAGTTTATAAGTTATTAGTTTTTTGGATAACTCATTTGATTGTTCACATAAGTTATAATTTTACCAATTAAAATGCTTAATATTAGATGTAAAGTTTAGTGTAAATGTATCTAAAAATTACCTAACAGAGAATCTTAAGTAATTATAAGTTTCTATTTGACAAATAACAGTATGAAAAGATATTAAGTTATCTGCCTCAATTTTATTACTTCCCTCTGTATTTACAGGAGGTTGATATACACACAAGCATGTATATACAGAGAGGGACATTAAAGGATGGAAGAGTCATCAGATCTAAACTTGTTTTTGAATTCTTGATGAAATTGGCCATGTTTCTATCTAAGCTTAATTGCTGCTTGAAATTTCGACGATACGCATGTGACAGCAGCGCATGGGATGGGCCCTTCATCTTGTAATATCAGTATTCACGTCATTTTTTCTCTTCGTATTTTTATTAATGAGTAGTAGTTAAAAATTAACAATATCAATACAAATATCTGTGTTCAAGATGCCAAACGGGTCTAACCAGGCCCATTAGCCTTATATTGTGCTCTCCGTCTTCGCATACACAACCAACGGCAGGGGAGAGGTGGCTTTTTTCTTCTTTAGTGGTAAGTTATTTCCAGGCTGTGTTTGCTTGTCTGTGTGTGTGTTTTGTGCTTTGTATTTAAGTTCAATTAAACTAAGCCTTGATTTGCTTCAGGGATAATCATATGCAAAATGTTGATTGCTTTACTGTTTTATGATTTTGAGATGGCATAAGAGCCTCACTTTATGTGCTACCAGTATACTACATCAGAGATAATATAATTTTGTTCACACTAATTATTATCAGTGTTAAAATAGGAAACCAAAAACAAATTAGGTTACATAGAAATCATGACATCTTTCCCTATCTACTGTATTTTGTACGTAATTGAGAATCTTAGAAATTAGAATGCGCTAGTTAGAAATGTTGGATGAATCTATAGGCTGAAGAGGATTTCCTACTAAATATATATATAAGCGGGGGTTATTTAAGCCCTAAAACGTTTGTAGTTTTTGATTTTTTGAAGAAAGATGACTTCATTGCCGGGTATGTTTGCTTAATTTTCTCATTAAGACCTTTTAAGGTTGAAGAGTTTGGATTGTTAAATGGGGAGAAGCTAATATTTGCAACATAAAGCATCAAGTGAATATAAAATTTATCTTGAACCTGGTATATGACAGAATCAAATTTGTTTATTGCAGAAGAGAATGGCCGAGTCTAGTACGAGAAAGGTCGGTGGTATTAGGAATGATAGAATCAGTGTGCTGCCTCGGAACATACTGGAAATTATCCTCTGTTTTCTGCCAATACGAGATGCAGTCAGAACCAGTGTCTTGTCAAGAAGTTGGAGACATTGTTGGACTACGGTTCCAAATCTAGTTTTTAATGAGTCTATCATTAGTCCAAATTCATATGATTTTAGTGAATGTCATCATCGAGAACTAAAGGCTCTTAAATTTGTTAGTGTGATAAATAAAGTTCTCCTACTCCACAATGGTCCCATTCTCAAGTTTTCCCTCAATTTTCCTGAATACCATTGCAATGCTAAAATAATCCATAATTATATCGATCAGTGGATTCCCTTATTTTCAAGGAAGGGTATCAAGCATCTTACTCTAGTGGACTCTCTTCCTGGAGTATTTGTGGCACTTAATTTCTCTTCTTTAAAACTGACTCATCTGAGGCTTGCAAATTTTCGGTTTCCGTATACACCTGCATTTGGAGGATTGACTTATCTGAGGAATCTTGAGTTAATTGAGGTCACAACTTCTGGACAAAGCATATTTGATTGCCCTGTGCTCGAGAAGTTGACCTTGATAGCTAGCGAAGACCTCTCACATACCAACTTCCGTGCTCCTAATCTCAAATGCCTACATCAACATAGTCGCGAAGTGATTTTAGAATATTCTTTAGCTGGCTTAGAAAACATAACTGAATATTCTTTCAGGTTGTCAGAAGACCTAATACCGCAGCCACAAACACCCAGTGTGGTCAATGTTCTCAGTAGTTTACAGAAAATTGAGAAGTTATCTATTGCAAAGTACTTTATTAGGGTAATATTCAAGTTCTCAGTTACATCGTCTACTGTAACTTTATATTACTTAATAGTTATTAACATGTAATTGTTTTGTGCTCTTTGTTTCCAAGTACTTGGCTGCAGGAGGTTCTCCTAATAGACTTTCCAAATTACTGCCTTGCCTAAAGACTCTAAGTATCTTTGATATAGATTATACTAGAGTGTCCGAGATCTCTTGTTTGCTTTGCTTGATTCGGAGTGCTCCCAACTTGTGCAAACTACATATCTCGGTAAGGCAAATGCACTTCAAATATTCTGTATTGCTATTGCTCCTGTTTGACAATCCTAGAATAAATTATCTTTTATCAGGCAGAGTTCGGTGCCTTTTATCAGGCAGAATTCGGTGTCAAAGAAATGAATCATAAAGATAACTGGGAAGAAGATTTTGAGGATTGTACTGTGGATCATCTTCAAATTGTCACGTTTAGTCATTTTCAAGGTCTTAAAGCAGAGTTGGAGCTAGTCAAGTTTCTACTTGCACACTCTCCATTGCTAAAAACAATGTTCATCCACCGAAACTGTTTCATGCCAATGGACTTAGCATTTGAAGTTGCAGAAGAGATGTTGGAATTTTCTAGAGCTTCATCAAGGGCACAAGTCAAAAACTTAGAATGCCCTTTTGATGCTGTTGATTATGGGCCTTGGGTTAATCGATTAAATTTATATGCTGATGAGTAACTCTTTTTTCTGTTGGATTCTGGCTGTTCTTTGCACAAGTGGAGAATTCGGAAGAACATACAAAACCAGATATTAAAACTTCTGTATCTCTATAATTTTTCGAATCTCTTGTGATTTTGGGTTCCTCTATTCTTTCAGACCAGACTAAGCTTTTCAATGTTATGTTGGTTTATCTTTGTTATCACCCTAGTTATTGTTGCGTCGAAACTAGGAATTTTCACACATATTACAAGTTGTATACTGAGTTGTAAAGAGCATAAAAAAGCAATTGACAATTCAGAATTAAGACTACAGTATGAAAGGGCTTCAATATTTTCTAAAATAAAAATATAATAGTTTAATTTTTATTTTCAAAAAAATTAGAAATTATTCATTGTTTGCTTTTGGTTACAAATGTATTCTTTTGCTGATTTTATTTTTTAATTTTGAAATGGCATGAGAGTCCAACTATGTGTTCTATCAAGAATCAAGATTCTAAACCAGCTAATATAACTGTTTATGTACTTGTGAGCAGTGTTGTTAAAAGCGGGAATCAGAGTTAGGCTGTGTTGTTGAAAAAAAGTGCTGTTAAAATAAGTATTGTTGTGAAAATCAGATAACTGTTTGGTAATATTTTTGATATGTGCATGTTTTGGTGTATAATATAAAAAATTAATGTTTTTGGTGAGTTTTGATGTTGAAACCAGTAGTTGCTTCCCGCAAAAGCTGAAAAGCAGCTTTTTTCAAAAGTATGTGGGACCTGCTTTCTCTAAAAGCAGTTTTCTAGCCAAAAGCGCTTTTCAGGAAAACACCTTTTAAATTTTATCAAACACTTTTTTAACTACTTTTCAGAAAAAAGCTGTTGTTTCTTTCTGCAACAGCAATGCCAAACGGAGTCTTAGTCGGTAAAGGTTGGTTTAGAGATTAATCGGGTAATCAGGGATTAATTGGAATGAATAATCAGGTCATTAATCGGAGTTAATTTACTATTATTTTTATATATAATTATTTTATTAATTTATGTATACATGTATAATTATTATATATTTTTATAAATAATTTTCAAAATATGTTTGACTTGAAATAAATAAAAGTTTCTAGGTCTAACTCTTGAATTATGGATCAATATGAGAGGAAAAATTAAGAGAATTATGTGATTTAACTTTCCAAAATAGTAATTATATATACAAAAGTAATATTTTTCTTTTTTTATTCAAATTCTACTCTTTTTTTTTAATTTTTTAATTATTTTTTATTAATTTCAATCACTTTAACCGATTTTTGACCAATTAAACCGATTAGACCGATTTTTATCGATTATTGACCGATTTTTTCAAAAAACAATTTTTGCCCCGATTTTTATAAAATCAAAGTTAATCCCGATTAATCACGGACGGACTTTTAGAACATAGTTTGTGAGTGTTGAAGCTTATCATAGGAACATGAAAAGAAATTAGATCAAATAGACCCTAAATGGCTTATACTTTGGGGGATTTTCTTATTGCAGAAGAGAATGACTGAGCCTTGCACGAGAAAGGTCGGTCGTACTCATATTAAGAAGGTACTCATATTAAGAAGGATAGAATCAGTATGCTGCCTCGGAACATACAAGAAATTATCTTTTTTGTTTCATGCCTATACGAGATGCAGTGAGAACTAGTATCTTCTCAAGAAGTTGGAGGCATTGTTGGACCACAGTTCTAAATCTAGTTTTTGAGGAAGACATCCTAAGTGAAAAGTCGGAAAATTATATTGAATGTCATGGTCCAGAACTAACTTCTCTTGAATATGTTAGCGTGATAAATAAGGTTCTTCTACTCCACAATGCTCCCATAATTTCTCTTCTTTAGATTCTCGTGGAAAATTTACAGCACACAATTTCTCTTCTTTAGATTTGACTCGTTTTAGGCTAGGAAATATTTGGTTCCCCTACACACCTGCATTTGGAGGATTGACTTACCTGAAGATTATTGAGTTAATTGACGTCGCAACTTCTAAAAAAGCATCTTTTGATTGTCCTGTGCTTGAGAAGTTGACCTTGATATTATGCATAGGACTCTTACCTATCAACTTTCGGGCTCCTAATCTCAAATGCCTACATCAGATATGTTTGGAAATGACTTCAGAATACTCATTTGCTGGCTTTAAAAACCTTAGAGAATTTTATTACAGGTTGTCATCTGATCCAGATATTCAGACAGAATCATCCAATGTGGTTAAGGTTTTCGCTAGTCTACATAAAATTGAGAAGATTTCTATAGCAGATTGTTTCATTACGGTAATATTTGAGTCATCTTTACATCGTCTATTGCAGCTGTAGATTGCTTATCAACTCTTAATTGTTATGTGCTCTATGCTTGCAACTTGTTTCCTAGTACTTGGCTGCAGGAGGTTCTCCAGATAGGTCTGTTTGACAATCCTAGACTATATTATCTTTTACCAGGCAAACCCAAATTCCGAAGAAGAGGATCTTGTAGATTTTTGTGAAGAAGATTTCGAGGATTGTACTTACATCATCTTGAAATTATCACGTTCAGTTATTTTAAAGGCCTCAGCGGAGTTGGAGCTAGTCAGGTTTCTACTAGCCCACTTCTTATTGCTCAAAACAATGTTCATCCACCGTGATTGTGACATGGAAAAGGATGTAGCAGTTAAATTCTTAGAAGAGCTTCATTAAGGGCGCAAATCAGAAGCTTAAAACTCCCTTTTAAAGCTGATGATTATGGACAATGGGTAGCTGATGATTTTGGACAATGGGTTATGTTAACATATATAACATATATAATAGCTTATAAAACCAATAACCAAAAAGTAATAAAGGAAATTGTTCTAACAAAGTAAACTATTACAATAACATACCTATCCAATAATAATATTACTCCACAATGGACCTATTCTTAAATTTTCCCTCAGTTTTCCTAGTTTTTGTGATGGTGAGATAATCCATAATTATGATGATCAGTGGATTCCGTTATTTTTAAGGAAGGGTATCAAACAACTTACTCTAGAAGGCAACTGTCATCTTTGAAAGTGTTTATGTAAACTGCAAGTTTACATAAAATTGATAAGATCTTTATAAGAAAGTGTTTTATTATGGTAATATTCAAATTCTCTTTACGTGTCTCATGTAACTTTAGATTGCTTATCAACAGCTGATTATTTTGTGCTCTGTGTTTGCAACTGGTTTCAAAGTACTTGGTTGTAGGAGGTTCTCCAAACAGGTTTCCTAATTCACTTCCTTACCTAAAGACTTTGAGTATCTCCAATGTAAATTTAAATTGTTCATCTGAGGTCTCTTGTTTGCTTTGTTTGCTACGAAGCGCTCCCAACTTGTGCAAACTACACATATCTCGGTGAGCCATATTGACTTCAACTCATACTATATCGTACTAACTACTTAATATCAATGAAGTGTAGTCATTAGACTCCCCAGTTTTCCATTGTTGAACTTTTAGAATCTTAATATAGATGAAGGTAATGTCTCATTTATGAATTTGCAGTACTGTCGAAGATATGATTCATGCGCAGGGGAAAATGCAAATGGGCCAAAATCGTCTCAAATTCGAACATAAGACATCATGTTCAATAAATCAAATATTTCAAAAATATTATTCTTCTTATCCTTATTACCATAATTATATATAATTTTATTAGGTTTGCATCTACCTTATTAATTAAATAAAGTATGAAGAAAATGAAGAAAACCTACATTCACTATATCTTTGAATGATTTAGATTTACACCAAATTTAAAACCTCTGTCGTAAGAAGAAAATGAAAATCAGTGAAAAATTGAAAATTATTACAGAAAAAAAATCTGAACGTTCACTATATATCTTTGAATGATTGAAACTTAGTGCATATAGAACGCCCTCACAAGAATCTAAAAATTATATCATACAATGTTGATTCTGATGTGGTAAGCGTAAAATTTTCAATTAAAATAATTAATTGTGTTATTTATCCACCATCAAATTTTCCTTTCTCATTCTTAATACTTAATCATTTTGTTTTTTTAAGCCTGATTCATCTAATAATGATAATTTTATTGATGATAATCTATAGTCAAAATCGTTCATGTCAATGATAATAGAGTTAATACGAAGTATAAATCTAAAATGATTTACCATGTTCAACATTCTTATTAATTTAAAAATTGATGTTACATTTTAAACAAATTCGAATATAGTGTGTTTATGTTATTTTGTTATGATGGTAACATTTTAATTATTTATTTGATCACTATTTTATGCATTGAATATTTAATTATAAATATAGCAACCAATAATATAACTTATATATATTAATACATGCACGCCTATTTGATTTAAAAAACACTTTAATTACACTTTACGTCGTCACAACTTGAAATGTTAGTAAAAATATATCGAAAAAGACTTATCAATACTATTATATAATAGACGAAACATTAAAAGTTTGGTTGGTCGGTATGGTACATTGTGATTTTACTTAATTGCCATTAACTGTATTTCATGTTTTTACTTAATTAACCTTACTTATTTATAAAAATATATTATTAAATAATAATATTACCTATTTATAACCAATTACCTTTTTCCCTAAAATATATTATTTTTTCTAACAAATTCTCTTACTTTTTCAAACATGGCAATTACCTTTTTTTAACTAAAACATGTTAGTTTTTCTATTTTTCCAAACTAAAACCCCTCATTTTCCAAAAATATCACGGACAAACCTTTAGTTATTTATTTTTAAACCTATAATATTATAATTATTTTTTAAAAATTTAGCTATTTTAACATGTCTACTTATTTTTCTTAACAAATGCAATCACTAAGAATATTAAAATATAAATAATCAAATATCTATTTATGACCAATTACTCTAAAACACATTATAGATTTTTTCTAACAAAGTCCCTTCTTTTCTAAATATATCACGGGAAATTGTCTTTCTCAATTTACTTTTTCTATTTTTCTCACTAAAATTCATTTTTTTCCAAAAATATCATAGGAAACCCTTTACTTATTTATTTTAAAATGAATTTAAATACTTTTAATTATTAAATTTTAAAACCTCATTTTCCAAAAATATCACGGGCATTTACCTTTTTAAACTAAATATATGTTACATTTTTTATTTTTTCTTACTAAAACCCCTCATTTTCCAAAAATATAACGGGCAAACCCTTACTTATTTATTTTAAAATCTGTTTTAATGTTTTTAATTAATTAAAAATATTTAGCTATTTTAACATGTCTACTTATTTTTTTAAAAAAATACAATTAATAAAATATTAAAAATATAATAATAAAATAACAATTAACAATCCGTGCATCACACAAGTTTTAAGCTAGTATGATATATTTATAATTATTAAAAAAAAAAGTATATTTTCGGTGCGTAATACTGGTAAAATGCTAGTTATTTTAATAAGTAGGAATAAAATTTGTAATTTTAAAAATTAAGAAAATAAGTATCAAACAAATCTTAAATTTCTTGGTCTAAGGAAGCCCATAAGCACACGGACTCTTTACTTTCCACTTGTATGAAGGCGTACAACAATTCGTGGTTGTTTGGGACATTTCTTTCTTCTTTAAACATATTAGTAGGGTAAGTTGATCCAACTGTGTGTTTGATTCAATATAGTCTGCGTTTGCCTATATGTTTATGTGTGTATAATTGGATTTAATTATATTGAAATGCTGTTTGTTTATCATGATTTTGAAATGTAAATGAGAGCTTCAATCTAATTGTTTGTACTTGTTAATTAGTGTGAAAATAGGAAACTCAATAGAAATTAGGTCAAATTGAACCCCAATAGAGCTTATATCTGACTAGGATTTTGTACTATTAAGTGAAATTATAGAGTTTGTTATGAATGTGAGAGAACGTAAAATCGCAACATGACAGATGTTCACATTTTTTTATTGCAGAAGAGAATGGCTGAGTGTAGTACTAGAAAGATCAGTCGAATTCATTTAAAGAAAGATAGAATCAGCGTGTTGCCTCGGAACATACAAGAAACTATTCTTTGTTTTCTGCCTATACGAGATGCAGTGAGAACGAGTGTCTTGTCGAGAAGTTGGAGGCATTGTTGGACTACGATTCCAAATCTAGTTTCTGATGAAAACATCTTAACTGCAATGTCGATTACTTTTGATAATTGTCATGGTTCAGAACTAGCGGCTGTTAAATTTGTTAGTGTGATAAATAAAGTTCTCCTACTCCACAATGGACCTATTCTTAAATTTTCCCTCAGTTTTCCTAGTTTTTGCGATGGTGAGATAATCCATAATTATGTTGATCAGTGGATTCCGTTATTTTCAAGGAAGGGTGTCAAACAACTTACTCTAGAAGGCAACTGTCATGGAGATCTTAAAGCATGTAATTACTCTTCTTTAGATTTGACTCATTTGAGGCTTGCATTTGTTTGGCTCCCCTACACGCCTGCTTTTAGAGGACTGACTTATCTAAGGATAATTGAGTTAATAGAAGTTGGTGCTTCTGAACAAAACATCATCTTTGATTGCCCTGTACTTGAGAAGTTGACCTTGATTTGCACAGAACTCTTACCTTTCAACTTCCGCGCTCCTAAACTCAAAATCCTACATCAGATGTATGGAGGAATGACTTCAGAATATTCCTTAGCTGGGTTAGAAAACCTTAAAGAATTTTCTTGCGGGTTGTCATATGACCCAGAAATGCCGAAAGAGACATCCAATGTGGTTAAGGTTTTCGGTAATTTACATAAAATTGAGAAGATCTCTATAGCAAAGTGTTTTATCACGGTAATATTCAAATTCTCTTTACGCATCTCATGTAACTTTAGATTGCTTATCACCATCTGATTGTTTTGTGCTCTTTGTTTGCAACTGGTTTTAAAGTACTTGGCTGCAGGAGGTTCTCCGAATAGGTTTCCTAATCCACTTCCTTACCTAAAGACTCTGAGTATCTCCAATATAAATTTAAATTGTTTGTCCGAGGTCTCTTGTTTGCTTTGTTTGCTACGAAGTGCTCCCAACTTGTGCAAACTACATATCTCGGTGAGCCACATTGACTTCAACTCTTCTGTATCGTACTAACTCCTGTTTGACAATTCTAGATTGTTTTATCTTTTATTAGGCTAATCAATATGCTGAAGAAGAGAATTTTAAAGATTATTGGAAAGAAGATTTTGAAAATTATGCTGTAGGTCACCTTGAAATCGTGACGTTCAGTTATCTTAAAGGCCTCCAAGTTGAGTTGGAGCTAGTCAAGTTTTTACTTGCCCACACCCCGTTGCTGAAAACAATGTTCATCCATCGCGACCCGGACGTGAAAAAGGATGTAGCAATTAAAATGTTAGAAGAGATGGTGGAATTTTCTAGAGCTTCATCAAGAGCACAAATTAAACATCTAAAATGCCCTTCTGATGCTGTTGATTATGGGGCTTGGGTTAATCAATTAAATATATATGTTGATGAATTAATCTTTTTGTAGTTGGGATTCTGGCTGTTCTTTGCAGAAGTGGAGAAATCGGAAAAACGTACTAAACTATATATTAAAACTTCTGCATCTCTACAATTTTTTGAATCCTCTGTGGTTTTGTGTTCATCTATTCTTCCAGATGAAACTATGCTTTTCAATTCTATGCTTTAATTTTTCAATTTTGTTCTTGTGCTCTCCGTAATGTTATTTTATCGTGGTTATCTTGTGTCGAAACTCAGGATTGCCACGCATATTCACAACACGTAAAGTGTTAAGACCACAGAAAACCGTTAGGATCTGTACTCTAAATATAAATCTTTTATTTTGAAATCTTTTATTTGACAAACAAAAGAAGTAATAATAACAATGGTAAAACAGAAATGCTTTCACAGGGGAAGGACAGATGTCCAATTAGGGATGGGCGTCGGGTATTATCAACCTGAATTCAGTGAACCGAGATTATTTTACTCCCTGAACCACGCCCCAAACGGGGATTCCCGGGGAATCGTGGAATTATTTTCTTTTTCAAATTAATTTTTTATATTTTATAATATATTTTCTAATAATATTAATTTGATAAATCAAGATATGTAATATAAATTTTAAATTCAATATAATCTTTTAAATAATAATTCAAATTAACATTTATTTAACATAAATGATAAAAGATAAAATTATTGTAATCAATACTATTATATAAAGGAGAAGACGAGGGCGGTGAGATAGCGCTCTCAGATCACTTTGTTCTATTTTTCTAATTTTCTCAATTTTTTGAATTAATAATATTAAAAATTCAAAAAAAAAACTCAATTACCTTTTAAATCAATACTAATAGAGGAAACATATAATATTTTTGCATTAAAAATCCCTACTAATGGAGAAAGTAAATATACAATAGATATTTAAAGACGAGGGCGGTGAGGTGGCGCTCTCAAATCACTTCGTTCTATTTTTCTAATTTTCTCAATTTTTTGAATTAATAATATTAAAAATTCGAAAAAAATCTCAATTACCTTTTAAATCAATACTAATAGAGGAAACATATAATATTTTTGCATTAAAAATCCCTACTAATGGAGAAAGTAAATATACAATAGATATTTAATAATGGAGAAACTAAATATCACTAATGGAAGAAACTAAATATTCAATTATAATATTTTTGCCATCAAAATATCTAAATCAGCAAAAAAGTGTATTACCTTACATTATTTTGAACTTTCCTCTATTATTATCTAAATATTCTCATAATATTTTTAATGAAATTACTATCTTAACATACTACTCTCAATTTTTTGAATTAATAATATTAAAAATTCGAAAAAATCTCAATTATCTTTTAAATCAATACTAGTAGAGGAAACATATAATATTTTTGCATTTAAAATACCTACTAATGGAGAAAGTAAATATACAATAGATCTTTACCGGAGGAAACTAAATATCACTAATGGAAGAAACTAAATATTCAATTATAATATTATTGCCTTCAAAATATCTAAATCAGCAAAAAAGTGTATTACCTTACATTATTTTGAACTTTCCTATATTATTATCTAAATATTCTCATAATATTTTTTTAATGAAATTACTATCTTAACATACTACTCTCCTAAACTTTTTTTTTTATGTAATATAATAGAAAATACATGAACGTTTTGGTAAATAAGAAGTTAATAAATTAGATCGGTCCTGCATAAGAAATTAAGTAATTAATACAAAAAAACTAGAAAAAATCTCAATTGCCTTTTAAATATTTAATAATGGAGAAAACTAAATATACAATTTCAATATTCTTGCATTTAAATCTCTACTAATAGAGAAAAGTAAATATAATATGTTTGCATTTAAAATCTCTACTAATAGAGAAAGTAAATATATAATAGATCTTTACTAATGTAGGAAACTAAATATCACTAATGGAGGAAACTAAATATTCGATTATAATATTATTGCCTTCAAAATATCTAAATTATAAAAAAAAAGTGTATTACCTTACATTATTTTAAACTTTCCTCTATTATTATCTAAATATTCTCATAATATTTATTTTCAAATGAAATTAACATCCTAACATTCTCTTCTGTTAAACTTTCTTCTTTTTTTATGTGATATAATAAAAAATACAGGAACGTTTTGGTAAATAAAAAGTTAAGAAATTAGATCGGTCTTGCATAAGAAATTAAGTAATTAATATCAAAGATTAGAAAAAATCTCAATTGCCTTTTAAATATTTATTAATGGAGAAAACTAAATATACAATTTCAATATTCTTGCATTTAAAATCTCTATTAATGGAGGAAAGTAAATATAATATTCTTGCATTTAAAATCTCTACTAATAGAGAAAGTAAATATACAATAGATATTTACTAACGGAGGAAACTAAATATTACAAATGGACGAAACTAAATATTCAATTATAATATTTTTGACTTCAAATATCTAAATTAAAAAAAAAAAGTGTATTACTTTACATTATTTTGAACTTTCATTTATTATTATCTAGATATTCTCATAATATTTCTTTTCAAATGAAATTATTATCTTAACATTCTGTTCTCCTAAACTTTTTTTTAATGTAATATAATAGAAAATACAAGAACATATTGGTAAATAAGAAGTTAAGAAATTAGATCGGTCTTGCATAAGAAATTAAGTAATTTACTTGGTAAATAATTAATTACCTTTAATACTTTCGTACAAACAGCTAATTAATAGTATAAATATACACCTAAACTCTGTTAATTGTCCACTGCAATTTTTGTTGTCAACATTATTATTCTTTACTTTTTTGTTTGTTCATGTTAAAAGTGTGTATATTAGTACATGAGTATGAGACTTTTTCGTTTATGTTATTTATCTTATTACGTTTGTTTGTATCCTAATGCAGGATCATATTAAAATCTTTGACAAGACAAGTTATTTGTTATTAGTGTTGATTGAGTTAAGACATGGATTAATAAGGAGAGCGATTTATCAGTTAATCAATTAAAATAATAGGCCGAGCAAGGTGATTTTCATGTACATTCAGTTGTGAATTAATTTATATGTTTTTGTGAGTACGTTATTAGTTTTGAATTTATAGTTAAAAGTTGATACACTTGTATACAAGGTAACTCCAAAGTGGAGAATTCATCATGTCTTAAAAACAAATTTTATCATTATTTTTTAACGTTTAGATAGTTATTGCTCTAATTTCTATGAGAAAAGATTATATCTTTTAGTAAAATATTTTCTGTAATTCATACACGAAAATTCAAAGATAAAAATTGTATATTAAGAAATTTATAGTGTATGTATTTCGAAAATATCATGTTAAGATTTATTCGACTGAAGAATTTATTTAGTGTGTGCATTTTTAGCAAAATTCAATAAGTCGGTGCATCTATAACAAAAGTCATACAAGAATAAGAAACATTGAGAAGAGGTCATTAATTTTTATTTTTTTTTAAAGGAAGAGGTTGTTGTTGTTTTTGTTGTTATTTGTTTTGACAAAAAGAAATCATTATTAATAAAAAAATTCTCCCATCAACAAAAAAGATGTTTGTTCATATTTTTTGATTTTTTTCTTAGTGGGAGTAGATTTGGAGGTAGTGAATATTTTAATAGCTCTGAAGGTATAATTGTAGTTTTTGATTAAACGATCTAGAACTTTATATATATAATTCAAAACAAAACTTAATTTTATATTAGAAATATTATTTTATTTAAAAACGTATTTTGTGAAATATTTTTTGAGAAAATTTAGAGATATTATTATAAAGTCGCTGCGAAGCGCGGCTTAGTAAACTAGTTTAATATATTCTACTACGACAATTTTGAATTAGAAAAATGGATCCAATTCTAAAAAATCTTAATTTAAATTCATAAATTTCCGGTCGGACACAAAATTAAGGTACCCAGGTACATGCCACCGATTAACAACGGGTCTAAAGAATCCCATAGGTCTTTAGTTTCCAAAATTGTATGAAGGCGTACAACAAATCGTGATTCTCGGTAAAATTTCTTTCTTCTTTCAACATATTAGTAGGGTAAGTTCATCCAACCAGTGACGGACCTAGAGCATTTTTACAGGAGGGTCCATATATTTAACTAAAATTTTTAAAAAGGAAAAATTCACTGAAATATGAATTTGATACCTAATTCATATTACATATTACATATAATGTTCTATTTGGTGCGACAAAAGACTAAATTCTACTAAATACTAAACATCAAAGTCAGGATACTAAGCAAAAGTCAGGCTACTAAGCAAAAGGCAGGCTATTATTTATAAAAAATTTTTTTTTTTTTTTTTTTTTTAAAAATCCAGGAGGGGCCAGGGACCCCCCTGGACCCCCCCCAGGTCCGTCCCTGCATCCAACTATCACTTTGTTTCAATATAATTTGAAATTTAGTTTATTTTTGGGTATCAATTCTATTGAAAATGCTGTTTGTTTTTCATGATTTTGAAATGTAATGTATACACTTGTTATTTACTGTGAAAATAGGAAACCCAATAAAAATTAGGTCAAATTGAAACCCAATAGTGAAATTGAAGAGCTTGTACTAAACGTAAGAGAACATAAATTCGAAACATGACAGAATCAATTTCTTTTCTTGCAGAAGAGAATGGCTGAGTCTAGTACGAGAAAGGTTATTCGTACTCATTTAAAGAAAGATAGAATCAGTGTGCTGCCTGGAAACATACAAGAAACTATACTTATCTGAGGATTATTGAGTTAGTTAGTGTCACTACCACTGAAAAAAACATCCTTGATTGCCCCGTGCTTGAGAAGCCGACCTTGATAGTTTTCTATGGACTCTCTCATACCAACTTCCGTGCTCCTAACCTCAAATGCTTACATCAACATTATCGTGAAATGATTTTAGAATACTCTTCAGCTAGCTTAGAAAACCTTAGAGAATATTCTTTCAGGTTGTCAGGAGACCCCCCAATAACGCAGCCAGAAACGCCCAATGTGGTCAATGTTCTCAGTAGTTTGCATAAAATTGAGAAGTTCTCTATAGCAAAGTATTTTATCAGGGTAATATTCAAATTCTCAGTTACATTGTATGCTATAACTTTGTATTGCTCATTAACATCTAAAGTTTTTTGCTCTTTGTTTGCAACTTGTTTTTAAGTACTTGGCTGCAGGAGGTTCTCCAAAAAGACTTTCTAAATCATTGTCGTACCTTAGGACTCTAAGTTGCTTTGATATAAATTTTACTTGTTGTCCGAGGTCTCTTGTTTGCTTTGTTTAATTCAGAGATCTCCCAACTTGTGCAAACTACATATATCAGTAAGGCATATGCACTTCAAATATTCTGTATTACTAAAACTCCTGTTTGACAATCCTAGAATATATTATCTTCATCAGGTAGACCCAGATCCCGATGAAGAGAATCTTAAAGATTACTGGGAAGAAGATTTTCAGGATAGTACTGCAGTTCATTTTCAAGATTGTACTGCAGATCATCTTGAAATTGTCACGTTTAGTCATTTTCAAGGTCTTAAAGCAGAGTTGGAGCTAGTCAAATTTCTTCTTGCTCGCTCCCCAATGCTCAAAACAATGTTCATCCACCGCAATTGGAACATGAAAAAGGACATGGCATTCCAAATATTAGAAGAGATGTTGAGATTTTCTAGAGCTTCATCAAGAGCGCAGATAAGAAGCTTAAAATGCCCTTTTGATGCTGTTGATTATGGGCGTTGGGTTGAAGATTTCGATATATGCGATCACCAATGACATTTTTGCAATTGGATTCTAACTGATTCTTCCTTGCAACTTTGAAATTCGTTATACTGTATATTAGAACTTTTGCTAAAAATATATCTCGGCAACTTTGTTCCTCTTGTGTCTGGAACCAAACGGTGTCTACGAACTTAAAATGTGATTAATGCTACGCCTTAAAATTTTGATTTTGTATCTCTTGTTCCCACCATAAAGTTGGCTTATTTGTATTTTTTGTGCCCTCTTTATAGGTATGTTATCTTTGATTTTCACAGGTGTATTCAACAAATATACTGAAGTGGAAAGAAGATTAATAGAAAAAGAGCTTTTTTTGGTGAATCAATGACCTGCCGCAAGTTGTTTGTTCTCATCAGTCACCAAAATCTAATTGTTTGTTCTCTCTGTCTGCAAGTTGTTCTGAAGTACTTAGCTGAAGGAGTTTGACCAAATAAGCATTCTTAACCAATGCCTCACCTGAAGAACAAGTTTCACTCATTTGTAGGAGGTTTCTTGTTTATTTTGTTCAAAATACATATCCTGCCGTGTCTTACACACTGAACCTTATTCTGTATTACTGTAGTTGCTGTTTGACAATTTCAGAACACTTTCTTTGTCAAGAATTATTTGGTACCATACATTACATCAGCTTGAAATTGTGACCGTTCTCTATGTTCAAAATTAGATTATATTAGAAAAATACGGAAATTTTCCGCGAAAGTATGTAATTACCATACTACCCCAATGTTTTAGTTTAAACGAGATTCATTCGAAAGTGATTCCCCAATTCCTGTTCAGGCTTAACATTTACTTTACTTGCTCAGTAAAAAAAAAGGGAAAGAAGTTGTTTTCTTAATATACACTACTTCAGCAAATTTGAGGAGCAAGTGAGCAGTGACACTGTATATTACTGGTACTTAATTTTTTAAAATTTCTAAATGTTAAAATTACGTTTGTGGTTGATTTTGATTCATTTAAAATTAATCCGAAATCAACCAATTTTTTCATGCCATCCAATCAACCAAATCTATATTTTTTTTAATTTAAATTTATAATTTTTGGGTCAGAATTCAGATAAATAATTAACGTGCCACTGTACCAGGTACATGTCAATCGTTAACAACGGGTCTTAAGAAGCCCATTAGCCCATACTGTCGGACTCTTTACTTTCCAACTGTATCAAGGCATACAACAATTCGGGGGTTCTTGGGGAAAGTTCTCTTTCTTTCAACAAATTAGTAAGGTAAGACTTTCCGGCTCTGTGTTTGCTTATATATAGTCTGCGTTTGCCTATATTTTATATGTGTGTTTGTTTGTTAGGTTTAGATTTAACGTTGGTTAATTTCAACCTTAGTTTGCTTTTGGGTATAATTCTATTGAAATGGCTTGAGACCTTCGATTCAAATGTGTGTATACTTGTTATTAGTGTTGAAATAGGAAACCCATTAGAAATTAGGTTACACAGAAACTAAATGCCTTATATATTTGAAGTTCATCTCTCTAACATTGTTTCCTTTCTAACATGTTTTGTACTGTATAGTTAAATTGAAGTTCATCTCTCTCTCTCTCTCTCTCTCTCTCTCTCTCTCTCTCTCTCTCTCTCTCTCTCTCTCTCTCTCTCTCTCTCTCTCCCTCTCTCTCTCCCTCCCTCTCCCTCTCCCTCTCCAAGTGAATTAAAAATGAAGAGTTTGTAATAAATTGGAGAGAACATAAAATCGCAACCTGATAGAATCACATTTTTTATTGCAGAAGAGAATGGCTGAGTCTAGTACGAGAAAGGTCCGTCGTACTCATTCCAAGAAAGATAGAATCAGTGTGCTGCCTCGGAACATACTAGAAACTATCCTTTGTTTTCTGCCTATACAAGATGCAGTGAGAACCAGTATCTTGTCCAGAAGTTGGAGGCATTGTTGGACTACTATTCCAAATCTAGTTTTTGATGATGACATAAGTTCAATTTCATTTGGTACTAGTGAATGTGAATGTAATGGTCTAGAACTAATGGTTGTTAAATACGTTAGTGTAATAAATAAAATTCTCATACTCCACGATGGTCCCCTTCTCAAATTTTTCCTTAGATTTCCTTCTTTATGCAAAGCTCGGGTAATACATGATTATCTAGATCAGTGGATTCCATTATTCTCAAGGAAGGGTATCAAGCAACTTACTATATTGGGCTATGATCGTTGGCATTTCACAGCACATAATTTCTCTTCTTTAGGTCTGACTCATTTGAGGCTTGCAAATTTTTGGTTTCCCTGTATACCTGCATTTGGAGGAATGACTTATACTTATCTGAGGATTATTGAGTTAATTGGTGTCGCTACTACTGAAAATAGCATCTTTGATTGCCCCGTGCTTGAGAAGTTGACCTTGATGGTTAGCTATGGACTCTCTCATACCAACTTCCGTGCTCCTAACCTCAAATGCTTACATCAACATTATCGCGAAATGATTTCAGAATACTCTTCAGCTGGCTTAGAAAACCTTAGAGAATATTCTTTCAGGTTGTCAGGAGACCCCCCAATAATGCAGACAGAAACGCCCAATGTGGTCAATGTTCTCAGTAGTTTGCATAAAATTGAGAAGTTCTCTATAGCAAAGTATTTTATGAGGGTAATATTCATATTCTCAGTTGGATTGTTAACTGTACCTTTGTATTGCTTATTAACATCTAAAAGTTTTTTGCCCTTTGTTTGCAACTTGTTTCAAAGTATTTGGCTGCAGGAGGTTTGCCAAAGAGACTTTCTAGACCATTGTCGTACCTAAGGACTCTAAGTTGTTTTGATATAAATTTTACTTGTTTGGCTGAGGTCTCTTGTTTGCTTTGTTTGATACGGAGTGCTCCCAACTTGTGCAAACTACATATATCGGTAAGGCTATATGCACTTCAAATATTCTGTATTACTAAAACTCCTGTTTGACAATCCTAGAATATATTATCTTTATCAGGTAGACCCAGATCCCGAAGAAGGGAATTTTGAAGAATCTTCGGAAGAAGATTTTCAGGATTGTAGTGCAGATCAATTTCAGGACTGTACTGCAGATCATCTTGAAATTGTCACGTTTAGTCATTTTCAAGGTCTTAAAGCAGAGTTGGAGCTGGTCAAGTTTCTACTTGCCCGCTCCCCATTGCTCAAAACAATGTTCATCCACCGTAATTTGAACATGGAAAAGGACGTGGCATTTAAATCATTAGAAGAGATGTTGGAATTTTCTAGAGCTTCATCAAGAGCGCAGATCAAAAGCTTAAAATACCCTTTTGGTGCTGTTGATTATGGGCCTTGGGTTAATGATTTGGATATATGTGATTTCGTATGATTTTTTTGCTATTGGATTCTGACTGATTCTTCTCTTTAACTTTGATATTTGATATATATATATAGAACTTTTGCTAAAAATGTATCTTGGCAGATTCGTTCCTCTTGTGTTTGGAGCCGAACTATATGTACGGACTTAAAATGTGATCAATGCTACGCTTTAAAATTTGATTTGTGTCCCTTGTGCCCGCTTTAAAGTTGCGTATTTGTATTTTATTAGTGCCCTCTTTATAGTTGTCTTATCTTTAATTTGCACAGGTGTATACAACAAATATACTGAAGTGTAAAGAAGATGAAGTAAATAAATCTAATTTTGGTGAAACAATGACCTGCGGTACATCAGGCATCTCTTTTTGTTAACTATGTGAAGGAGTCCTATGCAGAGGACAACAAGCACAAGTAATAAAAGTATATATTGTTTTTCTACATGTAGGCTATATTTGTTTGATTGGTTAGTGATCGTAGAATAAAAACACACCTAATTTACATAAAAAAAATGAGAAGTTCTATATAGGAATGTCTTTTATTGAAGGTAATCAGATTCTCTTTGTCTGCAATTTGTTTTCAAGTACTTAGCTTCACCAATGCCTCTGAAGAAATGGTGACCTTTAGTTATATGACCTTTCTTTATGTCCTTTTGTAACTTAGACTAGACTAGTGTTTACTGACACCAAGAAATAATTAAAACCAAAATACACAAAAGAGCAGATGACAAAATTAGTACCCTCTTTATGTTAACAAGAGCACAATACCTGCCCTATATATATTTTTTAATTATCTTTTTTTTTTTATATTTCAAAATTTTAAAAACTAATAAAATTTTATAAATATCAAAATTAATTATATTCACTATTTTTTTTCCACTACACACACTTTTCACTTTATGCTAATATTATTTAATGGGCTTTACTAACTTTTCCCCGCTATATTATTCTTTGTTGTCCAACTTAAGTATAAAGAATTATTTGTGTGATATTTTTGGAAAAAGAATGGATTTTAGTGAGAAAAATAGAAAAATTAAATTGTAAAAGGCAATTTTCCGTGATATATTTAGAAAATGATGGACTTTGTTAGAAAAAATATTTAATGTGTTTTAGCTGAAAAGATAATTGGTTATAAATAGGTATTTGATTATTTATATTTTAATATTTTTAGTAATTGCATTTGTTAAGAAAAATAAGTAGACATGTTAAAATAGGTAAACTTTTAAAAAAATAATTATAATATTAAAATAGGTTTAAAAATAAATAACTAAAGGTTTGTCCGTGATATTTTTGGAAAAGGAGGGGTTTTAGTAAAGAAAAATAGAAAAACAAACATGTTTTAGTTAAAAAAGGTAATTGCCCGTGATATATTTGAAAAAGTAGGGGAATTTGTTAGAAAAAATAATGTATTTTAGGTGAAAAAGATAATTGATTATAAATAGGTAATATTATTATTTAATAATATATTTATATAAATAAGTAATGTTAATTAAGTAAAAACACGAAGTACAATTAATTAAGGGTAATTAAGTAAAATTACAACGTACCATAATGCCAATAAAATGGTTGTGAAATTACAGCTTTACCCTTATTTATCATATAATTACAAAAATGTCACCCCTCTATAGTTTATGCAAAAATTATATGAAATTTTGTTGTTTTCAGGATTCGAACATAAACCTTCCACTTACGAATAAAGTTTCATAACCATGGTGCTACATCAATTTTTGAGTTAACTTTAAAAATCTTATTAGATAAGCTACATGTTCCCTTATAATCCTATTTTCTCTTTTTTACTTTACTTTTTGATTAAATATATTGTTGGTTTATATTTCTTATAAAAAAGAAATTCTAAATTATTCATAAATGTAACCAAATTCAAATTAGGAAAATATGAATTTGTTAAAATTCGTCTCTATGTATATATTAGATTATTGGATAATAATAGGATAAAGAACAAGACAATCTAAATGTATAATTTTACATACATAACCAATTTTTTAAAAAATCTACTTTTATATATTAAAAGATCATCAGAGGCAAAAAGAACCCAAAAAGTGTTCATGAAATTACAACTTTACCTTTGTATTTTTAAAATTACAAACATGTCACCCCTTTATTACTGAAGATAGAAAATGTCAAATTTGTGTGTAAACATCGAGAATCGAAATGTTGGCCTCCTCGTAACAGTTTCATGTCATAATCGAGTGTGCTACATTGAGTTTTGAGTTTATTTTAAAATTATTATTAGATAAAGTATATTCGCTCATCATATTATCTTTTATTATTTCAACTTTTAAGTAAATAATATGTTGTTTTATATTATTTATACAACATGTTTATTCAATTTTTTAATAAAAAAATGTTAGTTTATATTATTATATAGCTCCATTTTAATTAAGTTTTCGTAGTTTTAATATATAATTATGTATTTCTTTACAAATTTTATTATTTCACCCTTAATTTTTTTGATTAAATGTTAATTGTTATACGATTTATATTTTTATATAATACTATGTCACTTATTAGATTTATACGAATTATTCAAGTATTGATAAATCTATAATTAAAATTTGATCTAAAATAAGTAACATATTATACGTAACTTTTATATTTTAGAATTATACAAGGGACTGTAAAAAATGGGAATCATAGTTAGGGGTGTTGATGGGTTAGTTTGTCGGGGGTTGGAAGCATTTTTGCAACCCAGTCTAATTAAATAAGTTTGAAATTTTTTAATCCAACTCACAAAAAATTAATTCATGGCTCAACCGTACTTATCATCCTTAAGTTTGCGCCGGGTTGGGTTGGTTTGAATGTGTTAAATAATTTTTATAAAAAATAAATATTACACAATGTCCTCGTTTCAAAAATTCAAGTAAAGCTAAAATACGTATAACTTACGATTTTAGTGCTAATATTTTTTTTTATTAACATAATAATTTTAGTTATGTACACGTCTATAAATAAGATGATATACTGTATTATATAATATACAGTTACATATAATATATATATATATAGGCTAGTGATCAAATAGAAACCAAAATTAAAATAGAAACTAGGAACTAATCTCAGCCATTGATCTAATATTACTACCTTTTAATCTCAGCCACAGATTTTACTTAATTTAAAATTTACAAAAGGTAAGGATTTTTTTATCGCATACATCAGATAATCGTTTTTATTTCTCTCAAATCCACACTTTCTCTCTCTATGCTCTCTCTTCCCCAACCGCTCTCTCTCTCCTCTCTCTCAACCACTCTCTCTCTCTCTCCTCTCTCTCTCTCTCTCTCTCTCTCTCTCTCTCTCTCTCTCTCTCTCTCTCTCTCTCTCTCTCTCTCTCTCTCTCTCTCTCTCTCGTTTCGATTATCATCTATCTCGGTGTTTTGTGTCATCTCTCTGGCAAACTCTTGTTGAATCGTTCTCTCTCTCATCGCTCTCTCTATCTCTCTTTATCCGTGTGTGTGTTCAATCTTCACATAATTTATTTGATATTTTCCTTCTCTCATTCTATAACAACTGTGATTTATTCTAATTTACTTGTTATCATTTGTTTTTGCAGTGATTCGTCGATGTGATTTTATCAAGTATCAATTTTTTCAGGAAAAATACAAAGGATTTGTTGAAAATTAGTGATGATTAAGGTAAATTGAGATATATTTTCAGATTTATTGATTAGTGTTCAGATTTTCTCATTTCTCATTTCATAATTACATGTATTATTTGCTCTTTTTCTATGTGACATTTGAATTTTAGTGATTGAAGTGCAATTTTGATTTTTAAATATAAGTTTTATTATGTAATTGAATAGTTAAGTAATTGGTTAGATTTGTACAATTTGAAAACGATATTCATGAAATTAGTTAAGAAATTAATATGTTTTTACTGAAGGCAGTGCTAATTTTCGTTTTTGTTTGATGTTTTGGTTAAAAACTTGAAGGTGTGTATGTATGTGTTGTATTTATGTTAACCAGAGATGTGTAATTTATGTACTATATCCATGATTTGATTTTCATTTTCTGTAATTAGTTAAAAAAATTATTGTGATACATGTGATGAATTATCACTACCGTGATAAGGAATGAAAAATAATAATGTTGAATTGGAATGAGCAAGAGTTCCTACTAGTGGTTTAGCAATTTCAGTAGTCGATAAAGTGTCACAATTTACATGGTATTAATTTTTAATATATTATTGTATTGGCTACAAAGTGTATTTGTCAATCATAAGTCTAAAAATCTAGTTCTTTTGACATAGAATTCTAGTATTGATCATGTTAGAAAATAGCATGTTTAAAGTAGGGGATAAACATATGACAAGTTTACATGACTTATAGGGACAACCACGTAGGTAAGACTGGTCCTTGATTTGTAATACCATAACTTGATCAATATTATTTGGTATTATTAATATTTGGTGATCCCTTTAGTTTATTCTAGTGAATTTTATGTTACATTTTAGCGATTTTCATAGTTTATTCTAGTGATTATGTTGTAAAGTGGTAACTTTTGTCATTTTTTATACATTGCTTGACATGCTTATTTTTTTAATCCGTTTATCACATGTCTCTGTTGAGAAATGATCAAGTTGTATTTTTATGCAAGAAATTTGTGATGTGATGGATAATTTACATGCATTCATTTCATGGTTCGAAGACACACCTTAAACTAAGAATAAAAATGAGTCCAAAAATATAAACGAAACAATGCAACAATTCATGGTTTAGGAACTTATTTTAAAAGAGAAGGCAACTGACATTTTTATCACCTATTGAAGATTAATAATGGTACAATTGTGATGATAATGTTGTAATTGTAAATCACATTTTGACCAACATTGTGCCACAATGAGCTATTATACAAGATTATATGTAAGAATGTATAATACGGTGCGAAAGTTGTAAATAACTTTGGACTTTGTATATTTTAATGAAATATATGTTTTTCTAAGAATTTTGGGTCGGGCCTATATGTTTTTGATAAAATAATAATAGAGCCTGAATGCATATCTAAAAACATAAAACTTTTATCATGGCTATCCTGTATAATTAGTAATCTGTTCAGTACATTTTAGTACTTTGTACAATTTATTTAGTGATTTATTTAGTACATTTTAGTAATTTGTGTACTAGTATTAGAGATTCCTTTGGTACATTTTAATGATTAGCATATTTGTGATTTAGTTAGAAAAAAAAAATATTTGCGATTTCTGAATGTTTTTTGTGTCTATGGATGTGTTTTTAATGTTTTTTTTTTAATTTTTAGTGATTCCAATAAGAATGTTCGGGAGTATCGATAGCATCCACCGGGTACTACACAAGATTGGAATCACTCTGCATTTTAAGTCTGAATAATCTTGTGGAGTAATCAAATTCTGACATGCTTGAAAGTAATTCTTGATCCTTTGAAAGAATCTGACCAGGTAAGATTGCATCAGTTGGGTGATCAAAACTCTGCCATATCATCTTCTAGTTAGAATCATAGAGCACGAAGTTGCCAGTGTCTAGCATGGAAGCAGAAGATATAGATTGATCATGATTAACAACATATGTATTTGAGTCTAGGAATTTATGTTGAAGGATGAGTCTCCCATCTATATTTAAATGCAAGGTTACATCATCCGAGACATGAGGATCATCTTGGTTAGTTGTCCAAACAATGGTGTTATTTACAACAAGTCTAACAATGAAAATTTCAAGGCGATAACGGTTATTGCCTTGCAGATGGAATTCAAAGGCAGATAATCCTGAAGGTGACAACCAAGATGAGTTTCCGGTTGGCGTTAGAGAAGAGCTTTGATTTATACTATTAGTTACTTTTTGTTGAGCTGTTACAAAATATATAGCAGACAATAGAACAAGAAGGCTAATTAGGAGAGAATTGGCCATGAACATGTTTGTTCTTTGTTATGTTCTCGCTTTCGTTACTTATTTATTGGTTTAATATGATTGTTCCACTCTCTGGTCTAAAAAAACGCAAATGTGGACCAAAAAGGTAGATTTGAAGGTCAAGCCGAATTTTCCTAAATATCAAGAATCATACTTGATCTCGACTCCTGTTTATTTATATGATTAAGTCGTTTTAATTTAATGCAAGCAGGAACAAATGTACTTGTTTATAGTACAGTAAAGTGCCTTTTCTGAGAATCAATAAGTGTACAAGTTATGGCAAAAAATGCCTCTATCGACTCGAGTTCGAGTTTCTAAATTTGTTACAAATGCGACTATTTTTTTATTACCAATTCTCATGATTTCTTCCATGTCTTTTTTTTTTGGGTAATTGAGGACGATACATCGTGTAAATTTTATAAAAAAAATAAAAATATATACAAACCATGAAACTACACTCAAGTCCAAAAATTATTCCAAAGGACAAACTCCATGGAATAATCTAACTAAAAATACCAAAAAGCACTACACTTTAAAAATCATACTACAAAATATAGTCATCTTGCAGCAAGGCATACAGGCATTCACATCCATCAAAAGTAACATGAACGTCCAACCAGACCAGAACTTCAAACTCAACAGCAACCTCAAAACAGCCCAAATCCAAGAAGTGCTCGACCTGTAAGACATTCCCATAGCACCACTCCACCAAAACCATACCTCTGCAAAACAACAGACTAGCCTCGAAAAACAAATACATTACTGCATCCATTCCAGTTACCACCATCAAAATAACTGATATGTTGTTGTTATTCATTATCGAAAAATCTGAATCAACAACCACCTGAGAAGAGCCATCAAAGACGTACCTATTCCTCGTCTCACAATTACACCCCCTAAGGTGGCATTGACCAAAAGAGAAAAACAAATTAAATGTACAAGCAACAGTCTCAAGACTCCAAAAGAATAGCAAAAACATGTCCAACAAAGGTTTACAATGCTTTTAAAAAAACAAACCTTTCTCGACCACCACACATAACTACCAGGATCAAACGGATAAAAGGCAATAACTGAGCCTCTTAAACCCCGAACCATAGACCTCTGGATATAGAAGAATAAGCAGAAAAAACTCTGAAACCTCAAGCATTTCCAATAAAAACCCACAAAGCCTCCACCCTGATTAAATCAAGGTCCAATAAAAACCTCGACATGCATTTCCAAGCAGCCCAGACCCACAAAACCAACACCTAAAAATTAAAATAATACTATCTTATTGTATTTTTGGCTGATGCATCAACCACTTAATGCAAGAGTCTTTTTTCAGTAGCTTTGATGTACAACAGTATGCTTTCTTTCTCGATTAGGCCCCTTCTTTCCTTGAGATGTGATAATAGTATGGCATTGTCATATTCTGCTCAAAACCTGATAACATATTTATTTAGCCATTTTGTAATTCAAAGTATAACAAAAGAACTGAATCCGAGAAAATTAACTCTGAAAATAGAGAATTACAATGGAAATAATGAGAAACATTGAAGAAGTAGATTTTAATCTTACATTGAAATGATGAAAACAAAGGTTATAGGCACTAATTGAAAAAATACTAATGCACAATGATAAGAATATTAATATGGTATCATACATTAAGAGGAAAGACCAAACATTTTATATGTTAGACAAATTAGGTTCCTAAATCAGCGACCCCACTAAACCAGAAAATTCTTTGTACAAAAATCACTGAAAAGATCAAACAAAGATGAAAGGATTATTATGCTAAGGATTCATAAGTTTTACATTGTTTAATCTTTTTTCTTTTAATTCATGGATTCCAAGTTCTAGTATATCACAATCTGTGTGTCATGACACTCTTAAGGAGGAAGGTTTTATCTTCTGAATTTTTCTTGACAAATTTAGAAGATCATTTGCTTGCAAGTAGTTCCAAAAGTGAGAATGCTATAAAATAAAAGAAAATAATAGTTAATACAACTCAATGTACACTTTGAACATTAACCACAAACAAATCAAATAAGCATTAAGTTATTACTATCATAATGAAATGAATGTATAATACAATAAAATTTTAGAACTACGAATAGCGGAATATTGAAAATTTACCGATTAAGATAACACATTTTAGCAATTAAGATAACATATTTTAGTGATCAGGCTAGCATATTTTAAGTAATCAGGTTATTACGTTTTAGTAATTTAGTGATTTTTTACATTTTCCACTTTTTAAGTTTTACTATTTCTGTAGGTTCACTAGCTTGTTTTTGAGATATAGTGGTTGAATCGTTTAGTAGATTGGTTCAACCTTATGGAGATGATATGACCATATAATATTCTAACCGAAATGCAATGGCTACATTGATTTAGGATCTATAGAAATTTAACAATAAAATTAACGGAAGGGAATTCACACTTTTTTTTCCCTAAATTGGAAAACTACTTTCAGCTATTTGCTTTCTCAGAGATTTTTAAGAGAAACACTGAGCAAACTACAAGTTCCAACACATACTTAGTAAAAGCAAAATAAAGACAAATAACACCACGACAAGAAAAAGAAAGTAAATAGAATTAAAGCACAATTCAGACCTGTTACTATAAATCGATAAAAAAAATCTACTTTTGAATTCTTAAATTACCTCTATATAAGTTTCACCTTTCATCGACCAAAATATTTGAATCTACAAAACGTATAGGTCTTGTTGGGTTACATGTCCTATCAAGATTAACTTGAGGTTAATTAATCTTAATGTTTGCCATTACAATGTTAATCTTGACAAAAAGTTAATATTAAGAAATTAAACTTAATCACTAACCAATATAATGGAATCAAGCATAATTACAAATCACCAAAATTAACTAAAGATACTTTCACATTAACAAAATTTGACCAAGTCATACTAACTGTAGAAGTCCACACCAATATACACTTTTATCTACGTAAAAATTCAAACCACATAATATAAATTAGGTGAGAATGAAAATTCAAACACTAAGAAAATTCAAACACCAGAAAATAAACAAATCACAATAAATAAAGTTTAATAACCAATAAATCTAAAATCTAAATTTTTAAATAAATAAAAATAAATTACTAGTTAATATGTAGTGAAATCACGAGACTATGAAACTAATTCGGTTATCTAAAAAATTACCTACCAAATCATTAATTTACAAATATTTAAAATTATAAAATTTTATAAGTACTAATTTATAGGTAGTTTAAAAATCAAAATTTTAAAATTTGCATAAATGCATACAACTGTAACTCGGTGATACTAAAACTCAACCATTAGTGAACTAAACTGAAAAATATTTTGGTTGAACAGGAGAGTATAACAAGATACCTCTACCACACTATACATTATTAAAATTTACTATCATTACGTACATTATCAAAATATAGGCTTCTCAATGTTACAACTCCTCTACCACAAACATAATATTTCCAATAGAGTACTACGAATCACAACCATAACATTTCAAACATTATAAACACTAAAACAAAATGAAAAAACACAAAATCACATCATGTAAATCACCAAAAACTGCCGAAAGCCTAATCACAAGCTTTATATTTATACAAAACAAAACAAAATCATACAAAAACATAATCACTAAAATAATAAATCATACAAAAATATAATCACTAAAAAATAGTAAAATACTAAAATCAAAATCTACTAAAACTGAAACATCTAAATCACACAAAAGCAGTAAAATCATAATTACATCACTAATTGTAGCAATATAATCATTGAAAAATATATAATCACTAAAATCTAGTCTAATTATCGAACATAAAAATTCAAAAAACACATAATCTACTGATTTTAAAGTCTAATCAAATTAAATATATTGAATCACTTAAAAATTATTAAAATCATTATAACATACTCTCAAAACACGAATAAGTTTTTAAAATCGAAAAAAAAATCTAAAACCCTAATTTTACATACATCCACTAGTTCTATCCATTTTTTCTTCAATAATAATTTAAATTTAATTCTTAATTGCTTGAAGAACATATGAAAAGCATTTGTTAGTTTCGATTATGACCACGAAAGCATAGTAGTATACCTTTGGTAGAGTTTTTAGTGATTTTTGTACTTCGTGAACTTCAAAACTTCAAATCATCGTATATTCTGCTCCGACTGGTATCACTTAGTTGATTGTTGAAGTGTTTGAGCTTGAACCTTTCAAAATTGTGGTGGCAAATGATGAATATTGGTAGATTTGATGTTAATACGTAGTGATTAGAACGCGACAATGAATCTTTATTTTGGATGTAACTGTTTTGTGTGTATCGTGTAAGTATAGTCTTTGCGTTTTCCAAATTTTATTTTTTGTTTCTTGGAAAATGGGTCGGGCTTTAACTTTGTTTTCTAGCGGACTTATAATTTATTTTGGATTGGGCTTTAGTTTCTAGTTTTTATTTTAAGATGGTTTCTATTTGAGTAGGACTCTATATATATATATATATATATATATATATATATATATATATAAATTATCGAATATTTTTAATTTAAATAGGGTTGGGTTAGGTCGGCTGAAATATATAAAACTGATATGCAACCATTAAAATCGGTTTGAAATTTTTTTAGACCCAATTAAGTATCGGGTTTTCTTTGTCGTCTTGGTTGGTTGAAAAAGGGGTTGGGTATATTTTGTTCATTTTAATCGGTTCGTAAGCCAATTTTCGACCGATTAAACCAATTTGTGCCCAGTTAATCCAAATTATATGATTTCTAGATCGATTTCTATAAAAATTGATTTTCCGATCCGATTTTAACACATTCGGATTGATTAGTCACCGTCTAGCGGTTAATCGTCAGTGTTTAGAACATATATTATACATATAAATACAACTGAGTCTACACAGATGTTAAATTATTTAGGTATATTATGATTCATATAAAATCAAACACAAGATAATTTATAATTCAAATATTAAAATCGCATGTAATAGAATTTTATGGTTGTGTTAAAAAAAATGATTCTAAATTACATATATATAAATTTTCAATTTATGTAATTTTTAAACTACGATATTAGATATTTTATAATTAATACTAGACTAAACATATACAAAAAAGGGTACAAATATGTACATATGAAGGAAAGAGTAAGACAACTTCAAGATTGACTTTTACATAAAATAAAGAAATTTTATAATGTGTTCACTCTATAATCTTACATGAATGACCAATTTTATATTTTATAAATATACTTTTATTTCATTAAAATTATATTACTTTACATACATCTTGTACACAAAATTAAAAGTAAGAAATTTTATGATGTATTTAAAGTATATTCGTACATTTGTGACCAATATTATATTACAAATATATTGTTATTTTATTAACAATACATGAGTTTACATACATTCATTTTATATACGGAGAACTCTGATAAAATAACCATTTAAATTATCTTGAATTTTTAAATTTGATAAAATTCACTTCACGACATTCAAAACTAAACTAATATTTTGAAGATTAAAAAAAATCATTTGATCTTTATCTTACAGAAATTTATCCAAATTTTATGAAATCTTATTCAATTAAAAAATATATATATAAAAATACTATGCATATATAATATAAATTCAAAATACTATCATTTACCATATTTACAAAATTATTTTGATATGTATATATATTGATACGAATTTATTTTTTCAGTATATATAAACAGACCCGTGTCTCGCATTGGCTTTTACGCTAGTTTCCAATAAAATTATGAAATCTACGCCCCTTTCGTCATTTTGTACAAGTTCTGAAAGAATTTATTGGCGGACTTTTATATTATACAAAGCAATATTTTAATGCATCAAGTACCAAGTTGAAGAACAACAAAGTTAAAATAACACCTAGCCCTTCGTTTATAAGTTGTTGATAATAGTATTTCTGAAGAGTGTACTGCGCATTCACATCGTTCTTCTTTTTCCAACAAACTACTAAGGTATGGTTTCTTTCAAGTCTGTGTTTGATTATATGTGTATATTTATGTTAGGCTTTTTATTTTACTTTAATTCAACTAAACCTTGGCTTGCTTTTGCATGTAAATCGTATTCAAATCCTGATTATATTTCGTACCAGAGCTTAACTATATGTTCTTCTATGTACACAAACTAGAGCTAATTTAATTGTGTTTTTACTTCTTGGTATTAAACCTAAAATAGAAAACTAAAAATAATTCAGGTCAAACAGAAGCCAAATGACCTTTAATTAAGGCCTAGATAATCACATTGTTCCCCGTGTACTTGATCTTAAACAACATTTTCTTATTGCAGAAGAGAATGGCTGAGTCTAGTACGAGAAAGGTCGGTCCTGTTAAAAAAGATAGAATTAGTGTGTTGCCTCGGGACCTACTAGAAACTATTCTTTGTTTTCTGCCTATACGAGATGCAGTGAGAACCAGTATCTTGTCAAGAAGTTGGAGGCTTTGTTGGACTACGATTCCAAATCTAGTTTTTGATGGAGACAACATCCTAGATGAAAATTTGTATAATTTTAGTGAATGTCATGGTTCAGAACTAAAGACTGTTAAATTTGTTGGTGTGATAAATAAAGTTCTCCTACTCCACAATGGTTCCATTCTCAGTTTTTCCCTTAGTTTTCCTTCTTATGGCGTTGATGAGATAATCCATGATTATATCGATCAGTGGATTCCGTTATTCTCAAGGAAGGGTATCAAGGAACTTACTCTAGAGGGCTCTTTTCGTGGAGAAGTTAAAGAACATAATCTCTCTTTTTTAGATCTGACTCATTTGAGGCTTGCATATCAATGGTTGCCGTATGCATCTGCATTTAGAGGGATGACTTGCCTAAGGATTATTGAGTTAATACACATTGATACTTCTGATCAAAACATCTTGGATTGCCCTGTGCTTGAGAAGTTGACCTTGATATTTTGTGAAGGACTCTTACCTATCAACTTCCGTGCTCCTAATCTCAGATGCCTACATCAGATATATCGCAATATGACTTTGGAATATTCCGTAGCTGGGTTGGAAAACCTTACAGAATTTTCTTACTCGTTGTTGATTGATCCAAAAGTGCAGACAGAAACATCCAATGTGGTTAAGGTTTTTGGCAGTTCATATAAACTCGAGAAGATATCTATAGCATTGAGTTTTATTAAGGTAGTATTTGTCTTCTCTTTACACCATCTACTGTAACTTTAGATTACTTAACAAGGTCTAATTATTTTCTGCTCTTTGTTTGCAACTTGTTTTGAAGTACTTGGCTGCAGGAGGTTCTCCAAATAGGTTTTCTAAGCCACTGCCTTACCTAAAGACCTTAAGTATCTCCAATATAAATTTAAGTTGTTTGTCTGAGGTCTCTTGTTTGTTTTGTTTGATACGGAGTGCTCCCAACTTGTGCAAACTACATATCTCGGTGAGGCATATCGGCATATGTACTTCAACTCATGCTGTATTGCTATAGCTCCTGTTTGACAATTCTAAATTAGTTTTTCTTTTAATAGGCCGGTCATTTTGCTTTAAAAGAAAATCTCAGAGATAATTGGGAAGAAGATTTTGAGGATTGTACAGTAGATCATCTTGAAATTGTAACGCTCTGTTTCTACAAAGGTCACAAGGCTGAGGTGGAGCTAGTCAAATTTCTACTTGCCCACTCCCCGTTGCTGAAAACCATGTTCATCCACCGTGATAGTTTGATTGGATATGATGTAGCATGTCAATTGTTAGAAGAGATGTTGGAATTTCCCCGAGCTTCATCTAGAGCGCAAATCAGACACTTAAAAATTCCTCTTGATGCTGATGATTTTGGACCTTGGGTTTCTCAATTTGATCTATTTTGATGAAGATTCTGGCTGAATCTTCTTTGCAGCAATGGAGGAATGGGAAGACCATAGAACAACCATGTATTAAAACTTTTAATAAAAATGTATCTTTATAAATGCCTTGGCAAAGAGCTAGCTCCTGTGCTTTTGTGTTCCTCTTTTTTTGACAGGTAAGGATCAATGAAAACCATTATCTTGTCACTTGTTTCGAAGTAGATGCCTTACCTGAAAATTTTAATTATCATTGAAATAAGTTTCACTCATTTGTCGGTGGTTTCTTGTCTGATTTGTTAAATTCAGAGTGGCAAATTACATATCTTGCTGTGTCTTGCACACTAAAACTTATCCTGGATCACTGTAGTTGCTGTTTGACAATTTCAGAGAATTTTCTTCATCATTAGGCCACTATCCGAACTATGATTCCATTGAAAAGATTTTCAAGAGTTATTGGATAGAAGATTTTGAATAGTGTGTCATACATCAAACTGAAATTGTGGCCTTCAGTTATTTCAGCAGTCTCTGGTGCTTAGTTTCAGCTAGTCAACTTTCTACTTTACCACTCTCTGAATCTCTGTTGCTAAAAACAATACCATCGACCAACATATAGAAGGACATAGAATTAACAATGACAGAAGAGATGTGGCAATACTCTAGACCTTCATCAAGAGCGCATTCCTGACACTCGGAACACCCTGTTGAACTTTAGAGGTTTGAGTTGATGCGTGTTTGAGTGTGGAGCATGAAAACACCCGCATATAATATATATTGGCTACAGACTGGACTAGTGTTTACAGACACTATTAAATGAAAATAAACCTAAATATGTTGGATGAGAAAACTAAAATCTTCAATTTCGGTTCATGTACAAGCCGGTTTGTGTTCTTTTACTTGTATTCTATTTTAATGTCTGTACTTCAGCAATTCTTGTCTACGCAGCAATTTTTTACGGAGGACACATAATACGCAGATGACTCCTTATATTTAATAACACATGCTGTTGTTTGCAAACCACAAATTCAACCTACCAATCCTTCAAAAAAAACTCTACCTGACATACATAATAAGACCAGTTACTCCAATTATCTTTCTCTACCACGACAACATGATGACAGTTATAGAACCAGGAGCACATATCCTGGTCTTCCCTTTTCCTGCTCAGGGTCACATGTTACCACTCTTAGACCTCACTCACCAACTCGCTCTTCGTAACTTAACCATCACCATTCTTGTAACTCCCAACAACTTCCATTATCTCAATCCACTTATTACTAATCACCCTGCATCTATTCATCCCCTCGTTTTTCCTTTTGCAGCCAACTCTAATCTTCCTGCTGGCGTTGAAAACATCCGTGATCTCCTGTGACTCCCATCCAACACCTTCCATTTAATGACAATAATGGCTTTAGCTGATCTTTATGATCCCATCGTACACTGGTTTCAAAACCACCCCTCGCCCCCTGTGGCTATTGTTTCTGATATTATGTTTCTTGGTTGGACCCACCGGCTTGCCTCTGAGTTGAAGATTTCCAGATTTGTTTTCTCGCCATCTGGAGCTTTGGCTTTGTCGTTTTATGTAGTATATGGAAGGATATATCGAAAAGAAATGATCCATCAGATGACAATGAAATGATTAACTTTAGTAAAATTCCAAATTGTCCATCATACCCCTGGTGGAAAATACCGCCAGGGTTCCGGAATTATGTGGAGGGGCACCCGCAATCAGAAGCCCTAAGAGATTCGTTTATGGGGAATATACCAAGTCATGGACTTGTATTTAACTCGTTCAATAATTTGGAACAAGTTTACTTGGATTATATGCAGAAGTTTTTAGGCCATGTTCGGATATGGGCAGTTGGATCGTTGAGGTGGTTTGAGTGAAATTTTAGCCCATGAAATCAAATCATGGCTTGATCAATTTGAAGAAGAGACGGTTGTGTATGTATTTTTTGGTAGTGAAGCTGTGTTGACAAATAAACAAATGGAAATGCTGGCATTAGCACTAGAGAAAGTGGAGTCCAGTTTCTCTGTTCGTACAAAGACCCGACTAGGGGACACGAGGCAGGAGATCACGGCATAATTCCCTTTGGGTTCAAAGATCGCGTAACTGGGAAGGGATTTATTGTGAAGGGCTGGTGCCCACAGGTATTCATACTGAGACACCCAGCCGTGGGAGCGTTTCTAACTCACTGTGGGTGGAACTCTGTACTAGAGTCATTGTTTCCGGAGTACAAATGCTGACTTGGCCAATGAGGGTGGATCAATTTTCAAATGCTGATTTGCTGGATAAGCTAGAGCTGGGAACTAGAGTGTGTGAGGGGGCAGAAACAATTCCTAATTCGGACGAATTGGCTTGTTTGGTGGCTAGATCAGTGAGTGATGAAAAAAGAGTAAGAATAGCAAGCGCCAAGGAGTTTGGTAAAGCAGCACTAGATAGTATAGAAAAAGATGGAAGTTCTTACAGAGCTTTAGATAGTTTAGTTAGTTTTTTGTCTAATCCCTAAAAATATTTTCTCTGACCCACAACAATAAAACATGATGAATAAGGGTGCATATTTTATCTCTGAATGTTGATTAATTTCATAGAAATTCCAACGATGGTCTATTTTTTTCACAGAACAATTCTGACCAGGTTCAACAGCCATATTTAGTAATTTGTGTTGGTTGTTGCTGTTTTTCTTGTGTTAATTCTACTTTTAAATTTGTTTCTACACAACTATTAAAGTATTTAGTTTGACACTTTTAAATTTTAATGTAGAAATTGACAGATTCTGTATGTAAACTGGCTGAATGGTGAACCGTGTTGCATTAGTTGGTTCTTTAATTCTTTCTCATAGAGCCCTTATCATGCTTTCAATGTTTAGTTGAACAAAGAAATAAATCGTGAAAGTACATCGTGTTGATGGTAATGAATTTGTACCTTGCGTAAATCAGCGCGATATGCAATTAACCTTTTGCATCAGCTTCTGGCTCATGCTTCTTTGCAGTAATGAAGGAAACTTTTGCTAGAAATGTATCTTTATCTCCAGATTGTTGCTGCTTAAAAGAACGCTCAGATTGTAAAGTTTGTGAGATAAAGATACAATTATTGTGGTCTACACCGAACTTTTGCCTGTGAGTAACAGTGCTACATTAGGAACTTAACACTGATAAACTGCAATAGCAATATACATTTGTGTAAAATTAGTCAAGTAGGCATGAAACTGCATTATCCACAATTTTTCCTCACGCTAAGAGTATCAGACATATGTAAAGATAGTTGAGCCAAAGAACTTAAAATCAATCAAAAGTTCGTAAATGTGCTCAAACTTAGGGCATGAAGTTTCTTAGTCAATTATTTTCAGCAAAAATGTGAATCGACAGACTTTTTGCACATTATATGTAGCAAGTTCACAAAAAATCTACCGCTTCAAACATTGTGCAATATACGATTGTTTTGACAACTGGTGTGCTGCTTTTGTTGCAGGGGCAGCGATACCATCATATATTCAACAATTGGAACCCCGCCACCATAGTAGACTCCAAACTACTATAAGCGTCAGTATCATTGGTGTTAACAAATCCCGGAGTAGGCATCATCTGGCTTGAAATTCTCTCACCGTCGCTCATTGATGAAACCATGTTATTGCTACCCGAAGTTGTGGGAAACACTGAAGATGGCTGTTGACAACCACCCAAAAACCCACCTGTAGTTTTTCATAAAAAGGAAAACAATATAGGCATCAGAAAACATCTAAAAACATGGATTACAAAAGATTCGACTATCAAATTAATAAAAGGAAGGTTTGATTCATTATGACTTAATCAATTAGATTTTAATCTAGAAAACTCATATTTTAAAGCAGATTTCAACTACAACACACATACTGACATATATACTATGAAAAAAATAAAGTTTGATTTATCCATACCGGCAGTAGGGATCCCATGTTGCACAAACTGCTGATTCTGATTCCCGAACCCCGAATTAACTTGCAGTTGTTGCTGTAACTGCTGATTCTGATTCCCGAACCCCGCATTCATCTGCTGCTGTAATAACCTCTGATTCCGACGATTCCGCAACTGCACCAAAGTAGTTATCAACCGATTTTCTAAGGTACCCATATTCATATACTCATCCAACGTCAAAGATGCATCAAACAAAAGATTCTCCAACACCCTAGACAAATTTATTATTCTTTTAGTTGAAACATCACTTGATCGTTGTTGCATTCTAAACATCAAATAATCATAAATCTTGTTCAGCACAAGTGTTCGAATTTTATCCGAATTAACGTGGTTTAGATGATCACCTGAGCCCTGTACATTCTGTGCATGCTCATTAGACATCTGATCTGGATCACTTACTGCGTCACAGGGAGAAATTGTAAAATTATCAAGGGCAAGGGTTGGGTAGCAGCAGGGAGCAAAATAAGCCCACGGTGTCGAAGATACGGTTTAATATAGGAACAATGCTGGGGGTGATGTGGCCACGTGGCACTATGGAATATTACGTGGCACTATGTATCGGTGTTATACTCAAATTATATTTGGTGGAAACGTTAAATTGTACCCCAATACATTAACTCTAATATTATTTTTAATAAATTCCCAAATAGTTTAACTTTTCTAACAATAAATAGAAAATTGTTTTTAAAATTTTAAATAACTTGATACTTGGATTAAATATTTATGTTATGTGATATTACATATCTATTGTCTTACTCTAGTATAAATCTCTCTAGTATATTTTAGTTGTGTGTGGTGCCCTAAGATCATTAGATAAAGTTTATAGTTTCTATTTTAATTTTAGTTTTTACTTGATAACTAGCATATATATATCTATACTATATTATTAAAGCGAAACATTGAAATTTTTGATTTTCGGTTTTCGGTTTTCGGTCATTTATTCTATTTAATAAATAATAAAATAATATAAAAATAGTAACTAAATGATTGCCTTTTACAATTAAAACACTTTTTCTAACAAAATCTATTACTTCCAAAAATATTACGGGCAACAATCTTTAAATCAAAATATATTACCTTTTATATTTGTTCTCACTAAAATCTCTATTTTCCAAAAATATCATGTGCAATCGTTACTTATTTTATTGCTTTTAATTATTTAAAAAAGCTTACCTATTTTAACATGTCAACGTATTTTTTTAACAAATACAATTAATATAATTAAAACACTTTTAAAAATCACGGGAAATTATTTTTTAAATTAAAATATGTTAGCTTTTCTATTTGTCCTTATTATTTGCCTTTTATGAATAAAACACTTTTTTTCTAATAAAATATACTCATTTTCCAAAAATATCATGGATAATTACCTTTAAATTAAAACATATTACATTTTATATTTGTTCTCACTAAAATCTCTCTTTTCCAAAAATATTAGGTGCAACCCTTACTTATTTATTTTAAAATATATTTTAATGCTTTTAATTATTTAAAAAAGCTTACCTATTTTAACACGCCAACGTATTTTTTAACAAATACAATTAATATAATTAAAACACTTCTATAAATATCACGGGCAAGCTTTTTTTAATTAAAACATGTTAGCTTTTCTATTTGTTCTTATTATTAATACTAGCCTATAACCCGTGCAAGGCACGGGCCTTAAAAATAATAAACTAAAAAATTTAATGTGAACGGAAAATATTAAAATAAAAGTAAAAATTAATATGATAAATTATAAAATGAGAAACTTAAATATTCATTGGAACATAAAAAAAATATAAAAAAAATACAAATGAGGCTGAGGAAGATAAATGAGGTATTATTAATATTATTTTATAATAAAATAATATTAATAATAAGAACAGATAGAAAATCTAACATGTTTTAATTAAAAAAAGTAATTGACCGTGATATTTTTAGAAGTGTTTTAATTATATTAATTGTATTTATTAAAAAAAATATGTTGACATGTTAAAATAAGTAAGTTTTTTTAATAAGGACAAATAGAAAAATTAACATGTTTTAATTAAAAAAAGTAACTGCACTTAATATTTTTAGATGTGTTTTAAATATATTAATTTTATGTGTTAAAAAAATACGTTCACTTGTTAAAATAGGTAAGTTTTTTAAAATAATTAAAAGTATTAAAATAGGTTTTAAAATATATAAGTTGCACTTGATATTTTTGGAAAAGAGAGATTTTAATGATAACAAATATAAAAGGTAATATATTTTAATTTAAAGGTAATTGCCCGTGTTATTTTTGGAAAAGAAGTAGATTTTGTTAGAAAAAAATGTTTTAACTATAAAAAGCAATCAGCTAGTTACTATTTTTATATTATTTTATTATTTATTAAATAGAGTATTAAAATAGATTTTAAAATAAATAAGTAAGGATTGCACCTCATATTTTTGGAAAATAGGGATTTTAGTGATGATGTATTTTAATTATATTAATTGTATTTCTTAAAAAAAAAATATGTTCACTTGTTAAAATAGGTAAGTTTTTTTTAAATAATTAAAAGTATTAAAATAAGTTTTAAAATATTTAAGTAAGAGTTGCACTTGATATTTTTGAAAAATAGAAATTTTAGTGATAACAAATATAAAAAGTAATATATTTTAATTTAAAGGTAATTGCCCGTGATATTTTTGGAAAAGAAGTAGATTTTGTTAGAAAAAAAATATTTTAATTATAAAAGGCAATCAGCTAGTTAATATTTTTATATTATTTTATTATTTATGAAATAGAGTATTAAAATAGATTTTAAAATAAATAAGTAAGGATTGGACCTCATATTTTTGGAAAATAGTGATTTTAGTGATAACAAATATAAAAGATATTATGTTTTAATTTAAAGGTAATTGTCGTGATATTTTTGGAAAATGAGTAGATTTTGTTAGATTTTTTTTAATTATAAAAGGCAATCAGTTAGTTACTATTTTTATATTATTTTATTATATATTAAATAGAGTATTAAAATAGGTTTTAAAATAAATAAGTAAGGATTGCATCTCATATTTTTGGAAAACATAGATTTTAGTAATAACAAATATAAAAGATAATATGTTTTAATTTAAAGATAATTGTAATGATATTTTTGGAAAAGGAATAGATTTTGTTAGAAAAAAAATATTTTAATTATAAAAGTCAATCATCTAGTTACTATTTTGGTAACTTGACAATAATACAATTCCATTAAAGATTTGATTTGTAGCAGCTTTCGTTATCCTAAAAAGAAAGAAGTATATTTGTAGCAGTGTATCTAAATTTAAACAAATTAGATCCCACATTTCCATTTTTTTATTAGATTTCAATATTATTTGATTTTTATGTAGTAAAATATAGTGAAATATTAATGTAGAATAAAACTTTCCCGAATTTTGATTATATTATTAATTTATTAATTAGAAAAAGTACCGAAAACCAAAAATCGACCGTTAACCGAAAACCAAAACTTTCAATGTTTCGACTTTAATAATATAGTATAGATTATTTTAATGAATAATAAAATAATATTAATAATGGCCCATTTGTATTATTTATTTATTTTTTTCTATGTTCCAATTTATATTTAAGTTTCTCATTTTATAATTTATCATATTGATTTTTATTCTTTATTTAATATTTTCTGTTCCCATTAAATTTTTTTAATTTGTTATTTTTAATCTCTTTTTGATGGCCGCATTAGGCTAGTATATATATACTAGTATTTATGCCCGCTGGGCTTTTTCAATTTTAAAATTATTAAACAGATGTATAAGAGATAAATTAAATTAAATTAAAAAACAAAAATTATAAATAATTTATTAGTGCAATTTTTAATAATGTTTTAATAATACTTTGTAAATGATTCAGTTGTGTGTTTTTAAAATTACGTCAAAATGTTAGTGTACAATTAATTTTGTTTAAATCTTCGTTATAAATTACTAACTTTATAATTATAACTAGCTTATATCCCGTGCGATGCACGGTTTTCTTTAATATTTTATTAATAATATAAATAATTTAATTTAATAAATTGTTGACGTAATCTTTAGTAGTATTTTAGATATTAAAATATAAAATATTTTTAAATAATAGATCTAACGGTCTGTATTTATTTGTTTTTAAAAAAAATTAAATGTGACTAAAGTGCAAATAATAAAATACTAGCTTATATCCCGTGCGATGCACGGTCTTTTTTAATATTTTCTTATTTTTTATTTAGATTTTAGTTATTATATATAATTTGATAAAATTTTAATATATATATATATATTGTATTTATAAATCTAACAATATAATATTTAAATTTAATATATTATTGACGTAATCTATAGTAGTATTTTAGATATTAAAATATAAAATATTTTAAAATAGCATATCTAATGATTTGTATTTTTTTATTCTTAAAAATCTAAAAAGGGACTGAAGTGCAAATATCAAAATATGTGCTCGTACAATATACCGAGTTTATTTGAATATACTATTACTTTTATTTTCATTAATTATCTCGTTTAAATTGAATGTAAAAAAAATTATAATAAACATGAATTTCATAAGTTTAATATAATAATATTACCAATATATCTATCTTTTGCACGTGTTATTTTTAATTTGAACATGAGTTGTTTCAGTTAAAAAATATAAAACAGGTAATATCCTTAAAAAGACAATTAGTTAATATCCTTAAAACACATAATGTGTTTTAGTTGTCGGTAATAAATATATAATAATATTACCATTTTATAAATATGTTGCACGTTTTATTTTTAGAAAATGATTTATTTTAGTTAAATAGATATATGAAATAAGTAATATGTTTTGGCTGAAAAAGGTAATTGGTTATTAATAAATTGGTTTCCATATATGTGTCATATTTAGAAGATGAGTTGTTTTAGTTAAAAAAATATAAAAATAATGTGTTTTAGCTGAAAAAGGTAATCAGTTATAAATATATAATAATATTATCATATTATATATATGTTGCCCGTTTTATTTTTAGAAGATTAGTTGATTTAGTTTAAAAATATATATAAATAGGTAATGTATTGAAAAAGGTAATTGGTTATTAATAAATTGGTTATAGATAGGCCCGTGAATCGGCCCAAATACCGACCGACGAACGACCAAAACTTTTAATCTTTCGTCTTTAATAATATAGTATAGAAGTATAGATGTGCTCTGTATTGTACCGAGTTTCTTCTAACATATGTTATTACTTTTTTTTTATTAATTATCTTATTTAAATAGTATGTTATAAAAATTATATTAAACCCGGATTTTATAAGTTTGAAATAATAATATTGTCATTATATCTATATTTTGCACGTGTTATTTTTAATTCGATATGAGTTGTTTTACTTTAAAAATATAAAACAAACAATGTTCTTAAAAAAGACAGTTAGTTACTTATTAATAATTATATAAAATTATATTACATTTATATATATGTTGCCCATGTTACTTTTAGAAAATTAGTTGTTTAAATTAGAAAATATAAAATTATATTACCTTTTTATATATATGTTGCTCGTGTTACTTTTAGAAAATTAGTTGTTTAAGTTAGAAAAAAAATAAAAAAGATTATGCATTTAGCTGAAAAGGGTAAGTGGTTATTTATTAATAATTACATATTTATTTTCCATGTGTTATGTTTAGAAGATTAGTTGTTTTAGATAGAAAATATAGAACAAATAATGTGTTTTTGCTGAAAAAGGTAATCAGTTATAAATATGTAATAATATTACCATTTTATATATATATATATTATCTATTTTATTTTTAGAATATTAGTTGTTTTGGTTAGAAAAATATATAAAATAGGTAATGTGTTTTAGCTGAAAAAATATAAATTATATTACCTTTTTATATCTATGTAGCTCGTGTTACTTTTTGAAAATTAGTTGTTTAAGTTAGAAAAAAATAAAAAAGGTTATGTGTTTAGCTGAGAAGGGTAAGTGGTTATTTATTAATAATTATATTTAATAATATTACCATTACATATTTATTTTCCATGTGTTATGTTTAGAAAATGAGTTGTTTTAGTTAGAAAATGTAGAACAGATAATGTGTTTTTGTTGAAAAAGGTAATCAGTTATAAATATGTAATAACATTACCATTATATATATATATTACCTATTTTATTTTTAGAAGATTAGTTGTTTTGGTTAGAAAAATATATAAAATAGGTAATGTGTTTTAGCTGAAAAAAATAATTGATTATAATTAAATTGATTATAGATAGACCCGGCCCAAATTATAGATAGGCCTGACCCAAAGACCGACCGACCGACCGACCAAAACTTTTAATGTTTCGTCTTTAATAATACTAGCTTAAAACCTGTGCGATGCACGGTTTGTTAATTGTTATTTTATTATTATTTGAAAGGCATATGCTATAGCCTATTTGTAATTCGAGGATTCTACTCAACTTAAACAAGAATGTAATAAGTAAATATTAGATTAAAGGTCACAGGAATCTCAGAGAGTTTTATCTGTCAAAAGAATGGAGTATTGAAGTCATCTACATACTTGAAGTTATTCTACATTGAAAGAAGTTCAATTTATTGTTCAAGCCTCAGTGAAGTATTCAAGAAAGTGGATTTACTACAGTGACAGAGATTTCCAGTTGGTGACAGAAGAAGTACAGGATACAGAGTTTATTCAGAGCTAAAGAAAAGAAGCCACAGCTTTAAATGTTTTAAAGATGAAGAATTATCATTGAAGTCAGTTATTCATGAACCAGACAGTGCATCGAATGACGACATCAATCAGTGGAATTAAATCATCTATATTCAGTGGTTTTCAGAAGATAGAGGAATGCTATGTTTTTAAGTTATCTTCTTTTAAATTGTTAATCAATTTAATTAATAAATTAATTCTCTTAGAATTAATTTATTTATTAAATTAATTAATTTGGTTGTTTAAATTATTTATTAACGTAATTCTAGAAAAGAATTAATTTAATTTACAATTTAAATTAACTAATGTAATTTAAAAGAAATAATCTTAATTCAATATGACCTTGCTTTCTTATAATTGCTAGGTCATACCGACACATAACTAGGTCATACCGAGTCATTTTATTAGGTCATACCGAATAATTTCTCAGGTCATACCGAGTTACAGAGGTCATACCGAATAATTTTAAGAGGTCATACCGAATAATGTCAGGTCATACCGAATCATTTGATAGGTCATACCGAATCTTTTGATAGGTCATACCGAGTCATTTCTCAGGTCATACCGGTTCTTTTCTAAGGTTCTACCGAAAGTTGGTAGAAGTACAGCAGGTCATACCGGACACATTTATGAGGTCATATTGATGAAGCATGGTTCTACTGAGCTTAATTTCCTCAGGTCATACAAGTGTATTGATTGATTTATTAGGTCATATTGATTTAATTAAAAGGTCATACAGGCTAATCAGATTGCATATTAACCCGGGGCTGGACAGAAAAGAAAGCATCTTGATTATAATATCATCAGACTATTTTCTCTCAGCAAGAACGAAGAAGCCTTTTGATCTCATTTCTTCTCAAGCAATTAATTCTAGTTTGTATTGTTAAATCCAAACCACTAGAAGTTGATTACTTGTATTGCTTTGATTAACTAGCGGATTTTTATCCCTAGAATTTATCTCGAACTTGCTTTTAGCATTCGATCTTTTTATTACAAATATTAGAAAAGTTCATGTCGAATTTATTCTAAATTTGTATTAATTAGTTTGAGATAAATACTTTGTAATCCGTACTGTATTTGCAACACCCTTCAAGTTTAATATAGTTTATATTTAACTTGAATATTGTTTCATTTATATTCCGCATTAATTTGTTCTTAATTGTTAAATTATTCAAAGGACAAATTCGATAAAACGGTATAGTTTGTATTCAACCCCCCTTCTACAAATTTATCAGGACCTAACAATTGGCATCAGAGCCTTTTGATTGATATACAAATAAAATATCCAATTGTTTTGAGATTTTTTCTTAAACTCTGAAATTTTTATTATTCTTTAAAAATCTCAAAAATGTCTACAACTCAGAAGGTTGGTACAGTAAAGATTCTCATGTTCAGCAGGGAGCATTATCCTATGTGGAAGAAGAAGATGCTCTTATTTCTTAAAGTTGCTAATCCTAAATACTTGGATGTGCTGAAGAGTGGTCCCAAAGTCCCTATGATTATTGAGGGAGAACTTATAGAGAATAACATTGTTACTAGGGCTGCTAGGATGTACCCTAAGGATCCCAAGGATTTCACTCCTGGTGAAAAAGAGGATGTTACCTTGGATGCCTGTCTACAACTGATCCTTGTTGATTGTCTTGATCCTATCATGCATAATCATGTCCTAAACTATGATACTGCCAAACACATTTGGGAAACCATAGAGATAATCAATGAGGGGACAGAGGAAGTTAGAGAGAATAAGCTGGAAATTCTCACCTCTCAATATGAGCATTTCAGATCAAACCCTGGTGAAGGTATCTCTGAGGTTTTTGAGAGATACAACAAATTAATCAATGATCTGAATCTTAATGGGAAGCGCTACACTATCAAGGAAATTAACAAGAAGTTCCTACTTACACTTCCACGTCATTTGAAGTCCCACGGAAACTGGAAGTGAAGGATGTTCAACCTTCCAGTTCTAACATGAATGTTATTGATGCTGAATATGGATTAACATCCATTGATCAATCTGGTGGTGACTTCTATTCTTTAGAGGAACTTGATCAGCTGGAAGATGGTGATTTGGCTTTGATAGTCAGGAAGTTTGGGAAGTTTAGATTCAAGAGGAATCCCAATCTTAAGTTCAGGCCCAGGTTTCAGAGAGGTGGTTCCTCATCTTCAAGTGGCACAAGGGGTGGCTATAAAACTGGAACTGTGGAAAGGAGCACAATCAGATGCTACAATTGCAATGAGTTGGGTCACTTTGCTACTGAATGCAGAAAGCCAAAGCAAGTGACTAGAAACACATTTGATTCTAGCAAGAAGAACAAGATTGGGAAAGCCTATGTTGCTGAAGGTAAGAGTTGGGATGACACTGACAGTGATGAAGAAGCAGGTGAGATTGGGAACCTTGCTTTAGTGGCTAATGAGGAAAGCACTTCATCCAGATACATGTCAGAGGTAACATTTACTGATACTGAAATGATTCGTCATCTTGCTGGAACCTTAGATTGTGCACGCATTGAAAATGATAGAATAATTCTTTTAAGGCTTTATGACCTTTTGGTCCTTCAAGTATGGACCATTGTACCCATAAACCCTTCAAGTATTAAAGCGTATCTTTTCGCCCCTCAGGTATCAGAAACGTACTCTTATCAGAAACGTACTCTTTTGCCACTCAACCGAGACAGAATAAAATATTGGCGAATAACGTTATAAATTACAGGGATAATATCGGAAAGTTTTTTTTTTTGCATAATCTTAATCTTACAAACTGTTTTGGATAATCCCGATTGAGTGGCAAAAGAGTACGTTTCTGATACCTGAGGGGCGAAAAGATACGCTTTAATACTTGAAGGGTTTATTGAACTCTAGCTAAAATCTTAATTTTTGCAAACTCTTTTGAGACTTTTCTGCAGATCAGTCGGCCTCTATACAGGGATGGTGGTAGGAGGGGTGTGGATCGATATAGGCGTGGCGGGAGGGGAAATTTTGGAAACCGTGGGAGGGGTCGATGGACTCCCAGACAAAACTCACAACAAATTTCATCATCTAGTTCAGGAAATGTTGCACTGGAGACTACCAAGTCTGTTAAAGAAGTTGCAGATGCTTCAGCTATTAATATTGATCAAGCTGGGCAAGTTGAAATACCATATCAATCATCTGTATAGCCAAATGTTACCTCGGCTCCACAACGTCATATGCAAGTTGCACGTTGTGAACTTTGTAGGGTGGACTGCAATAGTTTCGAAATACTTGAACAACACAAGGGTGGTAAAAAACATAAAAAGAATATGCAAAACTGGAAGTACTAAAGGCTTACCAACCTGTTTCCAATGTACGGAGCAATGGACAAAATGTTGATTCTAACTCTCAAGGGAAGCTGGACCCTGAGAATATGCAGAACACTGAAGGGAACAAATAGACAATTCTAGATATTATAACATTTTGAAAACCAAGAAAATATAAAAATATTCCTTGGGCACCAGGATAACTTTGTGGAGTCATCTTCTTCTTCCTTGACCCCCCACCCCTTTTCCACTTTCAGATTTCTTTCTCACCACGACTTCAAAGATCACCCCCTCTATATATACATACACAGATAGATACAGGGAATTTCTTTCAGTTATGGCAGACCAATCCGATGATTTAGACCAGCTTCTTGATAGTAAGTACTCATCTTCATAATAAAGCATAATACTTTCCGAGATTATCCCTGCAGTTTGTAACGTTATTCGCCGATTTTTTATTCTGTCCCGGTTGAGTGGCAAAAGAGTACGTTTCTGATACCTGAGGGGCAAAAAGATACGCTTTAATACTTGAAGGGTTTATGGGTACAATGGTCCATACTTGAAGGGCCAAAAAGTCATAAAGCCTTAAGATTATACAAAAAAAATTTCCGATATTATCCCTACAATTTATAACGTTATTCACCGATATTTTATTCTGTCTCGGTTGAGTGGCAAAAGAGTACGTTTCTGATACCTGAGGGGCGAAAAGATACGCTTTAATACTTGAAGGGTTTATGGGTACAATGGTCCATACTTGAAGGACCAAAAGGTCATAAAGCCTTCTTTTAAACACAAATCTTGAAAATGAGATAAAAGAATTAAAACTAGTGCATGTTAATCAGGATGAACTTACTGAAAAAATAGCATTTCTTGAGAATAGGGTTAAATGTTATATTCAACTGGAAACCATTCTCAAGGAAGAGAATAGTGAGCTTAAGACTAAAGCTAATGCCTATTACAACTCTTGTAAGACGGCTAAAGAGATTCTCAATAAACAAGCTATTGGTAATCATGTCAGTATAGGTTATGGTTATAATGAGGCTGTTGGATTGCTTGGCATTAATTCCCCTTGTAGAGTCAGTACTGAAGGAAGGGGTATTCCATATGTGCTTAAGGGTATTGAAACACCCTTCTGTAAAGAATCTGAGGCAGATCCTCTAAATGAATACTCTATCATTATTGCTGAGGAGATTCATGAAGAAGATATTGCTTTGGAAGTTGCACAGTCCAAAAAGTGTATATCTGATATTCCAGTCAAAGTTGCTACAACTAAAAAGACTAAATCAGATATCCATAAGTTGGATCAAAACAACTATAGAAATAACATGCATGTTGTTAATTCTTCTCATAAAGCATGTGGTGTGATAAACTGCATGTCTTGTGCTTTTAATGTTATGTATGCTTAATTTAATAAAAAGCATGTATCTAAAGATAAGACTGCTCCACGCCAACATGTTAATAATAAGAAGCATGTTAAAGCTAAGACTACTAGTCCTCCTAAGACTAGAGTGTATTCATTTATCCCTAAGCCTACTCAGAAATGTTTTAAGGCTGGCTATAAATGGAAATGCTCTTTTGTGAAAGAGGTTGAAGTAGTTTTAGTTAAAAATGTTGTTTTGCCTGACAAAGGCCAATTCTTTAAGTATGCCGGACCCAATCAAGTTTGGGTTCCGAGGAAGGACTAATCAATTTGATATTGCAGGGAGTTAAACAGGTAAACCGTGTTATGTGGATTCTTGACAGTGGTTGTTCAAGGCATATGACCGGAGATAGAGCCCTGCTATCAGATTTGGTTGTGAAAGCTGGCCCAGTAGTTACCTTTGGAGATAACAGAAAGGGTATTACGAAAGGATATGGCTGTTTGAAGTTTGGTAATGTTATCATTGAAGATGTATCTTTTGTGGAAGGTCTGAAGTTCAATCTTCTCAGCATCAGTCATTTCTGTGATAGAGGATATACTGTTTCCTTTGAAAGAGAGAAGTGTCAGATCCTTCACAAGAAGAATGGAAAGCCTGCTCTTCAAGGAGTAAGGAAAGGTGACTTGTTCATAGCTGATCTGCACTCGGGATCCAAAGATGAAGTTAATTGTTTTTATGCTAAAGTTTCATCAGATGAAAGTTGGCTATGGCACAAGAAGATGTCTCACCTTAACTTCAAAACCATGAACTCTTTAGTCAAGAGGGAATTGGTTAGAGGTTTGCCTCAGATGGAATTTACACAGGAAGGACTGTGTGAGGCATGTCAGAAAGGAAAGTCAAAGAAAGCTTCTCACAAGGGCACTGACACATCATCAATAACTGAACCACTTCAGCTACTGCACATGGATTTGTTTGGTCCAGTTAATGTGATGTCCATGTCAAAGAAACAATATGCACTTGTGATTGTTGATGACTATTCAAAATATATATGGGTTTTATTCCTACATTCCAAGGATGAGACCCCACACCTGGTGATTGACCACTTAAAGTTGATTGAGCTGGATTTTAGATTCCCTGTTAGAGCCATAAGGTCAGATAATGGTACTGAATTCAAGAATGCCATTCTAAATGACTTTTGTGCTGATAAAGGAATAACAAGACAGTATTCTGCCCCTAGAACTCCTCAACAAAATGGAGTAGTGGAAAGAAAGAATCGTACTTTGATTGAAGCTTCTAGGACTATGTTAAGTGAGTCCAAACTTCCAACGTACTTTTGGGCTGAAGCAGCGAATACAGCTTGTTATACTCAGAATCGAACTTTAATCAACAAGGACTTAATGAAGACTCCATATGAGATCATGAACAACAAGAAACCAACTGTCAAGTACTTTCATGTATTTGAAGCAAAATGCTTTGTGCTTATAGATGACAATGTGAAACGTGGCAAGTTTGATGCAAAGGCACAAGAAGCTATTTTTGTTGGTTATTCCAGAAGATCTTATAGGGTCTACTTGGTTGGCAGTCACACGGTAAAGGAAAGTGTCAATGTTACTTTTGATGACACTAAGTTCCCTAATATCCAAAAAGAAGATTCATCTGAAAAGCTGAAGTTTGATAACTTGCCAGACTCAGAATCAGATGATGCATCCCCACCTGAAGTTATTGTTGGTACTGATAATAATAATGATGATAATAATCCTGGTGGTGGTGATGGAAACATTGGTAACAATGGAGATACCACTAACACTGGAGAAGAATCATCAAGGCAATCAAGCAACAACTCAGGGGGAGCAAATGAAGGATCATCTAGTCACTCACAACATCAAAGTGAATTTCAAGGCGAATCATCAAGATCAAATCTTCCAAGACAGACTGTATGGAATAGAGCTCATCCTTTTGAGCTGATCATTGGTGATCCAGATGTTGGAGTTAAAACTAGAAGTGCAACTCAGAATGAATGTCATTATTCAGCATTTCTATCTGAAATGGAGCCAAAGAAAACTGAGGAAGCACTGACTGATCCAGATTGGGTGATTGCTATGCAAGATGAACTCAATCAGTTTGAACAACAGCAAGTTTGGAAGTTGGTACCCAGGCCAAAGAACAAGAAAGTAGTTGGTACTAGATGGGTATACAGGAACAAGCTATATGAGGATGGCATTGTTACAAGGAACAAGGCAAGACTGGTTGCACAAGGGTATTCACAAGCTGAAGGCATTGATTATGATGAAACCTATGCACCAGTGGCTAGACTTGAGGCCATCAGGATGTTCTTAGCATTTGCGGCTTATTCCAATTTTAAAGTCTATCAAATGGATGTTAAGAGTGCATTCCTGAATGGTGAGCTTGATGAAGAAGTTTATGTGGAACAGCCCCTGGCTTTGAAAATCAGGAGCTGCTGGACTTTGTGTACTTTCTCTTCAAGGCTATCTATGGTCTCAAACAAGCCCCAAGAAAATGGTATGACACTCTCTCTGGTTTTCTTTTAGAAAATGGTTTTGTTAGAGGTATCATAGACAAAACTCTTTTTTTCAAAGAAACACAAAGGTGATATGATATTAGTCCAAGTCTATGTGGATGACATCATATTTGGGTCTACTAATGATAATCTCTGTAAGAGATTTGCTGAGCTAATGCAGAGTAAGTTTGAAATGAGTATGATGGGTGAGCTGAAGTTCTTTCTTGGATTGCAAGTAAGTCAAAGGTCAAATGGTATATTTATTTGTCAATCCAAGTATCTCAAAGAACTCCTCAAGAAGTATCACATGGAGGATTCATCATCATCAAGGACTCCATCTTCAACAGCCATCAAACTTGGAGCTTCTGACAATTCTATCAAGGTAGATGTTACAAGCTACAGAGGTATGATTGGCTCCTTACTCTATCTTACTGCTAGTAGACCAGATATTATGTATGCTACATTCTTGTGTGCAAGGTTCCAAGCGGACCCTAGAGATGTACATCTCGTTGCTGTGAAAAGAATCTTGAGATATCTTAAGGGTACACATAATCTAGGTATCTGGTACCCTGAAGATTCTGGTTTTAATCTTGTTGGATATATAGATTCTGATTATGCAGGTAGTGTTGTGGATAGAAAGAGTACCTCTGGGATTTGTCAATTCCTAGGAGGTAGATTGATTTCCTGGTATAGCAAGAAACAGCAAACAGTTTCCAATTCAACAGCAGAAGCTGAATATATTGCTGCTGGAAGCTGTTGTGCTCAGATCTTATGGATTAGGAATCAATTAAAGGACTATGGATTTGCATTAGACAAAATTCCTATTTTGTGTGATAATACAAGTGCCATAGCAATCTCCAACAACCCTGTGCAGCACTCGAGAACGAAGCACATTGATATCATGTATCATTTTATCATAGAGCATGTTATGAATGGAACTGTGGAGTTACACTTTGTACCCACAGAAGAACAGACTGCAGATATATTCACTAAATCTGTTGACGAATCCACATTTATCAAGTTAGTTGGTAAATTGGGTATGTTAAACAGTCTTAGTGATTAACAATATCTCTGTCATGTTTGTTCTTTCAAAAAGTCATTTTCTCTTGCTGATATTGAATGATATATTTTGCCAATTCTTGTTTAGAGTATAAAGCTTGTTAATTTAAAATATTCTGAATAATTTATTTTCTTTAAAAATACTTTTCTCATATTTTTTTAAATGGAGAAACTTATTTTTATTGAAAATTTATTTATTTAAGAATCATTTAAGTTAGTTTCAGATTGTAAATATTGTTGTTTAAATATTTCTGCAAGTTTATATTATTTTTATGCACTTCTATAATATTCTGCAATTTTCTAATGTTTGTGCATAAGTTCCTGTAAATATTTATTTTATTATTTTATTTTATTTTATTTTATTTTCTTTCTTTAGTTTTCTACTAATAGTTTTTATATGTATATATTATTTTATTTTTATTACTTATTATCTTTTATTTTCTATTTGTCTTAATTGTTTTTGTAAATATATTGTATATATTATTTCTGATCTAGCTCTTGCTTAGCTGGAACTTCAGTGCCAAATCCAATTCAGGTATTACTTTCTATCTCTCAATCCACTTCTTTTACTGTTGCTGAACCCAAGTGGTTGTTAGGGCTGACCAAGGGATTGTAGATCCACAATCTCTATCCCAGGTCTTAGAGCCAAACAATGAGTCTACAACTTAATTACTTGACCTCTCAGCCTAAACAGAAATCAAATGTTAAACAAAGAAGTATTTTGATTGAAACAGTGAGTGATCCCACAACTCTGCCTCCTATAAAGAAATTCAACATATATTGAGGTATCTGTCAGCCCATCTGTATCCTCTCAATAGGATATGGACTTTGAAATAGCCAATGAACTGTTTCTAGAGACATTCTCTCAACAGGATGAATCTATTGAAATTCGCCATAGGGTCATGGCACTTTGTACTGAGTCAAGCACACTCTCATTACTCACAATGGGAGAAGACAATTTCATTAGATGAAACTCAGGACACAGTGAAAGCAGAGCACCTGCAACTGGTTACAGTGCCTACCATTGTTACGGTAGAAGTGCCTTCACAGGCATCTGAGGGAAAATTTGATTCTTTGCCAAATTAAATAGAATCATTTTCTCCCCTCCCAGAGTGAACATCTCTAGCTCCCTAAGGGATTTTCCACTCGCAGATTTATCTGGAGAAAGTGGAAGGCAACTTGGTCAGTCTATCATTGAAGCAATTCAGATTTCAAATCCAAGTGATTTGATAGACATGATTGAGGATCGGGATTTGCGAACTCCCATTGCACCACCACTGACCTCTCTTGAAGAGGCTAGGGTGAGTTTCAATGCAGGTACTGATCAAAAAGGAGCAAACAGACAGCTAATGTTGAGTGATGCGAGTCAAACGCTGAGTGAAACACATGCACGTGAGATGAGTGATACACTTACAAGAGAAATTCAAGTGAGTGCACACACAGACACATACACTGCAATGTAGTTAGCTCACATAGCTGATCTACAGGAACATCTATTCAAAACCCAGGCTGATAAAGAACTTTTGCAAGCACAAGTGGTTGAACGGTCTTCTTCTTCCACCTCTGTCAACAATCAGCTGGGACTACTCAAGGAAATTTTGAAGACAAATTTACTACCCAAGATCAACTCCATCAACTATCTAAACTCCTACTGGCTTCAGAAACTCAAAATGTTATATCTGTAGAGAATTCCTCAACTAAGGGGGAGAAGTTTCTAGAGAAGTTTCTAGAGAAGTTTATAGAGAAATTTGGAGAATCTAGGAAGAGGGAGCTGAAATAGATATAAAAGGAAAAGGAGGAGTTTCAGGGGAGTAAAGGAAAGTTAGCTCTGTTTTGTAAATGTTATATGTATAGAGCTTAGGTAAATCAAGACAGGTTCAATGTTATCATATGTTCAGTCTAGAGGAACATCTGTCTTGTATTTATCTTTACTGGTGAAATATGGAAATGTCATATTTGATCCAGAACTTTCTAGTATTTACTTAGGCTTAAGAGTCTTATCTTTTTCTTGGTTTTAGTTGAGTGATCCTCTAGGTATTTGGTTGTTATTCTCTAACAAACAAATAGGGGGAGATTGAAAGGCATATGCTATAGCCTATTTGTAATAAGTAAATATTAGATTAAAGGTCACAGGAATCTCAGAGAGTTTTATCTATCAAGAGAATAGAGTATTAAAGTCATCTACAGACTTGAAGTTATTCTACATTGAAAGAAGTTCAATTTATTGTTCAAGCATCAGTGAAGTATTCAAGAAAGTGGATTTACTACAGTGACAGAGATTTCCAGTTGGTGACAGAAGAAGTACAGGATACAGAGTTTATTCAGAGCTAAAGAAAAGAAGCCACAACTTTAAATGTTTTAAAGATGAAGAATTATCATTGAATTCAGTTATTCATGAACCAGACAGTGCATCGAATGACGACATCAATCAGTGGAATTAAATCATCTATATTCAGTGGTTTTCAGAAGATAGAGGAATGCTATGTTTTTAAGTTATCTTCTTTTAAATTGTCAATCAATTTATTATTAAATTAATTAATTTGGTTGTTTAAATTATTTATTAACTTAATTCTGGAAAAGAATTAATTTAATTTTACAATTTAAATTAACTAATGTAATTTAAAAGAAATAATCTTAATTCAATATGACCTTGCTTTCTTATAATTGCTAGGTCATACCGACACATAACTAGGTCATACCGAGTCATTTTATTAGGTCATACCGAATAATTTCTCAGGTCATACCGAGTTATAGAGGTCATACCGAATAATTTTAAGAGGTCATACCGAATAATGTCAGGTCATACCGAATCATTTGATAGGTCATACCGAATCATTTGATAGGTCATACCGAGTCATTTCTCAGGTCATACCGGTTCTTTTCTAAGGTTCTACCGAAAGTTGGTAGAAGTACAGCAAGTCATACCAGACACATTTCTGAGGTCATATTGATGAAGCATGGTTCTACTGAGCTTAATTCCTCAGGTCATACAAGTGTATTGATTGATTTATTAGGTCATATTATTTTAATTAAAAGGTCATACAGGCTAATCAGATTGCATATTAACCCGGGACTGGACAGAAAAGAAAGCATCTTGATTATCATATCATTAGACTATTTTCTCTCAGCAAGAACGAAGAAGCCTTTTGATCTCATTTCTTCTCAAGCAATTAATTCTAGTTTGTATTGTTAAATCCAAACCACTAGAAGTTGATTACTTGTATTGCTTTGATTAACTAACGGATTTTTATCCCTAGAATTTATCTCGAACTTGCTTTTAGCATTCGATCTTTTTATTACAAATATTATAAAAGATCATGTCGAATTTATTCTAAATTTGTATTAATTAGTTTGAGATAAATACTTTGTAATCCGTACTGTATTTGCAACACCCTTCAAGTTTAATATAGTTTATATTTAACTTGAATATTGTTTCATTTATATTCCGCATTAATTTGTTCTTAATTGTTAAATTATTCAAAGGACAAATTCGATAAAACGGTATAGTTTGTATTCAACCCCCCTTCTACAAACTTATCAGGACCTAACATTATTTTTTTTAATATTTTATTAATTGTAATTGTGCAAAAAATAAGTAGGCATGTTGAAATAGCTAAATACTTTTAATTAATTAAAAACATTAAAACAGATTTTAAAATAAATAAGTATGGATTTGCCCGTTATATTTTTGGAAATGAGGGGTTTTATTAAGAAAAAATAAAAAAATGTAACATATATTTAGTTTAAAAAGGTTAATGCCCGTGATATTTTTGGAAAATGAGGTTTTAAAATTTAATAATTAAAAGTATTTAAATACGTTTTAAAATAAATAAGTAAAAGGTTTCCTGTTATATTTTTGGAAAAAGAATGAATTTTAGTGAGAAAAATAGAAAAAGTAAATTGTAAAAGGCAATTTACGTGATATATTTAGAAAATGAGGGACTTTGTTCGAAAAAATATATAAAATGTTTTAGCTGAAAAGGTAATTGGTTATAAATATGTATTTGATTATTTATATTTTAATATTTTTAGTAATTGCATTTGTTAAGAAAATAAGTAGATATGTTAAAATAGGCAAACTTTTAAAAAATAATTATAATATTAAAATAGGTTTAAAAATAAATAACTAAATGTTTGTCCGTGATATTTTTGGAAAAATAGGGGAATTTTTTAGTTATTTATTTTTAAACCTAACATGTTTTAGTTAAAAAAGATAATTGCCCGTGATATATTTGAAAAAGTAGGGGAATTTTTTAGAAAAAATAATGTATTTTAGGTGAAAAAGGTAATTGCTTATAAATAGGTAATATTATTATTTAATAATATATTTCTATAAATAAGTAAGGTTAATTAAGTAAAAACTAATTAAAGGCAATTAAGTAAAATCATAACGTACCATACAGACCAACCAAAAGTAAAAGCTAATTAAGGGCAATTAAGTAAAATCACAACGTACCATACCGACAAACCAAACTTTTAATGTTTCGTCTATTATATAATAGTATTGATAGTATAGATATTTTGTTTACAATATTAGATTTTAATTAAAACAATAAATACTTGAGAGGTAAAATTCTTCCAATTTTTTTAGAGAGACTTTTATAAATTTCATGCCCTTGTAATGTTATTATTAAATTTAAGGAATAGTAAAAAATGTATATATCCTAGCTATTCATTTATATATATATATTCATCGAGAACTCTGTAAGATATACAATTGTATTGTGAGATATGAGATATAATTTAGCTATTCATTTATATATATTTTATATTCATCTCCCACCATCCATTAATTTTTGTTGATACCGATTTTCGTCACGGACGGGGCATCATTGTTACGGGTATTCGTGCAGAGCTTGTAGTAGATATTCATGGCCATTGACAAAGGAGATTAGGGTTTTTGAGGAGTTTTAGACTGGGCTTGAGAGTTATTCTAAGAGAGGAGCTCTAGAATATCGGGTGTCGGATCCCCCTCAAGGTGCCTACGTATCTCTATATTTATAGAGAATCAAGTCTACACGTAGTTCTATTAGGATCTACTACCTTTTCTGCGTAGAATTCTAGTTTGAACAATACTCATATTCTTTAGGAGTAAGACATCTAGTTGTAGTGAATTTCCTCGTATACGATACTTCCCGTTATCGGGCTTATTTAATATGGGTTGATACCCATACGGGATCGGATTTATATCTTGTATCAACATGTCCCCAGTATTTATCGGAGACTTGCTTCGGTGAATACTTAATTAAAGTATATTTTTTTTCCTTGATCTCGATCAAACAATATGTCATCGGTAACACCTCTAATAATTATTGATGATTGTTACATCAATTTAGGCGTTATTATTTTTTATATGTTAATGGCTTTGGTTTATCCCATGATCGAATGATCGGGTTTTCTTTTGGTGTTGACTGAGCCCTGCAACACCTTATGTTTGCCATAACACATTTGGGCCTTAGATTTATTAGTAACAAATGTACCAATTTAAGGCTTGTTTTTAAGTTGAGCAAAGTTAGATTCGTCAATCCCCATATACCAAGCTATCGGGCTAAGTATTTAGCTAGAGCCATGACTAACCAAACCGCCTTATGGTTTGACTAGTTAAGCCTGTGCTTTCGAGTCAAAAAATATTAAGTAACTAACTTTTCTCGGAGCACAGATGAGAGGTCGTCCGTAAGCCACAAATTTTGTCAAAAGACCTTGCTTACCAGTTTCTCATCTTCCGGTTGCCAGTACCCGGCTTTTTATGTACCATCATAGCTCAAAGGCGGGTTTTCGGTCCATATATTGGCATTATCCTGGCCCCGCAGTGATTGTCGCATTTAAATGAATGAGATGGATGAGACAAATCACTGGTTTAGGTCGGATCAAATTTGGCCCACCCCGAGATCTTATCAACTGATCGGGAAGTTAAGATAGTCGAGATGAACCACACAGTATATATTACTTGACAAAAAATAAAAAGGCGTAAAATAAACATTACTTATCTTTAAGTTTGTGTCCGAGATTCACTTTACTTCCGATATTCAGGTATTCAGGTTGAACTTAATTGATTCGTCAATTTGCAGAATGTCCCCAGCTCCGTATCATTTTGTCACGATGTTTGCTTGTTAGTACACGTGCAAACTTCACAAGAGATATATGAATGCAACGTGGTTTATTGCTTGCACATAACAAGCATCGGGGCACTTTGTGATTTTGCCAGTAACAAATTTTCTTGTGCATAATTGTTGCAAACATTTCCAATGCATGCTGCTAGTTCTGCTCAAATGCTTCTGCAGTTTTGTATGCCTCTGCATTGCTTCAGAATTTAGTTGTTGGGTTGTGGCCTCTTTTCCGCCATTTTGCCATCTTCAATTGCTGAGCCCATCAACCTGTGACCAGGTAGTTTTTGTATATTTTGCTTTTACTAATTAAATAACCGGTTGCTTCTTTTCTTTTTCTTCTGGAACCCTGCTTTCTTATTGGCAGGTTTTCCTCGGTTTACTCTATGTTCTTTCCGTTGTCAAATTGTATGCAACCTCGTCCACGTACACCACCTTATATCCTCGGTTTTGATGAACCTGTTGAACTATAGGTTTGATGAAATCATATCTGGTGGTGACGGGTTTTGCATCTTCTTTTTTAGTTCTGACTAGTTGACTTGGCTTCACTTTTTATGCGTTCCTCTTCTTTTTTTTTTGAATCACACCGAGTTTTCATGGATCTGATGGCGCCTTTCTGGTTATTGTTGTATCGAAGTGATATTGCTTCGCTTCAAATCTGATCAACATATTATAATTTCATACTGCGGCTTTCAATTTCTCTTTTCTACTCACAACTTGCACGTGAGTTTCACTCCGTTTTCTACAGCTTCAAGTTTTTCTTCTTTTGCTGCCGTACTTTGTGAAACACGGGCTCCATAATACATGAACCTGGTTACGTGTAACTCAAACAGGGTCGTGCGTCTTCAACTTTTATTTGTACAACCAATAGTTACTTTATGATTTCCTTGTTCTAAGCATAGATACTCTGTCTTCGCCTTCAAGTGTTCCTTCAAGTCTTATGTCTGTCTTCTTTGTTTGTATATTTCTTAGTACTCGCACACTATTTTTCTTTCCTGTTGCACTAAACTCCTGCACCTTCTTCTATTTTGGCTTGTACATATACACAGTCGCTTATTTGAGCTTTATTATGCTTGCGATGTGCATTAAGTTTCTGGCAACATATAACCACAATTTGCACAGGTTTTCTTAGAAGTTATTGCATTCTGCACCCTTTTTCTTTATCATACTTGCTCTTCGGATTTTTTCATCAATCTTCTATTCTCGCAACAGTTAAGACTTATAGCCAAAGCCTTTCATTTTATTTGTTAACGAGAACAATAGATATTTCTATCTATTTTTATTTTGTCGTTGTCCAAGATAATCACCTAGCGCCTCCACATGCTTCTGTGTTTTTTATCCTCTTATGACAGGTTGATTTTTCAAGTTTCTGGTTCTCGTAACCAGCGTCAAATCACTTGTATCCTTTTCCGAACAACAACTTCAGCAACAAGGTCTGCAGAATGCTCATTGCAGCATTAAATTTGTACAAAAAATTTCCTTGAAAGCTGCTAGTTGTGCTGGATTACTTTTCCTTGCAAAGTATAATTGCATCGTAGTTATCAAAGATCGTGGCCTGCGAAACCAAATCATAGTGTTGACTCAAATTGTTGCGAGTCTTCTGGATCGTGCGAATTAGCATCCTGTAAATAACTCATGCTCTGTACTGTTTTCATAACAATATTATGCTTGGTTCTTTCTGTCAAATCTTTTGCGCCACATTCCTACTTCTTTATACAGGCACTTGTATACAGCCTGTGCAAATCTGTTGTTCCTCTGCATGCATGTGGCGTGACTTCCGCAAAATGATCTGCTTGCAATGGCCACACTCTTTCTTTCAACTTTTGCCTAAGTCCGTTGGGTTGAACAGAGATTTATTGAGTTGATTGTGTGGCACAATTGCTAGAGTTCAATCAAGATTGCTTATGATTGTATAAATCAATGGAGAACAGCAATACATTGTTGTTGATCAAATTAGGTTGAACCTTCAGTCCGTGATATGTCCTTGCCACCAAGGCTGGTTCGTGAAGCTTTTTCCTTAATTTGATCTAATGAAGACTTATGCAGCTTGGCACTCGTGGAACAAAATACTTCATCCAGACCAACGTTCTGTGGCTTGTTTGTGCTCTTTATTTTTCCGACCGAGTTTGCATCATGATTGCAGTTGTGATTAATACTTATCCACATATTTTGTCCACATACACTACTTTATATCCTCGGTTTTTTCTGCTGAATTTGTTGAACTAGAGGCTTGATGAAATCAGATCTGGTGTTGAATGTGGTTTGCTTCTTCTTGATTGCGACTTAGCATATTCCATATTTGATCCCGTAAACCATAGTCTAGTGCAGCATGCTTTTTATTTCAATAATGAATTTGAGAACCAGGTTACATGGCAGGTTACCATTGTGTTCCAGTGAATTCAATTTGATGTGTTCCGAATTCTTGTTGAATTACACTTATTAATATAAATCTGGCGCCAATGTTTCTGGTTTTTATCGTATCGAATCGCTATTAATTGCATCTGTCTGGCTTGTATATATCAGTAACTTTAGCATACATACATAATAAGTGTAGCTGCCTGACAACGAATATTTGCTTGGTGTGTTGGACCTTGCATACCGCACAATTATATTTTTTCCCTTTTTCACTAAACTCTTGCAGCTTACTTTTAATTTTCTGGCAGCCCTTACCAAAGATTCCGGCCAGCCACTTCATTTATTTCTTGAGTTTGTTCTCTCTGGCCGAGGTGATGATATTCTTTGATGTTGATGATGCCTAGATGTACATATGATGATTTTCAGGATATATCACCATTAGAGGCTGCCTCAAGATTTTCCAAATTTCTGAATGAGAACTGGTTCTACATTCCAATTTGATGTAATAGGCCAGTACAAGATCCTCCATTCAAATACAGTACTCCATATGTTGCTGCAGAACTCGCCACTACAATGCAGCACCTTTATTCTCTTTGCAACGTGGTGCTTCTTTATTGGTCCAGTCTCAATTTCAACCTGCAATACCTTTGACAAATCTGATGCAGCCTGGTCCGTGTTCTTGGCTACAAAAGCTGTGAATTGAGCCGTTTCTGGCATCTTCGTTCTCCAGTAGTAAGCGAGTAGTGCAGGAAGAGCTCCAACCATCAGGATAATCCTCAACACAAATTTATTGCTGACATAAGACACAAGACATGATGTTTTCTTTCCTGCTTCTTGCGGCTTGATGAAACCATAGTTCAAGTTCTTTTCCATTCTTTTGTAATTCAAGAGCATTGAAAATACATTCATAGAGTACTTCATGTATTGTTCTTTGGTATCAATGCTTCTTCTTGTATATTTCTATACAATAACCCCCCGGCTCTTTTTTGTTCATCTTCGAATTCGAGTCTAGCAGAGCACTGAGAGTGGAGTAGATTTTGGTTGCTCATGAGAAGATCAAAACATTGATAAAAAACTTTCCCGGATAATGGATTTTCAAGCAAATATTAAACAACCTTATAGTCTGCCTTATGCTCCAGTAATCACAGGTGAAGAAATCGTGAGAAAGAGTTTAATCACAAGTGAAAAGAAACAAACGCATAATGGTCGATATCAATATCCCATCTCACCATGATATAATTACTTCTTTTTTTAAATCCTCACCAACATGGTATATACTTTCTTACGAGCCCAGCGAAAAGCTATTATAGATATTTTTATTAACTGGTACGTTAATGTGTAAAACAAAAAAATAATATTTACAAAATCGTGAGTGTGGCTAATTGATAATCTGTATTCAAAACGCAACCACATCCATACATGACATAAAAATATGACAGTTAAATAAGAATAATGCTTATCTGGCCTGGTTGATATTGACGATTTGATAGCTATGATGATTCAATCTTCTAATTCCTTCCTCCAAAATCAAAACCCTCTTAATCGCAAATAAGTTTTAGATTTTTAACCGATAAAAATTAGCTTTTCTCTACACGATTCCCACAGACGGCGCCAAATGTTGATGCCGATTTTCGTCACGGACGGGGCATCATTGTTACGGGTATTCGTGCAGAGCTTGTAGTAGATATTCATGGCCATTGACAAAGGAGATTAGGGTTTTTGAGGAGTTTTAGACTGGGCTTGAGAGTTATTCTAATAGAGGAGCTCTAGAATATCGGGTGTCGGATCCCCCTCAAGGTGCCTACGTATCTCTATATTTATATTTATAGAGAATCAAGTCTACACGTAGTTCTATTAGGATCTACTACCTTTTCTGCGTAGAATTTTAGTTTGAACAATACTCCTATTCTTTAGGAGTAAGACATCTAGTTGTAGTGAATTTCCTCGTATACGATACTTTCCGTTATCGGGCTTATTTAATATGGGCCGATACCCATACGGGATCGGATTTATATCTTGTATCAATAATTTTATTAATATTTTATTGGAAAGTTGAGTCTGAGGATTGTTGTGTAGATCATCTTCAAATTGTCACTTTAAGTCATTTTAGAGGTCTCAAAGCAGAGATGGAGCTAGTCAAGTTTCTACTAGGTCACTCTCCATTGCTAATGTTGGAACCAGTTTTCTGTCGGGTTGTATTCCAGGAAGCTCTTCGGGTCGACCTGTCAAAAGAGAAGAATGCGAGGGATTGGGCCCCCGATTCACCTCCGGTGTGAGAATAAATTAGAGGTTCCAATTAGGTTTAAATGAACGTGTAAGTCTTTGTGAGTGTAAAATGAGTATTAACCTCAATATCCAACCTGTTATGTGCTTTTATAGGCACTTTAGTACCGGCTCGCCCGGATCTATCGGGGGCAACTGCCCACCCACGATGTCCTGCTCTTACGCCTGAATAGTCGGGTGACTTGGTCAAGCAACGGTTGGATCCAACGGACCGACCCGAAGGAATAGGCTACGACCATTCGGCCCAATTATGGCTCGGCCCATTCCCTATTCGGCCCAATCAAGGTTGGGCCACCAACATGTCCCTGGACTTCGGTCGGATTCTTAATGCGTTCGGAGTCCTAGCTTTTCGCTTCTCTTCGGGGTGGAGTCCAACGGTTTCGTACCTATCCGCTGTGACACGTCATCTAGAGAATCGTGCCGTAATTAATAATGACAGCCGTGATTTCTCGGGATTAGTGCTGGATCATTACCGTTGAATCCCAAACGGCTTGGATCGTACGATCAGGATTAAGTATCCACGTTTTATTGTCCAAACGTCACATATCCTCTCGTATAAATAAAAGAAATTCCCCCCAAATATCGTCACTTATACATTCAAAAGCAACTTCACTTTGCCGGTTTCTCTCCATCTCCACCACCTCTGTTTTCAAGCATCAGCGATTTCTCTTGACAAGTTCGAATCCTCCTCAAATTTCTACCACAAGTAAGTGTTCTATATTCCTCTGTACAATATCTTTTTTCGTGTTTAGCTTTCCTGAATATGTTTGCTATTGATTAGGCGTAATAGCATTTTTGCTTTGGGTTATACTTGTTTTTGGAAATGTACCCGTAATTAGGTCGGTAGTCAGACCAGTAGATAGATTCACCCTAGGAATGATTTTTTAGACCAATTTGTCCCTAGATCGCTCTTTAGGATGGATCTGTCTTTAGAACAACCTTCGGGACGGTTTGTCCTTTAGAACAGTCTTCGGACTGCGCAGTTCCTTGGAGATCTCTCCTATTTCATTGGCTTGGCAGCTAGTAATCCCCCGACCGATCCAAGCCCTCTGTACTCGGCGACCACTTTTTCTTTCTTCTCTTTCTTTCTCATGTCCGAGTACAAGGCTAATTTCTTCATATTGATGCAGGAATTATGGATCGGTCGGCTTCTACATCGGGACAGTCTCCCAGATCCATATCCCCAGAAAGATACCCGTTTCATAATGCCGATGAATTCCCTGCGGCGAATCACCCTACTAGGTTGTCTGAGGACAAGGTAGCTAAGTTCCCGAAAGAGTTTGATATCCCGACCGGTGCCTGGCATACGTATCTGCCGAGAGCTGCTGACCGGATATGGTTCAATCCTCCCGTCCCGAAGGGATATGGGAATGTTGCTACCGGGATTTCTGAGGCTGCTTTGAAATGTGGTTTCCGGGTCCCGATGCTCCCTTTGGTGAAGAAGTTGTTCGCCCAGATGGGGATAGCTTTAGGCCAGATGGACCCGAATGGGTTCCTACATATGAACGGCTTTCAATGCCGATGCCTTGCGGCCAACGTCGACCCAACTCCCGCCCTGTTCTGGCATCATCACGACTTCCGCAAAAACGGTAAGAGTAAGGGTTTTTACTCTATCGCCCGATGTACCAATAGGGCAGAGTGGGTAGAAACAAATTCCAATAATAAGGGCAGCCACGACAAGTGGTGTTATATTTTGGGCCCGAAGGTAGGGGCTCTGTCTCAATGGCGGGTGGTCGACCCCACTGTCCAGGTAGTCAAACCCGCGCTATCTGGCGCCGAGTTGCATGAGTACCAACGCTTATGCAATTTTGACATGGGTCGTATCCCTTTAGAGGATCTTAGGGATCGCCAATGGCTTTTCGCCCTATGGGGTAATGGTAACATTCTTCATCCCTTGCACTTTACTTTTCCTTCTTTTGTGCTTCTGTCTTCCCTTTTATACTGCCTTTTAAAATGTCTAATGCCTTTTCTTTCTTTTTGCAGTGTCTTCTCGCCAGGCTATCGTTGAGCGAAAGAGGGCTAAGTTTGAGGCTGAGCAGGCGGCTCTGGCGGCTAGGGCGGCCGAAGCAGCTGAGGCAGCCGAAGCGGCTGGGGTGGGGGCTGAGACTGATAAGGATCGCCATGAGGGCGATAAACGGGCGCCTGAGCAATCGGTCCCGACGTCTCCCTCTCGAACCGAGAATGCGGAGCAGGCGACCGGGTCTGCCCCGGTTAGAAAGAGGGCCCGTCGGGGGGACGTCATAAAGACGTATGTTCCTCAATGGGCGGTCCTGGAATCTGATACAATCGCCACGGCCGACCCCAAAGCCGTCAAGGAGATAGCCCCCGATTTGTGCCGGGCGTTGGTTCTTCCGGCTGATCGCCCTGCCTATGATCAGTTGGGTCTTGCCGATGCTTGCGCCGACCTGATGGCCTTCCTCTCCAAGGTAAACATAGTTGGTTTGCCCCTCAATTTCTTCTCTCTTTAACCTTTTAACTGAGTTTCTTTTTCTCCTTTTTCAGGCGACATCAATGGCCGCTATTATCACCGATAAGGTGAAGGATATGGAGGGCAATCTCGGCCAGCTTCGGGAACTGGAGGTCCGAGCGGTGAGGTCGGAGAATGCTCTTCAGCAAGCCGTTGGTGATGTGGAGAGGCTAGAGGGGCAGGCTGCCACGTTAAGGGCCGATCGGGAGGCAATGCAGAAGGAGGTGGACCTTCTCCGAGCCAGGTTGACCAGGCGGAACTTGTCCCTCAAGGCTTCGAGGAAGCTGGCTCTCAAGGAGACCAAGTTGCGGCTGATCGCCGAAGAGCGGTGCTACCAGATGGGCCACGACGAGGTCGTGAGAAGGGCGGCCACCATGGGCTTAGATCATCAGGCCCTGATAGAGCCAGGCTTCAGCGATCCCGTCGGTCGCCCTGATGAGGACGAGCCTCCGGTGGTCTCCTCCGGCGAGGACGAAGATCTGTCAGATTAGGCCTTCGGGCAGTTAAATTTTCATTTGTGTACCTTGTACTTTATTAAGCCTTCGGGTCTTAACTCTTGTAGCCCTCGGGCCATTTATTAATGAGTTGTTGGTTTTATTTTGTCTTTTCGACTTATGTTTTCGCCTTAACATAATCGAATCGGTTTTACGTATCTTCGGCTTTATTTTGCCTTTAACATAATTTAAAAAATTTATGCATCTTCGGCTCATCAGCTTCGCCTTAACATAATTAACAAAAATTTATGTGTCTTCGGCTTATCAACTTCGCCTTAACATAATTCAATCAGTTTTATGTGTCTTCGGCTTCATTTTGCCTTAACATAATTCAAACAAAATTTAACCATTATATGTATCTTCGGCTTTCTTTTTCGCCTAACATGGTCTGGATTCTCCCAAAGTTTGGCTGTTTGGTTATCCAATCGCCAAGTTTATGAAACATTATTCAAGAGGTCTTGTGGCATTTATCGTTTCTGGTCGTCCCTAGATAAATGTCCGACTTATAACATTATAATGCATAACTGATAAAATAAGTAGAACAGGGAAACATGTATTTTATTGATAAATTATTCAACTTTACATGCTTTTCAGAAAAAAAAAACTTAGTATGAAGTGAAAATAAGAACTTGAGTGGCGAGCACCTTTTGTTCGGCCATATTCCTCTAGATTGGATGAAGGCTACTGGTAATATCTTCGTAACCTGGAGGCGTGCCATGTGTTCTTGATCGGGTCGCCAGACGTGGTTGCTAATTTGTAGGTACCAGGTCGAACCACCTCAGTTACTTTATACGGGCCTTCCCAGTTTGGCATTAGTTTTCCCTGCTTAGCTGGCATAGAAGTCGCCAATTCCCGCAGCACCAAATCTCCCACCATGAAGGTCCTTTTCTTTACTCCGGCGTCGTAGTATTGGGCTGCCTGGAGCTGATATTTCAAATTCCTTAGGTGAGCTGCCTCTCTCTCTTCTTCCAATAAATCCACATTGGCCCGAAGGCCGAATTCGTTTGCTTCGACGTTGAATACCTCCGTTCGGTAGGAGTCCAGTCCGACCTCAACGGGAACCAGGGCGTCGGTCCCGAATGCCAACTTGAAAGGTGTTTCTCCGGTTGATGAACGTGGGGTTGTTCGGTATGCCCACAACACCCAGTTTAACTCTTCTGCCCAAAGCCCCTTGGCATCTCCTAGTCACTTTTTTATTCCATCGAAGATGATTTTGTTTGCAGCTTCGATTGCTCCATTTCCTTGAGGATGACCGACCGAGCTAAATTTCTGTTGTATTCCGAAATGCGTCAAGAACTTCCGGAATTTGTTCCCGATGAATTGGGTCCCATTGTCGGATACACAGACCTTCGGGATCCCGAACCTGAGTATGACTTGCTCTAACATGAATTTTTTTGCTGCTTCTTCGGTTATGGTCGCCAGAGGTCTTGCTTCGACCCATTTGGTCATATAGTCGATCGCCACTATGCAGTACTTGGCTTGTTTCGTGCTCTTAGGTAGAATTCCCACGATATCTACAGCCCACATGGCGAAAGGAATGGGGCTTAGGACTGATGCCATTTCTTCTGGTGGCTGCTTCGGGATAGCACTGAATAACTGGCATTGTCGACACTTCTTTGCGTAATCGGCCGCATCTGCTCGCAAAGTCGGCCAATAAAACCCCTGTCTGAGGATTTTGAAGGCAAGTGACCGACCGGCAAGATGTTCTCCGCATATTCCTTCGTGAACTGATTCTAAGGCCAGTATTTGTTCTTCGGGATCCAAACATCGGAGAAGGGGTTCTGTCGCTGACCTTCTATACAACTTGTTACCGATGATGGTGTAGCTTGCTGCCCTGTACTTCACTTTTTGAGCCTCTTTCCGGTCCAGGGGCAAAGTATCTTTTTCTAGATAGGCCCTGATCGGGGTCATCCAGTTAATGCCTTGGTGGATTTCCATGCATTGTTGCTTGTCGATTGAAGGGCTTTTCACTTCAGTCAGGTAGATGGATCCTGTGAGGTTGTGTGTTTCGGCCGAAGCCAATCTTGACAGAGCATCGGCTCGGCTGTTATCCTCTCTCCCTACTTGACTTAATTCGAAGGATTCAAATGAGACCGATGAGTCCTTTACCTTTGCGGCGTAAGCCTTGAGTCGAAGCTCTCTTTGTTCATACTCTCCTGAAAAGTGCTTCACCACTAACATAGAATCACTAAATGCTCGTAAATTTCTTACCTCGAGGTTTTTGGCCAGGTTTAAACCGGCTAGCAATGCTTCGTACTCGGCCTCATTATTGGTTAGCGGGAAAGTGAATCTTATTGCTTGGCAGATTTCGAACCCGTCTGGACTTGAAAGGATTAATCCTGCCCCACACTTTGACCCGGCTACCGACCCATCTACGAACAATTTCCACTTGCCTGGCGATCGGACCAGCTGCTCTTCGGGAGCTAGGTCTTTTGGTCCTGAAAAATAGCATTCGACCATGAAGTCTGCCAATGCTTGGGCTTTGATGGACGTTCTGGGAATGTATTCCAAATCGTATTCTCCCAGCTCGATGGACCAAGCTACCACCCTTCCGGACGCCTCTGGTCTTGTCAAAATTTTCTTGAGGGGTTGATCGGTTATAACCTGTACCGTTCGCCCCTGAAAATAATGACGTAGCTTTCGGGTCGCCATTACAAGGTCGTAGGCGAACTTTTCTGCATTTGGATATCTTGTTTCCGCATCCTTCAGCATGTGGGATACATAAAACACCGGGTGTTGAGAGCTGTTATGTTCTTTCACTAGTACTGCTCCAAGAGTTCGGTCACTTACCGCTAAGTACAGCTGTAATGTTTCCTTCGGGTCGGGCCTCATCAGGAGAGGCGCTTTGGTGAGATATTCCTTCACATCTTCAAATGCTCTCTGGCACTTCAGCCCCCACTCAAAATTTTTTGATCCTCGAAGTGCTTCAAAGAAAGGCAGGGCTTTTTCTGCTGATCTGGAAATAAATCTTCGCAGGGCGGCCATTCGACCGGTCAATTTCTGTACATCCCGAACTGTCTTCGGTTGTTCCATGTCGATCACTGCTTGTATTTTTTCCGGGTTCGCCTCGATCCCTCGGGCACTGACCATGTACCCTAGGAATTTCTCACTGGAGACTCCGAAAGTACACTTGTTCGGATTAATCTTCATGACGTGCTTCCTTAATGTCTCGAAGCACTCTTTGAGGTCTTCCATGTGATCTTCGAACTGGGACTTAACAATCATATCATCCACATAGCATTCCATGTTTCTCCCAATTTGTTTATGGAAAATCCGATTGACCACTCTTTGGAATGTGGCTCCTGCGTTTTTCAGGCCGAAAGGCATTTTGATGTAGGCATATGTTCCTTTCGGGGTGATGAATGCTGTCTTTGGAATATCCTCGGCATTCATTGCAATCTGATGGTATCCTGAAAAAGCATCCAAAAAACTAAGTACATGATATCCAGCAGTGGCGTCTGTCAGCTGGTCAATGCTAGGAAGTGGGTAGTGGTCCTTCGGGCATGCTTTGTTTAAGTCGATGTAGTCCACACACATTCGCCATTTATTGTTAGCTTTCTTTACCACCACCACATTGGCTAGCCAGTCCGGGTATTCGATTTCCTCTATGAATTTTGCTTCCAAAAGTTTTTCCACTTCAGCTTCAATGATCTTCTGTCGTTCCATGGCGAATGTTCTCTTTCTTTGCTTTACTGGCTTTGCCTCGGGTTTAACATTGAGACAATGCTTCGCCGTCTTTGGATCCAAGCCAGGCATATCCTCCGGCCCCCAGGCGAAGACGTCGTGGTATTGTCTGACAACTTCGATCACTTTCCTCTTGAGGTCGGGTTCCATATTTTTCCCGATTCGCACCATTTTTCCCGAACAGCCCGCATATAGCTCTACCTCTTCGGTTTCTGCTGCTGGTTCGGCAATTGGGTTGGATAGGTCCGCACCAAATTTCTCTAACTCAATATTTAGGGTTTGGCGACTTCCACTGATCTCGCCTTCAGACCTTTTTCTCTTACCTCCTTCAGTTAGCTCAAAATCCTGATCTTTGTCTAGATCGTCTAACATGATGATTCGGGCGGTTTTTTGGTCGCCTCTCATTTCCCCGATGCCATGCTCAGTCGGGAATTTCAGTTTGAGATGGGGTATCGATGCCACCGCCTGGAAGGAGGTGAGAGCTGGCCTTCCGAGAATAGCATTGTAAGGGCTTTCTACCCGAACCACATAGAATTTAACCTGCTTTTCCACAGTATATGGAGCTTTACCCAAAATAACAGATAGAGTAATGGTACCTTCGATAGGGACTGGCTGATTTCCGAAACCGTAAAGAGGTGCTTCGTGACAGGGCTCCAGTTGTTCGCCTCCAAGGTTCATTTTGCTGTACGTCCGATGGTATAGAATGTTCACCGAACTTCCTCCGTCCACTAAAGCTTTCCATATTTTGTTTTGGCCGATCACCGGGTTAATGAGCAGAGGATCCTCGTGAGGCCAGATCACATCCTCATAGTCATCCTCGGTGAACATGATCGGCATCGCCTGTTTTGCTGATTGAAACTGATATAAGTTGTAAACCTGTTTTGTGTACCTCTTCTTGGCTGTCTTACTATCTCGTCCTAGGGTGCTTCCGCCGAATATAGTCTTTACTTCGCCCCTGTACCTTTCGACCTCTTCGGGCTCCTTTCGTTTGTCTTCCTTCGGGGCTAGCTTATCCCTCAGGTCTTTGACAAACTTATTCAATTCTCCCTCCTTGATCATCTTTTCTATCAGCTTTTTTAAATGGTAACACTCGTCAGTGTTGTGACCCTTGTCCTGATGATAATCACAATATTTGTTGCCATTCTTCTTGTAATCGGGCATCTTCATTCGTGCTGGGCGAACGAAGCCAGGCTTTCCTTTTATCTCATGGAGAATCTTTGAGATAGGCGCATTCAGAGGAGTAAATGATGTGCCATCTCTATCTCTTCTTCGTTCGGCAGCTTTATCGCGACCCTTCGCCTCATCTCGTCGGTCCTCGTATCTTCGCCCCGAATCGTATCTGTCATGCCCTTTCCTTCCCCTGTCTTCTCTCCTGACCTCTTTGTACCCTCCGATGGATTCCATCTTCCTTCGCATGCTTTCACCCCTCAAGTATATATCGTTCAGGGATTTAGGGGGAATATCGTAAAGAGAAGATCGGAGTTTTTTACCTTTGATGGGATCTAGTCCTGCTGATAAGAACCCCGCAGCCTTTACTTTGTCCAAATTCGTTACCATTCCAGCCTCTTCCTTAAACCTAGCCAAATAATCTCCCAACTCTTCGTTCGGCCTCTGTCTACAGTGGATTAAAGCTTCGGTATCCTTCTCTCTTCGGCACAAGTGCGAATAGTGCCTCAAGAATTTCCTTTTCAGTTGGTCATAAGAGCATATCGACCTTGGCTTCATTGACCTGTACCACATGGTGGCTGGACCCTTCAAATATGTCTTGAACATCTTACAGAGCATGACGTCACAGTGTCCCATTCCCGTCATAAGGGACTCATACTTCTCACAATGGTCCTCGGGATCACCTTTCCCATTAAATTCGTTCATCTTCGGGAATTGTCTTCCAGGGGGAGGTCTATACTGCTCAATTTCCTCCGACACTACCGGCTCGTGACTAATTCTGCGATCGCCGAACATCGCCTTCTCCATTCGGCTCAGCCTATCTTTCATGCGGGGATCTCCTTCTTCGTCGGTATCCGATCGTACGACCACCTTTGAACGGATCCTTCGGGGGTGTGATTCAGAATCCGAAGATCCATCTTCATCATTATGCACCCTATTTTCTTTCCTGTGATTGGCCTGTACTAGTATTTGTTCTCCGGTTTCCACAGCACCTTGAAGGGCCTTTTCCTCAGCATCAAGCTCAGCCCTTCGCCTTTTAATTGCTTCCAGCTTAGCAAGGTCCTCCTCCCTCTTCTTCGCCCTGGCTTGGGCTTCGGTTTCCAGCCTTTCCTTTTCTCTCTGCTTTCCTCCTCTGGCAGCAGTTTCCTCACGCCATTTAAGGATCATGGCCTTTTGCTCTTCGGGTGTGGGCATCGGTCCCTCCAAATCATCATCAAAATTGAGAACCCGATTAATGGGGGGTGTAGTCGTGGAGGGACCCTGGCGATGAGTTTCAGCAAAACCGAGTACCCTGTCTTCAGAACTATCGATTGCCATCGTTCTCAGCTAACGTCACGAATTGGCTTACACGTTCCCACAGACGGCGCCAAATGTTGGAACCAGTTTTCTGTCGGGTTGTATTCCAGGAAGCTCTTCGGGTCGACCTGTCAAAAGAGAAGAATGCGAGGGATTGGGCCCCCGATTCACCTCCGGTGTGAGAATAAATTAGAGGTTCCAATTAGGTTTAAATGAACGTGTAAGTCTTTGTGAGTGTAAAATGAGTATTAACCTCAATATCCAACCTGTTATGTGCTTTTATAGGCACTTTAGTACCGGCTCGCCCGGATCTATCGGGGGCAACTGCCCACCCACGCTGTCCTGCTCTTACGCCTGAATAGTCGGGTGACTTGGTCAAGCAACGGTTGGATCCAACGGACCGACCCGAAGGAATAGGCTGCGACCATTCGGCCCAATTATGGCTCGGCCCAATCCCTATTCGGCCCAATCAAGGTTGGGCCACCAACAGCTAAAAACAATGTTCATCCACCGTGGCTGGGACATAAATAAGGATGTAGCACTGGAAAGGGCGGAAGAGATGTTGCAATTTCCTAGAGCTTCAACAGGAGTGCAGATCAAACCCTTAATGCATGTTGTTGATGGTAATGAATTTGGACCTTGGGTCAATCAATATGATATATATGAAATGTAATTCACCTTTTTGCAGTCAGCTTATGCTCATGCTTCTTTGCATAAACGGAGGAGGACCTTAATATATAAGCATTGTACACTTGGAATTTTAGCGCATCTTAAGTATTCTTTGTGTCTGAACTTGAAACTTTCATGTGTATACAACAAAGATATCGCAGTAGATCCCTTCAGAATGTTGCTGCTCAAATGACGAATGTGTCCAAACTCGTTGAATCTTGCTAGATAGATTAATACAATACAGAAGGGATGACATGAAATTCTTTAGAATAATATAATTTGATTTAAGTTTAATGTGCTTCTTAGATTAACTTGATGTATATTGAGGTTTAGTATTTTGGTATTAGATTATTAAACTGGAGGAGGGGAAATTAAGATGGATATTTCTGATATTTAAAGCATCTATTATTACATAATTGGGCACTCTGATATGTTTATTTCATCTTAGGAATGGGTCAAAATACTTTAGTTTCGACATACTTAGTTTAGTACGATTACATTCCTGGTGCAGCAACGACAAATATTCTATTGGGGTTCAGTGGGCAGTCGTTAGCAGCATAGACCCTATATCCCTGCTCGAGCAAATCTTACTCGTATCGTCCCTGTGACAAATCACTTCGATGGATCAAAGACTATCCTTTTTGGCCCCTGTTTCTGTCTCAAATGCTTCCACAAGATCCTCCTCACAGTCGACCTAAAACAATATTTCAAGAATCAGGGTGGAGTCGTCAAGAATTTATCAAAAGGCTTTATCATTTTTAAAAAGTTATGATCCACTTTAGTGCAGTTCCAGTTTTTGATCACATTGTATGGTCCATTATGGATCAGAAATAGCCACCATTGTCTATCAGTAGAATGATCGGATTTTGACTACATCGCAGCATTGTTAACAAATCTTGCACATTAACACACTTACAATATTAGTTATTACCAAATTCTAGAGTCTAGGCAGGGACCAAACACTTACGGATCAAGTACAATATTAGTTAACCAAATTACAAAGTCTAGGCAGGGACCGAACACTTACAGTACAAATTATAAAATCTGGGCGTGATCAAACACTGTCCATAAGGGATACAAGCTAGATAATTCATTGTAGCACCAGGGTCATTTCTATAATCAGCCAACTCACGTCCATATCATTAGTATGATAAATGTTCTGAACTAAACAAGTTGCAGCACTGGAGAAACTAAAATCAACTTAAAATAACTATGCATTAAAACTTTGCTAGAAATCTATCTTTATTAATTCGCTAGCCCTTTTACTTAATCCATTTTGCAAGGAGATAACTCCTCTCCTTTGTGTTACTCATTTTTAAGGCCTAACTAGACATTTTGATCATCTGTACACTTTAAGTTTTATTTTTTTAATCATCTGTACACTTTAAGTTTTATTTCTGTGTCTCTTGTTGCCTATAACTGGCTTATTATTACCAATAGTATCTCGTGCTCTGAACTCTGGAAATTTTTACGAGAGTATGCAACAAATGCATCGCAGACTCCCAGTGGATCCCTTCAGATTGTTGCTGCCTAAATGAAGAATGATCACATAGAACTCATTGAATTTAACAGAAACATACCGAGTACGTGATACTAATTCCCACTAAACAAAACTATTAACTTCCTTATAATTTTAAAACTTAAATCTGCTAGGCAATGTTCAGCATATAGTAAGCCAACATTAACATTAGCAATTTAGCCAACCTAGGTAAAATTAGAAGTGCTAGAGATATATAGGTAAAGTTATCCAACCTATAAACACGCATTTGTCAAGAAGGATGAGCCATAAGCCGACTGCAAAATGGTCGACCATATTTCATTAAAATCCAGATAGATTAGTCCATAGTTCAAAATCAAAACAATCAAACTTAACAGGGTATTCCAAGTGTCTTATTTGCGCTCTTGATGAAGCTCTAGAATATTGCAACATCTCTTCTGTCATTCTTAAAGCTACACTTTCGTTCATGAAGTAACCGTAACGGTGAATGAACATTGTTTTCAGAAATGGGGAGTGGCCTAGTAGAAACTTTACTAGCGCCAACTCAGTTTTCAGACCTGTGAAATTGCTGAAGATGACAATCTCTAGATGATCTAAAGTGCAATCTTCAGAATCTCCTATCCAATAATTATTGAGATTTTCTTCACCGGAACATTCGCGACGCTGATGAAAAATTATTCTAGAATTGTCAGACAGTAGCTATAGTCTATAGTTATACAGAATGAATTGAAGAGCACATGACTCACCCTGATATGTAGTTTACACAAGTTGGGAGCACTCCTAATCAGGCAAAGCAAACACGAAACCTCAGACAAATCAGCAAAGGTTATATCACAGAAATTGATAGTCTTTAGGCTAGGCAGTGGTTTAGGAAGTTTTTTTGGAGAACCTCCTGCACCCAGGTACTTGAACCAAGTTGCGAACAGTTAGAGAATAGTAGTGAAGATACAATAGAGAATTAAAAGTATTTACCTTAATAAAATCCTTTCCAATAGAGAACTTCTCGATTTTATGTAAACAACCGAGAACCTTAACCAGATTGAATGTTTCTGTCTGCTTTATTGAGATATGCAACAAAATGAAAGAATATTCTGTAAGGTTTTCTAATCCTTCTAAAGAATACTCTGAAGTTATTTCTCTATATATTTGATGTAGGCATTTGAGTCTAGGTGCATGGAAATTGGTAGGGAGGAGTCCTTTGCAAAATATCAAGGTCAGCTTTTGAAGCACAGGACAATCGAAGATACCTTGTCCAAAATTAGAAGTAGCATGAAGTAGCTCAAGATTTGTCAAATAAGTAAATCCTCCAGATGCAGGTGAATAGGAAAACCAAACATTTATAAGCCTCAAATGACTTAGATCTAAAGAAGAGAAATGATGTGGTGTAAGTTCTTGAAGCTCAGAGTCCTCTAGAGTTAGTTGCTTCATACCATTCCTTGCGAACAATGGAATCCACTGATCAATAAAATCGTGGATTATTTGAGCATCGCAAAACTGTGCAGGAATCGTGAGGGAAAATTTGAGGATTGGACCATTGTGGAGTAGAAGAGCTTTATTAATCACACTAACAATTTTTTGCGCCATCAGTTCCTGATCATCATATTGACTTAATTTATGCCAAATGCTATTAAGGAATTGATTCTCAAAGATCAAATGTGGAATCATGGTCCAACAGTGCCTCCATTTTCTTGACAAGATACTGGTTCTCACTGCATCCTGTATTGGCAAAAAACATAGAATAGTTTCTTGTATGTTCGGAGGCAGCTCACTGATTACATCTTTCTCAGTACAACGGACGTTTTGCTTACTAGACTCGGGCATTCTCTTTTGCAACAAGAAAACACTACTTTTAATTTTGTTATATACTCAGATGCATTATATTCACATGACACATCACATTGCAATTTGAGCTTCTTTAATTTACTAGGTTACATAGAAATAATCGAGAAAAGTAACATCTTCAATAAAGTACTAACAAATAAGGAATGATGTGATGATTCTTGACATGAGGATGAGGTTACTCCCCAAAAAATTTGTACCTTTCAATGTTAGATTGTGAATAATTTTTAAAGGGATTTGGTCACCAGTCACCGATGGATGCCAACCACCTGCCGTTATGTTTCATTGCGGGAGGTGATTGCTATGAACGTTTCATTACGGGAGGTGGTTGGTATCCCATGATGGTTGTGAAAGAGCACCCATTTTTAAAAGGTACCCTTTATTTTGTACACAAAAAACATATGAAACAAAACACAGAACATTCTTGTTGTTTTCGGGGATGGAAGCCAGGTACGGAGCTATCGATGGGTGGTTTCTCTTCTTTTACAACAAATCAGCAAGACAAACAACTGTTTTGCTCTCCTTTAAAAAAATAAGTGTTCTGCTCGATTGTTCTTACAGTTTGATACTAATGTTCTCTTTTAACCTTAATTATTGCAAGTACCATCTTATACCCCCAGCAACCTTTTTCGATTTCAAAACCACAATCAGGCAGCATCAAAACCACTGCATTTTTTCGCTTTTGGAGTACTGTTTTACAGAATTAGAATGACAAAAGCTTCTAACAGGAAAGAATATTTTATTAAATAATAATAATAATAATAATAATAATCCAAATGTAGCTATAGCAGAAACATACCAAGTACAAGTAGGTGATACTAATTTCTACTAAACAAAACTATCAACTTCCTTATAATTTTAAAACTTAAAACTGCTAGGCAATGTTCAGCATATAATAAGATTCCCTCCTCCAGGGTGTAGCAATCGCAAAAGATCTACTGGGGGTTGGGAGGGCGGCTGTTAGCAGCAGAGACCCGAGATCCCCATTCGAGCAACTCTTTGCTTGTGTCGTCCTTGTGACAAATCACTTCAATGAAACAAAGACAATCCTTCTTATCTCCAGTTGCTGTCTCAATTGCTTCCACAAGATCCTCCTCACAGCGGACCTGAAATTATAATTCAAGAATTATGGTGGTGTAAACAAAATTTTAACAAATGGCTTCATCGTTTTTAGAAAGTAATAATCAATAATTCTTTGATCCTGACTGACCTTAGCAGTCCAACATTTGCCATCTCCATTATGGATTGCTTCAACCAGTGCAGTGTAGTTCCAGTTCTTAATTACATTGTATGGTCCATCATGGATCTCAACTTCGATGGTGTAACCACCATTGTTTATCAGGAATATAATCGGATTTTGACCATTTCGCAGCATTGTTGACACATCTTGTGCGGTAACCTGCAAGAGATGAATTACGTATGATGTTAGTTATAATCATATTACAAAATCTACACAGGTGTAACCACTTTCATGTTGTTGATCTGAACATAGAGAATTATTTTAGCTCATTGACCTGTTGTACATTCTACCAACTCACTCCTACATGATTCATTTGATGAATTATCTAAACTAAACAAGTTGCTCATTTCATATGATGAACTTTAAGGTTTGGAACAAGACATAATTACCTGGAAGCTGCCATCACCAATGCAAGCAATTACTCTCTTATTCTTGTCAGCTTGTGCATACCCAAGAGTAGCACCGACAGACCAACCAATGGATCCATATTGCATTTGGAATTCATACCTGCATTATCATCCCTACGGTTAAACAAATGCCAAAAAAAAAATGTAAGAGAAAAATAAGATTGTAAGAGTGATGCTCACCCGCATCCTTTTGGCAATTTCAACTTCTGGCAATTGAACCAGGAATCCCCTGTCTCAGCAATGACAGCAGTGTCACCAGACAACATGTTCTGTATATGCTGGAACAAAACATTAACCCTTAGAGGCTCCTCGGGTGCACTTTTAAGAGGAAGCCCTTCTGGAACATAAATCCTGTAGTAGTTCTCATAGGCAGTATTGTTGTGCTTAATCCTCTTGGCAAGGGCTTGAAGGAAATCCTTCATCAGAACACATCCAAATGTAGGACCATTTGCGATGACTACACGATCAGGCTGCAAGATGATTGCCTTCTCCTTCTTGAGAAGCAAAGAGTACCCAACAGAGCTGTAGTCATTAAAGATCGGTCCTGCAAACAAGTAGGCATCAGCTGATTCCACAATCTCCGCACAGAAAGAAGTGCTCACTGCACCCCAATACGTCCCAATGAAATGTGGATGATGTTCAGGCACCATCCCTTTGGCCGATGGCATTACAGAAATAGGATAACCACAAGCATCCGCTAATTCAACAAAAGCATCAAAAGCCTTGGCCACCCGCATTTTTGGACCACCAATCAATACTGGCTTAACAGCCTTGTTCAAGAATTCAGCTGTGGCCTCAACAGCAGCTTCCAATCCCATCTTGTTACTCAATCTACACAACCCCAAAAACAGAATATTTAAGATATAACACATACCAGAACAACATACTATTACAAACTCTAATTAAAATTGATACAACTCTTGTGTATCCTTTAGGAGAGAAGGCTTACTTGGGAGAAAGTGAAAATGGAACTGGTTCCCTACTGAAAGTAGGATGTGGGATAGCAGCCAAGTTACATCCCACACTTATGTAAACAGGCTTGCTTTCTTTCAATGCAGTAGAAATAGCAGTATCAATCAGTTCATGAGCATCTTCAAGATTATTTACCACAGCCTAAAAAACCACCACATCACACAATTAAACACGATAACCATACAATTTCAAATATATATGAGATCAACCGAACAATAGAAAAAAAAACCACATATACCAATATACTTAAAAAGAAAACCAGAAGTATTATTTATAATCACCTTAATTAATAGATAAAATTAGCATTATTCGAATAATAAATTCATACAAAAGAGCAGAACGCGTTACAAAATTAAACAATAGACATAGGCCGGGTACTAAGACAAACAGAAAAAAATGTGATACCTGAAAGCAAGTGACAGTCTGAAAGCAGCGAAGCTCCTGAGAAAAATCAGGCAAGCCAATAGTATGATGAAGCACTCTGTTGGTCCCATAATCATTCGAATTCGGACCTCCAACGATACAAATAATCGGAAGATTCTCACTATAAGCGCCAGCAATAGCATTAATGACACTCAATCCACCAACAGTAAACGTAACAACACATGCACCAACGCCACGAGACCTGGCATAACCATCAGCAGCGTATCCAGCATTAAGTTCATTACAACATCCAACCAACTCAAGCCCGGGCTCCGCAAGAAGATGATCAAGAAGCGTGAGATTAAAATCCCCCGGCACGGAGAACACATCGTTTACGCCAATCTGAACCAGCCTACGTGCCAAGTGACGGCCTAGTGTGGCTTCGGATGAGTTCATATTGGTAGAAGTGTCGTGCATGAGTGAAACGGAACTATTTTTCGGAGGTGAGCCCAGATCGTTGCACGTAGGGGGAGAGGTAGTTACAGTTAAGATCTGAGTGTCCATGATAAGAAAAAAGGTTTAGGGTTTAAGGGAGTTTTTATGTGTGTGAAAAAAGAGAAGAGAAGTGTGTGTTTGATATGAGAGATGAGATGGTGGCAGGGGTATTTATATGTACGTTTCAGGGTTTAAGGGTTTAAAAACAGAAAGGATTGGAGGAAAAGAAAGGTAAACCCAGGGGCGGTTTAGTGGACGGCGGTTCTAAAAAAATTTGGTGGATTTTTAGAATCTTTGATACGATGAATGTATGGTAAAAATGGTAATTTGCCGATTAAATATTTAAGGTTGATACTATGACTTTTCCTGTTTTATAAACCAATAAACTCTAATGGTATTTGACTTGTTGAGTCAACTACTAAATTAATATTCTCTTTTTTTTTCTAAGTACTTAATTACTAAAGATTCGAAGATACTGTTTTTTAGAGAGAGATTGTTTTCTTTTGATACAAGTTTCCCATGCAGCTGCATTCTTGTTGTCACGCCGCCGCCTGTGAATTTAGGAATTACATAATTTTTGTTTTGTATTATTCCCGCAAAATAAATATAAAATGTAGAAAATCTCTCAGGCTACCGACATTTAGATCTAGGATTCCATAGGAAATGATTAGAAGAAACGGTGAGCGCGCACTGGTTTTGCAACTCCAGAATTTGCATGTGCGCGTTTATCGATGTATAAACTTTTGGTGAAATATTATTTTTGTCTATTGAGCATGTAAAAATCGATAATCGGAGTTAATCGGTGAAGTCCAGAAATTAATTGGGTTGTTGGGGATTAATCGGAATAATTAATCAGATTATTAATCGGAATAAATTTAATAATATCTTTTATATACAATTATATTCATATATATATATATATATATATATATATATATATAATTGTTTCGTTGTTTCAACTAAACATATGTTATTATCATCTATTTATGCAAATATGTTAAAAATGTTATATAATTGTAATAAATAATATTTTGAAAATTTAACTTTTCAATTAAAGATCGATTTAAGAGAAAAAATTAAGAGAATTTACGATTTAGGCATCTAAAATTATAATTATATGTACAAAAATAATGTTTTTTCTATTGTTTAATCAAGTTTCTACTTTTTAAATTTTTAATTTTTTTTTTAAATTTTAACTATTTTTTAATAATTAGCCTGATTTTTGACCGATTAATCCGATTTTTGACCGATTCAGCCGATTTTTGACCGTTTTTCCGAAAAAACGATTAATTCACCGATTTTCGCTTAATCAGTTCGGTGACCTGCCGTCTAGCGATTAATCGACGATTAATTTTAGAACACTGCTATTGAGTACGTTAAATATGCTTTTTTTCTAAAATAAATCGCTTTATGTTACATTTTTGAAAAATATTACGCATCGAATATTAAATGCCAAGAGCCAAGTCTAAACTGCTATTCGGCTGATTTTCAAATAATAATAATAATAATATCATTTTTACTGTCATTTATAAAAAAATAATGTAATAAATATCTTGAGCCATGTAATTTTCAAATATTAATTTTAATATTAATTTTTAATCTATAAATAATAAAAATAAAACTTAATAATAATTTAATAGAATAATAAACAAGATCGAGTCCAAGATCTAGTCAAGGGATTTTCAAGTACGAACTCGAGTCAAGCCGGGATTTTGAGCCAAGCTTAGTTGAGTTCAGTACATACTTAACTTGACTCGTTTAACTAAACAAGCTCAAACTTGTGTTCGTGCTCGACTAATATACAAGCCGGAGCTGAGCCCTGCCATCTGATTTCAGGGATGTTTTGAAGAGATCATTAAATTAAAATTATTAATTTACAGAGACTTTAATGGAGATGATTTCATCTTTCAACAAATAACACATCCTGCAGAAGTGAACAAAATGGCACATCCTGTAGAAGTAAAATGTCCCCTCAGGGCCATGAAACCTGGTAATATACACGATGCCTCCACATTTTGCCTTGTTCTTTCAAATGTAAGTTGTCTAGACATGTGCGCAGTTAAAAATAACTGCTGAAACTGATTCTCTGTACAACTTCTGCTACAATATACAAACAGTGTGGGTGTGGACTGAATCCCATCTTTTGCTACAACTAGCTATACAGCTCTTCATTTAAGTTTGGGTTTCTGCCTTGTTTTTGTAAACTGTACATCACCGTTGAGGACTGAACCGATAAATTTCTCTACTTCTTCCATAGATATATCACCCACAAATGCTGCAAACTTATCCTTTCGTGGTTTGTAGGCCAGCAAAAGACTATCTGATGATTTATATCCATATTTATCAAATGAGTTCAAAAACGATGACTGCTTTGTTGCATCCAAAAGAGCATAAGCAATTGTGTCTTTTGCACCAGAGGCTGAATACTGACGTCTTGATAATGATTTATGGGAAACCTATACAAACAAGCAATGCAGATGATATGGAAATCAATATAGATCAAGAGACGATGAGGTGTAAATCAATATACATCAATAGACACCGCAAACTTGTAATGTAAGCATATATTTGAACGTAACATGTATTCCTCATTATGTTAAATCGAAAAGGTCACTGGTACTCACCTCCAATAGAATTGATTCCAGCTTGGTCCTTGTTTTGGATGACTTAAAAACACCGATTATGCAAACAGGTATATTCTCACCACAGACAGAATCAAAATTTGATCGGGTAAGCATAGGTATCTGCTTGTCCTCTGATTCAGTCTGTTGTTTTCTGTTTGTTGAACCAGCCTTTTTATTCTTTTTCTCAAAACCATCAAGTAAATCGCTAAGCTCGTGAACTGCAGATTTTAAATCTTTTACAGAGATCCCTGTTTTTAAAATATGCTTTTCCCCTTTTGAAGTCCATCCAACCAAAGCCGGAAGTGAGTCAACGCCTAACTTCTTCACCAATGGATTTGATGTATCATGAACCTATAACATAGTTAAATAATAATTAAAAGCAGAAATAGAGAGGAGTAAAAAGAAAAGAAACAGTAGAGAAAATAGCCTGTATAGTTTACTACCACAGTACCACTATAAACAAACTAACAAGTAACCAATTATTAATTAGAATTACCTGTGCATCATAGAGGAGGAATTTCTTCTGATATAAGCCGCTAAGAGCACGCCAGATAACAGGTGTGTCTTTCTTCGTGGAAAGAAGTATCACTGTTGGTAAAGATTCCTCATCACCAGAGGGGAACTTAAACTGGTCCAAATTGACACGTTTTGAAAATCTTGGCAAATGTTCCTGGCAAAAAGTTTTTAAACTCTTCGCAGATAATTCACCACTGTATTCTACTAGTGAACCACTTCCACTTGCTGCATAAGAATATATAAATACCCTGGAAGTTCTGCGAGGAAATATACCAAGCTCTTTACAGAGTGATGCTTCAGTATCACAATTTATTTTACCCACCTGAAAGAGAAATCAGAATTGATCAGTGATCACATATACCACAGCATGGATATTTTTTATTTTATAGTTGAGTTATAGTTAGTTCAAAAACACTAGTATTCAAAATCGTATACCTTTATTGCCCCTTGTAAAGATCCGTCAACCTCCTGTACAACTGGTTCATAATACTGGATATCCTGAAGTGAGGAAATAGACGATAACAAAAGCCAAGTCATTCCTTTGCCAGCTACTTCTTTTCGATACATCTGTGTATTTACCGAAGGAATGCTCCTAGAGGGTCTAGATTCAGGCCTTGATGAACTACCAGAACTACCAAAATGGCTCCCTCCAAACTGACTCCCACCAAACTGGCTCCCACTTCCCATATTACCACCAAAAAAGTTGGAGAAAATATCATCTAAACCGAAACCACCACTACTAGGTCCACCAAAGGAGAAAGAGAACGACTTTGAACCTCCTTGATCACCCATACTTTGCCACCCATCAGGGCGGAAGTTAAAATCACCCTGTCCTGGCCCACCACTTGTGAAATATGTATGACCTTGGTCATTAGGGCCACCACCAAATCCAGGATTTGCCCTCTCATCTCCATATAGATCATAATTCTTCCTTTTCTCTTCATCGGATAAGATATCATATGCTGGATAAAGGTAACCAGTGTTAATTTCTTAATAAAAACCAGTGGAAAAGATTTATGGTATGAAACTCCAATCAACATTTTTCCAGAATATACATGATTAACAAAATCAACTAATCCAAGATCTAGTGACTAGCAAGAAAAGTACATTGTCTTAGTGAACAGGCTTATGTATCACGGTAAGTATAGCGAAATCTCTATATATGTCGGGGAACAAAGTAATTATATTGCAGATCAGCACCTATTTTGTGGAAAGACATGTCTACTATTTAAAATACAAATAAGGAAGGAACCCCAGTACAGTAACAGGTGTGGAAATATTCTTCACTCGTAGTTATATTCAATTATTGTGCAGAGAAACAACAGATAAGCTACCTTTCATGCTCCAGATGTCAATTTTTTTTTACCAAGAGGTCAGATTATTTCCCTAACGATGAAGTGCCATAAAAGGAATGAAAGAAGCAACATTTAACTTACCATTATTAATTTCAGCAAACTTCTCTTGGGCACCCTTATTTTTGTTCTTGTCCGGATGATACTGGAGAGACAGCCTATCAAAACATATTCAGAACACGGAGTATTAGGGATCACATCATACACCCTTTTTGTGATTTCGATGGTGGGGATGGAAACCAAGGTAAAACAGTTCTTGTCCACAGTGACTACAATTGAGCCACATAATTTGATGATTTATATAGGAACCTCAAATTAGCGAAATGTCCAACTTCTAATAATTCAAGTTCAGATTCAAAACTAAAGTCTGAAATCGCTCTAATAAGCTACAAAAAATTGTCATTAAAGAGGCAGCATGTTCACGGATATATAGGACAAAGTTGACTACATAATGCTCTTATAAACATAAGAGTAGACACCATTGCTGCAAACTCAGGCTATATCAAACCTCTGTTACCCCCGAGTCTTCAAACTTATCTACGTAACAGTTTGGACACTAGAAACTCATTTACGACTAAAAACATGCAAAATTTTCAAATTCTTGTTGAGTTCCGACACTTGGACACATATCATTGTTGGACACCTCCAGCCTATTTATAGGTAACATAAATATCAACTCCCATGAGACATTACAAACTTCAAACTTACAAATAAAATTGCTAGAAATAAGACACAGACACTTAAATCATTACACATAGAACTAAATCATTACTAGCTTCTTATTTTATTCTTTATTTGCAGGTCAGACGTCACAACTTGCTAGGATTACAATATCTCATACAATGACAGAACGACTACACAATTCATCCAACATACTATAAAAATGCTTTATCAACATGAAGATTAGAAGATTCTTAAGTTCAATTCCTTCTATAAAACTAATCAAATTTCACTAATCCTAACTCCTAACAAATAGCATCTCTTCAGCAATGGTCCCTAATCCATATCATAAATAGTCACTTAACCAAAAATATCATAAATTTCGACAACAACAAATGCAGAAACCCGAAATTCAAACAACATACTTGTGAAACGCTTTCTGAATTTCACGTTGGCTTGCGCTCTTGTCAACACCAAGTACCTGAAACACACAATTTACCCCCATAAGATAAACTCACACATTATTAGTTACAAAAACATCACCAATAACATTAAATTCCCCCATGGCCACCCCGAAAAGATCATAGCTTCAAATCCCCATTCCTCCCTTTATCCTCAAAATCGAAACATCGAAAAACACATACAATCCCCTAAAAAATGTAACTACAATCAAGAAAATTCACAAAACAAAATCAAATCTTTTCACAGAAATAACACAATTCAACATAATCAAAAACCAACCCATTAATTCTAATCAAAAACCCATTAAGAAACAAACAAATACACACAAATAAGAAAATTTCAAGAAATTATACCTTATAAGGATCAACTTTCTTGGAATCAACAAGAAGAACAAAAAACACCAAGAAAATCACACAAAACGCAACCCGGGTATTCATATTTGGGCCTGAACGACGTCGTTTGATTCTTGAAATTCTTGAAGATTGAAGAATTAAGGATAAATTTTTTCTGGATTTTTGTTGATGACAAAGATGTTTTTTTTCAAAGCAGCAAGAAAATTAAAGTGAGAGATTCGCGTTAAATAGATTTTACGCGGGGGGACAAAAATAAAATTTCGAGAGGCTTCTAAAGTAGATGACACGTGGATTATTTAAATAGCTTACACGAATTTTAGCCAATAGGATTCAAGAGATTTTGAGTGTTGCATCATTGTTGTATCTGTTGGGGTTTTGATATGCTCACGTGATTATATATGAATTGAATATGTGTTTCGGGTGTACGGTTAAACCTTTCGAAAGTAATAGTATCGGATTGAGAAAAAATATTATTTTATCGATAAAAATTTTATCTCAAGTAAAAATACACTATCTTTGGGACTTGAAAAAATATATTATTTTTATTACTTTATCGATTATTACTTAATCGAGTTTCAACTGTATTTATTTTGGAAGTAAATAAATACAGGACTAGATCCCAAGAGCGTATCGACAAGCTTAATTACCCATGATTCCTCAATAATGATAACTTATTGGAATACAGAATCAGACCTTCAATATATAGATTTCTGATTTCTGATGAGGTTAACTCACCAGAATGCAGAATCAAGTTCTTCGATAGTAGCTGTGCCAACGCTATTGGCGGGTCAAATATGTCTTCAAATAGAATAATATTTCTAATGACTTTGGTACGCCAAATAGGTTTTCAAGTTAAATAACAACCCTGGTGGTCGGGCCAACGAAGTTGGCACGCCAACCAGGTCCTTCAAATCAGGAAACCCCTGAAGGCCTTCGACCAAGCAAACTCTTAGAGGTCTTCAAATATTCAATAATTGATGTTAGAGTGCCAAACTAGTTGGGGAACCAACCTAGCTAGGAAATATATCTTTTAACTAGGTAAAATCCTATAGGCCTTCAATGTTATAATAAGGTAGGCGCGACAACACTGTTGGCGCAGCAACTGATAAACCAGTTTTTCTATGATAAGTCTTCAATAGATTTTCATTCTTGATAGTGATTATGCACCCAAAATGGGTATCAATCCCCGAAATATCCGGACATTAGGATTGTTAAGCACATTCTTTTCTTAGTCAAATTTCGGGTATAATAAAAGGTTAATTATCTAGTTGGTCACTAAATTGGGCCTAAAATATCAAGCTGGTCACCAAACTGAAAACGATCTCAAATAGGTCATTAAAGTCAGCTACAGGTACACTCCATCAAATAATTCACTTTTTTTAGACGAAAAATGATGATGTATTAATTTTTTTTGTGATGTGACATCTATTTGTTAGGGTAACATATCCATTTCAAACTATAAAATCGAAGAAATCAACATTAATATTACTATTTTTCGTCTAGAAAAGAGTGAGTTATATAACAAAATGTGCCCGTAGCTGACTTCAATGACCTGCTGGAGACCGTTTTCAATTAATTGACCAACTTGATACTTTAAGATCACTTTAATGACCAACTTGATAATTAACCCGCATAACAAATAGCACTTTACACTCTCTTATTTTGAGCTTTTTTCAATTTAACCCTGAATAATATTTTATCGCAGATTGCACCCTGATATTTAATTATCACTTTAATTTGCACCTTTTGCATTAACTTCTGTTCACTTTAGAGATATTTTTAATGATACTTGAAAATTAAAGGGAGTTGGTCAAGAGGATACAAATTCAAGTGATAATTAGACGTAGAGTTGCAATCTGCTACAAAACATAATTCAAGACCAAATCCAACAAGCGCTCAAAGTGAGGGATGTAAATTGATAATTATTCTTATTATCTATACTATTTATTTGATATATACTATTCAAACCGAAACATTGAAACTTTTGGTTTTTGATTTAATTTTCACTTTATTATTTCATTTAATTAAACATAAACATTACTTTAAATTTTAAATACAATGAATATCAATATATTTAATACGAACGCTTTTTTATATAAATTTCTCAATTTTGATTCACTAAATTAATATCTCTGTAAATATCGATATTCGTATATTAATAACACCTAAAATCGTATCTCTTTTTTTTTCTTACAAATTTAAAGCAAATTTCATTAACTTGAAAGAAACTCAGTCAGGACAAATCCCCAACCGGCTATGCAACCAGGTTTAAAAACAAATAAACGAGCTAAACAATTTGCCGCTTTATTTCCGGATCGCTTAACATACTGAATACAAATATTCTTGAAGCTTAAAATGAATTCAATGGTCTCCCGAGCAATCCAGCCTACACCAACTTTCGAAGTCTTCCTAAATATAGTAGCATCACAATTGACATTCACATAATTAAATCTAAATGTAGTACAATGTTCAGATATTTCAGTTGCACTAACTGATATCGGAGGTATAGATGCCTCCATAGTATGAACAATCTTCTGTTGTGAGAGGTGAGCTCTTGCGATTTCCACCAGCGTTCCATTCTACACCACTTCGATGCGAGCATTACATATCCCTCAATACACCATATTAATCATTATCAACGAAACAACCTACACAAAAACATATCAAAACATACTCAAGTCTCACAAGGAGATACAACAAACAACCCAAATAATTGGGTACAGAAAACACGCATCACTCAAAAGGTGAATATTATTGAAAGAAAAATAAGATCAAATCAAGAAAAAAGGCCTTCGGCCAGTGGAGAAGCCACTGTGGGAAAGGGAAGAACGAAGGCGGTTAACTGTAATATCCCATAATTTTAGATTAATAATAATAAAAGAAAAAACTGGAAAAATAGGTTAAAATTTGATTTAAAAAATAGGATTTAAAATTGGCTTAGATTTATGGGCCTAAAATATGGATCAGATTTGAATACGTATAATTAGTAGATTTGGAATTAGGGTTTAGTATCACTATATATACATCATATTCTCCTTCCGTCTTTTTAATCAAAATTCGTAGGGTTTAAATACACATAATTTAGCGATCTTGTAAAATTCATAGTAAATTCATCGTAAGTCAGAATTCGTTGATTCTGGATATTTTGAAAGCTCTTTTCATTCTCTACAACTTTCGTGGTTACATTTTTCAAGAAAACATCATTTAGAGGGTCAAAAAGGGTAAATAGATGACTAGTTAGAATTGGATATGTGTTGTAGGATGATTTGATTCTTGATTTTCCGCGTCGAGGTAAGTTTTCGATCGATTTATCTAGTATTTTCAAAATTATGTGATGTGTGTGTTTATATATTTGATTACATAAAATGGGCTAAGTGATTATATTTTGAAGTGATATATGTTAATGTATATGTGTGTTATGTGTAAGCAATAGTCTTGAGACTCTAATTTATGTCATGATTTGTGAAAATATCGAATAAGAATAGGGACCAAGTCACCGGTTTATAGTGACAGTTTTCTGAAAATTTAAGACCGTTATCACTGAGTTGTAGTGGTCGTGGCATGAATTGTGGGTTTCAAGTTATTGTTGTGATGTGGTGCAGTATTATATCGAATAAGAATAAGAATATGTGTATCAAAAGTTATCTATAGTATAATGTTATTATATTATATCGAATATTGTATTGTCTTATGTGTATACATGTTATTTTCCCGATTAGTTGGATCGGTTGGTTTCTTATTGGGCTGTATATCTCATTACTTACAATTTTCAGGTTCGGTGTAACTCAAGTGGGATAGCATTGAGATTCGAGGATCTTAGGTTCAGAATAAATTGGTTTTTGGATCATCGTTAGTTGCGCTTTTGTAATAGTTATCTTTGTAATAGATTTCAGGATTAATAAATTGTATTTTGTTTTAGTTTTGATTTAGAATAAGAGTCCGAAAAAGTTCGGATTGTTACATTAATGAATCAGAGAGAAAAGAATTTTTTTAGAACAATAGTATCTTATTTAATTTGACCTTCATTGCATTAGTATTCTATTATATGATTCAAATGAATTTAGTTAATCAAACTGACTCATTATTTGTTATTTTATTAAATTGAATGGTTTGTCTCTTTGATAATGATTCAATTGGTGTTTTGGGGAATTCGAAATGCCCGCATCGAGGCTGAGTCGGTGGTGAAAATTGCAAAAACTCACCTTTCACAACGGAGGATTGTTCATTTTATGAGGGTATTCGTCCCTCCAATTTCAGTTGGTGCAACTGAAAGTTCTGAACATTGGACTACAACCAAAATTAATTGTGTGAAGGTCAATTGTGATGCTACTAGTTTCACGGATGGGGTAGGTTGGATTTCTCGGGAAGCCGTTGTAATCTTTTTTGTTCAAATAATATTTCTATTCTGTATATTAAGCGATCTGGAAATAGCGTGGCTAATTATTTAGCTCGCTTATTTATTTTTCAACCTGATTGCATAGCGTGTTGGGAATTTGTTTCGGTCGAGTTTTTTTCAAATTAATGAAATTTGCTTTAAATTTGTAAAAAAAAAATTACTTTGTTTGCTATTAAAACCCTATATTCATAGAAAATTCTTTTCAATTATAACTGCAAAAAACACAAGTTCAAAATAATTATATTGGAAACCATGAGGCTAAAGCTCGGATTGAAATGTGTTCTATTATTACCTTTATAATTTTATTGTCCTTGTGATTTCGATAAACATAAAATAACTATAATTTTGTTTTACTTTATTTATTTGTATTTTTAGTCAATAGAGAATCATTTTTTATAATATTAATAAAGTACGTTAATTTACAAATTTAACAAATTTTGGACAAAACAATAAACATAATTTCATTGAAATTCTCTAATAGTGAAAATAAGATAAAATATCAATAATAATTATTGTAAGTTAATTATAATTTTGAAAGCTACATATTTGATGTATTGAAAGTTGCAAGTTTCTCATATTTAATTTAATAATTTTCCGATTTAATATAATTCAAAATCTTATATTTAAAATGTAGTTTATATAAATACAAAATTAAGGAGTGCGAACCTAAACTGAAATTCGTTTGAGCTGAAAATAGTAGTAAATAATTTTTTCAAATTATCAATTTTAGTTAAAATTTTGTAAAATCTTTATTAAGTCCCAACTAGTATCAAAATGTGATAATATTTTATTTAAGTTTAAATATTTTTGAAATTCTAATCCTATCACTATATTCATATATCGATATCTCATAATTGTTTTTTACAAATTTGTATGATTCTTCGATCAATATCCTTTATTATAATGCATGAGTCTACCGCATATCAGTTAACCAATCAGAAAATTTTGAATTATTTTAGGAACAATCAGATGTCAATCCTAAATTTTAGACCAATCACAACAACCTAAAAGCTTTCCACATATAATTTTATTAACCAAGGGTGGTTAAATTATCCATACAACGCGATTAACCAATCAAAATTCAATTTTTTTTTTAAATTAGAATTTAAATCCATTAAAACTTTTCTCACTTAATTTTATTAACCAAGGGTTGGTCAATCCTAAATTTTAGACCAATCACGAGAGTCTAAAAACTTTCCTCATATAATTTTAAGCTAGAATTTAAATCAATTGAAACTTTTCTCATATAATTTTAATAACCGGTTAACCAGTCAGATGTTAATACTAAATTTTAGACCAATCACAAAAACCAAAAAACTTTCCTCATATAATTTTATCAACCAATCGTAGTTAGACTATCCATATAACACAATTAACCAATCAAAATTCAAAATTCAATTTATTTTTAGTTAGAATTTAAATTTATTAAAACTTTTCTCATATAATTTTATTAACTAGGGGTGGTTAGACTATCCATACAACTTGATTAATCAATCAACATTCAATAAATATTTTGGTTTTAATTACAATTTAAATCAATTAAAACTTTACTCATATAATTTTATTAACTAAAGGTGGTGAGACTATCCATGTAGCGCGATAACCAATCAAAATTCAAAAATTATTTTGTTTTTAATTAGAATTTAAATCTATTGACTATTATATTTATATATTTCAAGAATATTATTATCAATTAAAATTATTTAATATTTGATTAGAATTTAAATCATTTATGATAATTATGTACTTTGAGATTTTGATCATTAATTGTATTATATATTTAATATAAAATCGTCTATTTTACAGATAAATTTCTAATACCACACTGTGACCCAACACACTGAGTTAGGAAGCACTATGAGTATATGTATAGTTTTTACGACTTTAATCAATAATTTATATTTTTGATTGTTTAATTGTTAAAGTCGTAATTTAAGGTTTTTACGCAGAGATGTGAGGGTAGTTATCTATTATTTACCGTAAAGTAAAAAACAAATCCTATGTTAATTGATTATATTAAAAAAATTAAATTATTTTAAATCTGTCTCATTTGATTAGTAGCTAAGCCGTCTTTTACGCCGATTTAAAATAATAGACTATGTAGATTTAATTAAATTTAAAATTTTGAATTATTTTGATTCACATGTAATTTTTAAAGTCATACTTAAATGAACACATCATCTTTGTGAGTATAATTATTTTGAATTTAAACAAAATTAAAATTTAAAAGTAAAAAATAATAATTTTAGTAAAAAAAATGTTGACGAAGTATTAAAAATTCAATTTATCGATGTAAAAAAAATTTAAATCTATCTTACACAAATTACATGTGGGGTCAACTAAACTGTTTTTCACGTCGTTCTAAAATAATATTAGCAATATAAATTCGAATTAATAACATATAATTTTAAATTATTTTAATTCATAAGTAACTTTTAAACATTGTACGTGAACGAATACATCATCTCTTTAACTACTTTTAGTTTATTAATAAAATAAGACATATCTTCACACTAGCTTGATAATATATTCTATATAAGCATATTATGGATCTCCAAAGTTCAGATAGTAAACCGGTACGTTACTTCTTCTTTATTTCGTTATCAATTCAGTATAGTCATTAGATTCATCAATTCTTCATCATTAAACTTTTAAAATCTTAATGCAGATGGAGGCGATATATCATTTATGAGTTTGCAGTGTTGAAGATATAATCCGGGAAACTCTGTATCATTAGCTATACATATATATAAATGCAAAATGTGGTAAAATCATCTCAAACCCGAATAAGAGGCATCATGTTTAATAAATCAAATTCTTCGGAAAAAAAAAATCTTTTTATCTTATTTACCATAATTATATCTAATTATTTTAGGTTTAAGGTACCAATCTGTATTATTAATTGAACTTAAGTACTTCAAAGATTGTGAAGTGGTGCGGTCAATATCATTAAATGTTGACGAGAATCTTTGTGGTCAAAGGTAATGACATACTAAATACAAAATATGTTGGTCCTCGTGTATTGCAGAAGGGGGGGGGGGATGAATGCAATACTGATAAAATTCAATCTCAGTTTCAACAACCAAAACTAAGATTTAATGTTATCAATAATATGTATGCATTCACAAACAGTATAATCGAGAAGACAGGATTCACAAAATAAATGTTTTATTTATTTTGCAAAGTGTTGCTACAACCTCAAGAGAGAATTCTTGAGCTTCGGTTTTTTTCTTCAAGACACTTGCTTGTCTTCGTTACATACCTAGAATGAATTAATAGTCTAAGTATAAAACTAATCCTATCACTGTCAACACGGGTCTGTGAAGCTGCTGTCATTATCAAGTGGCAGCTTCTTACAAAGCGTCTACCCATGTGACTTTCCTAAATTACTAACAATGTCAGATATACATTACAAAGAAAGCAACCTAGATTCATTCTATTTCTAGCTAAAACAATTCAGCAAATAGAGACTTGACCTTGCTCTTGAATTGATTCGCTTTTGTTTGCAGTGCTTGAAACTTCTGTCGTAGTCTTGCAGACTTGATGCAGCTTAGGGATACTGCAACACGCCTGTTTCTTGAACATTGAAACTGTCACGGGATTTGACTGAGAAAGATACCTAGAACAAGGATCTTTCTCGAGACAGTTACTATAATAACCCGAATTTTTGGAAAAATTTAAAACTTTTCTTATTATGATTAAGTGCAGCAGTGAATAGTGATATTGGTGGATGAATAGTGATTTTGAGGGTTAAGAAAATTTTTCATGCCACCTATGTACGAGACGTAGTGTGGATATTCCGAAGTCATATTAGTGATCTACGGAGTAAATAAGTGAATGCAAAGACGATCGGAATTCAGAAATTCCAAATTTTATTTTGGTGTAATATTCGACCGGGCAGCGAATTATATATTATTATATTCAAGAAATGAGATATTAAAATTGAGTATTTGAGGATTTAATATTTTGGAATTTTATTATTTTATTAAAGTCGATTTAAGGATTCGATTGATGAACTGAATAGTTACTATTCACTGCGAAGATCGCGTAGAGTTTTACTCGCTCTTTATGGAAAATATTTCGAATCGTTTCAAGAGGAACAAGGCAACATCTACAGGATTAAATATAGACATGGAAGTAACATGTAACAAGATTAACTCGAGGGATGCAACATTTGGATCATCCATGTGAAAAGAAACGAACCAGTAAAGCTACTTTAACCAAACACATGCATGCGCGACACGTGTCCCTGCTTTGCCACCATGATACTCCATGGCTTGACACGTGTTCTGATGACAAGGACAATGCTTATGACTCACCACTTTTAACAAAAAAAATCAGCATTTCCAAGCAAATCAACCAAAATCAAAAACCATTCTTGTTTTCTTCATTTTCGGCTAAAGCAAAACTTCCGGATTGTAAATTACATATATCCTTCATTTCTCGGTGTAAAATTGCGATCTATATCTTGTTGGAAAGGTCTTGCGATAACCTACATTTCGTATTTCACATGTTTCTTCCATTTGAGCAAGGTAAGACCTTCGTTTTTCCAGTTCTTTAAACCGGTGTATAGTAACTCCGAAAGTTTCATGACTTGTTCTTGATTTCTTTTGCAAGTTTAAGGATGATAACCATGGATAAAGACTCTCTTAAGGCTTACAAGCTCTGGTTGTGTGTTTAAGGATTCAAGGAAGGTATACCACTCATCCACCCTTGGATTTATGTTGAGATTTAAGTGAAGTTGTTAGTAATGTTCAAGAATAAGCATGTTTATGGAATTTGGAGTATGTATGGTTAATTCTTGATGGATACTTGTTGTTGGTTGATGTTGGTGATATGTTCTTGAAGTATATAAACTGATTATGTTGAAAAAATGGTTGTGTTGTGAATTGATTTGGTTTTAAGAGGTTTTGACATAACAAAAACCGGGAAACGTTACGATTATAGCCGTCGTAATGCCCATTTGATTTAAGGTTGTTTTGAGCAAGAATTACGAACTGGTCTTGGAATATTTTTGAACAAAACTGACCATGATCATGTAGGTCTTGTTTTAAGGTTTGTTTTGGTGTAAAGATCATGTCTATACGAATTACGGTTTATGAGATATGACCATTTTAGTGAAAGTGGTTCAAGGAACGAGATTGCAGAAATGTACCCAATTTGAGGCTATATTTGGACCACTTAGAAGCCATATGAAAATGTGAAACTTTGAGGAATAATACTAGAGACAGTTAGGAAGGCTCACGAAAAAGATTGGGATTAAAAAGATTAGTTTTCGATTTTATAAAAATGTTTTAGCCGAGGTCGCGCAAGTGAAAACCACTAAGCACATGACTTAGAAACCAATGTTGTAAATGGTTAAGTATAACTTGTATTCGAGGATTGATTTCGGACTAAACCTAAGACTTAAGTAATCGTCGATTAAACATGGACTTAGTATGAGCCTATAACGAGCTAGTAATTCCTTGGTTGTGTTTCGCTTACGTGTTTAAGCATTGAGTACAAGTGGATTATCCAGGGGATTAATCGTGCGTTTGCTTTGACTTTGTCTAGATTGTCCGGCATCGTCGCGAACCCCTATCACTTCTCGAGCATCAGGCAAGTTTACTAACCCTTACTCTATTGTTAGAGTGGGCATATTTTCAAATGTTTAATACTTGTTGATTCAAAAATATATCTATAGATATATATATTCTTTGTTCCAAGTATCGTACAAGTTTTCTCATTCTATGCTTTATTTTAAGTTATAATATTATGATGATGCATATGGTATATTATGCATGCTTTCAAACCTCACGTCGTATATGGGTGTGATGGTATAAAAGATATTGAGATTATAGTATATGCATGTGATAGAGGCAAGTTTTCAAACCTATGCCTTTATAAACTGATGTTGTGATAAATAAGATATTGAGATATATGCTATGTGTTCATGATTTCGAATCGATATTTATGATGCTAAGTATAAGTTGGACTTATAAGCAATGGTTATGGCAATATTTATAAGCCGATATGTTAGGAAGAACCCTTAGTAGGGGGTATATACTTCGTATTTATACTACAGACCGGGAATGGTATCAGTTGTTATCTAGGGTTATATTATTATACTATTATCCATTATTTTCTTAAGGAATTATTTGGGAACTACTTCTAAATAAATATTCTTTATTAAATATAGTTTTCATTAATTATTTAAAGCCCTACTTCTTAAGGAAGTATTTTGTGAAAACTATTCTTTAACCCTAGATAACTAATAAAGTTTTATTCAGACAATTATAAACATAATTAGAGAAGGTTCCCAAATCTATTTCCCTTTTAAGTCTATATTCAGAAACACTTAAATGTTCGCACAAACTACAAAGACTCATGGGACCTTTCTCAAGATTTTATGTTTGTTCCAAGTGGACTGCCCAGTCCTAAATCTTTTTGAAACTATTCATTTAACAGCTTTGTATGCTACCATCAAAATGATTTTGATTACTTCCTCAAGACTCGAGGAGTAAAATCAGTGGAATAAGCTATATCCATGAACAAGCATCATCTTGGGGAAATATGGGTGAGTTTTTCCTTTCCAACCGGATATGACTACTTTGTGGAGTCGTATACTTGGGGAAAAAGGGAAATGAACTTTATGTTTCAGAGTTGTGGATTCAATTGAACTCGGAGAATATGTAAGGGACTGAGTGGCGCCTATCCCCTAAGGGAATTACGCGTAGACCGACGGTCTATGAACGGGTCTGTTTTTCCCTTAGATTATCAGTATGTGCCCGACCGTAGGGCAAGAGGAGGGAATTACGCGTAGACCGACGGTCTATGAACGGGTCTGTTTTTCCCACCCAGAGAAGAGTATCAGACCAGCGGTCTATGAACGGGTCTGCTCTTCCCCCTACAACCGAAGGCGGGGAGGTAGGTCAGTTAGCGTCTGTCTATTCTTCCCTTCTACGTAGAAAAACAGCAGTGGGGATTCGCCTTGCAACTGATCATCGCAGGGGTATCCCTGTCGCCTAGAATCTCCGACTACAGTTCATCATCCATGGAAGAAAATGTTTTATGCAAGTTATCCATGAAAGAACATGTTTTATGCAAGTCATCCATGGAAGAAAATGTTTTATGCAAGTTATCCATGAAAGAACATGTTTTATGCAAGTCATCCATGGAAGAAAATGTTTTATGCAAGTTATCCATGAAAGAAAGTTTTATGCAAGTTTTCAGAGAAAGAAAGTTTACGCAAGCTTATTCAAGTTTATACAAGCATATGAGTTTATAAGAAAACATATGATTTTACGAAAAAGATATATGGAACCAGATGAGCTTAGAAATGGATTGGAAATATTTTACATTGTCTTTATTTCCAAGTTATGATATGAGGTAAATGTTTGATATGAAAGATGATATTGAATTTTCCTTATAACTTCATCTTTTAAGTTATATGTTGATAGTCTGCTTATATTTTATATAGCAGATATTTCACGAAAAGGATATACTGAGTTATCTTGTTATTTCAGCTTTTATACTATACCAGAACTTTGTTCATAGTATGAATATCGAAAGTTGCAGAGTATTATGAAACGATATTTGAAGTACATTAATGGTACTATTTTTGGAATACATTCCGATAAGGAAATGATTTCAGTATCGAGATAGTTTGACAAATTATTGTCGCATACCCGCTTTATTTCTGGGTTGAATTAAGGGCAGAATTATGCCATACTTTCATTATCTTGCTGAGCTATCGCTCACTCTTGCTATTATTTTATATATATTATATAGCAGCGAAGCAGGATGCCAATGGGACGACACATACCTCGCAAGGCGTTTCCATAAACAGTTTCTAGCAGTGATCCCGGGAATAGTACGAACCAATCGAATCAGGCTACGGCTTTTGGTATTCAACTTATGTATAGACATGAATGGTATTAGAGGATTGTGAGCATCAGAAGGCTAAGTTGGTAATGTAACAATACTTAGAAATTGTATCAGTAACAGGTTCAAAAGACATTTGGGTATTGTAATAAAAATTATTTATTCCGCAGTTGTTGTATTGTGTCGTTTCTGAGACTCTAACCTGTGTGTGTGTGTGTGAGACATATGTTGTGGGGTCATGAGCAGGTGAATTATGAATGGTGTGAGTAATACAGGTAAGGCAAGGAGTACATGGATTGTGACAACCCTAAATCCCTGACCCCGGATTTGGGGCTGTTACAGTTACTTTTGCCGCAAAGCTTGCTGTCACAGGAATGTGCTTTTGGTGACAGTAGGAGTTCCCCGCATAGTGTGCTGTCGAGGTTTCCAAACTTGCTGTCGAGGGCTAAAGTTGTTGTCGCGTAGTCTTCCGCCAATATTGCTGTCAGAGTGAATATGCTGTCTTGACTTGCAACATTCTGTCTTCTTGTAATCTTACTGTCAATGCTTATGACAGTAACCTTTATTCATGCTGTCATCTAATATGCATTCTTTGAGGCTTGAACACGGAAAGTGAACTTCTTCCAAATTACACAATTAAAATAACATTGCATACTGATTACAAGAACATACTTTGGCTATGACAGTATGTTCTACTTAATTAAAAATTAAGTTTATACAAAGTTAAGTTGTTCTTATGCTATCACCCATAAATCCCAACAATCTCCCCCAATTTGTTTTTATGGACAATAACAACAAATTTACAATATATGCTGACAACTTAACTAACAAGATAAGAATGAATTTAGAATGTTTACTTAGCTTGAGATTTCCTCTTCTGTCTTGTTACTTCCTCTCTTCTGAGAGCTTCTACCAAGCTGCCTCTTAGACCTTCTACAAGAGAGATTTCAGCAGGTGTGACTACAGCATCTTCTATTTCTTCAATGATCTTCTTGATAGTAGGAGAAATAAGAGAACTAGCATCCCTGAGATTCAACCATTGCTCTTGATCAAATGGATATCTTCTGAAGTGGAGTTCTTCATGAATGAGCTTGAATCTACTTCCACGATAAGCATTGAGAGACATCCTCCTTTGCTTGTCCAGCTTTGAATCTTCTCATTTTCTCCTTTCCAATAATTCCTCTATCTTGTCAGAACAGATCTGCTCCAGGAGATGAATTGATCCAGCTACCATATACTGTAAATCCTTCAAAATAGTTGTTTTTAGCTTGTGCAAGCTGCAAACATAGATTTCTTCTTTTAGATGCTTGATTCTTAAGGGATTTTCCAGCATACATGTTTGATAATTTGGAGCTTCACTTTCTGCCTTGTTGGCAGTCTTGCATCTTTCCAGGAGTTCAGCTTCCTTCTTATCAAGTTCTGACTGATATTGAGCGTATTGAGAAGAGTCAGGTCTTTTGCTTGGCTTGGGTTGCCCTTCCTCTGTGGGTTGGGTTTGCCTTTCTTCTGTGGGTGAATCATCAAACTCATAGTACCAGTGATATGGTATAGGAGAAGCTGGTAAATCAGTTGAAATATCAGCATCATCAAAATCTGCAAAGTTGTAGCCAAATTTTTGATAGAATTCAGCATCCCTATCAGCTTGATATTTCAGAATATGTTCCATAACAGACTCTGGAACATTATCATAGCTCTCCAGCAACTCTACCATTCTTTCCAGGTAGAAGAAGTCAATTCTCCTTTTATCTAAGTTTGATATCCTACCACTGGTTGATGTGGATACCAGATTGAAATCCTTATCAACCTTGGTAGATCTTGATTCTTCCCACCACAGAATGTACTCAGTGACCTCTTGATTTGCATCCATCTTAACCTCAACACTCTTGATTTCTCTAGATTGCATCTGTTGTATCTTAAGACTGTTGGGAGGTATTGATTGAATTGTCTTCTTAAGATTCCTGCCAAATCCAGTGGCCTTTTCCTTTCCTGAGTACTTGTGCTTTCCATCAGGTTTCTGTCTAGAAAACCATGCTCTTGCTTTAGCTTTCAGTCTTATGGGCTTGACAGTAGCTTTGGCTTCATCCTTGACAGAACCTTTCTTGACAGTACCTTTGTCGACAGTATCTTCCATGACAGCATCTTCTATGACAGTATCCTTGTCGACAGTACCTTTGGTGACAGCATCTTTTTCTGCATTTATGCAATCAATAGCACATCTAAGAATGCTTGCCTCCAAAGCTTCCAGTATTCTTGGCTCCTCTTCATCTGTTGCACCAGCATCTTTCTTTTCTTGACTAGGAGTTTCTTCATTGCCTTCATTCTGAGATTGAATACCAGTATTCCCAGAATTACTTCCACCAGCATTTCCAGCATTTCCAGAAGCTTCACCACCTCCAACCTCATCATCGACATCATCATCATCATCATCCTGAGGAGGAATGTCATAGAGACAACTTCCACCTTGATCATTTCTTTTGGCAGTGGCTCTAGAGATTAGTTCCTTCACTCTAGCTCCTAGTGCCTTGTCTCTCAACACCAGCATTTTGTAGATCTCTTGAACAGCATAAACTCTTCCTGGATTGGCATTTGAACTGAGTATTCCATCTAACACTTTCAGAATTGACTTGGTTTCCATTGTGGATGGGCTAACCAAATTCATGAAGCTGTTCATTCTTGTGCCATCCTTAGTTTTAGATCTGTAGAAAACACTTGGTGGATTTGTGTAGACTTCAGGTAGCTTTTGTGTGATCAGGTTCTGGATTTGCATATCCAATATTTCATTGAATGGTGTTTGAGTTGCCCTGATCTTTCCCTTCAAAGCACACAACACCTTTGCTGGCAGACTCTGCAATAACTGCATTGTGATGAAATAAGATATGCCAGAAGTGAATTAAATACTTACATCCCATCTTTTCTCATCATTCACCATTACACTGACACTGGTGATTTGATCCTTTAACAGTTTTGTGGTGTTGGTTGGACGGTTGCTTGGAGCATTCATTACTTCTTCCACCAAACTGCTAAATTCACTGTCATGGTTGTGTAATGTGCTCTCCCTATAATCCACCATTAAAGTATTGACGTCTTCTTGATCATACTCAGTACCATTGGACCAAGTATTTCCTTTATGGATGGATTCAGGCAGTTTCCCTTTACCTTTCCCAACCTTATTTTGTTCCTCCATTTCTCTCCATCTTCTTTGTAGAGCAGATTCTTGAGTTGCTGAAGTTGGCTCTCTGATTGTCACAGGAGGTAGAATTGGATGTCTAGATGCAGGTCTTCTTTGCATTGCATCTTGAGTTGCCTTAGTCATCAACACTCTTTCTCCATCCAAGTCAACTTCAACAAGCTCTTCAGCATTATCCTTTGGTTGTCCACTGCTTGGTTTGACTTGCTCCCCCTTAGACATTGCTTTCCCCTTAGCTCCCCCTTTGGTCTTCACAGTTACTGGCTCCCCCTGAGTTCCACCTGATCCCTGAATAGATATTGATTCTGATCTTTCTACCTTCTCCCCCTTAGTTGAGTTGGCAGCTACTAGGGCAGCGAGTAACTGGATAGAAAGCTGAGTAGCAGCAAAACCATCAACCACCAGTTGAGAGAGAGAGTCCATCTTGGAGTTCAAAGTAGCACACTGTCCTTCCAGAGCTGCAATCCTGTTACCAAAAGTAGCAGAGGAGCCATCATACCTTAACCTTCTTGGAGGGGAAGGAAAAGAAAGGAGCTTGGAGGCTATGGGGGTTCTCACACTCTCAGGGTGTTTTTGAGTGATCTCATCACCCCTCACAGAATGACTCTCAAGGCCTAATGCCTGAACAGTGTGGGCTCCCTCAAAGTCTCTCTGGACATGCTCAAGTCCCTCTCCTTTTGCCAGCACATTTGGCTGCCTCTCATTTTTATGTTCACCTCTCTTTTCTTTTGCACACCCTCACTCAACCTAGATGCATGGGTATGAGCAGTACTAATATGCATGGAAGGAAAAGATTTAGAATATACCTTTAAGAGTTTGGCAAGAGGTAGATCATCATCAGAGGCATCCTCAATGAGTACATCATCAAAATCAGACTGAGAGGACTTGACAGTATCTTTGGCATGAATGTTACTGTCAGTTGGAGTCTGGACAGCAGGTTCTGGCATGACAACATCTTTGGGAAGTGGAGTGACAGTAGGTTCTGTAGTGACAGTATCTTTCTCTCCACCAATGACAGCAGTTGTGTCCAGGACAGCAACATTGCCAGTGTCTTTGACAGCAACAGAGGCTGTGACAGCATCGTCCTGAAGGTAAGATGCTCCTTGGAGTTCAGACAAAGTGTTGGCTGTTTCATTTTCTGACAAACTACCACTTTGCCCTGGCTCAGTGTTTGGAGGAGTGGTGTCCATTTCACTTTGAGAAATGGGTTCTTGTGGACCACTAGATGGGGGCTCATCCATGATTGGATATGGATGATCAAAACCTGAAGGGTTGGGACTGTCCCCTTCTCTAGGCTGTGGAGAAGAAACAAAAGAATGTGTAGGGAAGGAAGAAGGTGAAAGTGTAGCAGAGAGTGGGGGCTGATTCACAGGAGAAACATGTGAATCATCAAAAGGAATAGATAAATCCTCACTGTGCCCTAACTCACTGTGTGTTTCTTCAAGTGGAGGTTCCTCAGGTTATGAACCATGAGTTTGTGCAGACTCTGTACAGGGTGCCTTGGGAGATAGGCCAATTTCAATAGATGAACCTTGTTGAGAAGGCACATCTAGGGAGGTGTTTGAATCCCTTTCAGTAACCACAGTTTGTTGAGAAACTGCAGCTTGGCTAACAGTGGTTTTAGTCCTCCTAGCTCTCTTCTTCTTAGGCTCAGGGGGAACCACTGGGGGTTCTGTTTGACTAGCCTCCTTATTTGCTGCACTAGGTGCAGTGTCTCCCTCTTGACTCACAGAGCTACCACCAACATCTGCTTCTAAGGGTCATTTTCTGGATTCTTGCAAGGCTTCTCTTTGGGCTTTGGAAAGTCTAGAGGGCCTAGGCTGAGTGTATGGTGTTGAATGTGGGTTAACTGAATTTGGGTCTAATTCAGTTTCATTCTCAAGAGTGAAAGAGTCATAACCAGATGGTAATGGTAGATCAGGGTTGGACACTTGATCAACCATGTGCTGAGTGAAACAAAGTGGAATATGTGCATTGAGATTCTGTGAGGATAACAGTGTGTGTGTGTGTTCTTTTTCAAAACTGAGCAAACCTCTAAACGAGGGGCAGCATCATTAAAATCACAGAATGAATTAATGCACATCATAAGAAAGCGAGGGTAGATTGATACCTTCTTACCTATGGCAGCCCTGAGGTGTGCCATGAGGAGAGCTCCAACATTCACCTTGTATCCATGGACAAGAGAATGTGTCAGTTTCTTGATGTAAGAGGGTATTCCATTCCAACCTGTGGACTTGGTAGAGAACACCTTGACCATCACATCAAGTATCATGCTCCACTCCTTTCTCAGATGCTTCCTATCCATTTCACCAGACGGATACCATTTGGTAGTCCCCTCTTCGAGAATAGGGCCTGCATACCCAATCTTCAAGAAGAGCTTCTTAAGAGTGTCATCATTGGCAAGTTCAGCAAATTGTTGTCCTGCTTCAAGTGTAATTCCAAGAGCAGTGTTGATGACCTCAGCTGTAAGAGTGTAAGTTTGAGCAACAACAGTTCGCCAAAAAGCCTCAATTCTGTCTAAGTCGAGAATGGGGGTTGAGGTGATGGCAGAACCGAGATAGGACTTGTTCAAGAACAACACGAGTCCTTTGAAACCTTCACCAGCATCATTTGGGGAAAAGATGCCAGCAAAGTTTGTTTGAGAGAGAGTCTGTTTGGGTGACATGGAGATTTCAAGAAAAGAAGAAAGTAAGAAAGTGGCTTTTTGCTTGAAGAAAAGTATATTGCCTTGAGTTCGATGAGAGTGATATGTCTGAGTAACTGGGGAATAAATAGAGGTATCTCAAACGTTGTGCACAAAAAGTGGAATTAAAGAACGTGTCTTAACCCACTCTTATAACACGTCAGTTACTGCCTGTTATTCACTGACCAACGTGGGATAAATATCCAATTTCAACGGTCCACTATTGTTGACAGTAATCTGTGCGCTAGAAACAATCTGTCAGTAATAAGAGGTGGTGACAGTAGGTTTTGCGCGACAGCAACTATTGCGCAAAAGCTTGCTGTCACCGTTAAGCATATGAATGACAGTATACTTTACAAGTCTTGACAGAAAGTCTTTCCCTGCTGTCAAGAAGGTTGCTGTCAAGAAACACACGACAGTATCCTTCTTAACGACAGTAACTTCGATTGGGAATTGGTTCTGTCATGAACTTATTAGAATGCTTTATTCATAAACTTAACTTAATATTGACAAATTATGGATTTAGCAATGTAATCTTTTGAACACAGATATTATGCAATTAACACAGACAAATCATAAACTCAATAACCACAAAAACAAGAACTTTTATTATTATTAATAAAATCATTAAAATAGAGCATTAAGTACATTATTCTATGATTTTATCAACTAGTTCTAAAAGCTCTTCCTTAATCTCTTCTTCAGTGCGACCTTCTTCCTTGAGAAGTGCCTGAAGCTCCTTCTCCTCTTCCTGCGCCTTGGCCTCCTCTTCCTTTTTCTTTTCCTCGTCTATCTCATCGATGGCATCCAACAGTATCTCAAAGAGCTCCTCAATCTCTTCACTATCGGGTTCACTATCGCACCGTTTTAGCCCTACTTCAATTCCTACTTTGTTTTCCATTATTTACTTTAAAACTGAGAACAGACTAGTGAAACCTAAGGTTAATTTATAGGCAAAACCATCTAAGGATTAAAGTCTAATGGTCAACAGTTAGAGTACCCATACAACTACCACAAAAGTAATTAATGGTCGTGTCCTCCTTTAATCCTACAGATTAATGCAAAACGGTGTGAAAGTCCAATGGAACAGATTTTTATCTCTCAAACTTAACAAGTAACCACATTAATGTCATACACGGTCTAAAAGTATGAGACTGGCACAAAATACTGACATAAAAAGTCAAATCAACACATGTTGTCACATAACAGACATAGACCAAGTAGACAGTAACTTCTCTTGACAACAGGTTTGAAGTTGCTGTCATGAGCTTCAAAAGAGAATTTGGAAATATAGAAAACTGAGTAAATCAACATACCAGATTCAGCATTCCCAATTCACTTACCAACCTGTTGAAGGTTGCTTCATCCAATGGCTTAGTGAAGATGTCAGCAAGTTGCTTGTCAGTTGGGACATAGATCAGCTTCACAGTTCCTTGTTCAACATGCTCTCTGATAAAGTGATGTCTTATATCAATGTGCTTTGTCCTAGAGTGTTGAACTGGATTATCTGAAATGGCTATGGCACTAGTGTTGTCACAGTAAATAGGAATGTCTCTTAGCACTAGACCATAATCCAGAAGTTGATTCTTCATCCATAGAATTTGTGCACAGCAACTGCCTACAGCAATATACTCAGCTTCTGCAGTTGAGGTAGAAACTGAATGATGCTTCTTGCTAAACCATGAGACTAATCTTCCACCAAGAAATTGACAGCTACCAGTAGTACTCTTTCTGTCAATCTTGCATCCAGCATAGTCTGAGTCTGAGTAACAAATTAGATCAAATCCAGTATTCTTAGGATACCAAAGGCCTAGATTAGGAGTGCCTTTTAAGTATCTAAAGATTCTCTTGATGGCTACTAAGTGTGACTCCTTTGGATCACTTTGAAACCTTGCACAGAGACATGTAGCAAACATGATGTCAGGTCTGCTAGCAGTTAGATATAGGAGAGATCCTACCATGCCTCTATAGGTGCTTGAGTCAACTTTCTTTCCTTTAGAATCAAGGTCCAGACTAGTTGATGTGGACATTGGTGTCTTTGCAGGTGATGAATCTTCCAAGTTGAACTTTTTGAGAAGTTCCTTGATGTATTTAGCTTGACATATGAAGATTCCATCAGGTTGTTGAAGAATTTGTAATCCCAGAAAGAATGACAATTCTCCCATCATACTCATCTCATATTTGTTACTCATGAGAGAGGAAAACTTCTCACACAGCTTCTCATTTGTAGAACCAAAAATGATGTCATCCACATAGATTTGTACCATAATGATGTCCTTGCCATGGTGTTTGTAGAAAAGTGTCTTGTCCACAACTCCTCTAGTAAACTGATTTTCCAAAAGAAAAGTGGAAAGTGTGTCATACCAAGCCCTGGGTGCTTGCTTTAGTCCATACAAAGCTTTGAAGAGTTTGTATACAAAATCATACATTTCAGCATCCTCAAACCCTGGTGGCTGTTCAACATACACTTCTTCTACCAACTCTCCATTTAGGAAGGCACTTTTGACATCCATCTGAAATACTTTGAAGTTGCAGTGTGCAGCATAGGCTAGAAAGATTCTTATAGCTTCAAGTCTTGCAACAGGTGCAAATGTCTCATCATAATCTATTCCTTCCTGTTGACAGTAACCCTTAGCCACTAGCCTTGCTTTGTTTCTTGTCACTAATCCATTTTTATCAAGCTTGTTTCTGAAAACCCATTTGGTCTCAATGACTGACTTTCCCTTAGGTCTTGGAACCAGCTTCCATACATTGTTCCTTTCAAACTGATTTAGCTCTTCTTGCATGGCTGTCACCCAGTCAGAATCCAACAATGCTTCATCAGTTGTCTTGGGTTCCATTTGAGACAGGAAGCATGAAAACATGCTGTCAGCAGAGACTTTGTTCCTTATCCTCACTCCAGAAGTAGGGTCACCAATGATAAGGTCATTTGTGTGATCCTTGTTCCACTTGGTGATTCTGGGCAAGCTACTTGATTGTACAGGAACAGTTGCTTCAGTTTGTTGAGTTGAATGCTCACCAATCCCATTGTCTTCACCATGTTCTTCATTGTCTCCAGAGTCACCACTGTTATGAATGTTAGAGGTTATGGTCTGTGACTGAGCTGGAGTTTGGTTGACAGTAGTGGTATTGACAGTATCTTTATCAACTTCAACAATTTGAGTGAAGCTAGGTTCTTCATCAACAATTTCCTCAACTTCCAAGTATCCTTGATTCTCAAATCTGAATGTCTGCATCTTTCCTTCTTCATGCAGTCCTGGAAACTTGGTTTTATCAAATGTGACATTTACACTCTCTTCAATAATCCTGTGTTCCATAACATAAACTCTGTAGGTAGTCCTTTCTGTACTGTAACCCATGAATAGTCCTTCAAATGCCTTAGTGTCAAATTTTCCTTTCTTCTCATGGTTATCCTTCATCATAAAGCATTTGCTCCCAAACACATGAAAATATTTGACAGTAGGTTTCTTTCCAGTTAGCAGACAGTAAGGTGTACTTGCATGAGTTTTGTTAATCATGGTTCTGTTTTGAGTATAACAAGTTGTGTTGATAGCTTCAGCCCAGAAATATGTTGGCAGTTTGGTATCATGCAACATAGTTCTAGCTGCTTCAATAAGAGTCCTGTTCTTTCTTTCTACAACTCCATTCTGCTGTGGAGTCCTTGCAGCAGAGAATTGTTGTACAATTCCTTCATCTTTACAGAAATTTCCAAGTGTGGCATTTCTGAATTCTGTACCATTGTCACTCCTCAAGATTTGAACTTTTGAGTTTGGAGTTCTATCAAGAACTCTGACTTGATCAATAATCACTTGAGCAGCTTCATCTTTGGATTCAAGAAACTTCACCCAAGTGTACCTTGAGTAATCATCCACCATTACTAAGGCATATCTCTTTTTGGCCATAGATGGTACATTGACTGGTCCAAAAAGATCCATATGAATCAACTTGAGTGCTTCTATGTTGGTGTTCATTTGCTTGGACTTGTGCACAGCTCTCCTTAGTTTGCCCATTTGACAATCTTCACACAGTCCTTCTTGACAGAATTCCTGTTGGGGCAAACCTCTCACTAACTCCTTCTTCATCAAAATATTCATTGTTTTGAAGTTGAGATGTGAGAGCTTCCTATGCCAAAGCATACTGTCACCAACAGTTGCTTTACTATAGAAACAGTAAACTTTATCCTTCTTTGTTGAGTTTAAGTCAGCAACAAACAAGCTTCCTTTTCTAACCCCTTTTTGAGAGATGCTACCATCCTTCTTGTGATAGATGTTACACAGCATCATATCAAAATCAACCTTGAATCCCCTGTCACTGAATTGGCTGACACTGAGTAGATTGTGCTTCAATCCATCCAATTTCCAGACAACCATATCCCACTGTGTAACCCTTGTTGTTGTCTCCAAAGGTTATGATTGGGCCAGCTTTCTCTACATAGTGTGATAGCAGGGCTTTATCACCTGTCATGTGTCTTGAGCAACCACTGTCAATGATCCACATGACTTGATCTTTCTTCTTGCCCTGCAAAACAGAATGTATTTAAGATGCATATGGTACCCAATCCTTGTTGGGTCCTGCAGTTTTAGTGTCTCCTGAGTTTCTTCCAGTCATAAAATCACAAGCATCATCAATGATCTCTTGTTTGACTTCTCTTTTCACCCACTTAGGTTTAGAATTGGACTTGATCCTTTTCTTAGTGGATGAGGCCTTTTTGTTGTTGCCAGCAGGCTCAGAAGTCTCAACAGTGTGCATGTATGAACATTTTTCAGTAGTAAGAATAGGTAAGTTAAAGCATGTACTCATGGTAGTGATCTTGCATGGCATACATTCAATGTTATTACAGACACTCATAGTTCTATGCATAAGTGGGGTTCTATGTAAGTTACCATTGAGCTCAGTAGCATTGATCTTATCCTCAATTGGCTTATTACAAACATGTGTTAAATGATGTGAAGATCCACAGTTATTGCATAGTTTCCTAGAAGCACCTCCAACATTAGTGTATCCATTTCCTTTATTGACACCTACCTTACCATTCCTATTCTTAGACTTGGGAGTTACTGGATTGACAGTGTGTTCAGAAGTTGCTGTCGAACTTTCCTTGACAGTACCTTTTATTCCAACTGTCTTGACAGAAGGTTTGGAAGCTACTGTCTTGGAACCATTCTTGACAGCATCTTTGGAAGATACTGTCTTGCCAACTGTGACAACATCTTTTGAACTTACTGTCTGATTGCTTGGTAAGTTTACTGTCTTGGGGATTGTGACAGTATCCTTTCCATCCTTGAATGTGCTGTCAACACCTTCATCCTCATCAAGAATTTCTTGTTTGATGAGCATGGCTTCTTCATCAAACTCAATTTCTGCAGCTTTGAAAATAGGAGTTTTAACCTTCTTGAGAATGGTGGGTTTGACAGCAGCATCTCCAGAACAATCTTGAATCACAGTTTCCTTTCCAGGTCTTCTACCATATGAAAAACCTATGCCAACAGTTTGATTTTCTGTATGCTTATCATTGTAATCCTGAACTATCTTAGATGAGTTTTTATAAGCCTTAATTTTGAATTCATTTTCAGCAATCTCATTCCTCAGGAATTCCTCAACTTCTTTAGCACATTTTAATTCATTTTTAAATTTTGCATTGTCCTGAGCTAAAGAGTCTAGTGAACTGGTTTTGAGAACAAGAGATACATTTTCAGACTTTAGTGTTTCATTTAGCTTACTCAGCCTAGTGATTTCCTCATTAGCAGCAGATAAGCTAGTATAGACATTGAACATTTCAGCACTTAAGTCTTTAATGTTTTTCTTATACTCATCAATGGACATATCAAGTAAGACAAGTGAAGGTACCTGACTTGAAGATGTTGATGTTACTTCATCAGTGCTAGCCATGAGAGCTAGGTTGACATATTCTTCTTCATCTTCATCATCAGACTCATCCCAACACTTTTCTTCAGCCACATAGGCTCTACCTTGATTCTTCTTAGAGTATCCACCAGTTCCTTTCTCAAATCTCTGAACCTGTTTGGGTATTTTGCATTCAGTAGCAAAATGATCAGGTTCACCACAGTTGTAACACTTGAATTTAGATCTATCCACAAATCCAGTCTTGTATCCTCCTTTGGATGAGCTTCCCATAGCAGCCTTTGATGAGCTTCCCTTGGTGAACTTGGATGCTTGGCCTTGGGGCCTGAATGACCTATCCTTCTTGAACCTAAAGTTCTTGAACTTTTTAGCCATGTAGGCCATAGTAGGATTGTCCATGCTTTCCAGTTCCTCCATTGTGTAGAAGTCTTCATCTTCCACATCCTTGAGCTGTAGTACTACTTTCTCATCATCTTCAACAACCTCTTCTATCTTCAAGGATTGTACAGGGGTTGGTTGTGTGATTTGTAGTACTTCACTTGGTTGTGTGATCCTTGGCACATGTGCTACTAGGGCACTTGACATATTAGCCATCTTGTTCCTTGTTCCACTTTGTATGGCTCTCTTTTGAAAGAGTTCAAGTTCATAAGATTTCAGAATGCGATAAAGTGTCTCAAAGGTTATATTGTTGAGATCTCTTCCTTCTCGTATGGCTGTTGTCTTGTGTTCAAGGTGATCAGGCAGTGTGAGCAGGAACTTGACATTTAATTCTTTTCTGTCATAGTACTTGCCATGTATCTGTAGTTCAGTTAAGAGCTTACTGAACCTTTCAAACATGGAAGTTAAGTCTTCACCTGGCTTGGCCATGAATGCCTCATATTGTGATATCAGTATTTGCCTTTGATTGCCCTTAACTTCTTCACTTCCTTCACATAGTAAAGCTAACCTGATCCACATCTCTTTGGCAGATGTTCAGCTTATCACACTTCCACACATGGCTTTATCCAACGTGAGAGAATCGAGCAAGATGAGTTGCAAGTGATCATCTAGCACTATTTTCTCCTTCTCAGGTTCCAAAAATTCGGAGGGATCTTTAGGAACCCAATGTGCAGGAATGACTTCACCATTTACTGTTGTGGCTTCAATTTCCTTCCTTGGAATGAAAGGACCATTCTCGAGAATACCTGGGTATAGTGGATTCGCAGCTTTGATAAACAACAAGATCTTTCTTTTCCAAATGCTATAGTTCTCTTTATCAAAAGCTGGGATCTTGATACTGTTTGATTTCTGCATTGTCGTCGTGATCTCAGATATGTATGTTAATCTGATTGCTCTGATACTAGTTGTTGGTCCTCGTGTATTGCAGAAGGGGGGGGGGGGGATGAATGCAATACTGATAAAATTCAATCTCAGTTTCAACAACCAAAACTAAGATTTAATGTTATCAATAATATGTATGCATTCACAAACAGTATAATCGAGAAGACATGATTCACAAAATAAATGTTTTATTTATTTTGCAAAGTGTTGCTATAACCTCAAGAGAGAATTCTTGAGCTTCGGTTTTTTTTCTTCAAGACACTTGCTTGTCTTCGTTACATACCTAGAATGAATTAATAGTCTAAGTATAAAACTAATCCTATCACTGTCAATACGGGTCTGTGAAGCTGCTGTCATTATCAAGTGGCAGCTTCTTACAAAGTGTCTACCCATGTGACTTTCCTAAATTGCTAACAATGTCAGATATACATTACAAAGAAAGCAACCTAGATTCATTCTATTTCTAGCTAAAACAATTCAGCAAATAGAGACTTGACCTTGCTCTTGAATTGATTCGCTTTTGTTTGCAGTGCTTGAAGCTTCTGTCGTAGTCTTGCAGACTTGATGCAGCTTAGGGATACTGCAACACGCCTGTTTCTTGAACATTGAAACTGTCACGGGATTTGACTGAGAAAGATACCTAGAACAAGGATCTTTCTCGAGACAGTTACCTTTGCCGCAAAGCTTGCTGTCATAGGAATGTGCTTTTGGTGACAGTAGGAGTTCCCCGCATAGTGTACTGTCGAGGTTTCCAAACTTGCTGTCGAGGGCTAAAGTTGCTGTCGCGTAGTCCTCCGCCAATGTTGCTGTCAGAGTGAATATGCTGTCTTGACTTGCAACATTCTGTCTTCTTGTAATGTTACTGTCAATGCTTATGACAGTAACCTTTATTCATGCTGTCATCTAATATGCATTCTTTGAGGCTTGAACACAGAAAGTGAACTTCTTCCAAATTACACAATTAAAATAACATTGCATACTGATTACAAGAACATACTTTGGTTGTGACAGTATGTTCTACTTAATTAAAAATTAAGTATATACAAAGTTAAGTTGTTCCTATGCTATCACCCATAAATCCCAACAAAATCATAAAAGTATAGCATATTAATGTAAGTTTAAAATTTATTCTAATGAATTTAAAACATTCATCATAAGAAGAAAATGAAAATCAATGTCCTAGAAAACTGAAAATCATTACATGAAAAATTCGACATTCATTATATCTTTGAATGATTGAAAGTTAGTACATATCAATACAATATACTTTGCCTCGAATGTGGTAAAATTAGTTCAAATTCTAGAGTTTCAACGCCCTCACAAGAATTTAAAATCACCTCATGCAATGTTAATTATGACGCGGTGAACGTAAAATTTTCAATTCAAATAATTAATTGTGATATTTGTCAAACATCAAATTTGTCTTTCTCAGTCTTAATAACTCAACCATTTTGTTTCTCTTGAAGGAGATGCATGATTCAACTAATAATGATAATTTTATTGTGATAATCTAGAGTCAAAATCAGGTACAAGTAAACACATATCCACGTCAATGATAATGGAGTTAAAAAAGACGTATAATTCTAAAATGGGTTAGGACGTTCCACATTCTTATTAATTTAAAATCCGATGGTACATTTCAAACAAATTCTAATATCGTATTTTATTATGATGGTATCAATATATATATTTGTTCAATCAATATTTTATGCGGTTGAATATCTAATCTTTAATATATATATATATATATATATATATATATATATATATATTTTTTTTTTTTTCTTAGCAACCAAAAACATAACTAGGAATGGGCGTCAGATCACTTCGGGGTCGGGAAACGTTATCTCCGCAGCCGACCCCCGACCCTGAAATCAGTCCCCAAGCCCGTCCCGATCCCGTACGGGGCGCCTCAGAGCCTCGATCGTAGAGTTTTCCTTCGGTGGTATTTTCAGATTTGTATATTTAGACTTGAAGTTGTAACAACTGTTGTATTGTTAACATAATTTATATTTATTAATACATGCATATGTATATTTAGTAAATGTATGTATTAAAAAATTGATATAAGTTTTGTTATATAACATATTTATAATTATTTTGAAAATTTTAAGATTAAATTTTTTTAAGATTGTGCTTTCGGTGCGTAGCACGGGTAAAACGCTACTACTTATATAAAGGAGAAGACGATGGCGGTGAGGTGGCGCCTCTCAAATCATTTCGATCTATTTTTCTAAAAATTTTGAATTACTAAAATTAAATATTCGAAAATATCTCAATTGTCTTTAAAATCTTTACTAATGGAGGAAACTAAATATTCAATTTTAATATTCTTGCATTTAAAATATATATTAACGGAGGAAACTGAATATACAGTTTTAATATTCTCCTAAATTTTTGATAGAAAATATCTCAATTGTCTTTTAAATCTTTGCTAATTGAGGAAACTAAATATGCAATTATAAAATTGTTTCCTTTAAAATCTTTACTAATGGAAGAAACTAAATACAATTTTAATATTCTCATAAATTTTTTATTAATGAATATACTTACTAACGTAGGAAACATTATTTAAATGTTCACCTGAATTTTCTATTTAAGTCAAAACTAAGTATATTATATTAGTATTTTCCTAAACTTACTCCACAAGTCCAATTTATTTACTAATTTCTTTTTTACTATCTTTTAATCGAGGAAAATAATAAGGAAACGATATGAGAGCTGCAGACGATTTGAGAGGCACCACTCAAATTGCCTTTATCTAATTTTCTAATTTTTTCAAAATTTTGAATTAATAATATTAAAGATCATAAAATATCTAATTTGTCTTTTAAATCTTCAGTAATAGAAATCTTAATTACCTTATATTCTCCTAAACTTTCTTCTTAAGTCAAATTACTATCTTAATATTCTCCTAAAATTTATTCAAGTCAAATTATCATGTTGATATTTTCTTAAACTTTCTCTCGAACTCAAAGTTACCATTTTAATATTCTCATATATTTTTTTCAAGTTCAAAATTTATCTTGAAATCAGATTATCATCTTAATATTTTCCTAAAAAAACTATTAGAAATTATGTTGTCATAATTGTTTTGTAAAAAAAACTCACGTTTAATTTATCTAATATGTTTTACATATACAGGCCTATAACCCGTGCAACGCACGAACGACTTTAATATTAATTTTGAAATTTATTTTTAATTTTTTGAGATTTTAATACTTCTGAAAATGCTACCTTTTAAAAAAAATTAATAGTACTACTTTAATACTTTAAATCTAAATTTTTTCATAGATTTTGTAATAGTTTATTAGCTTAGTAAGCATGTCAGTAAAGATAACCGTCAAAATTATCGATATATTTTGTTGTAATATATATAAATATCAATATCAATATTTTCTAAAAAAAAGGTCGTGTTTTTGAATTATAAGTAAAGTATAATTAAAAGAGTTTGTAGTTTTGTTATATATGTGAGAAAATCGAAAATCAAAACTTTTAATGTTTCAGCTATTATATAATAGTACATATAGATAGATTAAATAGAATAAATTACCGAAAATTTAAAGAAAAAAATTCAATGTTTCGGCTACTATATAATAGTATAGTATAGATAGATATCGTTTGCGATAATTTTAGAAAAAGAAAAATTTTAGTTAAAAAATATAAAAAAGAATATACGTTTTGGCTAACAAAGTTAATCGGTTAATTATTAGTATTTATAATATTATTATTTTATGTTACTAAATGAAATTGCATGTGATATTTTTGAAAATTGTGAGATTTTACTTAGGAAAAATTTTAGTTAAAAAATATAAAAAAGAATATACGCTTTGGGGAAAAAAAGCTAATCGGTTAGTTATTAGCAATTATAAATATTATTATTTTATTTCATTAAAAAGAACCGTCCGTGATATTTTTGGAAAATGAGATGTTTTGGTTAGAAAAAATAGAAAAGTAAAAATTTTTAGTTAGAAAATATAAAAAAGAATATACACTTTGGCTAAAATAGGTAATTGGTTAGTTATTAACAATTATTATTTTATTATTTTATTATTTTATTTTAATAAATGAAACTGTATGTGATATTTTTGGAAAATGAGAGGTTTTAGTAAGAAAAAATAAAAAGCTTATATATTTTAGTTAAAAAAGTTAATTGTCCGTGATATTTTTGAAACAATAAGAGGATTTTTCAGAAAAAATTTAAAAAGTAATATATTTTATGTGTAAAAGGTAATTGGTTATAAATAGGTAATATTATTATTTAATAATGTTTTTTTATAAATAAGTAAGAGTAATTAAGTAAAAACACGAAGTACAATTAAGTAAGAGCAATTAAGTAAAATCACAACATACCAAAAAATATTTAGTATTTTATCCAATGACTCTCATTAATTTAATTTAAAAGATCTAACGGTTAGAGATCGGATGACCAAACTATGGAGAACCGACTACAAATCGACCACAAAAACTTTTAATGTTTCGTCTTTAATATAATAGTATAGATATAGATATTAAAAATCATTTTTAAGCTTTAACTTCTAATTTATATAGAAGATAATTCTTACAAAAGATGCAAGTTTCCATAAATAAAATGTAGAAGTCTTATTTTTATTTATTTATTTTCTCGAGTGCCTATATTTTAAACATTAAAAATTAGAATATTTAAAAATATTTAAATTAAATTTTATGATATAATAAAATTGATTAATATATGATGTAATTTATTTAGTGAATTAGTTTGTTATTTGTTTAGATTTGGTAACAAAGAGAAAGAAGATCATTGAGAGTAAACATGTTTAACGAGAGTGCGATTAATTAGGGTAAACATGTTTAACGAGAGTGCGATTAATTAGGAGTGATATGGATAGAAAAGTAATTATAGAAATATAATTGTTGATTCTTTGGAAAGGCCAAGTATTTAAGGCCCAAAACCCATATTATTTATTAATTTCGTAATTAATAAATAGGGAAAATATACATCTCATAAAAAGAGTCCAAAATATGGTAAATTCATCAAAGAAGGATCCGGAATCCCAATTAAAGGCAATTAATGAGTCATAGCCTTTATCAACAAGGAAAAGACTTATCCTGCAAGAAATACAATGTTTATCCAATATCAAAAAGGAGACTTATTCGCTAAGACTTCTAAACATGCCATAAATACTAGGCTCCAAACGCCTATATAAGGACCCTGATCCTACAATCAGAACTACGTTTTGGGCACAGCTCCATACGTCACAACGCCTCGAAGGCGCAACAAGCCACAAAGGCACCCCTAGAACTACGTTTTAGACTTCATCCTCGAATAAGGACATACAAGTCACTGCATCCTTGGTGTGCCCCTGCCGCCATAGCCCCGAGGGCAACACCAAGAACTACGTCTTTGGCTTGATTCTCAATAACGAATTGAGATACGTAGGCATCTTGTGAGGACCGATTTAGTCTCGAAACACAAGTGCAGCCATAAAAGCTCGAAGCTCATTAAACCCTCGCATTAAATTCGTAAGCTCAGATTTTATTCCACAACATTTGGCGTCGTCTGTGGGAAGACAGTATCAACCATGGCAAACACACGAAGAACAACTCGAGGTCCTCAAACTTCTGATGGACTTCCTCTTATTTCTGCAACAGAAACTCAGGGGAGCCAACCACCGCCAATCACTGGCACTGAAGGGGCAGATGCCCCCATCACCACCACTCAAGGACGGGAAGTCCCGATTACTGCTGAAGGGACGAAACCCCTACAAATGGTTGTTCATGGACGAGATCCATCAGAGACCACTCTCCAGCAACCAATCATAACCACTCCATTGCTTGCAAACGCACCACGTGGTCTCCAACTTCACACCACGGATCTCCCCCAATATACTACCCAAACTCTCGGTATGCCAACTTATGGTATGCCACCTGGACCCCCGATGGGCAGTAGTGGTGCCAACCCCATCTATCACGAGGCCTATGTGCCCCCATATATTCAAGGTTTGGGACCCCAAAATCAGCGAACCCCTTTTCAAGACTACTCAGGTCCCTACACCGAGGATGAGAATTACTCAACAGGAGATGAGAGGGATGTTGCCCCAAGAAGGAGACGTTCCTCCCAAACCAATCGAGAAACTACTAAGGAAAAACTTGCGTCCCTTGAAGCCGAGGCTGCAAGGCTCAAAAATTTATTGGCAGAAGAGGATGCCACAAGGACACAAAATCAAGGAAGAGTCCTGGTGATCAACCTCGACCCAACACCAAGGAGAAGCAGTAGGGCTGAGGCCCCAAGGGGTGATCCTACTGATTTGTTTCCCCTAGGAGATCCTGATGATCCAACACCACCCTTCACTGAAGACATCATGAAAGCCAACATCTCTAGAAAATTCAAGATGCCGACAATCAAGGCTTATGATGGAACGGGAGATCCCGCTAACCATGTGAGAACCTTCTCCAACGCACTGCTGTTGCAGCCGACCAACGATGCGGTCAAGTGTAGGGCGTTTCCCCAAACCTTGGCAGACATGGCCCAACACTGGTATAGACGTCTTCCTCCCAACTCAATTGGGTCTTTCAAGGAACTAAGCAAAGCTTTTATCAATCAGTTCATTAGTGGAAGGGTGCATGAGAAAAGCTCTGCATCACTCATGGCAATCCAGTAAGGAAAGAATGAAGCCCTAAGGGACTACATCAATCGATTCACTCGGGAGGCTTTGAAAGTCCCGGACTTAGAGGACAGAGTGGCTATGATAGCCCTGCAACAAGGAACTACTGATGACCACTTCAAAAGGTCGTTAGCTAAACATCCACCCGAGAGCATGTTGAAGCTCCAAGATAGAGCCGGAAAGTATATCAAGGCTGAAGAAAGCATGAGAAAGTATGAACCCACTGCTAGCGGTAGTGGAAACTCAAAGAAAAGAAAAGAAACTCAGGAGTACGACATCAAGGAAAAGTTTCCCAGTACGTCAAAGGACTCTGATTCTCCACCCAAGAGAAACAATTTTGGGCCAAAGTTTACGGAGTATGCAAGATTGAACACTTCCAGGAGTCAAATTCTGATGGAGATAGCTAAGGAAGGAGATCTCAAATGGCCGAAGCCAATGAGGGCTGACATGTCCAAACGGAACCAAAATCAGTTCTGTCGGTTCCACAAAGAAGTCGGTCACGACACCGACGATTATAGGCAATTGAAAGATGAGATCGAATTTCTGATACGAAGAGGAAAACTCAGCAAATTCACCAAGGATGGAAATCAAGGGAGTCAAAGAGGAAACTATAAAAGGAAGGATTACGACAGAAGGGACAACGACCAAGATCGTAACCCTAAGCCCCGAGGGCCAGTCATCAACATGATATTCGGAGGGCCAACTGCTGTTGGGTCCTCCCGAAACTCAAGAAAAGCTTATGCTCGAGAGGTAATGACTGTGGTTGGAGAAGCACCGAAGCGTGCCAGAACATAAGTGTCAATAGGTTTTGATGATTCAGATTTGGAAGGGGTGAAGTTCCCCCACGATGACCCTCTAGTGATCATACCTGTGATTGGCAATTCCGAAACAAAGAGAGTCCTAGTCGACAATGGAGCTTCAGTGGATATCTTGTTCCACGATGCTTTTATCAAGATGGGTTACACTGATTCTCAGTTAACACCCTCAAATATGCCCATATACGGATTCAATGGGGTGGAATCAAAAGTGGAAGGCACTATCCAACTCCCAATGACCATGGGGCAAGGGATGAATACGTCTACTCAAATGCTGAACTTCATAGTTATAAAGGCAACTTCAACCTACAATGCAATCTTGGGAAGGACTGGTCTTCATGCGTTCAAGGCCGTTGCCTCATCTTATCATCTGAAAATCAAGTTCCCAACGAGGAATGGGATTGGTGAAGAACGAGGAGACCAAAAGATGGCTAGAAGTTGTTATGTAGCCGCGTTGAGGCCTGATGGAATCGGGGGGCAAGTTCTCCCAATTGAAGACATGGATATTGACGACAATGAGGACCGAAGAGGGAAACCAGCTGAGGATTTAATCCCAATTCCCTTAGTCCCTGGTGAACCGGAGAAGGTGACTTATGTCAGGGCACTACTACCTGAGCCATTGAAAAGCAAGCTCATATCTTTTCTTCAAGAGAACAATGACGTTTTTGCTTGGACAGCGGCTGACATGCCAGTGATTGATCTCCAATTGATAACTCACAAGTTGAATGTGGATCCTGAAAGAAAGAGGGTGAAACAAAAGAAGAGAAATTTTGCTCCAGAAAGGCAAGAGGCCATTAAACAAGAAGTTGAAAAACTCCTAGAGGCCGGATTCATTGAAGAGATATAATTCCCGGAATAGTTGGCTAACCCCGTAATGGTCAAAAAGGCCAATGGAAAATGGAGGATGTGCGTCGACTTCACCGACTTAAATGATGCATGTCATAAGGATTATTTTCTCTTACCAATGATTGGTGCTCTAATAGATGCCACAGCGGGACATGAGATGCTGAGTTTCATGGATGGCTTCAGTGGATACAATCAAATCAAGATGCACAAAGATGACATCTCCAAGGTATCATTCATCACTGACTTTGGTGTTTTCTGTTACTTAGTCATGGCATTTGGACTTAAGAATGCAGGGGCAACCTACCAAAGATTGGTGAACAAAATTTTTGAACACCTAATTGGAAAAACCATGGAGGTCTACGTAGATGACATGCTAGTCAAGAGCCTCGATAAGGCCGATCACATTGAGCACCTCCGAGAGGCATTTGAAGTGCTAAGGCACCACAAGATGATGTTAAATCCAGCTAAATGTGCCTTTGGTGTAGGCTCGGGAAAGTTTTTAGGCCTGATGGTTTCCAAGAGAGGAATCGAGGCTAATCCCGACAAAATCAAAGCAATTCTAGACATGGAACCACCACGGACTATTAAGGAAGTCCAGAAACTAACTGGAAAAGTGGCAACATTGGGAAGATTCATCTCCAAGTCAGGAGAGAAGTGCTTACCTTTCTTCAAAGCACTTAAGAATGTGAAATTTTTTGAATGGACAGCTGAAAGCCAAGAGGCCTTTGAGGCCTTGAAGAAATACATGGCTGAGCCACCACTATTGGCCAAAGCAAAACCAGGAGAGGTTCTTTATCTATACTTGGCAGTATCCAACAGTGCCCGTGGAGCTGTTTTGGTAAAAGAAGAGTTAAAGGTTCAGAAACCCATCTACTACGTGAGCAAGATCCTACATGGGGCAGAAATAAACTACTCTACCATAGAGAAGTTTGCCTTAGCCTTGATTATGGCCTCAAGAAAGCTACGCCCGTACTTCCAGGCTCACAAAATAGAGGTCTTGACTGATCAACCTCTAAGAAACATCTTGCATAGCCCTCAAGTTAGTGGAATGTTGATCAAATGGACCATTGAATTGGGTGAATTTGACATCAAGTATAAGCCTCGAACGGCCATAAAAGCTCAAGCACTTGCTGACTTCATGGTTGAATGTACCATTGACAACCAAGAAGTCGGGGGCAGGAAGTAATAGTGGAGGATGAGAAAGATCAAGAGATGGATTTCAAAGAATATTGGGTGCTCTATTTTGATGGAGCATAAAAAACAAAATCAAGTGGAGCCGGTTTAGTGCTACAAAGTCCTGATGGATTCCTCATAGAGTATGCACTAAAACTTGACTTCCCAACGACAAACAATGTGGCCGAGTATGAAGCTCTGATAGCTGGCTTAGGGCTGGTTGGAGCCTTGAGAGTTAAAACTCTGAAAGTATGTGGAGATTCGAGGCTAGTGGTTTCCCAAGTAAATGGGGAATTTGAGGCCAGAGATGAAGTCATGGCCAAGTATTTGAAACTTATCAAGGCCATCATGACTCAGTTCGACGAATGCTATGTAGAGCACATTCCAAGGGAAGAAAACATGAAGGCTGATGCCTTGTCTAAATTTGCTTCTTCCGAAATTGAAAACTATGCAGGGAGTGTATACTTCCAAGTCCTGAGGACCCCAAGCATCAACGGAAAGTTGGTAGCACCCATTGATGTTGCTAGTTGTTGGATAGATCCCATCAAGGCTCATCTGGAAACTGGGTGGTTACCCAACGACACTTCAGAAGCACGAAAGATGTATGTGAGAGCACTAAGGTATACCCTGATTGAGGGAATCCTATACAAGAAGTCTTTCATCGTTCCATATATGAAATGTTTGAGACCTCAAGAGGCAGAATTGGCCCTGAAGGAAGTACATGAAGGAATTTGTGGGCAACACTTGGGGGGCAGAGCCCTTGCCCATAAGATCACTCGTCTAGGTTTCTACTGGCCAAGCATGCTAGCAGATGCTAAAAGCTACGTGAAGAAATGTGAAAGGTGCCAGAAGCATGCACCAGTGGTTAGGCAACCACTAGAGATATTGACATCCATAAACTCACCAATTCCATTTGCCATGTGGGGAATGGATATACTTGGACCTTTCCCAATGGCAAGTGCACAACGAAAGTTCTTGATAGTAGCAATCGACTACTTCACCAAGTGGATTGAGGCTAAACCATTAGCCAAGATAACCACCAAGCAAGTGATGCATTTCTTCTGGGAAAATGTGATATGAAGATACGGGATTCCACGTATCTTGGTCACAGACAATGGAACTCAGTTTAACAACGATGAGTTTAAGAAATATTGTGATGAGAACGATATCAAGTTGCGCTTCACTTCTGTCGCCCATCCTCAAGCAAATGGGCAAGCTGAGGTTGCAAATCGAATTATCCTAGATGGACTGAAGAAAAGAGTTGAACGCTCCAGAAACACTTGGGTGGACGAATTGCTCCCCATACTATGGGCATATCGTACTACTTGCAAAGTCACCACTGGAGCTACCCCCTTTCTGTTGGCATATGGGGCAGAGGCAGTGGTTCCAGTGGAGATTACTCACACGTCTCCAAGAATTGAGGCTTATGAGCCAGAAACAAATGAGGAAGGCTTGAGGCTGGCCTTAGATTTGATTGATGAAGTTAGAGATGAGGCAAATGCCAAGATAGTTCAGCATCAGAAACGAGCATCTTTCTATTACAACCTAAGGGTTAAAGAGAGATTCTTTCGACAAGGAGATTTAGTCCTCCGAAAGATTGAGGCATCCGAAGTTGGACAAAAAGGCAAGTTGGCCCCAAATTGGGAAGGACCATATCGCGTCAAGAACGTATTTGGTCGAGGCTCGTACAAGCTAGAAACCCTCGAAGGGCATGAGGTACCAAGGACTTGGCATGCCTCAAATTTGAAAGTCTATTATGTTTAAAGTGTGTCCTGATTGGACTCACTACTAGGACAAATAGAAATAAGGTTCGATGAAATCATGAGCTTCCTAGAAAGCAAATGAAGGGTTGAAACCCCAGAAACCTAAGACATTCAGTCCAAACCCCATCATTCGATATGCTCAATGAAAGGCTTGAAGCCAAAACAAGACGGTATAAGACATAAAAGGCTTATGCAAATGTCAAGTTAGCCTCGAATAAGGCAAAATCGTCGTAAATGTGTAGGTCGCTCCACACTTTACACCAAGACGATACTCGTGAAACACTAGTGTATATTAAAATCCCCAAAAAAGGGTAGTAAGTCCCAGGTAAGGGATAAAAAGACCCCAAGTCTCGAAAAAGACCGGTATAACTTCTATGAAATCCTAGTGCATTATCATAGACGTTGGGAAGCGCGATCAGCCATTTTAAACCCAGAATCTTCAAAGAATTCTTCAAAACTTCAAGTAAGAAACCCAGAAAACGATGAGATTCAACAGAAAATCTCGTCAGGAATCGCCTAGTGACTGGAAACCCAACCGGTTAAGGAAGGGCAACCGTCTATAGCCAGTTAAGGCCCACAAATCCATTTATGGATTATAGAGATTAAAACCCAAATAATTTGGGTCTCAGGCAAATTCGAAGCCCAAACAATAAAGGCCCAATAAGGCCCAAGACTGGAATAATTTAAGTCCAATTAAAAATTGGGCTAGTTAAGGCCCAAGAAAAGAATGAAATTTGAAATATAGCCAAGGCAAAATCAAAGATTTAAGGTCGAAAAGACATTAAATCGAAATCGTACGACCGAGGTCGAAAACATATGGGAACACGAGGTCGATTCCAACGACCTCGCTCCCAAATAAAGTCGAAAAATAATGAAATTGAGGTCGAAAAAACCTTAGAACGACATCGAAGGCTCGAGGTCGAAAATGGCCCAGAAAATGAGCTCGAGGCATTCGATCTCGCACCAATTTGAGGTCGAAAGTATAAGGGATCGAGGTCGAATGACCGAGGTCGAAAATGACTGGGAAGTCGAGGTCGAAACCATCGACCTGGGACCAATCGAGGTCGAAAAAAGGCTGGATCGAGGTCGAAAAAAGGCTGGATCGAGGTCGAAGGCTCGAGGTCGAAAAAGACTTAAAAATCGAGGTCGAAACCTTCGACCTCACTCCAGTCGAGGTCGAAATCCAGGTCGAATTTTAGGTCGAAAATGACCTGTTTCCTGGTCTAATTTGAGGTCGAAAATGACCTAATTTGAGGTCGAAAATGCCCTTAAAAATGAAAAATTTTGAGGAAAAACACGTTATAACTTCTACGAAAACCCAAAGGAGATTTTCCCAGAAGTTGGGGGGCAAATGATATGGATAGAAAAGTAATTATAGAAATATAATTGTTGATTCTTTGGAAAGGCCAAGTATTTAAGGCCCAAAACCCAGATTATTTATTAATTTCGTAATTAATAAATAGGGAAAATATACATCTCATAAAAAGAGTCCAAAATATGGTAAATTCATCAAAGAAGGATCCGGAATCCCAATTAAAGGCAATTAATGAGTCATAGCCTTTATCAACAAGGAAAAGACTTATCATGCAAGAAATACAATGTTTATCCAATATCAAAAAGGAGACTTATTCGCTAAGACTTCTAAACATACCATAAATACTATGCTCCAAACGCCTATATAAGGACCCTGATCCTACAATCAGAACTACGTTTTGGGCACAACTCCATACGTCACAACGCCTCGAAGGCGCAACAAGCCACAAAGGCACCCCTAGAACTACGTTTTAGACTTCATCCTCGAATAAGGACATACAAGTCACTGCATCCTTGGTGTGCCCCTGCCGCCATAGCCCCGAGGGCAACACCAAGAACTACGTCTTTGGCTTGATTCTCAATAACGAATTGAGATACGTAGGCATCTTGTGAGGACCGATTTAGTCTCGAAACACAAGTGCAGCCATAAAAGCTCGAAGCTCATTAAACCCTCGCATTAAATTCGTAAGCTCAGATTTTATTCCACAACAAGGAGAAGCATATTGTATGCTAAAATTTTAATATTGATGTTATATTATGTATTTTAAAATAGAAATTGAAATATGAATTTTGAGAAAAATAAATATGGTTATAAATATACTAATATTTGATATAATATCAAAACAATAAAAAATTGACCTTTACAATATTTATTCAAATTTTTGATAAATGATCAAGACGAAATAGAGAATTCAAAAGAAACCTTAATTTAAGTTAGAAAAATTATTTTCTCTAAAAACATATTTTGTAGAATATTTGGCTCAGTAAACTAGTCATAACGACCACACTAACAATAACTATAACTGGTGTAAAAATTCAAACAATTAAGAAGCATATATACACATATAATTGTGAAAAATTCAAAAATTCAAAAATATTTTCCGTAAAGGAGTTTTAATTAAAACAAGTAATAAAATAAAGTCATTAAATATCTAATATAAATATTTACAAATCTAATAATATAATTAAATAATATATTATTTTCCAAAAAACATAAAATAAAAAATATATAACATAATTAATTCCTCCGGTGTAAAAAGGGTTGGGCCCAAGACATAAGCAATTGGCATTTGGAAATTGAGGTATAAAAATGGAATGAAAATCAAGAACACAACTCCACTCTCATTCTTAGCTGGCATCTTCCTTCCTCTACTCAACACTTTTCTAAACCCTCACCTCTTAAATCAATAAACACACACACACATATACACACATCCTCTAATTCTACTCTTCAATTTCATCTAATAATCACATTTATTCATCTAATTCATTCAAATACTCATTCTAATTGCTTGAATTCAAGCCAATTGATTCTGATTTTGTGTAATTTAGCTATGGCACTTACACAAGCTGACCTGCCTGTTATGTATACACTTTTGTCTAATTCACTTAGCGGCGATGATAGCCTGCGTAAGCCTGCTGAAGCCGCGCTCTCGCTCAACGAAAATCGCCCTGGTTTCTGCTTTTGCTTACTGGTACCTGCCTCTTTGGTGTTGATTGTTTCGTGTTTTTTCGAGTTTTCGACAAGTTGGCCATAGTGTTTGTTTTTTCACAGGGTTTTAGGATGTGATAGACACATGATTATATTTTTCGTATAATGAACACTAATTCTTCGGTGTCTTCGTAAATTGATCATTAATATTTGTATTTCCTAGGGTTTTAGGAAGTGATGCACACACACACTTGTATCTCCGTAAAATGTTCACTAGTTTTCTGATAGCTCCGTATAATTCTCTCTAATTTTGTATTTCCTAGGGTTTTAGGAGGTGATGCAGATGCACACACATTTATATCTCGGTAAAGTGAACACTCATTTTTTGATATTTTTGTGTAATGCTCACTAGTATTGTTTTTCCTAGGGTTTTAGGATAATGTACACACATTTATATCCCCGTAAGTGTACACTAAAATTTTGATATCTTCGTAGAATGATACTAATTTTGTTTTTCTAGGGTTTTAGAATGTGATATACAAATACATTTATATCTCTTTAAAATTACCTCTAGTTCTTCGATGTCTTTGTAAAATGATCAATAATTTTGTTTTTCCTAGTGTTTTAGGATGTGATGCACACATAAATATGTAATTTTTTTTTTTTTTGGAGTGATGTAGGAAGTGATTACGGCGAAGGATTTGGTAGCTCAGACAGATGTTCGGTTACTGGCTTCGGTGTATTTTAAGAACAGTGTTAGTAGATACTGGAGGAATAGGCGTGAGAGTCAGTAAGTTGACACTTTGTTCGTTTCGGTATTGATTGAATTTGATGATGATTGACTTGAGTATTTTTTATATGGTTTAAGAGAGCTTGTTTGATAGTTGGACGTGTTATATGTTTATATAAATAAGTAGTATGTTGACTGATGTTGTATGTATGTGTTGGATTAAGTTGGATAGAGTCTGCTAAATTTAAGCTATAATCGTTTTTTGAAATCAAATTGTAAGAAAGAAAATAATGTGCAGTTTTTTTCGAATGGGCTGTCGTAGTGGACTTTATGTTTTCTTCTTTAGGAATTAAATGTGATGATACTCAAGTTTTACATCCTTAGTGATCTACTTGGGGCTCTGGGGTTCGACTGTTGCCTAGTGGACTTGTTCAACTAACTGCTTTGTCATGCTGTTAGCGGCTCATGCCTTGTAAGTTAGGATTGTGTACATGATTTGATTTTTAAATTATTAGCATCCTAATTGTCTGCAGTGGAATTAGCAAGGAGGAGAAATCCTATTTAAGACAAAAACTGCTGTCTCACTTGAGAGAGGAAAATTATCAGGTAATATATCTTAATGTTTTTATATATACACATGTTCCTGTCATCATATGCTAGTTTCCCTGGCAAAAATGTTTATATATTGAGTTTCTTTCACTTGCATTTTCCTGGCAAAAATTTGTTTATTCTTATTGAGATGGTCTCCAATTTGTTATTGGTCAATAAGACTACCTAAATTAAATCAGCTTTGCTGTTTTGGTTCTTATCGGTGTGAGTTGTAATTATTTGGTTGCCTTTTTCCAACTTCTTCATTTCTGGCACTATGCAGATTGCTGCTACATTGGCTGTGCTTATTTCAAAGATTGCTCGAATCGACTATCCTAAAGAATGGTATATGCTTCTGCTCCTCATGTCATATACAAGCTCCTCATGTTATATACAAGAGTCACAAAATGAGATGATATTGGGAACCAATACATGTTGAACTTGAGTATAAAGATTTTATTTCTTTATAATGTAACCCTTCTCGATTTTATGCACTAAATGCTGTTAATTATGTCTTAGGAAAAACCTCTGGATCTCAATCATAAAGGTACTTTGCTAGTAGATGGTTTATTTCCTCTCAGTTAGACACTTGCAGAAAAATAATTTATTTGTCAGTTTGATGCAACTTTCTTTTAATTTCTACTTCATAGGCAGCCATATAGAAACTTGATACTGATATATCTATCAATGTAGTTTATATTATATTACAAAAACTAAAATTTTTAAAAACAGAAGTAAAATACCAACCTCTCCCAACTACACAATGAAAACTTCAGTTTTATTGAAACATACCTGTTCTTTGCGCAGTCTACTAGCATCTCTCCAAACAATATAACTGTATTCCGGGAGTGGATGACTTATCTATTCCTTCATAGTTAATCCTAATTATACATTAACTACAAAATTATGCTGTTAACTAGCTAAACTGATCCAGGGTTATTATCGTAAGTTTAATTGGTCTGTGAACCAGGCTTAATAAGGGAGAAAACATTAGGGTAATTATAGGAGAATATCATCTAAATCTGGTAGAACATGTTACGACGATAATTTATTAATTTGCTGCCACTCTTAAAGTTCTTTCTTAATATTCTTTGATTTGATGGAGCAACCTCAAGATTATATAGTCCTATCCAATTACCTTATTCCTAACATTATATACCTTGCAGCTATGTCATATTTTTTTTGGTAATTTGTGGTTTTTGAGTTGTAATGATTCTCTTAAGTGTATCTTGTAGTTAATTGAGATCTAGATATTGATCACTCTGTTGATTAATTATTCAGGCCAGACCTATTTTCTACCTTGTCTCAGCAACTTCAATCAGCGGACTTTCTTACATCACAAAGAATATTTATGATCCTCTTCCGAACTTTAAAGGAGTTGTCTACAAAACGTCTTGCTGCAGATCAGAAGAATTATGCTCAGGTATGCTCTCTATACGAAGAAAACACACAGTTTATGTATTTGCATGTGTTTTACCACTATCTTTTTGTTATTTTAATTGCTGTACATTATCTGACTATAGTTTTGATTATTCTGACAATTTTTATCTTTCACTTTTCCCCAAAGTGGGCCACTGTTAAAATGTACAGTTAGCTGTGGTTAATATTTTTATCTATTCTAGCTCTCAACCCAAATGCACAGATTTATAAATTTATAATTACTAGTATTTATTTAATGCCTTATATAATATTTAACTCAAAGAAAAGTCACACCCACGTATACAGGCTTTCTTTCATTCCCCCTCCACTCAACTTGATCCCTTTAATTTAATTTTTTAAATTCATAAACACGCTTACACACTAATATACTTAGAATAAGACATATGAAATAGAGAAATATATAAGTTTAAGATCGATAAGTTGTGTTGTTTGAAGTGTTTTCTTTTAATGAATATTTAGAATTTTATTTGTACACAACATAATATTAAGAACAAATCTGTATTACTTTTCTTAGTTGGATAAATAAACTTTTAGACTTTGGTAATACTTATAAATGTATATTATATTATTTCTTTGTAATTATCAAGAGCCGAACCCTTGACCTTTGGTAGTACTTTGGATAAGATATCTCTTATGCTTACTATATATAAGATATAATTTACGTAATTTGTGAATTCTCTTCTACAGATATCGTCCCAATTCTTCGATTATTGCTGGCAACTTTGGCAGAGGGATGCACAGTCGATACTCCATGGTTTTTCCACGCTTGCTCAAAGTTTAAGCTCATCAAATGCCTCAGAGACGTATGATGATCTTCACTTAACATGTCAGAGATGGTATCTATGCTCAAAGATTATACGCCAATTGATTATCGCTGGGTTCCAAAGTGATGCAAAATCTATGCAGGTATCACTGTAGTGAAACCTCATTTTTGTTTGGCAGTATATGTTCATTACAGCTTTGAGATCCCCTCGCTTATAAATTCTAAACACAATTTATTGTTCTTTCAGGAGGTTCGACCAGTCAAAGAGGTCTCTCCTTTGTTTTTGAAGGCCATTGAATCATTTCTTCCACACTGTAAGAATCACTGTTTTTTAATAACTCTAGCCTCTACACAATTCATTTCTGTTCACTTGTCATGTCTATGATCACACAAATGTTCATGCTACTATTAATTTTCCATCGTCAGAATCCCGAAACTCAAGCATTAGCAAAAAGGTGCTTTTGTAATGGTAAAAGAAGTTCGGTTCAATTTTCAGAAACTACTCTTTATTGGCAAATGTTGCTCATTTTTACTGAAGAAAGTGGTGGAAATACTTCTATTCAATTTGACTTAAAGTGTGTTGCTTATCCTCCATACAATTGCCCTCAACATTATTAAGACACTATGACAGACATTATTACACATATTGTACAGTATGTCTTCTAATATGCCTCTATTCTTTAAAGATGAACCCTTAAAATTATCCTGATTAAACATTGTAATTTTATGAAGTAGTATCTATATCTGGCTTTCGGTTGGCTGACTGCCATCGTGCATCTGATGGAAGTTTATCGAAAACAGACATGTTCATTCACGCAGTGATAGTATTGTATCTGCATTGAAACTTATATAATGAAACTACCATTTTCACACAGTGATAGTATTGTAGCTGCATTGAAACTTATATATCGAAACTACCATTTTATATAATGCTTAAATGCTGATTAGCTGATGTAAAATTATTTCTGCAGATTCATCTTTTCGCGAGAAACATCTCATGTTTTGGGAGTTCTTGAAGAAATCATGTACTAAACTGATGAAGATTCTAGTAACAATTCAAAAGTGTCATCCATATTCCTTTGGTGATAAATGTGTCCTACCACTTGTCATAGATTGCTGCTTGAATACGATCACAGATCCTGGACCGGAGCTAATGTCTTTTGAGCAATATATTATTCAGTGCATGTCAATGGTGAAAACTATTCTTGAATGTAAAGAATACAAGCCAAACCTGACTGGTCGTGTGATGGGTGAAAATGGAGTTACATTTGAGAAGATGAAAGAGAACATGTCTAGTCATGTTGCTGGTGTGATTTCTTCACTTTTGCCAAGTGACCGGGTGGTGATCTTATGTAACATATTGATAAGGAGGTATTTGCAAATTTCCATCTCTTTAATTTCCTACAGTTGCCAAACATAATTAATAGGAAATAGTCTATCATATTACCTTGATATTATGACTATCCTTTTTAGCCAAAATTAAGGGCTGTTATATGGAACAGCATTATATGCGACCGTTTGAAATGCTTAATCTGTAAAACTTGTCTTAGAATGCTAACCCAAACTTATACCTAATGAAAATGGCTACCTATTGCAATACCCTTTTCAGCTTTTTACTTTGTGATTCTTAATGGGCCCCCGGTCTCCATCAAACGTTTGCCATGAACGATTTTTGTAACAAACTATGTTTCAACCATCTGATCAAATATTCAACGTTCAAGATTAGAAAATAGTTTAGTAGCTACCGCAGAAACTTTCCGCGGTATGTGCAAACTTTCATTAGGTACCGTGGAAGTACAGGTGTATGTATACATGTATACAAACTAAATGTATTTTTAGGTTTATATAAAGTATTTAAATTATAAACATGTTTAATACTATCTTTTTAAAATAACTTTTATAAAATATAAATCATAAATTATACTATAATTTGTATCATTATATATATATATATATATCATTATACGTTTTTTGTAAATTATGTGTCACAAAATTAAAATAAAATTATCATCTATTAATTTGAACCAAGATTATAGTATTAAACATAAAAAAATAAATTAAGAAAATCAAACTACTTGTAACCTAATTAAAATAAAATCAAAAAACAGAATTTTTTTATTGTGTTGCTAATTTAAGCTTCTTTATTTATGGACGTTGCTGATGTGGAGTTTTCAGTTCAGTAAATTTTGAAAAAACAAAACTTACAATTTATCGTGTTCTTTAATATCTACTTAAGAAATTGAATATTGGATATTTTTTTTATAACTTTTTTTTATATTTATTAAGTGGGGCTAATTTATTTTGTAATGGAAATTTTTGAATATTTTGAAAAGAATCATTAATTTCAAAGATTGGATATAATTATGGCTATGTTTTTTCATGTTTTAATTAGATTTCAAATAATTTTGCTTATCTCTTTATGAATTTGTCATGCCATGACAAAATACTTTTCTAGTTTTTCAATGTTTTTGTGTTTTTGTGTATGTTCTGATTGAATAGAACAGTAAACAAGTAGAATAGCAAGAGAATTAAGATAGAATTGAAGAGAAACAGATGAGATTTGATAGAGTTTAGAGAGATTAACCCTAGAGAGAGAGATAGAAATCAGTTATAGAGAGAGAAAGCAATAACAGAATCTAGAGAGAGAAAGAGATGGTGGAAATGAATTCCATTTTCTGATAATAGTTCAAACATGCATAATCTGACATACAAACAAGTCTTGATATATATAGGCTACCAGACTAACTAACTCAGTAAATGACACATATACCCTTACTATTCCTACTGTCCAGTGCTACTATAGACTACTACTAAGCTGAATCCTGACATTTCTCCCCCCTTTGAAAATTAACCATGTCCTCATGGTTGTTCTTTCACATGGCATCTTCATCTTCTTTCCACCTGAATCAAGTACATTGTTGTTTCCTTTCATTTATAGCTCTTTCCCATGAAGAACATCTAGTAGGAGTTGTTGAGACTTCTGAATTCCAATAGAAACACCATGGAGACAACTTGAATCTCCTCCAGGATCAAATATGTATATAATAATATTCTTCCATAAGGCTTCATGGTATGCAAGTCTCATTCCAAGTCTCATTGACTTGTTCATTTCAATGTATTTGTACTTGTAGGTTAGCACATTGAAGCCGACTCTCACATAATCAACACATTGTTGATTAATCTCACTTATAATTTTGTCAAGTTTGTCAGTCTCTTTTTGAATTTTCTGGCTTTGACCTTGTAATCTAGTCGAATTCTCAATCTCAATGATAAACACTTTCATCAGCAACTGAGAAGGTTCCTTCAGTCGCTGCTCGCTTGCCAGAAAATCAATGTTCTGCCAATGTTTAAGTTGACTACCATCAGAGGTTTTCATTCCAGCTTCTTCTAGGTTCACCTCACTCCTAATCAATTGTTTGGACTTGTGATTACAACCTTTTAACTGCTTATTTTGCACCTGACCGCCAGGATCAAATATAAGCATATTATCCTTGCCAAGATTGCTAGATCTGATACCCAACTCATAAGAAATTGTAGCAGTTGGAAAACCTTTAACACTTCTTTTGCTATGAAAAGCCTCAACAATGCCTCTGCTGGTAGGAATCATTGAGGAAACTTCTTCCAACTGGATTGGTGGCATCTCCTTATGCAGATTGTTATTGCCACCACCTTGTTGTAAATCTTGTATGTGTGCAAACTCTGCTGGTTCCTCTAATCTTTCACTTCTGCAGATTTCAGTTTGTAAGGGGTTAGGTGCATCTAAATTATCACCATTCAATGCTGCTAAGATGAACTCCTGCTCTGGCCAACTCCCTTGGCCCTTCCCTGGTTCTTCATCATATATAGGTTCCCCTATATATTCTTTCCAAGCATTAGATACATTCTCCTCCTTTGCATGATTTGGCCATTCATGTGTCATATTTCCAATGCCAGAATGAGCCAACTGGTGCCCACACTTCTGTAACCCTTCAAAGAATCCTGCTCCTTTAAACTTGGGAAAGTTAAGCTTGAGAGTAGGTATTGTTCCTGATGGAACTTTTCCTTTTGGTTCAATTCTACCCGATGTAGAACTAGTCTTTACACCCAAAGCATTTACAAAGCCTTCATCATGCCTTTGTGTTGTGCTTAGAATTACTTGTATCTTTTGTCTAGCCAACTCTATTGTATCTTCTAACTTTTGAAGTTTGTGACTAGTTCTTTCCCTGTGATCTAAAAATTGTTGCTGCACCCCAAGGACTGCCTCATTGAAGGCTCTGTCTCCTCCTCCATTTGTTACTACCTCCTTTTTCAAGCGATGACTCTTGAACTTAGCAATCTGTCTTTCCAAAGCAGCATGTAAGGGATCACTAAACATGCCTTTGCTAGCAGAGCCAAGAAGCACATTCCCCTTGTAATCCTCACCTTCCACCTCTAAAACTTCATCCTCCAGTTGTTTCCTAGTATTTCTGTTGTTCATGCCTTCCATTAGAAGATCAATTTGCTTTTGCAATCTCTCAATCTTCTCATCAGTACCCATAATATGACTTTGGAGGTCTTGCTGAATCAATTTCATGGTACCTTGGTGAAATGATTCAGGTAAATCCTCACTCCTGTAACAACTCATTCTCATACACAATTCATCAAACACCTTATGAGCATTAACAGAAAACTTCACAGCAACTTAACACTGCTTCACAAACACCTCCAATACACAATTCTACAACTCCTCCAGTATATTCACCAAACAGAATCACTCACCAGATGCACAACAATCACAATTACTTCATTCAACAACACAGATCAACAGCACTTCACACCAAAACAGAACAGTGACAATCTCACAACAACAAAACAGTACTGTAACTACTGTTTTTATACTTTTCTCCAACAATAACAGCTAGAATCAACAACTTAAGTAGAAACGAACTCAAACAACTGAAACATCTTCAACTCTAGCTAATCACAACAGTAAATCAACATATCTAAGAGTAAAAACTAAGAACAGAACACCTGAGAACACTTTTGAAGAAAGTTCTGAACTTGTGATTGCGATTACTGCATATGTAGGCTCGATCTTCTCGGATTGAGATGTAGAACACAGTAGAAGCAAGGATAGATCAAATACTGAAGCGCTCTGATACCAATTTGTCATGCCATGACAAAATACTTTTCTAGTTTTTCAATGTTTTTGTGTTTTTGTGTATGTTCTGATTGAATAGAACAGTAAACAAGTAGAATAGCAAGAGAATTAAGATAGAATTGAAGAGAAACAGATGAGATTTGATAGAGTTTAGAGAGATTAACCCTAGAGAGAGAGATAGAAATCAGTTATAGAGAGAGAAAGCAATAACAGAATCTAGAGAGAGAAAGAGATGGTGGAAATGAATTCCATTTTCTGATAATAGTTCAAACATGCATAATCTGACATACAAACAAGTCTTGATATATATAGGCTACCAGACTAACTAACTCAGTAAATGACACATATACCCTTACTATTCCTACTGTCCAGTGCTACTATAGACTACTACTAAGCTGAATCCTGACAGAATTTTGTTATATTTTATCATTTTATTTTTAATACATAGTTGTAATATTGTGACATGTAATTTAAAAATAATATATACATGTATTCTATAAAGAATATAATATGAAAATGATATGACATATAACAAAATTTCTAAAGATACGAAATATGTACTTATTTAATTTATAAAAATACACTCCACTTAGTTTAAAATAATAAACATTTCTACTATAATCTTAATTCAAAAAAGATAATATTAGATATGTTTATAATTTAAACACAGTTCTAAATCTAAATATACATTAACCCTGTACACATGTATACATCCACACATACTGCATAAAGTTTCCACGGTACCTAATGAAAGTTTACACGTACCGCGGAAAGATTCTGCAGTAGCTACTAAACTGTTTTCTAATCTTGAACGTTGAATATTTGATCGGATGGTTGAAACATCATTTGTTACAGAAATCGTTCATGGCAAACGTTTGATGGAGACCGGGGGCCTTCTTAATGTGCTTACGTTTTTGCAGCTTTTCATCAATGATGACTGTTATTATGTTGTTTTTTAGCTAATACTATGCGACTCCTAAAACAGGTATTTTGTGTTGTCAGCAAGTGATGTGGAGGAATGGTACCAGAACCCTGAGTCTTTTCATCATGAGCAGGATTCTGTTCTCTGGTCCGAAAAACTGAGGCCATGTGCCGAAGCACTATACATTGTTTTGTTTGAAACTCATAGCCAAGTAAGCGACAGTATATATGGTGTATTGGTGTCATGTACTCATTAGTTTTGAGATCTTTTAGTTAACAAGTTTTTTTCAATAGCAATGTATCTTAATCATTATCTCTTGTTCAGCTTCTAGGTCCTGTTGTGGTTTCTATTTTACAAGAGGCTATGGGTGGGTGCCCCTCTACTGTATCTGAAATCACCCAGGGTTTACTTCTCAAAGATGCTGCTTATGGTGCTGCTGCCTACGTGTATTATGAGCTATCAAATTACTTGAGCTTCAAGGACTGGTATGTTTATATAAGTTGCTGTATTACCCTAGTCTTCTGAATTTGCATTTGGATACTGTTTTCTTGCTCCACAGTGTTGTTTGAATAAGTGATCAATTTGATTTGTGACGGATAGCAATGACAAGCTGTGTGAAAACTTATGAACTGTTTGCACGATATAAAGCAACCTGAATTGTCACTTAAATATGTGCCTACAAGGCGTTTTCAGTTGTCATGGTAGTTTAAATTTGCTATTAACAAATTTTTATTAGTTGCACTGTGATTTCTGCATCAATCTTCCCCGTAGTTAACTCTAACATTCCTCTTTTATGCTTCGGACAGTTCTTTGAAGATTTATTGTCTACCTCCCCCCTAAGTTTCATGTCTAGTAGAGCAAATTAAGCAACATCCAGACGGAATATTATGTATCCACTATCAGTAATAAAGTTTGACATTATTTTGTAAAATAATGTTTTCATCATCATATATTTGTGCAAAAACTTGGCATATGCTAAGTTAACTCATATCACAACACAGTTGGTTGATAAGTGGCGACGAATCTCATATGCAGGAGTGAGACACCTTCACGTAAATTATTTAATTATTTAATGGAAGAAGATGAGTGATTAACCAAACATGTGTTTCTTATATCCAGTTTCCTATGTTTAAGTATACTACATATTTATTGATTCAACTGCTTTGATAAAGATCAAGTTTTTTATTTTGTAATTTACTTGTGACATCTTGATAGGCGTTAATTAGCCATCAGAATCTTATAATATTGATTCAGTTATCGTGTAATGTGTTTTACTATTAAGTGGACGCCTAATACAATTCCTGTATATGTACTTTATGACTTCTTGACTCTAAATATGTCTTGTAGGTTTAATGGTGCATTATCTCTAGAGTTGACAAATGATCATCCGAACATGCGGATCATCCATAGGAAAGTTGCACTTATTCTTGGGCAGTGGGTCTCTGAGGTATAATTTATATGTCAATTTGCCGAGGAGGGTTTTTACGATCTGTTGAGCTGTTCCTCGTAGTATTTTGCATGTACTGTCAGTTATTTTCCTTCAGTTTAAAGTATATGCATCTAGCTGTTGCCTGTTGGTATAGTGTGTCAACTTAGCCACTTGATTTTACATATACAAAGGTATCTTGCTCTTGTATTTTTCTGTTAAAATACATATTTAGCTATATATACATTACAAGACAATGTCTATTAAAACTCATTATATTTGACTAAGGGCTTATAAGGAGGGTGAATGCTCTATAATAGCATTTTCTCCTTGGGTTTTACAACAATATAAGTATATTTGTCCAGTTTTTGGTAACAATACTGTGGTTTATTACTAGCCAGTGAATTCTTTAATTTTTACTAGTTTCTTTACAGATTAAAGATGACACTAGAAGAGGAGTTTACTGCGCTTTAATTAGATTGCTTCAGGACAGTGATATATGTGTCAGGGTATGTATAAATCATAAGACATCCCAGTTGTTTTTCCCTTCTATCCCTCTTTCACTTTACCACCTTCCAAATCATCTTTGTTTCTGAAATAGTTTTTAAAACTATATCTTTTCTACCTTTTAAGCTGGCAGCGGCTCGGTCGTTGTATTTCCATATTGAAGATGCGACTTTCTCAGAGCAGGAGTTTTCTGATCTTCTTCCAGTATGTTGGGACTCATGCTTTAAATTAGTAGAGGAAGTTCAGGAGTTTGACTCCAAGGTAAAAATCGTGGAGTTCTCATTTGTAATGTTTGGTTATCCATATCTCGATCAACCATGTAAGAAAATTTTGTAGGTTTCTTAAAGATAAAGAGAAGTTCCATTAATTTTAGTGGTAAGATAGGCAATCTTGTTATATCTTGAATTTTACTAATAAGATAGGTAATCTAAGTTCGGGTTAGACTTTCGGGTTAGACCTGAGTAAGTCATTGAAGAAATGGATATAGACCCAATAAATTTTAAAAATGGAACATTTAACCTTGGCCCTACCAGTCGGCTTACTGGGTTACTGCCCTGTTTTACATTTTTGTTTCAGGTTCAAGTTCTAAATACCATTTCTGCATTAATTACACATGTCAGTGGGGTCATTCCATATGCCAGCAAGTTGGTGCAATTCTTTCAGAAGGTATTATTGTGTTCCCTAAGATTCCATCTTGATGTGAATTTCATGGAGTTAATAAGTTTTCATGAATTTTAAGAATGTATATAGTATTTGCTCATATTATCGACCATCATTTTAAAAGAAGTTGTGAAGAGTCTTAAAGATGAACCAATGCCGTTTAAACTCAGCTTTTTAATGCCAACAGTGTCACCCTCCTGTGTCCTTTAAGGATGACCAATCTTAAACTTTACTCACAAAATTAAGCAGACTTCTCGTAAGTATATATTAAATTGTTAGCCCAAGAGTACATGTGCTAGATGTTCTCTTCTAATAAGATATTCCTACATATCCTGATATTAAGCACGATTGATGTTTTCACTAGATACCTTAAATTATCTTACAAGGCTTTTTGTGTGACACTTCTATTAGTTCTTAGGATACATGGAATACATTTGCTTTGTTGTGTATGCAAAAACAGTAGTGTGCTAATGTAAAAAGCTGATGTTTCATGATTTTCAAAGCAAAATCTACAAAAGAAAAACAAGGTTTCAATCTGCATGAAAGGTAAACAAATTGCAGTAGAATCTGAATCAAGTAGTTTAAAATCATATATTTCAGTCTGAGCCAGCTAGAGAAGTCACTATAAACTTCTTGCAAGATTAAAATATAGATACAGAAAAATTTAAGGATGTATAGACAAGTGTATAGCGTCAAGCATTTGCGTATATGTTACAAAATTGGGGATTATGTAGGTATTTTACTTAGTCTGTGAAGTGTAAGGGGAGTCGAGTAGAACTGTCACATTACGGTTAAAAAGATGAACAGAAAAGGATGCAGTGTTTGGTGGGATTCAAAGAAATAGTTAATCTTTTATAGCAGTGCAAAAAGTCGTGTAAGACTCAAGTCTCACTGTCTTAGACGGTGATGTTCAGAGTGAGCTTGTGATGTTTGTCCGTGGTATGCCTAGTGCAATGAGAAGAAATATAGCCAGCTTATATAGGTAAAGTCAAGCGGCTATGTGCTGCCTGCAGTTTTAGCAGACGTCAAATGCATCGTATATGCTTCTCTGGTTGCATTTTTTTAGCATAATGTTGTAAAAATTATGTGTTTATTTAATCCACAATGATTATACTTTACCAAACTCTTCATGTACGATTGAACGTAACCCTTTATTTCAAGGCATGGGAGGAATCTTCAGGCGAAAACCTTCTGCAGATTCAGCTTCTTGCTGCTCTGAAGAACTTTGTTGTTGCACTGGGCTATCAGTCACCTTTGTGTTACAACATGCTACTGCCCATTTTACAAAGTGGACTAGTTGTAAATAGCCCTGATGAACTTCTGGAAGACAGCATGCTGGTTAGCCATTTTAATACTAATAAATTTTCATGATAAACATCATCGTAAATATGAAATTAAGGGATCGCATGTTCAATCCTTTTTATATGTTATTAACAATAATGTTCTTGTTCTACAGTTATGGGAAGCTGCAGTTTCTCATTCTCCTTCAATGGTACCTCAGTTGTTAGGACTCTTTCCACATCTTGTGGAGATCTTGAATAGAAGTTTTGATCACGTGAAGGTTTAAACAGTAATTTGTGTCTTGTCCACTTCATACTAGTAACTTATAGTTTAGTGTAATGCTGAGTGTTATTCATTGAAGTGTAGGTTGCTGCCAATATTATTGAAGGGTACATACTTTTGGGCGGAAATGATTTTCTAAATATGCATGCTTCTACCGTTTCCAAAATTCTAGATTTTGTTGTTGATAATATCAATGATAAAGGGCTGCTGTCAGTTATTCCAGTTGTTGATCTTCTAATTCAGGTACCTCTTTTAAGAAATGTTATCTTTCTGGGCATTAACAGTTTATTCATCTGTTGCAACATTTTATCCAGTCAAACATTAACGCCTTCATGCATTTTTAATCAATTTACACTCCTTTCATCAAAATTAAACATCCTCTCTTCCTCTAGATAATTGGAATTAAATTTGAGAAATTATTGTAAATTTCTAGAACAATTCCTCTGATACCCTTATATTGATTGAAAAACTTAAATTTTCCTGAAATTGTGTATTGGAAATTGATATTCATAAATGCATTGGCTCCGATATATTGTGTATTATAGTGGAGAGAAATTATCTTTGTAGTGGATTTTTGAACATAGAGAAAATGTGTGTGAGGGGAATGATTTTGGAAGTAAATATTCTTCTGAATTTGCTGGTCAAAAGCTAAAGAGGACATTGTATTGGGATGGAGGGACTTTTATAGAGTGATAAGTGATCCGGACCAAAAGTTTCAATGGCTCCGTGATAGAAAATTTCTTTGAAGTATTCAACATTTAATAATTGATCATTTGTATGGAGTTGCGCTGATAAATTTTGAGCAAGGGCCTTGCTTGACATCAAAGACCACATTGCTAATTTGTGTTTTACTTTCTGGCAGTGTTTCCCTGTCGAGGTTCCTCAGTTAATTAGCAGCACTCTTCAGGTAAATCGTTTTTACGTTTCTACTAACGGATCATCTTGTACCACCTGAATTTTCTGCATAATATCTACACTTACACGGACTTGTGTTTTTACTGGATATTTGTAGAAATTGATTGTTGTATGCTTAATTGGAGGAGATGATCATGATCCTTCTAAAACAGCTGTGAAAGCTTCTTCAGCAGCCGTTCTGGCAAGGATTTTGGTAACGAACACCAATTACCTTGCACAGTTAACAACACAGCCAACGTTATTGGTACTCCTCCAGCAGGCAGGTTTTCCAGGTGAAGAAAGCGTACTTCTTTGTCTGGTTGACATATGGCTTGACAAGGTCAGTTGGTGCAGTAAGTAGAAAATTTACATGTATGCTTTTTTCTAATCCCTCTTTGGGGATTAGCTACAATCTTGTTTCATCATGTCTATAAAATTGCTTGTGTTTGTGTCCAAAGCTGTTCACACTATGTTGTCATGATAATATTATATTTAATTAAAGTTGCTTTCTGTTTCTTTTTTTCTGATTGCAGATTGATAATGTAACGTCGATTCAGAGGAAGACATTTGGTTTGGCCCTTTCAATTATATTGACACTAACATTACCTCAAGTACTTGACAAGCTTGATCAGATCCTAAGGTATCTGTTCAGATTCTTAGTGTCATAGGCATCTACTTTTTAAGCATAGAACTGAGCTTCTTGTTAAATACCTTGTTGCATCTTGAATTGTTATAGTGCTTGTACAAGTGTTATACTGGGCGGAAGCGAAGATTTAACAGAAGAAGAGTCCAGGTTAGATTAGATTAGATACAAAAGTGTATAAAGTTCACGAAAATTTATGTTAATTATTGTGAAATTAATAATGAAAACATTTCTCCTTTTGTTTTCCCAAAATAAAAAATTATAACAGCAGTGATAATATGAGCTCTGCCGGACCTCAGTTTCCTAGCAAAGAGTACAGGAAGAGACAGGTAAATATCTAGAATTGTACACGTCAGCAATATATTTCTTGAGTGATTTATGGACTTTTTTGTTCTATCATAGATCAAACTATCGGACTCTGTACATCAGTCATCACTGGAGAACTCGGTGCGTGAAAACCTTCAAACTTGTGCGGCCCTTCATGGGGAGTCCTTTAATTCCACCATTGGTAGAATGCATCCCGCAGCATTTGCTCAATTGAAGCAGGCTTTGAATATGACATAAGCCAGAATTGATATTACAGTCAGTTGATGGTATTGTGATATTCTAGTAGTCCAGTCGTATGGTGGTATTGTGTTTTACATCTTCAATATCCGGTCATTTCTTTAATCCTAAAGGAGTACATATATAGGGTAAAGTTTCCTTTTATTTGTTCAACTCAAGTAAATTTCAAACAAATATGATATTTTTCAATGTCTCAAAAGTCTAAAATGCAGTATAGATGTATTGGTAATTATTTAGTTACTTATTTGTATTGAAATTTTATCAGGTGGCATCAATGAGGGTCCTTTGGCTTGTGCATGGGGATGGTTTGCACACATTTTTGGACATTTGTTAAATGGTTGGTCTGGCGCTTTCTTTTATTCTTTTCGTCACTCACCAAAGGTTGCATTTGCTGTATACAGGTCGTCTAAGCACTGTAAATAGTGTTGTCCTTACTTACTCTTTACATGGCATAATTTTTAGGCACATAGGGATATTGCACATCTGAGTTTCTCAAGTTCTATACATGTGGTGGAGGAGAGCTGTCGTGTTTATAGCGTCCAATGATTAGTGTTATGTGGATCTTGTAATCGATGAAAATGGTTTGGTTACTGTTGGTTGCCAAATGGCGATAATATGATGATTTTGTGGTACCAGTTTTATCCTGTGGTTTCCTGTTATGTATCTTGCTACTATCAATTTAGAAACACAATGAACATTGATTAGAAACACAATAACTGGATTGCCGTTATGCAAAGAGGTGGCAACACCATGTTGCTTAGAATCAAGTATAATCTCAGCAAGGATAATGATAATAAATTGAGAAAAATGGGCTTGAGGAATGAGGACACATATTTAATGGCAATTTTGTAAATGTTAATAATTGATCCTGAATTTACAAATTTACCCCTATATAGTTTACATAGGAAATTGTTACAATTACATTTGAGCCCCACATTGAAAAATGAAGGGATCAGCTGGAATAAACATGTACTCTGGTCTTGTTTTTCATCCATTTGAGCCCCACATGCTCTTAATTTGCCATTTAGGGTGGCGCCGCTGTTGCAATTTAACATAGCACACGGCATATTTAGAGAAAAGGGAAAATTATACATTGTGCGTTTTTAGTTTTACTTCCTGAGTTTCACTTGCGATGGTTCACAAGTTGAAGTTTCCCTTTGGATCTTAAGTGGAGTATGATCTCCTTGCTCTTGTTAACTGCATGCCTCAAACCTGAACAATATCAGTTTACGTAATAATATTGAACTGACTTGGCTTAAGCAGAGGATCTTTTTTTTGTGGAAATAGTTTACTTTTATCAGCTACTGGAATAGAACACCTGACAAGCTTTGGCAGAGACCGGTAAATTCTGTTTAAAAGGAAAATTCCATTTTTCTTATCTTGGCCAAGGATTGCATTTGCCAAGTCACAAAACCAGTTGGAAAAAAATGAAATTATATAGTTTTTTGTTGACATTTATGTTATTCAAAAACATGCATATACCTTTATGTTCTTGAGGAACCTCATTCCCTGCCGTTTTTTCACAAACCTCATTTTCAAAGTTTCATATTCTATTATATTTTTTTCCCCACTTTCATTTGTTCTTCCACCTTTAATTTTGTTCACAAATTTTCATTCAACTTCCCACCAAATGGAGCACCGAACTACATTCTTAATCACTTCTTATTTCTTGCTAAAACATTATTCTTAGAAGACCAAAACTCATCACAAGTTAATTTATGTACAAGGACCAGGCGATCTGGTACAGTTGGAATTCAGCATTTCATACCAACTAAAAGAGCTCATAAGCAACGTTTCCAGGTACAATGGAGTAGCCAAAAATGAGGTAAAGACTCAAAAAGAGTTTGTTTTCATTCTTGCTGTGTACTGCCATTCGTCGGAGCATCAACAGGCCCTGCCTCTGTTGATTCTTCACCTTTTTCACCCTTTTTTCCTGCATTGAGAAATAAGAAAAATCAAGTCTCAGTACACACTAAAAACACATTCTCCTTTCCTTTATATTTCAGTAGATTGCTTATCATAAGCAGAATAAACTGGAAGTACTAAAATTTCAAAATATCAGCAGAAATGGACTTGAATATATCCCCTATCCATCGTGCCTTCTCTCTGTACCTTTCTTTTTCTTCCCACCACCTCTCTTCTTTGTTTTAGTCCCAAGTGCTAACCAGGCTTTAATTTCAGGATCATCTATGGCTCTGGAAGGTTCTAACTCCTGCAAAGAGTGAGAAGTGATCCGGTCCGATCCATTTGGCATCAGTAGAACAGTGAACTTGATATGTGCAACATAATCACCTGCGCACAAGAAAGAACAATTTCATCAGTCCGTAAAAGTACAAAAAGACAACTTAAGTTAAATTTTAGGGTAAATCCAACAACGATTCTGTATAATCAGTCTCACAATAAAATCTTACCAGGTTTCTCATGAAGAACAGGATACGGTTGCAGAAGATCATGATTAACACACTCCACTAATCCAAGACGAGCTCGTTTCTCTTCCAAAGCCCTGCCAGATAACATTTTAGGATTCTGTAGCTGATTATGATTAGATCTAAGAAAACAGGTTGCAACTTGCACCCTTTAGATTAAAAAAAGTGACAAACCTTGCTGTGAATGGCATAATTGGAAACTTTTGACTTATCTCACTGAATATGAACCTTGATGCTTTCATTTTCAAGTGATAATTCTTGTCCACGGCTCTTTTATAAATAGTTGTCTGCTTTTCATCCAACAACTTGGGCTGTAATGTTCAAGCATACAAAGGGATAGTTTAGCATATAACGATTACTTTCTACTCTATTTAAAATCTACAAATACATTTCTAAAGCAACCAACTAAGAGAATTTCCAACAATCTCCTAATTTTTTCTATAAAAATAATATAATCAACTTTACTCCTAAGAACTTATTACCTCATTATATGTGTTGTCTACAACAATCCTCCTTATTCTTATACCTTATTCATTCTTTGATTATTTAAAGTGACTAAAGCTTTGACAAGGAAAGAAGATAATAAGTGAAAAAGAAGAAAGAGTGAAAGATATTAATTTAAAATTGTTTGAGTGGGTTAAAATTATCTATTAATAGAGAATGAAATGAAACTCTTAAACGTAAGAAGAAGAGTTAAGAGCTTGGAGCTTGATTTGGGGAAATCCTCCTAAAAATTTGAGTTAGGATTTTGAATAAGGAGTTGTTGGAGATGCTCTAATATACTCAATTTAGGCAGATATAATCAACCATTAGCTTTAATTATATACCAGAAACTGACGAGATAGGGACCTGTCTAAAATTTAGCGGAGAATATTTTAAGAACTCATGCTTTTCATAGACAAACAATAAATTTGTATCTCCTTCATGTAACTTATTATAATCAAAGTAGTACATCTTATTTCATATTAGAGAAATTTAGAGAAATCAATCTTACCTTCCCTTCTCCTGTGCTGGTGACAATATCAATTGCATAAACTTCATTCTCCTCAAACTCTGCAGTATCAACTCTTGTATCAGGGTTTGAAACACTCAAGACCACTTTGTTGCCATCAATCACAAACTGTTTAAGCTGATGACTAAGAACTCCTTCAACAATTTTACAGTCATAGGCAGCGGCAACCTTTTGAATCGCTTCAGACACATCTTTGTTCTGCCACAGCAATAGATGTATTAAATATTACTGAAGAGAGGTGAAGGAATCTTATTCTAATACTGAATCTAATGAATCCTGAAAAGTTGTAGCATTAGCAAATCATCAGGTAGGAATAAAACGAACAGCAACTCAAAATGAAGCAGGCAATCAAAAATCTAAAAAATGATATATAGAATTGCTTCCCATGCACAATAAGCATCAGCAATCCACAAAAGAGAGAGAAAGATGATGACAATCACTTCTTTCTACTATCAGAAGAAAAAAATGACAAGCAGTTCTGGCATGCAAATAGAAAGCCCTGGCGTACTTGGGGGACTTGGGTAAAAACAAGGACATAATTAATAACACATCTATCCCTTCACTGTATGGGAGAAAAAAAACTAAATAAAAGGAAAGAAGCATGAGATCTATCAGTGTAACTATGACTATATGTGGCTTTACGGGAAATAATATTCCATTGCCAATTAGTATCTTCTTCATATAGAGTCATGCTGACATTCTGAAGGACTTGCATGGAAAATTAAAATTGTGCCTATGATGCTCTTGAGAAAACTAAAAGAAATACAACCATAGGTTTTTTTAACTACGCATAATGGACATATTCAAGGATATAAAACCTATTCCTACTATACTTGGAGGTCTTTTGTGTTAAAACAAAGGCACGTGATCAGTAAAACATATTTTTATACCTTCAAAGGGAAAAAAAAATTAACTACAACGGAAGAAGCATGACATCTATCACTGTAACTATGACAAAATGTGGCTTCACACGAAGTAAAATTCCATTGCCAGTCAGTATCTTCTTCATATAGAGGCATGCTGAATTCCAAAGGAGTTATATTGAAAGCTCGAAATTGTACCTATGAGGCTATGACACATTTAAAAAAAACAAAAGAGATACAGAAGGTATAGTGGTTCTAACAAAACATACTGAAAACGTACAAGGATTTAGAAACTAAAATTCCTACTGAAGTGGAGGCATTTTGTGAAACAAAAGAACTTGATAAGCAACATGTTTATCCACACCTCTGAAGGGAGGAAAATTTAACAAAAATAAAAGAAGCATGACCTCTATAAGTGTAACTATGACAATATATGGCTTCACAGGAGGTAACATAGCCAGTTAGCATCTTCTTCATGTAGGGTAAAGCTGACATTCAAAGGGGTTGCATTGATAGAAACAAAAATTGCACCTATTACGCTCTTGAAACACAATTCGAAGAGATACAACAATGATAGGAGTTCTGATTGAACATAATGGGCAAATTCAAGGATATAGAAACTATAAGCCCCACAATACTCGAGGTAATTATATGTTAAAACTTAAAACAAGAAGCACGAGATCAATAACACATCTTTGCACTTCTTTAGAGATAAATAAAATTAACTGAAAGGAAAAATGCATGACATCTTTCAGTGTAACCATGTATGTGGCTTCACAGGAAATAAAATTCCATAGCCAGTCAGTATCTTATTGATGTAGAGTGATGCTAACCATCTGGAGGAGTTATATGGAAAGCTGAAAATTTCAATGATGCAATGGAAAAAACTGGAAAAAATACAACCATTAAGTTTAAGTCTACTGAACTTGCCGGACAAGTTTAAGGATATATAATAATTTGCAATGGCAGTGAGCTGGTGGAAAAAGATAGAAATGTGATGACAATCTTCTGGAAGAAGGCAAAATGACTAGCAAAAGAGCACAGTTTTGGTAAGAAATTGGAAGGCTTCTGTACTTGAGGTAATTTCTGTTAATAAAAGAATCACATGAGGTCGAGATCAATAAAAACATCTTTACACTTCTTGAAAAGGCATGACATCCATCGGTGACTATGACTATATGCTGCTTCATAGGAAATAAATTTCCATGGCCAGTTGATATCTTCATGTAGAGTCATGATAACATTCTAAAGAGTTGGATGAAAAGTTGTTGTTTTTTCACCCATAGGGCACTTGAAAAAGCTATAAGAAACACCATAGAGTTTTTAACTGAACATAATTGACAAGTTCAAGGATATAAAATCATAGCCCGTGGAAAAGAGAGATGTTGACAATAAGTACATTTTTCTATCAAAGAAAAAGAATGAATAGCAGCACATACTTCTGACATGGTGTCAAATTGATATACAGTGGAGTTGAAGTATCCCCTATCAGAGTAACTATGACAAAAAGCTTCACATAGACAATAGTATATAGCTTATACAAATTATTCATCATTTAGGGAAGCCTTAATGAACTAAGAATACCAAGCATAGCTCATTGCCCTCTAAATAGCTTGAAAAAAAGTTTGCACTAAAAATGAGGAGCTTGAATAAATCATAGGACTCTAAATGAAAGCTGGGGTGGGTGGTGAAAAATATCTTATTATCAGAGACAACATGGCAAAAAGTAGAGGGCAATCAATCACTAAAGAAACTGTCACATGCAACACCTATAATGCTCGTAACACAGTGAGTAGTAAATAAAGGTGACATTAACTGGTATCAACTACATTCACAAAGAAACAGCAAAATGAGTCCTCTAATTGTCAATTCATTACCTTCTTTCCAGGCCTGACAAGCCTCAAAGCCACTTCAGCAGCAGTGTTTGCGGCAGCAATAACATCAGCTGCTTTACCAGTCACTTTCCCGTTCTGAAGAACATGAGTGTGTGCAACTACAGCAATGAATCCATCTACATGGCACCCCATATCACTGCAAAATTAATACTCATATTTCACAACTTGGCCAAAGAACACAAACACATTACAAACAGAACACTTGAGGGCCTGAGGCACGTCACAATCAAGAAACACTAAAGAATAAACAACACTCACATTTTCAAAACATCACCCTCTTCCAACACTGCCTCGTCACTTGCCAATGGTGAATAATGACAGACAACATTGTTTACAGATAAACAAGTCGGAAAAGCAATACCCTTCTCAATCTTCTTCTTCACATTCTTGTACATATTTCCAGTATGCCTACACAATATAACCAACTTTAGATTCAAAATACCATTACCATCATCAAATAAATAAAACCGAAACATACAACAGCTACAAACATACTCTCTAATAAACGCATCCCCTTTCTCACAAATATCAACAATCCTTGCATTCGGCTTACACGCCGCCAATACTAATTGCAAAGCCTCTGCACATTCATCAAAAACACATTTTTTTAAAAAACAATTCAACCAGCTCTATATTTATAATATGCCACATCAAAACACACACACTCTTTAAAAACAAAATTTAAAAATAAAAAACTCATCACCCCATCAAGCTTCACTACCCATACACATACATATACAGATACCAGCTCTACACACTATATACAATAATATACCTAAAAACACACATAACCCAGATAATAAAATGAAAATTTAAAACTGCCCAGCAAGTAAAAACAACACAATATCCATTTCAGCATGATTACATATATGTGTGCATATTTAAATACTTATACACAGAGAGAGAGAGAGAGAGAGAGGGAGAGGGAGAGGGAGAGGGAGAGGGAGAGGGAGAGGGAGAGGGAGAGGGAGAGGGAGAGGGAGAGGGAGAGAGAGATAGAGAGATAGAGATAGAGAGAGAGAGAGAGAGAGAGAGAGAGAGAGAGAGAGAGACTGTTAACGGTTTCAGCAGCGAGTTTATATTTGGTGACAACTTCAGGAGAGGAGAGATCAAGCTCCTTCTCATTTCTTTCCTCATCCGACATCGTTTTGATCTTTTAATCAATTTTTCAAATCAACCTGTTGCAATGAAAACAAGAAAATTGAAAAAAAATAGTGAAATGAATCAATAAAACAATAATCTGATAGCGCATATATAAAGTTATGATGGTGAATTGAGATAAAAGTAACCTGAATTGAATTGAGTTGAGGAAGGTGAGTGTGTAATCGAAGATGTGATATTAGGGTTTGGAGATTTTCAGGTGAAGGCAGTGTTTGGTTTGCGTGTTTATATTGGGCGAGATGAGTAAACGGGTTTAGGGCAGCGGTCGCCGGTCGGAGCGGCTGTGAGCCCGTGTCAGTATTTTGAGACCGTCTGGGTAAATTTAAAAAATTATTTTACGATTTTTAAATAAAAAGCGAAAATTTTAAATTGATAATAATTTTAAGAAAAATTTATTGTTTTGAGTATTATAAATTACTAGTTTACTAAGCCGCGCTTCGCAGCGGCCTTATAATATTTTACAATTTTTAAAATATTTACCTTACTTTATACAATTTTTTTTAATTAATATTAATTTATACAATTAATTAAAATATTTATACAATTTATAATATTTATACAATTTATACAATTTATACAATTTGATTAGGTTTATAATTTGATTATTATAATATTGTTACCTTACTTGAATTAAATTCTAAATATAATTGATTTTTATATATTTATTATCATTCCAGTTAATTCGAATGTAAATAAGAAAATTTAATTTTATTTAATTAAAATAAAGGAGCTGAACTTTGTAAAAGTATCAAAAAATTACTTCATTAAAATCTATTTCAGAAACAATTATGATTCAATTATTTAAATAAACTACAACTAAAATAAATAGTTGTTCAATTAAATTGTAAACATGATTGATTTTTACATATTTATTATCTTTGCTATAAATTCGAATGTGAATAAGCAAATTAATTTTTATTTAATTAAAATTGAGAAACTCTAGTTATATAATTTTATTAGGTTTATAATTTTTAGAGAACTTGTTTTTTAGAAGTGGGAGTTATAAAAGAAAATATTAAAAAGTTTTGATTTTTTTCTCTGAAAAATAGGAGCTAATTAAGGAAGTTTTGATTTTAATTTTTCAAAATCGAGGAGCTTTAGAAAATAAATAAATATGAATCGAGTGATTCTAGAGCTCTATATTATTATATTATTAAAGATGAAATTTTAAAAGTTTGATAGTCGGACGGACGGTCGGTACTTAATGATTTTACTTATTTACCCTTATTTAAAAAAAAACTATTACTAAACTAAATAATAACATTATTTATAACCAATTACATTTTCAGCTAAAATACATTACATTTTATATTTTTTCTAACAAAATTCTCTCTTTTTCTTAAAAAAAACACGTGCAATTACCTTTTCAAACTGAAATAGGTTACTATTTATATTTTTTCTTTACTAAATAATAACATTATTTATAACCAATTACTTTTTATATTTTTTCTAACAAAATTCTTTCTTTTTTTAAAAAAAATCACGGGCAATTACTTTTTTCACCTAAAACATGTTACTATTTCTATTTTTCTTTACTAAAACCCCCTATTTTCCAAAAATATCCTGGATAAACCTTACTTATTTATTTTGAAACCTATTTTAGAATTTTTAATTATGGGCACTTACCTTTTCATCTAAAACATGTTACTTTTTCTATTTTTTTTTATTTAAAAAAAAACTATTATTAAATAATAACATTATTTATAACCAATTACTTTTTTCAGCTAAAATACATTACCGTTTTTAACAAAATTCTCTCTTTTAAAAAAATAAAAAATAATCACGGGCAATTATCTTTTTCAACTAAAATATGTTACTCTTTCTATTTTTCCTTACAAAAAACCCATCTTTTTCTAAAAAAATCATGGGCAGATCCTTACTTATTTATTTTAAAACCTATTTTAATATTTTTAATTACGAACAATTATATTTTTAGCTAAAACAAAGATTTTACTCTATTCAACTCTTTAAATAAACGCTGCATGTCTACACCATAAAATCCAGCCAAAAAGGATGTTGAGTAAGATTAAATTTAGAAAACATCGTGTTTCCCCAAGAAAGTAATGGAGAACAAATATTGTGAAGAATTAGCTGAAAAAATTCAATCCAGAAGCTAGCAAAATAGAAATCGCATCCAAGTGCAAAATTTTGTAAATCACTAGCATAGATAAAAAATCTGATAAGCGTAGGATAAAAAATCTGTCTTGGTATGTATGATTATTATCCGTCACAAGTATCGAATGATCCTCTAGATTAAGATAAGTTCAACTAACTGATTAGTCTTAATAAGTATCGATCATTACATAAATTCATAAACACAATACACAAAAACATAAAATACAAAGCAATCCCCGAATTACCTGATTAAATTAAAAGTGAGAATACGCAAACGCAAAACACTAAACTGATTATAACAATCAACAAAAAGGTGTGCCTGGGTTCAAAATCTGTAACACCATAACAAACATTAGTTGGCTTGTAAAATAAAAAAGAAATCAAATAAAGCTATTGCATAAATTCATATAATATTGTCATGTTTTTCAACGCACTTGCACGGTCAAATACAAAAGTAATAAATCTATTAATATGTATAATTACAAATTACTTAAAACAATATATAAAAGAAACTTCTATGAGTAGTAATATGTAATTGGATTAAAAGTTCATGTTAAAGGAAAATAAAGATACAAATAAGGTACAATTACTAAACCTTAGACACCGTAGTCATCTCCTTCATCCCAACGTTGTTGATGAAATCTGTCAAAATAATTAAGCATTGTTAGTCGTAGGTCATCACATAAACATAACACACAACAAAGATAACATAAAACAAATTATCTATTAAAATTGACTAAAATAAAGTAAGAGAACGTGAAGAGATAATTAAACAAATTGATATTGATTTATATAGAGATGAGGATGAGATACATTCCCATAATTAATAAGGAAAAAAGGGAAATTTAATTTTATTGAGTTAAAATAGAGAAGCCATAGAAAAAAAATAAATATTTCTTTTTATATAAAAATATAAAGATATAATAATAAAGAAGAAGATAAAGATTTTTAAAAAAGTTTCAATTAGAGGTATACTTATCTTTTATACAATTATTTCTTTTATACAATTTTAAATTTAAAAAGGTTTAGATTTTTATTCTAAAATATAGGACTTAAATAAGGAAGTTTTAATTTTAAAAATTTTAAATATAGAGCTCTAGAAAATTAGATAAATATGAATCGAGCGATTATGGAGCTCCTCGAGATTTTCCTTTATATATATAAAAGATTTTTAGAATACTTGTCTTTTATAAGTACTATATTTTCTACAAATTAGGAATTAAAAAGGAAAATTTCAGTTTTTAATATTTAAGATAGAGGTGCTCTATAAAAACAGACTAAATTGTATATTTACTTTCCTCCATCAGTAAAGATTTTAAATGCAAGAATATTAAAATTGTGTATTTACTTTCCTCCATTAGTGAAAATTTTAAATGTAAGAATATTAAATTTGTATATTCACTTTCCTCAATTAGTGAAAATTTTAAAGTCAAATTGTATATTTAGTTTCCTCTATTAGTAGAGATTTAAACGGAAATTGAGACATTTTTTTAATTAAAATTGTATATTTACTTTCCTCAATTAGTGAAAATTTTAAATGTAAAATTATTAAAATTGTATATTTATTTTCCTCAATTAGTGAAAATTTTAAAGTCAAATTGTATATTTAGTTTCCTCTATTAGTATCAAAATTTAGTTTCCTCTATTAGTAGAGATTTAAACGGAAATTGAGACATTTTCTAATCTTTGGTATTATTAATTCAAAAATTTGAGAAAATTAGAAAAATAGATTCAAGATTCAAAAATTTGAGAAAATTAGAAAAATAGATTCAAGCGATTTGAGAGTGCCACCTCGCAAATTGTATATTTAGTTTCCTCTGTTAGTATCAAAATTTAGTTTCCTCTATTAGTAGAGATTTAAACGGAAATTGAGACATTTTCTAATCTTTGGTATTATTAATTCAAAAATTTGAGAAAATTAGAAAAATAGATTCAAGTGATTTGAAAGCGCCACCTCACCTTAGTAGAGATTTAAACGGAAATTGAGACATTTTCTAATCTTTGGTATTATTAATTCAAAAATTTGAGAAAATTAGAACAATAGATTCAAGCGATTTGAGAGCGCCACCTCACCGCCCTCGTCTTCTCCTTTATATAAGTATATTGATTAGCTTAAAACCCGTGTGATGCACAGATTGTTTTAAATAATTTTTTTTACGTTATAATATTTCATTAATTATATTTGGTAAAAATAAATAAGTAAACATGTCAAAATAGGTAATTTTTTTAAAAAAAATTAAAGATGAAAATAGGTTTCAAAATAAATAATTAATGGTTTACCCGTGATATTTTCGGAAAAGGAAGGATTTTAGTAAGTAAAAACAGAATTAAAAAAGGGTTTTACCCTTGATATTTTGGGAGAAGGGTTAGTAAGTAAAAAAATAAAAGGTAACATGTTTTACTTAAAAAAGGTAACTGCCCGTGATATTTTGTGATATTTTTGGAAAATTAGAAGATTTTGTTAGAAAAAAATATAAAAGGTAATGTCTTTTATCTGAAAAAGTAATCGGTTATAAATATGTCTTATTATTTAATACAGTAATATTTTTTTATTGATAAGTAAGGGTAATTAAGTAAAATCATGAAGTACCAAAAAACAGATACTGTACTGACCAAACTTTTAATGTTACGTCTTTAATAATACTAGCTTATAGCCCGTGTAATGCACGGTTATTTTTTTTATATTTTTTATTATATTAATTTATAATTTTATTCTTAGTATTCATATTTGTTTTAATTTTTTAATTTTATTAATATTTATAATTCTAAAATAATTTTTTTTAATATATTGTTGACGAATTTCGAACCTTGGACTTATGAAAAAGTAATTTATCTATTAAAATAATAAAATTTACTTAACATTATATTCGATGATTCTCATCTTTTTATTTTAAGATCATATGATACTTACTTTTTTATAGTACCATAGTCCATTAACGGCCAAAACTCTGAACTTTTTTTTTAATATCTTTAGAGATAAAAATATTAAAATTTTATATTTAATAGGTTGTTTATTATAAGGATTACATTACTTGGCGGGCAAGTCTTTTCCTTGTTGTAGGATAAGTATGGTGACTCATTATTTCCTCTTATTGGGATTCTAGATCCTTCCTTGAAGATATTACCGTATTTATGACTCTTTTATGAGATGTATATTTTCCCTATTTATTAATTACGAAATTAATAAATAATCAGGGTTTCAGGCCTTGTTTATTGGGCCGTATTCTTGGACCAATCTAGGTTTGATTAATACATCATTAATTACATATCTAGGGTTATTTTTAGCCCATATCACTGATGGATGTCGAACACCTCACGATTATTATCTATTTATTTTAAATTTTAATAATTCTTATTTTTTTATTGGATATATTTTTGGATAAATTATTTCATGTTGCGTACCCTATGCAAAACACATATATTTTATGTATATTTATTCAAATTTATATGATTCAAAATTTAAATTATTTGTTAATTTTTGAAATAGGTAATATTAATATGTTATTGAGTTGATTCAAAACTTATAATTTTGTTAATATGTTATGAATATTAGAATAAAGATCCCGACTTCGGAGGTAATAGTTGATCATTTGAGGGTGTTAATACCAATTACTCACTTTTCTAATTTATAAATAAATCAAAATATACATTAATTAAATATTTAAGAATAGATGATTAGATTTATTTGTTTACATGTATTATTATCTTAAGAAAAGTATGCAGATATTAACCTCATAGTCCTTATTCTCTATAAGTATTATATTCAAAACTAGGGAATTTTTGCCCGCGCTACGCACGCTCTAAAAATTATAATAAATTTTTAAAATTTTAATTTTTACATAATTTTGTGACATCGAGCCATTTATATTGATATATACATATATAATATGATTAATGGTAAGCTACGTTTAGCATGTTATAAGACATTTATAAAAAATTAGTTTGATAACAATTTAATTTAAATTTCAAAACTAATTGAAAAATAAATATATATTAAATAATTATTATATTTTAATCATTACAATATGATATATTTTATGAAATGTGCTCGCTATTTGTGTGCTAATACTATCAATATTGTAATGAATATATAAAAATCAACTAAAGGCTTCTTATATATAAATAAGAAACGCTCGGTGTACAATTGACTATATGTTATACGTGGTGTAATACAATCTTACATCTCATTTTTAATTTAATACTTATACACGTATGTGTAATATAATCATACATCTTCTTTTAATAATTTTTATATTAAATATTTTCATTGTTCTATTTTAAATGTTCGTTGAGAATAAATTTATACATCGACAAAAAAATTGATTTTAGTTCTTTAATACATTTTATGATTTTTAAGTTAAAAAATTATATTATGAAGTAATCCAATTATTATCATGTTCAAATTTCAAATGTATCAAAATATTAATATATGAGAATTCAAATAAGCATACCATATACATGCTCTTGCACTGCCTTTTAGAAAACCTATGTTATATCAGAAATCTTCTCAAGCATGTCTTCAAGACTCTATCCACTAAATTACCTTATCAAAGATTTATTCAAAATCTCTTCCCCGAAGCTTATGTTACAGAACAAATTCATCATCTCACCCATTACTCCAACAACATCTATCATTTCTCCACCAAAATGCACTAAGCCTTCTGCATCAGCCATTACTCCATGTACAGCAAAGAAGTCAATAGGTTCAACCTTGTTCTCTTGATTCCACGGTTCCTAATTGTCTCAAATTATCTAATTTGAATAACACTTGAAAAAAAGATTAGGCTACCTTGAATAATATATCATAGTCTGTATTTGGTACCATAAAATTACAGATCTTTGAACCATTCTAATTTCTTATCTGCTTTATTTTTCTTGTCCATGTTTAGGTCTCCTAAAGTTCATTCTCAATTTTATCTATCTACAAAATTCATTAACAACTTAAATTACAGAATAAGTGTTAGGATTTATGGGTGATAGCAATGAGGCAACTTAACTAGATACTTTATTTACTTAATCTTTATTAAGTATGAACATACTGTCACAACCAGAGTATGTCTTTGTAACCGTTTTATTTAGTACAAATAAGATTCTAGTGCATCTTGGTAGAAGTTCATTTTTTTGTTCAAGCCTCAAGAAGTACTCAAGATGGACAGCAAGAATAAAGATTACCGTCACAACGCTGACAGTAAGGTTACAAGAAGACAACATGTTGCGAGTCACGACAGTACATTCACTCTGACAGCAACATTGGCGGAAGCCCTCTGACAACAACTTTACCTTAGCCTGACAGCAAGCTTGGAAATCCTGACAGCACCTTCAGCGGGGATTTCTTACTGTCAATAAAAGCGTATTCCTGTGACAGCAAGCTTAGCCATCAGGATACTGTCATGAAGGGATAACATTTGTATCGGTAAACAACCCAGTCAAACTCGTGACAGTTTGGATGTTCAAGAAACAGGCGTGTTGTAGTATCCTAACACTGTAACAGGTCTGCAAGACTGCGACTGAAGCTTGAGAGATCACATGACAAAGCTCACCAATTCCAGAGTATGTCAAATCTACATCTACTGAATTGTGTTAGCTTAAAATAAAATGTTTCTAGATTGTTTTGCTATGTATTGATAAGCTGTCTGTATAGCAATTTAGGAAAGAATCATGGACAAGCAAATTGTAAGAAGCTGCCACTTGAAAATGACAGCAGCTTCACAAGACCCGTGATTGAAAGTGATAGGTTTAGCCTACTTAGTCTATCTCTCAATTCATTCTCTGTAATCACTCGAGAAACCGAAGCTCAAGAAAACAAACATTTTCTTGAGGTTGTAGCAACCCATTGCAAAATAAATAAAACATTTATTTTGTGAGAATTACCCGTGTGTCTACTTGTGTTTGCATTTGATAAACTGATAATCCTTAATCTTAGTTTTTGTTGTTGAAAACGTAGATTGAGATTTATCAGTATTGCATTCAACCCCCCCCCTTATGCAATAGTCAAGGACCAACAACTGGTATCAGAGCAGACATATTGTTCTACAAATCTGAGATCATGACTAGTATGCAGAAGTCAAGTAGCATAAAGATTCCAACATTTGATAAAGAGAACTACAATGTATGGAAAAGAAAGATCATGTTGTTTATCAAAGCTGCGAATCCATTATACTTGGGTATCCTCCAAAATGGTCCATTTGTTCCACGAAAAGAAATTGAAGCCTCAACTGTGGACGGCGTTCTTATTCCAGCCTACTGGGTCAACAAATTACCTTCGGAGTTTCTGGAGCCAGAAAAAGAGAAGGTGGCCTTGGATGAATACTTGCAACTCATCTTACTGGATGCTCTCACTTTGGACAAAGCCATGTATGGGAATGTCATTGGATGCTCATCAGCCAAGGATATGCGGAATAAGATCGAGCTGCTGTGTGAAGGAAGTGAAGAAGTGAAAGATAATCAAAGACAAATTCTTATCTCACAGTATGAAGCCTTCATGGCAAAGTCAGGAGAAGACCTAACAACTATGTTTGAAAGGTTTAGCAAACTTATGACTGAGCTACAGATACATGGCAAATACTATGATAGAAAGGAGCTAAATGTCAAGTTCTTACTCACACTTCCTGAGCATCTTGAGCACAAAGTCACTGCCATAAGAGAAGGAAGGAATCTTAACAATATCTCTCTTGAAACTCTATATGGTGTGCTTAAATCATATGAGCTTGAGTTTTTCCAGAAAAGAGCTATTTTAGCTGGATCGAGAGGAAAGATGGCTAATATGTCAGGTGCTCTAGTGGCTCATGTGCCAAGAATCACTCAACCTAGTGAAGAAGCTCAAATCACTCAACCTGCTTCAGTACCCTCTCTTAAGATCGAAGAGGTTGTGGATGATGAGGAGAAAGTTGTACTGCAGATAACTGATGTTGAGGATGAAGACTTCTACTCCTTAGAAGAAATGGAGAAGATGGATAATCCAACTATGGCTTACATGGCCAAGAAATTCAAAAACATAAGATTCAAAAGAAACAAGCCATTTAAGCCTCAGGGTCAAACATCAAGGTTCATCAGAGGGAACTCTTCTAAGGTTGAAGGTGGTGCCACAAGAGGTGGTTACAAAACAGGGATGGTGGACAGATCCAAGTTCAGGTGTTACAACTGTAATGAGCTTGGTCATTTTGCCACAGAGTGCAGAAGACCAAAGCAGAATCAGAGAATGGATAAAGGGTCAAGTGGACATTTCAAGAAAGGACAGGGAAAGGCCTATGTGGCTGAAGGAAAGTGCTGGGATGATTCTGATGATGAAGAGGAAGAGGAATATGTGAATCTAGCCCTCATGGCTAAGTCTGATGAGGCCTCCTCTAGCTCTCCAAGTCAGGTACCCTCACTAGTCTTACTTGATATGTCTAAAGATGAATACAAACAAACTGTTGAGGAATTAAGTGCAGAAATGTTCAATGTTCACACTAGTTTAACTGCAGCTAATGAAGAGATTGCTAGGTTAACTAAATTGAATGAAACACTCACTTCTGAAAATGATTTGCTTTTGTTAAAGACCAGTCATTTAGAATCTTTAACACAGGAGAATGCTAAACTTAAAAATGAATTAGTCTGTGCTAAAGAAATTGAGGAGTTTTTAAGGAAATAAATTAGTGAAAATGAATTCAAGATTAAAGCCTATAGAAACTCATCCAAACAACTTCAGGATTATCATGAGAAACACACAGAGGATCAAAAAGTAGGGATAGGTTTTGAGTATGGCAAAAGACCTGGTAAAGAAATTGCCAGTCAGGATTGTTCAACTGATGCTACTGTCAAACCTCAAATTCTCAAGAAGATCAACAAACCCATTTTTAAACTTTTTGAACTTGAGTTTGATGAGGAAGCCATGCTCATCAAGCAACAACTTGATGATGAGGATGAAGGTCTTGACAGTACAACAGTTGATGGAAAAGATACTGTCACAATCCCCAGGACAGTAACTTCCCCAAACAATCTGACAGAATGTTCCAAAGATGCTGTCAATAATGGCAGGACAGTAGCTTCCAAAGGTACTGTCAAGAGAGCCTCAAAGACAGTGACTTCCAAACCTACTGTCATGACAGAAGGTGCGAAAGGTACTGTCAAGAAAGGCTCGACAGCAACTTCAGAACATCCTGTTGACTCAATAACCTACAAGTCTAGAAACAGGAATGGTAAGTTAGGAAATGGCAATGCTAATGCTCCTAGAAAACTATGCAATAATTGTGACTCTTCATATCACTTAACTCATGTTTGTAAGAAACCAAAGGAGGTCAAGAACAATGTGACCATGCTAGATGGTAACTTACACAGAACCCCCATTATGCATAGATCTATGGTAGTCTGCAATAATATTGATTGTGTGCCTTGTAAAGTGACTGCCATGAGTACTTGTTTCAATTTGCCTATTTCATCTACTGAACCATGTCTCTATATGCAAACTGGTGAGACTCCTGAGCCTACTGGAAACAGTAAGAAGGCCTCATCCACTAAGAAGAAGACCAAGTCTAATTCTAAAGATATGTGGGTGAAGAAAGGAGTTCAACAGAAGATTCCTGATGTGATGATTAAAGTTGAAAATGATGATTATGCTTATGATACTGAAGTGACTGGACCCAACAAGGATTGGGTACCATATGCCTCTTAAATACAATTTGTCTTGCAGGGTAAGAATAAGGAGCAGGTCACTTGGATCATTGACAGTGGCTGCTCTAGACACATTACTGGTGATAAAACCATGCTGTCACAATTTGTAGAGAAAGCTGGCCCAATCATAACCTTTGGAGACAATAGCAAGGGTTACACAGTGGGATATGGCTGTTTATAAATTGGAAATGTTGTCATAAATGATATTGCACTTGTTGATGGATTGAACTACAACCTGCTCCGTGTCAGCCAATTTAGTGACAGAGGATTCAAGGTTGATTTTGACATGATGGTGTGCAACATCTATCACAAGAAGGATGGAAGCCTTTCTTTGAAAGGAGTAAGAAAAGGAAGTCTGTTTGTTGCTGACTTAAGATCAACAAAGAAGGACAAGATTTACTGTTTTTACAGTAAAGCTACTGTTGGTGACAGTATGCTTTGGCACAGGAAACTTTCACACCTCAACTTCAAAACAATGAATATGCTGATGAAGAAGGAACTAGTGAGAGGACTACCTCAACAGGAATTCTGTCAAGGACTGTGTGAGGACTGTAAAATGGGAAAACTGAAGAAAGCTGTGCACAGATCAAAGCAAGTCAACACCAACACTGAACCACTCAAACTAATTCACATGGATCTCTTTGGACCATTCAATGTTCCATCATTAGCAAAGAAGAGATATGCATTAGTTATGGTGGATGACTATTCTAGGTATACTTGGGTGAAGTATCTAGAATCAAAAGATGAAGCAACTCAAGTCATCATTGATCACTTAAGAGTTCTTGAAAGAGCTCCAAATGCCAAAGTTCAAATGATAAGAAGTGACAATGGGACTGAGTTCAGAAATGCCACTCTTGGTAACTTCTGTAAAGATGAAGGAATTGTACAACAATTTTCTGCTGCAAGGACTCCTCAGCAGAATGGAGTTGTAGAAAGGAAGAACAGGACTCTCATTGAAGCTGCCAGAACTATGCTTCATGATGCAAAATTACCTACATACTTCTGGGCAGAAGCTATCAATACAGCCTGCTACACACAGAACAGAACCTTGATCAACAAGACTCATGGGAACACTCCTTACTATCTGCTCAATGAAAAGAAACCTACTGTCAAGTATTTTCATGTGTTTGGGAGCAAATGTTTCATGATGAAAGACAACCATGAAAAGAAAGGGAAATTTGACACCAAAGCTTATGAAGGCATTTTCATAGGGTATGCTTTAGAAAGGACTGCCTACAGAGTCTATCTTTTGGAACACAGAATCATCGATGAAAGTGTGAATGTCACATTTGATGAAACCAAGTTTCCTGGACTGCATGAAGAAGGTCAAATGCAGATTCTTAGATTTGAGAATCAATGATACTTGGAGGAAGAAGAAGTTGTTGATGAAGAACCTACTTTCACTCAAACTGTTGAAACAGAAAAGGATGCTGTCATTGAAGATAATGTCAATCAAACTCCAGCCCAGTCACAGACCATCACAGGAAATACTCAAATTGATGGTGACTCTGGAGACATTGAAGAAAATGGTGGAGACAATTGCCCTGGTGAAGAATCAGTTCCTCTAATTGAGGTTACTGTCTCAAATCAAACAAGAAGCTTGCCCAAAACCACTAAGTGGAACATGGATCACTCAAATGATCTAATAATTGGAGATCCCTCTTCTGGGGTGAGGACCAGGAACAATGTTTCTGCTAACAACATGTTTTCTTGTTTTTTTTCTCAAATAGAGCCTAAAGCAATTGATGAAGCATTGTTAGATTCTGATTGGGTGATTGCTATGCAAGAGGAACTCAACCAGTTTGAAAGGAACAATGTATGGAAATTGGTTCCAAGACCTAAAGGAAAGTTAGTTATTGAGACAAAGTGGGTTTTCAGAAACAAGTTAGATGAAAATGGGAATGTGACTAGAAACAAGGCAAGGCTAGTAGCTAAAGGTTACTGTCAACAGGAAGGAATAGACTATGATGAGACATTTGCACCTGTTGCCAGACTTGAAGCTATCAGGATTTTCCTAGCCTTTGCTGCACACTGTAACTTCAAATTGTTCCAAATGGATGTCAAAAGTGCTTTTCTGAATGGAGAGTTGGATGAAGAAGTGTACGTTGAACAGCCTCCTGGTTTTGAAGATGTTGAAATGTATGATTTTGTGTACAAGCTGTTCAAGGCACTTTATGGATTGAAACAAGCTCCAAGAGCATGGTATGATACCCTCTCTACCTTTCTATTGGAAAACCAGTTTACAAGAGGTGTAGTAGATAAGACCTTATTCTACAAGCATCATGGCAAAGACATCATTCTGGTTCAAATTTATGTTGATGATATCATCTTTGGTTCATCAAATGAGAAGCTGTGTGAGAAGTTTTCATCTCTAATGAGAAACAAGTATGAGATGAGTATGATGGGAGAACTGTCATTCTTCCTTGGTTTACAAGTTCTTCAGAAAGATGATGGGATCTTCATTTGTCAAGCAAAATATGTCAAGGAACTTCTCAAGAAGTTCAACCTAGAAGATTCATCACCTGCCAAGACTCCTATTTCTACCTCAACTAGTCTGGATCTAGATTCCAAAGGGAAGAAAGCGGACTCTAGTGCATACAGAGGCATGGTTGGATCTCTTCTCTACCTAACTGCTAGCAGACCTGACATAATGTTTGCTACATGTCTCTGTGCAAGGTTTCAAGCTGATCCAAAGGAGTCACGCTTGGTAGCCATGAAGAGAATTTTTAGATACCTTAAGGGCACTCCTAATCTAGGCCTTTGGTATCCTAAAAACACTGGATTTGAGCTAGTGGGGTATTCTGATTCAGATTATGCTGGATGTAGGATTGACAGAAAAAGCACTACAGGAAGCTGTCAATTTCTTGGTGGAAGATTGGTATCCTGGTTCAGTAAAAAGCAACACTCAGTTTCTACATCAACTGCAGAAGCTGAATACATTGTAGCTGGAAGTTGCTGTGCACAAATCTTGTGGATGAAGAATCAACTGTTGGATTATGGCTTAGTGTTAAATAATATCCCCATCTACTGTGACAACACTAGTGCCATAGCCATCTCAGACAATCCTGTTCAACACTCTAGAACTAAGCACATTGATATCAGACATCATTTCATAAGAGAGCATGTTGAAAGAGGAACTGTGAAGTTGATCTATGTGCCCACAGAAAAGCAACTTGCAGACATTTTTACAAAACCACTGGATGAAGCAACCTTCAACAGGTTGGTAAGTGAATTGGGAATGCTAAATCTGGTATGTTAACTTACTAGTTTTTCATTCTATTATTCAAATGGAGCTTGTGACAGTAACAACTTCAGAAGTTGCTGTCATGAGAAAAGTTACTGTCTACTTAAATCCCTATCTATTTTCGACAACATGTTTACTTTGACTTTGTTAAATTGAATTTTGTGCTAGTCTCACTTTTGATAGTTTGTTCAAGTATGACATTAACTTGCATGGTTTTTACTGCTGAAATTGGTCAAGGATTCTCCTTAATTGGTCAGTTTTGCCTTGATTGTTGTATTAGTGGTAGACATCACTTAATTGCAATCTGTGGTAGTTGTATGGGTATTCCAAACTGTTGACCGTTTACATCCCTCCTTAACCTAGTATGCCTATAAAATGAGTCTTAGGCTATATTAGTGAATCATTTAGAAAGAGGATAAAATGGAAAACAAAGTAGGAATTGAATACATGCCTAAGCCTTGTGGGAGTGAGCCCTACAATGAAGAAGTAGAAGCGTTATTGATGAGTTATGGGATATCCTCGATGAGGAAGAAGAAAGGAAACTTGTTGCCAAGGCCACTGAAGAGGCTAATGAGCAAGAAGAGGAAAAGGAGTTTCAAACACTCCTCAAGGAGGAAGGAACATCTGAAGAAATAATTAGGGCTGAAGTTCTAGAATTGGTTAAGAAAGACTGAAATGAATAGTTAATCTCACCAATTGTAGTAATTTAACCCTTTTTAATTAATAAAGCTTATCAATTTTCTTCTATATTTTCCTCTTGCTTGATGTATGTGTTGTTACTTGTTAATTGCTTAACTGGTTGAATGTTGTTATGAATGAATAATGAATCAGTAATAAATATTGTAAATGTTTAACTGGTGTCTCTTCAGTTAAGTTATTAATCATAACAGTTTCAATAAAAAGTCCTGACAATTGTTGTTTTCCCGCAAAGGTTGCTGTCATCAAGAAAAGTTGTTGTCACAATTCTTTGACAGCTAACTTCTCGACAACAGTAAACAACCTTCTGTCATGACTCGTAAAAGATACTGTCATATGAGAACTTAACGATGACAGTAAGTTTTGCGCGAAATATTGCTGTCACGCAAAACATGATGTCATCACACCAAAGTTACTGACACGGTTGTTTTGAGCGCACAGGTTACTGTCAAATTAGTGGACCGTTAAAATTGGACACTCATCCTCCACGAGGAGAGAGAAATCAGCCAGTAACCCACGTGACTGCTAAGTGGGTTAAGGCACGATTTCACTTTTCCACTTTGTCAGTTAAACGCTTGAACTTCCTCTAAATTCATCAAACATACAACTGTTCTCAAAAAGGAAACACAACACTCACCTTTCTCATATCCCCAAGCAATTCATCTCCTACCTTCTCTCTTCTTCTCTCAAGCAAAACAAATGGCCCCCAAACAATCAATTTCACAAACCAACTTTGCTAGCATCTACTCTCCAAGTGATGCTGGTGAGGGTTTCAAAGGGCTTGTTTATTTCATGAATAAGTCCTATCTTGGGTATGCAATTACCTCCACTCCTGTTCTTGACCTAGACAGGATTGAAAATTTCTGGGAGACAGCCGTTGCTCAAGAAGATGGTGACATCTCCTCCATTCAGTTCAAAATCAAGGAGCACAGCTACTCTCTCACTGTTCAGGGCATCAATGCAGCTTTGGGAATTGTGCTAGAACCAGGAAAGGATTATGCTGAGCTTGCTAGTGATGAAACCCTGAAGAAGCTCTTCTTGAAGATTGGGTATTCTGGCCCTATTCTTGAAGAGGGAACAACAAAATGGTACCCCTCTGGTGAAATGGACAGGAAATATCTCCGCAGGGAATGGAGTATGGTGTTTGATGCTATGGTGAAGGTGTTCTCTACTAAGACCACCGGCTGGAATGGAATTCCCACCTACATCAAGAAGCTCACTCAATCTCTTGTTCATGGGTACAAAGTGGATGTCGGAAAGCTTCTCATGGCACACCTCAAGGCTGCCATAGGTAAGAAGGTAAACATCTATCCTCGCTTTCTAATGTTATGCATTAATTCTTTATGTGACTTTGATGAGAATGCACCTCAATTAGAAGTGTGCCCAGTACTGAAAAGAAATACTCACACAACTCTCACTTCACAGAATTTAAATGCACATATTCCACTATGTTTCACCAAACACATGGTTGATCAAGTGACTGACCTTGATTTTTCATTACCTTCTGGTTTTGACACCTTCACTATTGAGAATGAAGCTGGATTAGACCCAAATTCAGCTAACCCTCATTCTACCCCATACACTCAGCCTAGGTTCTCTAGACTTCCCAAAGTACAGAGGCTAGCCTTACAAGAAACCAGAAAAAGGACCCTAGAGACTGGTGGTAGTGGTAGTGTTGAGAGTCAAGAGGGAGTTCCTGCACCTAGTGTAGCAAATAAGGAAGGTAGTCAAACAGAACCCTCAGTGGTTCCTCCTGAGCCTAAGAAAAAGAGAGCTAAGAGGACCAAAACCACTGTCAGCCACCCTGCAGTCTCCCAAAAGACTGTAGAGGAATCAAGGGAAATAAACTCCTCCCTAGATGTGCCTTCTCAACAAGGGACATCTATTGAAATTGGCCTGTCTCCCAAGGCACCCTGTAAAGAGTCTGCACAACCTTATGGTCCAACTCATGAGGAACCTTCACTTGCAGAAACACACATGGAGTCAGGACACAGTGAGGATTTCACTTCCCCTTTGATGCTTCACAAGTTCCATCTGTGGAGCAACCATCATTCTCTTCTCCACTTTCACCTTCTTCCTTCCCTACATATTCATTTGTTTCTTCTCCACAACCTAGAGAGGGGGACAGTCCCAACCCTTCAGGTTTTGATCATCCATCTCCAATCATGGATGAGCCCCCTTTCAGTGGTCCACAAGAACCCATTTCTCAAAGTGAGATGGACACCACTCCTTCAAACACTGAGAAAGAGCAAGGTACAACTCTGCTAGAAAGTGAAACAACCAGTACCTTGTTCAATCTCCAAGGAGCATCTTACCTCAGGGAAGATGCTGTCACATCCCAAGTTGTTGTCAAAGACACTGTGGATGTTGCTGTCACAAGTGATTCTGTTGTCAAGGACTCAGTTGAAGTTACTGTCACGACCAAACCTGCTGTCCAAGTTGTAGTGGAACCTACTGTCAATATTCCAACTGACAGTAACATTCATGGCAAAGCACCTGTCATCTCTTCACAGCCTGATCTTGATGTTGTAACTGTCGAGGATGTTTCTGATGATGATGTGCCACTATCTCAGTTCTTAAAGGTACATTCTAAACCATCTATTTCATTGCATGTAAGTACTGCTCATACCCATGCATCTAGGATGAGTGAGGGTGTGCAAAAGAAAAGAGAGATAAAAGAAAAGAGAGGTGAGCATCAAAATGAAAGGCAGCCAAATGAGCTGGCAAAAGGTGAGGGACTTGAGCATGTCCAGAGTGAAATTGAGGGAGCCTCGCATGTCCAAGCCTTAGGCCATGAGAGTTATTTTGTGAGGAGTGATGAGATCACTCAGAAAAACACTGAGAGTGTGAGAACCCCCACAGCCTCCAAGCCCCAATCTTTTCCTTCACCCCCAAGAAGGTTAAGATCAGGTGGCCCATCTACCTCTTTCAGGTTGCAAGCTCTAGAGAACAGGTGTCTGTCCATGGAATCCAAACTTGACAGCTTGTCTACCATGGTGGCCTCTGGATTCTCTGCCATTCAGGAAGCCATTCAAGCTCTGTTTAACAATCTTGATGCTGCCAACTTACCTAAGGGGGAGAAAAGGGTAAGATCAGAATCTCAAAAGGCAGAATCAGGAAGGGAAAGATCAGGAAAGAAGGTTTCCCCAAACAGGATGTTGCTCAGGGGGAGCCTGTCTCAAAGAAGCCTTCAAGGAGTGAGGGGGAGCCTGCAGCTAAAAGAAGATCAGTGTCTGCAAAGAAGAAAAGGGGAACTAAAGGAGATTCAGGAAGTAAGGGGGAGCAAGTGCAAGGAGCTGAAAATATCTTTGAATATGAGATAGCTGGAGAAACAGTCCTAATGTCCAAATAAGTCCTGGAAGCTATGCAAATGGGTGTTTCTTCCAAAAACCCAATACTACCTCATGTGACTATAAGAGAGCCAACTCCAACTCCAAAGGAGAGTGCTCTTGAAAGACAATTGAGAGAAAAGGAGGAGCAGAACAGGTTGGGAAAAGGGAAAGACAAGATGCCTGAATACATCCTGTCAGAAAACACCTGGAGTGAAGGAACAGAGTTCAGCCAAGAAGATGCAAATGCCCTAATGGTTAACTACAAGGAAAGTACTCTGAAGAATCATGATGAAGACTTCTACAAGGTAGTGGATGAAGCTATGAAGGAGCCTAGCAGAAGATTGAATAACTGCTCAACTTTGCTCAAGGAGAAAATCACCAGTGTATGTGTAAAGAACAATGAAGAAAGGAGATGGGCTATTGATGTAATATCCGTGAATTTTATTATTTGATTAAATGATATATTTAAAATAAAAATATTTATTGTGGAGTATTGGAATATTATTAAATGATAATTATTGTGTGATTATGTGCTAATTGGTGAGTCGAAAGCCCCTTTCAAATATTTTGTCATTTGGAATTTTCTTCAAATCTGAGCCCCGTTTTGATAATTCAAGGGCTCCGTTGGAATTTCGTACATTGATTATTATCTCTTCGTCTTTCGTATTCGAATCATTATCGGGAGAGATATTCGTATCATTTCATTCCTACCTATTTGATTCTGCAAGAATAATTCGTTTTGTTCAAAAAGGGAAAAATTGTTCCGAACCCTAATTGCTTAAGGGGACAGATATATCGTTTTATATCAATATTACCTTTGTTATAGCCCCAGTATTCTTAAGCATTAGTTATATAATAATGATATGTTTTGATTTGGATAATTATCTTCTCGTAAAACGTATTTTTAACCTAATTAGGGTTTTTAAACGATCCAGTGGATCTATAACGATCAAAAAGTGTTCCTTGGGGTATTATTTTTCCAAAAATATAAAAAGACGAATCGAACCTTATAACCTTCATAATCTGCATTGCGTATAATCAAAAAGTAAAAATTCCCGAAACGTGTTCTTCGTGTTCTTGAATCTTCAATCCATTCGTTCAAGGTGTTATTGATTTCAGAAATCAAAGTTCAAGTACTCAAATCAAAGCTCTTGATCTCTAGTTTCAGAATCTTCCAACCTCATCATCATCTGGTAATTTTTCGATTTGTTATGAATTTTTTTATATTCGAATTAAAATTAGGGTTCATACCCGATTTGGGGATTTTCATTCTGTTGATTCTCCGTTCAATTGGTTGCTTCTAACATGTTCCTAGGGTTCTAATTAGCAAGAATCCATGCTTTAATTTCATGTTTATGTTCGATTTTGATGGGTTTGATTTTCGGGTTTTGACCCGAATTCTTCTTTTGAATAGTCCGTTCATATGAATGATCTGACATTGTTTTTGGTAGAGGGCTTTGATTTTATGAGTTATAAGCTTCATTTTGGTATATTAATCTTTGAGTTTCATGTAGAAATAAGGTAGATCGGGTTTCCGGCCGAAGTCGTCGCCGACGAGTTCTTTGAACAAATTCTGGGCACGATTCCGGCATGGGACAGATGTGTTTGTATGTGAGTTGTGTTTGTCTTGAAAAAGCGAACAAAAGCCCTATGATTTGGTTGTGTTTTGATCGGAAATAGCAAGTCCGGCCACCGGACGCCGGCCGGATTCTGGAAAACCCAGATTCCGGCGGGTTGTTCTTGGTGACCCGGATTTGTTCTTCCCGACTCGTTTACCCGAAGTTTGACCCGGTTTCAATCTTCAAAACCCTAATTCGATTTCTAAAAACTGTTTTTGGATTTTATTTTTAAAAATTAATTCGAAAATAGTTTAAAAACTTTAAAAATTCATATTTTTATTTTAAAAATATATTTTAATATCAGAAAAATTCTGGAAAATTATATTTATTATTTTAAATCCGAAAATTGATTAAACTTAATTATTTTAATTATTTTTAATTAATAATTTATTTATTAATTAATTGGTTATTTCTTTTAATCAATTAATTCTTAAAACTTAATTATTAATTAGATTTAATTAATTAAAAATTCGGTTTAATTATTTTCAAGCCTATTTATTTATTTAAAAATAGTTTGGGCATTTAAAAAGTGTCAATTAATTTTATTAATTGATTTAATTGCATTTAAATGTTTATATGGGATTTAAAAATCCGAGTTTTGATTTAAAAATTAATCGTGACTTATCTTAAATTCAAATAAGTGTCGTATGATGTTTTAAAAATATTTATAAGTGCTATATGGTTCATATTAATTGTGTGTTGTGTTTTATAGTCTGTATATGCCCGTACTAGGGCAAATATCTGAGTTTTAAATATCGTAAATCATTCCGGACGTCCGATACGTAACCGGTTACTTGTTTAAATGTGATTATTGATTGAATAAGTGTCGAGAGTAGAATGAGAATAGTTAGACTTATTGTGATGAGTTGTTTAAATTATAGAATCGAGTTCCCGGAGCAAGGGAAAGGGAAAGGTAGAGTGAACAGAGTCGATCCGACAGCAGCTTAGACCAGACAAGTATCTGTGCCTTTACTTGTGATAAAATTTATTATTGTCTTGATTAGTTGAATACCGTTATACCCAGAACAATTCAAATTATCAATCTTTTAACCGCATTTGGACAATTGATTCCATTTCCTTAGAGATTCTTGATTCTTTGATTTGATCTGCATTGGAAACCCTTATTTCCAACTCACTTGATTATTGTTTACCACCATTTGATTATTGATTATCATCCTTTGATTATTATTGACAACCATTGATCATTTGACTTCCATCGTTGACTATTGATTACGGTCATCGATTAACGATTACCAATATTGAACTCCTTATTGAATAAGTACACTGTACCGTTGAAATTACTTCATGATTATTTCTCAATCTTCATTTGATACTGAGCAGTTGAAGCTCTTTTGCAATTATTATACATTGAGTTATCTTATTGAACATGTTATTGTTTATACCCTATGATAGATTTGGCATGTTTTTTAAAGGGACCAGTAATTGGTCGGGCCATATTTATGGTCGGAATAACTTAAGGCCCAGTTTGGCCTAGGATCCAGTAGAGGACTATGCTGTGAGCTAGTCCGGGGTTGATGCGTGGCTGGCCAGCAGCACAACCTTTGATTTGAATAAAATGTTTAAGCCAAATTCTAATTCTTTTCTTCAATTGTTATTGATACAAAGCATGTGTTAGCTAAATATTGTTGATTCTGATATCATAAATTCATATCCTTACAACTGTGATAGAAATGATTCATTGATGTTTGCTGAGAAATTTTGGCTCACTCTTGCTTGTTGTTTTCTAACCCTATTCCAGTGAAGCGAGAGTATGAGTCAGCATAGCGTGACCGATAGTTCACCAGCAGCCAAGAGAGCCCCTCGAGTCATTGTCATTGGCAGGGTAGTTGTTGTTCTGTTTTTCTAGATTAGATATCTAGATTTGAACTTTAGTTGTGATGTAATAACTCTGATAAAACTGGTATTGTATTAATAAAAGATTGTAGTAGCTTGTGTTCATTGCCATAATCTGGATGCGGTCTTGGTCAAGGGGTATTTGTGTCTTTATATATATTATTCATGTGTTAAAGAGTATTCCGTTGGTCGGATGACTCCTCAAATCTGTACCCCGGGTTTGGAGGGCGTCACAGTTGGTATCAGAGCAACAGGTTATGGCATTTGAAACAAGTTAGGACTTAGGGTCCAGGATAACATAGAGAGTTAGGAATTCACGTAAGGATATTAGGAGGTCGACTAGGGATATTATGCGTAGTAATTAAATGTGGTTATAATTGCAGCCCCCTAGTTCTAGTTCAGACTCAGACCCTTCCGAGGATACGATAGCAGAGATACCTACACCCGTTGAGAGAGCAGGACCGTCTCGGCCAATGCGATATCAGCCTAGGCATCAGAATCCAGTAGTCAGGAGAGATCAGATACCTTGTCTTATTCCACTCCGACAGGTAGCCCCAGCATCAGTGTCCCAGGCATCAGTTTGTGGACCTTTGTATCAGTTAGGTGAGCCTCCAATTCCACACCATGTGTATCAGAGGGTGAGCAGAGAGAAGGAGTACCTTTATGGACAGGTTATGGAGATGGGTAGGGTTCGTTCGATCGAGGCAGCCGCTATCCGAGAGAGGGACAGACTTAGAGATCAGATGAGGGACATTCAGATGAGGTTTAGGGTTACGAGGACCTTGGTTGAGACTCGATTGCACGGATTAGCTTCTAGTCGAGAGGGAGAGACAGTAGCAGGGATGAGACAGATTTTGGATTATGCGATGAGTGAGATTGCAGAGATTTCAGGACCCCCGTTATGGCCGGCAGGAGCAGGTGATCTGTGAGCAGGTTTTAGGAGCAGACAGATGTGACATGGATGTATGGTTTCTAGATAGTTAGTATATAGATGCATATTGTAGAATCAGCAGTGCACCGGGCTTATAGGAACGCCTCGGGTTGTTGTTGCATTTTTGTTGTATTGCTGATCGGCAGTTGTGGTTCAGCCATGATATATTCTCTTTTGAAGCGTTTTACGCTTGTACTAACTATATATATATATATATATATGATAAACCTCTTTTATAGAATTGTATTTATTCCCTTGTCATTCACTTTCAGCATCATAATTGTTATTCTACTTGTTGCAACGAGTGTATCCATACACCGTTGAGAAAAACTGTAAACCTTCGAGATATCAATTGTGATCCTTCCTTCTCTTATATGGACTGTTTGATTAAGCCAATTATTGTTTATTCATCAGCGATATGGCTCCTAGACGACAAACCCGTACGACTGATACCTCTGACCAAGAAGGTCAACAGAATACACCTCCCACGGGCCACATGGACCCGATGGTAATCCAGTTGTTAAATACTCTTACTCAACAGACTACCGCATTAGCACAGCAGCAACAAGCATTTCAGCAACAGCTCTTAGAACAGCAGCAACGACATCAGCATCAACATTATCAACAGCATCACCAGCAAGCAGTACCGGCGATTACGTTCAAATCTTTCCAAGCATCAAAACCTCCAGAATTTAAAGGATCAGCAGACCCTGTAGAGGCTAAGGCATGGTTGAAGGAGATGGAAAAGGCTTTTGCCTTGATAGAAGTGGCAGAGGATAAGAAGACGGAGTATGCAAGCTATTTTCTGAAGAATGATGCCAGTTATTGGCGGGAAACGAGTAGGGCTATGGAACCCGATGGATTGATTACATGGGAAAGATTTACAGAGTTATTTTTGGAAAGGTATTTTCCGGACTATATGAGAGATCAGATGGAATTAAAGTTTTTGGAGTTAAAGCAGGGAAGCATGACAGTGCCCCAATACGAAACAAGGTTTACGGAGTTGTCAAGGTTTGTTCCAACCTATGTGGATACGGAGAAGAAGAAGGCCAAGAGGTTCCAGCAGGGACTGAGGTCTTGGATTCGAAGTAAGTTAGCTATATTGGAGTTGGACACCTATGCAGCGGTGGTCCAAAAGGCAATGATTGCGGAGACAGAGAGTGATTCTTACATGAAAGAGAGGGAGAACAAGAAAAGGAAAGCAGGGATACCCGATAAGGGACAGCAACATGGAAGTTTTCAAGGGCAAGCAAGTAAGAAACCAGGATTTTAGCCTGGAAGGAATGCAAGTTTCAGGAAACCAGATACCGGGAGCGTAGGACAAGATAACCGTCTACCAGCCAGCAGTCAGCAGGGACTTTCTAGACCCCCACTACCAGAATGCAAGACATGCGGGAAGCGACATCCAGGGATATGCCATCGATTGAATGTCACATGCTTTAAATGCAATCAGAAGGGACATTATTCTCGGGATTGCAAGATAGGCATTGTGTGTCATCGGTGTAAGAAACCAGGTCACATGATTAAGGACTGCAGAGCACCAGCAACCGTGAACAATATGATTCGGGCGATTGAAGCACTCCCAGTTGTTAATGTCCAGCCGTTAGTAGGGACCTACAATATGTCAATGGGAGAAGCAGTGAGAGATTCCGACGTGGTGGCAGGTACACTTCTAGTAAATTCTATTCCTGCTAAAGTGTTAATAGATTCGGGAGCGACGAAGTCTTTTATTTCCGAAACGTTTGCTCGTAGATTGAATTGCGTAATGAAACCCTTAAGTGGAGTGTTGAATATAGAGATAGCTAATCAGGATCGTATAGCGGTCAGTTCATATTATCCTCATTGTGAGATAGAGATTTTGGGGAATCGTTTTTATGTTGACTTGTTACCTTTTAAGTTAGGTGAATTTGATGTGATATTAGGGATGGATTGGTTGACTGAGTATGATGCGAGTATTGACTGTAAGAATAAGAGGGTTACTTTGATTACCCTAGAAAAGAAAGAAATAATATTTAGAGGAGAGAGGCAAAGAAAGAGGTTCCTGACGATGATTCAGGCTAAGAGATTATGAAAGCAAGGTTGTGAGGCGTATTTAGCTTATGTGATAGATATAGATAAGGAAGTTTCTAAGTTAGAAGATATTCCAGTTGTAAATGAGTTTCCAGATGTTTTTCCAGAAGAATTACCAGGTTTACCTCCAGATAGAGAGATTGAATTTGCGATAGATTTAGCACCAGGCGCGGAGCCAGTATCTAAGGCCCCTTACAGAATGGTACCAGTGGAGATGAAGGAATTGGCTACTCAACTGCAAGATTTTCTAGAAAAAGGAATTATTAGACCCATCGTTTCGCCGTGGGGAGCACCAGTATTGTTTGTCAAGAAAAAGGATGGAAGCATGAGGTTGTGTATAGACTATCGGGAGTTGAACAAGCTGACTATTAAGAACAAGTATCCGTTACCTCGAATAGATGATCTGTTTGACCAGCTGAAAGGAGCGGTACATTTTTCAAAGATTGACCTACGATCAGGATATCACCAACTGAAGATTAAACCAGACGACATACCGAAGACAACCTTTCGAACAAGGTATGGGCACTATGAATTCTTAGTAATGGCGTTTGGACTAACAAATGCACCCGTAGCTTTTATGGACTTAATGAACAGGATTTTCAAGAGATATTTGGACAAGTTTGTAGTGGTATTCATCGACGACATCTTGATATACTCAAAGACAGAGGAAGAGTATGCAGACCATTTGCGGATTGTGTTGGAAACGTTGAGACAAGAAAGACTATATGCGATGTTTTCCAAGTGTGAATTCTGGTTGAGAGAAGTTCATTTCTTAGGACACATGGTGAGCAGCGAAGGCATCAAAGTGGATCCAGCAAAGATAGAGGCAGTGAAAGATTGGGAGAGACCAAGGACACCGACTGAAGTCAGAAGTTTCTTGGGATTAGCCGGATACTACCGGAGATTTGTGCAAGATTTTGCGAAGATAGCTACTCCAATGACCAAGCTGACAAGGAAAAGCGAGCGATTCATATGGAACGATAAATGCGAAGAAAGCTTCCAAGAGCTAAAGAAGAGACTAACTACGGCACCGGTATTGATGTTACCAGACGATCAAGGTCAATTCGTAATGTATAGTGATGCGTCGTACAAAGGATTGGGTTGCGTACTTATGCAACATGACAAGGTTATTGCTTATGCGTCAAGACAGTTGAGGCCCCACGAACAGAAGTATCCTACACATGATTTGGAGTTAGCAGCGATTGTGTTTGCTTTGAAGATATGGAGACACTACTTGTATGGAGAGAGATGTGAAATTTACACCGATCATAAGAGTTTGAAGTATATCTTTACTCAGAAAGAGCTGAACATGAGGCAACGAAGATGGTTAGAATTAATCAAGGACTACGACGTTTCTATCAACTATCATCCCGGCAAGGCAAATGTGGTAGCAGATGCACTGAGCAGAAAAGAGAGATTAAATACATTGACGATGACCAAAGAGTTATACAAGGAATTTGAGAAGTTAGAGATCGAAGTAAGTATTCCGAAGGATGCGACGGAAATGATTTATACCATGACGTTTCAACCTGAATTGTTGGAGAAGATACGGAAATGCCAAGAGCAAGTTATGAATGATGATGTGAGTAAGATGACAGGTGAGGAAATATGTAGCCAACCGGACGACAAAGGGATCTTGAGATTTGCTTCTCGAATATGGATACCTAATGTAGCGGAGCTGAAAAATGGAATTTTGCACGAAGCGCGTAACTCGAAGTATTCAATTCATCCAGGGAGTACGAAGATGTATCGAGATCTTAAGACGAACTTTTGGTGGCCAGATATGAAGAGAGAGATTGCAGAATGGGTAAGTAAATGCTTTACGTGTCAAAGAGTCAAGGTGGAACACCAGAGACCAAGTGGATTACTTCAACAATTGGAAATTCCTGAATGGAAGTGGGAACACATTACGATGGACTTTGTGGTAGGACTACCTAGAACGAAGGCTAACCATGATGCCATCTGGGTTATCGTGGATCGATTGACGAAATCTGCGCATTTTCTTCCGATTAACGAGAGATTCTCGCTAGATAAGTTAGTTCATATTTATATAAAAGAAATCGTATTACGGCATGGAGTTCCAGTATCGATAGTGTCTGATCGAGACCCTCGATTCAATTCAAGATTTTGGAGGAGTTTTCAAGAGTGTTTGGGCACCGAGTTAAGAATGAGTACGGCTTATCACCCGCAGACGGACAGCCAAAACGAAAGAACAATTCAGACTATTGAAGATATGCTTAGGACATGTGCACTAGACTTTGAAGGTAGTTGGGACGATCATCTACCCTTGGTGGAATTTTCATATAATAATAGTTTTCACGCGAGCATCGGAATGCCACCTTACGAAGCTTTGTATGGACGAAAGTGTCGATCTCCAGTGTATTGGGAAGAAGTTGGTGAGCGGAAGATGATAGGACCAGAACTAGTGCAACAAACAAAAGAAACGATTCAATTGATTCAAAGAAGATTGATAACAGCTCAGGACCGACAGAAAAAGTATGCAGATCTAGCCAGAAAGGATGTGGGATTCGAAGAAGGAGAGCATGTGTTAGTAAAAGTCTCACCGTGAAAAGGATTAGTTAGGTTTGGAAAGAAAGGGAAGTTGAGTCCGAGATATGTTGGACCGTTTGAGATTTTGAAGAAAGTGGGCAAAGTAGCTTACGAGTTAGCGTTGCCTCCGCATATGCAGCACGTTCATAATGTATTCCATGTATCTATGCTTAAGAGGTATCGACCAGATTCGAATCATGTAATAGAGTATGCACCCATAGAGGTCCAGGCAGATTTATCTTATGTAGAGCGACCGATTCAGATATTGGATCGTAAGGAGAAAGTACTAAGGAATAAGACAGTAGCGTTAGTGAGAGTTTTGTGGAGGAATCCTAAAGTAGAAGAGTCTACCTGGGAGTTAGAGAGTGAGATGCTAGAGAAGTATCCCCAGTTGTTTCCTTGATCTGATTCTGAGGACAGAATCCTATTAAGGGGGGAAGATGTAATATCCGTGAATTTTATTATTTGATTAAATGATATATTTAAAATAAAAATATTTATTGTGGAGTATTGGAATATTATTAAATGATAATTATTGTGTGATTATGTGCTAATTGGTGAGTCGAAAGCCCCTTTCAAATATTTTGTCATTTGGAATTTTCTTCAAATTTGAGCCCCGTTTTGATAATTCAAGGGCCCCGTTGGAATTTCGTACATTGATTATTATCTCTTCGTCTTTCGTATTCGAATCATTATCGGGAGAGATATTCGTATCATTTCATTCCTACCTATTTGATTCTGCAAGAATAATTCGTTTTGTTCAAAAAGGGAAAAATTGTTCCGAACCCTAATTGCTTAAGGGGACGGATATATCGTTTTATATCAATATTACCTTTGTTATAGCCCCAGTATTCTTGAGCATTAGTTATATAATGATATGTATTGATTTGGATAATTATCAATCCTTGTAGATAATTATCTTCCCGTAAAACGTATTTTTAACCTAATTAGGGTTTTTAAACGATCCAGTGGATCTATAACGATCCAAAAGTGTTCCTTGGGGTGTTATTTTTCCAAAAATATAAAAAGACGAATCGAACCTTATAACCTTCATAATCTGCATTGCGTATAATCAAAAAGTAAAAATTCCCGAAACGTGTTCTTCGTGTTCTTGAATCTTCAATCCATTCGTTCAAGGTGTTATTGATTTCAGAAATCAAAGTTCAAGTACTCAAATCAAAGCTCTTGATCTCTAGTTTCAGAATCTTCCAACCTCATCATCATCTGGTAATTTTTCGATTTGTTATGAATTTTTTATATTCGAATTAAAATTAGGGTTCATACCCGATTTGGGGATTTTCATTCTGTTGATTCTCCGTTCAATTGGTTGCTTCTAACATGTTCCTAGGGTTCTAATTAGCAAGAATCCATGCTTTAATTTCATGTTTATGTTCGATTTTGATGGGTTTGATTTTTGGGTTTTGACCCGAATTCTTCTTTTGAATAGTCCGTTCATATGAATGATCTGACATTGTTTTTGGTAGAGGGCTTTGATTGTATGAGTTATAAGCTTCATTTTGGTATATTAATCTTTGAGTTTCATGTAGAAATAAGGTAGATCGGGTTTCCGGCCGAAGTCGTCGCCAGCGAGTTCTTTGAACAAATTCTGGGCACGATTCCGGCATGGGACAGATGTGTTTGTATGTGGGTTGTGTTTGTCTTGAAAAAGCGAACAAAAGCCCTATGGTTTGGTTGTGTTTTGATCGGAAATGGCAAGTCCGGCCACCGGACGCCGGCCGAATTCTGGAAAACCCAGATTCCGGCGGGTTGTTCTTGGTGACCCGGATTTGTTCTTCCCGACCCGTTTACCCGAAGTTTGACCCGGTTTCAATCTTCAAAACCCTAATTCGATTTCTAAAAACTGTTTTTGGATTTTATTTTTAAAAATTAATTCGAAAATAGTTTAAAAACTTTAAAAAATTCATATTTTTATTTTAAAAATATATTTTAATATCAGAAAAATTCTGGAAAATTATATTTATGATTTTAAATCCGAAAATTGATTAAACTTAATTATTTTAATTATTTTTAATTAATAATTAATTTATTAATTAATTGGTTATTTCTTTTAATCAATTAATTCTTAAAAATAAATTATTAATTAGATTTAATTAATTAAAAATTCTATTTAATTATTTTCAAGCCTATTTATTTATTTAAAAATAGTTTGGGCATTTAAAAAGTGTCAATTAATTTTATTAATTGATTTAATTGCATTTAAATGTTTATATGGGATTTAAAAATCTGAGTTTTGATTTAAAAATTAATCGTGACTTATCTTAAATTCAAATAAGTTTCGTATGATGTTTTAAAAATATTTATAAGTGATATATGGTTCATATTAATTGTGTGTTGTGTTTTATAGTCTGTATATGCCCGTACTAGGGCAAATATCTGAGATTTAAATATCGTAAATCATTCCGGACGTCCGATACGTAACCGGTTACTAGTTTAAATGTGATTATTGATTGAATAAGTGTCGAGAGTAGAACAAGAATAGTTAGACTTATTGTGATGAGTTGTTTAAATTATAGAATCGAGTTCCCGGAGCAAGGGAAAGGGAAAGGTAGAGTGAACAGAGTCGATCCGACAGCAGTTTAGACCAGGCAAGTATCTGTGCCTTTACTTGTGATAAAATTTATTATTGTCTTGAATACTTGAATACCGTTATCCCCAGAACAATTCAAATTATCAATCTTTTAACCGCATTTGGACAATTGATTCCATTTCCTTAGAGATTCTTGATTCTTTGATTTGATCTGCATTGGAAACCCTTATTTCCAACTCACTTGATTATTGTTTACCACCATTTGATTATTGATTATCATCCTTTGATTATTATTGACAACCATTGATCATTTGACTTCCATCGTTGACTATTGATTACGGTCATCGATTAACGATTACCAATATTGAACTCCTTATTGAATAAGTACACTGTACCGTTGAAATTACTTCATGATTATTTCTCAATCTTCATTTGATACTGAGCAGTTGAAGCTCTTTTGCAATTATTATACATTGAGTTATCTTATTGAGCATGTTATTGTTTATACCCTATGATAGATTTGGCATGTTTTTAAAAGGGACCAGTAATTGGCCGAGCCATATTTATGGTCGGAATAACTTAAGGCCCAGTTTGGCCTAGGATCCAGTAGAGGACTATGCTGTGAGCTAGTCCGGGGTTGATGCGTGGCTGGCCAGCAGCACAACCTTTGATTTGAATAAAATGTTTAAGCCAAATTCTAATTCTTTTCTTCAATTGTTATTGATACAAAGCATGTGTTAGCTAAATATTGTTGATTCTGATATCATAAATTCATATCCTTACAACTGTGATAGAAATGATTCATTGATGTTTGCTGAGAAATTTTGGCTCACTCTTGCTTGTTGTTTTCTAACCCTATTCCAATGAAGCGAGAGTATGAGTCAGCATAGCGTGACCGATAGTTCACCAACAGCCAGGAGAGCCCCTCGAGTCATTGTCATTGGTAGGGTAGTTGTTGTTTTGTTTTTCTAGATTAGATATCTAGATTTGAACTTTAGTTGTGATGTAATAACTCTGATAAAACTGGTATTGTATTAATAAAAGATTGTAGTAGCTTGTGTTCATTGCCATAATCTGGATGCGGTCTTGGTCAAGGGGTATTTGTGTCTTTATATATATTATGCATGTGTTAAAGAGTATTCCGTTGGTCGGATGACTCCTCAAATCTGTACCCCGGGTTTGGAGGGCGTCACAATTGATGTGTACTTAAACACTAGAATATCCATGTTCATTACTATGCAGCTGCTGCAGAGTCTTCCAGCAAGAGTGCTAACAGTAATGAAGAACAAAATCACAGCAAACCATACAGCCTTCAATGAGATCTTGCATCTGCAAATGCTGAGTTTAATTTCAGATAAACTCCCAGAAGTCTACACCAATCCATTTTGTGTCTACTATGAAAGTACCACCAAAAGTGGTAGCAGGAGATGTGCATACATGAGTCTAGGAGGCACTTCAACAATGGAGTCAAAGTCAATCTTAAAGGTGTTAGACATGATTCTCAACTCCAAAGCCAACAAGGAAAGAGTTCTTGCTGTCATAGCAATTTATGACTTGCTGGTAAAAAGGGACAAGGAACTGAGCTCCACTATGAAGAAGATGATCTTCAAAGCAATCTCCAACAGAGCTGAACAAGGAGAAAGCTGCTCCTATGATGTTCCTCATGATGAAGATGATGAGTTGGATGGTAGTGGAGGAACTGGAGAAACAGGAAATGCTAGTGGAAGCACTTCTGGGAATGTTGGATCAAAGTCCCAGGAGGAAAATAAAGAAGAAGCTCCTGTATAAGAAAAGGAAGATGCTGGAGCAACAGAAGAAGAGGAGTCAGTAATTCTTGAAGCTTTGGAGGCAAATATCTTAAGATGTTCTATTGATAGTATAAATGCTGAAAAAGATACTGTCACCAAAGAGACTATCACAGAAGACACTGTCCTCAAGGAAGCTGTCAGCAAAGGAGCTGTCACAGAAGAAGCTGTCAAGAAAGATACTGTCATGGAGGACACTGTCAACAAAGATGCTGTCAAGGAAGGAATCAAGCCTACTGTCAAGCCAAAGAGGACAAAAACCTTAGCAAGGGCCTGGTTCTCTAGACAGGAACCTGAACCTGAGGAGATTTCAAAAGCAATAAAAGGAAAACACAAGTACTCAGGAAAGGAGAAAGCCACTGGGCTTGGCAGGAATTTGAAGAAGCCTATCCAATCAAAACTCTACAGCTCTCTGGATCTTTTGGAAAAGGAAGCTGATCAAATCAAGAGCGTCGAGGTAAAGTTGGATAACAACAATGAAGCAACTGAATATGTTCTTTGGTTTGATGCATCAAGACTTGTGAAAGTCAAAAAGGATTTTACCATGGAAGTGTCATCATATGATGTATCAGCAACTCTTTCAATGAAAAGGAGAACAGAAACAAGGAGAGTTGAATACTTCTACTTGGTAAGGATGGTCAATCTAATGCAAGGTTATGACAACATCCCTGAAAGTGTCATGAACCATGTGTTGGCATACAAAGCTGTGAGAGATGAAGAATTCGATCAGAAATTTGGGGATTGGTCACTGTTTGATGATAATGACATTGCCCACTTACTGGAATGTTCTGATGAAGAAATGGCTGAGTATGAAGATGATATTCCTGAAGAAGTGGTGCAAACCCAACCAAGTCAAGAAGAATCCTCAAAGCCTACAAAAAGAGAAACCACTGAAGATACAGAAGATACATTCTTGGATAAAAGCAGAGAAGCCAACAGGGTGGAAAGTGAAAGACCCAATTACCAATCTTGTATGCTTGAGAATCCTCTAAGAATCAAGTTCATATGGGAAGAAATTCCAGTAAGAAGCTTTCATAAACTTAGAACCAGTGCTCTGAAAGACTTACTCTTCTTAGTAATTGGATCAATTCATCCATTGGAACAACAATGCTCTTCTGAGATTGAGGGCATTCTTCAAGCAAGAAAGGGTGAAGACTCAAAGCTGGATAAGTCAAGGAGAAAAACTCTAAATGCATACCCTGGAAGTAGATTCAAAGACTTTAATGGCACACTGAAGTTCAGAACTCATGCTTTTGGCAAAGACTTATGGTTGGATCTTCAGGATGCTAGGGTATGTCTCTCCAAGACGCTCCAAAAACACATTGATGAGATTGAAGATGAGGCTATCACTCCTGATGAAATAGCACCGGTGGAAGGACTCAGAGAAGTTCTTAAGGAAGCTCTCAACAGAGAGGATGAAGCAAGACAGAAAAAGAAATCTGAAGCTAAGTAATTTTTTTTGTTAAATTCTGATCTTGTTAGTTAAGTTGTCAGCATGTATTAATTGTAAATTTGTTGTTATTGTCCATAAAAACAAATTGGGGGAGATTGTTAGGATTTATGGGTGATAGTTATGAGGCAACTTAACTAGATACTTTATTTACTTAATCTTTATTAAGTATGAACATACTGTCACAACCAGAGTATGTCTTTGTAACCGTTTTATTTAGTACAAAAAAGATTCTAGTGCATCTTGGTAGAAGTTCATTTATTTGTTCAAGCCTCAAGAAGTACTCAAGATGGACAACAAGAATAAAGATTACTGTCACAGCGCTGACAGTAAGGTTACAAGAAGACATCATGTTGCGAGTCACGACAGTACATTCACTCTGACAACAACATTGGCGGAAGCCCTCTGACAGCAACTTTACCTTAGCCTGACAGCAAGCTTGGAAATCCTGACAGCACCTTCAGCGAGGATTTCTTACTTTCACCAAAAGCGCATTACTGTGACAGCAAGCTTAGCCATCAGGATACTGTCATGAAGGGATAACATTTGTATTGGTAAACATCCCAGTCAAACTCGTTACAGTTTGGATGTTCAAGAAACAGGCGTGTTGCAGTATCCCAACACTGTAACAGGTCTGCAAGACTACGACTGAAGCTTGAGAGATCACATGACAAAGCTCACCAATTCCAGAGTATGCCAAATCTACATCTACTGAATTGTGTTAGCTTAAAATAGAATGTTTCTAGATTGCTTTGCTATGTATTGATAAGCTGTCTGTATAGCAATTTAGGAAAGAATCACGGGCAGGCAAATTGTAAGAAGATGCCACTTGAAAATGACAGCAGCTTCACAAGACCCGTGATTGAAAGTGATAGGTTTAGCCTACTTAGTCTATCTCTCAATTCATTCTCTGTAATTACTCGAGAAACCGAAGCTCAAGAAAACAAACATTTTCTTGAGGTTGTAGCAACCCATTGTAAAATAAATAAAACATTTATTTTGTGAGAATTACTCGTGTGTCTACTTGTGTTTGCATTTGATAAACTGACAATCCTTAATCTTAGTTTTTGTTGTTGAAAACGTAGATTGAGATTTATCAGTATTGCATTCAACCCCCCCCCCCCTTCTACAATAGTCAAGGACCAACAATAAGTATTTAACTTGCAACAATGACATGCACTCCTAAATTTTTCTTATTATTTCATGTATATAACATTAAGTTAACGTCAACCTAATATAACAAAAAATTAATTTGTAAAAAAATGCGAGTATAATTTATGTTGAGCATAAATGGACATTCTTAGCATTAAAAATTTTCTCTTCATAAACATGACTTGACATCTGTCCTAGTTAAAATAGATAAAGAGTCAGACATTTAGTGCATGAAAGATTGTGAATGTGTGCTTATAAGATAAAGGTTCTTATATAAATTAGCTTTAAAATTGGAAAAAGTGACAAAAATATTTCAAGAATCTCCACCATTTACCTAGGCTTGAATTTATGTGTAATTTCATGCACATAGCACATTGTTTATAATAGAAATCAAGTATCATTCAACAATAGAACCATGAAACATGAACTAATAATCATTTACATGAATCGAAAAACCTTCAATATAGCTAAGAATAGCTTTAAAAACCTCTATCAATAGAGTATTGACAACGGACCTGTAAATGAATATAATCATAACATTAAGTATTTAGAAACTTAAAACATACCTCGCTGTTAATCCCAAATGACCTAACAGAATTGTAGAAGGGGGGCGTTGAATACAATTCTAGATATTTTTGAACTTAAAAACAACTTTTAAATAACTTAATCACAGAAAATAAAAACACAAGCAAATATAAAATTTCAGTTGGATGTTTTGAGGATCCAACTGAGATGTTTTTATTTCGGGAATAATCTGTGTTACAAAGGTAGCACAGCTGCTCAGTTCCTAATGTAGAGAGTGAGAGTGCTCTTGAAAGAAGCTAATACAAAGTTATTCTATCTCACTCACTTACAGTAAAATGAAATGCTACACTTGGTTATATATCCCAAGTTTACAATGCTATTTTGGCTACTCTAAAATGTACAAAGGGTAACCGCCAGTAGCTTGCTTTTCATTCCTTTTGTCCAATGGTCCTTGGAGATCTTGTCTTTTGTCTTCATGCTTATTATGATCACACTCAAGAACCCAATTGGAAATTGGAATGTTTCCTCATTCCCAGTGTCTATTTTGATGGCTCCCAATGCAAAGTACACTTCTACATCACCTTTTGATCTGTCAGAAAACTGTCACTATCACTTTGTCAACTATTCAGAAAAGTGATAATGATCCGTTGATAGCAGTGAGATGTGTTTCGTTGATAGCTTTATTCTTCATTCCGTTGATGGTACATTCTTCATTCCGTTGATATTGTAATCTTCATTCCGTTGACATGTCTTCACTTAGGCAAAATTACAAGGCATAGTATATTTACAATTAACCAACCTATTTTGCCTATCTAGTACTTAGTCAACATGACTTGGAAAACCTATCTAATACCTACAACAAATGCATATCAACCAGTGAAGTATTGTACAGTGCAATTGCTACATTTCTCGTTTCGTTGATGAGACTCATTCCGTTGATGAGCTGCCTGTCAACGGATGCTGCAAAACATACCATTCCGTTGACAATTACAATATTGACTTAACACAAAATCTACTAAGTGTTTTATAATTATCATCAAGAACAACATATTCCTAACAATCTCCCCCAATTTATGACTGATAGAATAACAGCCATAAAAGAGCCTTGATAATAACAAAAACACTTAAACAAATTACAAATTACAAAAGTAGAAATTGCATCGAGCTTCATGATACTTTAAAATTTATTGAAAACAAAGTAGAAAATCTTACAACACAAGTGCACAGAGTTGCTCCTCTAGCCTGAGCAGATTTACCATCTTTGTCTCTGTGGCCTTGTTTTCTTCCCCTTCTTGGCATTGTTCTCCTCAATTTGAGCTTGGAGCCTCTTGTAGAAAATCTTCTCTTCTTCATCTTGATCACCCAACTTGGATTGCATAAATCTAAGAGTTTCATTAGATGCCTTTTCCAATTGGTCCTCTATTCTGAAGAATCTCCTACAGTTGTCCTTGTCTCTGAATTCCATCATCCAATAGGGTTGGAGATGAATTTTCTTTCCTGTTTGAGGGACCTTTAAAGTTCTGGGAAGTGCATTAGGCTTGTTCCAGCTAGATTTTATTTGACATATCTTGGAGACAACCTCAGACTTAGCAGTTTTGGTGAACCCAAAATCTTTCTTTAAGCACTTGAACACCACTAACAAAGTCTGATAATCCTCTCCTAGAATTCTGTGTAGAGGCCAAATCTGTTCCCTTCCACCCTTGTAGACAAACACTAATCTCTCTGGTAGTTTATGAGTAGCTCCAATTCCTATCACTTCCACCAAGTCATCAAGATATAGGTTTAAGTAAGACTCCTCCCTTATATCTGTAATGTAGATAAAGTCTTCTGGGTTTGGAGGTGGTTTTTCAATCTGTGGCCTTCTCACTAGAATCGGTTTAGCCTTAGAAGCCCTCTGCTTTGATTTCTTCCTTGATTCCATCTCAACCAGAAAATTAGGAAAATTAGCTTCATCAAACTCAATTGGCTCAATTGGTTGATCATGAAAATTAACTGGATGTTCAGGATCATAAGCTAATTTTGCTCCATAATCTTGATCAGAAAAGGTTGAAGGCATTGCTGTTACAGGTGCATCTGTGACAGTGTCTTGAGAATCATCCTTATCAAAAGCCAAGTTTCTTTTAGTTCTTGTTTTGGGTTGCCTTATACCTTTTCTTTTTCCTTGCACAGTTTCAGCTCTAGCTCTTTCTTCTTGCTGTCTTTCCTCTTCATCTAGAGCTTGGGCAACTGCAAGAGCTTGCATGTCTGCCCTAGCTGATTCCTCAGCTCTAGCTTCAGCAAAATTTGTGTTAGGCCGAATACACAATATATAATCAAATAGATGTATGAGAATAACAATAAGAACACTGTTTATGAATAATAAACTGAATGGAATTGAAAACTCCTCTCTCAGTGATGTAAAATATCACAGAGAGCTGCTAGGTTACAAGAATAATAATTCACGTATTCGCATCCCTTTTAGGGTTAACCTATATGTGTTTATATAGTACACAGCTACATACAATCATTAATTGATATTCCTATAAATTAGCTATACAATCAGAATCAATTAAGAATTGCTTCTGTCTTCTGTTCCGTTTCCTTAGCCATCTCGATATCTCTTTGCTTCTTTCCATCGTCAAAGAATATCGCTTCTAGAATCTTCATTGACTTCACCGACAACTAAGTAAACTCTGACCATCAGACTTTAACAAACTCTGACTGGTCCTCCAGCTAAACTCTGACTAGTTCTCCAGCCAAACTCTGATAGTTTCCTGGTACTTTAAACACTGATAAACAAACATCAGCAATTATATCTAACAATCTCCCCCAACTTGTTCATACTAAAATGTACAAGTTAACAGATAATTGATGATGTCAAAACATATAACAAATGCAGTGTTTATAAAATCACAGAGTTTATACTTTTACTTAGAACATAAAACTTTAAAAACTTACAGACTTCAGTTACTTAATCTCTTCAATGTCAGGTACAGTCCTGATGTAGTCCATAAGTAGTCTTCTCTCAACTCTCTCTAGCTCAGCTACCATTATCTTCTTTATCTCCCTCAACTCTGGATCACTCTCTCCAGTTTGATAAATAGCTGACCTTAGAGCATAGATGCTGTTTTTCTTCATATCATTTCCTAGCTTTATTATGAAGGATTTATCTGATTCCAGATTAAATTCCAACACTTTTATACCAAGATATGTTCCGAGTCTTGCACTGTTCCTTTGCATCTCAACAAGCTTTCCATTATAATCTCTGTACTTCGGTATGTAAGCACCAGCAGTCTTTAGGCCACAAAGAGCTCTAGCTTTCACCATTCTGCTTCTTAATACCTCAGATGCTTGATGAGTTCTTTGATTCTTTACTTTCAGTATATACAATACACACTCTAGCTCTTCTTTCATCTTTAATCCTATATCAGCTTCACCAACTCTGTATACTCTGCCATCAGCCTTGAAGTATAACAGCAAATCCTTCTTCAATCCTTTATGATGTATTAACTGAACCGACTCTAAAGCATCAAGATTTTCTTGAGTCACACCAACACCTGGTTCAGCTAATGAAGTTTGATCCATAGGACTATTGTTTACTCTCTTTTCTCTATAAGATCCAAGTCCAGATTTATCTCTTGATTCTTTTCCCATGATAGTTCTGTTTTGAAGAACATTGACATTTCCAAGAATCAGAGTTTGTTGAGCCATGACTGGTTTAGCAAAAGTTCTTTGAAGTTCAGAAGAGAGTTTAGTCTGTACAACTTGAGTAGTATCAGTGGTTGTCACAGCTTCCAGTGTTTGAACAACTTGAGCATTGTCAGAGGTTGTTTGAGCTTTCTTCATTTTCTGATTTTCTTCCACAAGCTTTCCTTTGCCTTTATCTAAGCTGGCTTCAACTGGCCTTCTTGAGTATTGTAAACTCTGTTGAGAGTTTACATTTTCTTTGATTACAATTCCTTTCTCCTTTGGCCTTGAAACCTTCACAACTTTCTTTACCTTCCCAGACTTTAAATTCTTTTAATGCTCCTCAACTAACATTTTCTCTTCAGCTTCAATATCTTCAATAGTTGCATCAACACCATGTTCTTCCAAAAATAACTGAGTTGCAATCTCTTCATCAGTATTTGATTGAGAAGTAAGCAATAAGCTTTTGGCTTTTGAAGTAGATTGAGCACCAGTATTTACTTTATCAGAGTTTGCTCTAGCAGAGTTTGTCCTTAATCTCCCTTGATCTTGAATTAATTTGGACCATGACTCTCTTCCTTTTTCACCACCATCAGTAGAATCATCCTGTCTACTCAGAGTTTGAGACTTTTTGCATTTGTCTTTAAGTACTCTCTCCCCCTTTTTGACATCATCTGGAATCAATACTGATGTGAGCAATTCAAGTGAAGCAGCTATTGAATCAATTTTCTCAGACATTACATTTTGATTTTCTTCAACTTTAGTCAGTCTGTTCTTGAGAACTTCTTGATCTTTGACCAGAGTAAGCAACATAGATTTATCTTGCTTCAGAGACATATCTCTAGTAACTACATCATTTCTCAACCCAGTAACTGACTTCTGAGTTTCATCAAAACGATTGTGAAGAGACTTGACTTGAACAATTGTTGCCTTTAGATGTGTAAGAAGTTCTGGATTTGTAATTGATGCAGCAGATTTTGTTACAAAGTCAGCAGCCCTTTGATCAGTGAATATGCAATCTCTGTTTGACCACCTGGAAAAGTACATATTTTGAAAGTGAAGTTTAGTGGCATGCTGAGTTGAACCTCCAACATCAGTTTCCTTTAGATTTGGTTGAGCAGAAAGTCTTTGAGAAGATGAATCAGCTTGATCATCAGACTTTGCTTCAGACTCAGCACTTGAAGAATGTAAACTATTCTCAGCAAATGTTTCTGGAGCATCTTCATTTGCGAGCTTCTCAAAGTTTATATTCTCTTGAACATTTTCTTCTTGTACAGCCTCAACAACAACATGCTCTTCAGTAGCTGCAACAATATTTTCTGCAGTTTCTTCAAGAACAGTTTCTGCAGCTACAGCCTTTGCTGTCTGATCAACTTCTTCACCTTTTTCAAGTTCCTGGTGATTAACAGAGAGAATCTATGTATGAGTAGCTAAAGACTCATCAAGTATGACTGTTGGTTGATCAGCTGCCACATCCTCTGTTTCATTAATACTTCCACACTCTTCTAGAGTTGCAGAGGGATGTGCTTCAACATTGTCTTCAATATCCATCTCCAATATGGGTTCAAGAAAATCATCATTAACAGCATCATCATCATCAGTGTTCAGGTACAGTAGCATTTGCAGAATGATTTTCAATCATAGCCTCAGGAGCTTCAGAAGTTGTAGAATCAGGAACCAATCCACCAAAAAGATAAGCAGCAACCAACTTCCTTTTCTTGGTATGAACAGATTCAGTTTCATCAGAAACCCTATCCTCATCATTATCATTAGTAGGTCTGTTTGCTCTTTTCTTCTTCCTTGAAGTACCAACTGATTGTGGTAAATCATCAGCATTTGTAGGTTTTGCAGCCTTGACAGCCTTAAAAGCTCTATGCTTAGTCCTACCCCCAGCCTTTGGTTTTTGAGATGTAGATGGAAGAGGTTCAGTGTTTAAAGGCTGTTCAGGTTCTGGTTGTGCTTGTGGTTGAGGTTGTAAAAACTGTTGAATTAAGGCAGGAAGCAACAAGTCTCCAACATTCCCTTTCTTAATATCCTTGTTTGTTAAATCAGAGAATATTCTTTTATGCAATTTAAATGAGGGAATGACATCCTCCTCAGCAATCTCAATCCCATCAACACACATAGAAAAGATTAACTGACAGAAACGAGCAAAATAGACTACACTCCTATTCTCTGTCATCTTTTCACCTATGTTATTTAAAACAAGTCTTGCAAAATCAAAATTGTTACCATACAAAAGAGAATACCCGATTTGCAAACTGTCAATTGGAATTGCGTCCCAATTGGTACACTTTTTCCCGAACGCTCTTGTAATGCAGTCGAAGAAGAAACTCCATTCCTTCCTCAAGAACGGTCGCTTCAGGTTTCCTGTCCTTGCCAAAGACCCAAAATAACCAACCTCCCTCATCATTCGCTGAAGCTCAGAGTCACCAACAGATATGGTGTAAGCATTAAAGTCTTCAAACCCAAGAGCATCTCTAACAGTGGTTGGAGTGACCACATACTCTTGTTCATCAAACTCGAAGATTATAGAAGGAGTTCCAGCCTCTCCTCCATCATCATAAACACCAGTTTCCCAGAATGCTTTGATTTGAAGTCCAGACAGCTTTGCTGGTTCCACAAGCGCTTGCCCAATATCTGATTGAGAAAGAAAATTCTGAAACAGGTGAAACGCCTCCGGTGCATTCACAGTAGATAGAGGTGCTGCATAATTGTTAGGGACAAAATCGAGACCAACTGATTGAAACATAGTAGTTGCCATTAGAAAGATTTGAAATAGATCAGAGTTTATGCTTAGAGAAAGTGTTTGAGAAAGTGATGCAGAAAAGTGTTTGTGAATATGCTTATTTGAAAGTGTCCTGTGAATAGAGTAAGTCTGTAAAAATTTGAACCGTTGTGTGTATAGCTATTAAATATGAATTAAAACTGAAGAGTTTTAATCATTAAGATATACAGCAGGCTTACTCGTGAAACATGTGAGTGGGACAGTTGTCACATATGCATTAACTGACAACACTAATCGGGTAATTTCCAACGCACATGCGCAGTAAAAACAGCCACTAATTACTGCTATTTCCTAGACACCTTTCATCATTTTCAAAACTCAACAAACCGTTATCAATCATACTCTCTATTTTCCAAAAAATAATGTTCCTAAAAAATTATGAAATGTCTGAAACACCCTTATTTATTTTAATCATCAGAGATTAACAATAAATTACCTCTGCGTAGAGTACACAGTTCATCAGTTTTTATCAATTCTCCTCCTTCATTAATAATCTCTTTTCTCAAAATGCACAGTTGTGAATATTTGTGTGTGAATAGCAGAGTTTACTGAATATAAATATTGAAAGCATTTCAAAGTGCATAAAATCCACAAAATAAATCAGTAAAAACTGGTTGCCCAAACTCTCATATGCAAAACAAAATCTGATGTCATCTAAACTCTGTACCTTTATTTGTACTTATTTATTTTCACCCCCTTTCGATTTTTTTTTTCTTCTTTTCTTTTCCAGTAATCAGTGGTTGGCACTAGTCACCAAATTTTTTCAAATTTTAGCCCTTATTTCATACAATAAGTTCCTGGATCGTCCTAGGCACAACATGATCTCAAAGGAATTTGTGCATATTTTTGCATCTTTTGCTTGAGGGTGAAGTAGCAGTAACTATTCACAAGAGTTTAGATTGACATCATTTAACATATTACTTTATGAGAGAAAGTGCAAACAGCTAATACAGACTCAGTGTATAGGACCAATAAACTAAGAGATGCTATAAATATAGAGACAGTATCATGCTGTGTTAATTTTCTGCACACATTTGAGATCAGATCATATATAACTTAGAAGGATTCATGATTACTTACTGAGAATCATGCTTCATACTTTTTCTTCATCGGTGCTTATGTTTCAGACAATACCACAATCAGAGTTTAACATCAGAGTATGCTTCCAGAGTTTAACAACATGATTTGCATGACAGTTAACATATGCATAAAAACATGAGCAACATATCACAAAAGATTTAATTTTGAGTCTAACCAGTATCTCTAGTCGAAACCAGAGATCATTCCTAGTTCATTCACCAGTCTTGTAAATGTACCTTCACTCAAAGGCTTAGTGAAGATATCTGTAAGCTGTTGTTCTGTAGACACAAAATGAAGCTCAATATCTCCTTCCTCCACATGTTCCCTGATAAAATGATACCTTGTGCTGATGTGCTTGGTCATGGAATGCTGTACTGGATTACCTGTCATAGCAATAGCACTTTGATTATCACAGAAAATAGGTATTTTAGAGTACCTTAACCCATAATCCAGCAATTGATTCTTCATCCACAGAATCTGTGCACAACAGCTACCAGCAGCAATATACTCTGCTTCTGCTGTGGATGTGGAAATTGATTTCTGTTTCTTGCTGTACCAAGAAACCAGTCTGTCACCTAGAAATTGACAGCTTCCACTAGTGCTCTTTCTGTCAATCTTACAGCCTGCAAAATCTGCATCAGAGTAACCAATTAACTTAAACTCTGATTCTCTAGGATACCACAAACCCAAGGTTATGGTTCCTTTGAGATATTTGAAAATCCTCTTCACAGCTGTTAGATGAGGCTCTCTGGGATCTGCCTGAAATCTTGCACAAAGACAGGTTGCATACATGATGTCTGGTCTACTTGCAGTCAGATAAAGAAGAGACCCTATCATGCCTCTGTAGTTTGTCATATCTACTGAAGTTCCTGTGTCTTTGTCTAACTTTGTTGCAGTTGCCATATGAGTAGTTGCAGATGAACTATTAAGCATACCAAATTTCTTGAGAAGATTTCTGGTATATTTTGCTTGATTGATAAAAATCCCATCATCTGTTTGCTTTACCTGCAAGCCTAGAAAATAACTAAGCTCTCCCATCATGCTCATTTGGTACCTGGACTGCATAAGCTTGGCAAATTTCTTACAGAGTTTGTCATTAGTAGACCCAAAAATTATGTCATCCACATAGATTTGAACTAAAAGCAAATCATTACCAGAATTGAAATAGAACAAGGTTTTATCAATTGTACCTCTAGTGAACCCACTTTCTAAAAGAAATTGAGCCAGAGTTTCATACCATGCTCTAGGTGCCTGCTTTAGTCCATAAAGTGCTTTGTCAAGCCTGTAGACATAATCTGGATACTTGGGATCCACAAACCCTGGTGGTTGTTCAACAAACACTTCTTCTTCAAGTTTCCCATTGAGAAAAGCACTCTTCACATCCATCTGAAAGACTTTAAACTTCTTGTGAGCAGCATATGCTAGAAAAATTCTTATGGCTTCCAATCTTGCAACTGGAGCAAAGGTTTCATCATAGTCAATTCCTTCCTGTTGTGAATATCCTTTTGCCACAAGTCTAGCTTTATTCCTTGTAATTACTCCCTCGCTGTCAGTTTTGTTTTTGAAAACCCACTTTGTACCAACAACAGACCTGTTCTTTGGTCTTGGTACAAGTGTCCATACTTCATTTCTTTCAAACTCATTCAATTCCTCTTGCATAGCTGTTATCCAGTTAGCATCTTGAAGAGCTTCATCCACTTTCTAAGGCTTTGTTTGAGATATGAATGCATGAAACAGACATTCATTTGCTGTGGCACTTCTTGTTTTCACACTTGCATCTGGATTTCCAATTATCAGATCAGGTGTATGAGCCTGAGTCCACCTTCTTGCTGTAGGTAAGTGGCTTCTTTCATCATTATTGGATTCTCCCCCTTGATCCATGCTTTCCTGATTCTCTTGTTGACCATCTGCATTCTCTGAGGCTCCCCCTGAATTTGACTGCTCAGTGTTTGAACTTTCAGAGTTTGTGTTAGACTCTTCAGCTGACTCACTTTCTTAATGTGAGTCATCATTTTGAGATGTTGCTGAAGTATCTTCATGCTCCCCCTCAACTGGTTCTCTATTTTCTTCTGTCTGAGAAATTTCCTCAGTGTTTACCAGTAGAGGATCAAAGTATGCTACATCAGAGTTTGTTGGATTTGCTTCGTCAGAGTTTATATCATCAGAGTTTAGATCTTCATTTTCAAAGCGTAGCTGATCATGATTTTCGTTATCTTCAATTCCAGTTATTTTCTTGTCATCAAATGACACATGTATAGATTCCATGATCACTTTAGTTCTCAGATTATAAACTCTGAATGCTTTAGTTGATAGTGGATATCCAACAAAGATTCCTTCATCAGCTTTTAAAACAAACTTGGTCAACTGTTCAGGATGAGTTTTCAACACAAAGCATTTGCACCCAAAAATATGAAAATATTTTAGGTTTGGTTTCTTATTCTTCACCATCTCATATGGTGTTTTCCCATGCCTGTTGATCAGTGTTGCATTTTGAGTAAAACAAGCAGTTTGAACAGCTTCTGCCCAGAAATAAGTTGGCAATTTTGCTTCATCAAGCATTGTTCTGGCAGCTTCGATTAGAGTTCTGTTCTTCCTTTCCACTACACCATTTTGCTTTGGAGTCCCTGGTGTAGAAAATTCTTGCTTCACTCCTCTTTCTTTGCAAAATTCTTCCATTGTTGCATTTCTGAATTCAGTACCATTATCACTCCTGATAATTTTCACTTTAAACTGTGATCCTTTGTCCAGTAGCTTCACATGATCCATCAGAATTAAGGCAGTTTCATCCTTCTTTGCTAGAAAGTACACCCAAGTGTATCTAGTATACTCATCAACAATGACTAGAGCATATTTCTTTCTGCCTAGTGACATTACATTTACTGGACCAAATAGATCAATATGAAGAAGATGATAAGGATCCACAACTGAAGATTCAGATTTACTCTTGAAAGATGACTTCCTTTGCTTGGCCTTTTGACAAGAATCACACAGACCATCTAAGCTGAGTATAGACTTTGGAAGTCCCCTTACAAGATATTTTCGAATTAGCTCATTGATGTTGTTCAAGTTTAGATGAGAGAGATTCTTATGCCATTTCCAACTCTCTTCATTAGACATTTTTGCAGACAGACACACAGCTTTTCCTTCAAAGTTTGTTACCAAACTTGCTTCATAGATATTATTCCGTCTGTGTCCAACTAGAACAACTTTCCCTGTAGATTTGCTGATAACCTCAAAGTATTCAGGTTGAAAATCTACATGGTAACCTCTGTCACAGATTTGACTCACAGATAGCAAGTCATGCTTGAGTCCTGGGACTAGAGCTACATTTGTGATGATGACACTTCCAAGATTGATATTGCCATATCCCATAGTACGTCCTATGTTGCCATCTCCATAGGAAACTTTTGGGCCAGCTTTCTCCTCATAATCTGATAACAGGGCTTTATTTCTAGTCATGTGCCCTGAACATCCACTGTCCAAGACTAGGGTGCTTTCCCTTATGCCCTGCAATCACAAACAATTACAAAGAGTTAGATCTAAGGATCCAGACTTGCTTGGATCCTTTGGCTTTCTTAATATTGTTAGCTTTTGCAGCGGAATTCTTATCAACAGAGTTTAAGCTAACAGTATCAGAGTTTACACTTGCAGAATCAACTTTAACCCATTTCAAATTTGGCTTCAACTCATAATAGTTGTGATAAATGGCATGCTAATTCTTGCAAGTATAAATAGAATGCCAAGTACTCCCACAGTGAGTGCATAAAGTCTGTGGTCTAACCCTAACATAATCATTCTTAACTCCAGACTTGGAGGGTAAAGAATTAATATCTTTGTTTTTCTTGCAGAAACTTGCAAGACGGTTAGAACTACCACAATTATGACATGTTTTTCTAGGAGCACAAGAGATAGGCAAATGATTATTGCTTTTATTAATGCCTACCTTTCCATTTCTATTCTTCCTGGACACTTTCTGTTTCTCAACAGACTTTACCTCTTTGAGCTTATACTTGAATTGTTTCTCTGTCATTAAACCAACATTAACCTGTTTAACACAAGTTTTTACTGGTTCTTTTTTAACCGTTTCTTTTTCAAGTACAGAGTTTAGCTTACTGGATTCAGGAACAAATTTCATAGGTTGAAGATGTGTTCTTACTTTAACCTTATCTTTAAACCTAAGTTCATCTTTCTCACAGTAACCTAACCCTACTGAGTCTGTTTGAAACACCTGATGTGTGTCCTTACCAGAGTTTGTCCAGGTTTTAATTACCTTTCTTTCTTTTTCCAAATCAGATTCTAATTGCCTAAATTTCTTAAGCAACTCCTGTTCAACATAAACAACATCATCTCTTTCCTTTTGAACTTGTTGGATGTTAACAAGTTCTTCTTCAAGAAATTGATTTCTCTCTTTAAGCTTAAGATTCTCAGATTTAATTCTCTCATTTTCTAAAGTATGATCCCTATAACTAACATGTATGCTTTTAAGATAAATTCTCAATTCAGATATATTATCAATATCATAAGCATAAGTTGTTAGAGGTACCTTGTTTTCAGATGAATCAGATTCATCTTGAACAGTTGCCATGAGAGCATAGTTGACATCCTCATCTGAATCTGAAGTGTCTGCCCAGTCTTTTCCTTTAGTGATGAGTGCTTTTTCAGATTTTCCTTTCTTGCACTCTGGAGCATAGTGACCCATCTCTTTACACTTGTAGCACTGGATTTCAGACTTGTCTTTCTTCCCAGATTTGATATCCCTTCTGTCAGACTTTCTGAAATTCTTCCTTTCAGAGTTTGAATCTCTCCTTGAGAATCTCTTTCCTTTCTTGAAGTTCGTGAAACCCATCTTTTTGAAGGTCTTCACCATCAAAGCAGCCATTTGCATCATTTGTTCTTCATCATCCTCAGATTCAGAAGATTCATCAGTGTTTGAGTCATCATCAGAGTTTGATGACTCACTTTCAGATTTTATGACTAAAGCCTTTCCCTTAGCTTTCTTCTTTGATGATTCTTTCTTAAGAGGTTTCCTTCAACTTTGAGAGCAACAGATTTTGTCTTCTTTCCAGATCTTTTGTTTCTTTGCTCTATCTCAAGTTCATGAGTTTTAAGCAAACCATAGATTTCATCGAGATCTGTTTCTGCAAGATCATAATTATCTCTTATTGTCGTTGCCTTCAAATCCCATCTTTCAGGTAGAGATAGAAGGAATTTGAGATTCGACTCTTCAAGTTCATATTTTTTATCAACAAGAGATAAATCATTCAACAATTTACAGAATCTGTCGTATGTCTCAGTCAAAGTTTCATCAGGTCTCGAATCAAAGTGTTCATACTCCTGTGTAAGAATAGTCTTCCTGTTCTTCTTTATAGCACTTGTTCCTTGACATCTGACTTCTAAAGCATCCCAAATTTCTTTGGCAGTTTTGCAACCAATAACTCTGTTAGACATAACATTATCTAAAGCACTATGGAGAAGATGTCTAACCTTTGCATCCTTTGCAATTTATGAGATGTCTTCAGGAGTCAAATCTTTCTTTTCTTTTGGAACGCTCTTTTGTTCTTGACCAGCAACAACTGGAGACAGTTTTGTTGGCATATGAGGACCATCATTGATTCTATCAAGATATTCTGGATCCGTGGCTTCCAGAAACATGGTCATCTTCACCTTCCATATTGGATACTCCACTGGTATGAGAATTGGAACCCTGATCGTCTCATATCGACTCACAGAAGTTGGTTGAACCTTGTCAGATTTAGAACCTGCTTGACTATTTTCAGCCATGATTATAACTTGTGTTTGGATCAAAATCTGTATATATTAAACAGCCTTGGCTCTGATACCAATTGTTAGGCCGAATACACAATATATAATCAAATAGATGTATGAGAATAACAATAAGAACACTGTTTATGAATAATAAACTGAATGGAATTAAAAACTCCTCTCTCAGTGATGTAAAATATCACAGAGAGCTGCTAGGTTACAAGAATAATAATTCACGTATTCGCATCCCTTTTAGGGTTAACCTATATGTGTTTATATAGTACACAGCTACATACAATCATTAATTGATATTCCTATAAATTAGCTATACAATCAGAATCAATTAAGAATTGCTTCTGTCTTCTGTTCCGTTTCCTTAGCCATCTCGATATCTCTTTGCTTCTTTCCATCGTCAAAGAATATCGCTTCTAGAATCTTCATTGACTTCACCGACAACTAAGTAAACTCTGACCATCAGACTTTAACAAACTCTGACTGGTCCTCCAGCTAAACTCTGACTAGTTCTCCAGCTAAACTCTGATAGTTTCCTGGTACTTTAAACACTGATAAACAAACATCAGCAATTATATCTAACAATTTGGGTGACCAGCCCAAACACAGATTTCTTGTCCATTCCTGTAGACTATTGCTCTTTGATTCCTGATCTCAGGCACATTGCTTTCCTTGCATTTTATAATAAGTTCACTCAGAATCTTGTGCTCATCTGGAAGTGGAGGAGGATAGAAAGTCCTTGCAATATTCTTGCCCTTTGGTTTAGTTGGGGATTTTGGAGATAAGCATCTTTGAAGAGTAGCTGGGTCCACATCTCTAATACATGAAGTTTGCCCCCTTTTCTTTTCTTGGACCAGTAATCACTCCATGTAGAAGAGGCTTTAGATCATATGAGGATTTAGTCTGTGGCTCCAATTCCGTTGACACTAATACCATGGCATTCGTTGATGATGGGATGGGCGCATCCGTTGATGTAGAAGTAGCTTGATCCGTTGATGGATGTTTGTTTCTTGCAGTTTCAGCTATCTTCTTAACCCTTGCATCTATGCTAGACCATTGTTCTTTAATCTGTGCTGCAAGTTGTAGTCTCATAGATGCCTGTTGAATTAGGTCAATACCATCCACTTTACCCTTGATAGACTCCCCCATAGCTAGTGGCTCATGTGGTAAAGAAATGGCTGGGACCATAACTTTTGTGACTTGAACATTTAGCTCCTTTGATTTCTCCCTCTTTTTGTTATCATCAAGAGAGATGAGAGGGAGACCCTGAGCTGCCACTAGCTGAGTTAGTAGCTGTGTCTGCTTCTCCTGTGCCTGCTGCATATGAGCTAATGTGGCTTCCACTTTGTCCACCCTAGAAGTAAGAGTTTTCAAAGTAGTTGCCACCTCATTATCCTTGTTGAAGAAAGTGGTCATCCGACAACAATGAGAAGTGGGAGTTTTTCATCAAGCCTCCTTGCAGTGGAATCCTTTATATTGTCAATGGAGTCCTTGATTTCCCTGGCTTCAATCCTTGTCTGAAGCATCTGGAGTCTCTGAATTTCTAGAGAATCCATGATTGCCTTGTAGAATTTCTTTTCAGTGTCAGGTGCAGACTCATGAGCCAAATATGCTTCATTATATTACCTTGTGATGGCAGCATCTAAACCCTGATGTCCAAGCAAGTCTTGAGAAAGCCATCTTGGCTTAGGAGGCACCACAGAAGTCCCAGTCTGTGTAGTAGTAGCCATATGTAGAACAACATCAAGACTATCCTCATCACTTGAAGAACCATCATATTCAAAACTTCCACCAGCTCTTGGAGACAAATTGGCAAGTGCATCCTTAGCCCTCATCATGGATGCAGTTGTATGAATAAGATTGAGTGACCTTTCTGCCTCCACATTGCCCTGTTGAGCCATGATTTGATAGGCTGGAATAGGATGAGTAAAGGTTTCAGGATCCAAAGAAATGCTATCCAGAGTCTGTTGATAATGCTCTTGGAAAGTCAATTCTCTTTCTCCCTCATTAACCTCCATCAACTCACTTGCAATGGCTGGTTCCTTCCTTTGAGTATCTGTAGTCCCTTCTCTCTCTCCACTCTTTTCTTGCATCATGGGCTCCCCATGGCTCACACCTCTCACACTCTCACCTTCACCTACTAAGGTGGAACTCTCAATCTCTCCTTTTGCCTGGCTGGAAGAAATAGCTAGCCTCTCACTCTCATCCTCTCCTTTTGCCTGGCTGCAAGCCAGCCTCTCAGATTCACTCCCTTTCATTCCTAAAAGTGTTTCAACTACCACTATGTCATCTGCACTAGTTGTGTGAACAACTGGATTTTCAATAATAGGTGCAGAATGAGCTATCAACGGAATGGTAGTTTGAACTGTCAACGGAATGGATACCGTTGATGGAGAAACACTTGTCAACGAAAGAGACTGTTTCGTTGATGAAGTCAAGAAAGGAGTTTGAGAAAGTGAAATTACAGTAGAATCTGTGGTGATTGATTTTAGAGATGGTTCCACAGATCCTCTTGTAGCTTCAGAGAAAGATGTTTGGTGGCCCAACAAATCACTTAACAAGTGATGACCACCAATTTCAAAGTGGGGCTTCTCCAAGAACAAAATTGGAGAATCAGGAATAGATGAATGGATCATATCCACATCTAATGACTGTGTTGGAGAATTTTGTGGAGGTGTCTCAATATTAATATTGAGAGAGTGGGACTGTAACCCCAGAGTAAAAATTGGGGCTACATCAAACTGAATTTGAGAAACTGGAATTGTTGCTTCCAGTGTGTGTGCACCCTGTGTTACCTGTGATTTTTGTCTTACCCTTCTTTGGTATTGGGAGATAGATGTTTGGGGGTTTGATGTGTCCCTTACCCTTTTGGAGTGTGCTCTTGGAGGAGAGCTTGTTTCAATAACTACATCCTTTTGAGAGGATGCAATTAGACTTGAGCTAATATCCATATTACTAATTGTGCCTTGTTGGGAAGACACAATGGGGCTAGTCTGGGCAACACTCACCTCTCCCACCTTATCCTTAGGGTTTCTTTGATTTTCACCCATTCCCTCACCACTCACCACACCTACTTCACTTCCCTTAGGTTGTGTAGTGGATTTTACAACAGATGCCTTTTGAGAAGCACCTGAGGTTGGCTTGGTAGATTTAGACTTTGTGGATTTAGGTCTAGTTGCAGGGGCAAGAGCCTGTTGGATCACAACTACAGACTCCATTGCAACAATAGTAGTAACAGAAGCAGAAACTGAAGTAACATTTAAATTAGCAAGTTGAGAAAGTGTTACCTCAATAACTGGCAGATACACCATTGGGACATCACCATTGTGATTGAGCCTCAGGATGTCTGTTAGCACCCTCTTCTCTTGGACAAAACAATCAAACCTGGAATTTGGGTTAGAGATAACTAATGGTGTTGGACTAACATGGTTGGTGTTAGGTCTCGAAGTATCGTAGAGGGGGGGGGGGGGGGGGGTTGAATACGATACTCACTAACTAATAAAAAAAAAATTCTTTCGAATCTTTAGCGGATAATTAAATTAGTGTTCTTGTTGTGGGTTCGTGTTCTCGAGGTTGAATAGTATTTCGGACAAGACAATAACAACACGAGATTTTCCAAGAGTTATATTCGACTATAAATCTTGAAGGGGTGCTACACCCAGTAAATAAATTTACCGGCTTCCAAGAAAAATTTGTTCTTGCTTCTACAAAGATTGAACAAATTAAATCCTAAACAATGTTTGTATCTATTTGTTTGTCTAAAGGATTTAATTACCGGAGAAACTTTATAATGACCCTTAAGATTGAACAAGATTTGGGCATTATAACATTTACCCGGTGAGAAGTTCAAATATATAATAATTGTCTCCTTCTCTGTCTCTCTCTGTATTTCTTCACTTCGTCGAAGAAGATGAAGAACAGAAGAAGTACGTTCAGTTTTTTCTTCACTTCTTTTTCTTCTACTTCCTAAGTGTAGACTTTTATAGTTTTCAAAAGAAAACTATCGAACACTACTTTTTGAGTTGTGTCCACTCAATTCTTCATGCTGTAGAAAAAACTATCGAACCAAATTATCTTAAAACCATTCAATAGTTTTAATAAATTTATTAAGTAAACTTATTTGAAATTTATAATAAACTTAATTAATAAGTTTAAAATAAATTTATTTCAAGTTTATAAAATAAATTTCATAAACTATCGAAATACTCCTTTTTAGTTTTAATAAATTTATTAAATAAACTTATTTTAAATTTATAATAAACTTAATTAATAAGTTTAAAATAAATTTATTTCAAGTTTATAAAATAAACTATCGAAGCAGTCAAAAATCTCGGCCCCAACAAAACTAACCAAAAGAAAACTATCGAAGGTTTTTTGTTTTTAAAAAAAAACCATCGAAATAGTTTTTTGTTTTTAAAACAAAAAAACCATCGAAATGGTTTTTGGTTTAACAAAAACTATCGACCAAACAAAAACCATTTAAATGGTTTTTGGCCAACCTTGTCAAAGTGCAAATTAGCACCCAAGGTTTGGTTGGTCAACACTTAAACCTTCAAGTTTCCTTTCTTGCAGTTTCTTTATCGAGGTTTCAACTTTTGTACACTTAACACCTTTTGACTTGCGATTTTCCTTTTGATAATTTAGCTTCTCACGGTTTTCATCGACACTGATAATTCTTGTTAATCTGCTTGATATTTTCTGGAATTATCATGTCGGACTTCATCAATTCTTTCAGTCGAATAAATGTGTTGATCTTCTTCATATGTGTTGACGCCTGGTGCAACTGGTCTGGTTCACAGACGACTAACACTGAATTGAATCTTCACATCTTCATTGCATTCCAATTGATAAGTCGGCAGTACAGTACAAATTGTTTCAAACACAGATTGTCAATAAACAACGCACTTTCACTGGAATCCTTTTTGGTACTTAGACAACGTCTTCATTGGTACTACAATCTTGAATACTTCATTCTCTGTTCTTCACTGATGCTCGAACATATAAATGAACTTCTATCAGTGAGTATAACTTCAAGACTGTAGCTATCTTTTTTAACCTTTGTCTTTACCCTGTATTCAATTAAACCAGATTCCTATGCATCAAACACTGTCTATAACACAATCAATGCTAATACACTGAAATCTGCTTGTGGCACTTATACTGAATCTACACACCTTCTGAAACCTTGAAAGTCTTCAAACCTTATTCTTCACTGAGGCATGAACATGTTAATGAACTTCTTTCAGTGACCTGTAGTAGACTTCAAAGATCTATCTAATGTTTTGATTCTTTGTATTTGCCTTGTATTCATTTCTTCCTGATTTCTGTGTAGGTGTAGTATTATTTACCTGTCATGTTCCAGTGTTGAGTTATCACGTCTTCCTGTTTATACTGCCTTGCGATCTCACCAACAATCTCCCCCTATTTGATTGTTAAACCTAACAAACAAATTATAGAGAGGATAACTCAACTAAAAAGTAGAAAAAGTGATTACCCAGGACTTGTAAATAATGCTACTAGTTTTCTGGATCAAATTCTTCACTTCCAGATTTCTTGTTCAAACTGAAATGATAGATGATTGTTCTTTTAGGACTGAACTGATATTCATGTAGTAACTGATCTTCATTTCTTTGGTTCTTTAAATCTCTGCCAAATAATCCTTCTCAGTCTTGAAGTAATCATTAGCAGCTTCTCGAGATTCTTCAGTGGTAATGAATATGTCTTTGTCTACCACTTACTGAAGTATACCTCTCCACTTCTCTCCATTCGGAGTTCAGCGGCTTCTGTTGTACAACCATATTTCCTTTTCTGAAAAGCACATATCTCCCTTGCTTCTCCTCATTTGGAATACAACTCCCCCCGCTATGGAATACAGCTGCTCCCCTTATTAGAACAGTGGTGAACCAATACCACTTCTCCGTCTTCTAGGAAATCTACCACTTCTCCCCTTAGTCTCTCCCAAATAGTTGAAAGATCAATAGAATTGTGGTGTGGTGTACCTCTACTTTTTCTTACCACTTCTCCCCCTTAGTTGAGGAATCCTCCAATAATCTGATTATAACTCATTTCTCCCCCTTAGTTAAGAAAAGAAGTTTTCCTGGGTCTTGAAGGAATTCTCATGTAGCATCTGTTAGAAAAGAAGTAGTAATATGTAGTCTGATCAACTGTGCCCTTTAAATACTGCAAGATGGCTTCACCGTCGATTGTCCTACGAACCAAATTTCCCGACATCTTCCTTATACCTCCCAACTGTTAGATCACACTTTTTAGGGCCCTAAAACAACCAAATGTTAGGTCCCGAAATGAGGTCTCAACTGTTAGGTCTTTAAAGGTAAAACATTACGAACCAAGTTTAAGGGATAAGGAATGGGATTTGGTGTTTCTCTTTCTTCCTCACTTATACCTCTTTATTTGGTGCTGCTTTGGCACTGACTCCCTCTACACTCTCAGTTATTTGAGTGGGTGGTATAGTAGGGTAGGAGTTTCTATTGTTGTTTCATTTGTTTCTTTCAAAGGCTCTATGACCGTGGAGGCTGTTGGTTTTCAACCTCCTAGTCAGGGATGGCCACTGAGGGCTCTGGATCTATGTCCATTTGTGACATCTCACATTCGATAGTTTTCAAAATGAACTATCGAGAAGTTGTACTTTTCTGAAAACTATCGAGAAATTCGAATATTAAAGAATTGAATTCTTTCGATAGATTTCATTTCCAATTTCAAAAGCTATCGAGATTTTTCTTCGATAGTTTTCTTTTCTTTAACAAAAACCATCGAAAATTACTTTCGATACTTTTTATCAAGTACTCAGAAAACTATCGAAATTCCTTTTTCGATAGATTTTGCTCCTGATTAATTTTAAAGCTGTTACCAGTTTTAAAACCAACCTTTTGTTTTCTGTTTTCTGTGAACTTTTTCAAATCAGATATTCATTTAAATTCACAGTTAACAAAAATATCACAATTTTCTTAGAATAAAATTGACTAAATATCATTAACTGATATAAGCCAATTAAAATCCAATAAATTATGCTGTATATTTATTTTATGTATTTTAAATTATGGAGCAAATAAGATATTGAACTGCTTCAATTTCCATAATTCAAATAAATAAATAAATAAATACTAAATATCTACGAGTTAGATATTAGCATTTAATTATTTAAATTATCCTTAAATAATCACCAATGAAATATATTAACTACACACATGGCAATTATTCTACAGATAATTATTAACATGAGGACTGGATGTTAAATAAATTCACAAGTCCTTAAACTATGGACAACTTAATACTTATGAATTTATTTTAAGAGTTTCTTGCAGATGGGATTTTCAAATAATGTGCAATAACTAATATCCCAAGTTTATAAACCAGTCTTGAAAATTTAACATAACAAGTGATTTAGTAAACGTGTCTGCAAGTTACTCTATGAATTGAAGACATGCTCTCGAAAGAAATGATACCTGGTGTCAAGGTGCATTGTCGTGGAGTGTTCCACAGAGTTGTTGGAGATGAAGTTATTTCAAGAAATCAATCTTCCTCCACGAAGTTGACAGCTTCTAGAGATGCTTCTCCTGTCATTTGGGTTGACAGCTTCCAGAGATGCTTCTCCTGTCTTTCTTACAACCTGCGTATTTTATATCCATATAGCTAAACATGTTAACAAGTATCTTTAGGGTACCATATACCGAGATTTGGTATTCCCTTAAGATATCCAAAAAACTTGTTAATAGCTATAAGACTAGATTTTCTGAAATCCACTTGGAACCTTGCACATTGGCAACTTGAGAATAAAATATGTATGGTCAATTTGCAGTTAATAAATTAATGAGATGATCATACCTCTTTAGCTTGTCATTTCTATCTTTTACCTGATTTGTACTGATCAAGCTTTAGTGGCTACTGTTGGCAGGGAGTCTTGGCATGTCTAGAATCTTCCCAATTGTGCACATTCAAAAGATTCTTGACTTACTTTTATTGCCGTCACTCTTTTGGCTTACTTAAAGTAATTCCAAAAAGAATTGCAACTTTCCCAACATACTCATCTCAATGACTTGGCAAATTTCTTGCACAAGTTTTCGTTAGCAGACCAACATATAATATAATCATGATATCACTGCACATATATGACATTATGTTTGTGCCTTAAGATATAGAGAGTTATATATATATGACGACTCTAATAAATTCACATTCTGCAAAAGTTCAGTTAGAGTGTCATACCATGTCTTTGACGATTGCTTGAGTATTGATACTAGTTCATACCAACCTGTTGTGATCTTGAAGAGAAGCTGTACATTGACTTCTTCTACTATCTCACCAATCAGGAGTGCACTTGATCATATTCACCATATAGATATTAAAATTTGAATATGCAGCAGGTGCTAGATATATCCTAATATCCTCAAGTCTCGTCACTGGTGCTTCTTGTTCGATACTGCTTCCTGATAGTAACCTAGCATCCAGTTTGGCCTTGTCCCTCATAACAATGCCATTGTCATCCAGTAAACTTCTGGTTATCCTTGTACCAATTACAACTCTGTTATTTGGTCTAGATACCAGCTTCCATACAATCTGCCTTTAGAATTGATTGAGTTCATCTTGCTATGCAGTCACCCAATCTGGATCTATCAGAGCTTCTTTAACTTTCCTAGTTTCTTCTTCAGAAAGAAAACCAAGGAAATAATCATTCATACTCTATAGCTCCAGTCTTCACTCCACCACTAGGATCACTAAGAACTAGACATCAGGAATGATCTTGAATCTAAACCCTTTGTCTTGACAGATCTGTTCTTGAAGTGTCCTCTTGATTTTCATTGTGGCGTTGATCTGACTAATTGATCCTTCTCCTGCTCCCCATGAGTTGTTGACGGTGTGATCTGTTGATTCTGTTAATTGACTAGTGGATCCTGTAGAAGTTTGAGGATCTCCATCACTGTCACCACTTGGTCCAGAATCATTATCATCATGATTATTATTATCACCGGGAACAACTTCAGGTTCTTCCTCTATGTCAGAGAGATCTCCTGATAGATTTTCAAATACCAAGGATTCAGAGTTCTCTCTAGTTTGCAGGCCTGATATTTTGGTGTCGTCGAATGTTACATTTAAGCTTTCCAACACCTTATTGTCTTCAATCACATATACCCTGTAAGCTTTAGATTCCAGAGAATAGCCCAGAAAAATGCCTTCATCTGCTTTGGCATCAAACTTGCCTAGATGTCCTCCATCTTTTAGTACAAAGCACTTTGCACCAAACACATGAAAAAACTTCAGTGTTGGTTTCTTGTCGGCCATTAACTCATACAGAGTCTTATTATGATCTTTGTTAATTAGGGTTCGATTCTGAGTTTAGCAAGCTGTATTCACTACTTCAGCCCAAAAGTAAGTGGGAAGTTTTGATTCATTCAACATGGTCCTTGCTGCTTCAACCAAGGTCCTGTTCTTCCTTTCCACTACTCCAATCCGTTGAGGAGTTCTTAGTGCTGAAAACTGTCTTGATATTCCTTTCTCTGAGCAGAAATCATTAAGAACTGCATTCTTGAATTCAGTTCCATTGTCTGATCTGATTGTCCGCACAGGTAGCCTAGCTTCCACTTCTATCTTCTTGATGTGATCAATGATTAGTTGTGTTGCTTCATCCTTTGATTGTATGAACAACACCCACGTGTACTTGGAGTAGTCATCCACCATCACCAATGCATATCTTTTTCTTGAAAGTGACATAACATTGACTGGACCAAATAAATCCATATGAATCAGTTGTAATGGTTCAGCAATGCTTATCATTCCTTTGCTTCCATGTGATGCTTTCTTCGACTTCCCCTTTTCACATGCTTTACATAGTCCCTCCTGATTGAATTCCATCAGGGGCAACCCTCTCACTAACTCTCTCTTTACCAAAGAGTTCATAGTTTTGAAGTTCAAATGTGAGAGCTTCTTGTGCCATAGCCAACTTTGTTCTGAAGATGCCTTTCCATAGAAACATGTAACTTCTCCTTCACTGGAAGAACTTAAGTCAGCTATAAACAAATTTCCTTTTCTCACTCCCAGTAGAGTAAGCTTCTCATCCTTCCTGTTGGTGATCAAGCACTTGTCCTTTCTGAAATCTACATTGTAGCCTTTATCACAGAACTGACTGATACTTAGAAGATTGTGCTTCAATCCTTCAACAAGAGAGATGCTTCTAATTGTTATCCTTGACTCCAATTATTAGTTGTTATCAATGATACCAATTATTGTAAACATGATGACATTCCTTTTCCAACGTAGCCATGTCCCGTGATGAAAACCTTTGTTGTCATTTCCAAAGATTATTGACGGAACATCTTTCTCAATCACATTTGATAGCAAGTTCTTTCTTCGATCATATGTCTTCAGTAGTAATAACCAAGAAACCATATAAATCGATTAACCTTCTTTGCCATGCACTCACAAATGGATTAAAAATTCTTGGTACCCAACTTCTTTGCTTGGGTCCAGATGGATTAGAGATTTTGCTTTTAACAGAGGTAACAACAGCTTCAACCTTTACATGCTTATTCTTATCTCCGTCTGACCAGCAGTCTTTGCCCTAATGTGATTCTTAAACATGCTTTTTCTATGATTAATGCAAGTACTAAGAGATGCATTCATGACATTCAGATAAGCAGGCATGTTAATAAGAATACATGGCATACATTCAGCATTATGACATTACAGATAAGAAATGTGCAAATTAGGCATTTTAGAAAATTCAGTACTTTCTACTTTAACCAATATACACAAGTGTAACAGGTAGCAAGTAGATTTACAGGTATTCAATAATTTTCTAAATACACATGGAATAAAAGAATTAACAATTAGATCACTAATTCTATCTAATCCATTCTGTTGTTGTATGTCATCTAACTTTCTCTATTACCTAAGTCAGTTTTAGATATAGCTTGGTGTTCTACAAATTCTACTGATACTAAAGGTAATTCTTCCATCTTTTAAACTGTTTATCCCTTAACAAACAATTCAGAATAAATGAGAAAATCTTGTTCTACTAGGGATACTGAAACTTAGCTTAACGAAGGTCTTATATACCAGAAACTTAATCCCTAAAACTAAGAGTTGTTTCTTAAGAAAGCTCAAGGAAATGATACCTGAGATATGTGAGGTGAATCATCTTTAGAGATTGCTATGAAAGCAAGATATCCATGATCTTCTCGTCATCTGATCCATCCCAACTCTTTCCTTAAGCAACATAAGTGTCGTCCTGATGCTTCCTCAACAAAGCATTCCACTTTTGTTTCAGCTCATTAACTGAGTCCCTATTCTTCTTTGTTTGTCAGGCTCCTTGTACTGTGTAGCAAACCCTGATAGTTTCTTGTAACATAGTTCTTATCATAGTTGAAACTATCAATCTTGTTTTTGTCACCATCTCAGTCTTGTAACTACCTCTTGAACTGAATCCTGAAGAGTTTTTGCTTCGGAATAAATAGGCCTGATCCTTGGATGTAGCTTTTGTACTCCTTCTGAATCTGATGTGACTAAACTTCCTTGACATGTGAAACATTGATCTGTAGTCCAGTCTCTCAAGGTTTTCTCAAGTGTACAAGTCACTTTCATCTACCTGAGCTTCCTCTGATTCAGCTACTAGTAATTCTTCTATTCTGTTCTAAGGTTCCAACATTAATGTATGTTACTGAGATATTTGAATGTCCATTCCATTGTCTCTAACCTCCCTAATTCCTTTCCTTATAGTATCTTTTGATTCGCAGATAAATGTAGCATTGGTACAATTCACTTTGTGATTGTGTATCCATGAATCAATAGAGTTGATTACAAATCTCTTGAAAAATTGTATCCGTAGAAACTTCTTCCTTTCCTGCATCTGAAAATCTAGTGGGATCCTATGGAGTAAGCCTTTGAGGAAATTCCACAATTTTCTTCAGTAGGTTCTGAAATCAGCTTCTTTAAATTAAGACAACCATTTTCTTCAATTCCCGTGTTCAGGGATTTTCCGTCTGAATAACATATGGTCAACTTTTTCTTCAAAAGATTAAAATCATCTTTACTGCTCGGAGGAATCTTGAATCTAACAATCTTCTGAGAACCCTTGGCTTAGGATATGAAATATTTTATATTCCAAGAATTTCGAACTTTTTGAAAAATAAAATATTTCAAGAATAAAATTCAAATTATTTAAAATTCAAAAATTTCAAGAAATGAAAATTTTGAAAATTAAAAAATCCGAAAATTCTGAGAACTTGACTGTTTGGTCTAAAACACCGGATCTGATCTGTATATCGATCAACAAGCTCTGATACCAATTGTTAGGTCCCGAAGTATCGTAGAAGGGGGGGTTGAATACGATACTCACTAACTCTAAAAAAAAAAATCTTTCGAATCTTTAGCGGATAATTAAATTAGTGTTTTTGTTGTGGGTTCGTGTTCTCGAGGTTGAATAGTATTTCGGACAAGACAATAACAACACGAGATTTTCCAAGAGTTATATTCGACTATAAATCTTGAAGGGGTGTTACACCCAGTAAATAAATTTACCGGCTTCCAAGAACAATTTGTTCTTTCTTCTACAAAGATTGAACAAATTAAATCCTAAACAATGTTTGTATCTATTTGTTTGTCTAAAGGATTTAATTACCGGAGAAACTTTATAATGGCCCTTAAGATTGAACAAGGTTTGGGCATTATAACGTTTACCCGGTGAGAAGTTCAAATATATAATAATTGTCTCATTCTCTGTCTCTCTCTGTATTTCTTCACTTCGTCGAAGAAGATGAAGAACAGAAGAAGTACGTTCAGTTTTTTCTTCACTTCTTTTTCTTCTGCTTCCTAAGTGTAGACTTTTATAGTTTTCAAAAGAAAACTATCGAACACTACTTTTTGAGTTGTGTCCACTCAATTCTTCATGCTGTAGAAAAAACTATCGAACCAAATTATCTTAAAACCATTCAATAGTTTTAATAAATTTATTAAGTAAACTTATTTTAAATTTATAATAAACTTAATTAATAAGTTTAAAATAAATTTATTTCAAGTTTATAAAATAAATTTCATAAACTATCGAAATACTCCTTTTTAGTTTTAATAAATTTATTAAATAAACTTATTTTAAATTTATAATAAACTTAATTAATAAGTTTAAAATAAATTTATTTCAAGTTTATAAAATAAACTATCGAAGCAGTCAAAAATCTCGGCCCCAACAAAACTAACCAAAAGAAAACTATCGAAGGTTTTTTGTTTTAAAAAAAAACCATCGAAATAGTTTTTTGTTTTTAAAACAAAAAACCATCGAAATGGTTTTTGGTTTAACAAAAACTATCGACCAAACAAAAACCATTTAAATGGTTTTTGGCCAACCTTGTCAAAGTGCAAATTAGCACCCAAGGTTTGGTTGGTCAACACTTAAACCTTCAAGTTTCCTTTCTTGCAGTTTCTTTATCGAGGTTTCAACTTTTGTACACTTAACACCTTTTGACTTGCGATTTTCCTTTTGATAATTTAGCTTCTCACGGTTTTCATCGACACTGATAATTCTTGTTAATCTGCTTGATATTTTCTGGAATTATCATGTCGGACTTCATCAATTCTTTCAGTCGAATAAATGTGTTGATCTTCTTCATATGTGTTGACGCCTGGTGCAACTGGTCTGGTTCACAGACGACTAACACTGAATTGAATCTTCACATCTTCATTGCATTCCAATTGATAAGTCGGCAGCAGTACAAATTGCTTCAAACACAGATTGTTAATAAACAACGCACTTTCACTGGAATCCTTTTTGGTACTTAGACAACGTCTTCATTGGTACTACAATCTTGAATACTTCATTCTCTGTTCTTCACTGATGCTCGAACATATAAATGAACTTATGTCAGTGAGTATAACTTCAAGACTGTAGCTATCTTCTTTAACCTTTATCTTTACCCTGTATTCAATTAAACCAGATTCCTATGCTTCAAACACTGTCTATAACACAATCAATGCTAATACACTGAAATCTGCTTGTGGCACTTATACTGAATCTACACACCTTCTGAAACCTTGAAAGTCTTCAAACCTTATTCTTCACTAAGGCATGAACATGTTAATGAACTTCTTTCAGTGACCTGTAGTAGACTTCAAAGATCTATCTAATGTTTTGATTCTTTGTATTTGCCTTGTATTCATTTCTTCCTGATTTCTGTGTAGGCGTAGTATTATTTACCTGTCCTGTTCTAGTGTTGAGTTATCACGTCTTCATGTTCATACTACCTTGTGATCTCACCAATAGTTGGCCAACATCATTAGAAATCTAGCATAATAAATGTTCTTTTTCCTAGATTTCTTATCTCCTAACTTAGCACCTAGTTCATACATCAATTGAGTGCTAAAATTATAATACTTATCAGTGAGAAGCATGGTAAGCAAAATCAGAATGAAGTTAGTTAAAGCATCAAAATTACTAATTTTACCAGAAAATACTTTAATGAAAGCATCTGCTAAATAACTACACTCCCTTACCAAGCCTCTCCTAATAATTTTACCTAAATTCTCAGTTGGCAAAGAGTAATTTATTGAATTAAGCATGTTAACAATTTCAGCATTTGTTGGTAAAGCTAAGCAATTATTCTCAGGAATGTGAAGGCATGCTTGCAAAACATCTGAATTGAAAATATACTCTTTACCTTGAATGGTGAATTGCAAAGTGCAGTTAGTCCCACTGTACTCGCAGGAGGTCCAAATCTCCTCTATGATTTCATTGTAAAGCGGAGTGGAGTGACACATCGCATAACTGAGCTTGCAGTTCACCAAGAAATCCATCATCTTGTGAAAGATTTTGTTCGGGCTTTCCTTGACAACAAACGGGATGGAGTTGTTTTTCTCATAAATGAACCCTCTAGCTGACATGAGTTTAACTATGGGTGACATTGTTGAGTAAAGAAAAGCTTGAACTGTGTTTTGCTTTGAGAGAGAAGAAGTAAGAAAGCCTTTGGAAATCTTTGAGAGTAAGGTAGAAAAGAATTAAAGAAAATAAAATTTCTTAAATACTCCCCCAAAATTTCTCAAAAATTAAGTCCAATAATAATTATAAATTACTGGATTGGCTTAAAAATCTAACTGTTACAATTAAGATATTACCATGATTTATACTTACAGGGGTGTATGCATAGATCGTGGTAAAAAGACGTGCTAATTTCAACGGTTCAGATTAACAACGCTATATCAACGAATCAGAATTGGGCGTTTAAGGTCCCGTCTATTTCGTTGATAAAGCTGCATTTCGTTGACATAAAAGGTCTGTCAACGAAATACCCAGAAAAATTCTAAGACTGTCAATGGAATGAGACATTCGTTGACATAGTAATTTTGACTTAGACAAAATTTCACTTTTTCCTGAGAAAATTAATTCACAGAAAATCATAGCAAATTTCTGGCTGCAAATATCTTGCAAAAATCTCAAAAATAATTAAGAGAAATTTAGCATACCTAGCTCACTTACTAATCTTGAGAATGTTGATTCATCAAGTGGCTTGGTAAAGATGTCTGCAAGTTGTTGTTCACTTGGAACAAAATGTAACTCCACAGTACCATTCATAACATGTTTTCTAATGAAATGGTACTTGATGTCAATGTGCTTGGTCCTTGAATGCTGCACTGGATTCTCAGTAATGACAATGGCACTAGTGTTGTCACAGAAGATAGGAATTTTCTCAACTCTTAATCCATAATCAAGTAGTTAATTTTTCATCCATAAAATCTGTGCACAACAACTTCCAGCTGCAATGTACTCAGCCTCAGCTGTGGAGGTAGAAACTGAGTTTTGTTTCTTGCTGAACCATGACACAAGCTTGTTTCCTAGGAATTGACAGGTGCCAGTTGTGCTTTTCCTATCAATTTTACATCATGCATAATCTGCATCTGAATAACCAATTAGTTCAAAGCCAGATTCTCTAGGATACCAAATGCCAAGGTTTGGTGTTCCTTTGAGATATCTGAAAATTCTTTTAATAACAACTAAATGGGATTCCCTAGGATCAGCCTGAAATCTAGCACATAGACATGTAGCAAACATAATATCAGGTCTACTAGATGTTAAATATAAAAGTGAGCCAACCATGCCTCTGTAACTTGAAATGTCCACAGATTTTTCCTTAGTATTCAATTCAAGTTTGGTGGCAGTAGGCATGGGAGTTTTGGCAGGAGAGCATTCCATTAAGTTAAATTTCTTTAACAAATCATGAATATATTTTGTTTGACTAATGAAAATGCCTTCATTAACTTGCTTCACTTGGAGACCAAGGAAATAAGTTAATTCTCCCATCATGCTCATTTCATATTTACTTTGCATAAGCTTGGCAAACTTTTGACAAAGTTTTTCATCTGTAGACCCAAAAATTATGTCATCTACATAAATTTGAACAAGTATAGTAGAGTCATTCACAATCCTATGAAAAAGAGTTTTATCTACAGTACCTCTAGTGAAGTGACTCTCAAGGAGGAACTGTGAAAGTGTGTCATACCAGGCTCTAGGTGCTTGTTTAAAACCATAGAGTGCTTTGAGGAGAAAGTACACATACTCTGGAAAATCATCATCTTCAAAACCAGGAGGTTGACTCACATATACCTCCTCTTCCAATTCCCCATTCAGAAAAGCACTCTTCACATCCATTTGATAGACCTTGAAATTGGCATGGGCTGCATAGGCTAGGAAAATCCTTATTGCTTCTAGTCTTGCAACAGGAGCAAAGGTTTCATCAAAATCAATTCCCTCTTCCTGTGAGTAGCCTTTAGCAACCAATCTAGCTTTGTTCCTTATGACTATGCCATTTTGAAAGGCATATGTCTAGGCCTATTTGTAAACACCGAGGATTCTACTCAACTTTAATTAAGATGTAATAAGTAAATAATAAATACAGATGTCACAGGAATCTCAGAAGATTAAATCTGTCAAAGAATGAAGATTAAAGTAATCTACAGACTTGAAGTTATTCTACACTGGAAGAAGTTCATTTATTTGATCAAGCCTCAGTGAAGTATTCAAGAAAGTGGATCTATTTAAAGTGACAGAGATTTCAGAAGTGTGACGGAGAAAAGTACAGGTTACAGTCCTTGTTTAACTAGAAGGAGAAAAGAATCACAGCTTAAAGTCAAGTGTGAAGAACAACCATTAAAGTTTGTCGCTCATGAACCAGACAGTACATGGAGTGTCAACGTCATTCAGTGGAAGTTCGTCATCAATTTTAGTGGTTCTAAGAATTAGTTTAATTCTATTTTAATATTATTCTAAAAGATATTTAATTTAATCTATGAATTAATTCTTTCAGAATTAATTCATATATTAAATTAATCAATCTAGATCTTAAGTAATTTAATGTATAAATTAATTCTCCATAATTAATTTATTTATGAAATTATTTGAGTCAGTTATTTAATTTATTTAATCAGTGAATTAATTCTAAAAGAATTAAGTCATTTATTAAATCAATTAAAAGTAGAATAAAATTAAATCAGTTTTATTTCTTTTAGTAGTACTGCCATTTTATACTAGTAGTACTATATGTGATAGTACTACCGATAGTCCTACCAGTTCAAACTGGTAGTCCTACCGATAGTACTACCAGGTTTAAATGGATAGTACTATTAGTGTAAATGAAATGCAGTTTGTTTTGGCGCGTGCAATTCATTCTATTGACTTGTTATAAATACAAGTACATGATCAAAAGAGGCAGGTGATTAGAATTGAAACACATAAGCAAAAACACAAAGTATCATTTCTCTCTTCTGCCATTAACGCAAGCCAACTACAAAGTTCAATTAAATTCTTGTAATAAATTCTAGCCATCAAAGTTATATTCAATCCACTAGAATTCAATTACTTGTATTGCTTTGACAATCTAGCGGATCATAATCCCTAGAATTACTATCGAACTACTTTTTAGTATTCGATCTTTTTATTACAAATATAGATAAATTCATGTCGAATTTATTCTATATTTGTTTTAACAAGAACCTTGTAATCTGTGCATTGAATTGTAACACCCCTCAAGTTTAATAGAGTTTCTATTTAACTTGAATATTGTTTCAGTTTTTATTCCGCACTAATTTGTTCTAAACAGTTAAATCTTTTAAAGGACAAATTCGATAAAACGGTATAGTTTGTATTCAACCCCCCTTCTACAAACTTATCAGGACCTAACAATTGGCATCAGAGCCTTTTGATTGATATACAAATCAAAGATCCAATTGTTTTGAGATTTTTCTTAAATTCTGATTTTTTATCTTTCTTAAAAAATCTCAAAAGATGGCTACTACACAGAAAGTGGGTACAGTCAAAATCCCAATGTTCGGCAAGGAGCATTATCCAATGTGGAAGAAGAAAATGCTTTTATTTCTTAAGGTTGCAAATCCTAAATACATTGATGTGCTGAAGAACGGTCCCAAAGTCCCTATGGTCCCTATGATTATTGAGGGAGAACTCATTGAGAATAATGTTGTGACTAGGGCTGCTAGAATGTACCCTAAAGATGCCAAGATTACACTCCTGATGAGAAAGAGGATGTTACCTTGGATTCCTGTCTTCAGTTGATCCTTATTGATTGTCTTGATCCAATCATGCATAATCATGTCCTCAACTGTGATACTGCTAAACACATTTGGGCAACTATAGAGATAATCAATGAGGGGACAGAGGAAGTTAGGGAGAATATGCTGGAAATTCTCACCTCACAATATGAGCATTTCAGATCAAACCCTGGTGAAGGTATCTCTCAGGTTTTTGAGAGATATAACAAATTAATCAATGATCTGAATCTCAATGGGAAGCACTACACCAACAAGGAGATTAACAAGAAGTTCCTTCTTACACTTCCACCTCATTTGGAGCACAAAATTTCTGCCATTAGAGAAGCAAGAGATATGAATGAGATTGCTTTGGAGAGATTCACTACGTCAAATTTTGGCTTCCGTCACATCAAATACGTGTGGCTAAGCACTTTACGTCACGTTTTAATTTTTCAGCAAAGTGTCACCTAAGGTCGGATCATTTTACGCCCCCTACGGCCACACGCCAGCTGTGTGGCTGTAACTCAAAACAGAGTGACTAAAGCATACCACCCCTTGGGTCTAACAGCCCCTGTTTTAAGCTCAAAAGAGTGACTAAATACCAGCTTTCAGGCAGAGGATGGGTCGTGGCTAAAGAGAATTAATAACGTGGCTAAATACCAACATTCATCAAAGGCTTAGTTTTGGTCGCACTATTTATTGGTAAATCGTGGCAAAAAACTTGGGTATGGCCACATTTTATAATTTTTCTGTGGTCGTTTGTATGTTTTATATACTATTAAACAACTGCTTTTAGTCACTAATAATTGTAGTAACTATCCCCCAATATAATATAATAGGTAGTGTGGCTGAAGTGTGGTACTAGCCACACATACTTAACCACATCACAAACAGGTTTCATTTGTAATATAAATGACCACGGCCGTACCAAAAAGCCGATACAAATCACAATACCAAAAGGCCACAATCCAATTCAAAAAGGCCACAATATGCAAACAAGTAAAATGCCAAAATACAAGTAAAAAAAAATGCCAAATTCCAAACTAGTCCATATTAATCCATAAAATCCATACTAAATCCATGATCCATAACAACGATATGGAGTATAACTCCACAATCCATAAAAAGCACATAACCATAACCAGAGTACAGAAAATTAACAACTTATCGAAAAGTTCACAACCAGAAAACCACATTAACATGAGTCAAATTCAGTTTACAATTACACCACCAGCTTCCGCTTCTTCCTCAGCTTGTCTGCCTTGTTCGCCTTAGCCTTTGAACGTGTTACTGGGGAACCAGTAATGGTATTACATCTCTTCTTCTCCTTCTTAACTTGATCTGCGCTATGTTCTTCCTTAGCTTGAGCTGCGCTATGTTCTTCCCCTTTCCCATTGGCCGTTGGATTTGGTACCTAGAGTAAAACATGAAAACAAATACGATGATCATTCCAACAGCCCTCAAGTTAAGACCATTCTAACACAAGTAATGTAATTCTATAGATAAGAAAGTTAAGACCGTTGGACAAGTAATGTTATTTAATTAAAGCTCCATCATTTTAAACAAAATTATAAAGCAGGATAATAAATGCACACAACCAAAATGGAATGCAAAGTAAGAAACGTACTTGATGATCAATTATCTTGATAAGGTTTTTGGGCCAAGCCACAAAAGAACCCAAAGCATCCTCAACTGTCCGCATATCACCGGCTTCATAAGGTAAGAATGCTGCCCCCTTCACAACTTCATCAACAGAAACTCTATAGCAATCATCTTGTAGGGGGACTCCATGAATGGTTTGTCCTTTCTGGTCTGAAAGGATAGCCGTACCACGTGCAACCGGGTTGTTCAAATTCAACATATACAGAGTACACTTCATTGGCTACAAAAGTACGTGGCATAATTAACATCATAAAGGTAAAGTGAACTAATATACATACGCATTTAGAAATATAATGCATACCGATTGGACAACTGTTGAGGTTTGATTTGACTGAGATGGCGACTGAGATGGCATTTGACCAGAGATAGTGCTAGGCTGAGATAAATTAATCTTCTTCCTGGTTCCGGATCTAATTACCTTTTCCTACAAAAGTAGAAGCATAATTGCCAACATATTAAAGTTAAAGTTAATCTCAATATACATGTGCATTTAGCAATGTTGTAATACCTGTTGCACAATTGTTGGATCTTCTTGTGATTTAGTGGTACGCGGAGATATATAAACTTTCCTCGTGGTGGTGATGACCTTTTGCGCCATTATGGATGTGTCGGCAGTGATCACCTTTTGCGCCATTATGGATGTGTCGGCAGTAGGAGTCACTTGCTTCTCCACAGATTTAACCTACAATTTAAGAAATTTGGACAAGAAATCAGCAACTACTTGGAAAAAATTAAAAACAAATTAAAGTAGCCATTACTTACAGGTGTTAAAAACTCTTTCGATGCTGGGATGGTAACATTAATGCAGCTGTCCCTCGAACCATTCCCACTTATCGGTGTTCCCTACAGAATGTAACGTGAAATGGGAAAGTCAAGTGATAACACAAATTTTGTAAACTATGTTTTGGAATATAGACACAAGATAACTAAATTCCAACACAAAAAACTCCAACAATTTACGTAGTGCTTACATCTTGTTTTGTTGCTGAAAGCAGTCCTTGCGAATCCAATTGAGCCATGACTTTATTCAGTTTATTGTTCGTTGCCTCCATCTGCAACGACAGGTTCTTCAGCTCTTCATCCTTCTTCTCACGCAGCAGTTTCTCATTTTCCAATTAAAGCTCTAGAATCTTGATTTTATCTTTTCCTGTTGTCCTTTGCCGAGGACAATGCCAGTACGCACTGGGAGTGACTCCACAACCAACACCTCTCAAGTATGAACCCTGCTCCCTGCCAAAAACCACTGTAAGGGCATCCTCGTCCGGCCCAATCTTGATTAGTCTGTCCTTTATCCGTGCTTCAATATCCATCTGTAAAGAAAAAAGTGAAGAAAATTAGTAACAAGGACATGTTCTTCACTTTAGGATATACTAACTCTCATATTTAAACTTACTAAATAATCTGCCATGCTCTTCACTTTTGGATCTACCAACTCTCCATCTTTGTTTTCCCTCCCCTTCCTCCACATAAAAGCACGGGTGGGGACATCATCAACCTTTATTTCATTTTTTGAAACCTTGCATAATGCAACGATGACACAATCAGACATTTAATATCCAAAATAATCACTAGTAACACAATAAAAACACATCTGAATTACCAATTTTTCTTTGAGACGAGGGTATCCTCCTCGTCCCAAGCGATGATCAAAAACGGACCGTGATCGCGCAATTTTCGTAGTTTTGGAGACATCCTTCCAATAGTCAAAAGAATTATTTCAGCAAAGTGCATTGGAAAAATACGTTAATTCAAACGATGATCCGTATATTAAAGTATTACAACCTTGAATTTATCCATTTGCGTGTGGGCTACGAACCTATCCCAATCAGCTTGCTCTACCAGTGTACGATACTGCCTAGGAACTTTTGCAAGTTTTGCTGGTTTATTCAGGTTAGGTTGTATGAATCTTGCGTACATCTTTCTTCTGAAATTGCGAAGCAACCCACCAAGCCGAGTCATTGTAAACTTTTTGCACTCTTCTACTTCTTCTTCTGCGTTTTCTCCTTCGTCTTCTACTTCTGTGCTTTCTTCTTCTTCGCTACACTCTTCCGTTGAATATTGTTCCTCAAACTCCTCATTGTCCTCACCTACAACCAGTATAAGAACCCTTAGCAATTACAGGATTTATCTGTTCAATATACATACACATGCATAAATATGAGAAGTCAAAAATTAGTCTACCTAGGTATTCTTCTTCAACGCAAACTGGTGCAGTAGCTGTGGACCAGGAATGGAAGACATGAATCTTGCAGACTCCAGTCATGGTAGAAGCAACAACCAACTCTTTTAAGTCACTGTCTCCAAGGATCAAACCATATCCATGATCCGGGGTCACCCCATCTTTCATGAAATAAAGCTTATCATCATCCGAAACTACATCCGCTACCAAATCCCTAACTTGTTTAACAGTCATGTTGTAGACTTCCATTCCGTCGAACACCTTTGCCTTAGGACCGGTGTATTGCCACTTAACCTTTGTCATGAACTGACCCCCATAGTAAACAACTAACCTGTACTTCTTTCCCATGGTACTCAAATTAGCTGTAGACAACAAGCACAACAATGTCAGATATTAATACATCAACATTAAAGCATAAGTAGTATTATTCATATAATTGGAACTCAATTCGTCTCAATCTCTCAAATACAACTCAAATATGCAATCTCTCCAACCATATATCTCAAACATATATCTCTCAAACATGCAATAACTGAAATAGTCTGTGGAAGAATGGTTTACCTGCGACAAGCAAGGTGATTTAAACGCCGGTGGAAAAAACCCTAATTTCAAGAACATAAACCAGATTGGGTCACCAGATCTGACCGACGGTGTAACCTAATTTCACCGACTGAAAGTTGTGGAGAGATTATGGTGCACAGAGAGGGAGAGTTTGAATGTGAGTTGGGTAAAGTGATGTTGAAAGTGAATTGGGGGGAAGTTTGATATTTTGGGAAAGTCTAGCCGCCTGTGTATTGGGGGGGAAGTGAATTGGTAAAGTGATGTTGCCGGTTTTTAGACGACCTGTAAATGTAAATTCCCGATTTTTCGATAAAAATGTCGTACAAGATAAATTCCCGATTTTTCGATTATTTTTCCCCAACATCACAATGCGTATCTATTAACATCCGTACGGTTGGATCGTCGAAAAATGCATTAAAAAAAATTATTTCCACTTTCGGGGTCGAATCTCGTTCTTTCGAGTAGTACTTTGGCCAGATCCCTCTAAAAATGTCGTACAAGATAAATTCCCAATTTTTCGATTATTTTTCCCCAACATCACAATGCGTATCTATTAACATCCGTACGGTTGGATCGTCGAAAAATGCATTAAAAAAAATTATTTCCACTTTCGGGGTCGAATCTCGTTCTTTCGAGTAGTACTTTGGCCAGATCCCTCTAAAAATGTCGTACAAGATAAATTCCCGATTTTTCGATTATTTTTCCCCAACATCACAATGCGTATATATTAACATCCGTACGGTTGGATCGTCGAAAAATGCATTAAAAAAATTATTTCCACTTTCGGGGTCGAATCTCGTTCTTTCGAGTAGTACTTTGGCCAGATCCCTCTAAAAATGTCGTACAAGATAAATTCCCGATTTTTCGATTATTTTTCCCCAACATCACAATGCGTATCTATTAACATCCGTACGGTTGGATCGTCGAAAAATGCATTAAAAAAAATTATTTCCACTTTCGGGGTCGAATCTCGTTCTTTCGAGTAGTACTTTGGCCAGATCCCTCTAAAAATGTCGTACAAGATAAATTCCCGATTTTTCGATTATTTTTCCCCAACATCACAATGCGTATCTATTAACATCCGTACGGTTGGATCGTCGAAAAATGCATTAAAAAAAATTATTTCCACTTTCGGGGTCGAATCTCGTTATTTTATTTGGGCCAACACTATTCTATTTGGGCCAACACTATTCTAATTGGGCCTTGAACAGGTTCAGTCCAGAGGGAGTAGCGCACGGCTATGGGGGTCAAATACCTAAGTGTAAAGTTTATTCTCTCAATTGGAAACCACACTAGCTGCCGCTTCTAATCGGATTCAAACAAGTAGCTTCAAACAAGCAGCCGACAAAAACCACTCATACTTTCATCCACAACGATTTCATCCCTAATTTCAGTAAGTCATGTGTTAATATGCTCGTAATTGCTCGTAATTTCAGTAACTCATACTTTGATATATGCTCGTAATTGCTGTAGTTATGCTCTAATATGCTCGTAATTGCTTTAGTTGATATGTATTAAAGCTTCAAAGTATAGGCTGTAGTTATGGATAAGTCTTGGATGGTAACCGATAGAAACAGTGAACCATATATGGATGGAGTTGTAGCATTTATCGATTTTGCGGTTTCTCATCTGAATATGTCAACGAAGACTATTCCATGTCCATGTGTAAGCTGTTTAAACCACTTCTCTCTTTCGGTGGATGAGGTCCATTACCACTTACTCGTTAAGGGATTCGATTGGAATTATACAAGGTGGATTAAACATGGAGAGGAAGACAAGCCAACAACTTTCAACCAGTTTGATGCAGTAGAATTTCCAACAGATGCTGCAGAAACAATAGAAATGGTAAAAGCTACGGAAGACAATTTCATAGCTGACATTGACAAGTTTCAAGAACTACTTGCAGATGCGGAGAAGCCCTTGTATAAATATTGTCCTAACTTCACAAAGTTGTCTGCAACAGTTGAACTACTAAACTTGAAGAGTAAGCATGGAATGACAAATAATTGCTTTACTGAAATGCTACTTCTGTTGAAAAGGATGCTGCCTGCAGAAGGTAACGAGATGGTGAACAACACATATGAGGCCAAAAAGATAATGACAGTAATGGGGTCAGGATACGAAAAGATACATGCTTGCATTAACAACTGCATTCTTTACAGGAAGGATTACAAGGACATGGTGGTATGTCCAACTTGTGGCATGTCACGGTGGAAGGTGGATGAGAAGACTAAAGTCATATACGAAAATGTTCCTACAAAGGTATTATGGTACTTCCCCCTTATTCCACGACTGAAACGACTTTATAAAGTGAAAAGCATATCAAAAGATTTGATATGGCACTCCACCAGTTCGAAAAAGCCCGGTGTTCTACGGCACCCATCTGATTCACCTGCATGGAAAGCAATAGACGACAAATTTCCGGAAATTGCATCTGATCCAAGAAATCTTCGGCTTGGCATTTCCACAGACGGGGTTGATGTAAACAGAGGGAATAGGAATCACAGTGTGTGGCCAGTATTAACTGTCATTTACAACCTTCCACCTTGGTTGTGTATGAAAAGAAAGTTCATCATGCTTTCGTTATTAATATCGGGAACGCCTGGAAACGATATCGATGTGTTTTTGGATCCTTTGATCGATGATCTGGAGCTCTTGTTTGAAGAAGGTGTTGAAACATATGATTCCTATGCACAGGAACAATTCACTTTACGTGCTGTTTTCTTATGGATGATTAATGATTACCCTGCTCTTGGTGCATTATGTGGCTGTCCTTATAGTGGATTCCATGGTTGTGTGGTGTGCAGGAAAGAAACTCATTGTGTAAGACTTCCGTTCTCTGCCAAGCAGAGTTATGGTGGTCACCGAAGATATCTACCATACAGTCATCCCTTTAGAAAGCAAACTAAGGCATTCAATGGAAAAGAAGAGTGGGGAACTGCTGCAGATCCTATGACAGGGGAAGAAATATTCAACGAGGTTAAATTTATTCGGAATATGTGGGGGAAGGGATTTAAGGATAAAGATTCAGAACTGATGGAGACTTCGACTGGAAGAGGGGGGAAAACAAAAAAGAGAAAATCACAAGGGGGTGGTAGCACAAATTCCGGACAGAAAGAACAGACCTATTGGAAGAAATTCAACATATGGAATCGACGACTTAGGTATTGGCGGTATAATTTGGTCCAACATTGTATTGATTTCATGCACACTGAGAAGAATGTGGCTGAGAGTATTATCGGAACATTACTAAATGTTCCGGGCAAGACGAAAGATGGGTTGCAAGCTCGAAAGGATCTGGCACATTTTGGGATAACACAAGAGTTGCAGGCTAAAAGTCAAGGCGAGAAGACATTACTTCCTGCAGCCTGCTACACATTAACTAAAGATGAAAAAGACATGTTATGTGGCACATTACACAACTTAAGGGCTCCGCAAGGTTATGTTCCAACTTTTCTAGTTTGGTGAATGAAAAGGATAGGAAGCTTATGGGACTTAAATCACATGATTACCATATGCTTATGCAACAGTTCTTGCCAATTGCAATACGGTCTATCATGCCTAAACCCACAAGATATGCTATTATCGGACTTTGTTTTTTTTTCAAATCAATATGTAGCAAAGAAATCAATGTAGAAGAACTCGATAAATTGCATGAGGAGCTTTGTGTTACACTGTGCTTGATGGAGAAATACTTTACCCCATCCTTTCTTGATGTTATGCTTCATCTAACTGTGCACCTTGTTAGAGAGGTCAAATTATGTGGCCCAATATGCTTTCGGTGGATGTATCCCTTTGAGAGGATGATGAAAGTTATTAAAGGGCATGTGCGGAACAAAACTTACCCAGAAGGATGCATTGCTGAGGAGCATATTGCAGAAGAAACAATTGCGTTCTTCAACGAATACAAAAAATGCATGAGGTCCATTGATATTCCAGAACACCAGCACAACACATCTGAAAATGGTAATGAAGAGGGAATTCCTTTGTCAGCTGGTAAACCAGTTGAAGTTTCTCAAGATCTCTACATGAAAGCACATTTCTATGTACTGCAAAATACGCCTGAAGTTGTGCCGTATATCGAGTAAGGACTCCTACTGAACATGTTTATTTGTGTTTTTCTTTTATTTAACAGTAGGATCAGATTTGATACTCATTTTTGTACTTGCAGACAACACATGACATTTTTGGAAAACAAACATCCTGGTAAACGACAAGCATGGCTGGAGAAAGAGCATAGCACAACGTTTGGTCACTGGTTACGCAACAAGGTAATATTTAAATCAGTATGATCTTAGTTTTTTCTCAATTGTAATTTGTGCAAGCTGAATCTTATCCTTGTTATTGTGTAATTTAGGTTGAAAGCGAGTTATCGATCTCCAACGAAAGTGTATCAGAAATAGTTAAGTGGATCTCACATGGAGCACGCAGAATCGTGAACAAATATGATGTATATGACATCAATGGCTATACATTTCGTACAAAAATTCGTGATGGCAGAATTCACCAGAACAGTGGGGTTTGTGTAGAGGCAACTGAGATGCACATTTCTAAAGAAGTAGTAACCTATGGAAAGAACTTTTATTATGGGGTTCTACGAGAGATATGGGTACTAGATTATCATATTAAGAAAATTCCTCTTTTCATGTGCGACTGAGTTGACAGTAGAAATGGTGTCAAGCAAGATGGCCTGGGTTACACGTTGGTCGAACTTAACAGATTAGGCCACAAGGATGATCCGTTCATATTGGTCTCACAAGCACGACAGGTGTTTTATGTTAAAGACCAGCTGGATAAAAAAATGTCTATTGTCTTGATGACACCTCCTAAGAATTATAGAGATCTGTACGATGATGTCAATGAGGATTTCAGTACTGTAATTTTTCCTCACAATGATAATATATTACCACCTGTAGATCCACGTGACTTGGGTAATGAATCTCGTGATGATTACTTTAGACAGGACTGTAAGGGTATTATTATACGTAATGCTAACTGAATCCGGTAATTATTATCATTATGTTTGTCATTTTCCATGTTTTTTATGTAATGCTAAATTCTATTGTATGGTTAAATTCTATGCTCTGTTTGAATTCCTGTTTTTTTTCTCCAGGTGTGTGCAAAGAAAGAGGCCTGATCATGATGTCGTCTTCAAATTCCTACAGCTCAAACCAAAATCGATGTGATCTGTGCTACTGTGGTCTTCCTGCCCGGATTAGAACATCAAACACACTTGACAACCCTGGAAGAAGATTTCGGGTGTGCCACAAATCAAGTTCATTGGTAAGCTGATGTCTATCAGTTTCATCTGTTTAATTTAATAAACAGCTTTTAATTTGAATTCCCTTTTCAAGTCTTCTGGACCCAAATGTTCGTTTTGGGAATGGATTGATCCTGAACCAGTTGGCATGAAGATCAAGATCCAGAAAGAAGTTGATGTTGTGAAGACTGACCTGCAAAACTGCATGTCAACAGTTGAAGATCTTCGAAAGGAGGTTCATGTCATACGTGGGAAGTTGTATAATGTTATCATTGTCTTGGTCATTTTCTTTGTTTTTTATTTGATGAAGAATTAATATGTAATGGTGAATTCTAATGTTGGCCGAATGACATGGATTAGTTGAATTGTTCTAGTTTTAAGCTTCATTATCAAGTTTTAAGCTCATCTGGTATGCAACTTGGATAAATCAAGTTTGTGTTTCTCATCTCTGGTTAATCTGCTATACCAATACTTCATGTCCAGTGGTCAAATATTTTGCCACACCCAAATGTAATAATGTGACAGATCAGTTGGAAATGAGGATCCTCAAAACAGAATGCTCTGTTCCTGAAAACAGAGTACTTTTTAGTCACACAATAATACAGTCACTAGTTTTTAGCTGCCTTAGCGAACAAAGATCTGACATAATACAGAAAACTCTACTTTTTAGTCACATATAAAATGTAGTGACCATAGGTTATTTCACATTTAGCCACATCACCGAAAATGACTGTGACCGTTTGGTAACATTTAGATACAGCAAATAAGCGTCACTATTTTTTGTCACACTTCTATCTCTCAAGTATGACTATAAATGTTGGATTTGGTCAAAGTCAACAAAAAAAACATGTTGTTTCATCTCTCAATTGTCACACTTTTATAAATTGTGACTAAATCTGCCAAAAAATGTGTTTTCGGTCACTCAAAAAATAATTGTTTGGCTAAAACTTGGGACGATGACCTTTAGCCACTCGTTTTTTCCAAAGTGTCACAGCCCTTACTGTACAAAAGAGTGACGAAAGCCCAAATTTGACGTAGTGATTGTATGGTGTTCTGAAGACCTATGAGCTGGAGCAGATTCAACAAAGGGAGCTGTATGGAACTGGGAAGATTGTTAGTACTTCTACTGCACTGGCTGCTGAAGTCCCACAGAAACTGGAAGTGAAGGCTGTTCAACCTTCCAGTTCTAACATGAATGTTATTGATGCTGAATATGGATTAACATCCATTGATCAATCTAGTGGTGACTTCTATTCTTTAGAAGAACTTGATCAGCTGGAGGATGGTGATTTGGCTTTTATAGTCAGGAAGTTTGGGAAGTTCAGATTCAAGAGGAATCCCAATCTTAAGTTCAGGCCCAGATTTCAGAGAGGTGGATCTTCCTCTTCAAGTGGCTCAAGGGGTGGCTACAAAACTGGAACTGTGGAAAGGAGCACAATCAGATGCTACAATTGCAATAAGTTGGGTGACTTTGCTACTGAATGTAGAAAGCCAAAGCAAGTGACTAGAAACACATTTGATTCTAGCAAGAAGAACAAGATTGGGAAAGCTTATGTTGCTGAAGGAAAGAGTTGGGATGACACTGACAGTGATGAAGAAGCAGGTGAGATTGGGAACCTTGCTTTAGTGGCTAAAGAGGCAAACACTTCATCTGCACACATGTCAGAGGTAAAGTTTACTGATACTGAAATGATTCATCATCTTGGTGGCACCTTAGAATGTGCACGCACTGAAAATGATAGAATAATTCTTTTAAACACAAATCTTGAAAATGAGATAAAAGAATTAAAACTAGTGCATGTTAATCAGGATGAACTTGTTGAGAAAATAGCTTTTCTTGAGAATAGGGTTAAATGTTATATTCAACTGGAAACCATTCTTAAGAAAGAGATTAGTGAGCTGAAGACTAAAGCTAATGCCTATTTTAGCTCTTGTAAGACGGCTAAAGAGATTCTCAATAAACAAGCTATTGGTAATCATGTCAGTATAGGTTATGATTATAATAAGGCCATTGGATTGCTTGGAATTAATTCCCCTTGTAGAGTCAGATCTGAAGGAAGGGGTGTTCCATATGTGCTTAAGGGTATTGAAACACCCTTCTGTAAGGAGTCCGAAGCAGAACCTCTGAATGAAGACTCTATCATCATTGCAGAGGAGATTCGTGAAGAAGATATTGCTTTGGAAGTTGAACAATCCAAAAAGTGTATATCTGATATTCCAGTCAAAGTTGCTACAACTAAAAAGACTAAATCAGATATCCATAAGTTGGATCAAAACAACTGTAGAACTAACATGCCTGCTGTTAATTCTTCTCATAAAGCATGTGGTGTGAGTAATTGCATGTCTTGTGCTTTTAATGTTATGTATGCTTTCTTTAATAAAAAGCATGTATCTAGTGATAAGACTGCTCCACGTCAACATGTTAATAATAAGAAGCATGTTAAAGCAAAGACTACTAGTCCTCCTCAGACTAGAGTGGATTCATTTATCCCTAAGCCTACTCAGAAATGTGTTAAGGCTGGCTATAAATGGAAACGCTCTTATGTGAAAGAGGTTGAAGTAGTTTTAGTTAAAAATGTTGTTTTGCCTGACAAAGGCCAATTCTTTAAGTATGCCGGACCCAATCAAGTGTGGGTTCCGAGGAAGGACTAATCAATCTGGTATTGCAGGGAGTTAAACAGGTAAGCCGTGTTATATGGATTCTTGACAGTGGCTGTTCAAGGCATATGACCGGAGATAGAGCCCTGCTATCATATTTGGTTGAGAAAGCTGGCCCAGTAGTAACCTTTGGAGATAACATCAAGGGTATTACGAAAGGACATGGTTGTTTGAAGTACGGAAATGTTATCATTGAAGATGTTTCATTTGTGGAAGGTCTGACGTTCAATCTTCTCAGCATCAGTCAGTTCTGTGACAGAGGATATGCTGTTTCCTTTGAAAGAGAGAAGTGTCAGATCCTTCACAAGAAGAATGGAAAGCCTGCTCTTCAAGGAGTAAGGAAAGGTGACTTGTTCATAGCTGATCTGAACTCGGGATTCAAAGATGAAGTTAATTGTTTTTATGCTAAAGCTTCATCAGATGATAGTTGGCTATGGCACAAGAAGATGTCTCACCTTAACTTCAAAACCATGAACTCTTTAGTCAAGAGGGAATTGGTTAGAGGTTTGCCTCAGATGGAATTTACACAGGAAGGACTGTGTGAGGCATGTCAGAAAGGAAAGTCAAAGAAAGCTTCTCACAAGGGCACTGACACATCATCAATAACTGAACCACTTCAGCTACTGCACATGGATTTGTTTGGTCCAGTTAATGTGATGTCCATGTCAAAGAAACAATATGCACTTGTGATTGTTGATGACTTTTCAAAATATACATGGGTTTTATTCCTACATTCCAAGGATGAGACCCCATACCTGGTGATTGGCCACATAAAGTTGATTGAGCTGGATTCTAGATTCCCTGTTAGAGCCATAAGGTCAGATAATGGTACTGAATTCAAGAATGCCATTCTAAATGACTTTTGTGCTGGTAAAGGAATAACAAGACAGTATTCTGCCCCTAGAACTCCTCAACAAAATGGAGTAGTGGAAAGAAAGAATCGTACATTGATTGAAGCAGCTAGGACTATGCTAAGTGAGTCCAAACTTCCAACGTACTTTTGGGCTGAAGCAGCGAATACAGCTTGTTATACTCAGAATCGAACTTTAATCAACAAGGACTTAATGAAGACTCCTTATGAGATCATGAACAACAAGAAACCAACTGTCAAGTACTTTCATGTATTTGAAGCAAAATGCTTTGTGCTTATAGATGACAATGTGAAACGTGGCAAGTTTGATGCAAAGGCACAAGAAGCTATTTTTGTTGGTTACTCCAGAAGATCTTACAGGGTCTACTTGGTTGGCAGTCACACAGTAAAGGAAAGTGTCAATGTTACTTTTGATGACACTAAGTTCCCCAATATCCAAAAAGAAGACTCATCTGAAAAGTTGAAGTTTGATAACTTGCCAGACTCAGAATCAGATGATGGAGCCCCACCTGAAGTTATTGCTGGTGATGATAATAACAATGATGATAATGATCATGGTGATGGTGGTGGAAACACTGGTAACAATGGAGATACCACCAACACTGGAGAAGAATCATCAAGGCAATCAAGCAACAACTCAGGGGGAGCAAATGAAGGATCAACTAGTCACTCACAATATCAAAGTGAATTTCAAGGCGAATCATCAAGATCAAATCTTCCAAGACAGACTGTTTGGAATAGAGCTCATCCTTTTGAGCTGATCATTGGTGATCCAGATGTTGGAGTTAAAACTAGACGTGCTAGTCAGAATGAATGTCATTTCTCAGCATTTCTATCTAAAATGGAGCCAAAGAAAACTGAGGAAGCACTGACTGATCCAGATTGGGTGATTGCTATGCAAGATGAACTCAATCAGTTTGAAGAACAACAAGTCTGGAAGCTGGTACCCAGGCCAAAGAACAAGAAAGTAGTTGGTACTAGATGGGTATACAGGAACAAGCTAGATGAGGATGGCATTGTTACAAGGAACAAGGCAAGACTGGTTGCACAAGGGTATTCACAAGCTGAAGGCATTGATTATGATGAAACTTATGCACCAGTGGCTAGACTTGAGGCCATCAGGATGTTCTTAGCATTTGCGGCTTATTCCAATTTTAAAGTCTATCAAATGGATGTTAAGAGTGCATTCCTGAATGGTGAACTTGATGAAGAAGTGTATGTGGAACAGCCCCCTGGCTTTGAAAATCAGGAGTTGCTGGACTTTGTGTACTTTCTCTTCAAGGCTATCTATGGTCTCAAACAAGTCCCAAGAAAATGGTATGACACTCTCTCTGGTTTTCTTTTAGAAAATGGTTTTGTTAGAGGTATCATAGACAAAACTCTTTTTTCAAAGAAACACAAAAGTGATATGATATTAGTCCAAGTCTATGTGGATGACATCATATTTGGGTCTACTAATGATAATCTCTGTAAGAGATTTGCTGAGCTAATGCAGAGTAAGTTTGAAATGAGTATGATGGGTGAGCTGAAGTTCTTTCTTGGATTATAAGTAAGTCAAAGGTCAAATGGTATATTTATTTGTCAATCCAAGTATCTCAAAGAACTCCTCAAGAAGTATCACATGGAGGATTCAGCATCAGCAAGGACTCCATCTTCAACAACCATCAAACTTGGAGCTTCTGACAAATCTATCAAGGTAGATGTTACAAGCTACAGAGGTATGATTGGCTCCTTACTCTATCTTACTGCAAGTAGACCAGATATTATGTATGCTACATGCTTGTGTGCAAGGTTCCAAGCGGACCCTAGAGATGTACATCTCATTGCTGTGAAAAGAATCTTGAGATATCTTAAGGGTACACCTAATCTAGGTATCTGGTACCCTAAAGATTCTGGTTTTAATCTTGTTGGATATACAGATTCTGATTATGCAGGTAGTGTTGTGGATAGAAAGAGTACCTCTGGGAGTTGTCAATTCCTAGGAGGTAGGTTGATTTCCTGGTATAGCAAGAAACAGCAAACAATTTCCAATTCAACAGCAGAAGCTGAATATATAGCTGCTGGAAGCTATTGTGCTCAGATCTTATGGATACGGAATCAATTAAAGGACTATGGCTTTGTATTAGACAAAATTCCTATATTTTATGATAATACAAGTGCCATAGCAATCTCCAACAACCCTGTGCAGCACTCGAGAACAAAGCATATTGATATCAGGTATCATTTTATCAGAGAGCATGTCATGAATGGAACTGTGGAGTTACATTTTGTACCCACAGAAGAACAAACTGCAGATATATTCACTAAATCTGTTGACGAATCCACATTTATCAAGTTAGTTGGTAAATTGGGTATGTTAAACAGTCTTAGTGATTGACAATATCTCTGTCAGGTTTGTTCTTTCAAAATTCATATTCTCTTGTCATTTAAATGATATTCACTGCCTATTCTCATTTAATATTACATGCTTGTGTAGTTAAATAGCTCTGAATAATTTATTTTCTTTAAAAATATTTTTCTCATATTTTTTAAGTGGAGAAATATATTTTTATTGAAAATATATTTATTTAGAATTATTTAGATATTTTTCAGATTGTAAATATTGTTGTTTAAATATTTCTGCAAGTTTATATTAATTTTAGGCATTTCTATAATTTTCTGCATATTTTTCTAGAATTTATGGAATTTTCTGTGAATTTTTCTAGATTTGTATAAATTTTTCATGCCTTTTTATTCATTTTCTGCTAAGTTTATTAATTCTCAGCATTTTTTTTTCTTTTTATTTAAATCTGATTTTCGTTAGTATTACTAGTTTTATACTAGTAGTACTATCGGTAGTACTATCCCTTGATAGTACTACCAGTTCTTTTAATAGTACTGCTAGCATTTTCTTTTGTTTTTTTTTGTTTTTTTTTGTTGTTTGTCTGTTTTTCCTTTTATTTCATAGTACTACTAGTTTTTTCAGATAGTACTACCGTAGTCATTTTAGATAGTACTACTAGGCTTTTCTTTATTTATTTCATTTTTCTTTTTAATTCTGATAGTACTACCGTAGTCTTTTGGATAGTACTACTAAGCTGTTTATAGTTTTATTTCATTTTTCTTTTATTTTGGTTTACTGATAGTACTACCGGTTTTACCTTTTACCATAGTACTAACAGATTATTTATATATATTTTTTTTCTTCTTTTTACTTTTTACCATAGTCTTTCCAGTTCAAGTTTTAACTTAACTGTTTTGTTATTCTCTCTCTTTTATTCTTAAGGCTAAGAATAACTTAACTTAACTTAACTGTTTTGTTATTCTCTCTCTTTTATTCTTAAGGCTAAGAATAACTTAACTTAACTTAACTGTTTTAACTTAACTTAACTTAACTGTTTTATTCTTAAGGCTAACGAATTGCTGTCCATTTCTTTTTCACTTTCCGGATTCAATTCTTGTTAGTTTTAAATTCTAAGACCATCACTGAACAGATCTTCTCAAGCCCATTAATTCGAGTACTTAAAATCCAAGTTTCATTGAGTTTTAATTTTTCGAGTTTTTGAATTTTAAAGGGTTTTGTGATTCGTTTTTAGGGTTTTAATAAGTGTTTTTGAATTCTAAAAATAGTACAGTGTGTGGTTTTTGTCAAGGATTAACATACTAAAATTTGGTAATTTTTGGAGAAATTTGAAAATTTGGATTTTTAATTAATTTTTAATTAATTTTAAAATCCTTAAATTCGAATTATTCATAATTATTTGAGTTTTTGATTTTCTGTGTTAATTTTTACTTAGTAAATTATGGCTCAGAATTTTGAGGTTGTTAAAAACAATTACATTGGGTATTTTGATCCTTTGAAATGCCCAGTTGATCGTTTTCGACCTTGGATTCAGTTTTTAAATTCGCAGTGTTGTGTTAGTCGTGCTATATGTTTATCTGCTGATTTAAAGATTGAACCACTTAGATTATTGTGTTCTACTACTGTGATTTCTGAGAATTTAAATTCTATATCTTTCACTATTGAGCACACACAGTACACTATTACTGAGGATTTGTTTTGTGAAGTTTTTCAACTTCCTAGGGATAACTTTGATAGGACTCCTTCTGATATTGAATTAATCCAGTTTTTCAACAGAATTCATTATCAAGGTCCTTTGGAGTTGCCCAAACTCAGTAAAGCTAATTTAGTCTGTGAATGGGATATCTTATTTGATACTTTAGCTAAGGTTTTCAGCAATTGTACTAAGAGTAATTTTCCTCATATTCCATCTTTGTTGCAGTACATTGCTTATGCTATTGTATTTAATGTTAGACTTAACATTGGTCATCTAATCTGGAGTCTTATAGTTAGAAGAGTATCCAATGCCAGGATTGATCATGATAGTGGTAGGAAAGTCAGGTGTTTCTATCCTCGATTTCTCACTATTTTAATCAATCATGTGCTATCTGATGCTCACAAGGAGTTGTTTTCAAATGCTTTATCTGTTAATTCTCCTTCTACTAATAGTAAGTTCTATCAAAGACTCCATACTTCTCTTAAATGGAATATGACACCAGTGGTTGTAAGTCCATTCATGGCTCATGTCATTAACCTTCCTACTTTTGAACCTTTTGTTCCTGATCAACAACTAGTCATTGCAGCTGGAACTTCAGAGGAACCGCCAATACAGGTAATACATCCTATCTCTGGATCATCTGGCACCTTTGCTGAAGCCCAAGTGGTTGATAGGACAGACCAAGAGGTTGTAGAACCACAATCTCTAACCCAGGTCAGAGAGCCAAACACTGTGTCTAATCCTTTAACCTCTCAACCTGAAACTGCTTCTTTAATAAGACAAAGGTCAAGTAGTGAATAAACACTGAGTGCACCCACAGCTCTGTCTCCACCACTAAAGAAAAGGAAAACCTATAGAGAGACATCTGTAAGCCCATCCATGTCCTCCCAACAGGATATGGACTTTGAAATGACCATTGAACAGTCTCTGGAGACATCCTCTCAACAGGATGAATCTATTGAAATTCGCCATTGGGCCCTGGCAACCTGTAATGAGTCAAGCACTCTCCCATTACTCACAATGGGAGAAGACATCCAAATAGAAGAAACTCAGGACACGTTGTTAGGAGAGCACTTAGGGTCTGAAACAGTGCCTACCATTGTCACGGTAGAAGTGCCTTCACAGGCATCAGAGGGAAAATCTGATTCTTTGCCACCTATAATAGAATCATTTTCTCCCCTCCCAGAGGGAACATCTCTGGCTCCCTTAAGGGATTTTTCACTCGCAGTTTTTACTGGAGAAAGTGAAAGGCAACCTGATGAGTCTGTCCCTGAAGAAATTCAGTATACAATGTCAAATATTTTGACAGACTCATTCAGGGAACGGGATTTGCGAACTCCCATTGCACCACCACTGACCTCTCTTGAAGGGGCTAGGGTGATTTCTATTGCAGGTACTCAATCTGATAACTTGGAAAGACAGTTAGTGATTAGAGATCAAAATCAAACAGAGAGTGATACACAAGCACGTGAGTTGAGTGAAACACCACTGAGAGAAATTGAAGTGAGTGCACACACTGACACAAACACTGCTTCTTTGTTAGCTCAGATAGCTGCTCTACAGAAACAACTGCAAGAAACCCAGGCTGAGAAGGAAATTATAAAAGCACAAGTGGTCTCTCAATCTACCACCTCTGTATCAAATCAGCTGGGTACTGTGAAAGATGACCTCGAAGGATTGAAGAATACTCTGGTCCCGAAGCTGAATTCCATCCAACAATCTCAAATACTAGTGGCTTCAGACATTTCTGAATTAACCATCTCAAATGCTCAAATTTTAGAAAGTGTCAAGGAGATTGCTGCCATTTCTACCAAGGTGGACTTTATTCTGCAAACAGCTGATGAAAATCAAAAGTTTAATGAAGAAAGGATTTTCAGGATAGAAGGAGGAATGGAGCATCTGAATGAAGGTATGAAGCACTTGTATAATATGATCAAGGAATCACATCAACCTACTGAAGAGCAAAGAACATTCTTTGAGGGAAATGATGATGAGGATGATGATGATGATGAAGGAGGAGATGGAAGAGAAAGAGGAGAGATAAGGAGAACATCTGAGGTGAATCCTAGGGCTTCCACAGCTCAAACTGTAGAGGATTCCTCAACTAAGGGGGAGAAGGAGAAGAAAGGAGAAGAAAAAGAAGCTGGAGGAGCTTCTGGAAAGGATAAGGGGAAAGGTAAACAATCAATGGAGGAGTCTGCTTTTGATGATGCCTACTACTACCACGGTGAACAGGATGACTTCCAATTTGACACATCTGGTGATCTGAGGAAGACCATACCTGAAGAAGCTTTTGGTGAGGAGGAGGTTGAGGAGGCAGCCAAATTTGATGATTGGGAAGATGAAGCTGATCTATACACACCTGACCCTTTGTTTGAGAAGGAGTTGAAGAAACAACAGGCAGAGTTGAGAAGAAAGGAGGATGAAAATGCCAAGGTCTCTGACATCATTTCTCAGAAGCTGAAAATTCAAAAGGCTGAACATGAAGACAAACAACGTCTTCATAGTATTCATGTCAAAGAAAGGAGATTGGATGTTAGGATGAAGCAAAGAGTCAAATGGGATAAGGCAAGGGAGATGTTTGATATCCCTCAGAGAGGCACAAACAATGATGCTACTTTTCTGAAGCTGCTTGAGAAGATCAGAATTGTTAATCCAGACAACTCATTATATATGAAGGCATTGAAGCAAGATATATTAAGGATTACGTCTGCATTTGATCAAGTGAGGCAGGAACTTTTCATCTATGTCTCAAGTGCTCTTGAAGGGTCATTCACTATTTCTCTTGAACTACTTCAAAGAAGATCTCTCTCTGAATTGTGGATTCTGATGAGTAAAGTAAAGAGATCTTCTTGCTTGAACGAGCTTCTTTATGACCGGCTGAGAGATTCTGCTATGAAGGCCAGCCCTCAAGTTGTACATTTTCCTTATGAAGTCAAAATTTACAGAGGTACAACTTTGGAGACTGTAAGGCTGGATCCTGATTCCATGAAGCTACAGACTGCTATGCAACTGGTGAAGTTGGAGAATCTTCTTAGAACTTCTGGGTTTGCTTCTGTAGAGAAGTCTGAAGTTGCTGATATGATTTCAGACTACTGCACGGAGAAAATTCCAAGGTATGCTCAGATGAAGAATAGATTGAAGAAGATCACCACTCAACCAGTAATGCCAAGTGGTGTGGTTTCTGAAAGTGATCGTGTCCTTGACAAAGATCTTCTAGTCACCTTGCAAGAATCTGAAGAAGGTGAAATTAGAGACTAAAGGCATGATGTAGTTAGCTCAATTTGTAAATGTTATTTGTTTAGAGCTAGGTAAATCAAGATAGGGAAATTTATCATTTGTTCAGGCTAGAGGAACATCTATCTTGTATTTATCTTTATTGTTTGAATCTGGAAATTGTTATATTTAATCCAGAACTTTTTATTATTTGCTTGGCTCTTAAAAGTCTTATCTTGTTAGATATATTTGCTGACATTTGTTTATCAGTGTTTAAGCAACAGGTACTGATAAGAGTTTATCGGAAACCGGTCAGAGTTTATTTAAAGTCTGACAGGGTGAAGAGTTTAAAGGAAGCCGGTCAGAGTTTGGTAAAGTCTGACAGGATGAAAGTTGACTTAGCTGTCGGTGCAAAGATAAAGATTCTAGAAGCAATATATTCTGAAGATGGAAAGAAGCAGAATATATTGATACAACTAAGGAGACTGGACAGAAGACTGAAGCAATCCTTAATTGATATCAATTGTATAGCTAATTTTTAGGAGTATCAATTAGATAAGGATTGTATGTAACTGTGTACTATATAAACACAGATAGGTTATCCCTAGAAGGGATGCGAACATTGAATACATTATTCTTGTAACCTAGTAGCTCTTTGTGATTCATTAACATCACTAAGAGAGAATTATTTAATATAATTCAGTTTGTTGATTTACAAACCTGTGTTCTTAATTGTTATTCTTATAAATACTTGATTATATATTGTGTATTCGGCCTAACAATTGGTATCAGAGCCAAGGCTGTTTAATATATACAGTTTTACGATTCAAACACAGTATTAATCATGTCTGAAGAAAATCAAACTGCTCCTAAGGCTGAACAGGTTAAGCCCAATTCTGTGAGTCGATATGAAACAATCAGGGTTCCAATTCTCAGGCCAGTAGAGTATCCGATTTGGAAGGTTAAGATGACCATGTTTCTGGAGGCTACAGATCCAGAATACCTTGACAGAATTTATGATGGTCCTCATATGCCAACTAAATTGTCCCCTGTTGTTGATGGACAAGAACAAAAGACTGTTCCAAAGGAAAAGAAAGATATGACTCCTGAGGACATCTCATCAATTGCAAAAGATGCAAAGGTTAGACATCTTCTCCACAGTGCTTTAGATAATGTTATGTCTAACAGAGTAATTGGCTGCAAGACTGCCAAAGAGATATGGGATGCTTTAGAAGTCAGATGTCAGGGAACAGGTGCTATCAAGAAGAACAGAAAGACAATACTCACACAGGAGTATGAGCACTTTGATTCAAGACCTAATGAAACCTTGACTGAGACTTATGACAGATTTTGTAAACTCTTGAATGATCTATCTCTGGTTAATAAAGAATATGAGCTTGAAGAGTCTAATCTCAAGTTTCTGTTATCTCTACCTGAAAAGTGGGATTTAAAGACAACCACAATAAGAGATAATTATGAGCTTGCTGATACAGATCTTGATGAAATCTATGGGTTACTGAAAACTCATGAACTGGAGATAGAACAAAGGAATAGAAGATTGAGTAAAAAGACAAGATCTGTTGCTCTCAAAGTCGAGGAGAAGCCCATTAAGAAGGAATCATCAAGGAAGAAAGCCAAGGGAAAGGCTTTAGTCATTAAATCTGAAAGTGAGTCATCAAATTCTGATGATGACTCAAACTCTGGTGAAGCTTCTGACTCTGATGATGATGAAGAACAGATGATGCAAATGGCTGCATTGATGGTGAAGACCTTCAAGAAGATGGGGTTCAAGAACTTCAAGAAGGGAAAGAGATTCTCAAGGAGAGATTCAAATTCCGAGAAGAAGAATTTCAGAAAGTCTGATGGAAGGGATACCAAGTTTGGAAAGAAGGACAAATCTGAGATCCAGTGCTATAAGTGCAAAGAGATGGGTCATTATGCCCCAGAGTGCAAGAAAGGCAAATCTGAGAAAGCACTCATCTCTAAAGGCAAAGACTGGGCAGATACTTCAGACTCTGATGATGGAGAAAATTATGCTCTTATGGCAACTGTCAGAGATGAGACTGAGTCATCTGAAAATAAGGTACCCCTAACTACTTATGCTTATGATACTGATAATATATCTGAGTTAAGAGTATATCTGAAAAGTGTTCATGTTAGCTATAGGGATCAGACTTTAGAAAATGAAAGAATTAAATCTGAGAATCTTAGTCTTAAAGATAGAAACAAGTTTCTTGAAGGAGAACTTGAAAGTATGAAGCAGATTCAAAAAGAAAGAGATGATGCTGTTTATGTTGAACAGGAGTTGCTTAAAAGGTATAGGCAACTAGAATCTGATTTAGAAAAAGAAAGAAAAATAATCAAGACTTGGACAGATTCTGGAAGAGACACTCATCAAGTGTTTCAGACTGATTCTGTAGGTTTAGGTTATTGTGAAAATGATGAACTTAGGTTTAAAGACAAGGTTAAGGTAAAACCACAACTTAAACCTGTGAAATTTGTTCCAGAAGCCAATAAGTTAAAATCTGTTGTAATAAGAGAAGCTGATTTGGAATCAGATGAAGCCTGTGAAAGAAAGGAAAATAGTATAACAGAAAAACTTATGGAAAGAGAAACTGTTAGAAAGCCAGTAAAAACTTGTGAAAAACAGGTTAATGTTGGTTTGATGACAGGGAAACAGTTTAATCATAAGCTGAAAGAGATAAAATCTGCCATGAAACCAAAAGGGTCCAAGAAGAATAGGAATGGAAAGATAGGCATAAATAATAGAAATAATCATTTGCCTACTGGTGCTGCTCCAAGGAAAACATGTTATAATTGTGGTAGTTCTAATCATCTTGCTAGATTTTGCACTAAGAACAAACATATTAATTCTTTATCTTCTACATCAGGAGTAAAGAATGATTATGTGAGGGTTAAACCACAAACTTTATGCACACACTGTGGGAGCACTTGGCATTCCATTTATACTTGCAAGAGTTATCATGCTATTTATCATAACTATTATGAGCTAAAACCCAATCTGAAGTGGGTTAAAGCAAACTCTGCAAGTGTAAAGTCTGACAATGTTAGCTTAAACTCTGTTGATAGTAATTCCGCTGCAAAAGCTAACACTGTTAAGAAAGACAAAGGATCCAAGCAAGTCTGGGTCCTTAAAACTAATACTTAGTATTTGTTTGTGATTGCAGGGTATGATAGAGAGCACACTTATCTTGGACAGTGGATGCTCAGGACATATGACTGGAAATAAAGCCCTGCTATCAGACTTTGAGGAGAAGGCTGGCCCAAAAGTTTCCTATGGAGATGGCAACATAGGACACACTCTGGGATATGGCAAGATCAATCTTGGAAGTGTCATCATTACAAATGTAGCTCTAGTCTCAGGACTCAAGCATAATCTGTTATCTGTGAGTCAAATCTGTGACAGAGGAAACCATGTAGATTTTCATAGTGAATACTGTGAAGTTATCAGTAAATCTACTGGAAAAGTTGTTCTAGTTGGACACAGGCACAAAAACATTTATGAAGCAAGTTTGGTAACAAACTCTGATGGAAGAACAGTGTGTCTGACTGCAAAAATGTCAAATGAAGAGAGTTGGAATTGGCACAAGAAGCTCTCTCATCTCAATTTGAACAACATCAATGAGCTAATAAGAAAGGATTTTGTAAGGGGACTTCCAAAATCTATACTCAGTCTAGATGGCTTGTGTGATTCTTGTCAAAAAGCCAAGCAAAGGAAGTCATCTTTCAAGAGCAAATCTGAATCTTCAGTAGTGGAACCTTATCATCTTCTACATGTTGATCTCTTTGGACCAGTGAATGTGATGTCCATGGGCAGAAAGAAATATGCTCTAGTAATTGTTGATGAATATACTAGATATACATGGGTGTATTTCTTGTCAAAGAAGGATGAAACTGCTCAAACTCTGATGGATCATGTAAATCTACTGGACAAAGGATCACAGCACAAAGTCAAAATTATAAGGAGTGATAATGGAACTGAATTCAGAAACTCAATTGTGGAAGCTTTCTGCAAAGAAAGAGGAGTGAAACAAGAATTTTCTGCACCTGGAACTCCACAGCAAAATGGTGTAGTTGAAAGGAAGAACAGAACTTTAATTGAAGCAGCCAGAACTATGCTTGATGAAGCAAAATTACCAACATACTTCTGGGTAGAAGCTGTTCAAACTGCTTGTTTTACTCAAAATGCAACATTAATCAACAAGCATGGGAAAACACCATATGAGATGGTGAAAAATAAGAAGCCAAATTTGAAATATTTTCATATATTTGGATGCAAATGCTTTGTGTTGAAGACTCATCCTGAACAGTTGACAAAGTTCGAGTTAAAAGCTGATGAAGGAATCTTTGTTGGCTATCCATTGTCAACAAAAGCATTCAGAGTTTATAATCTAAGAACTAAAGTGATCATGGAATCTATACATGTGTCATTTGATGACAAGAAAATAATTGGACTTGAAGACAAGGATGGATATGATCAACTGCGTTTTGAAAATGAAGATCTATTCTCTGATGATATAAACTCTGATGAAGCAGGGTTGACAAACTCTGACGAAGCATACTCTGAACCTCTACTGGTAAATACTGGAGAAACTGGAAATTCTCAAATTGAACAAAATAGAGAACCAGTTGAGGGGGAGCGTGAAGAAGCTCAACAAGACACAGCAAGTGAGTCAGTTGAGGAAACTGATTCAAACTCTGACAGTTCAAACTCTGAGCCATCCAATTCAGGGGGAACCTCAGATGCTGCAGAAAGTCAACATATGAATCAGGAGAGCATGGATCAAGGGGGAGGATCCAGTAATGATGCAAGAAACCACTTACCAACAGCAAGAAGGTGGACACAGGCACACACACCTGATCTCATAATTGGAGATCCTGATGCTAGTGTGAGAACTAGAAGTGCAACAAATAATGAGTGTCTGTATCATGCTTTCTTGTCTCAAACAGAACCAAAGAAAGTGGAGGAAGCTCTTCAAGATGCAAACTGGATAACAGCAATGCAAGAAGAGTTAAATGAATTTGAGAGAAATGAAGTCTGGACACTTGTACCTAGACCAAAGAATAGATCAATTGTAGGTACGAAGTGGGTTTTCAGAAACAAGACTGACAGTGAAGGTGTGATTACAAGAAACAAGGCTAGACTTGTGGCAAAAGGATATTCACAACAGGAAGGAATTGACTATGATGAAACCTTTGCTCCAGTTGCAAGATTGGAAGCCATAAGAATCTTTCTGGCCTATGCTGCACACAAGAAGTTTAAAGTCTTTCAGATGGATGTAAAAAGTGCTTTTTTCAATGGGAAGCTTGAAGAAGAAGTATTTGTTGAACAACCACCAGGATTTGTAGATCCCAAGCATCCAGATTATGTCTACAGGCTTGACAAGGCATTATATGGACTAAAGCAAGCACCAAGAGCATGGTATGAAACTCTTGCTCAATTTCTTTTAGAAAGTGGGTTCACAAGAGGTACAATTGATAAAACTTTGTTTTATTTCAATTCTGGTGATGATTTGATTTTAGTTCAAATTTATGTAGATGATATTATTTTTGGATCTACTAATGACAAACTCTGTAAGAAGTTTGCAAAGCTTATGCAATCCAGGTATCAAATGAGCATGATGGGAGAGCTTAGTTATTTTCTAGGCTTACAGGTCAAGCAAACAGATGATGGTATTTTTATCAATCAAGCAAAATATACCAGAAATCTTCTCAAGAAATTTGGTATGCTTGATAGTTCATCTGCTACAACTCCCATGGCTATAGCAACAAAGCTAGACAAAGACACAGGAGCGTCAGTAGATATGACAAACTACAGAGGCATGATAGGGTCATTACTGTATCTTACTGCAAGTAGACCTGATATCATGTATGCAACCTGTCTTTGTGCAAGATTTCAAGCAGATCCAAGAGAGCCTCATCTAACAGCTGTAAAAAGGATCTTCAAATATCTCAAAGGAACCATAACCTTGGGTTTGTGGTATCCTAGAGAATCAGAGTTTAAGCTAATTGGTTACTCTGATGCAGATTTTGCAGGCTGTAAGATAGACAGAAAAAGTACAAGTGGAAGCTGTCAATTTTTAGGTGACAGATTAGTTTCTTGGTACAGCAAGAAACAGAAGTCGATTTCCACATCCACAGCTGAAGCAGAGTATATAGCAGCTGGTAGCTGTTGTGCACAGATTTTATGGAGGAAGAATCAATTGCTGGATTATGGGTTAAGTTACTCTAAAATACCTATTTTCTGTGATAACCAAAGTGCTATTGCTATGACAGGAAATCCAGTACAACACTCCATGACCAAGCACATCAGCATAAGGTATCATTTTATCAGAGAACATGTGGAAGAAGGGGACATTGAGCTTCATTTTGTGTCTACAGACCAACAACTTGCAGATATCTTCACCAAACCTTTGAGTGAAGCTACTTTTACAAGATTGGTAAATGAACTTGGGATGATCTCTGGTTCTGACTAGAGATACGGGTTAGACTCAAAATCTATACATGTTTGATTTTTAATGCTCATGATTCCTTGCATGTAATAACTGTTACGAGTACCAGTGTCATAAACTCTGTCGGTTAAACTCTGATGCTAAACTCTGTTAGTCATAAAATGTTGTTCATACTCTGATTGTTACAGTTTAATGCTATACTCTGATTGTAATTTTGTCTGAAACATATGGACCAATGAAGAAATTTGTATGAAGCATAATTCTCAGTAAGTAATTATAAATCCTTAAGAGTTGTATAGATTCTGATCTCAAACATGTTCAGTAAGTTAACACAGCATGATACTGTCTCTGTATTTATACCATCTCTTAGTTTATTGATCCTATACACTGAGTCTGTATTAGCTGTTTGCATTTTCTCTCATAAGTTAATTATATCTACTGATGAAAAGTCTAAACTCTGATTCTTAATTGAAAAAAATTCACCCTCAAATCAAAAGATGCCAAACAGAGCACAAATTCCTTTGAGATCATGTTGTGCCTAGGAAGATCCAGGAACTTATTGTATGAAATAAGGGCTAAAATCTTTGATTTTTGGTGACTAGTGCCAACCACTGATTACTGGAAAAAAAAAAAAAAAAAATAATAATAATAAAGAAAGGGGGTGAAAAATTAAAGACATATCCAAATGAAAGGATATCAGTATATAGAGTTTAGATCTAAATTCAGATTTTATGTTATACATGAGAGTTTAGGCAACCAGTTTTTACTACTTTAGTTTGTGGATTTTATGCACTTTGAGATGATCTAAATATTGATTTCGGTAAACTCTGCTATTACACACACATATTTTCACACCTGTACAGTTTGAGAAAAGAGTTTATTGACAAAGAAGGACAAATGGTAAACACTGATGTATTGTGTGACATATGCCGAGGTAACTTTGTTTTAATCTCTGATGGTTAAAATAATTTCTTTGTTTCAGACATTTTATAATTCTGAGAGTGTGTTTGATAAGTCCTGATGGTGATTAGTATCGCTGATGAGTATGTTAGTTTATTGTTTAAAGTGATATCATTTCTTTCACTTTACAATTACTATGAGATACTGATATGTAAAGCAAAACAATGATTTTTTTTATTGATTCAAACTTTGGTTACATTCAGAAAATTTCATAATCTTATCTAGCTACTTGTTCGGTTATCTGATCATTATCCCATCTGGGATTTCCAAGGCTTGACAACCCCCTGATGTTGATTCATCATCATCATCCTCTCGACTTCTCTTTCTGGTTTGCAGCTTGCAGGATTCCAAGAAGAAATTCTTTTTCGAACCCTTCAAGTAGCTCTGATAGAAGAGCATCATACAAATCTCGCCAGCCTCATCATCTGCAAGGATGGGCACATCATATGGTCCAGGACGGATGATGTGCACATAGGGGTTGGAGATAGGTCCTTCCGCTATTTCATCATCAGCGATGAGCCCTTCATCATTCAGAAATGACAACACAAGAAACTCATCGATGATATAGTTTTCTTGTTGACGCCAGTTCAAATTCAAGAATGATTCTACATCCATGAATTCAAAGGTTCCTGCCATTTGATGTATGGTAATTTTTACTGTATGAATTGCCTGTTGTTACAATGCTCCAGATTTTATAGCATCCAACAGGGCAACTGAAGGGTTTTGCATGGTTCGAAGCTCTGGGAACAGTAAAGTGCGGAGTTCCAAGACAGTCATTATTCTTCTGACTGTTGAGCTACTTCGATATTATGTTTCTGAGATATTAAAATTGATAATTTTATTATTATTGATTTTGTTTGACAATAAGCGGAAATTATGAGTGTCTTATGTGATATCAGGTGTCTCCTCGTCTGCCGTGTAGATTGGAAAGTTGTTCAAGAATATTTTAAACAGAGGAGAGAGGTTAATTGCATAGAAAAGTGTAACAGGCGGTAATTATTGCTGTTTTTACTGCGCATGCGTATTGGAAACTGCCAATTATATGCTGTCAGCGTATGCACGTTTGACATGTGTCCCATTCACATGATTATGCGCATGATTACGGTTGTGTATTGATGATTAAAAATTCTTCAGTTTTTAATCTTTAATTTTTTTTTAATACAATACACACATCTTCAGTTAAACTTTTCACATCTTACTCATACACATCTATTATCACACACACATAGTCACAAACACCTTTCTACACATAAACTCTGTTAAGCTTTCACATCAATTACTTGTTCTTTCTTCAAAATTTTCTAATGGCAACCACAGCTTTCGTTTCGTCTGGGTTAGAGTTCGTTCCAAACAACTATACCGCACCACTAAACACTGCAAACGCACCAGACGCATTTCATATGATTCAAAACTTTCTTGCTCAGTCAGCGATTGGGCGTGCTTTAGTTGAACCAGCTAAACTTTCTGGTTTACAAATCAAGGCGTTCTGGGAGACAGGGGTTTATGATGATGGTGGTGAGACTGGGAGCCCATCCATAATCTTTGAGTTTGAAGAAACAGAGTATGTTATTACTGCTGGTACTATTCGAGATGCATTGGGGTTTCCTGAGTATCCTTCTTACACTGTTGGAATGGGTGATGAGGATTTAATACGAATGATGCGAGAGATTGGTTACTCTGGGCCATTGACAAAGATTGGGCAACTCAAACGGCCGTTTCTGCGCAAGGAATGGAGTTTCTTCTTCGACTACATCACGAGGACATTTGGAAAGAAATGCACAAATTGGGATGCTATTCCCACAGACAGTCTGCAAATCGGGTATTCTTTATTATATGATAATCATTTTGATTTTGCACGACTTGTTTTGACTAACTTAGGGGAGAAGATGACAGAGAATAGAGGAGTTGTTTATTTTTCTAGATTTTGTCAGCTTTTGGTTTCTTACTGTGTTGAAGGGGTAGATGTTGTTAATGAAGATGTTTCTTGTTTTAAATTACACAAGAGAGTATTTTCTGATCTCATTAACAAAGATGTTAAGAAAGGAATTGTTGGAGATCTTTTGCTACCTACTTCTGTGCAGCAGTTTGTGGATGCTCAAGTAAATCCACAACCACAAGCTGAATCTCAACCAGAACCTTTAAACACAGAGTTACCTCCATCAACTTCTGTTAAACCTGCAAGGGGAGGTAGGACCAAACATATTGGTACTAAACCTGCACGGAGATCATCTACTGAAGCTGGGGTATCTAGACCTGAAGAGATGCCTCAGAAGACAAGGCTAAAGAAAAGAAGAGCCAATAGGGCAAAGTCTGTTGTTGAAGCCTCAGAGACTGAAACTGATGAAGAAACTCTTCATCAGAGAAAAAGAAGACTAGTGGCTGCACATCTTTTTGGTGCTATAAATGTCAATAAGGACAGAGTCTCTAAGGAAACTGAAGCTCCTGCATCAGAGAATGAGGAGATTGTGTCTGCAGCTGTTCCTCAAGCTACTCCTGCAATTGTTGTTGAGGAGGATATTCTCAATGCTGATAAGGCCAGAGTGTTTGTAAACACTGAAGCTCCTGAAGTGTTCGTTCAGGAGGATGCTGCAAACTCTGAAGCTGTCAATCTAGACAGGATAAATACTGATGATAAGATGATGGATTTGGATATAGAAACTCCTACATCAATGGCTAATGATGTAGTTGAGGAAGCTGCTACTCATTCTGATAGCAGAGTTTTTGATTTTGAAGCACACACCTCTATACATTCTGATCATTATACAGAGGGTGTGGAAGCTGATCAAGTAACTGATCAGATAGAAGAATCTCTGGCCACTCACACTGAACTTATATCTTGTGATCTTGACAAAGGTGAGGAGGTTAATCAGATTCAAAGAGAAGCAGAGGTTTTTGCTCAGGTTCACTCTGATAATCCTGAAGCTGTAGAAGCAGAGAAAATTGATGAAGCTGCACAGTTTACTGCTGAAAATATTCTTGTTGAAAATGAAGCAGACAATAATGAAGAAGCTGGAAATGATGCTGAGGGTTCTCATTCACACCCTAGTATTCAAGTTTCATTGGCTGCTGATGTTAATAGTGATGAAGCAAGGGAAGTAAATAGACAGACCAATGAGCATTTCCAGAATATGTACTACAACAATTGGGCTGATGCAGATTGTGTCTTCTCAGCACAAAGGGCTGCAGATTTGCTATCTGATTCTGTCAAGAAGATCTCAAATACTGATGTACTTACAAGCTTACAGGCAACTGTTGTTCAAGTCAAATCTCTTAATAATAGATTTGATGAGAATCAACAGATGTTTACAAATCTTAGGAATGAATTTTCTATCAGGGATACAACTTTGAAGCTTGACAGATCATTTTACTCTACACAATTCAAGCAGCAAGCCAAGGATTCTGAGGAAATCAAGAAGAGGCTTGGAAAAGTTGAGGAGAATCAGGCTGAAATGTCTACTCAATTGAATTCTATTTCTAATGCTCTAGAATTGCTGACATCAGTATTACTTTCTGATGATGTCAAAAAGGGGGAGAGTGTACCTAAAGACAAATGCAAAGACACTCAAGCTCTGAGACGGAGGGATGATTCTACTGATGGGGGAAGCAAAGAAAATAAAAGAAAGATTCTTGCTCAAAGGCAAAGCAGGAAAAGAATAAACTTAAACTCTGACAAGATAAACTCTGGTGGACAATCTACTTCAAAACTCAAGAGTTTAGTTGTTTTAACTAATCCATCTACTGATGAAGAGATTGCTGCTAAAATATTCATTAAAGAGCATGGAAAGAATGTTACTATGGAAAATATCCAGGCTGAAGAGCAAATGTTTGCTGAGGAACACAAGAAAAATCTTGAAGCTGGAATCTACAAGAAAAAGGAAATCAAGGCTCCTAGAAAGAAAGAAGTTGGTATTTCTATCAAAGAGAATACACAACAGAGTATACAATATACAAGGAGACCTGTGATTGGAAACACTGATAAGGGTAAAGGCATAATGATTGAAGAGCCTAACCTGAAAAAGAAAGATAATTCAACCTCTGACATTGCTCAAGTTGAAACAAGATTAGCAAAATCAACCTCTGACGCTGCTCAAGTTGATGATACTACTAAAGTTATGACAACCTCTGACGTTGCTCAAGTTGTACAGAAATCTACACAACTTCCAGGATTCAGCAAACCAAAAATTCTTGAAGACTTAAAGCTTGAAGTTGTGAATTTCTCAGAAACCAGAACAGTATTGGGAAAAGAAACCTTTGATAAATCTGGACTGGGTTCACACAAAGAGAGAAGAACTAATAACAGATCTCAAGACAAGTTTTCATTGGCAGAATTTGGAGTTGGAATTACTCAAGAAAGCCTTGACAAACTAGAATCTGTACAGATGATTTTTCACAAAGGAATCAAAAAGGAATTCTTGTTATATTTTATGGCTGATGGCAGAGTGATAGATTTGGTGAATTTGATATCCAGTTAAAACTTTGGGAAGAGCTAGAGTATGTTCTATATCTACTTGAAGTAAAGAATAGAAGTACTTATGATGCTGCTCGAGTTTTGAAGGAAAGGATGATGAAATCCAAAGTTTTGAGTGGAGCTGGAGTATCAAGTGCATACATTCCTAAATACAGAGATGCACATGGAAAGTTGGTAGAAATGAAAAGAAATAGTGCTAGGTTCAGAACTGCACTAAATAAAAAGGTTCTTGAGTTCAATCTAGAGTCTGATAAACCTTTTTATATCAGACTTGGCAATGAAATGGACAAAAACAGCATATATTCTTTGAGGGCTGCCATTTATCAAATTGGTGAAGATGAACCAGAAATGAAGGAGCTGAAGAAGATTATGATTGCTGAACTGAATAGAGCTGAAAAGAAACTACTGTCAGATTATATCAGGACAGTGCCTGATATTCAAGAGATTAAGTAAAGTCTGACTGTAAGTTTTTTAAGTTTTCTGTTCTAAGTTAAATTTAAACTCTGTTTTAAATTAAACTCTGATATATGTTAAACACTGCATTTGTTATATGTTTTGACATCATCAATTATATTTTTAACTTGTACATTTTATTATGAACAAGTTGGGGGAGATTGTTAGATATATTTGCTGACGTTTGTTTATCAGTGTTTAAGCAACAGGTACTGATAAGAGTTTATCGGAAACCGGTCAGAGTTTATTTAAAGTCTGACAGGGTGAAGAGTTTAAAGGAAGCCGGTCAGAGTTTGGTAAAGTCTGACAGGATGAAAGTTGACTTAGCTGTCGGTGCAAAGATAAAGATTCTAGAAGTAATATATTCTGAAGATGGAAAGAAGCAGAATATATTGATACAGCTAAGGAGACTGGACAGAAGACTGAAGCAATCCTTAATTGATATCAATTGTATAGCTAATTTTTAGGAGTATCAATTAGATAAGGATTGTATGTAACTGTGTACTATATAAACACAGATAGGTTATCCCTAGAAGGGATGCGAACATTGAATACATTATTCTTGTAACCTAGTAGCTCTTTGTGATTCATTAACATCACTAAGAGAGAATTATTTAATATAATTCAGTTTGTTGATTTACAAACCTGTGTTCTTAATTGTTATTCTTATACATACTTGATTATATATTGTGTATTCGGCCTAACATATCTTTTCTTGTTTTAGTTGAGTTATCCTCTAGAGTATTTGGTTGTTATTGTCTAACAAACAAATAGGGGGAGATTGAAAGACATATGTCTAGGCCTATTTGTAAACACCGAGGATTCTACTCAACTTTAATTAAGATGGAATAAGTAAATAATAAATACAGATGTCACAGGAATCTCAGAAGATTAAATCTGTCAAAGAATGAAGATTGAAGTCATCTACAGACTTGAAGTTATTCTACACTGGAAGAAGTTCATTTATTTGATCAAGCCTCAGTGAAGTATTCAAGAAAGTGGATCTATTTAAAGTGACAGAGATTTCAGAAGTGTGACGGAGAAAAGTACAGGTTACAGTCCTTGTTTAACTAGAAGGAGAAAAGAATCACAGCTTAAAGTCAAGTGTGAAGAGCAACCATTAAAGTTTGTCGCTCATGAACCAGACAGTACATGGAGTGTCAACGTCATTCAGTGGAAGTTCGTCATCAATTTCAGTGGTTCTAAGAATTAGTTTAATTCTATTTTAATATTATTCTAAAAGATATTTAATTTAATCTATGAATTAATTCTTTCAGAATTAATTCATATATTAAATTAATCAATCTAGATCTTAAGTAATTTAATGTATAAATTAATTCTCCAGAATTAATTTATTTATGAAATTATTTGAGTCAGTTATTTAATTTATTTAATCAGTGAATTAATTCTAAAAGAATTAAGTCATTTATTAAATCAATTAAAAGTAGAATAAAATTAAATCAGTTTTATTTCTTTTAGTAGTACTGCCATTTTATACTAGTAGTACTATCTGTGATAGTACTACCGATAGTCCTACCAGTTCAAACTGGTAGTCCTACCGATAGTACTTCCAGGTTTAAATGGATAGTACTATTAGTGTAAATGAAATGCAGTTTGTTTTGGCGCGTGCAATTCATTCTATTGACTTGTTATAAATACAAGTACATGATCAAAAGAGGCAGGTGATTAGAATTGAAACACAGAAGCAAAAACACAAAGTATCATTTCTCTCTTCTGCCATTAACGCAAGCCAACTGCAAAGTTCAATTAAATTCTTGTAATAAATTCTAGCCATCAAAGTTATATTCAATCCACTAGAATTCAATTACTTGTATTGCTTTGACAATCTAGCGGATCATAATCCCTAGAATTACTATCGAACTACTTTTTAGTATTCGATCTTTTTATTACAAATATAGATAAATTCATGTCGAATTTATTCTAGATTTGTTTTAACAAGAACCTTGTAATCTGTGCATTGAATTGTAACACCCCTCAAGTTTAATAGAGTTTCTATTTAACTTGAATATTGTTTCAGTTTTTATTCCGCACTATTTTGTTCTAAACAGTTAAATCTTTTAAAGGACAAATTCGATAAAACGGTATAGTTTGTATTCAACCCCCCTTCTACAAACTTATCAGGACCTAACACATTTTCATCCATCTTGTTTCTGAACACCCATTTTGTGCCTATAACACTCATGTCCTTAGGCTTGGGCATCAGCTTCCAAACTTTGTTTCTCTCAAATTGGTTTAGCTCCTCTTGCATAGCTAAAACCCAATCTGGATCTAGAAGTGCATCCTCAACTTTCTTTGGCTCATCTTGAGACAGAAAGCTACTATATAGACATTCATCTTGAGTTGCTTTTCTAGTTTGAACTTTTGAAGAAACATCCCCTATGATGAGTTCAAAGGGATGATCTTTAGTCCATTTCCTTGAGGGAGGTAGATTAGCTCTAGAAGATGTAGCTTCATGATCATGATTACCTTGATTAGATATTTGTCCTTGAGAAACTCCCCCTGAGTTTGTTGTCCCTAAGTGATCATTCCTAGAAGCATTTCCATGACTGTCAATGGAATGCCCATTTTGACTCTCAACGAAATGCTCATTTTGTATGTCAACGAATCCTCCACCAAGACTGTCAACGGAATGACCATTTGGTCTGCTAGCAGCTATTCTTTTCAATCTTAGTGTAGAAATTTCATCTTCACTACTGCTTTCATCCGTGCTAGACACAACAACTTTAGGCTGTTTCTCAATAGCCTTAACATGATTCACTTGATCTCCTTCCTCATTCTCAAAAGAAAGACTTTCATGGAAACCTTCATCACAAAGACCTTGAATTTTGAGATCATCAAAAACAACATGTACAGATTCCATAACAATGTTAGTTCTGAGATTATAGACTCTATAAGCTTTCCCTGATGCATATCCCACAAATATTGCTTCATCTGCCTTTGATTCAAATTTCCCCAAATGCTCAGCTTGATTTCTCAGAACAAAGCACTTGCATCCAAAGACATGAAGAAAATCCAATAGTGGCTTCTTTCTTTTGAGTAGTTGATAAGGGGTCATTCCCTTGGCTTGATTAATCAAAAAAATATTTTGAGTGAAGCAGGTTGGGTTAACTGCCTCAGCCCAAAAATAAGTTGGTAACTTTGATTCATCTAGCATTGTCCTTGCAGCTTTAATAAGTGTTCTGTTTTTCCTTTCAACTACACCATTCTGCTGTGGTGTCCTTGCAGCTGAAAATTCATGCAAAATACCATTTTCCTCACAGAACATCTTCATAGTTGAATTCTTGAACTCTGTCCCATTGTCACTCCTAATCCTTCTTACTTTGAAATCAGGATGATTGTTTACCATCTTGATGTGATTGATAATGATTTCACTTGCCTCATCTTTGGAGTGCAAAAAGAAAGTCCATGTAAATCTAGAAAAATCATCAACAATCACAAGACAATATTTCTTCTTTGAAATGGACATGACATTTACAGGGCCAAATAGAAAGCTTTGGCACGAAAAGAGAAAAAGAGAGAGAGGGATATTTCGTGCGGGGGTTGACAATTTACTCAAATCTAAATCATACGCGAACTTTCTACTAACAAATATGATACATGTAAAATAGAAGATTTAGTCTCGTAACAAATACTGCTAACTTAAACTCATAAAATATGTTGAAATTAATAAAAAAAATACGTAATATTCTAGAGCATGCCCGTGCCTCGCACGGGTTATAAAGCTAGTTCTTTCTATATGTCAGATCAACATGTTGTAATGGTTTTCACGAAAACAATGTTGTATGGTTTAGTCTTTACTTGATGAAATAAAAAAAAATCCGTTATAGGTTAAGTTTATATTTAATGTTTTTTTATTTCTCAAACGGATGAACCCAAAGGTGAGGTGTCTCAGACTCCCGGTTAGGCCTGTCAACGGATCGGGTTCGGATCAGATCGACCTAAATCCATATTCTTATCCATTTATTTTAGCGGATTCAGATTCGGATCGGATCAGGACCAATTTTTTATAGGCCGATCCATATCCGGATCCGTTCGGATCACGGATCGCGGATCGGATATCCGATCCATTTATATTTTTCCTTAAAAATTTTGATTGAAATTAAAATTTCACTTAATATTGAATTTTTTTACAATATCTTGTAATGGTAAACAAAATAATTAAATAATAACTCGAAAGTTTAAAATACGAACTCTAACATAATATTAGAAATTTAAAAACAAATAAAATTGAAAATTTAGAATAATATTGAGAAAAACACGATGATTCATAGGCCAAACGTTGATATTATACTTTAGAAAAATCTTATCTCACATTTTAATTAGTAGTGATTGTATAGACTACAAAGTATAGACTATTAAAAATTGAAAATAATTTTTTCATAATATATTATACAATATATTTATATAAATATTATATATAATATATTTATATATATTATATTCGGATCGGATCGTTAACGGATCAGATCGACCTAAATCCATATCCGCTCCATTTATTATTGGATTTTTCTTATCGGATCGAATTTCGGATCGGATTTTTTTTGCCAAATCCATATCCATTAAAACGACCTCGGATCGGATCGGATTCCAGCTCCAGGTGCTTGAAATATATGATTCACCGCAAAAACTATGTCAACAATTTTCCCTGGATTAACTACTTAAAATCAAGTTAAAGTCTGTTTTGGTCTTCAAGGATTCACCTGAGGTGTAATTAGAGTTGGTAAAATTATTTATGCAAATATAGCTGGTGAAATTTACGATTTAAAAATTCATCACCATTTCGTTTATCCAATGAGGAGGATTTTTTAGATTTGCCTTGACAAAATTATCCCTCCATTCTTTTAAGTCTCCAAATGTAAAATTCTAGCCAACTTAACACCAATCTTTCACTAATATTAAAATGTAGGCTTTACTCCTATAATAATAGCATAATTTATCTTTATATACAAATTTGCTTTATTTAGATTTAATGATGTGGATTTGGCATTTTAATGTTGTCATATATTTAATTTGTTAAATGAAATTTATTGATTGTATGTTTGAAATGAAATACAAAAATTACGGAACTGTATAAATTACAAAAATTAAAAGGATCCAGCTAAGCGTACAATTACTTAGTTCATACTGTCACATTTTTCATAATTAAAACATTTCCAAATCACAAGACCATTATGTATAGAAAAACGCTAAATTAGTTCTCAAAATATTTCTGTCTCTCAAATACACGTGCTTCAATTTTAAATTTAAATGAAATACATATTCATATGCATCCTATATTAATTTGTTGATATTATACAAATTACATAACTTGATACATCTCAGCGAGGGCTGCTTGGTGGATGCAACAAGCTAATAGTACCTGAGCTATATTGTTCAAAGTCATTCACAACATTATGGTAAGAACTTAGTTGGATTTCATAAAGATCTGAATGATGAATATCTGGATGTTCTTTTAAGCTTAGGGTGTCTTCATTGCCATGCTGTTCAGTCCAGGGATGTTTTGAAAGTCTCCGTAAACTTTCGATTTCCATCGTCACTTCCTTCATTGTTGGTCTATCCTCACCATTAAAGTTAAGACACCTCCTCACAAGTTGAGCAGCTTTTTCAAGTTGATCCATCGCCCCTTCCCTCACTACTCGACGGTCAAGAATTTGGAATAATCTTTTTTGCCTTTAGGGATGTAATAAAATATGTAGCTAGATTTTTTTCTTCCGAAGAATTATTCATGCAAATTGGTTTCCTTCCCGTCAAGAGCTCTGCAAGAACCACTCCAAAACTATAAACATCACTTTTGTCGGTTAGTTCACCTGTGTGGAAGTATTCGGGGTCCAAGTACCCTAACGTTCCTTGGACTAATGTAATCACTTTAGTTTGATCCATGGGTACCAACCTGGATGCACCGAAATCTGATATTTTGGAGACACAATTGTCATCTAGTAAGATGTTAGCTAATTTGACATCTCTATGCATAATTGGCATGGAAGCTGCGGAGTGAAGATAAGCAAGGGCACCAGAAGATTCAGCAGCAATTCTCAACCGATTGTCCAAAGATAACCATGACAAGCCTCCCTCAATACTGTGAACATGATGATGTAAAGTACCATTGGATATGAACTCATATACCAACACCGGTACCTCACATTCTAAACAACATCCTAGAAGTTTGACCACATTTCTATGGTTAATTTGTGCAAGAATCACAACCTCATTGATGAATTGATCTACCTGACTCGTATCCAATACTTTAGATCTTTTGACTGCGACGATACGATGATCAGGTAAAATTCCTTTGTAAACTATACCATAACCACCTTGGCCAACTATTCTGTCAGCAGCATAGTTGTTGGTTGCTTTCTTTAATTCTTCATAAGTGAAATGTTTTGTTGACTCAACACTACCACCCTCAGAGATACTTTGTTGTCTTAAGAGAAGACCCCCATTCTGCTCAAAGAATTTCTCCCTTATTTGGAAGTGTTTTCTCTGCTTCATGATGCAATACAGCCAATTCATTCCAATGATTACCAAAAGGCAAAAAAATCCTATACCTGCATTATCGACCCATTGATCTATCAAAATTCAATCTGGATATATAGCAAACGAGCAGTTTTAGTATTACATACATTAATACATCAAGTGTAAATGTATGGACCTTTAGTGAGAATAACTTACCTAATGCATACATGATCACTTGGGACTTGGAGCTTTTAGGAATGCATCTTCCGAAATTATTTTTGTCAATATAGTACCCACGATTGCAAGAGCAACCATATTTCCCATCCTCCGTATTGAAGCAAACTTGTTCGCAGTCATTTTTTTGTTTACATTCATCGATATCTAACATAATAACAAACTCTAAATAAATTAGATCAACTCATTAGATACTCAACATGTTTAGAATTTAAAGGAACAATCACTTTGTTTATAATTACCGTGGCACCCTGAACTGAGATATGGATTGCCCTCGTAACCTTTGTTGCAACTGCAAAGGTATCCGCGAGACTGAATATCATTGATGCAGGAGCTATTTGTGTCTTTGCAAGCATAAGAATCTAGATCTTTAACTGCTTCAGTACAACTTTTATTCTCAATAACCCAGTCTAGTACTACAGGAACATTAGCCTTAGTCCTATTCATGAAGGTTGGATCATTAAGATCTGATGGACCACGAAACATAAAGGTACCTCTCTCACCCAAAAATGCATAACCGCACGGGTTAAATGATGAGACGCCATATGTATGGTTAAAGTCGCTAGAAAGAGAGATCCTAAAATACTTGTCAAGATTGACGGATACTTGACAACAACCACTTCCTGAGCACTGGTTTCTAGTGACTTCCTCAGTGTTGCTGCATGTTGTCATGCATCCTTTACGGTAGATGGAACTTCGATTGTTGAAAACACTGGTAAAATCATCACAACCAACAATAGTGAATACATTTGCAGCAGAATACATATATGAAGTACTTCCCAAAGTATTTTCCGAACTTCTGCGGTCGATTATATTGCCAAACTGATCATAGCACCTATAAGCCATGTAATTAGTAATTCGCAACTCAGTGTTGGATATATCAAGAACCTGAACATTACCCTCCATTAAGAACGCCTTGGGAGGATCAGTAGTATCATTGCAGGAAATAACAAAGGTGGGCTTTATGGAACAGGCCGAGTTGATGCCAAACGGATATGGTATCGTCAAGTCTCCGCATTTGTTCTGACATTCTGGCTTGATTGTAATGACTGGAGCCTTCAGAATACTGTGATTAGCGTCAGTTCTATCGAATGTGAGAGTGGTGGACTCTAGCTGTTTTAACCCCCAGGAAAAATTCAGTAAAACAAGAAGCAGAAAAAGAAGCAAGTGCATTTTTGTGTTTATCTTCTTGATGTTATTACTGTGTACATCCCTAATGCATAGCTCTCTATTTTATAGCATGCTTCAGTTGTTCGCCCACGCCAAAACGTTAAACTAATATATAAGACTTTTCAATGACAGAACAAGCTCTGTGTTTGGTTTTTAACTCAGCATGACCACGCCTAACTACAATCATCAATAAACTCAAAGACACATTTCAAGCTTTCGTTAAATTTTTATCTACTCTATTTTATTTAACACTAATAAATTAAACTCTAATTTACTATCTTTCTCCTATTGAAAAAATAACCAAAATATTATGTTTTTGGGTTTAAGTCACCCAAAATTATAGAAAAACATAGTTCGATTCGGCTTGATATTAATTTCAAATCGGAATTGGAACCAGTTTACTTTAAAGATGGTTTGAACTTTAGGTTGCAGTCAAGAGTGAATATTTTAGATGCAAGTTACTGTAATTATATATGTAGAGAGACAGTTGACATTTACTCTCAAATGCAACTAGAGTGATATTCAACAACAAATAATGTTAGCCGTCAACACTGAACGTTAAAAAAAAAACTTGGAACTTAATTTTTGTATTTGTATATAGCGTCTCAATGAACGTTTACTCTTTACTTTACCGGGTCGTCTGAACTCTGAAGTCTGAACAACTATTGGAATAAACCCAGTTGGCTTTTTAGCAACTACCAGCAGATAACCGTGCTGATAACCGTGTGAAGCACGGATTGACAATAAAAATTAAATTATTGAAAGTAAAATTTAAAATATAGAATAATAATAATAAATATTATTTAGATAGGTAGTTGTATAGAATTAAAACATGAAATTAAAATGAAAGTTGATAATAAATAAATATTATTAAATTATGTAATCACATAGAATCGAATTGTGAGTGAAATCAAATAAATGGAATTTAAATAAATAAATAACTTGTGTAAGTATGTAAAAGATTTTTAATTTGATGTCAGTATACAATTAACTTTTCATTTGGTACCACTTGAAACTTTTGACTTTCAAGTTGGATCATTATATTTTTGACTTCATCCACAAAAATATCATGTCGTTAATCGATCGTTATAAATTTATGAAATTTTTCATTAGATAAATTTTCGACTTTCAAGTGATATCATTCTACTTTGAGTTTCAACTCCAAAATATCACTATATTAATGAATTTGATAAATTTGATGAATCACTCCTTATTTTTGGTGGACAAAGATATACCCAACAATATTTTGAGAGCCATTAAACTAAATAGTTTGAACAAATTCATCGGACTCATTAAAAAAGAGGTATTTGGGAACTGAAGCGCAAATTAAAATGATGTCACTTGGACGCCAAATTTTGTAGAGTGATATCAAATGAAAAAAATCTCATAATTTTGTAACGATCAATTAAAGTTTGCTTAACGAGGTGATATTTTATGGACGAAGTCAAAGCATAACTGTGCCACTTCGAAGTAAAAAACTTCGAGTGGTACCAAATACAAAAGTCAATTGTACAATAATACCAAATGTAATATCTCATTTTGTTATTGAAGCAAATCGAACTCCAGTTTGAAATGAAATCAATTAATTTAGTTATATTATAATAACCAAAATCTGGCTTTGATACCATTGTGTTCCAACAAATGCAATTTTCCTTATTAATAGAATCCCGTGAATTGCTTTTATACTTCTCCCCTATCCTGCCCGAACTTGAAAAATTCTCCAAATTCTTGACCTGAATGGAATGGGGAACAGATTGAGATAAGGTGACGCGGATGAAATGCCCATACGTAACAGTAAGAGAGATGATAATTATATTAATATAAGTTTCTTAGATAACTTATAGTATAAAAGGTAATTGTTATAAATTTAGAGTTTTTAGAGGTAATTTTAGAGATACATTAATTGTATTATTGATTTATATTAATATATTAGAAGATATATTGGTATATAAAAATTAATATTGATGAATAAATTCAAATTATCAATATATTCTCAGTTGTTAATATTAACATACTCGAATTTAAATAAAAATTATATTAATTTGAAGTTAAGAGAATTATATTAAGTTAATTAATTTAATAATTATATGTATCTCGCGGTATATATCTATACAATACCATTAAGAGGGTTTTTTTACTTTTAATAAAGATATAATTTGATTTTAAATAATAATAATTATATTTAATAATTTGAAATAAGTTAATATATTAACATATTAATAATTATATGTATACCGCGGTACATTGCATAAATGGTGTTTTTGGCTTTCTGCTTTTAATAAAGATTATATATGCCCAAAATTCCAACCAAAAACAGAAAACAATTCAGAGATTTATGATTACATAATTAGGTGACGACACTGCATATTATAATACGTACGAACGATAAATACTGATTTTCTGACCTTATATTTGTATTAAACAATGAACACGCAACAGCATATATATAGCACGAGTCCTTGGATTAGGAATAATTTGGTTAAAAAATACTATTACCTCCATTTCACAATACTTGTCCACTTTTTATTTTTAAATTTGTATTTTGAAATGCTTTGATCGAATACCTATTTAATTTATTTTTTCAAAAATTTTTTTGTGAATAAAAATTTAAATATCAAAGTTTTATTCAAAAAAAGAAAATTTAAAAAATAATTTATGTAACTATCCGGTCAATGCACTTTAAAACACGTGTCCCAAGATCAAAAGTGGACAAATATTTTGAAACGGAGGGAGTACTTAATAATAACAATCATCAACGCGCGAAATGATCACTGATTGTTGAATATGTCTGGATTGTTGATTAATCTAACATTATTGAGTCCCAACTAAAAGGATGTTGATGTGAGTTGATTATCAATCAGCAAGTGTTACTCGCAACTTGTAAAAAATTAAGATAAATTATTGTTTCATACGTTTAAATGGCAAGTTTTAAGTTGTTAGAGCATCTCCGAGATGCCCTTGTCTAAATAATCCCACTTGACAGAGTTACTATAGGCATTATGCATAACTTGTTTGAATTGCAACCTTCCAACCATCAAAAATTGTTGTCTATAAATATAGCCAACATTATTAATAACTATAATCCAAACTTCTATGGTTATGTTATGTACCAGCTAGTTGCTAGATTAATCTATGATTATTGAGTCCCAACTAAAAGGATGTTGATATGAGTTGATTATCAATCAGCAAGTGTAATTCGCAACTTGTAAAAAAATAAGATAAATTGTTGTTTGGTACGTTTAAATGGCAAGTTGTAAGTTATTAAAGATAGAAATTTTCATTTTCAACAAATTACACATTTTAGTTTAAAATGCAAGTAGATTTAGATACATTGGCTTGCGCCAACATATAGAAAGGATGCACAGTGCACTGTATCAGAACAGGTTACATTGAAATCACTTTTCAATGATATAATGTAATGCTATAACTGAAATAGTAAGATGCTATCTGCCTTCATCATGAACTCATTACATGCAACAAACTAATAGTACTTGAGTTGCTCTGTTCCGACTCATTCTGAAAATTATAAATGTAAGAAATTAGTTGAATTGCATAAGGATTTGAAGGATCAACCTCAATTTGACTATGGTAGCGGTCTTATTTTTATTATAAAATAATTAAATTATGTTTAATTATTTTAATTTTAAAAACTAAACGGTTTGATTAACGTTTAGTTAACATAAGAGTGTAATTAAAATGAATCAGTTAGTTGAAGGGTACCACTGGGAAGCCCAAAACATACAATTGTATCATTTGAAAAAATCAATAGTGTACGGATCAGAATTTCTCAAAAGAAAATTTGAAAAAGTAATGTTTATAAATTGGGGTGGGCTGGGCTGGGTCGGGTGAAACTACTTAATGGGTTGGTTTGAACTGGGCCGGTGGAAAAAACTAATAGTCACTTTTTTAACGGAAGTACACTAACTGCATTGATTTGTAAACCTTAGGTACACAAAATGCTAGATATCAAAATTAAAATTCACAAAGCGCAAAAGTAGATACTACAGGTACACATTGTGCAATTAACTCATTGTTAATAAAGAGGCCCTTGCACAGGTTCACATGCTTCATTGTTTATTATGCATATCACACGAATTACAAAACTTGAGATATCTCAGTGAGGACCGCTTGGCGGGTGCAAAAGGCTAATAGTACTTGAGCTATACTGCAAGGAGTCATTTACAACATTATGGCAAGAACTTTGTTGAATTTCATAAAGATCTGAGTACGGAAGCTCAGTTTGACCTATAAAACTCGTAGTCTCTTCATTGTCATGTCGATTAGCCCAAGGATGTTTAGTAAATTTCCTTAAGTTTTCAATTTCTATAGCGACTTCCTTCATTGTTGGTCTTTTGTCGCCACTAAGTTTGAGACACCTTTTCACAAGTTCAGCAGCCTTTTGAAGTTGATCCAATGATCCTTCCTTTAAAATTCGAGGCTCCAGAATTTGGTATAATCGATTTTCCTTGAGGGAGGTAACGAAATATGTGGCAAGATTACGTTCTTCTGGGGAATTAGCCATGCAAATTGGTTTTCTTCCCGTTAAGAGCTCTGCAAGGACCACTCCAAAACTATAAACATCACTTTTGTCTGTGAGTTGGCCTGTATGAAAGTATTCAGGGTCTAAGTACCCTATAGAACCATATCAGCTGCATAGTTGTTGGTTGCTTTCTTTAGTTCTTCATAAGTGAAAAGTTTTGACTCAATATTACCACCTTCGGAAATTGTTTGTTGTCTTAAGAGAAGGCCACCATTCTGCATAAATAATTTTTCTCTAAGTTGGGAATGTTTTCTTTTCCTTATGATGCAGTACAACCAGTTCACCCCAATGATAATGGAGAGGCAGCCAAAACCTATACCTGTTCCATAAGAAAGTAAAAGCATGCAATAACTAAAGTCATCTGGATAGACATGTGACATACGGGAAAATGAGTAGTTTAGGTAGTGCTAGTGCATATTAATGTATACTAGCTTAGAATAAAAATTAAATTATTAAAATAAAATTTGAATATTAAGTATAAAAATAATTAATAAATATTAATTTAAATATGTTGATTTGTAGAATTCAATGTGAAATTTAAATGATAAAGTCTATAATAAATAAAGACTATTGAATTAAATTGTTATGATAATCGAATCCCGGTGAAATCAAAGAAGTTAAATTTAATAAATAAATAACTTGTATAATTATGTAGTAGCAACAACAAATCCAACCTGAGTTTTAGTACTATTGTGTTTCAATGAAAAGATGTTTCCAAATTATTTCTATATATCTGACCATTACCGCTCGAACCCGAACAATTTCCTAAATTTTTGACCTGATTGGGGTGGCTTAGTTGTATTATGAAAGAGTTCGAAAAAAAAAGATTATTTTTTTCCTTAATTTTACAAAAAGCAACCTTGGGATTGCTGAAACACAGACAAACCAAATAATATTAATAATAAATATATATAAAGCAAACATATCGAGATCGAGTAGATGAAATACACATCCATAATAATAATAGAGATAGTAATTACTCCCTCCGTCCCATAATAAATGTCCTAATTTTTTCAGAGTTCGTTTCACGCATTTCCACGCATATAAAAAATATAGTTGTACATATTATTTTTTTGAATTTTTTGTTTTGTATAAAAGTTTGAACATCCTATTTTTATACAAAACAAAAAAATTGAGAAAATAATTTCTACAAACATGTTTTTTTACGTACGTGAAAATGCGTGAAACAAACTTGAAAAAAATTAGGACGTTTATTATGGGACGGATGGAGTATATTAATACAAAGTTTTTGTATAACTTATAGTATAAAAGGTAATAGTTATAAATATAGAGTATATATTAATTGTATTATTATGCAATTTTTTACAAATTTGAAAATATAAATAAATTATTCTTATTAAAATAATTATTATTTTACTAATAAAGAAATGTTTCTTGTGTGCTGGTGGGTGCTCAGTTCTTGTGTGTAGTGTAAATGTAATGTTAATGGATGATGTTTTTATTTACTTACGTAAAAAATTTCTTAAGTTTATCAGTTATGCGTATTAAAACTTTTTAGTAGCAAAAAATCATTGTATGAGAACAATATAATATTTGTGATTAGTTTACTTTTAGTACATAATATTTTAAGTGTTTAACTATGATATTTACCCTCCCCGATATCAATTCAAACAATCCTCCCGATATCAGTTCAAACACCAAATTGTTAGTAGATTTCTAGTATACAACTTGGCTATTGTTGGCAATTAATTTAATCTTATAGTGATAATTATATTTATTTTGAATTGAACTAATTATGCATTAAACTAATTAAACTAATAATTATATGTATACCACGGTATACATAACATATCATACGTTTAAGAGGTGTTAAGAGGGGGTTATGTTTTAAAAAAGTATAGATTAGTTTATATTTTAATAATAATAATTAAATAAATTTGGAATTAAGCTAACAATATTTTTAAAACTTATTAAGTTAATACTTATGTGTATATCGCGGTATATATGACATAACATACTATTAAGAGGGGGGTTTTCCTTTAAATTCAGAGATTAATTTTTAATTAAATAATAATTAATATGAAATTAAATCAACTATATTAAGCTAATTAAACTAATAATTAAACTAATCAACTAGGTTTTCTGCTTTTATAATATAGAAAATATAGATTTCTTATGTTTATCAGTTACCAACTTATCATTATGCGTATTAAAATTTTTTAGGAGCAAAAAGGTATTGTATGAAAACAATGTAGTATTTTTGATGAAGTTTACTTTTAGTACATAAGTATAATACTTCAGGATTTACCATCCCGATATCAATTCAAACACTCGTAGATTAGCGCACGTGGCTAGATTTCTTTCTTATGGAGGATTAGCCAGGCAAATTGGTTTCCTTCCTGTTAAGAGCTCTGCAAGGATTACTCCAAAACTATAAACATCACTTTTGGCTGTCTGCTGGCCTGTATGGAAATATTCAGGGTCTAAGTAGCCTAAAGTTCCTTGGACTAATGTAATCGCTTCAGTTTGATCCCTGGGTACGAACCTAGACGCTCTCTGAAGTCTGAAACCTTGGTAACAAAATGATGATCAAGTAAATGTTAGCTAATTTGACATCTCTATCAATGATGGGAACTGAATCCGCCGAGTAAAGATTTGCAAGGGCGCCAAAAGATTCAGCGGCAATTCTCAACCGATTCTCCAAAGATTAGCCTGACACACCCCCATCAATATTGTGGAAAATGATTCTATTAAGTCCAATTAATGATGCTATCAAGTAAGATTAATATTGATTCTTTTATATAATATAGAAGTGTCATGAATGAAATCAAACTTACCGACTGCATTTGTAAAATGAGATTCTGATATTATCAAACTTTATATATTAGAAAAGCTAGAAGGAACCTGCAAAGTGTACAATTACTTGATTCATGCTATCATGTGTACAAGCTCTATAAAATCATTCCAAATTAGAAGCCAATTTTATATACACACCTCGCTTGTAAATCAAGTACATATGCATAACTTGATCTAAATGAACTAATTGTACATATCAGATGTCCATGCATCATATATGCACTTATTAAGTATGTTACACAATAAGAAACTTGAGAGATCTCAACGAGGGCTGCTTGGCCCATTCAACAAACTAATTGTACCTAAGCTATATTGTTGGGAATCGTTCAAAACACTATGGTGAGAACTTAGTTGAATTTCATAAAGATCTGAATGCTGAATCTCCGGTTGACCTTTTAAGCTCAAAGTCTCTTCATTGGCATGTTGATTAGCCCATGGATGTTTAGAAAGCTTCCTTAAACTTTCAATTTCCATCATCACTTCCTTCATTGTTGGTCTTTCCTCGCCATTAAGGTTAAGACATCTCTTCACAAGTTGAGCTGCTTTTTCAAGTTGATCCATTGCCCCTTCCCTCACTACTCGACGATCAAGAACTTGGAATAATCTGTTTTCCTTTAGGGATGTAATGAAATATGTGGCTAGATTTTTTTCCTCCAGAGAATTTTCCACGCAAATTGGTTTCCGTCCCGTCAAAAGCTCTGCTAGGACCACTCCAAAACTATAAACATCACTTTTTTCAGTTAGTTCACCTGTATGGAAGTATTCGGGGTCTAAGTACCCCAAAGTTCCTTGGACCAATGTAACCACTTTAGTTTGATCCATGGGTACCAACCTGGATGCTCCAAAATCTGATATTTTGGCAACACAATTGTCGTCCAGTAATATGTTGGCTAATTTGACATCCCTATGCATAATGGGCATAGAAGCTGCTGAGTGAAGATATGCAAGGGCGCCACAAGATTCAGCCGCAACTCTCAACCGATTGTCCAAAGATAACCATGACAAGCCTCCATCAATACTGTGAACATGATGATGTAAAGTACCATTGGATATGAACTCATATACCAACAATGGTACCTCACACTCTAAACAACATCCAAGAAGTTTAACCACATTTCTGTGGTTAACTCGTGCTAGAATCACAACCTCGTTGATAAATTGATCTATTTGACTTGTATCCAATACTTTAGATCTTTTCACTGCAACAATACGTTGATCAGGTAAAATTCCTTTGTAAACTATACCATAACCACCTTGTCCAACTATTCTGTCAGTAGCAAAGTTGTTGGTTGCTTTCTTTAATTCTTCATAAGTGAAATGTTTTGTTGACTCGACAGTGCCACCGTCAGAGATACTTTGTTGTCTTAAGAGGAAACCCCCATTCTGCTCAAAGAATTTATCTCTTAATTGGGAATGTTTTCTCTGCTTCATGATGCAATACAACCAATTCATTCCGATGACTACCGTAAGGCAACAAAGTCCTGTGCCTGCATTATCAACCCGTAGGTTCAACCATACATATGTAAATATATTGCAAGAGAGTAGGTTAGGTATTATTTATATAATAATTTAAATGTATATGTACGGACCCTTAACGAGGACTAAATTACCTAATGCGAAGTAGATCAGTTGGGACTTGGAGCGTTTAGCAATGCAAGTTTTGCCATCACGAACATCAATATAGTGCCCCGGTCCGCAAAAGCAATTAAAACTTCCCGGAGTATTATTGCAGTATTGTTCGCAACCATGTGTTCGTTGTTCACATTCATCGATATCTTACATAAAAATCAAATTATATTTAATCAGCTCATTGGTTAATCAACAGCTTTAAAATTACAAGGAACAATAAACTTATTCAATTACCTTGGCATCCTGGACTCAGATATGGATTACCCTCATACCCTTCAGTGCAGTTGCAACGATATCCTTTATATCCTCTATACTGAGTTCCATGGATGCATTTGCTATTTGCATAGCAAATAGGTGAATTTGAATTCTTAGCTGCTTCAGTGCAATTTTCATTTCCAATAACCCAATCTAGTACTATGGGAACAGTTTCCAGTGTCCTGTTCCAGAAGGTTGGATCAATAAGATCTGATTCACCCCGAAAAGTGAATTTGCCTTTCTCACCCATAAACGCATACCCGCATCTATTAAAGTCCACGACATTTGTATGGTTATTATAGGTGTGAAGATAGACTCGGAAATAATGCATAACATTGATGGGTACTTGACAACAGCCACTGCCAGAACATGTCTCGTTTTCAGTAACTTCGTAAATGTTTTGACAAGTGGTACTGCATCCTTTGGGCAAGGTGCCCTCTGGAGCATTGTATATGTTGGCATAGTCATCACAACCAACAACAGTGAAAACATTTGCAGCGGAATACATATATGTAGTATCCCCCAAATCAAGATACGTGGAATGGTCATTGGTTAGACTGCCAGACTGACTATAACATCTATATGCCAGAAAATTACTAATTCGCAACTCGTTGTTGGATATATCATAAACTTGAACGTTCCCATCCATTAAGAAGGCCTTGGGGGGATTGGTAGTATTGTTGCAGGTAATACTAAAGGAGGGGTTTATGGAACAGTCAAGACCTTTTGAGTTGATGCCAAACGGATATGGTATCGTCAGGTCTCCGCATTTGTTATCACATTCTTGCTTGAGTGTAATGACTGGAGCCTTCAGAATACTGTGATTAGCGTCGTTTTTATCGAATCTGAGAGCGGTCGACTCTAGCTGTTTTAACCCCCAGGAAAAATACAGTAAAACAAGAAGAAGAAAAGGAAAGAAGTACATTTTTGTGTCAAGTTTTTCTGATATTAGGAGTATATGTTATTAACTTGGTAATGTGTATATCCAGATTCCAGTGCACGGCTTTCTTTTTTATAGCATGCTCAACTCGTCTGCCCCCACTTACACGTTTGTACCTACAAGACTTTTCCGCGACAAACGAAGTTTCCCAGAAGCCTAAGTTCAATGGGTACCGATGATTGAACAAATACTTCTTCAATTCCATGTTAAAATGTACAGTACTTTCCCTCAACATATTGAAACTGTTGTTGGAGGAATTTCGTAACACACTACGGGCGATGTCTATTAACGTTTTTCTAGTAGTGACAACTCAAATCGGAGATTGCTGGAATAACGAATTATGAAAATAGGGAGATTTGGGATTTTTGGATGTTTGGGGGCTGGACTTGTATGATGACTCCTCATAAATTGAATAGAGAATGGGTTCTTTTTCTTGCTCTTTCCCGAGTGTCAATTGTGTATCATACAAGGTGCCTACGTACCCCTGTATATAGGATCAAGCCTCACATAGTTCTTGAAAAACAAGTCATTGGATAAGCCCATTCAGTCCAAACCCATAAATAGTCAAGGTTTATCTATCCACATCACGTTCCCATAAATAGTCCGGATTTATCCATCCACATCACATTCCCATAAATAGTCTGGTCTTCACACGTTTTCCTACAATCTTGCGGCATCTCCGCATTTCTTTCCATGATTTGAGGAATATCGTTTGGAGATATTTTCCGTTATTCGTTGATTGAGATTGATTCTTTCCTCGTTTCAGATAGAGGATATTACTTAGTGGTTAAGCAATTAATTATTAATTTGAATTAATAATTATTAAACGGAGAAATTTGGATTATGCCAAAACGTGGCATAACAACAAGCCCCCAGTTCTTCAGTGTAGCTTGCTGCAGTGGAGAACTAAAAATCTTCGAGCTTCCAAATTTCTTCGGTCACTTGGCGTTTTGTATATAGTCTGAATTGGCGTACACGCTTTTCAAGTGTCATTGTCCACATAAGGATGTGTTTTCGTTTGTCCACGAGCCCCCGAGCTGAGTCTTTAATAAGTTACCCAATTTCAAATGTAAGGCTTTCAGCCCATATCACGTCCGGTCACATACGTTTTCCTACAATCTCGCGGCATCTCCGCATTTCTTCCCGTGATTTTAAGAATGTCCCGTGCCAACCATATCACGTCTGGTCCCACACGTTTTCATACAATCTCGCGGCATCTCCGCATTTCTTTCCGTGATTTGTAGGAATGTCTCGTGTCAACCATATCACGTCCAGTCCCACACGTCTTCCTGCAATCTCGCGGCATCTCCGCATTTCTTCCCGTGATTGTAGGAATGTCCCATGCTAACCAAGAAATATCCATCTACCAATGGGTCTTCAATAATGTAATTTTATTCATGGACTCTCCTCTGAGAGTAGGATCTTCAATATTAATCCTCCTTGGAAAAGAGAGCTTTCGAAAACATTACCCTTATTAGATAAGGACCTTCCACACTTATTTTTTTCCATGCACGGGCTAGTGAAGTAATCAAATCATGTGCTACGAATATTGCATCACAATTCTTTAACATCTCCATGATTCAGATTCTGTTCAGATCTATTTTTTTTCCTTTCTGACCCTGTAAACGATGTTTTCTTGGAAAACACAAAACATGAAAGTTGTAGAAAACGAAAAGAGCTTTTCGATGATATATGGCTCGTCAGAAACGGACTTATAATGAATCAGGATCCAAATAAAACATCTGCTGATTAACTTCTCAATACTGAAAAACGAGATCTAATTATGTTTTGTGATTTCAAAAATATATCTGAACATAATCTGAGAAAACACCAAGAACGAAAGTTGTAGGAAATCACAAAAGCTTTCCGGATCATAAAATATCATCAAAATTTGACATGTATTAAATTTACTACGAATTTTATAAGATAACTTATGTATACGGAAAAAACATAAGAAAACTTATCTTAATTTTGAAAAGAATCATGAACCACCGCTTCCACCGTTCTTCTCCTCCATTAAAGCCGCTCGAGATCCATAATAACCCCCCTTGCGTATGATGTAGATGATTTGATTGTCCTCCACAATCAAAAAATAATCCCCTCCTTCTGGCGCCAATTTTTGTTGGAGAAATTTCGTAACAACCCAAATCGAAGGTTGCTGGAATAACGAATTATGAAAATAGGGGGATTTGGGATTTTTGGATTTTTGGGGGCAGGACTTGTATGATGACTTCTCATAAATTGAATAGAGAATGGGTTCTTTCTCTTGCTCTTTGCCGAGTGTCAATTCTGTATCATACAAGGTGCCTACGTACCCCTTTATATAGGGATCAAGCCTCACGTAATTCTTGGAAAACAAGTAATTGGATAAGCCCATTCAGTTCAAACCCATAAATAGTCAAGGTTTATCTATCTACATCACGTTCCCATAAATAGTCCGGATTTATCCATCTATATCACATTCCCATAAATAGTTTGATCTTCACACGTTTTACTACAATCTCGCGGCATCTCCGTATTTCTTTCTATGATTTGAAGAATATCGTTTGGAGATATTTTCCGTTAGTCGTTGATTGAGATGGATTTTTTCCTCGTTTCAAAGAGAGGATATTACTTAGTGGTTAAGCAATTAATTATTAATCTGAATTAATAATCTGAATTAATAATTATTAAAAAGGAATAGTATTGAACACGTTAGAATAAGTGAACAAGATTTACACGTTAGAATAAGTGAACAAGATTTACGAACACCACCCTAATCCAGATATGGTTTTGATTGAGTAATAACTGGACAGAACATGTCACACCGGGTGGCACAGAGACAAAAACTACAGTAAAATGACCATCTCGTTATATCGTGAAAGGAGAAATAATCCTTGACTGGGCATATATCTACAGAAACCAAAACATTTGTGATTTTAGCAGATCAAGAAACTTGTTTTAGTCCAAATTTTTTACCATATTAACTTCTTCAGAATACTGTAAGGATTAGCATTTTTTTACATTTTCTGTGTGAAAGATTTTTGTGAATATTAAAATTAAACTTTATAAAAAATTAATATTTAAATACAATCAGATTAATGCTCTGTGATCTCGCCGCCTAAACCTGTTTAGCATTTTTCAGTTGGCTAGTAACTGTAAAAAGCTAGAACATGCATGATCACCAGTACAATGTTGAATTTTTTTTCCATTACCAAATTAAGAATGAATTCAGTATTTCAGCTGAATCATTTTTCTCGCAAAAGCTTTTCTTTAAGAATTTTAATTGTATCAATTTTTGGTGCTTAATTTGGTACCCCATGCATTACTTGGGTACCAATTTTGTAAATTAGTTTTATTTTTATTAACAATTTTACACTTAGTTTAGCTATTTTTTCAATTTTTGACGGATAATTCTGATTAATATTGCCTAATTTTTTACCGAATAATCTCATCTAAACCTATCCATGTCCGTCTAGACCCCATATCACCAATTTTCTCAAAAATTGATTTTTTGTCCAATTATTAAAAAAAGAGTAAACTTCAAAGTGATAGCCAAATTTTACCATTTTTTGTATTTTGATGCCCGAATTTTAAATTTGTAATTTAGTGGTCAGATATTACTTTCAGTTTTCAAAAAGGATATGAGCCACTTTTTTGAGAAAAAAAAGTGGTCCGTAACCACCTTTTTAAAAAATAAAAATAATGTTCGGCTACCTATTGTAAATTACCACTTTTTTTAGGAAAAAAAAACTTAAAAAAGTGGTCCGTAATCACCTTTTTGAAAAATAAAGATAATGTCCGGCCACCGTATTGCAAATTAGAAAATATGTTTATCAAAATGCAAAAGTAAGTAAAGTTTGGCCACCACTTTGAAATTTACTCTTAAAAAAATTAGATATTTTTATTCTGTTTAGCGTTTATTCGCCTCTTAATTGACTATCTAGACAGATTTTTAGAACACCGGTGCGAAGGACCATTAACGATTGTCACCCCTGTCCTGTAATTAGTAGACTGTAAACTAGTACATGACTTGGCAGTCAAGTCGTTGCTGCCTTGCTGGTCTTTGCCAAACTCCATGAGTTCTTTTGCGCCACTAGTTCTTTCATGTCTAGTCATTTTTATTAACACACGCCGTTTATCTACGCCTCATAAATATTAAACTGGCCAAACCCGACTTTTGTTAACCACATGAATTAATTTGTTTAACATGAATTCAGAAAGGGAAATAGAATTATCCTGTATTTTTCCATTTGATATAAGTCACTCTTCGGTCTTCTCCGTTCTCCCTCCAGATTATAGAGTCATGGTGTTAATGAGATATTAGTTTAAAACCCGTGCGATACATAGATTGTTAATTATTATTTTATTATTGTTTTTTAATATTTTATTAATTGTAATTGTTCAAAAAATAAGTAGACATGTTAAAATAGATAAATACTTTTAATTAATTAAAAACATTAAAACAGATTTTAAAATAAATAAGTATGGGTTTGCCCGTTATATTTTTGGAAATGAGAGGTTTTAGTAAGAAAAAATAAAAAATGTAACATATATTTAGTTTAGAAAGGTAAACGCCCGTGATATTTTTGAAAAATGAGGTTTTAAAATTTAATAATTAAAAGTATTTAAATGCGTTTTAAAATAAATAAGTAAATGGTTTCTTGTGATATTTTTGGAAAAAGAATGGATTTTAGTGAGAAAAATAGAAAAAATAAATTGTAAAAGGAAATTTCCCGTGATATATTTAAAAAAGGAGGGACTTTATTAGAAAAAATATCTAATGTGTTTTAGCTGAAAAGGTAATTGGTTATAAATAGGTATTTGATTATTTATATTTTAATATTTTTAGTAATTGCATTTGTTAAGAAAAATAAGTAGACATGTTAAAATAGGTAAACTTTTAAAAAATAATTATAATATTAAAATAGGTTTAAAAATAAATAACTAAATGTTTGTTCGTGATATTTTTGGAAAATGAGAGGTTTTAGTAAGGAAAAATAGAAAAGTAACATGTTTTAGTTTAAAAAAGTAATTGTCCGTGATATATTTAAAAAAGTAGGGAAATTTGTTAGAAAAAATAAAAAAAAATAATGTATTGTAGGTAAAAAAAGGTAATTGGTTATAAATATGTAATAATATTATTTAATAATATATTTTTATTTAGGTTAATTAAGTAAAAATACGAAATACAGTTAATTAAGGACAATTAAGTAAAATCACAACGTACTATACCGACCAACCAAACTTTTAATGTTTCGTCTATTATATAATAGTATTGATTGATAGTATATATATATATATATATATATATATATATGCAAGTGTTCAAATAGAAACTTAGCTTAAAATGAGAACTAGAAACCTATCTCAGCCACACATAAGAATCCATCTCAACCACACATTCTTTACTTGTTTCATTAAACTCTTAAAGACTTGTAAAATTTATAATAAATTGAAAAAATTAGATTTAATTCTAATTCTTTTTCCACAAAATCCCATAAATATTCTAGTATTTAATTATGCTTTTATATTGTTTGGATATCCCCCAACTTGGTATCAGAGCCATGTTTTTATTTAAAATGAATATTTTAGATAAAGAAAATCCCGAGGAAAACTCTGAGGAAACTCAGAATAATTTTGAAATCGAATTTTCTGAAAATGAAAAAGGTTTTCAAGGTAGCTTTTTAGTAAAACAAGAAATTCTTTCTAAAATCAGGAAAACAAAACTTGATTTGAAAAAAGAGAAAATATTTAACATCCCGATGTTAAATTTCTTAAAAAGAAAAAATTCTATATTCTATTTTGTTAAAACAAAAGAAATGCATATAGACATTAAAGATACTAAAGGTTCAGTGTTCCTACCCCTTATCACTAAGGACGAGATCAATAGAAACCTTCAAAATATTGACTCTAAAATTAGAGCGACCATTAACGTAGTTCATTTAGGAGCTATAAAAATTCTGTTGAAAGCAGAATTTAAAGAAGGCATAGATTCACCTATTAAGATGGCCTTAATAGACAATAGAATCAATGACCGTAGTGATTGTATTTTAGGTGCAGCTAGAGGAAACTTAGCTTACCAAAAATTTATGTTCACAGTCTATCCTAAATATGCATTTAGCAAAGACACTAAGAACATAGATCAAGTATTATCTTTTGTACATCAATTCGAAAGAGAGAATCTGATGAATCCAGGAGATAAAGTCTTTAGCATAACCTATTCAGTAGCTTATGCATTAACCAATATTCATCATAGTATCGACTATAGGAAGGAAGAAAACATAGAATTAGAAGATGTTTTCTCAGAAATAGGATCGGTTGAAGAAAAGCAATTTTCTGAAATAAGACCCTTAGATAATTCTTGGGCGATTGATATCGCTAAAGATAAACCTTTACTAGGACAACAACCTAGAATGAGTTTTAGAAGAAACAGTCTAGAAATTGGTGAGACATCCAATAGCAACTTGCTAAAAAGCGTCTCTAAAAAAGTTGATAATCTATGTCAAAGATTAGAACTTTTACAATAATGACTACCCCTTTTATGATGCAACCATACATCTATAAGAAAGGAAAGATCCTTAATATCAAGAAATTGAATGAAGGATCAGATAGTCAGCAAAGAAAGTATATCTTTAGTGGATATACTGGAAATCAGAGTCTTACAACTCTTATCTCTTTTACTAATAATCTTAATCAGATTACAGGTAGAATTTTACTAGGATGTTATAAACTATTGAGTTATTTTGGACTCAGTAAAGATCCCAGTGAAGAAATGTCTAAAACAAAAAGTGTTTATGACAAATTCTCCACTCTTTTAGATAGGGGAGATAACCAGAAATTAGAAGACCTAAAAACTCTTTTGATTAAAAACATTGAGAAAATCGATAGAATAGAAGAAAAGATTAACCATCTTGAAAAAATTCCTATCGACAGAAACGAAGTTTTAGACTTCACTTCTAAATTAAATGAAATCGAAGAATACCTTAAAAAGATCTTAGGATGAGTCTTAAAGAATTCCAAGATATTATTAAGCCACAGATAGAAGAAATTCTTAAGTTGCTTAAAGAACAACGTGCTAACAATGTTATTGAAGCCGCGGCTGCAAAGATAATTACAGAATTGAAAACAACAATTCAAGATTGTCACTGCAATAAAGAAATTCTTGAAGCCATCAACAAACAATCAAAGGCTCCAGAGAATAAACAACTTGTTCCATCAATAAAACAGGGAAACATAGATAAAGGTAAAAACCGTTATCGATATAGTTATCCTAACCATGATGTAGGTAACGAAGAACTCGGAACTGGAAAGAATCCGAACAGTATGACTTGGCCATTCAGTTCATGTTCCCCAGTAAATAACAATTGTAGAAGGGGGTTGAATAGAATTGTATAAGATTCTCGACTTATTCAAGTATATAACACAAATATGAAAGAACAATAACAGCTTTATTAAATCTGATATAAAATTGTTACAAACTCTCTCAAGAAATTCTGATGTTCTTGAGAGCTTCTAGGTTACACAAATACTCGAGTGTATAATCGTTGTTAAAACGAAACCTAAACTGTGTTTATATAGTACACAGCTTCTCTATCAATTACATGATAAGTCCTAATCAATTACAAAGATTGAAACATATCCTTAATCGATAGCTACATTCTACAAACCAGGAACCGACAGAATAAACTTCCATGTTTAACTAGACTCCAAATATAACTCGAAGTAGGAATCCTGATCAGCTTCCAGTCCTGATGATCAATCCTGATCCCAGTCCTGATATGCATCTTGATCCTGACGACCATTTAATCCTGATGACGTCAGCAATCCTGATCAGTTGAGTCTAGCTCCTGACGATAATTGAATTCTGATCTAACAATCTCCCCCAATCTCATACTTTGTGAAATAAAGTATAGATTCCTAAGATTCAATGATGTCAAAAACATATATACCAAATGTACAAGTATCTGCAGCAACAACTTATCTGTTTAGTTTCTTTGATAGAACAGATTCATCTTCAAGAAGTTGGATAACAAATTTTCTTCTTTTTCTTCAAGAATTTGAATCAGTCTTTCCTTAAGATTTCTGAGTTCTTCATCTTCCTCATTAATCTGGTAGATAGCTGCTCTGAGATTCAATATGGAGCTTCTCTGAAGACTATGCTCTTCAAGCAAAAGATAAGCAATTTCCTTCCCATCAGGATTGAGAGTAAGTTGAGTCATGCCAAAAGTTACTTCTTTAACAGCAGTACCTCTTTGCATTTCCACATCCTGATCTCTTTGATTTAAGTACATGGGAGTATAATTACCATTGAAATTACTGTTTCCATCCAGTCTTCTTCTTATTGTTGACAAGATCATGTCACTCCATACTTTGCACACTTGATTCTTCAATCTCAAAAAATAATGAACATATTTCAGTTCCTGTGTAGTTTTCATCAGCAGATCTTGAATAGATAGAATCTTCACACTACCATCTTTCATGAAGTACAGAAGCTTTTCTTTCTTGTCAAAACCATCATGACAATCTATAACTATATCAACAGCTAGTAAATTGTTCAGGTTTTCAGAAGTTAAAGTACCTCCAATTTCAGTTAAGGAGTAAGGATCAACATAAGACATATTCAGATATTCAGCATCCCTGTGTCCAATACCTCCTCTTGAATTACTTGTTAGTTGCTTCAGATTTGAAAATATCCTTAGCCAGAGTGCTTTTGATCTAACCATATCAGATAAATCAACAACACTTGAAGCACTTGTAATAATTCCACCAGACTGAAAATTGATAGGTGTATCACACCTTAGTGTACTAATGTGTTTCCACTTCTTGTCTTTCTCCTTTTCATGAGCATAGCTTCTTTCAAGTAAAGATTCTTGTCTGCTTGAGTTCCTCCACTTTCTTTTATTCAAAAGTTTAAGCCTTTGAATATAGAGATTTAAATCTCTATTTGTTCTTCTTGTAATATCTCTTCTTCTGGCTTCTTCTTCTTCATCTACTTCTTTGTTGTGAGAATCAACCACAGTAGATAAGATTATTAAATCAATCTCTTGCAGAATTTCAGAATCATCAGGATCTTGAATATTATCAGGAACAACATCAGGATTAGATTCTTCAATTTGATTTGTATTGCAGAGAGTTGATTTTCTTGGTTTTCTTCTCAATTCAGGTTCTTCTTCAACATTTCCATCATCACCAAAAGTAGATCTGTCAGGAACTACTAGAGTTTGAATAGGTTCAGGAATTTCTTCAATTCTTAACCCTCTAGACCTTGTCTGTCTAGGTACTGTTTGAGTTGAAGAACCTCTTCTACCTCTGCTTCCTCTACCTCTAGTAGAAACAGAATAGCTTTCCATTATCTCTTTTTGTTGTCTCAAGAATTCTTCATTTGAGAGATCTGGATATTCTTCACTTGCTGTAGAGAGTGCTTTTTTATCAAATAATTGTTGAACTCTTTTATCAGTATGATAAAGAGTAACAATTCTACCATCCTTTGTAGTAAACTTCTGGAATAAATTTGATGCATCTTCAGGATTATCAATAATTACATCTTCATCACCTTCAGGAATTGTATCAAGAGTATGTCCATGACCAGGTGTCAGGATCTGTTCTTCCGTCAGGATCTGAGATTGCACCAATGTTCTTACTGTCTTAACTCCAGAATCAGAAACATGAGTTGACTGCGTTGTTTGATTTTGAGAAGTTTGAATTGTAGACTTCAAAATAGCATCATCAGAGGTTTCTCCTTGTATCACTTTGTCACTACCATCATCTCCAGTATCATCATCATTATTCCTTAATACTAGATCAGGTGTATATTTTGTCTGACTAACCTTCTCCCCCTTTTTGACATCAGGATTTGACAATAAATTTAGAATTAAGGAAAGAGAGGCTTGAATGTCAGTTACCTTAGTATCCAGAGAATCAATTCGTCTGTTGATGGAGGTTTGTTCAGAAATGACAGACTTCACTTGGGATTCTACTACCCTTAGCTGAAAAGTAGTAGGCACCTTTGTAAAATTTTGAGAAATATCATTCCTCACCAACTCAGTTGAATTCTTGATAGAATCAATCTCACTTTTCAGACTTTTGGATAACAGAGTTGTAGCCTTCAGATGATTCTTCAATTCTTGATTCTCTATAGATTGCACTGCATCATAGGCATGTTCCAAAGCAGAAGAAAAACTTACAGATTCAGCAGAACTGTGCCATGAATTGTTCCATTCATTCTGTCTAAGTGCCTCAGCAGGATTAAAGGAAGGAATATAAAAATCTTGTCTTTGATCTTTCTCAGTGGAAGCTTTGCCAGCCATAAATGTAGTTGATGAACCAAAAGTAGTTCCAAGACTAACTTTGAGTGATGTAGCAAGATGATCCTTCTCTTTTCGATTCTCATCATCATCACTATCATCAGAGTCATCATTATCAGTACTATGAGTAACATCAGGATCAGGAATAGCTATACCTTTCAGTTTATCATGTGATTCTGAGATAGGATGGTCCATTGGTCTTGAACGAAGTGGCTGTATCAGGATAGGCTCAGCATCAGGAGCACCACTAGCGTCAGGATTAACACCGTCAGGATTTGATATGCTTGCATCAGTATTTGCTACCAATGGTTCTTGTGGAGCTTGAGGTTCAGAAGCTACTTCAACACTTTGAGTTAAAGGTTCTTGTGTGCTTTCCTCATTGACAGTGTCCTCGACCAATCTTTGAACTTCATCTGCACCAAAAATCCCTTGAGCATCGTCACGAATTTTCTTAGAAACTGTAGCTTGGCCTGCATCTTCACTTTGAGAAGATGGTTCTTGTGTAGCTGGAATGTTGATGTCTTCATTCTCCCTTTGAGAAAATGGTTCTTGTGTGACCATTCCACTAGCTAAGCCTTCACCCAAACTTTGATTGAGTGGTTCTTGTGTGGCTGGATCATCAGTAAAAGCTGCTGAACCACTTTGAGGTTCAGGTTCTTGTGGGCTTGATCCCTTCAGTTTCTTCTGTCTCTGATAGACTAACTCTTCTACGTTCCTCAATTTTTCCATTGGATGTTTTATCCCAAGATTGGAAGCAGCAACACCATACTTCTCCCATGAAATATCAACACGTCTTTTTGTTGGAGAGTCTTGTGCTGGAGAGTCTGAAATATTAACCACTTGACTTGGTGCAGCAACAGGAATACTATCATCAGGATTTGCTTGAGCAGTTGAAACTGATTGCTCATTCAGAATAGAAGTGTCATGTACATCAGTATCCTGCTTCTTTTCTAAAGGAATTTGATACCTGCCCTTAGATAATCTCCTTGTCTTCTGTGGTGTAGACAATGGAACCACAGCTTCAGTAGCAGTATCAGCAACTTCCTTATTCACATTCATTATAGAGGATATAGGTAAGTTATCCTCTGAATCAGTCTCATCCCTGAGAACTAATTTTCTTTTAACAGAAACAGCCTCAACACCCTTTGCAGCTTTCTTCACCAGGACCCCTTGTACACCCACTTGTAACTTCTTTTTAGTGAGTGGTGTAGAGGAAAAATCCTTTGAACCTGATTGCTTTCCTGACACATCAGTTCTAGCTGATTTCTTTGATTTTACAACTAAAGTCTTTTGAGAGACATTAGAGGTGGTTGTTGACTGTTTAGACTGTTTAGGATGAATGCTTGGGTTAGGAACAAGGTGTGATTGGCCTTGCCCCATAGCATGAGAAAGTAATCCATAACAAGTAGGCATTTCTGATGTAAGAAAAACCTAACCTCATCAGGAATAAAAGCATTTCCTATGAAACCATTTGCCTTATCACTGTTGACTAAGGACTTAATATTATTCTCAGTAATTCTACAGATAGGTAGAACTACATCATCCTCAAAATCAACATTAGGACATAAGTGATTAAATATCAACTGGAAAAATCTAAGAAAACAGACAGAACCTAACTTATCTGATTTCCTATCACTTAAAGCTTTTAAGATAAAAGACCCATAATCAAACACTGTAGAATGGATAAGAGAGTACCCAATTTTGAGAGATCCTGATGGAAGAGCATCAAAATTTGATGTCTTGTTCAGGAAACAGCGACTGATTGTATCAAAGAAGAAATTCCATTCCTTCTTAAGCTTTGTCCTAAAGAGATTGCCATATCTCTTTACTTCACCATTGTAGCCCAACTTAGTAACAAACTCAAAGAGAGTAGAGTCCGAAACATTAGCAGGAATAGCATCACCAAGAACAGGTAAATGCAGGGCTTCCTCCACAATTGCAGGAGTCACATAGTGAGTAATTCCATTATATTCAAAACTCATCAAGATTGTATCAGAATACCCTTTGTCAAAAGTAACTGAGTTCCACACCTGCATCACAGACTTAAAAGAAACACTTGCAGGTTCTGTTAAAGCAAACTTCAATGGGCTTGAAGCTAGAAAATCTTTGAATTACATGAAACTCATTGGGTAAATCCTGATGATTTAGAATAGCCACAAAATTGTTAGTGGCAAAAGTAACACCATTAATCACTGTCTGTTTGTTTATGAATGATGAGGACGCCATTGTTATTCTTTATGTTAGATATAATTGCTGACGTTTGTTTATCAGTGTTTAAGCAACAGGTACTAATCAGAGTTTATCAGAAGCCGGTCAGAGTTTAGTTAAACTCTGATAGGGTGAAGAGTTTAAAGGAAGCCGGTCAGAGTTTATTTAAAGTCTGACAGGGTGATAGTTGAATTAGCTGTCGGTGCAGAATTGAAGATTCTAGAAGCAATACATTCTGAAGATGGAAAGAAGCAGAATATATTGATACAGCTAAGGAAACAGAATAGAAGATAAGAAGCAATCCTTAATTGATATGAATTGTATAGCTAACTTATAGGAATATCAATTAGAGAAGGATTGTATGTAGCTGTGTACTATATAAACACAGATAGGTTATCCCTAGAAGGGACACGCGATTATTGAAAGATTATTCTTGTAACCTAGAAGCTCTTTGTGATTCATTAACATCATAAAGAGAGAAGCTGTTAATAAGATTACAGTTTATTGATTTATAAACAGTGTTCTTGATTATTGTTATTCTCATACATACTTGATTATATTGTGTATTCGGCCTAACAAGTGGTATCAGAGCCAAGGCTGTTTAATATATACAGTTTTACGATTCAAACACAGTTATAATCATGTCTGAAGAAAATCAAGCTACTCCTAATGTTGAACAGGTTAAACCTAATTCTGTGAGTCGATATGAAACCATCAGAGTTCCAATACTCAGGCCGGTGGAATATCCAATTTGGAAGGTGAAGATGACCATGTTTCTGGAGGCGACAGATCCAGAATACCTTGATCGAATCAACAATGGTCCTCATAAGCCAACTAAATTATCTCCTCCTATTGGTGATGCAGAGCAGAAACTGATTCCAAAGGAAAAGAAAGATTATACTCCTGAGGACATCTCATCTTTTGCAAAAGATGCAAAGGTTAGACATCTTCTCCATAGTGCTTTAGATAATGTTATGTCTAACAGAGTGATAGGTTGCAAAACTGCGAAAGAGATCTGGGATGCTTTGGAGGTAAGGTGCCAAGGAACCACTGCTATCAAGAAGAACAGGAAGACCATACTCACACAGGAGTACGAGCACTTTGATGCAAGACCTAATGAAACCTTGACTGAGACTTATGACAGATTCTGCAAATTGCTGAATGATTTGTCTCTTGTTGATAAAGAGTATGATCCTGAAGAATCAAATCTCAAATTTCTGTTATCTCTACCTGAAAGATGGGATTTGAAAGCAACAACAATAAGAGATAATTATGAACTTGCTGACACTGATCTTGATGAGATTTATGGGTTATTGAAAACTCTTGAATTGGAGATAGAACAGAGAAACAGACGGTCAAGCAAGAAATCAAGATCTGTTGCTCTCAAAGTCGAGGAGAAGCCCATTGAAAAGAAAATCTCAAGGAAGAAAGCCAAAGGAAAAGCATTGGTTGTAAACTCTGAGAGTGAGTCATCAAACACTGATGTTGACTCAAACTCTGATGATGAAGCTTCTGACTCTGAGGATGATGAAGAGGAGTTGATGCAAATGGCTGCCTTGATGGTAAAGACATTTAAAAAGATGGGATTCAAGAACTTCAAGAAGGGTAAAAGATTCTCAAGGAAAGATTCAAATTCTGAGAAGAAGAATTTCAGAAAGTCTGATGGAAGGAATACCAAGTCTGGAAAGAAGGACAAATCTGAGATCCAGTGCTACAAGTGCAAGGAGATGGGTCACTATGCTCCAGAGTGCAAGAAAGGAATAACTGAGAAAGCACTCATCTCTAAAGGCAAAGACTGGGCAGATACTTCAGACTCTGATGATGGAGTAAACAATGCTCTCATGGCAACTGTCAAAGATGAAGCTGAATCATCAGAAAATAAGGCACCCCTAACTACTTATGCTTATGATACTGATAATATTTCAGAATTGAGAATTTATCTCAAGAACATACATGTTAGTTATAGGGATCAGACTTTAGAGAATGAGAGAATTAAATCTGAGAATCTTAGTCTTAAAGAAAGAAGCAAGTTTCTTGAAAGAGAACTTGAAAATATGAAGCAGATTCAAAAAGAAAGAGATGATGCTGTTTATGTTGAACAGGAATTGCTTAAAAAGTATAGGCAATTAGAATCTGATTTAGAGAAGGAAAGGAACATAATTAAAACTTGGACTAATTCTGGTAGAGATACACACCAAGTGTTCCAGACAGATGCTGTAGGTTTAGGTTACAGTGAGGAAGATGAACTTAGGTTTCAGGATAAAATTAAGTTTAGAGCTTTCATAAGCTCATATTCAACTCCTGTAACATTTGTTCCTGAGTCTAACAAGCTAAAATCTGTAGTTGTGAAAGAAGCTGTTTTAGAGCCAGTAGAAGTTTGTGTTGAACAAATGGATATTGAATCTAAAACAGAGAAGCCTATTGAGCAAGAAGCTGTTAGAGAACCAATTAGAGTCTGTGAGAAAAAGGTCAATGTTGGTTTAATGACAGGAAAACAGTTCAAACATAAGCTCAAAGAGGTAAAGTCTGCCATGAAACCAAAAGGGTCCAAGAAGAATAGGAATGGTAAGATAGGCATAAATAATAGAAATAATCATTTGCCTAATGCTGGTGCTTCAAGGAAAACATGTTATAGTTGTGGTAGTTCTAATCATCTTGCTAGATTTTGCAATAAGAACAAACATATTAATTCTTTACCTTCTACTTCAGAAGTGAAGAATGATTATGTTAGGGTTAAACCACAGACTTTATGCACACATTGTGGGAGCACTTGGCATTCTATTTATACTTGTAAGAGTTATCATGCTATTTATCATAATTATTATGAGCTAAAACCCAACTTGAAATGGGTTAGAGCAAACTCTGCTAGTGTAAAGTCTGACACTGTTAGCTTAAACTCTGATAATAAGCATTCCGCTGCAAAAGCTAACACTGTTAAGAAAGGCAAAGGATCCAAGCAAGTCTGGATCCTTAAAACTAACACTTAGTGTTTGTTTGTGATTGCAGGGTATCAGGGAGAGCACACTTATCGTGGACAGTGGATGCTCAGGACATATGACTGGAAATAAAGCCCTGCTATCAGACTTTGAGGAGAAGGCTGGCCCAAAAGTTTCCTATGGAGATGGCAACGTAGGACACACTCTGGGATATGGCAATATTAATCTTGGAAGTGTCATCATTACTAATGTAGCTCTAGTCTCAGGACTCAAGCATAATCTGCTATCTGTGAGTCAAATCTGTGACAGAGGAAACCATGTAGATTTTCACAGTGAATATTGTGAAGTCATCAGCAAATCTACTGGAAAAGTTGTTCTAGTTGGACACAGACACAACAACATCTATGAAGCAAGTTTGGTAACAAACTCTGATGGTAAAACAGTGTGTCTAACTGCAAGGATATCAAATGAAGAGAGTTGGAATTGGCATAAGAAGCTCTCTCATCTCAATCTGAACAACATCAATGAGCTAATAAGAAAGGATCTTGTAAGAGGACTCCCAAAATCAATACTTAGTCTAGATGGTCTATGTGATTCTTGCCAAATGGCCAAGCAAAGGAAGTCATCTTTCAAGAGCAAATCTGAATCTTCAGTAGTAGAGCCTTATCATCTTCTACATGTTGATCTCTTTGGACCAGTGAATATAATGTCTATGGGCAGAAAGAAATATGCTCTAGTAATTGTTGATGAATATACTAGATATACATGGGTATATTTCTTATCAAAGAAGGATGAAACTGCTCAAACCCTGATGGAACATGTAAATCTACTGGACAAGGGATCACAGCACAAAGTCAAAATTATAAGGAGTGATAATGGAACTGAATTCAGAAACTTAATCATGGAAGCTTTCTGCAAGGAAAGAGGAGTGAAACAAGAATTTTCTGCACCTGGAACTCCACAGCAAAATGGTGTAGTTGAAAGAAAGAACAGGACTTTAATTGAAGCTGCTAGAACTATGCTTGATGAAGCAAAATTGCCAACATATTTCTGGGCAGAAGCTGTTCAAACTGCTTGTTTTACTCAAAATGCCACATTGATCAACAAGCATGGGAAAACACCATATGAGATGGTGAAAAATAAGAAGCCAAATTTGAAATACTTTCATATATTTGGTTGTAAATGCTTTGTGTTGAAGACTCATCCTGAACAGTTGACAAAGTTCAAGCTAAAAGCTGATGAAGGAATCTTTGTTGGTTATCCATTGTCAACAAAAGCATTCAGAGTCTACAATCTGAGAACTAAAGTGATCATGGAATCCATTCATGTGTCGTTTGATGACAAGAAAATAACTGGACTTGAAGACAAGAATGAATATGATCAACTACGTTTTGATAATGAAGAATTATTCTCTGATGATGTAAACTCTGATGAAGCAGGGTTGACAAACTCTGACGAAGCATACTCTGAACCTCTACTGGTAAATAATGGAGAAACTGGAAATTCTCAAATTGAACAAAATAGAGAACCAGTTGAGGGGGAGCGTGAAGAAGCTCAACAAAACACAGCAAGTGAGTCAGTTGAGGAAACTGATTCAAACTCTGAAAGTTCAAACTCTGAGCCATCCAATTCAGGGGGAGCCTCAGATGCTACAGAAAGTCAACATATGAATCAGGAGAGCATGGATCAAGGGGGAGGATCAAATAATAATGCAAGAAACCACTTACCAACATCAAGAAAGTGGACACAGGCACACACACCTGATCTCATAATTGGAGATCCTGATGCAAGTGTGAGAACTAGAAGTGCATCAAATAATGAGTGTCTGTATCATGCTTTCTTGTCTCAAACAGAACCAAAGAAAGTGGAGGAAGCTCTTCAAGATGCTAATTGGATTACAGCAATGCAAGAAGAGTTAAATGAATTTGAAAGAAATGAAGTCTGGACACTTGTACCTAGACCAAAGAATAGATCAATTGTAGGTACAAAGTGGGTTTTCAGAAACAAGACTGACAGTGATGGAGTGATCACAAGGAACAAGGCTAGACTCGTGGCTAAAGGCTATTCTCAACAGGAAGGAATTGACTATGATGAAACCTTTGCTCCAGTTGCAAGATTGGAGGCAATAAGGATTTTTCTGGCCTATGCTGCACACAAAAAGTTTAAAGTCTTTCAGATGGATGTAAAAAGTGCTTTTCTCAATGGGAAGCTTGAAGAAGAAGTGTTTGTAGAGCAGCCACCAGGATTTGTAGATCCCAAACATCCAGATTATGTCTACAGGCTTAACAAGGCATTATATGGACTAAAGCAAGCACCAAGAGCATGTTTGCAAAGCTTATGCAATCCAGGTACCAAATGAGCATGATGGGAGAGCTTAGTTACTTTCTAGGCTTACAGGTCAAGCAAACAGATGATGGTATTTTTATCAATCAAGCAAAATATACCAGAAATCTTCTCAAGAAATTTGGTATGCTTGATTGTTCATCTGCTACAACTCCCATGGCTACTGCAACAAAACTAGACAAAGACACAGGAGCCTCAGTAGATATGACAAACTACAGAGGAATGATAGGGTCTTTACTGTATCTTACAGCAAGTAGACCTGACATCATGTATGCAACATGTCTTTGTGCAAGATTTCAAGCAGATCCCAGAGAGCCTCATCTAACAGCTGTGAAAAGGATTTTCAAATATCTCAAAGGAACCATAACTCTTGGTTTGTGGTATCCTAGAGAATCAGAGTTTAAGTTACTTGGTTACTCTGATGCAGACTTTGCAGGCTGTAAGATAGACAGAAAAAGCACAAGTGGAAGCTGTCAATTTTTAGGTGACAGATTAGTTTCTTGGTACAGCAAGAAACAGAAGTCAATTTCCACATCCACAGCTGAAGCAGAGTATATAGCAGCTGGTAGCTGTTGTGCACAGATCTTATGGATGAAGAATCAATTGCTGGATTATGGGTTAAATTACTCTAAAATACCTATTTTATGTGATAACCAAAGTGCTATTGCTATGACAGGTAATCCAGTACAGCATTCCATGACCAAGCACATCAGTATCAGATATCATTTTATCAGGGAACATGTGGAAGAAGGAGATATTGAGCTTCATTTTGTGTCTACTGACCAACAACTTGCAGATATCTTCACCAAACCTTTGAGTGAAGCTACTTTTACAAGATTGGTAAATGAACTTGGAATGATCTCTGGTTTCGACTAGAGACACGGGTTAGACTCAAAAACTATACATGTTTGCATGCTATTTAAGCTCAATTTCTTGCATGTGTTAACTGTTATGTGAACCAGCATGTTAAACTCTGATGCTATACTCTGATGTTAAACTCTGTCAGTAAACTCTGTTAATCATAAAATATCAGTCATACTCTGATTATTACAGTCTAATGCTATTCTCTGATTGTAATTTTGTCTGAAACATATGGACCAATGAAGAAATATGTATGAAGCATAATTCTCAGTAAGTAACTGTGAATCCTTAAGAGTTGTGTAGATTCTGATTTCGAACATGTGCAGTAAGCTAACACAGCATGATACTGTCTCTATATTTATAGCATCTCTTAGTTTATTGATCCTAAACACTGAGTCTGTATTAGCTGTTTGCATTTTCTCTCATAAATTAATTATATTGACTGATGAAAAGTCTAAACTCTGATTATTTATTATAAATAATTCACCCTCAAATCAAAAGATGCCAAACAGAGCACAAATTCCTTTGAGATCATGTTGCGCCTAGGAAGATCCAGGAACTTATTGTATGAAATAAGGGCTAAAATCTTTGATTTTAGGTGACTACTGCCAACCACTGATTACTGGAAAAAAAAAATAATAAAATTAAAAAAAAAAAAAAAAATTTTTATATATAAAGGGGGTGAAAAATAAAAGACATATCCAAATGAAAGGATATCAGTAATACAGAGTTTAGATATAAAATCAGATTTTATGTTATACATGAGAGTTTAGGCACCCAGTTTTTACTTATTTAGTTTGTGGATTTTATGCACTTTGAGATGATCTAAATATTGATTACGGTAAACTCTGCTAATGCACACACAATTATTCACAACTGTACAGTTTGAGAAAAGAGTTTATTAACAAAGAAGGACAAATGGTAAACACTGATGTTTTGTGTGATATATGCCGAGGTCACTTTGTTTTAATCTCTGATGGTTAAAATAATTTCTTTGTTTCAGACATTTTATAATTTTGAGGTTAGAAATTTGTTTTTCGAGAGAGTATGATTGGTAAATGATCTATCTTGTATTAAACAGAGAAAAGAAAAGAGGAGTATTTGTGATAAGTCCTGATGGTGATTAGTAGCGCTGATGAGTATGGTGTTTAAAGTGATGACTGTAGTTTTTGATAATTCATATATGTTTATGCATTCATCATAACATTCATACTGATACGTAAAGTAAAACAATGGATCTTTTTCATTAATTGATTCAAACTTTCTTTACATTCAGACAATTACATACTCTTATCTAGCTAATCTTTCTGGTGAACACTAATCCTTATGGTTACAAATGAGATGATCTATTTAACCAGGACAAGTATTTGAATGCTACATAAGAAGCAGAAGAGCTAGAGCCAGAAGCTATTGTGCTCTATTACTTCTGATGATAGCTACCCAGTTGTTCATCTGGTCATTATACCATCTGGGATTACCAAGGCTTGACACCCTCCTGATGTTGAATCATCATCATCATCATCATCTCGGATTCTCTTTCTGCTTTGCAGCTTGCAGGACTCCAAGAAGAGTGTCTCCTCTGTACCCGTCAAGTAACTCTGCTGAAAGATCATCATACAGATCTCCGCAGTTTCTTCATCTGCGAGGATGGGCACATCATATGGCCCAGGACGAATGATGTGGACATAAGGATTCGAGATAGGCCCTTCAGCTATCTCATCATCAGCAATGAGTCCTTCATCATTCAGAAATGATAAAGCAAGAAACTCGTCGATAAGATAGTTTGCTTGTTGGGGCCCCCACATATTCAGGAATGATTCAACATCCATGAATTCAAAAGTTCCTGCCATTTGATGTGTGGTAATTTTAAATGTATGAGTTGCTTGTTGTTACAATGTTTCAGCTTTTATAGCATCAAACAGGGCAACTGAAAGGTTTTTGCTTGACTCGAAGCGATGGGAACAGTAAAGTGCGGAGTTTCAAGACAGTCATTATTCTTCTGCCTGTTGAGCTCCTTCGTACTTCGTTACAGTCATTATTCTTCTGACTGTTGAGTTCCTTCGTATTTAATAATTGTGTTTCTGAGATATTAAAATTGATAATTTTATTATTATTGATTTTTTTTAAAAAAAAGTGGATATTTTGAGTGTCTTATGAAATGCCAGGTGTCTCCACGTCTGCGCGTGGGTATTGGAAGTTGCGCGTGGGTATGCACGTTTGAACCCACTCACACACGTTTCAAGGACGCATGTTGTGTGTAGTAATCTTTACAGTCATTATTTAAATACACTACACATAAACGGTTCAAATCTTTTGCACACCTCATTTTTCACACACATTGTCTCAAACACTTTCACTGCATAAACTATAATCTTATTCTCTGATTTCATTCTTAATTCACACCAATGGCTACAACAGCGTTTATTGCTTCTGACTTAGAATTTGTTCCCAACAACTACTTTGCTCCTGTAGCAAATGAGAACGCACCGGAGGCGTTTCATTTGATTCAGAGTTTCTTGTTAAACTCTGATATCGGCACTGCTCTAACCGCACCGTCGAAGCTGTCTGCAACTCAAATCAAATCTTTCTGGCAGACAGGCACTTATGATAATGGAGGAGAGACTGGGTCTCCATCTATTATTTTTGCATTTCAAGGAGATGAGTTTACAGTTACTCCCAGAACTGTTCGTGATGCTTTGGGTTTTGAGGATTTCAATGCATTCACAATCTCTGTTGGTGATTCTGAGTTGGTTAGAATGATGAGAGAAATTGGATACTCTGGACCATTGACAAAGATTGGTCAACTAAAAAGGCCATTTTTGCGCAAGGAATGGAGTTTCTTTTTCGATTGCATTACCAGGGCTTTTGGAAAGAAGTGCACAAACTGGGATGCAATTCCCACTGATAGTCTGCAAATCGGGTATTCTCTTCTTTACGGAATTAATTTTGATGTTGCTAGACTAGTGTTAAATAATATTGGTGAGAAGATGCTAGAGAATAGAAATGTTGTTTATTTCTCTAGATTTTGTCAGTTAATATTCAATTTATGCTGCCCTAATGTTGAGATTTTAGATGAGGATGTTATTTTCTCATTTAAATTGCACAAACGTATTTTCTCTGATCTTATCAACAAGGACAACAAGAAAGGAGATGTTGGTCTCTTACTATTGCCTGCATCTGTGCAACAATTTCTTGTCAACTCACAACAACAACAGCCTGAAGCTGGACCTTCTGTATCTCAACCACAGAGGTCAAAGAAATCTAAAGTTAGAGCTGTTAAGTCTGTGTTGATAAACACTGAAGCTGAGGCATCAAATGTTGATGATATGCCTCAGAGAAAAAGAATGAAGAAAAGACGAGCTCAAAGGGCAAAGTCTGTTGCTGTTGATGCTGTTGCAACCTCAGAGACTGAAACTGATGAAGAAACTCTTCATCAGAGAAAGAGAAGATTGTTAGCAGCACATTTATTTGGTGCTGAAAATATTTCTGCCAAGGATGTTGAAAATGTTGATGATCTTGAGATTCAAGAAGTTGAAGCTGTCCATGACGATACTCCTGAAGAGGATATTCTAAATGCTGATAAGGACAGAGTGTTTCAAGACACTGAAGCTCCTGAAGTTGTTCTTCAAGAAGGGATTATTGAAACTTCTGTGCCTCCAATGGACAGAGTAAAAACTGATGCTGTTATGATTGAATTTGATACAGAAGCTCCTACATCAAAAGCTGATGATGTAGTTGAGGAAGCTGCTGGATATTCTGACAGCAGAATTTTTGATCATGAAGATAATGTACTAGAAGCTGATCAAGCTACTACTGAAATAGTAGAACCTATGGCTTCTCACACAGAAATCATTTCTCTTGATTTTGAGAAAGGTGAGGAAGTTGATCAGATTAAAATTGATGAAGTTCAGGAAGCTGTTGCTGTACATGCTGATGCAACAGAGAATGATCAAGAAGAAATTGTCTTCCTTGAAGCTTTGCAACAATCTGTTGTTGAGATTGTTCAGAGAGAAGCAGAGGTTCTTGCTCAAGCAAACTCTGATGTTCCTGAAACTGCAGCAGAACAAGTACATGATGCAACTGCACAGTTGAACGATGAAGTCACTGCTGAAAATGTGCTTGAAGATATTCGAAGAGAGGATGACAATGCTGAAGCTAGTCCTGCTCATTCCAATTCTGATATTCAAGTGGAAGTCTCTGATCTTCAAGCCAATTCTACTGAGGACAGAGAAGTTCAAAGGGCTGCTTCTGAACATTTTCAGAATATGTACTATAATACATGGGCTGATGCAGATTGTGTTTTTCCAGCACAAAGGGCTGCAGATTTTCTTTCTGATTCTGTCAAGAAGATTTCAAATCCTGATGTACTTACAAGCTTAAAGGCAACTGTTGTTCAAGTCAAATCTCTTAATAATAGATTTGATGAGAATCATCAAATGCTTACACATCTAAGGAATGAAGTGAGTATGAGGGATATTACTCTAAAGTCTGACAGAACTTACTATTATACCATGTTAAAGCAGCAAGCCAAGGATTCTGAAGAAATCAAGAAGAGGCTTGGGAAAGTTGAGGAAAACCAGCATGCTATGTCTACTCAACTCAATTCCATTTCTACTGCTATTGAATTGCTGACATCAGTACTACTTTCTGATGATGTCAAAAAGGGGGAGAGTGTACCTAAAGACAAATGCAAAGACACTCAAGCTCTGAGACGGAGGGATGATTCTACTGATGGGGGAAGCAGAGAAAATGAAAGAAGGATTCCTGCTCAAAGGCAAAGAAGAGTAATAAACTCTGGTGGCCAATCTACTTCAAAACTTAAGAGTTTAGCTGTTTCAGCTAATCCATCTACTGATGAAGAGGTTGCTGCTAGGATATTTATAAAAGAGCATGGAAAGAATATCACCATTGAAGATATCCAGGCTGAAGAACAGATGCTTGCTGAGGAACACAAGAAAAATCTTGAAGCTGGAATCTACAAGAAACAGGAAATCACGGCTCCGAGGAAGAAAGAAGTTGGTATTTCTATCAAAGAGAATACTCAACAGAGTATACAAGATACAAGGAGACCTGTGAGACCTGTGATTAGAAACTCTGATAAGGGTAAAGGTATACTGATTGAAGGCGAACAGTTACCTAAGAAAGGTTATTCAACCTCTGACTTTGCTCAAGTTGAAACAAGATTAGAGAAATCAACCTCTGACGCTGCTCAAGTTGATGATATTGTGAAGGATATGCCAACCTCTGACAAGGCTCAAGTTATGCAAACTCAACTAACACCTCAACTCCAAGGTACTTTTAGAAGACCTGTACTTTCTGAAACTCTGACACTTCAACCAGTGGACTTTTCTCAAACCAGGACTGTACTTGGAAAAGAATCTTTTGATAAGTCTGGTTTAGGTTCACATAGGGAGAAGAGAATAAACAACAGACCTGGAGATCAATCATCATTGGCAGTATCTGGTATCATTACTCAAGAAAGTCTTGATATGCTAGACTCTGTTCAGATGATATTTCACAAAGTATTGAAGAAAGAGTTTTTGTTGTATTTTATGAATGATGGAAGAGTTTACAGAGTTGCAGAGTCTGACATCTATCTTAAATCTTATGAAGAATTGGAGTATGTTCTGTACTTGTTAAAAGTCAAAAATAGAAATACTCACAATGTTGCTTCATTTATCCGAGAAAAGATGCTAAAATCGAAGGCAATGCTTGGAGGAGGAGAACCAAGTGCATATATTCCCAAATACAGAGATGCACATGGGAAAATTGGTGAGATGAAAAGAAACAGTGCTAAGTTCAGAACAGCACTGGGTACAAAATTTCTTGAATTCAATCTGGAGTCTGATAAAGCGTATTATATCAAGCTAGGGAATGAGATGAGGAAGAATTCCATCTATTCTCTGAGAGCTGCTATCTACCAGACTGGAGAATCTGATCCAGAGCTCAAAGAACTGAAAGAAATCATGGTGGAAGAGCTTGAAAAGGCTGAAAGGAGACTTCTAATTGATTATCTCAGGACAATGCCTGATATTCAAGAAATCAAATAAAGTCTGACTGTAAGTTTTTAATATTTTCTATTCTTAAGTCAAAATTTAAACTCTGTTTTAAATTAAACTCTGTTATATATTAAACACTGCATTTGTTAAATGTTTTTGACATCATCAATTATATGTTTAACTTGTACATTTTATTATGAACAAGTTGGGGGAGATTGTTAGATATAATTGCTGACGTTTGTTTATCAGTGTTTAAGCAACAGGTACTAATCAGAGTTTATCAGAAGCCGGTCAGAGTTTAGTTAAACTCTGATAGGGTGAAGAGTTTAAAGGAAGCCGGTCAGAGTTTATTTAAAGTCTGACAGGGTGATAGTTGAATTAGCTGTCGGTGCAGAATTGAAGATTCTAGAAGCAATACATTCTGAAGATGGAAAGAAGCAGAATATATTGATACAGCTAAGGAAACAGAATAGAAGATAAGAAGCAATCCTTAATTGATATGAATTGTATAGCTAACTTATAGGAATATCAATTAGAGAAGGATTGTATGTAGCTGTGTACTATATAAACACAGATAGGTTATCCCTAGAAGGGACACGCGATTATTGAAAGATTATTCTTGTAACCTAGAAGCTCTTTGTGATTCATTAACATCATAAAGAGAGAAGCTGTTAATAAGATTACAGTTTATTGATTTATAAACAGTGTTCTTGATTATTGTTATTCTCATACATACTTGATTATATTGTGTATTCGGCCTAACACTTTAAAAACTTGAGAATTGATATTTGAAAACAGTTAGGGTTCGTAAGCACAGAGAGAGATAGAAAACTAAAAAACTGATGATGAGAGAGTAATTAATGATTTAGAACAAGCAAAAGTAATTTGTTTAGAACAAAACTTTACTCACATTAACAGGTGGCAAGATATGATTTGTGCGAAAATAATTAGTGGACAGATTACGTGTATAATTGAATAAAACTGCACCGCTTTTTATGTGTATGTATATGTATATCTATAACAGTGCAACACACGCGCGCATACAGTTGTCCTACTAAAACTCAACCGTCCATCAGTAGATACTGACGAAAAATTAGGCACAAATTAAGCAATGAAATACTGACCTGTACATCAGGATTGAGCAGTTGACTTCCTGTCAGGATTGAGTCCTATCAAGATTTGATCAAAGAATACATACCTTTCTGAATAACCATCAGGATTTGACAGTTATCAGGATTTCCTCTCTGTAGATTTCCTCAGAAATTCTCAAAGTTCATCATTCCAAGTTCATTCACCAACTTATTGAAAGTAGCTTCAGGCAGTGGCTTGGTGAATATATCAACTAGTTTTTGATCAGTAGGAACAAAGTGAAGCTCGATTGTTCCTTCCAGAACCTGTTCTCTTATGAAGTGATATCTAATACTGATGTGTTTAGTAAGAGAATGCTGAACTGGATTTCCTGTCATTGCAATAGCACTTTGGTTATCACAATAAATAGGGATTTTTGAGTATGACAGGCCATAATCTAACAACTGATTTCTCATCCACATTATCTGAGCACAACAACTTCCTGCAACAATGTACTCAGCTTCTGCAGTTGAAGTGGAAATGGATTTTTGCTTTTTACTGAACCATGATACTATTCTTCCACCCAAAAACTGACAGCTTCCTGAAGTACTCTTCCTGTCTATTTTGTATGCTGCAAAATCAGCATCTGAATAATCACACAACCCAAAATCTGATTCCCTTGCATACCAAAGGCCAAGTGAAGGAGTGCCTTTGAGATATCTGAAAATTCTTTTGACTGCAATCAGATGGGGTTCTCTAGGTTTTGCTTGAAATCTTGCACACAGACAGGTTGCAAACATGATATCTGGTCTACTGGCAGTGAGATACAATAGAGAGCCAATCATTCCTCTGTAGTGAGTTACATCTACCTCAGCACCTTGATCAGGATCAAGTTTGGTAGCTGTAGCTATGGGAGTTGTAGCAGGAGAACTATCTTGCATGTTAAACCTTGTCAATAAATTCCTTGTATATTTAGACTGATTGATAAAAATCCCTTCATCAGTCTGTTTAACTTGAAGACCAAGAAAGTAACTCATTTCTCCCATCATGCTCATTTGATATCTTGACTACATAAGCTTAGAAAACTTTTCACACAGCTTATTGTTTGTTTACCCAAAAATGATATCATCAACATAAATCTGAACTAACAGAAAATCCTTACCATGATTCAAATAGAATAGAGTTTTATCAATTGCACCTCGTTTGAATCCACTTTCCAGTAAGAATTGAGCTAAGGTTTCATACCATGCTCTTGGAGCTTGCTTTAGTCCATAAAGTGCCTTATCCAATCTGTAGACATGATTTGGATATTTAGGATCAATGAAACCAGGAGGTTGTTCAACATAAACTTCTTCCTCCAGTTCACCATTTAAGAAAGCACTTTTAACATCCATCTGGAAAACCTTGAATTTCTTATGAGCTGCATAAGCAAGAAATATCCTGATGGCTTCTAGTCTTGCAACAAGAGCAAAAGTTTCATCATAGTCAATTCCCTCTTGTTGAGAATACCCCTTTGCAACTAGTCTAGCTTTGTTTCTGATTATTACTCCATCAGAATCAGTCTTGTTCTTGAAAATCCACTTTGTACCAACAATTGATCTATTCTTTGGTCTTGGTACCAGTTTCCAGACTTCATTCCTTTCAAATTCATTCAGTTCTTCTTGCATTACAGTAAACCAATCAGCATCTTTAAGTGCATCTTTAACTTTCTTAGGCTCCTCCTGGGACAGAAAGTTATTGTATAGACATTCATTCTGAGTTGCACTTCTTGTTTGAACACTTGCATCAGGATCTCCAATTATCAAATCAGGAGTATGGTCTTTTGTCCATTTTCTTGCTGGTGTTAAATTGTTTCTTGAAGTAGATGCTCCCCCTGGATTGGTGTTATCTTGATTAGAAGAATTTGCTTGATTTGAAGCTCTCCCTGAATTATTGCTATCTCCTCCTGATGAGTTATCATGATCATCACTTGAATCAGTATCTGAAGAATTCTGTCCTGATGATTGAGTTGACTCTGAAATTGTAGTAGAATGTTGTTGCTCCCCCTCAACATTAGCACTACTAGTTGTATCACTATTGATTGCATCATCAGTATTAGCACCATCAGTATCTGGTGTGTCATCGGGATTTGGTGACCCATCAGGATCTGATGTTTTGACAGAATCTGATTCACTTTCTTCAGGTTCCTTGGAAGCTTCATTTTCAAAAATCAATCTATCATGAGAGTCTTCAATGATTCCAGTTATCTTCTTATCATCAAAAGATACATGTATTGACTCCATGACAGTTCTTGTTCTCAAATTGAAAACTCTGAAGTCTCTTGATGTAGGATAGCCAATGAAAATTCCCTCATCAGCCTTTGTTTCAAATTTTCCTAGCTGTTCAGGATGAGTTCTGAGAACAAAACACTTACAGCCAAACACATGCAAATGCTTCAGACTTGGTTTCTTCTCCTTGAGTGACTGATAAGGAGTAACACCATGTCTGTTTATCAATGTGAGATTTTGTGTATAGCATGCTGTGTTGACTGCTTCTGCCCAGAAATATGTAGGTAATTTAGCTTCTTCCAACATAGTTCTGCCAGCTTCAATAAGAGTTCTATTTTTCCTTTCTACTACTCCATTTTGCTGGGGTGTGCCATGAGCAGAGAATTGTTGAATGATTCCTTTGTATTTGCAGAACTCTTCCATCTTTGAATTCTTGAATTCAGTTCCATTATCACTTCTCAGTATCTTGACTTTGTACTTTGTGGTTGTCTCAATCATTCTCACATGATCCAACAGAACTTCAGGAGTTTCATCTTTTCTGTGCAGAAAATACACCTAGGTGAATCTAGAATATTCATCAACAATTACAAGAGTGTACCTTTTCTTACTGATGGACATGATGTTGACTGGACCAAATATATCAAGATGTAGCATGTGATATGGTTCTTCAATTGAGGATTCAGATTTACTCTTAAATGATGTCCTTCTCTGTTTTGCTTTCTGACATGCATCACAGAGTCCATCAGGAGTATACAAAACTTTAGGTAATCCTCTCACTAAATCTTTCTTAACCAACTCATTGATATTGCTGAAGTTGGGATGAGAAAGCTTCTTGTGCCAATTCCAACTTTCATCTACTGATGCTTTATTGATTAGACAAGTAGGAGAGCCATCAGTATTGGAGAGAATGTTGGCTTCATAAATGTTACCATGCCTGTAGCCAGTCAATGCAATCTTTCCTGTTTCTTTGCTGACTACTTCACAATGAGTGGAATAGAAGTTGACATGATAACCTCTGTCAGTGATTTGACTAATACTCAACAGGTTGTGTTTTAGTCCCTTCACTAGAGCTACTCTTTCAATGATGACATTTCCAATGATTATATTGCCATATCCCAAGGTTTGTCCAATGTTGCCATCTCCATAAGACACAGTTGGGCCAGCTTTTTCCTCATATTCTGATAACAGGGCTTTGTTTCCAGTCAGGTGCACAGAACATCCACTATCCATGACTAACACATTCTTCCTTTTTCCCTGCAATCAGAATAGAAACACACTAGTTAGAACACTTAGGAACCCATACATGTTGGGTTCCTTTTTCATGCAATTTATTAATTTTAGCAGCAGAAGACTCTCTGACCTTAGCAGTCCTGACAGGATTTACTCCATCAGGATTTGCTTTGTCAGTATCAGTATTAACAAAAGCATGCTTCACTATGACATTCTCAATTCTATCAGACTTTGTACTACTTTCAAACTTAGGCAATGGATCATAAAAGTTATAGTACAAATCATGATACTCTTTACAAGTATAAATAGAATGCCATAAACTACCACAATGAAAACAGGACTTCTGTATAAAATACTGATCTATTCCTAACATCAGATTTAGGAATTTCAGCAATCTTCTTCTTACTCTTCTTACAATCAATAGAAAGATGATTAGAGTTACCACAGTTAAAACAACTCTTTCTAGGTGCATTTGGGATATATTTATAACCATTTTCTTTATTAATCCCAACTTTACCATTCCTGTTTCTCTTGACAGTAGCTTCCTTTTCCTTATCTGTAACGTCACATATTTTATCCTTAAGATGTTTCTGAGACAATAGACCTACATTCTTAGTGACTTTATTCATGACAGGTTTAGACTTTATAATTTTAATTCCTTGAGTAGAAGTAGATCCCTTTTCAAAAGTAGAATTGGAATCCTTACCAAAAACAAAATTAACAGGAGTAACCTTAGATTTGGTTGTGTCTATAACATGTCTATAGGTCTTTGGACTGACTGTCTCATCAATGACAATTTTCTCTTTCAATTTCTTATCTTCATCTGACTTATATCCTAAACACTCTTTCCAATTCTTAGAGGTATTAATCTCATGAAATTTCCTACCAGAGTCTGTCCAGGTTCTGATTTTCTCATTAGCATATTCAAGTTCTTTTTCAAGAGAAGTACATTTAGATTTCATCTCTAAGTGCATGTGTTTAGCATTATCACATTCTTTTTGTACTTCTTGCATACGAGAAAATTCAGCTTCTAGTATCTCATTCCTTTTTCTAAGGTCAGACATCTCAGATAAGATTCTAGTATTCTCAGCAGTTTGACTTCTAAAGCTAATATGTAATGACTTTAGAAAACGTCTTAACTCAGAAGCATTATCAGTATCAAAATCAAAGATAGTATTTAGTACCATATCATCAGGAGCAGCAGTTACATCAGCATTGGCCATTAAAGCATAGTTGACTACCTCAGTGTCAGATTCTGAGGAAGAGTCCATCCAATCCTTGCTTGATGTGATGAGTGCCTTCGTCTTGTTGCACTCAGAAGCAAAGTGACCCATACCATTACACTTATAGCATCTAACCTTTGACTTGTCAAATTTGCTACCCTTTCTGTCCTTTTTGATATACTTGTCTTTGTCTGCATTGAAGGTCTTTTTCTGAAAATTGCCTTGTCTTCTATTCTTCCTGAACTTCATCCTTCTGAAGTTTCTGACAATCATAGCAACCATCTCTTCTATGTCTGAATCAGAAGAATCATCATCATTATTGGCATCAGGATTGCCATCAGAATCTGATGAAGAGTCTTCAGGATCTGACTCAGCTAATCTTGCTTTCCTTCTAGAGACCTCCATTGCTTTTCCTTTTGATTTAGCCTCAACTTTCAAAGCAATTGATTTTGCCTTGTTGCTTTTCTTGTTCTTTCTATGTTGAACTTCAAGATCATGAGTTCTTAGCATTCCATAGACTTCATCAAGAGACACAGTGTTCAGATCATACTGATGTCTAATGATTGAGGTCTGAGTGTCCCATTCATCAGGTAAAGCTCTTAGAAACTTGGTGTTTGAATCTTCAGTTTCATATTCCTTGTCAACTAAAGATAAGCTGTTCAATAGTGTCAGAAATCTATCATATAGATCAGTCAGGCTCTCATCAGGTCTTGCATCGAATTGTTCATATTCTTGAATCAAAAGAGCCCTTCTGTTCTTCTTGACAGATGCAGATCCCTGGCACTGAGTTTCCAAAGTATCCCAGATTTCTTTTGAAGACTTGCATGCAATCACTCTGTTTGACATGACAGCATCAAGACTATTGTGCAAGATATTCTTTATCTTTGGTTCCCTGAGTACATGAGCTTTTTCTTCTGGAGTCCATTCACTTTTGGCTTTGACCACATAATGTTCAGGTACAGTTTCTGTTCGTTCTACGAACTTTGTAGGTATATATGGTCCATCACGAATCCTGTCCAAGTAGTCAGGATCCATAGCCTCCAGGTACATCAGCATCTTTACCCTCCACGTAGGATATTCTGATATCTTCAAGATGGGAATCTTCATGCTTTCATACTTGGTTGTCGACATCTTAGATCGTCTCTGATTCAAAATTAAATCAGTTTGCTCTGATACCAATTGTTGCCTAGTAAATAACAATTGTAGAAGGGGGTTGAATACAATTGTTTAAGATTCTCGACTTATTCAAGTATATAACACAAATATGAAAGAACAATAACATCTTTATTAAATCTGATATAAAACTGTTACAAACTCTCTCAAGAAATTCTGATGTTCTTGAGAGCTGCTAGGTTACACAAATACTCGAGTGTATAATCGTTGTTAAAACGAAACCTAAACTGTGTTTATATAGTACACAGCTTCTCTATCAATTACATGATAAGTCCTAATCAATTACAAAGATTGAAACATATCCTTAATCGATAGCTACATTCTACAAACCAGGAACCGACAGAATAAACTTCCATGTTTAACTAGACTCCAAATATAACTCGAAGTAGGAATCCTGATCAGCTTCCAATCCTAATGATCAATCCTGATCCCAGTCCTGATATGCATCTTGATCCTGACGACCATGTAATCCTGATGACGTCAGCAATCCTGATCAGTTGAGTCTAGCTCCTGACGATCATTGAATTCTGATCTAGCAATTCACCATCAATAAAGAAGGCATGAACTATATGCAAGACATAGAGAAATTCTTTTGGAAAGTACTTGAGTCAGAAATTCAAGACGACCAACAGGAAGAGCAATTTGCGAAAGCATTAGAACTACTGGGATTAGAAGACAACAAGCTTGCTAATCAAAAAGTAGAAAATAATTTAGAATTACAATCCTTATTTGGCTTTAATTCTACTAATTATCTAAATATCATTGAAGAATTTAGCTCACCCGAGGATAATTCTCAAAAGTCAAATTCTCAAGAAGAGTATTCATCAGAAGAAGAGTTTGCTCAACAAACATTCAGGATGAATAAACAAGAAGAAGATGGTTATCAGAATCAGGATGAAAATCCATTCGCAGCATCAACTTCAGGAACAAAAAGACCAGTAAACAGGAGAAAATGTAACTTTTATCCACCTACTACTGAGTTCAGAACGAATCAAAGTCTATTTGGTTCTAATGTACTAAATATTGATTGTGAATCAGGTAGAAAAATACTAATCGATAGTTGGGAAAAGGAAATTAGTTTAATAATTCAAACTAATCCTATATCTTATGATGATACTAATACAGTTTTATTATTAGTTGATCATAAAACAGCAGGAGTTGTTAACAGATTTATTAAAGATGTAAATTGGAATCTCGACATGTTTGAACCAATAGAAGCTTTTAATAAAATTGTAGATGCTATCTATACCATGTTTTTAGGTGTTGATTATATCCATGCTAAAGAACAGGAAAAAGATAAGATCAAGCAGAATGCTAAGTTAGCACTTAGTAAAATGCAATTGTGTGATATATGCCTCATTGACAAATTCTTTTGTATATATGAAATGCATATGATTAACACAGGAGACCAAAATCAGTATCATGTCTATGTTGAAGATTACATTCGCAAGATACCATTGGTAGGTGAAAAAGCCATGACTAGGTTTTTGCAGGAAAGAACAATCCTGACACAGCATAGTTTAGCTTTTGCTCAACGAATTGTCAAGAATGAAATCCTTAGCTATTGTGATTTCAGTCGGACACAGAAGAAACTGAAAAAATTTAGCAAGAGATGTTGTGCTAAGCTTTCAGAAGAATCTTATAATTTTGGTTGTAATCCTAATTATGACAAAAAATATAAGAAGAAAAAGAAATATTCTAAGAAGAATATATCTTCAAAATATAGGTTTAGAAAGAAGAAAAAACCTTTTAAACCAGGTAAATATGTTAAGAAGAAAGACTTTTCTACTAACAATAAAAAGAAATTATATCCGAAAGGAAAGAAGAATTGCAGGTGCTGGATCTGCAACGAAGAAGGACATTATGCAAATGAATGCCCTAACCGAAAACAATACCCTAATAAAATCAAGGTATTAGAAGAAATCTACCACATAGGATACGAACTAGTGGAAGATGAATATGACGAAGCACAAGAAGTCTTCATCATACAAGAAATTGACCCTGGACCAACATCCGAAGAGTCAGAAGATGAATCATCAAAGGTACACTCAAGTTTACTGGATATAGAAAAATCGAATTACATTGTTATGTTGATACAGGTGCAAGCCTATGCATAGCAAGTAAACACGTCATCCCACCAGAACATTGGGTGAATGCCGAAAGACCTATAGAGGTAAAAATTGCTAATGGAAACACCATTACAATTAACAAGGTATGTAAAAACCTTGATATGTTAATAGTAGAAGAATTATTTCATATTCCTACTGTCTATCAACAAAAAGCAGGTATAGACTTTATTTTAGGCAATAATTTTTGCTTAACTTATAGCCCTTTTACTCAGCTTGACAATAGAAAAATCATATTTACTCTTGCAGGAGAAGAAATATGGGTTAAGAAAATTACTTGTGCACAACGAGTAGGTTTTGAAGGTTATTTAGAATCTAAGAAAAAGAATTCTAAAGCCAAACCAGTACAACCTATCAATATTTCCCAAAATAAAATCCATATTTTAGAGAGGGGGAGAGATATGTTGCAAAGATATCGAGAAATGAATTTTATTATGACAAATTTATCTCTAGATATTGACAGGAAATCTAAGATCGAACAGCTCTTAGAAAAAGTATGCTCATAAAATCCATTGGATCCCATAAAGACCAAGAAATGGATGAAAGCAGCTATAAAATTACACAATCCAAAAGATATTTGCAGGGTAAAACCTATGAAGTACAGTCCACAGGATGTAGAAGAATTTTCAAAGCAAATTAAAGAGTTACTAGAAATGAAGGTTATCATTCCAAGTAAATCAGCCCACATGTCACCAGCATTCCTAGTAGAAAATGAAGCTGAACGACGACGAGGCAAGAAAAGAATGGTTGTCAACTATAAAAAGATGAATGATCTTACTATAGGTGATGGTCACAATTTACCCAATAAGGATAGTTTACTAACCCTTATACGTGGTAAGAAAATGTTTAGTTCACTAGACTGTAAATCAGGATTCTGGCAGGTATTGTTAGATGAAGAATCACATCTATTGACAGCATTCACATGTCCATAAGGACATTACCAGTGGAGAGTGTTACCATTTGGTTTCAAACAAGCTCCATCAATATTTCAGAGGCACATGCAAGAAGCATTCAGACCTTATGAAACATTTTGTTGTGTATATGTAGACGATATTCTTGTTTTCTCTAACAATGAACATGAACATCTCAGACATTTAGCAGCAGTATTGAAGAAATGTGAGACCCTTGGCATAATCCTATCCAAGAAAAAGGCTCAACTCTTCAAAACAAAGATCAACTTTTTAGGCTTAGAAATTGATCAAGGAACACATTGTCCTCAAAATCATATCTTGGAACACATTCATAAGTTTCCAGATCAGATAGAAGACAAGAAACAGTTGCAGAGGTTTTTAGGTATATTAACTTATGCATCTGATTATATTCCTAAACTTACAGCTTTAAGGTCACCCTTACAGGTCAAGTTGAAGAAAGATAATCCATGGAGATGGATAGAGACTGACACTTCTTACATCCGCAAGATAAAGAAGCAGTTAGTAAGTTTTCCAAAGCTCTATCATCCAGAGCCAGAAGACGAGCTTATCGTAGAGACAGACGCATCCAACGAACATTGGGGTGGAGTTCTCAAAGCAGTTAATTCTGACAAAAAAGAATTAATATGTCGATACGCATCAGGAAGCTTTAAAGACGCAGAAACCCGATATCATTCTAATGAAAAAGAATATCTAGCGGTCAAAAGAGCTATTAGTAAATTCTCTATTTATCTTACCCCTGTAACATTTCTAGTCAGGACAGATAACAAGAATTTTACTTATTTTCTGTTAGGCCGAATACACAATATAATCAAGTATATATGAGAATAACAATAATTAAGAACACTGTTTATGAATCAATAAACTGTAATTATATTAACAGCTTCTCTCTTTATGATGTTAATGAATCACAAAGAGCTTCTAGGTTACAAGAATAATCTTTCAATATTCGCGTCCCTTTTAGGGATAACCTATCTGTGTTTATATAGTACACAGCTACATACAATCCTTCTCTAATTGATATTCCTATAAGTTAGCTATACAATTCATATCAATTAAGGATTGCTTCTTATCTTCTATCCTGTTTCCTTAGCTGTACCAATATATTCTGCTTCTTTCCATCTTCAGAATGTATTGCTTCTAGAATCTTTAATTCTGCACCGACAGCTAATTCAACTATCACCTCGTCAGACTTTAAATAAACTCTGACCGGCTTCCTTTAAACTCTTCACCCTGTCAGAGTTTAACTAAACTCTGACCGGCTTCTGATAAACTCTGGTCAGTACCTGTTGCTTAAACACTGATAAACAAACATTAGCAATTATATCTAACAATCTCCCCCAACTTGTTCATAATAAAATGTACAAGTTAAACATATAATTGATGATGTCAAAACATATAACAAATGCAGTGTTTAACATATAACAGAGTTTAATTTAAAAACAGAGTTTAAATTTTACTTAGAATAGAAAATATTAAAAACTTACAGTCAGACTTTATTTGATTTCTTGAATATCAGGCACTGTCCTGAGATAATCAATTAGAAGTCTTCTTTCAGCCTTTTCCAGCTCTTCTACCATGATTTCCTTCAATTCTTTGAGTTCTGGATCACTTTCTCCAGTCTGGTAGATAGCAGCTCTAAGAGAATAGATGGAATTCTTCCTCATCTCATTCCCTAGCTTGATAAAATACGCTTTATCAGACTCCAAATTGAATTCTAAGACTTTAACTCCAAGATCAGTCCTTAGTCTTGCACTGTTTCTTTTCATTTCTATAACCTTTCCATAAGCATCTCTATACTTAGGAATGTATACACTCGAGACTCCTCCTCCAAGCATCACCTTTGATCTTTGCATCTTTTGTCTGATAAATGAAGCAGCATTATGAGTTTTTCTGTTTTTGACTTTTAACAAGTACAGAACATACTCCAATTCTTGATAAGATTTGAGATCTATATCAGACTCTGCAACTCTGTAAACTCTTCCATCATTCATAAAATACAACAAAAACTCTTTCTTCAATCCCTTGTGAAATATCATCTGAACAGAGTCTAGCATATCAAGACTTTCTTGAGTAATGGTACCAGATACTGCCAGTGTTGATTGATCTCCAGGTCTGTTGTTTATTCTCTTCTCCCTATGTGAACCTAAACCAGACTTATCAAAAGATTCTTTTCCAAGTACAGTCCTGGTTTGAGAAAAGTCCACAGGTTGAAGTGTCAGAGTTTCAGATAATACAGGTCTTCTAAAAGTACCTTGGAGTTGAGGTGTTAGCTGAGTTTGCACAGCTTGAGCCTTGTCAGAGCCTGGCATATCCTTCACAATATCATCAACTTGAGCAGCGTCAGAGGTTGATTTAGCTAATCTTGTTTCAACTTGAGCAATGTTAGAGGTTGAATAAACTTTCTTAGGTAACTGTTCATCTTCAACCAGTTTACCTTTACCCTTATCAGAGTTTCTAATCACAGGTCTCACAGGTCTCCTTGTATCTTGTATACTCTGTTGCGTATTCTCTTTGATAGAAATACCAACTTCTTTCTTCCTAGGAGCCTTGATTTCCTGTTTCTTGTAGATTCCAGCTTCAAGATTTTTCTTGTGTTCTTCAGCAAGCATCTGTTCTTCAGCCTGGATATCTTCAATAGTGACTTCTTTTCCATGCTCTTTAATGAATATCCTAGCAGCAATCTCTTCATCAGTGGATGGATTAGCTGAAACAGCTAAACTCTTGTTGAGTCCTGAAGTAGATTGACCACCAGAGTTTATTACTCTTCTTTGCCTTTGAGCAGAAATCCTTCTTTCATTTTCTCTGCTTCCCCCATCAGTCGAATCATCCCTCCGTCTCAGAGCTTGAGTATCTTTGCATTTGTCTTTAGGTATACTCTCCCCCTTTTTGACATCATCAGAAAGTAGTACTGATGTCAGCAATTCAAGTGCAGTAGAAATAGAATTCAGTTGAGCAGACATGGCATTCTGGTTTTCCTCAACTGTCCCAAGCCTCTTCTTGATTTCTTCAGAATCCCTGGCTTGCTGCTTGAAAATGGTATAGTAGTAAGTTTTGTCAGACTTTAGAGTAAGATCCCTCATACTTACTTCATTCCTCAGATTTGTAAGCATTTGTTGATTCTCATCAAATCTATTATTGAGAGATTTGACTTGAACAACAGTTGCCTTCAAGCTGGTAAGTACTTCAGGATTGGAAATCTTCTTGACAGAATCAGATAGAAAATCTGCAGCCCTTTGTGCTGGAAAAACACAATCTGCATCAGCCCATGTATTATAATACATATTCTGAAAATGCTCAGAAGCAGCCCTTTGAACTTCTCTGTCCTCAGTAGAATTTGCATGAAGATCAGAAACTTCTACTTGAATATCAGAGTTTGAATGAGCAGGACTAGCTTCAGCATTGGCATCCTCTCTATGAATATCTTCAAGCACATTTTCAGCAGTGACTTCATCATTTAACTGTACAGTAATCTCTGCTTCTCTCTGAACAATCTCAACAACAGATTGTTGCAAAGCTTCAAGTAAGACAATGTCCTCATGATCTTTATCTGTTGCATCAGCATTTACAGCAACAGCTTCTGTAACTGGATCAACTCTAATCTGATCAACTTCCTCACCTTTCTCAAAATCAAGAGAAATGATTTCTGTGTGAGAAGCTATAGGTTCTATTATTTCAGTAGTAGCTTGATCAGCTTCCATTACAGTGTCTTCATGATCGACAATTCTGCTGTCAGAATGAGCAGCAGCTTCCTCAACTACATCATCCGATTTTGATGTAGGAGCTTCTGTCTCCAATTCAATCATAGGAACATCAGTATGTACTCTGTCCATAGAGGGCACAGGAGTTTCAATAATCTCCTCTTGAATAACAACTTCAGGAGCTTCATTGTCCTGAAACATTCTGTCTTCAAAAACAGCTTCCTCTTCTTGAGCCTCAAGATTATCAACATTGTCAACAACCTTGGCAGAGACAGTTTCAGCACCAAATAGATGTGCTGCTAGCAATCTTCTCTTTCTCTGATGAAGAGTCTCTTCATCAGTTTAGTCTCTGAGTCTGCAACAGAATCAGCAGCAACAGACTTTGCCCTATGGGCTCGTCGTTTCTTCATTCTTTTTCTCTGAGGCACATCATCAACATTTGATGCCTCAGCTTCAGTGTTTTTCAACACAGACTTAACTGCTCGAACTTTAGATCTCTTTGACCTCTGTGGTTGAGATACAGAAGGTCCAGCTTCAGTAGTTGAGACTTGTTGTTGTTGTAAGGTGTTGAGAAATTGTTGCACTGATGCAGGCAACATTAAAGGACCAACTTCTCCTTTCTTGTTGTCCTTGTTAATAAGATCAGAGAAAATACGTTTGTGCAATTTAAATGGGAAAATAACATCCTCATCTAAAATCTCAACATCAGGGCAGCATAGACTGAATATTAACTGACAAAACCTAGAGAAATAAACAACATTTCTATTCTCTAGCATCTTCTCACCAATATTATGCAAAACTAATCTAGCAATATCAAAATTACTGCCATAAAGAAGAGAATACCCGATCTGTAGACTATCAGTGGGAATTGCATCCCAGTTTGTGCACTTTTTCCCGAACGCCCTTGTTATGCAGTCGAAAAAGAAACTCCATTCCTTTCTCAAGAGCGGTCGCTTCAATTGACCAATCTTTGTCAGTGGTCCAGAGTAGCCTATTTCTCTCATCATCCTGATTAACTCAGAATCTCCAACAGAAATTGTGAAAGTATTGAAATCTTCAAGATCCAAAGCATCACGAACAGTTCTGGGAGTTACAGTATAGTCTTCTTCTTGAAATTGAAAAATGATAGATGGAGATCCATTCTCTCCTCCATTATCATAAGTACCTGTCTGCCAGAAAGCTTTAATTTGTGTTGCAGACAGCTTCGATGGTGCGGTAAGAGCAGTACCGATATCAGAGTTTAACAAGAAACTCTGAATCAAATGAAACGCCTCCGGTGCGTTCTCATTTGCTACAGGAGCAGAATAATTGTTGGGAACAAATTCTAAGTCAGAAGCAGTAAACGCTGTTGTAGCCATTAGTGAGAATTAAGAATGAAATCAGAGAATAAGATGATTGTGTATGCAGTGAAAGTGTTTGAGACAATGTGTGTTTGAGTGTTTGTTTGAAAATTGAGGTGTGCAAAAGTTTTGAACCGTTTATGTGTAGTGTATTTAAATAATAACTGTAAAGATTACTACACACAACATGCAGCCTTGAAACGTGTGTGAGTGGGTTCAAACGTGCAGACCCACGCGCAACTTCCAATACCCACGCGCAGACGTGGAGACACCTGGCATTTCACTCAAAATATCCACTTTGTTAAAAAAAATCAATAATAATAAAATTATCGATTTTAATATCTCAGAAACACAATTAGTAAATACGAAGGAACTCAACAGTCAGAAGAATAATGACTGTAACGAAGTACGAAGGAGCTCAACAGTCAGAAGAATAATGACTCTCTTGGAACTCCGCACTTTACTGTTCCCATCGCTTCGATTCACGCAAAACCTTTCAGTTTCCCTGGGTGATGCTATAAAAGCTGAAACATGTAACAACAGGCAACTCACACTTCAAAATTACCACACATCAAATGGCAGGAACTTTCGAATTCATAGATGTGGAATCATTTTTGAATTTGAACTGGCCCCAGGCAGCAAATTATCTTATCGACGAGTTTCTTGCTTTGTCTTTTCTTAATGATGAAGGTCTCATCGCTGATGATGAGATAGCTGAAGGGCCTATCTCTAATCCGTATGTCCACATCATTCGTCCTGGGCCATATGATGTGCCCATGCTCGCAGATGACGACACTGCGGAGACCTGTTTGATGATCTTTCAGCAGAGCTACTTGACGGGTTCTGAGGAGACACTCTTCTTGGAGTCCTGCAAGCTGCAAAGCAGAAAGAGAAGTCGAAAGGACGATGATGATGATGCAGCATCAGGAGGTCGTCAAGCCTTGGAGATCCCAGATGGTATAATGACCAGATGAACAACTGGGTAGCTATCATCAGAAGAAATATAGCACAATAGCTTCTGGCTCTAGCTCTTCTGCTTGTAGCATTCAAATACTTGTCCTGGTTAAATAGATCATCTCATTTGTAACCATAAGGATTAGTATTCACTAGAAAGATTAGCTAGATAAGAGTATGTAATTGTCTGAATGTAAAGAAGATTTGAATCAATTAATGAAAAAATGTTTTGTTTTTCTTTACATTTGCTGTATGAATGTTATGATGAATGTTAAACATATATGAATTATCAGAACTACAGTCATCACCTTAAACACCATACTCATCTGCACTACTAATCACCATCAGGACTTATCACAAATACTCCTTATCAGTCAAACACACTCTTTCTTTTCTCTGTTAAATTCAAAATAGATACTCTTTTGAAAAACAAATTTCTAAACTCAAAATTATAATATGTCTGAAACAAAGAAATTATTTTAACCATCAGAGATTAAAACAAAATTACCTCGGCATATTTCACACAAAACATCAGTGTTTACCATTTGTCCTTCTTTATCAATAAACTCTTTTCTCAAACTGTACAGGTGTGAATAATTGTGTGTGCATTAGCAGAGTTTACTGAAATCAAATATTTAGATCATCTCAAAGTGCATAAAATCCACAAAATAAATCAGTAAAAACTGGTTGCCTAAACTCTCATGTATAACATAAAATCTGATTTTTGTATCTAAACTCTGTATTACTGATATCCTTTCATTTGGATATGTCTTTTATTTGTCACCCCCTTTATTTATATATATTTTTAATATTTTTTTTTTTTTTTATTATTTTTCCAGTAATCAGTGGTTGGCTCTAGTCACCAAAAATCAAAGATTTTAGCCCTTATTTCATACAATAAGTTCCTGGATCTTCCTAGGCTCAACTTGATCTCAAAGGAATTTGTGCTCTGTTTGGCATCTTTTAATTTGAGGGTGAATTATTTGCAATAAATAATCAGAGTTTAGACTTTCCATCAGACAATACAATTAATTTATGAGAGAAAATGCAAACAGCTAATACAGACTCAGTGTATAGGATCAATAAACTAAGAGATGGTATAAATATAGAGACAGTATCATGCTGTGTTAGCTTACTGCACATATTTGAGATCAGAATCTATACAACTCTTAAGGATTCACAGTTACTTACTGAGAATTACGTTCCATACAAATTTCTTCATTGGTCCATATGTTTCAGACAAAATTACAATCAGAGAATAGCATTAGACTGTAACATTCAGAGTATGACTGATATTTTATGATTAACAGAGTTTACTGACAGAGTTTAACATCAGAGTATATCATCAGAGTTTAACATGCTGGTCCACATAACAGTTAACACATGCAAGAAATTGAGCATTAATATCATGCAAACATGTATAGTTTTTGAGTCTAACCCGTATCTCTAGTCGTAACCAGAGATCATTCCAAGTTCATTTACCAATCTTGTAAAAGTAGCTTCACTCAAAGGTTTGGTGAAGATATCTGCAAGTTGTTGGTCTGTAGACACAAAATGAAGCTCAATATCTCCTTCTTCCACATGTTCTCTGATAAAATGATATCTGATACTGATGTGCTTGGTCATTGAATGCTGTACTGGATTACCTGTCATTGCAATAGCACTTTGGTTATCACAGTAAATAGGTACTTTAGAATACCTTAATCCATAGTCCAGCAACTGATTCTTCATCCATAAAATCTGAGCACAACAGCTACCAGCAGCTATATACTCTGCTTCAGCTGTGGATGTTGAAATTGATTTCTGTTTCTTGCTGTACCAAGAAACTAATCTGTCACCTAAAAATTGACAGCTTCCACTTGTGCTTTTTCTGTCTATCTTACAGCCTGCAAAGTCTGCATCAGAGTAACCAAGTAAGTTAAACTCTGATTCTCTAGGATACCACAAGCCAAGAGTTATGGTTCCTTTGAGATATTTGAAAATCCTTTTCACAGCTGTTAGATGAGGCTCTCTGGGATCTGCTTGAAATCTTGCACAAAGACATGTTGCATACATGATGTCAGGTCTACTTGCTGTAAGATACAGTAAAGACCCTATCATCCCTCTGTAGTTTGTCATATCTACTGAGGCTCCTGTGTCTTTGTCTAGTTTTGTTGCTGTAGCCATGGGAGTTGTAGCAGATGAACAATCAAGCATACCAAATTTCTTGAGAAGATTTCTGGTATATTTTGCTTGATTGATAAAAATACCATCATCTGTTTGCTTGACCTGTAAGCCTAGAAAGTAACTAAGCTCTCCCATCATGCTCATTTGGTACCTGGATTGCATAAGCTTTGCAAACTTCTTACAGAGTTTGTCATTAGTAGATCCAAAGATAATATCATCTACATAAATTTGAACTAAAAGCAAATCATCACCAGTATTGAAATAAAACAAAGTTTTATCAATTGTACCTCTTGTGAACCCACTTTCTAAAAGAAATTGAGCAAGAGTTTCATACCATGCTCTTGGTGCTTGCTTTAGTCCATATAATGCCTTGTCAAGCCTGTAGACATAATCTGGATGCTTGGGATCTACAAATCCTGGTGGTTGTTCAACAAATACTTCTTCTTCAAGCTTCCCATTGAGAAAAGCACTCTTCACATCCATCTGAAAGACTTTAAACTTTTTGTGTGCAGCATAGGCCAGAAAAATCCTTATTGCCTCCAATCTTGCAACTGGAGCAAAGGTTTCATCATAGTCAATTCCTTCCTGTTGAGAATAGCCTTTTGCCACAAGTCTAGCCTTGTTCCTTGTGATTACTCCATCACTGTCAGTCTTGTTTCTGAAAACCCACTTTGTACCTACTATTGATCTATTCTTTGGTCTAGGTACAAGTGTCCAGACTTCATTCCTTTCAAATTCATTTAACTCTTCTTGCATTGCTGTAATCCAATTAGCATCTTGAAGAGCTTCCTCCACTTTCTTTGGTTCTGTTTGAGACAAGAAAGCATGATACAGACACTCATTGGTTGATGCACTTCTAGTTCTCACACCAGCATCAGGATCTCAAATTATGAGATCAGGTGTGTGTGCCTGTGTCCACTTTCTTGCTGTTGGTAAGTGGTTTCTTGCATCATTATTGGATCCTCCCCCTTGATCCATGCTCTCCTGATTCATATGTTGACTTTCTGTAGCATCTGAGGCTCCCCCTGAATTGGATGGCTCAGAGTTTGAACTGTCAGAGTTTGAATCAGTTTCCTCAACTGACTCACTTGCTGTGTCTTGTTGAGCTTCTTCACGCTCCCCCTCAACTGGTTCTCTATTTTGTTCAGCTTGAGAATTTCCAGTTTCTCCAGTATTTACCAGTAGAGGTTCAGAGTATGCTTCGTCAGAGTTTGTCAACCCTGCTTCATCAGAGTTTACATCATCAGAGAATAATTCTTCATTATCAAAACGTAGTTGATCATATTCATTCTTGTCTTCAAGTCCAGTTATTTTCTTGTCATCAAACGACACATGAATGGATTCCATGATCACTTTAGTTCTCAGATTGTAGACTCTGAATGCTTTTGTTGACAATGGATAACCAACAAAGATTCCTTCATCAGCTTTTAGCTCGAACTTTGTCAACTGTTCAGGATGTGTCTTCAACACAAAGCATTTACATCCAAATTTATGAAAGTATTTCAAATTTGGCTTCTTATTTTTCACCATTTCATATGGTGTTTTTCCATGCTTGTTGATCAGTGTTGCATTTTGAGTAAAACAAGCAGTTTGAACAGCTTCTGCCCAGAAATAAGTTGGCAACTTTGCTTCTTCAAGCATAGTTCTAGCAGCTTCAATTAAGGTTCTGTTCTTTCTTTCAACTACACCATTTTGCTGTGGAGTTCCAGGTGCAGAAAATTCTTGTTTGACTCCTCTTTCCTTGCAGAAAGCTTCCATGATCGAGTTTCTGAATTCAGTTCCATTATCACTCCTTAAAATTTTGACTTTGTGCTGTGATCCTTTGTCCAGTAGATTTACATGATCCATCAGGGTTTGAGCAGTTTCATCCTTCTTTGATAAGAAATACACCCATGTATATCTAGTATATTCATCAACAATTACTAGAGCATATTTCTTTCTGCCCATAGACATTATATTCACTGGTCCAAAGAGATCAGCATGTAGAAGATGATAAGGCTCCATCACTGAAGATTCAGATTTGCTCTTGAAAGATGACTTCCTTTGCTTGGCCTTTTGACAAGAATCACATAGGCCATCTAGACTGAGTATTGATTTTGGGAGTCCTCTTACAAGATCCTTTCTTATTAGCTCATTGATGTTGTTCAGATTGAGATGAGAGAGCTTCTTATGCCACTTCCAACTCTCTTCATTTGATATCCTTGCAGTTAGACACACTGTTTTACCATCAGAGTTTGTTACCAAACTTGCTTCATAGATGTTGTTGTGCCTGTGTCCAACTAGAACAACTTTTCCAGTAGATTTACTGATGACTTCACAATATTCACTGTGAAAATCTACATGGTTTCCTCTGTCACAGATTTGACTCACAGATAACAAATTATGCTTGAGTCCTGAGACAAGAGCTACATTAGTAATGATGACACTTCCAAGATCAATATTGCCATATCCCAGAGTGTGTCCTACGTTGCCATCTCCATAGGAAACTTTTGGGCCAGCCTTCTCCTCAAAGTCTGATAGCAGGGCTTTATTTCCAGTCATATGACCTGAGCATCCACTGTCCAAGATAAGTGTACTCTTCCTGATACCCTGCAATCACAAACAAACACTAAGTGTTAGTTTTAAGGATCCAGACTTGCTTGGATCCCTTGTCTTTCTTAACAGAGTTAGCTTTTGCAGCGGAATGCTTATTAACAGAGTTTAAGCTAACAGTGTCAGACTTTACACTAGCAGAGTTTGCTCTAACCCATTTCAAATTGGGTTTTAGCTCATAATAATTATGATAAATAGCATGATAACTCTTACAAGTATAAATAGAATGCCAAGTGCTCCCACAATGTGTGCATAAAGTCTGTGGTCTTACCCTAACATAATCATTCTTCACTTCTGAAGTAGAAGGTAAAGAATTAATATGTTTGTTCTTATTGCAAAATCTAGCAAGATGATTAGAACTACCACAACTATAACATGTTTTTCTAGAAGCACCAGCATTAGGCAAATAATTATTTCTATTATTTATGCCTATCTTGCCATTCCTATTCTTCTTGGACCCTTTTGGTTTCATGGCAGACTTTACCTCTTTGAGCTTATGTTTGAACTGTTTACCTGTCATTAAACCAACATTAACCTGTTTCTCACAGACTCTAATTGGTTCTTTAACAGCTTCTTGATCAACAGGCTTCTCTGTTTTAGATTCAATATCCATTTGTTCAACACAAACTTCTACTGGCTCTAAAACAGCTTCTTTCACAACTACAGATTTTAGCTTGTTAGACTCAGGAACAAATGTTACAGGAGTTGAATATGAACTTGTGAAAGCTCTAAACTTAATTTTATCCTGAAACCTAAGTTCATCTTCCTCACTGTAACCTAAACCTACAGCATCTGTCTGGAACACTTGATGTGTATCTCTACCAGAATTAGTCCAGGTTTTAATTATGTTCCTTTCCTTCTCTAAATCAGATTCTAATTGCCTATACTTTTTAAGCAATTCCTGTTCAACATAAACAGCATCATCTCTTTCTTTTTGAATCTTCTTCATATTTTCAAGTTCTCTTTCAAGAAACCTGCTTCTTTCTTTCAGGGTAAGATTCTCAGATTTAATCCTCTCATTTTCCAAAGTCTGATCCCTATAACTAACATGTATGTTCTTAAGATAAATTCTTAATTCAGAAATATTATCAGTATCATAAGCATAAGTAGTTAGGGGTACCTTGTTTTCTGATGATTCAGCTTCATCTTTGACAGTTGCCATAAGAGCATAATTTTCTCCATCATCAGAGTCTGAAGTATCTGCCCAGTCTTTGCCTTTAGAGATGAGTGCTTTTTCAGATTTTCCTTTCTTGCACTCTGGAGCATAGTGGCCCATCTCCTTGCACTTGTAGCACTGGATCTCAGATTTGTCCTTCTTTCCAGACTTGGTATTCCTTCCATCAGACTTTCTGAAATTCTTCTTCTCAGAATTTGAATCTTTCCTTGAGAATCTCTTACCCTTCTTGAAGTTCTTGAATCCCATCTTTTTAAATGTCTTCACCATCAAGGCAGCCATTTGCATCAACTCCTCTTCATCATCCTCAGAGTCAGAAGCTTCATTATCAGTGTTTGAGTCGTCATCAGAGTTTGATGACTCACTTTCAGAGTTTACAACCAATGCTTTTCCTTTGGTTTGCTTCCTTGAGATTTTCTTTTCAATGGGCTTCTCCTCGACTTTGAGAGCAACAGATCTTGATTTCTTGCTTGACCGTCTGTTTCTCTGTTCTATCTCCAATTCATGAGTTTTCAATAACCCATAGATCTCATCAAGTTCAGTATCAGCAAGTTCATAATTGTCTCTTATTGTTGTTGTTTTCAAATCCCATCTTTCAGGTAGAGATAACAGAAATTTGAGATTTGATTCTTCAAGATCATACTCTTTATCAACAAGAGACAGATCATTCATCAATTTGCAGAATCTATCATAAGTCTCAGTCAAGGTTTCATTGGCTCTCGAATCAAAGTGCTCATACTCCTGTGTGAGTATTGTCTTCCTGTTCTTCTTGATAGCAGTGGTTCCTTGGCACCTGACTTCCAAAGCATCCCAGATCTCCTTTGCAGTTTTGCATCCAATAACCCTGTTGGACATAACATTATCCAAAGAACTATGGAGAAGTTGTCTAACCTTTGCATCTTTTGCAAGAGATGAGATGTCCTCAGGAGTATAATCTTTCTTTTCCTTTGGAATCAGTTTCTGCTGTTCATCACCAATAACAGGAGATAATTTGGTTGGCTTATGAGGACCATTGTAGATTCGATCAAGGTATTCTGGATCTGTCGCCTCCAGAAACATGGTCATCTTCACCTTCCAAATTGGATATTCCACCGGCCTGAGTATTGGAACTCTGATGGTTTCATATCGACTCACAGAATTAGGTTTAACCTGTTCAACCTTGGGAGCAGCTTGATTTTCTTCAGACATGATTATTACTGTGTTTGAATCGTAGAACTGTATATATTAAACAGCCTTGGCTCTGATACCAATTGTTAGGCCGAATACACAATATAATCAAGTATATATGAGAATAACAATAATTAAGAACACTGTTTATGAATCAATAAACTGTAATTATATTAACAGCTTCTCTCTTTATGATGTTAATGAATCACAAAGAGCTTCTAGGTTACAAGAATAATCTTTCAATATTCGCGTCCCTTTTAGGGATAACCTATCTGTGTTTATATAGTACACAGCTACATACAATCCTTCTCTAATTGATATTCCTATAAGTTAGCTATACAATTCATATCAATTAAGGATTGCTTCTTATCTTCTATCCTGTTTCCTTAGCTGTACCAATATATTCTGCTTCTTTCCATCTTCAGAATGTATTGCTTCTAGAATCTTTAATTCTGCACCGACAGCTAATTCAACTATCACCTCGTCAGACTTTAAATAAACTCTGACCGGCTTCCTTTAAACTCTTCACCCTGTCAGAGTTTAACTAAACTCTGACCGGCTTCTGATAAACTCTGGTCAGTACCTGTTGCTTAAACACTGATAAACAAACATTAGCAATTATATCTAACATTTTCTTAAATTGAAAATTGAAGGAGATAACAAACAGGGAAGACTAGTGCGCTGGCAACAGTGGTTTTCCAGGTACAGTTTCAAGGTCGAACACCTTGACGGAGTTAAGAACTGTCTAGCCGACTTCTTAACTAGAGAATTCTAAAAGTAAAAGGTAAAAACTAATGACATCATTCAGTGCATCATTCGTTTGCTTTTGCAGGAATTTTTAGCTATAAATACAGGAGCCTAGAATGAAGGAAATCACAAATCAAGTGATAAACACCTCAAACACTTCAAACACTCCTAGAGATAGCAAAGTTCTTCACAGAACTAAAGGGCAATTTGTCCCAGAGCCTATTTGGCTTTACAGGCTGATATCTTAATATATCAGAAATGGAAGATATAGAGCAACTTTTGATCAAAGAGTGCATTCTATTGAAGGAACTCGAGCTTGTCAGAACCAAGATCGAATTCGTAAGGAAGTACTCTCTTCCTAAACATCATAAGGTCATTTCTACGCCTTTTGTAGAAATATGAAAAGTAGAAGCTAATCCTGAGCAAACGGCTCCAGGTAAAGATTCAACAAATCCGTTGAAGGCTGTGAATATGCCAAAAATTCAGACTGAGGTTCAGACCTCAACAACGTTAGTCAAACCCTCAGACTTAAGTTTGAGACCTAACGGGGGAATTCTAATCCCAACAAAGACTGAAGGTCAAACTTCAGAGCTTCCTCACGGATTCAAAGGCAATTCCAAAGCCTATTATGTGGTTTTTAATGGTCCAAATGCAGGGATTTATACCACATGGGAGATTGCCGAGAAAGCAATTAAAGGCTTTTCAGGCATCAAGCACAAAAAGTATAAATCGTTTACTGAAGCAAAAGTTGCAGCGGGCATTTATACTACGCAAGAGTTCAAGCCACCCTTAGAGTTGATCAGTTCAGCAGAAGCTTTACAACCAACCTACAAAGGGGCATTAACGAAGGAAGAAAGAACCTCGAACAAAACAATTCTAGGTTCAATTCTAAAGAGTCAGCAACCATTGCTGATACAAATAGATGAAGATACTATAGAAACTCTATATTCAGGGTTCAAATATCTCTATCATCATGGCAGAGAAGCCACGGAAAGAAAATTCGTTGATGAGCATTTCTTCACTACAGACAAGAAGAATATTAGCTATTTCAACTTCTATCCTAACGCCAGTCCAGAAATGGTGTACGAGGCATATCAGTATGGCATATTGGCTCAGGTTTATCCATCCAATAACCTTCTGGAGTTATCTAAGTTCCCCAAGGAATTCAGAAATGCGATTAAGGCATATAAGAAAAATTGCCTTAAAAATCAGGATGTCGAAATATTCATCAAAACAACCAGCACAGTCATCTGTTGGGAAAATGAAGAAGAATACGATTGTCCACCAAATCAGCCTTTTCATTATGTTCAGGTTGGTTCTGCAAAAGAAAAAGTCTATTCCCCTAGCCAAGCTATGGAGCCTACACTAGAAAAGAAGGACTTAAGAGAACTTGCTGAACAAAAGCTATTGGTCTTAATCAATAAGCTATTCAGCATTGAGAAGGAAGATAAACTACATGTTAATCTTGCAACAGTCTATACTCTAATGACCTCTTATTCTCACAAAGGATTAAGCACAGAAGAGTATGACAAAATAGTGGCGTTCAGAAAACAGCTCCTCCACAAAGATGCAGTAGGATCACATTAAAGTCTCTTTTGCAAAAGAAAGGAAAAAGAGATAAAGAAATTTGGCATATCCCTCGATTGTCAAATATGTGGACCTAGTACTTCTAAAGACAAAGTGGTGTCGACAGAAGAAGGACCCTCCACCTCTTCCACTGAAGAAAGCAGCGGACGAGAAGAAAAGTAGAGAAATGAATCTACTTTAAAGCATGGCCGACAAAAAACCGTATCTCTTCACTCGGAATGCAACAATAATGTGCAACCCACGTAAGTAATGACGTAGGATAATTTGTACAGATCCTCAAGCCTTATGTTATAAAAGGATGAGTTCAGTTTTAAAGGAGGACATCAAAAATTTGACACACTGAACACATCAGTAATCAAAGAAATATAGTCCAATGTTGAGTGAGTAGTCCCATTAGGGATTGTAAGTATTATGAAAGGATTCATAATGAATCCATTGTAATATATTGTATGGAATAAAACAGTTTAGTTTGAATTCAAAATCTGTCTCATGTTTAGTGTCTGGTCTTAGACTCTGGAGTCCGCTTGGGTCACAGGAAAGTACCTCTTTAGGCAGGTGGCCGTTTAGGGAAATCGCCGACCATGGATTGAGCGACCACAAGGCAGATTAGCATGAGAGGAAGAATTCAAACTGAAGTTCTATTCAACGTTACAATCAATGCTACAAAGGGAGTTCATTAACAGGAATACCCGGTAATATCATTTACAATCTCTATCTTTAAATTTATTCTGATTCATATATATTCATATATAATGATTGACAAGACACATCTGTGGTTTGTAAACATAGAAGGTAATGCCATGATTTACATGGATAACCATCAATATTTAGAGCACCTATTACAGGTATCTAGGAAAGTTGTCTCTAAAAAAGACAATATAGCTATTAGAGCCCTTATCTGGGATCTAGAAGAATTTAAAACTGAACAGGTTCGGTTTTACAATAAGTTTTCTATGCAGATAGAAACAGAGATATCTTCTCTCAGAAGAATTCTCAGCTATGATCTTATTAGAATCTCTAATAGGATTAGACAGAATGAATAATACGAGAAATTTGTACTTTATCAAACATTAGATGCCTTTCAGATCATCTTTTATAAAACAGTATGTTTTAACCCTGGGATTTTACCATAGGTTGTTAGGCCGAATACATAATATATAATCAAATATACGTATGAGAATAACAATAAGAACACTGTTTATGAATAATAAACTGTATGGAATTAATAACTCCTCTATCGGTGATGTAAAATATCACAGAGAGCTGCTAGGTTACAAGAATAATCTTTCAAGTATTCGCGTCCCTTTTAGGGATAACCTATCTGTGTTTATATAGTACACAGCTACATACAATCTTTAATTGATATTCCTATAAATCATCTATACAATTAATATCAATTAAGAATTGCTTCTGTCTTCTGTTCCGTTTCCTTAGCCATCACGATATCTCTTTGCTTCTTTCCTTCTTCAAAGTATATCGCTTCAAGAATCTTCATTGAATATTACACCGACAGCTAAGCAAACTCTGACTGTCAGAGTTTAACAAACTCTGACCAGTCTTCCAGCTAAACTCTGATAGTATCCTGATACTTTAAACACTGATAAACAAACATCAGCAATTATATCTAACAATCTCCCTCAACTTGTGCATACAAAAATGTACAAGTTAACAGATAATTGATGATGTCAAAACATATAACAAATGCAGTGTTTATAAAAATCACAGAGTTTATATTTTAACTTAGAACAGAGAACTTAAAAACTTACAGACTCCATTTACTTAATCTCTTCAACTTCAGGTACAGTTCTGAGATAGTCTATAAGCAGTCTTCTTTCAGCCCTTTCAAGCTCAGCTATCATGATCTCTTTCAGCTCCTTTAACTCTGGATCACTCTCTCCAGTTTGATAGATAGCAGCTCTCAAGGCATAAATACTATTCTTCTTCATTTCATTTCCAAGCTTTATCATGAAGGATTTATCTGACTCCAGATTAAATTCCAACACTTTTATTCCAAGAGATGTTGTAAGTTTTGCACTGTTCCTCTTCATCTCCACAAGCTTACCATTATAATCTCTGTACTTTGGTATATAAGAACTTAAAAACTTTAGGCCACTGAGGGCTCTAGCTTTCATCATTCTGCTTCTTAATACCTCAGCTGCTTTTTGAGTTCTTTGATTTTTAACTTTGAGTAGATACATCACATATTCCAGCTCCTCCTTCATTTTCAGCTCAATATCAGCTTCACCAACTCTGTATACTCTTCCATCAGTCTTGAAGTATAACAGAAAATCTCTTTTCAGACCTCTATGGTGTATCAACTGAACAGACTCCAAAGAATCAAGATTTTCTTGAGTCACACCAATATCAGGTTCAGGTAATGAGGTATGATCCATAGGACTATTATTCACCCTCTTCTCTCTATGAGATCCTAAACCAGATCTATCTCTAGATTCCTTACCCATGATGGTTCTGCTTTGAAGAATATTTACATTTCCAGGAATCAGAGAATGTTGAACTGTAATAGGTTTTGCAAACATCCTTTGTAGTTGAGAAGAAGATAACTGAGTCTGTACAACTTGAGTAGTATCAGTGGTTGTCACAACTTCTAACAATTTGTCAACTTGAGCATTGTCAGAGGTTGATTGAACTTTCTTCAGTACTTGTGGTTCTTCTACAAGCTTCCCTTTGCCTTTATCAAGACTGGCTTCAACTGGTCTTATTGAATATTGTAAACTCTGTTGAGAATTTACATTTTCTTTGATAATAATCCCTTTCTCTTTAGGTCTTGAAACTTTAACAGCCTTCTTGATTTTTCCTGACTTCAAATTCTTTTCATGCTCTTCAGCCAGCATCTTCTCTTCAACTTGAATGTCTTCAATCGTTGCATCTGCACCATGCTCTTCCAGAAACAACTGAGCTGCAATCTCTTCATCATTATTTGGTTGAGAAGTGAGCAATAAGCTTCTAGCTTTTGAAGAAGATTGAACTCCAGTGTTTATTTTCTCAGAGTTTGTCTTAGCAGTAGCAGAGTTTGACCTCATTCTCCCTTGCTGAATTGATTTTGACCTAAACTCTCTTTCTTTTGCACCACCATCAGTATTATCATCCTGTCTACTCAGAGTTTGAGATTTATTGCATTTGTCTTTTAATACTCTCTCCCCCTTTTTGACATCATCAGGAATCAACACTGATGTGAGCAATTCAAGTGAAGCAGCAATTGAATCAATCTTAGGAGACATGACATTTTGATTTTCTTCAACTTTGCTTAGCCTGGTTCTTATAGCCTCTTGATCTCTAGATATAGAAAATTTGTCTTGCTTCAGAGTCAATTCCCTTGCAGCCACATCGTTTCTCAACCCAGTAACATCTTTCTGAGTTTCATCAAAACGGTTGTTAAGAGACTTTACTTGTACAATTGTAGCTTTAAGATGTGCAAGAAGCTCAGGATTTGTGATAGTAGCAGCAGTCTTGGACACAAATTCAGCTGCCCTTTGATTAGGAAAGATACATTCATGACTCGACCAATTGGCAAAGTACATATTCTGAAAATGAGTTTCAGTATTATGTTGAGATGAACCACCAAACTCAGACACTTTAGGATTTGGTTGAACTAAAATCCTTGGAGAAGAAGAAGAATCTGCTTTGTCATCAGATTTTGCTGAAGACTCTGCACTTGGAGAATTAGGAACATTCTCAGCAAAAGTTTCTTGTACATCTTCATTTGCAATCTTTTCAGAGTTTAAGTTCTCAACCTCATTTTCTTGAACAATAGCTTCAACAGTAGCTTCATTTTCTTGAACAACAGCTGTAACAGTAGCATTTTCTTGTGCACTTTCATTTGCAAGATTATCAGAGTTAAAGTTCTCAGCATTAGACTCAACAACAGGCTCTACAGCAGCATTTTCAAAAACAGCCTTTGTTGCCTGATCAACCTCCTCACCCTTTTCAATAACCTGGTGAGTAACAGAGAAAACCTCTGTGTGAGTAGCCATAGACTCATCAATAACTAGAGTAGGTTCATCAGCTACAGCCACATCCTCTGTTTCATCAATACTGCCAAACTCTTCAAGAGTTGCAGAGGGATGTGCTTCAATATTCTCATCTATTTCCATTTCCAAGATTGGCTCAGGCTGTTCATTAAACAAGTCAGCCATCTCATCAGCATTTGCTCTGGTTTCATCAGGCACAGTAGCATTCTCAGTAGCATCTTGAGAGACAATCTCTGGAGCTTCAGCAGGTGTGGATTCTTGAACCACTTCATCAAATAAGTAGTCAGCTACCAGCTTCCTCCTTTTATTCTGTAAAAGCTCATTTGCATCAGAGTGAGGTCTATTTGCCCTCATCTTTTTCCTTGAAGTACCAACAGAGTGTGGTAACTCAGCATCAGAGTGTGGTTTAGCAGCATTGACAGCCTTAAAAGCCCTATGCTTGGTTCTACCACCAGATTTTGGTCTTTGGGAAGTAGATTGAGGATCAGTGTTTAATGGTTGAGGCTCTGGTTGAGGTTGTGGTTGTAGAAACTGTTGGACTGAATCAGGAAGTAACAAGTCCCCAACATTTCCCTTCTTAACATCTTTATTTGTCAAATCAGAGAATATTCTCTTATGCAATTTAAACGAGGGAATCACATCATCCTCAGCAATCTCAACCCCATCAACACAAGCAGAAACTATCAATTGACAAAAGCGAGCAAAATATACTACACTTCTATTTTCTGTCATCTTTTCTCCTATGTTATTAAGAACTAGTCTAGAAAAATCAAAGTTATTACCATAGAGAAGAGAATACCCGATTTGCAGACTATCAATTGGAATAGCATCCCAATTTGTGCATTTCTTCCCGAACGCTCTTGTTATACAATCAAAGAAGAAACTCCATTCCTTCCTTAAGAGCGGTCGCTTCAAGTTACCAATCCTTGCCAATGACCCACTATAACCAATATCCCTCATCATCCTCTGTAGCTCAGCATCACCAACAGAGATTGTATAAGCATTGAAATCTTCAAAGCCCAGAGCATCACGAACAGTGGTTGGAGTGACCACAAACTCTTGGTCTTCAAACTCAAAAACAATTGAAGGAGTTCAAGATTCTCCTCCATCATCATAAACACCTGTCTCCCAGAAAGCTTTGATTTGTAATCCAGAAAGCTTCGCTGGTTCAACAAGAGCTTGCCCAATATCAGACTGAGCAAGGAAATTTTGAAACAAATGAAACGCCTCCAGTGCGTTCTCAGTACTCAGGGGTGCTGCATAGTTGTTAGGTACAAACTCTAAACCAACAGATTGAAAAATAGTGGTTGCCATTAGAAACAAAGTCGTAAATGATCAGAGAATAAGTTTTGAAAAGTGAGAAGTGTTTGAGAGCGAAAAGTGTTTGTGAAAATGTGTGTGTGAGAATATCTGTGAATGGAGTAAGTGTGTAAAGAATATGAACGTTGTGTGTATAATGATTAAATACAAAGATGAAAACTGAAGAGTTTTAATCATTAAGATACACAACTGTCTTACTTCGTGAAGTGTGTGAGTGGGACAGGTGTCACACATACATTAATTACCAGCAGTAATGTGGTAGTTTCCAACACGCATGCGCAGTAAAAACAGGCACTAATTACTGCTATTTACACGTTTCATCATTTTCAAGACGCATACAAACCGTTGTCAATCATACTCTCTATTTTCAAAAATAATGTTCCTCAAAAGTTATGAAATGTCTGAAACACCTTTATTTATTTTAATCATCAGAGATTAAAAATAAATTACCTCGGCATAGAGTACACAGTTCATCAGTGTTTATCAATTCTCCAACATCATTAATAAACTCTTTTTCTCAAAATGCACAGTTGTGAGTATTTGTGTGTGAATAGCAGAGTTTACTGAATGTAAATATTTAGAGCATCTCAAAGTGCATAAAATCCACAAATTAAATCAGTAAAAACTGGTTGCCCAAACTCTCATATTTACAACAAAATCTGATGTCATCTAAACTCTGTACTTATGTATTTATTATATTCACCCCCTGTCTAAATTTTTTTTTTCTTCTTTTTCCAGTAATCAGAGATTGGCACTAGTCACCAAAAATTTCAAATTTTAGCCCTTATTTCATACAATAAGTTCCTGGGTCTTCCTAGGCACAATATGATCTCAAAGGAATTTGTGCATGTTTTTGCATCTTTTGCTTAGGGGTGAAGTAGCAGCAACTATTTATAAGAGTTTAGACTGACATCATTTATCACATATAATTTATGAGAGAAAGTGTAAACAGCTAATACAGACTCAGTGTATAAGATCAATAAACTAAGAGATGCTATAAATAAAGAGACAGTATCATGCTGTGTTAATATTCTGCACACTTTTGAGATAAGATCATATATAACTCAGAAGGATTCATGATTACTTACTGAGAATCATGCTTCATACTATTTTCTTCATCGGTGTATATGTTTCAGACAATACCACAATCAGAGTTTAACATCAGAGTTTAACCAACAGAGTATGCTAATCAGAGTTTAACAACATGATTTGCATGACAGTTAACATATGCATAGAAACATGAGCAACATATCACAGAAGATTAAATTTTGAGTCTAAACAGCATCTCTAGTCGAAACCAGAGATCATTCCTAGTTCATTTACCAGTCTTGTAAATGTAGCTTCACTCAATGGCTTGGTGAAGATATCTGCAAGCTGTTGATCTGTAGACACAAAATGAAGCTCAATATCTCATTCCTCCATATGTTCCCTGATAAAGTGATACCTTATGCTGATGTGCTTGGTCATGGAATGCTGTACTGGATTTCCTGTCATAGCAATAGCACTTTGATTATCACAGAAAATAGGTATTTTAGAGTACCTTAACCCATAGTCCAGCAGTTGATTCTTCATCCACAGAATCTGTGCACAACAGCTACCAGCAGCAATATACTCTGCTTCTGCAGTGGATGTGGAAATTGATTTCTGTTTCTTGTTGTACCAAGAAACTAGTCTGTCACCTAGAAATTGACAACTTCCACTGGTGCTCTTTCTGTCAATCTTACAACCTGCAAAGTCTGCATCAGAGTAACCAATAAGCTTAAACTCTGATTCTCTAGGATACCACAAACCCAAGGTTATGGTTCCTTTGAGATATTTGAAAATCCTCTTCACAGCTGTTAGATGAGGCTCTCTGGGATCTGCTTGAAATCTTGCACAAAGACAGGTTGCATACATAATATATGGTCTACTTGCAGTCAGATAAAGAAGAGACCCTATCATGCCTCTGTAATTTATCATATCTACTGAAGCTCCTATGTCTTTGTCTAGCTTGGTTGCAGTTGCCATAGGAGTTGTGGCAGATGAACTATCAAGCATACCAAATTTCTTGAGTAGATTTCTGGTATATTTTGCTTGATTGATAAAAATCCCATCATCTGTTTGCTTTACTTGCAAGCCTAGAAAATAACTAAGCTCTCCCATCATGCTCATTTGGTACCTGGACTCCATAAGCTTGGCAAAATTCTTACAGAGTTTATCATTAGTAGACCCAAAGATTATATCATCCACATAGATTTGAACTAAAAGCAGATCATTACCAGAATTGAAATAGAACAAGGTTTTATCAATTTTACCTCTAGTGAACCCACTTTCTAAAAGAAATTGAGCCAGAGTTTCATACCATGCTCTAGGTGCCTGCTTTAGTCCATAAAGTGCTTTGTCAAGCCTGTAGACATAATCTGGATGCTTGGGATCCACAAACCCTGGTGGTTGTTCAACAAACACTTCTTCTTCAAGTTTCCCATTGAGAAAAGCACTCTTCACATCCATCTGAAAGACTTTAAACATCTTGTGAGCAGCATATGCTAGAAAAATCCTTATGGCTTCCAACCTTGCAAATGGAGCAAAGGTTTCATCATAGTCAATCCCTTCCTGCTGTGAATATCCTTTTGCCACAAGTCTAGCCTTGTTCCTTGTAATTACTCCCTCACTGTCAGTCTTGTTTCTGAAAACCCACTTTGTACCAACAACAGATCTGTTCTTGGGTCTTGGTACAAGTGTCCATACTTCATTTCTTTCAAACTCATTCAATTCCTCCTGCATTGATGTTATCCAGTTAGCATCTTAAAGAGCTTCATCCACTTTCTTAGGCTCTGTTTGAGACAATAATGCATGAAACAGACATTCATTTGTTGTAGCACTCCTTGTTTTCACACTTGCATCTGGATCTCCAATAATCAGATCAGGTGTATGAGCCTGTGTCCACTTTCTTGCTGTAGGTAAGTGGCTTCTTTCATCATTATTGGATCCTCCCCCTTGATCCATGCTCTCCTGATTTTCTTGTTGACCATCTATATTTTCTGAGGCTCCCCCTGAATTGGACTGTTCAAAGTTTAAACTTTCAGAGTTTGAGCCAGAGTTTGTGTTAGATTCTTCAGCTCATTCACTTTCAGAATGTGAGTCATCATTTTGAGATATTCCTGAAGTATCTGAAGTATCTTCTTGCTCCCCCTCAACTGGTTCTCTATTCTGTTCTGTCAGAGAAACTTCCTCAGTGTTTACTAGTAGAGGTTCAGAGTTTGCTTCAACAGAGTTTGTTGGATAGGCATCATCAGAGTTTACGTCATCAGAGTTTGGATCTTCATTTTCAAAGCGTAGTCGATCATGATTTGCTTCATCTTCAAGTCCAGTTATTTTCTTGTCATCAAATGACACATGTATAGATTCCATGATCACTTTAGTTCTCAGATTGTAGACTCTGAATGCTTTAGTCGATAGTGGATATCCAACAAAAATTCCTTCATCAGCTTTTAAATCAAACTTGGTCAACTGCTCAGGATGAGTTTTCAACACAAAGCATTTGCACCCGAAAATATGAAAATATTTCAGGTTTGGTTTCTTTTTCTTCACCATCTCATATGGTGTTTTCCCATGCCTGTTGATCAGTGTAGCATTTTGAGTAAAACAAGCAGTTTGAACAGCTTCTGCCCAGAAATAAGTTGGCAATTTTGCTTCATCAAGCATTGTTCTAGCAGCTTCGATTAAAGTTCTGTTCTTTCTTTCAACTACACCATTATGCTGTGGAGTCCCTGGTGCAGAAAATTCTTGCTTCACTCCTCTTTCTTTGCAAAATTCTTCCATTGTTGCATTTCTGAATTCAGTACCATTATCACTCCTGATAATTTTCACTTTATACTGTGATCCTTTATCCAGTAGCTTTACATGTTCCATCAGAGTTAAGGCAGTTTCATCCTTCTTTGCTAGAAAGTACACCCAGGTGTATCTAGTGTACTCATCAACAATGACTAGAGCATATTTCTTTCTGCCAAGAGACATTACATTCACTGGACCAAATAGATCAACATGAAGAAGATGATAAGGATCCACAACTGAAGATTGTTAGGTCCTGATAAGTTTGTAGAAGGGGGGTTGAATACAAACTATACCGTTTTATCGAATTTGTCCTTTAAAAGATTTAACTGTTTAGAACAAATTAGTGCGGAATAAAAACTGAAACAATATTCAAGTTAACTAGAAACTCTATTAAACTTGAGGGGTGTTACAATTCAGTGCACAGATTACAAGGTTCTTGTTAAAACAAATCTAGAATAAATTCGACATGAATTTATCTATATTTGTAATAAAAAGATCGAATACTAAAAAGTAGTTCGATAGTAATTCTAGGGATTATGATCCGCTAGATTTTCAAAGCAATACAAGTAATTGAATTCTAGTGGATTGGATATAACTTTGATGGCTAGAATTTATTACAAGAAGTAAATTGAGCTTAGCAGTTGGTTCGCTTGAATATGCAGAAGAGAGTAAATGATACTTTGTGTTTTTGCTTCTGTGTTCAATTGTCTGTCTGTTGAAATGATCAAACTTGTATTTAATACAAGTCAAAGCATTGCATTCCACGCGCCAAAATAAACTCCCTGCATTTCTACTAGAAGTACTATCTATTAAAACTAATAGTACTCTCGGAAGTACTAACCATTTGTATTGGTAGTACTATCGGTAGTACTAATACAGATAGTACTACTAGTATAAAATGGCAGTACTACTAGTAGAAATAAAACTGATTTAATTTTATTCTACTTTTAATTGATTTAATAAATGACTTAATTCTTTTAGAATTAATTCACTGATTAAATAAATTAAATAACTGACTCAAATAATTTCATAAATAAATTAATTCTGGAGAATTAATTTATACATTAAATTACTTAAGATCTAGATTGATTAATTTAATATATGAATTAATTCTGAAAGAATTAATTCATAGATTAAATTAAATATCTTATAGAATAATATTAAAAGAGAATTAAACTAATTCTTAGAACCACTGAAATTGATGACGAACTTCCACTGACTGACGTTGACACTCCATGTACTGTCTGGTTCATGAGCGACTAACTTTAATGGTTGTTCTTCATACTTGACTTTAAGCTGTGATTCTTTACTCCTTTTATTTAAACAAGGACTGTAACCTGTACTTTTTCCCGTCACACTTCTGAAACCTCTGTCACTTTAAATAGATCCACTTTCTTGAATACTTCACTGAGGCTTGATCAAATAAATGAACTTCTTCCAGTGTAGAATAACTTCAAGTCTGTAGATGACTTTAATCTTCATTCTTTGACAGATATAATCTTTTGAAATTCCTGTGACATTTGATTTTTATTATTTACTTATTACATCTTAATTAAAGTTGAGTAGAATCCTCGGTGTTTACAAATAGGCCTAGACATATGCCTTTCAATCTCCCCCTATTTGTTTGTTAGACAATAACAACCAAATACCTCTAGAGGATAACTCAACTAAAACAAGAAAAGATAAGACTTTTAAGAGCCAAGCAAATAATAAAAAGTTCTGGATTAAATATAACAATATCCAGATTCAAACAGTAAAGATAAATACAAGATAGATGTTCCTCTAGACTGAACATATGAATACATTTTCCTATCTTGATTTACCTAGCTCTAAACATATAACATTTACAAATTGAGCTAACTACATCATGCCTTTAGTCTCTAATTTCACCTTCTTCAGCTTCTTGCCAGGTGACTAGAAGATCTTTGTCAAGGACACGATCACTTTCAGAAACCACACCACTTGGCATTACTGGTTGAGTGGTGATCTTCTTCAATCTATTCTTCATCTGAGCATACCTTGGAATTTTCTCCGTGCAGTAGTCTGAAATCATATCAGCAACTTCAGACTTCTCTACAGAAGCAAACCCAGAAGTTCTAAGAAGATTCTCCAACTTCACCAGTTGCATAGCAGTCTGTAGCTTCATGGAATCAGGATCCAGCCTCACAGTCTCTAAAGTTGTACCTCTGTAGATTTTGACTTCATAAGGAAAATGTACAACTTGAGGGCTGGCCTTCATAGCAGAATCTCTAAGCCGGTCATATAGAAGCTCATTCAAGCAAGAAGATCTCTTTACCTTACTCATAAGAATCCACAATTCTGAGAGAGATCTTCTTTGTAGGAGGTCAAGAGAAATGGTGAATGACCCTTCAAGAGCACTTGAGACATAGATGAACAGTTCTTGCCTTACTTGATCAAATGCAGACGTAATCCTTAGGATATCTTCCTTCAATGCCTTCATGTATAATGAATTGTCTGGATTAACAGTTCTGATCTTCTCAATCAGCTTCAGAAAAGTAGCATCATTGTTTGTGCCTCTCTGAGGGATATCAAACATCTCCCTTGCCTTATCCCATTTGATTCCTTGCTTCATCCTAAAATCCAATCTCCTTTCTTTGACATGAATACTATGAAGACGTTGTTTGTCTTCATGTTCAGCCTTTTGAATTTTTAGCTTCTGAGATATGATGTCGGAGACCTTGGCATTCTCATCTTCCTTTCTCCTTAGCTCTGCCTGTTGCTTCTTCAACTCCTTCTGGAACAAAGGATCAGGTGTATATAATTCAGCTTCGTCTTCCCAATCATCAAAGTTGGCTGCCTCCTCAACCTCCTCCTCACCAAAAGCTTCTTCAGATATGGTCTTCCTCAGATCACCAGATGTGTCAAATTGGAAGTCATCCTGTTCACCGTGGTAGTAGTAGGCATCATCAAAAGCAGACTCCTCCATTGATTGGTTACCTTTCCCTTTATCCTTTCCAGAAGCTCCTCCAGCTTCTTTGTCTTCTCCTTTCTTCTCCTTCTCCCCCTTAGTTGAGGAATCCTCTACAGTTTGAGCTGTGGAAGCCCTAGGATTCACCTCAGATGTTCTCCTTATCTCTACTCTTTCTCTTCCATCTCCTCCTTCATCAACATCATCATCCTCATCATCATCTCCCTCAAAGAATGTTCTTTGCTCTTCAGTGAGTTGATGTGATTCCTTGATCATGTAGTATAGGTGCTTCATCCCTTCATTAAGATGCTTCATTCCTCCTTCAATCTTAGACATCCTTTGTTCATTAAACCTCTGGTTTTCATCAGATGTTTGCAGAATAAAGTCTACCTTTGTAGAAATAGAAGCAATCTCCTTAACACTCTCCGATATCTGAGCATTTGACGTTGTAAGATCAGAGATGTCTGAAACCACCAGTACTTGAGATTGTTTGATTGAATTCAGCCTCGGGAGTAGGTTATTCTTCAATCCTTCCAGGTCATCTTTCACAGTACCCAGCTGATTTGATACAGAGGTGGTAGATTGTACAACCACTTGTGCTTTCAAAAGAGTGTTCTCAGCCTGGGTTTCTTGTAACTTCCTTTGTAGATCAGCTAGCTGGTTCAACAACAAAGCAGTGTTTGTGTCAGTGTGTACACTCACTTCAATTGCTCTCAGTGGTGTTTCACTCAACTCACGTGCTTGTGTTTCACTCGGTGTTTGATTCATATCTCTCACCACTAACTGTCTTTCAAGATTTTCAGAAGATGTACCTGCATGAAAAATCACCCTAGCCCCTTCAAGAGAGGTCAGTGGTGGTGCAATGGGAGTTCGCAATTCCCGATCCCTGAATGAGTCTGTCAAAATATTTGACATTGTATACTGAATTTCTTCAGGGACAGACTCAACAGGTTGCCTTTCTGTTAGGTCCTGATAAGTTTGTAGAAGGGGGGTTGAATACAAACTATACCGTTTTATCGAATTTGTTCGTTAAATGATTTAACTGTTTAGAACAAATTAGTGCGGAATAAAAACTGAAACAATATTCAAGTTAAATAGAAACTCTATTAAACTTGAGAGGTGTTACAATTAAGTGCACAGATTACAAGGTTCTTGTTAAAACAAATCTAGAATAAATTCGACATGAATTTATCTATTTTTGTAATAAAAAGATCGAATACTAAAAAGTAGTTCGATAGTAATTCTAGGGATTATGATCCGCTAGATTGTCAAAGCAATACAAGTAATTGAATTCTAGTGGATTGGATATAACTTTGATGACTAGAATTTATTACAAGAATAATTAAGAGCTTTGCAGTTGGCTTCGAGTGAATGCAGAAGAGAGAAAATGATATCTTGCTTTTTGTCTTCTGTATTGAATTGTGTTATCTGTTGAAATGATCAAACATGAATATTTAACCAAGTCAACAGATTGCTTCCCACGCGCCAAAACAAACTGATAGCTTTTTTACTGGAAATACTATCCATTTACATTAGTAGTACTCTCGGTAGTACTATCCTTTAGTACTGGTAGTACTATCGGTAGTACTAAGAGAGATAGTACTACTAGTAGTAAACTGATAGTACTACTAGTACTATTTAGAATTAGAAATAATTCAATTTAATTTATTCTGTTTTTAATTGATTTAGTAAATGAATTAATTCTTTTAGAATTAATTCATTGACTAAATAAATTAAATAATTTACTTAAATAATTCCATAAGTAAATTAATTCTAGAGAATTAATTTATTCATTAAATTAATTTAAGATCTAGATTGATTAATTTAATATATGAATTAATTCTGAAAGAATTAATTCTTAGATTAAATTAATTATCTTATAGAATAATATTAAAAGAGAATTACACTAATTCTTAGAACCACTAAAACTGATGACGAACTTCCACTGACTGACGTTGACACTCCATGTACTGTCTGGTTCATGAGCGACAAACTTTAATGGTTGTTCTTCATAATTGACTTTAAGCTGTGATTCTTTTCTCCTTTTTATTTAAACAAGGACTGTAACCTGTACTTTTTCCCGTCACACTTCTGAAACCTCTGTCACTTTAAATAGATCCACTTTCTTGAATACTTCACTGAGGCTTGATCAAATAACTGAACTTCTTCCAGTGTAGAATAACTTCAAGACTGTAGATGACTTTAATCTTCATTCTTTGACAGATATAATCTTCTGAGATTCCTGTGACATTTGATTTTTATTATTTACTTATTACATCTTAATTAAAGTTGAGTAGAATCCTCGGTGTTTACAAATAGGCCTAGACATATGCCTTTCAATCTCCCCCTATTTGTTTGTTAGACAATAACAACCAAATACCTCTAGAGGATAACTCAACTAAAACAAGAAAAGATAAGACTTTTAAGAGCCAAGCAAATAATAAAAAGTTCTGGATTAAATATAACAATTTCCAGATTCAAACATTAAAGATAAATACAAGATAGATGTTCCTCTAGACTGAACAAATGATACATTTTCCTATCTTGATTTACCTAGCTCTAAACAAATAATATTTACAAACTGAGCTAAACCTATCATGCCTCTAATCTCTAATTTCACCTTCTTCAGCTTCTTGCAAGGTGACTAGAAGATCTTTGTCAAGGACACGATCACTTTCAGAAACCACACCACTTGGCATTACTGGTTGAGTGGTGATCTTCTTCAATCTATTCTTCATTTGAGCATACCTTGGAATTTTCTCCGTGCAGTAGTCTGAAATCATATCAGCAACTTCAGACTTCTCTACAGAAGCAAACCCAGAAGTTCTGAGAAGATTCTCCAACTTCACCAGTTGCATAGCAGTCTGTAGCTTCATTGAATCAGGATCCAGCCTTACTGTCTCTAAAGTTGTACCTCTGTAGATTTTAACTTCATAAGGAAAATGTACAACTTGAGGACTGGCCTTCATAGCAGAATCTCTCAGCCTGTCATAAAGAAGCTCATTCAAGCACGAAGATCTCTTTACTTTACTCATCAGAATCCACAACTCAGATAGAGATCTTCTTTGTAGGAGGTCAAGAGAAATGTTGAATGACCCTTCAAGAGCACTTGAGACATAGATGAACAGTTCTTGCCTCACTTGATCAAATGCAGACGTAATCCTTAGAATACCTTCCTTCAATGCCTTCATGTATAATGAATTATCTGGATTAACATTTCTGATCTTCTAAAGTAGCTTTAGAAAAGCAGCATCATTGTTTGTGCCTCTCTGAGGGATATCAAACATCTCCCTTGCCTTATCCCAATTAACTCCTTGCTTCATCCTAACATCCAATCTCCTTTCCTTGACCTGAATACTATGAAGACGTTGTTTGTCTTCATGTTCAGCCTTTTGAATTTTCAGCTTCTGAGATATGATGTCGGAGACCTTGGCATTCTCATCCTCCTTTCTCCTCAGCTCTGCCTGCTGTTTCTTCAACTCTCTTTGAAACAATGGGTCAGGTGTATATAAATCAGCTTCGTCTTCCCAATCATCAAAGTTAGCCACTTCTTCAACTTCCTCCTCACCAATAGGTTCTTCAGGGATAGTCTTCTCCAGATTACCAGACATATCAAATTGAAAATCATCCTGTTCACCATGGTAGTAGTAGGCATCATCAAAAGCAGACTCCTCCATTGATTGTTTACCCTTTCCCTTGTCTTTTCCAGCTTCTCTGTTTCCTCCTTCTTTCTCCTTCTCCCCCTTAGTTGAGGAATCCTCTACAGTTTGAGCTTTAGAAGCCCTAGGATTCACCTCAGATGTTCCCCTTATATCTCCTGCATCCCTCCTTGCATCCTTATCTCCTCCATGATCAGCATCATCATCTCCCTCAAAGAATTTTCTCTGTTCATCTGTAGGTTGATGTGAATTCTTTATCATATAGTACAGATGCTTCATCCCTTCGTTCAGATGCTCCATTCCACCTTCAATTTTAGAGAATTTTTGGTCATTAAACCATTGATTTTCATCAACAGTTTGCTGAATAAAATCCACTTGAGCAGTAATGGCAGCAAACTGATCAACATTTGACGTTGTAAGATCAGAGACGTCTGAAGCCACAAGTACTTGAGATTGCTGAACAGCATTGATCTTTGGAAGGAGAGTAGTCTTCAAGCTTTCAATATCATCCTTAATCAAACCCAGCTGATTTGTTACAGAGGTGGTGGAAGAAGACCGTTCAACCACTTGTGCTTTAAGAATTTCCTTCTCAGCCTGGGTTTCTTGCAGTTGTTTCTGTAGAGCAGCTATCTGAGCTAACAAATAAGCGGTGTTTGTGTCAGTGTGTGCACTCACTTCAATTTCTCTCAGTGGTGTTTCACTCAACTCACGTGCTTGTGTATCACTCTCTGTTTGATTTTGATCTCTAATCACTAGCTGCCTTTCCAAATTATGAGATTGAGTACCTGCAATAGAAATCACCCTAGCCCCTTCAAGAGAGGTCAGTGGTGGTGCAATGGAAGTTCGCAAATCCCGGTCCCTGATTGAGTCCGTCAAAATATTTGACATTGTATACTGAATTTCTTCAGGGACAGACTCATCAGGTTGCCTTTCACTTTCTCCAGTATAAACTGCGAGTGAAAAATCCCTTAAGGGAGCCAGAGATGTTCCCTCTGGGAGGGGAGAAAATGATTCTATTATAGGTGGCAAAGAATCAGATTTTCCCTCTGATGCCTGTGAAGGCACTTCTACCGTGACAATGGTAGGCACTGTTTCAGATCCTAAGTGCTCTCCTAACAAAGTGTCCTGAGTTTCTTGTATTGGGATGTCTTCTCCCATTGTGAGTAATGGGAGAGTGCTTGACTCATTACAGATTGCCAGGGCCCGATGGCGAATTTCAATAGATTCATCCTGTTGAGAGGATGTCTCCAGAGACTGTTCAATGGCCATTTCAAGGTCCATGTCCTTTTGGGAGGACATGGATGGGCTTACAGATGTCTCTCTATAGGTTTTCCTTTTCTTAATAGGTGGAGACAGAGCTGTGGGTGCACTCAGTGTTTCTTCACTACTTGACCTTTGTCTTATTAAAGAAGCAGTTCCAGGTTGAGAGGTTAAAGGATAAGACACTGTGTTTGGCTCTCTGACCTGGGATAGAGATTGTGGTTCTACAACCTCTTGGTCTGTCCTATCAACCACTTGGGCTTCAGCAGATGTGCCAGATGATCCAGAGATAGGATGTATTACCTGAAGTGGCAGCTCCTCTGAAGTTCCAGCTGCAATGACTAGTTGTTGATCAGGAACAAAAGGTTCAAAGGTAGGAAGGTGAATGTACTGAGCCATGAATGGACTTACAACCACTGGTGTCATATTCCATTTAAGAGAAGTATGGAGTCTTTGATAGAATTTACTAAAAGTAGTAGGAGAAGGAATAGATGCAGCATTTAAAAACAACTCCTTGTGAGCATCAGATAGCACATGATTGATTAAGATAGTGAGAAATCTAGGATAGAAACACCTGACTTTTCTACCACTATCATGATCAATCCTGGCATTAGATACTCTCCTAACTATAAGACTCCAGATAAGATGACCAATGTTAAGTCTAACATTAAACACAATAGCATAAGCAATGTACTGCAACACAGATGGAATATTTTGAAAATTGCTCTTAGTACAATTGCTGAAAACCTTAGCTAAAGTATCAAATAAGATATCCCATTCACAGACTAGATTTGCTTTACTGAGTTTAGGCAACTCCAAAGGACCTTGATAATGAATTCTGGTGAAAAACTGAATTAATTCATCATCAGAAGGAGTCCTATCAAAGTTATCCCTAGGAAGTTGAAACACTTCACAAAACAAATCCTCAGTAATAGTATATTGTGTGTGCTCAATAGTGAAAGATATAGAATTTAAATTCTCAGAAATCTCAGCAGTAGAACACAACAATCTCAGTGGTTCAATCTTTAAATCAGCAGATAAACATATAGCACGACTCACACAACACTGCGAATTTAAAAACTGAATCCAAGGTCGAAAACGATCAACCGGGCATTTCAAAGGATCAAAATACCCAATGTAATTGTTTTTAACAACCTCAAAATTCTGAGCCATAATTTACTAATTAAGAATTAACACAGAAAATTAAAAACTTAAATAATTATGAATAATTCGAATTTAAGGATTTTAAAATTAATTAAAAATTAATTAAAAATCCAAATTTCCAAAGTTCTCCAAAAATTACCAAATTTTAGTATGTTGATCCTTGACTCAAAACACACACTGTACTATTTTTAGAATCAGAAAATAAATTCTAGAACCCTAAAAACGAATGCCAAAACTCTTGAAATTCAAAAAGTCAAGAACACAAAAACTTGATGAAAATTGGATTTTAACCACTCAAATTAATGGGCTTGAGAAGATCTAAACAGTGATGGTCTCAGTTTTAAAAACAAGCAAGAAACGAACTCAGAAATTGAAAATGAAATGGACAGAGTTTCGTTTTTATAGAACAAAAGAGAGAGAATAGAAAAAGCAGTTATGTAAACACATGAACTGTAAGGACTCAGTAATAAAAAAAAATTACTATACATACATATATATATAAGTACGCTGTAAGTACTATGGTAAAAAGACAAAAATATATATATATATATATACTGATAGTACTAGGGTAAATATAAATTATACTAATAGTACTAAGTAAAAGAAAATGCCTAGCAGTACTACCAAAACACGGTAGTACTAACACATATAAATAAATAAAATAAAAACAAAAGACTTGGTAGGACTATTAACAAACCTGGTAGGACTATTAATTTATTAAAAAGAAAATGCTTAGTAGTACTATGAATTAGAACTAGTAGTACTATCACTGGATAGTACTACCGATAGTACTACTAGTTCAAAACTAGTAATACTAAAGAAAATTAAGTGGAAATAAAAGGAAAAACACGGTAGGACTATGAATTAAAAGGGAAAAAAAAACAGAAAATGCACATGAAAAATCTAACAGTACTATTAATAAAACTGGTAGTACTATCAAGGGATAGTACTACCGATAGTACTACTAGTATAAAACTAGTAATACTAAAGAAAATAGATTAAAATAAAGGAAAAATGCTGAGAACTAAAAATATTTTACAGTAAATGCTGAAAAACTTAGAAAAATGCATGAAAAATATATAAAATCCTAGAAAAATTCACAGAAAAATTCCATAAATCCTAGAAAAATATGCAGAATATTAGAAATGCATAAAATTAATATAAACTTGCATAAAAATTCAAACAACAATATTTACAATCTGAAAAATACCTAAATAATTCTAAATAAATATATTTTCAATAAAAATACATTTCTCCACTTAAAAAATATGAGAAAAATATTTTTAAAGAAAATAAAATATTCAGAGTTATTTAAATACACAAGCATGTACTATTAAATGAGAATTAGCAGGGAATATCATTACAATAGCAAAAGAAAATGAATTTTGAAAGAACAAACATGACATATATATTGTTAATCACTAAGACTGTTTAACATACCCAATTTACCAACTAACTTGATAAATGTGGATTCGTCAACAGATTTAGTGAATATATCTGCAGTCTGTTCTTCTGTGGGTACAAAATGTAACTCCACAGTTCCATTCATGACATGCTCTCTAATAAAATGATACCTGATATCAATGTGCTTTGTTCTCGAGTGCTGCACAGGGTTGTTGGAGATTGCTATGGCACTTGTATTATCACAAAATATGGGAATTTTGTCTAATGCAAAGCCATAGTCCTTTAATTGATTCCTAATCCATAAGATCTGAGCACAACAGCTTCCAGCAACAATATATTCAGCTTCTGCTGTTGAATTGGAAACTGTTTGCTGTTTCTTGCTATACCAGGAAATCAACCTACCTCCTAGGAATTGACAACTCCCAGAGGTACTCTTTCTATCCACAACACTACCTGCATAATCAGAATCTGTATATCCAACAAGATTAAAACCAGAATCTTTAGGGTACCAGATACCTAGATTAGGTGTACCCTTAAGATATCTGAAGATTCTTTTCACAGCAATGAGATGTACATCTCTAGGGTCCGCTTGGAACCTTGCACACAAGCATGTAGCATACATAATATCTGGTCTACTAGCAGTAAGATAGAGTAAGGAGCCAATCATACCTCTGTAGCTTGTAACATCTACCTTGATAGATTTGTCAGAAGCTCCAAGTTTGACGGCTGTTGAAGATGGAGTCCTTGCTGATGCTGAATCCTCCATGTGATACTTCTTGAGGAGTTCTTTGAGATACTTGGATTGACAAATAAATATACCATTTGACCTTTGATTTACTTGCAATCCAAGAAAGAACTTCAGCTCACCCATCATACTCATTTCAAACTTACTCTGCATAAGCTCAGCAAATCTCTTGCAGAGATTATCATTAGTAGACCCAAATATGATGTCATCCACATAGACTTGGACTAATATCATATCACTTTTGTGTTTCTTTGAAAAAAGAGTTTTGTCTATGATACCTCTAACAAAACCATTTTCTAAAAGAAAACCAGAAAGAGTGTCATACCATTTTCTTGGGGCTTGTTTAAGACCATAGATAGCCTTGAAGAGAAAGTACACAAAGTCCAGCAGCTCCTGATTTTCAAAGCCAGGGGGCTGTTCCACATACACTTCTTCATCAAGCTCACCATTCAGGAATGCACTCTTAACATCCATTTGATAGACTTTAAAATTGGAGTAAGCAGCAAATGCTAAGAACATCCTGATGGCCTCAAGTCTAGCCACTGGTGCATAGGTTTCATCATAATCAATGCCTTCAGCTTGTGAATACCCTTGTGCAACCAGTCTTGCCTTGTTTCTTGTGACAATGCCATCCTCATCTAGCTTGTTCCTGTATACCCATCTTGTACCAACAACTTTCTTGTTCTTTGGCCTGGGTACCAGCTTCCAGACTTGCTGTTGTTCAAACTGATTGAGTTCCTCTTGCATAGCAATCACCCAATCTGGATCAGTCAGTGCTTCCTCAGTTTTCTTTGGCTCCATTTTAGATAGAAATGCTGAGAAGAGACATTCATTCTGAGAAGCACTTCTAGTTTTAACTCCAACATCTGGATCACCAATGATCAGCTCAAAAGGATGAGCCCTATTCCAAACAGTCTGTCTTGGAAGATTTGATCTTGATGATTCGCCTTGAATTTCACTTTGATGTTGTGAGTGACTAGTTGATCCTTCATTTGCTCCCCCTGAGTTGTTGCTTGATTGCCCTGATGATTCTTCTCCAGTGTTGGTGGTATCTCCATTGTTACCAGTGTTTCCACCACCATCACCATGATCATTATCATCATTATTATTATCATTACCAGCAATAACTTCAGGTGGGGCTTCATCATCTGATTCTGAGTCTAGCAAGTTATCAAACTTCAACTTTTCAGATGAGTCTTCTTTTTGGATACTAGGGAACTTAGTGTCATCAAAAGAAACATTGACACTTTCCTTCACTGTGTGACTGCCAATCACATAGACCCTGTAAGATCTTCTGGAATAACCAACAAAAATAGCTTCTTGTGCCTTTGCATCAAACTTGCCACGTTTAACATTGTCATCTATAAGCACAAAGCATTTTGCTCCAAATACATGAAAGTACTTGACAGTTGGTTTCTTGTTGTTCATGATCTCATACGGAGTCTTCATTAAGTCCTTGTTGATTAATGTTCGATTCTGAGTATAACAAGCTGTATTCGCTGCTTCAGCCCAAAAGTACGTTGGAAGTTTGGACTCACTTAGCATAGTCCTAGCAGCTTCAATCAATGTACGATTCTTTCTTTCCACTACTCCATTTTGTTGAGGAGTTCTTGGGGCAGAATACTGTCTTGTTATTCCTTTATCAGCACAAAAGTCATTTAGAATGGCATTCTTGAATTCAGTACCATTATCTGACCTTATGGCTCTAACAGGGAATCTAGAATCCAGCTCAATCAACTTTATGTGACTAATCACCAGGAATGGGGTCTCATCCTTGGAATGTAGGAATAAAACCTAAGTATATTTTGAAAAGTCATCAACAATCACAAGTGCATATTGCTTCTTTGACATAGACATCACATTAACTGGACCAAACAAATCCATGTGAAGTAGCTGAAGTGGTTCAGATATTGATGATGTGCCAGTGCCCTTGTGAGAAGCTTTCTTTGACTTTCCCTTCTGACATGCCTCACACAGTCCTTCCTGTGAAAATTCCATCTGAGGCAAACCTCTAACCAATTCCCTCTTGACTAAAGAGTTCATGGTTTTGAAGTTAAGGTGAGACATCTTCTTGTGCCATAGCCAGCTATCATCTGATGAAGCTTTAGCATAAAAACAATTAACTTCATCTTTGAATCCTGAGTTCAGATCAGCTATGAACAAGTCACCTTTCCTTACTCCTTGAAGAGCAGGCTTTCCATTCTTCTTGTGAATGATCTGACACTTTTCTCTTTCAAAGGAAACAGCATATCCTCTGTCACAGAATTGACTGATGCTGAGAAGATTGAACGTCAGACCTTCCACAAATGAAACATCTTCAATGATAACATTTCCGTACTTCAAACAGCCATATCCTTTCGTAATACCCTTGCTGTTATCTCCAAAGGTAACTACTGGGCCAGCTTTCACAACCACATCTGATAGCAGGGCTCTATCTCCGGTCATATGCCTTGAACAGCCACTGTCAAGAATCCACATAACACGGTTTACCTGTTTAACTCCCTGCAATATCAGATTGATTAGTCCTTCCTCGGAGCCCAAAATTGATTGGGTCCGGCATACTTAAAGAACTGGCCTTTGTCAGGCAAAACAACATTTCTAACTTCAACTACTTCAACCTCTTTCACATAAGAGCGTTTCCATTTATAGCCAGCCTTAAAACATTTCTGATTAGGCTTGGGGATAAATGAATCCACTCTAGTCTGAGGAGGATTAGTAGTCTTGGTTTTAACATGCTTCTTATTATTAACATGTTGACGTGGAGCAGTCTTATCACTAGATACATGCTTACTATTAAAATAAGCATACATAACATTAAAAGCACAAGACATGCAATTACTCACACCACATGCTTTATGAGAAGAATTAATAGCAGGCATGTTATTGCTACAGTTGTTTTGATCCAACTTATGGATATCTGATTTAGTCTTTTCAGTTGGAACAACTTTGACTGGAATATCAGATACACACTTTTTGGACTGTTCAGCTTCCAAAGCCATATCTTCTTCACGGATCTCTTCAGCAATGATTATAGAGTATTCATTCATAGGATCTGCTATGGATTCCTTACAGAAGGGTGTTTTAATACCCTTAAGTATGTAAGGAACAGCCTTTCCTTCAGATTTGTATCTACAAGGAGAATTAATTCCAAGCAGTCCAATAGCCTCATTATAATCATACCCTATACTGACATGATTACCAACAGCTTGCTTATTAAGAATTTCTTTAGCAGTCTTACAAGAACTGAAGTAAGCATTAGCTTTGGTCTTAAGCTCACTAATCTGATCTTTGAGAATGGTTTCTAGTTGTTGATACAATTTAACTCTATTCTCAAGTACTGCTACATTCTTAGTAAGTTCATCTTGATTTATATGCACTAGTTTTAATTCTTTTATTTCCTTTTCAAGATTTGTATTTAAAAGAATTATTCTATCATTTTCAGTGCGTGCACAACTTAAAGTGCCACCAAGATGACGAATCATTTCAGTGTCAGTAAAGGTTACCTCTGACATGTATCTGGATGAAGTGCTTTCCTCCTTAGCCATTAAAGCAAGGTTCCCAATCTCACCTGCTTCTTCATCACTGTCAGTGTCATCCCAACTCTTTCCCTCAGCAACATATGCTTTCCCAACCTTGTTCTTCTTGCTATAATCAAATGTGTTTCTTGTCACTTGCTTTGGCTTTTTACATTCAGTAGCAAAGTGACCCAACTCATTGCAATTGTAACATCTGATTGAGCTTCTCTCCACAGATCCAGTTTTGTAGCCACCCCTTGTGCCACTTGAAGATGAGGATCCACCTCTCTGAAATCTGGGTCTGAACTTAAGATTGGGATTCCTCTTGAATCTGAACTTCCCAAATTTCCTGACTATCAAAGCCAAGTCACCATCCTCCAGCTGATCAAGTTCTTCTAAAGAATAGAAGTCACCACCAGATTGATCAATGGATGGTAATCCATATTCAGCATCAATAACATTCATGTTATAACTGGAAGGTTGAACAGCCTTCACTTCCAGTCTCTGTGGGACTTCAGCAGCCAATGCAGTAGAGGTACCAACAATCTTCCCAGTTCCATACAGCTCCTTCTGTTGAATCTGTTCCAGCTCATAGGTCTTCAGAACATCATACAATCTCTCCAAAGCAATCTCATTCATATCTCTTGCTTCTCTAATTGCAGATATTTTGTGCTCCAAATGAGGTGGAAGTGTAAGAAGGAACTTCTTGTTAATCTCCTTGTTGGTGTAGTGCTTCCCATTTAGATTCAGATCATTAATCAATTTGTTGTATCTTTCAAAAACCTGAGAGATACCTTCACCAGGGTTTGATTTGAAATGCTCATATTGTGAAGTGAGAATTTCCAGCATATTCTCCCTAACTTCCTCTGTCCCCTCATTGATTATCTCTATGGTTCCCCAAATGTGTTTGGCAGTTTCACAATTTAGGACATGATTATGCATGATAGGATCAAGACTCTCAATAAGGATCAACTGCAGACAGGAATCCAAGGTAACATCCTCTTTCTCATCAGGAGTGTATTCCTTGGGATCTTTAGGGTACATTCTAGCAGCCCTCGTCACAACATTATTCTCAACAACTTCAGGATCAATGATCATAGGGAGTTTGGGACCACTCTTCAGAACATCCAAGTATTTAGGATTAGCAACTTTAAGAAAGAGGAGCATCTTCTTCTTCCACATAGGATAATGCTCCTTGCTGAATGTTGGGATTTTAACTGTCCCCACTTTCTGTGTAGTAGACATCTTTTGAGATTTTTAGAATTCAAATAAAAAAATCAGAGTTTAAAAGAAAAATCTCAAAACAATTGGATCTTTGATTTGTATATCAATCAAAAGGCTCTGATACCAATTGTTAGGTCCTGATAAGTTTGTAGAAGGGGGGTTGAATACAAACTATACCGTTTTATCGAATTTGTTCGTTAAATGATTTAACTGTTTAGAACAAATTAGTGCGGAATAAAAACTGAAACAATATTCAAGTTAAATAGAAACTCTATTAAACTTGAGAGGTGTTACAATTAAGTGCACAGATTACAAGGTTCTTGTTAAAACAAATCTAGAATAAATTCGACATGAATTTATCTATTTTTGTAATAAAAATATCGAATACTAAAAAGTAGTTCGATAGTAATTCTAGGGATTATGATCCGCTAGATTGTCAAAGCAATACAAGTAATTGAATTCTAGTGGATTGGATATAACTTTGATGACTAGAATTTATTACAAGAATAATTAAGAGCTTTGCAGTTGGCTTCGAGTGAATGCAGAAGAGAGAAAATGATATCTTGCTTTTTGTCTTCTGTATTGAATTGTGTTATCTGTTGAAATGATCAAACATGAATATTTAACCAAGTCAACAGATTGCTTCCCACGCGCCAAAACAAACTGATAGCTTTTTTACTGGAAATACTATCCATTTACATTAGTAGTACTCTCGGTAGTACTATCCTTTAGTACTGGTAGTACTATCGGTAGTACTAAGAGAGATAGTACTACTAGTAGTAAACTGATAGTACTACTAGTACTATTTAGAATTAGAAATAATTCAATTTAATTTATTCTGTTTTTAATTGATTTAGTAAATGAATTAATTCTTTTAGAATTAATTCATTGACTAAATAAATTAAATAATTTACTTAAATAATTCCATAAGTAAATTAATTCTAGAGAATTAATTTATTCATTAAATTAATTTAAGATCTAGATTGATTAATTTAATATATGAATTAATTCTGAAAGAATTAATTCTTAGATTAAATTAATTATCTTATAGAATAATATTAAAAGAGAATTACACTAATTCTTAGAACCACTAAAACTGATGACGAACTTCCACTGACTGACGTTGACACTCCATGTACTGTCTGGTTCATGAGCGACAAACTTTAATGGTTGTTCTTCATACTTGACTTTAAGCTGTGATTCTTTTCTCCTTTTTATTTAAACAAGGACTGTAACCTGTACTTTTTCCCGTCACACTTCTGAAACCTCTGTCACTTTAAATAGATCCACTTTCTTGAATACTTCACTGAGGCTTGATCAAATAACTGAACTTCTTCCAGTGTAGAATAACTTCAAGACTGTAGATGACTTTAATCTTCATTCTTTGACAGATATAATCTTCTGAGATTCCTGTGACATTTGATTTTTATTATTTACTTATTACATCTTAATTAAAGTTGAGTAGAATCCTCGGTGTTTACAAATAGGCCTAGACATATGCCTTTCACTTTCACTTTCTCCAGTAAAAACTGCGAGTGAAAAATCCCTTAGGGGAGCCAGAGATGTTCCCTCTGGGAGGGGAGAAAATGATTCTATTATAGGTGGCAAAGAATCAGATTTTCCCTCTGATGCCTGTGAAGGCACTTCTACCGTGACAATGGTAGGCACTGTTTCAGATCCTAAGTGCTCTCCTAACAAAGTGTCCTGAGTTTCTTGTATTTGGATGTCTTCTCCCATTGTGAGTAATGGGAGAGTGCTTGACTCATTACAGGTTGCCAGGGCCCGATGGCGAATTTCAATAGATTCATCCTGTTCAGAGGATGTCTCCAGAGACTGTTCAATGGCCATTTCAAAGTTCAAGTCCTTTTGGGAGGAAATGGATGGGCTTACAGATGTCTCTCTATAGGTTTTTCTTTTCTTTAGTGGTGGAGACAGAGCTGTGGGTGCACTCAGAGTTTGTTCACTACTTGACCTTTGTCTTAATATTGAAGCAGTTCCAGGTTGAGAGGTTAAAGGATTAGACACTGTGTTTGGCTCTCTGACCTGGGATAGAGATTGTGGTTCTACAACCTCTTGGTCTGTCCTATCAACCACTTGGGTTTCAGCAAAGGTGCTAGATGATCCAGAGATAGGATGTATTACCTGTATTGACAGTTCCTCTGAAGTTCCAGCTGCAATGACTAGTTGTTGATCAGGAACAAAAGGTTCAAAGGTAGGTAGGTGAATGAAATGAGCCATGAATGGACTTACAACCACTGGTGTCATGTTCAATTTTTGAGAAGTGTGGAGTCTTTGATAGAATTACTAAAAGTAGTAGGAGAAGGAATAGATACAGCATTTAAAAACAACTCCTTGTGAGCATCAGATAGCACATGATTGATTAAGATAGTGAGAAATCTAGGATAGAAACACCTGACTTTTCTACCACTATCATGATCAATCCTGGCATTAGATACTCTCCTAACCATAAGACTCCAGAGAAGATGACCAATGTTAAGTCTAACATTAAACACAATAGCATAAGCAATGTACTGCAGCAAAGATGGAATATGTTGAAAATTACTCTTAGTACAATTGCTGAAAACCTTAGCTAAAGTATCAAATAAGATATCCCATTCACAGACTAAATTAGCTTTACTGAGTTTGGGCAACTCCAAAGGACCTTGATAATGAATTCTGGTGAAAAACTGAATTAATTCAATATCAGAAGGAGTCCTATCAAAGTTATCCCTATGAAGTTGAAAAACTTCACAAAACAAATCCTCAGTAATAGTGTACTGTGTGTGCTCAATAGTGAAAGATATAGAATTTAAATTCTCAGAAATTACAGCAGTAGAACACAATAATCTCAGTGGTTCAATCTTTAAATCAGCAGATAAACATATAGCACGACTCACACAACACTGCGAATTTAAAAACTGAATCCAAGGTCGAAAACGATCAATCGGGCATTTCAACGGATCAAAATATCCAATATAATTGTTTTTAACAACCTCAAAATCCTGAGCCATAATTTACTAAGTAAAAATTAACACATAAAATCAAAAACTCAAATAATTATGAATAATTCGAATTTAAGGATTTAAGGATTCTAAAATTAATTAAAAATTAATTAAAAATCCAAATTTTCAAAGTTCTCCAAAAATTACCAAATATTAGTATGTTAATCCTTGACACAAACCACACACTGTACTATTTTTAGAATCAAAAAATCACTTCTAAAACCCTAGAAACGATTCCAAACACCCTTGGAATTCAAAAAACTCAAGAACTAAAATCTTAATGAAACTTTGATTTTAATAACTTGAATTAAAGGGCCTGATTAGATCTGTCCAGAGATGGTTTCAGAATTAAAAACAAGCAAGAAACGAATCTGGAAATTGAAAAAGAAATGGACAGCAATTCGTTTCTATGAATAAAAGAGAGAGAAAGTAAAAAGTCAGTTATGTAAAAACATGAACTGATAGGACTAAGTAAAAAGTAAAAATAAAAACTATATATATATATATAAAAGTCTGTTAGTACTATGGTAAAAACACGGTAGTACTATCAGAATAAAAAAAACTGAAAAACAAATAAAACAAATGGCTTAGTAGTACTATCCAAAACTCGGTAGTACTATCAGAATAATAATAAAAAAAGGAAAAACAAAAAGAAATGCTGGTAGTACTAATTAACACACGGTAGTACTATGACAAGATACACTAGCAGTACTAAAGAAAATTGAACTGGTAGTACTATCCCTTGAAAGTACTACCGATAGTACTACTAGTTCAAAACTAGTAATACTAACGGAAATCAGAAAATAACATAAAAAAAACTGTTCTAAATAAAAAGAAAATGCTGAAAATTACTGAAACTTTACAGAAAAATGCATAGAATTTATAAAAATGCATGAATTATTAATAAACATCTAGAAAAATTCACAGAAAATTCCATAAATTCTAGAAAAATATGCAGAATATTATAGAAATGCATAAAATTAATATAAACTTGCAGAAATATTTAAACAACAATATTTACAATCTGAAAAATATCTAAATAATTCTAAATAAATATATTTTCAATAAAAATACATTTCTCCACTTAAAAAATATGAGAAAAATATTTTTAAAGAAAATAAAATATTCAGAACCATTTAAATCAACAAGCATGCAATTATTAAATGAGAATTGGCAGTAAATATTAGTTAAATGACAAGAGAAAATGAATTTTGAAAGAACAAACCTGACAGAGATATTGTCAATCACTAAGACTGTTTAACATACCCAATTTACCAACTAGCTTGATAAATGTGGATTCGTCAACAGATTTAGTGAATATATCTGCAGTCTGTTCTTCTGTGGGTACAAAATGTAACTCCACAGTTCCATTCATGACATGCTCTCTGATGAAATGATACCTGATATCAATGTGCTTTGTTATCGAGTGCTGCACAGGGTTGTTGGAGATTGCTATGGCACTTGTATTATCACAAAATATGGGAATTTTGTCTAATGCAAAGCCATAGTCCTTTAATTGATTCCGTATCCATAAGATCTAAGCACAACAGCTTCCAGCAGCAATATATTCAGCTTCTGCTGTTGAATTGGAAACTGTTTGCTGTTTCTTGCTATACCAGGAAATCAACCTACCTCCTAGGAATTGACAACTCCCAGAGGTACTCTTTCTATCCACAACACTACCTGCATAATCAGAATCTGTATATCCAACAAGATTAAAATCAGAATCTTTAGGGTACCAGATACCTAGATTAGGTGTACCCTTAAGATATCTCAAGATTCTTTTCACAGCAACGAGATGTACATCTCTAGGGTCCGCTTGGAACCTTGCACACAAGCATGTAGCATACATAATATCTGGTCTACTAGCAGTAAGATAGAGTAAGGAGCCAATCATACCTCTGTAGCTTGTAACATCTACCTTGATAGATTTGTCAGAAGCTCCAAGTTTGATGGCTGTTGAAGATGGAGTCCTTGCTGATGCTGAATCCTCCATGTGATACTTCTTGAGGAGTTCTTTGAGATACTTGGATTGACAAATAAATATACCATTTGACCTTTGACTTACTTGTAATCCAAGAAAGAACTTCAGCTCACCCATCATACTCATTTCAAACTTACTCTGCATTAGCTCAGCAAATCTCTTACAGAGATTATCATTAGTAGACCCAAATATGATGTCATCCACATAGACTTGGACTAATATCATATCACTTTTGTGTTTCTTTGAAAAAAGAGTTTTGTCTATGATACCTCTAACAAAACCATTTTCTAAAAGAAAACCAGAGAGAGTGTCATACCATTTTCTTGGGGCTTGTTTGAGACCATAGATAGCCTTGAAGAGAAAGTACACAAAGTCCAGCAGCTCCTGATTTTCAAAGCCAGAGGGCTGTTCCACATACACTTCTTCATCAAGTTCACCATTCAGGAATGCACTCTTAACATCCATTTGATAGACTTTAAAATTGGAGTAAGCAGCAAATGTTAAGAACATCCTGATGGCCTCAAGTCTAGCCACTGGTGCATAGGTTTCATCATAATCAATGCCTTCAGCTTGTGAATACCCTTGTGCAACCAGTCTTGCCTTGTTTCTTGTTACAATGCCATCCTCATCTAGCTTGTTCCTGTATACCCATCTTGTACCAACTACTTTCTTGTTCTTTGGCCTGGGTACCAGCTTCCAGACTTGTTGTTGTTCAAACTGATTGAGTTTATCTTGCATAGCAATCACCCAATCTGGATCAGTCAGTGCTTCCTCAGTTTTCTTTGGCTCCATTTTAGATAGAAATGCTGAGAAATGACATTCATTCTGAGAAGCACTCCTAGTTTTAACTCCAACATCTGGATCACCAATGATCAGCTCAAAAGGATGAGCTCTATTCCAAACAGTCTGTCTTGGAAGATTTGATCTTGATGATTCACCTTGAAATTCACTTTGATGTTTTGAGTGACTAGTTGATCCTTCATTTGCTCCCCCTGATTTGTTGCTTGATTGCCTTGATGATTCTTCTCCAGTGTTGGTGGTATCTCCATTGTTACCAGTGTTTCCACCACCATCACCATGATCATTATCATCATTGTTATTATCATCACCAGCAATAACTTCAGGTGGGGCTCCATCATCTGATTCTGAGTCTGGCAAGTTATCAAACTTCAGCTTTTCAGATGAGTCTTCTTTTTGGATATTGGGGAACTTAGTGTCATCAAAAGTAACATTGACACTTTCCTTTACTGTGTGACTGCCAACCAAGTAGACCCTGTAAGATCTTCTGGAATAACCAACAAAAATAGCTTCTTGTGCCTTTGCATCAAACTTGCCACGTTTAACATTGTCATCTATAAGCACAAAGCATTTTGCTCCAAATACATGAAAGTACTTGACAGTTGGTTTCTTGTTGTTCATGATCTCATACGGAGTCTTCATTAAGTCCTTGTTGATTAAAGTTCGATTCTGAGTATAACAAGCTGTATTCGCTGCTTCAGCCCAAAAGTACGTTGGAAGTTTAGACTCACTAAGCATAGTCCTAGCAGCTTCAATCAATGTACGATTCTTTCTTTCCACTACTCCATTTTGTTGAGGAGTTCTAGGGGCAGAATACTGTCTTGTTATTCCTTTATCAGCACAAAAGTCATTTAGAATGGCATTCTTGAATTCAGTACCATTATCTGACCTTATTGCTCTAACAGGGAATCTAGAATCCAGCTCAATCAACTTTATATGGCCAATCACCAGATATGGGGTCTCATCCTTGGAATGTAGGAATAAAACCCATGTATATTTTGAAAAGTCATCAACAATCACAAGTGCATATAGTTTCTTTGACATGGACATCACATTAACTGGACCAAACAAATCCATGTGCAGTAGCTGAAGTGGTTCAGTTATTGATGATGTGTCAGTGCCCTTGTGAGAAGCTTTCTTTGACTTTCCTTTATGACATGCCTCACACAGTCCTTCCTGTGTAAATTCCATCTGAGGCAAACCTCTAACCAATTCTCTCTTGACTAAAGAGTTCATGGTTTTGAAGTTAAGGTGAGACATCTTCTTGTGCCATAGCCAACTATCATCTGATGAAGCTTTAGCATAAAAACAATTAACTTCATCTTTGAATCCTGAGTTCAGATCAGCTATGAACAAGTCACCTTTCCTTACTCCTTGAAGAGCAGGCTTTCCATTCTTCTTGTGAAGGATCTGACACTTCTCTCTTTCAAAGGAAACAGCATATCCTCTGTCACAGAACTGACTGATGCTGAGAAGATTGAACGTCAGACCTTCCACAAATGAAACATCTTCAATGATAACATTTCCGTACTTCAAACAGCCATATCCTTTCGTAATACCCTTGCTGTTATCTCCAAAGGTAACTACTGGGCCAGCTTTCACAACCACATCTGATAGCAGGGCTCTATCTCCGGTCATATGCCTTGAACAACCACTGTCAAGAATCCACATAACACGGTTTACCTGTTTAACTCCCTGCAATATTAGATTGATTAGTCCTTCCTCGGAGCCCAAAATTTATTGGGTCCAGCATACTTAAAGAACTGGCCTTTGTCAGGCAAAACAACATTTCTAACTAAAACTACTTCAACCTCTTTCACATAAGAGCGTTTCCATTTATAGCCAGCCTTAACACATTTCTGAGTAGGCTTAGGGATAAATGAATCCACTCTAGTATTAGAAGGACTAGCAGTCTTAGCATTAACATGCTTCTTACTATTAACATGTTGACGTGGAGCAGTCTTATCACTAGATACATGCTTACTATTAAAATAAGCATACATAACATTGAAAGCACAAGACATGCAATTAATCACACCACATGCTTTATGAGAAGAATTAACAACATGCATGTTAGAACAGTTGTTTTGATCCAACTTATGGATATCTGATTTAGACTTTTTAGTTGTAGCAACTTTGACTGGAATATCAGATATACACTTTTTGGATTGTTCAGCTTCCAAAGCAATATCTTCTTCATGAATCTCCTCAGCAATAATGATAGAGTATTCATTCATAGGCTCTGCCTCAGACTCCTTACAGAAGGGTGTTTCAATACCCTTAAGTATATATGGAACGACCTTTCCTTCAGATTTGAATCTACAAGGGGAATTAATTCCAAGCAGTCCAATAGCCTCATTATAATCATACCCTATACTGAAATGATTACCAACAGCTTGCTTATTGAGAATTTCTTTAGCAGTCTTACAAGAACTGAAATAAGCATTAGCTTTGGTCTTAAGCTCACTAATCTGATCTTTGAGAATGGTTTCCAGTTGTTGATACAATTTAACCCTTTTCTCAAGAACTGCTACCTTATTAGTAAGTTCATCTTTATTGATATGCACTAGTTTTAATTCTTTTATTTCCTTTTCAAGATTTGTGTTTAAAAGAATTATTCTATCATTTTCAGTGCGTGCACAACTTAAGGTGCCACCAAGATGACGAATCATTTCAGTGTCAGTAAAGGTTACATCTGACATGTATCTGGATGAAGTGCTTTCCTCTTTAGCCATTAAAGCAAGGTTCCCAATCTCACCTGCTTCTTCATCACTGTCAGTGTCATCCCAACTCTTTCCTTCAGCAACATAAGCTTTCCCAATCTTGTTCTTCTTGCTAGAATCAAATGTGTTTCTTGTCACTTGATTTGGCTTTCTGCATTCAGTAGCAAAGTGACCCAACTCATTGCAATTGTAGCATCTAATTATGCTCCTATCCACAGTTCCAGTTTTGTAGCCACCCCTTGTGCCACTTGAAGATGAAGATCCACCTCTCTGAAATCTGGGTCTGAACTTAAGATTGGGATTCCTCTTGAATCTGAACTTCCCAAATTTCCTGACTATCAAGGCCAAGTCACCATCCTCCAGCTGATCAAGTTCTTCTAAAGAATAGAAGTCACCACCAGATTGATCAATGGATGTTAATCCATATTCAGCATCAATAACATTCATGTTAGAACTGGAAGGTTGAACAGCCTTCACTTTCAGTTTCTGTGGGACTTCAGTAGCCAATGCAGTAGAGGTACCAACAATCTTCCCAGTTCCATACAGCTCCTTTTGTTGAATATGCTCCAGCTCATATGTCTTCAGAACACCATACAATCTCTCCAAAGCAAGCTCATTCATATCTCTTGCTTCTCTAATTGCAGATATTTTGTGCTCCAAATGAGGTGGAAGTGTAAGAAGGAACTTCTTGTTAATCTCCTTGTTGGTGTAGTGCTTCCCATTGAGATTCAGATCATTGATTAATTTTTTGTATCTCTCAAAAACCTGAGAGATACCTTCACCAGGGTTTGATCTGAAATGCTCATATTGTGAAGTGAGAATTTCCAGCATATTCTCCATAACTTCCTCTGTCCCCTCATTGGTTATCTCTATGGTTCCCCAAATGTGTTTGGCAGTATCACAATTTAGGACATGATTATGCATGATAGGATCAAGACTCTCAATAAGGATCAACTGAAGACAGGAATCCAAGGTAACATCCTCTTTCTCATCAGGAGTGTACTCCTTGGGATCTTTAGGGTACATACTAGCAGCCCTAGTAACAATGTTATCCTCTTTTATTTCTTCCTCAATAATCATAGGAAGTCTGGGACCTTTCTTCAGCACATCAATGTATTTAGGATTTGCAACCTTAAGAAATAGGAGCATTTTGTTCTTCCACATAGAATAATGCTCCTTGCTGAACATTGGGATTTTGACAGTACCAACTTTCTGTGTAGTAGACATCTTTTGAGATTTTTAGGAATAAGATAAAAAATTAGAGTTTAAAAGCAAAATCTCAAAACAATTGGATCTTTGATTTGTATATCAATCAAAAGGCTCTGATGCCAATTGTTAGGTCCTGATAAGTTTGTAGAAGGGGGGTTGAATACTAACTATACCGTTTTATCGAATTTGTCCTTTAAAAGATTTAACTGTTTAGAACAAATTAGTGCGGAATAAAAACTGAAACAATATTCAAGTTAAATAGAAACTCTATTAAACTTGAGGGGTGTTACAATTCATTGCACAGATTACAAGGTTCTTGTTAAAACAAATCTAGAATAAATTTGACATGAATTTATCTATATTTGTAATAAAAATATCGAATACTAAAAAGTAGTTCGATAGTAATTCTAGGGATTATGATCCGCTAGATTGTCAAAGCAATACAAGTAATTGAATTCTAGTGGATTGGATATAACTTTGATGGCTAGAATTTATTACAAGAAGTAAATTGAGCTTAGCAGTTGGTTCGCTTGAATATGCAGAAGAGAGTAAATGATACTTTGTGTTTTTGCTTCTATGTTCAATTGTCTGTCTGTTGAAATGATCAAACTTGTATTTAATACAAGTCAAAGCATTGCATTCCACGCGCCAAAATAAACTCCCTGCATTTCTACTAGAAGTACTATCTATTAAAACTAATAGTACTCTCGGTAGTACTAACCATTTGTATTGGTAGTACTATCGGTAGTACTAATACAGATAGTACTACTAGTATAAAATGACAGTACTACTAGTAGAAATAAAACTGATTTAATTTTATTCTACTTTTAATTGATTTAATAAATGACTTAATTCTTTTAGAATTAATTCACTGATTAAATAAATTAAATAACTGACTCAAATAATTTCATAAATAAATTAATTCTGGAGAATTAATTTATACATTAAATTACTTAAGATCTAGATTGATTAATTTAATATATGAATTAATTCTGAAAGAATTAATTCATAGATTAAATTAAATATCTTATAGAATAATATTAAAAGAGAATTAAACTAATTCTTAGAACCACTGAAATTGATGACGAACTTCCACTGACTGACGTTGACACTCCATGTACTGTCTGGTTCATGAGCGACTAACTTTAATGGTTGTTCTTCATACTTGACTTTAAGCTGTGATTCTTTACTCCTTTTATTTAAACAAGGACTGTAACCTGTACTTTTTCCCGTCACACTTCTGAAACCTCTGTCACTTTAAATAGATCCACTTTCTTGAATACTTCACTGAGGCTTGATCAAATAAATGAACTTCTTCCAGTGTAGAATAACTTCAAGTCTGTAGATGACTTTAATCTTCATTCTTTGACAGATATAATCTTCTGAGATTCCTGTGACATTTGATTTTTATTATTTACTTATTACATCTTAATTAAAGTTGAGTAGAATCCTCGGTGTTTACAAATAGGCCTAGACATATGCCTTTCAAAGATTCAGACTTGCTCTTGAAAGATGATTTCCTTTGCTTGGCCTTTTGACAAGAATCACACAGACCATCTAAGCTGAGTATTGATTTTGGAAGTCCCCTTACAAGATCTTTTTGAATCAACTCATTGATGCTGTTCAAATTTAGATGAGAGAGCTTCTTATGCCATTTCCAGCTCTCTTCACTAGACATCTTTGCAGACAGACACACGGCTTTTCCTTCAGAGTTTGTTACCAAACTTGCTTCATAGATATTATTGCGTCTGTGTCCAACTAAAAGAACTTTCCCTGTAGATTTGCTAACAACCTCACAGTATTCAGGTTGAAAATCTACATGATAACCTCTGTCACAGATTTGACTCACAGATAGCAGATCATGCTTGAGTCCTGGGACAAGAGCTACATTTGTGATGATGACACTTCCAAAATTGATATTGCCATATCCCAGAGTACGTCCTATGTTGCCATCTCCATAGGAAACTTTTGGGCCAGCCTTCTCCTCATAACCTGATAGCAGGGCTTTATTTCCAGTCATGTGCCCTGAACATCCACTGTCCAAGACTAGGGTGCTCTCCCTTATGCCCTTATTTTCAGATGATTCAGATTCATCTTTAACAGTTGCCATGAGAGCATAGTTGACATCCTCATCTGAGTCTGAAATGTCTTCCCAGTCTCTTCCTTTAGTGATGAGTGCTTTTTCAGATTTTCCTTTCTTGCACTCTGGAGCATAGTGACCCATCTCTTTACACTTATAGCACTGGATCTCAGACTTTTCTTTCTTCCCAGATTTGATATCCCTTCCTTCAGACTTTCTGAAACTCTTCCTTTCAGAGTTTGAATCTCTCCTAGAGAATCTCTTTCCTTTCTTGAAGTTCTTGAAACCCATCTTCTTGAAAGTCTTCACCATCAAAGCAGCCATTTGCATCATCTGTTCTTCATCATCCTCGGATTCAGATGATTCAACAATGTTTGAGTCATCATCAGAGTTTGATGACTCACTTTCAGAGTTTATGACCAAAGCATTTCCCTTAGCTTTCTTCTTTGATGTCTCTTTCTTAAGAAGCTTTTCTTCGACTTTAAGAGCAACAGATTTTGTCTTCTTACCAGATCTTCTGTTTCTTTGTTCTATCTCAAGTTCATGAGTTTTAAGCAACCCATAGATTTCATCAAGTTCTGTATCTACAAGCTCATAATTATCTCTTATTGTTGTTGCCTTTAAATCCCATCTTTCAGGTAGAGATAGAAGAAACTTGAGATTAGACTCTTCAAGATCATATTCTTTATCAACCAGAGATAAATCATTTAACAGTTTACAGAATTTGTCATATGTCTCAGTCAAAGTTTCATCAGGTCTCGAGTCAAAGTGTTCATACTCCTGTGTAAGAATAGTCTTCCTGTTCTTCTTTATAGCACTTGTTCCTTGACATCTGACTTCTAAAGCATCCCAAATTTCTTTGGCAGTCTTACAGCCAATAACTCTGTTAGACATGACATTATCTAAGGCACTATGGAGAAGATGTCTAACTTTTGCATCCTTTGCAATTGATGAGATGTCTTCAGGAGTCAAATCTTTCTTTTCCTTTGGAATAGTCTTTTGTTCTTCACCAGCAACAACAGTAGACAGTTTAGTCGGCTTATGAGGACCATCATTGATTCTATCAAGGTATTCTGGATCTGTGGCTTCCAGAAACATGGTCATCTTTACCTTCCATATTGGATATTCTGCTGGTCTGAGAATTGGAACCCTAATTGTCTCATATCGACTCACAGAAGTTGGTTGAACTTTTTCGGGATTAGAACCTGCTTGGATATTTTCAGCCATGATTATACTTGTGTTTGGATCAAAAGAAAATATTTAAAACTGAACAGGTTCGGTTTTACAATAAGTTTTCTATGCAGATAGAAACAGAGATATCTTCTCTCAGAAGAATTCTCAGCTATGATCTTATTAGAATCTCTAATAGGATTAGACAGAATGAATAATACGAGAAATTTGTACTTTATCAAACATTAGATGCCTTTCAGATCATCTTTTATAAAACAGTATGTTTTAACCCTGGGATTTTACCATAGGTTGTTAGGCCGAATACACAATATATAATCAAATATACGTATGAGAATAACAATAAGAACACTGTTTATGAATAATAAAATGTATGGAATTAATAACTCCTCTCTCGGTGATGTAAAATATCACAGAGAGCTGCTAGGTTACAAGAATAATCTTTCAAGTATTCGCGTCCCTTTTAGGGATAACCTATCTGTGTTTATATAGTACACAGCTACATACAATCTTTAATTGATATTCCTATAAATCAGCTATACAATTAATATCAATTAAGAATTGCTTTTGTCTTCTGTTCCGTTTCCTTAGCCATCACGATATCTCTTTGCTTCTTTGCTTCTTCAAAGTATATCGCTTCTAGAATCTTCATTGAATATTACACCGACAGCTAAGCAAACTCTGACTGTCAGAGTTTAACAAACTCTGACCAGTCTTCCAGCTAAACTCTGATAGTATCCTGATACTTTAAACACTGATAAACAAACATCAGCAATTATATCTAACATAGGTTAATCAGTATGACTGTTAATAACCACAGTAGTTTCTATTTCTATTTTAAGAATGGTTTCTATTGGAGTAAGACCCTATATATATATATATATGGTGTCCATGTTATTTTTAGAAGATGAGTTGTTTAAATTAGAAAATATAAAATAGGTAATGCGTCCGTGTTATTTTTAGAAGATGAGTTGTTTTAGTTAGAAAATAAGAAACATGTAATGTGGAGTTGGTTTTAGAAGATGAGCTGTTTTAGGTAGAAAATAAGAAACAGGTAATGTGCTGAAAAAGGCAGTTGGTTATTTATTAATAATTATGTAAAATTATATTACGTTTATATAGATATGTTGCCCATGTTATTTTTAGAATATTAGTTGTTTAAGTTAGAAAATATAAAACAGGTACTTTGTCCGTGTTATTTTTAGAAGATGAGTCGTTTTATTTAGAAAATATAAAATTAGTAATATGTTTTAGCTGAAAAAGGTAATTAGATAGTTATTAATAATTATAATATTAAATATTTAGAAGATGAGTTGTTTAAGTTAGAAAATATAAAATATGTAATGTGTCCGTGTTATTTTTAGAAAATGAGTTATTTTAGTTAGAAAATACAAAACTGGTAATGTGTTGAAAAAGGCAGTTGGTTTTTTGTTAATAATTATATAATATTACATTACGTTTCCATATATATGTTGCCCGTATTATTTTTAGAAGATGAGTTGTTTAAGTTGGAAAATATAAAATAAGTAATGTGGTCGTGTTATTTTTAGAAGATGAGTCGTTTTATTGAGAAAATATAAACAAATAATATGTTTCAACTGAAAAAGGTAATTAGATAGTTATTAGTAATTATAATATAAAATATTATATTTATATTTAATATCTTTTAGTATTTTATCTGACAGCTTATATTATATTGATTTGAAAGATCAAACGGTTGAGAATTGGAGGACCAGACTACAAAAACTGACCGGACTACAAAACTTTCAATGTTTCGTCTTTAATATAATAGTATAGATTTTGGTACTGACTATATCAGTCATGTTCTTTAAATTTTTGACATAGTAAGAAATTTAATATTTATATGAGAAGCGGTAAAGGTATTGTCCACTCAATTTACAAAAAAATAATTTATATAACTTCAATTTTTATCTTTTTGGACCTATAATTTTAAATAACTCCGAGTGTATAATGTAATTGATCGATCGATCATAATATTTTCCGTACTTGTACGATATGAAATATCATGTTTTCTAAAAATTTGTTCACTAGACTATATATTTTAATCTATTTAATTTATTATACAATTTATTCTCAATTGTTTTTCATTTATTCCAATTCAAGTTTATCTCTTTGTATTATACGACATTCTCAACATAATTATATAACTTGTTTAGATATTTGTTTATAATGTCAAATTTTTTTTAAAATCTCATCTTTTAAATTTTTTAACTCAAGACAAATAATTTTTCATATGTATTATTTACGATTTTTAAAAAAAATATTTAGATTTACCTATCATATATTTATTAAGTTAATTTCAAATAAGCAATTATTATCTTCCATAAAATTAATATAAAAATTTATATTGAAATTAATTACAAATGCGTTACATACATAATTCATCCAATATAATTATGAATCTAGTCACTTCTATTATATTTATACTATATTATTGAAATCGAAATATTAAAATTTTGATAGTTGTTCGGTACGATACTCATATTTTGATATTTACACTTTAGTTCTTTTATTTTTAAAATTTTACCGTAATTTTTTAAAATAATAATTTTATTCAAAACACATCTCTAAAAATTTGTTAAACACAAAACACATCTCTAAAAATTTGTTAAACACAAAACTTTGAAAACATAATTTATTACGAGCAAACACAAACACGTCAATTCGACGCCGAGTTCAACAACCATATATAAGTGTTTAGATTAAAATTTTGGAGTCTCTGCTCAGCATTCCACTTCACTTGAAGGGGAGTATTAATGAAGGGAATCAATGTTCTTAAAGTTACATTTATCCTAGTACTTAAATAATAGCTCTATTCCTCTGTACATGTAGTTTCATACAGTGTAATGAGTATTGAGTGATTAGGACTGTGAGGACCAAGGCTGGTTGTTATACTTTGATCCCCACTCTAGTGACATTTAGTGTAGTGCTCAGCTAGAGGATAAAAGGAGACAGTTGTAGTCTTTGCTACTCAGATTTTGAATGCATTTCTTTCTGTACAAGACACAGACATTTGGGCCACCATTCCTTCTTTCTTATCTTTAATCATTATCATGCTCAATTATTATTAAGTCTTTAAAAACATTGATAATTTCACTTTCAGGCGCGACTAGAGCTCTGTTCAACAGCTAATGATGTTGCACTTGAAGGTTGAGATCACAGCAGGTTTCTTCTATCCTTGTTTGCATGTCCCTGTCGATCGAGATGATCATGCATGATGAACACTGATGTTGCAGTAATGTTTAACAGCACCCAAATCCAACTCGTATCTGACTTATTTTATATCAGAAAATGTAAAAATAAAATAACATGATGGATCAATAGGTTTTAACCTAGGATTAAGAACGTCATTTTGTTATTCTCTATAAACAATATTTATCATGTTAATTTTAAATCCGACAATAATAATGTTAGTCAAACGACATTGAAATGTCTTCGTATCGCTCCTCTTGTTCCTTAAAATAATGGCGAGATCCATTAAAACCGACCATTAATATCAAACAAAGAGTCTTTGGAACAGTTGAGACCTTCTGATATGATGCCAAACGGATATGGTACCATCAAATTTCCACATTTCTGTGGACATCCGGGTCTCTCTCTGTTTTTTTCCCACCCATTATTGAAAAACACAAAAAACATTAAATATAATATTAGTTAGTTATTTGTTAAAAACCAATTTGTTGCATCATTCATTCTCTCACATAGGATCACATCATCTAGATTTCTTTATTGTCTTTATCGCTTTCCATATTATACAATTGTGGTAATTGCTGGAGGAAAGAGGTACGTACAATTTAGAATAGAACACGTAGTGTAGTGCATCAATAAGTGTTTATTTCTCGTTCTTTGTGTGTTGCATCATCTAATCAATTTTAAGGGCGCCACCCAATTTCAAGATAAGGTGGGGGATTTCATCACCCTTTCCTTGGCCCACAAATCACTAATTCGTTCATCTTGCATTCCCTTTCCTTAATAAAATCAATTAGACGTTAGCCCCTAGGATATCGCGCTCAACTAGGAAGAGAATCTAGGAGGAACAAATCACTATGTATTTTTCGGTGGTGTCTAGGATTAGCGAAAGCTTACCTGGCCTTTAGACTGGTGCCTAGAATGGTGGTTAGCCTCTTGGCAATGCTTCCTCCTGCATGGCCAGTCACGACGAATGCTTTTTGAGCTGTTACTTTTAGTAGTATCTTATTGTTAGGAGCAAGGTCTAGATTTTTTTAGGATAAGATATATTTTTCTTTTGATTTTGCATATTCTTGGGTGTTTACTTATAGCTCTTGTCTGCTACATGCTTAGTTGATTGCTTCTCTTGTATGCAAAGTATTTGGGTTCGAGATAATACATCTAGATTAGTGAGACAATCCGACCTTTCACTACCTGGAATAGCAAGACAACTCGATTTCTCTTCACCCACTAAAATTGAGTCAAAAGAAGTAGAAGTTCCAACAACCGTCATGGCTGTCTCTCTTAAAGAACGTTGTTACCCCGCTCGTACTGCTCAACCCTCATGCATAGTGCTACCAGCAGTAACCGCAAACAATTTTGAAATCAAACATCACAACATTAGCATGTTACCTAGGTTTGCTGGGGTAGAGGGAGAGGATCCATATCTTTTCACTCGAGAATTTGAGGAAGTATGTGTTTTACAAAAACTTCAACAACTAAGTGAGGATTCCATTAGGCTTAGACTCATTAACTTTGCTTTAAAAGAAGATGCTAAACAGTGGTTGTATAGTCTACCCGTTAATTCTATTTCCACATGGGAGGGATTTGTTGCTATATTTCTTAAAAAATATTTTCCCAACCATAAGGCTAACAGGCTTAGGAATGAAATCAACCAATTTCAACAAAATTCAAATGAGCCTTTTTGGAAATATTTTGATAGATTTCAAAAGTTGTTGTCTAAGTGTCCTCAACATGGTATAGAAAAATGGAGACTTTGTAAAATTCTCTATGAAGCCTTAGATAGCCAAATCACTGCCTTGTTAGAGTCTATGTGTAATGGTAGGTTTATGGATAAAACTGATGAAGAAGCTTGACAATTTTTTGAAGAGTTAGCTGAAAGAACAATGTTGTGGGAGTCAACTAGGGAACCCAGTCAGGAAACTGAAAAATCTAAGGGTGTACACGTAGTTGGTAATTCTATTGCAACTGAAGCTAAGTTAGCTACTCTCACTAGACGTCTAGAAGCCTTAGAAACCAACAAGGTGTCCTCACAAGTGTTTTTGTGTGCAAACTGTAATTCTCCTACTCATTTGATAGAAAATTGTCCTGAAATTGAACAAGCCAATGCCATGTTTCAATCTAGAGTTAGGAATGATCCTTATTCATCCACATACAATCCTGGTTGGAAAAATCATCCAAATTTCTCATGGAACCAAGGTCAATACAATCAGTATAACCAAAATTCTCAACCTGCTTTTCAAAAGCCCAATCATGGTCCATACCCAACTCAAAATCCTAACTCATATCCTCCACAAAATCTCGGTCAATATCAAAATTCAGTACCTTTGAATCCTCTTGGTTTTGCCGAATCTGATAAAAGATTTACTTCTTTAGAAAAGAGTATGGAGGCATTAATCAAATCTCAACAAAATTTCATGAACACTATGACCCAAGATAGGCAATTGCTAAATTCCAACGCTCAAGCCATATCTAAGCTAGAGGTCCAAGTCAGTCAGTTGGCAAACACCATCAGTGAGAGAGAGAAAAATCGATTTCCTAGTCAACTCGAGATTAATCCCAAATTTCAGCCAAATCAAAAGTCTCATGAAAATGTGAATTCTGTTATCTCTCTAAGGTCTGGTAATCAATTCAATAACCATGCTGGTGCCAATACTCAAGCAGAAGATAAGCTTACATCTGAACCAAATCCGTTACTCTTGAATCCTAGTCTTAAACAATCTTCCAATCCCAGGAGTCCTGAAGAAGTTGAATCTAATGAGTCATCACCCTCCGATGAACCACCTTCAAAACCCCACTCTGATGTGTCTATTGAAAAAGTCTTTAAGCCAAAAGCCATGTTTCCTCATAGACTTACTTCAAATAAACAATCTGCTCAATTAGATAAGATTTTGGAAGTTTTCAAGCAAGTCAAGATTAATATTCCTCTTTTAGATGCAATTCAACAAGTTCCCTCTTATGCTAAGTGTCTAAAAGATTTGTGTACTCATAAAAGAACCACTCATGTACCTAAAAAAGCTTTCCTAACATCTAATGTTAGCTCTATCTTGTCAAATCAAATCCCTTTGATGTATAAGGATCCTGGTTGTCCTACCATTTCTTGTGTCATTGGTAATACTTTCATTGATAAAGCTTTACTCGATCTAGGAGCTAGTGTGAATCTTCTTCCATTATCTGTCTATCAAGACCTGGGTTTAGGTGAACTTAAAGAGACTACTATCACTCTTCAGTTAGCTGACCGTTCTGTCAAAATTCCTAAGGGTATGGTGGAAGATGTGTTGATTAAGGTTGGTGATTTTGTCTTCCCCGTCGATTTCATTGTTCTAGAAACTGAACCTGTCCAAAATCTCAAAAATCAAATTCCCATCATTCTAGGAAGACCTTTTCTTGCCACCTCTAATGCTTTGATTAACTGTAGGAATGGATTAATGAAACTCACATTTGGAAACATGCAAATTGATCTCAACATTTTCAATGTAGGAAATCAACCCAATGAGCTTTTTGACCAACCCATAGAAATTAACATGATTGATGAGTTAGTTGATAATGAAATCATGAATGTTGATGATGTTCTTAACTTTTGTCAAAATTACTTTGGTCAAGATTGGGATGACACTAGTCATAAAAATGAGATTAATGAAATGTTAGAGTCCACTATTCCTAGTTCCAATCGAGAGTTAGAACTTTTTTCTTTGCCGCTTTATGAAGCTAATGAATCAGTTGAGACAAGTCCACCGGAATTAGAACTTAAACCTCTTCCTGAAACTCTCAAGTATATGTTTCTAGGTCCTTCTGATTCTTTTCCAGTCATCATTGCATCTGATTTGACACCTTCTCAAGAGGAGGAACTCTTAATTGTACTTAGAAAGAATAAGGAATCCATAGGGTGGAGCATATCTGATATCAAGGGAATTAGCCCTGTCATTGTCCAACATAGGATTCACTTAGTTGATGATGCTAAACCAGTTAGAGAACCGCAAAGGAGGTTGAACCAGACTCTTAAGGAAGTTGTTAGGAAAGAAATCCTTAAATGTCTAGATAATGGGATCATCTATCCTATATCTGATAGCTCTTGGGTCAGTCCTGTTCAAGTAGTGCCTAAAAAGTCAGGGATCACTGTAGTTGTCAATGAGGATGATGAATTAGTTCCCACTCGTGTTTAGTCTGGTTGGAGAATGTGTATTGATTATAGGAAACTAAATGCTGCTACTAGGAAAGACCATTTTCCTCTACCCTTCATTGATCAAATGTTAGAAAGGTTAGCAGGTCACTCATACTATTGTTTTCTAGATGGTTTTTCTGGCTATTTCCAAATTCCCATTGCTCCCGAGGATCAAGAAAAGACCACTTTCACATGTCCTTTTGGAACCTTTGCTTATCGTCGTTTAGCTTTTGGTCTAACCACTGCCCCTGCCACTTTCCAAAGATGCATGATGAGCATTTTTTCTGATATGGTAGGAGAGTTCCTAGAAATCTTTATAGATGACTTTTCCATCTTTGGTTCTTCTTTTCATCAATGTCTTCACCATCTTGACTTAGTTTTAAAACGATGTAAAGAAACAAATCTTGTTCTTAATTGGGAAAAATGTCATTTCATGGTTAAAGAAGGAATTGTTCTTGGTCATAAAATATCTTCAAAGGGCATTGAAGTTGATAAAGCTAAAATTGATCTCATTGCTAATCTATCTCCACCAAAGTCTGTCAAAAAAAATTTGTTCCTTTTTAGGACATGCTGGTTTTTAGATAACAAGTTTCATAGTATATGTTTTTCTCGTTAATTGATATATCTTATTTGTGAAGGAAAGAGAATTGATTTTAGGGTGAATTGATATTAATTGTGATTGATTAATGGATTCGGATTACTAGGTTTTCCATATTTGATTTTAATTTTTAATTAGGTTAAACAAATCTCAACTCAAATCTTATTTGTCTAGTTCGCCTGAGTTAATTGTTAGGGTTTCGAAAATACATAGTCTCTGTGGATCGATCTGTGATTGCTACAACTGTGCGCTTGCAGTTTACATTATTTTTACACACCAGTAAAGTTATCACCCTTCAAAATAGAGTGATTGGCATCCGTGACATCGTATTTGAAAGTGGTAGAATTAGACTATAGCGCTTTTAATCCCCAACATAAGTGTTGTAGAGTAAGAAGAAGAAGAATAAAGAACTGCATTTTGTTTTTAGTTTTTAAGTGTTTTGTAGTTTGAATTGTGTTGTGCATGGCCCTTCCCTTTTTATAGCCAACTTACACACGTCGTATAACTGGTATTGATTTAGAGGTTCCGATTTTATATTAAACAATAAAATGTACAAATAAGATATTTGGTTTTATCTTGACATATATACACCGGGTTTCAGATTCTTTTTCAGCATTAAAATAACATGAGTAAGGTTCAAGAGAGAACCCTCTTAAAAAGGGAACCAAGGAACTTTTTAAAAAAATCATTTTAGCATAGAAAGAAAATTAGAATTAGTTATATATCATCCTAATAGTCCCAAAAAGTTAATTACTTACAAACAAATATTCATTTTTAAATTTAAAAAAATATATGAAAAAATTATGAATCTGCCATAAGAGATTCAAAAAGAGATTCATAATTTTTTCATATATTTTTTTAAATTTAAAAATGAATTTTTGTTTGTAAGTAATTAACTTTTTGGGACTATTAGGATGGTATACAACTATTTATATTTTTATTTTAATTTAAAACTAATTTTTAAAAAAAGTTCCTTGGTTCTCTTTTTAAGAGGGTTCTCTCTAGAGCCCTGGCCAAAATAACATTTCTAACTATTATAAATTAACTATAACTGTATATGTAATAGCATTATTAGTGAAGATGTTCTAAGAGAGTTACAAATTTACAAATCGTTTCCTAAAATTTTAAGATCTCAAGAAAACGTTTTCTAAATTTTACGATTTTAGAAGAGTTTAATCGGATCTTATATTATATTTTAAAATGACTATCTCATGTTCATAGACCGAAAGTCCAACTATTCATACGAGTTGTGCACAAGTTATACCCGCATCACTTTTCCACGACAAAGAAATTTCCCAGGCTCTGCAAAGCATGAAATACTACAATTCTTAGAAATGTTATAAAAAACTATTCAAACACGTTAAAGTTTGGACAGATATGAAGCTGTCTAAAAGATTATGTCCTCTAGTGCATTACTGGAGAAATGATTGAAGAAGCTTCTTGTTTGTAAAATGTCGATAAATTTCCACTTCAGACGCGAGCAGAGCTATGTTCAACAGCCAGTGATGTTACACTTCAAGGTTGAGATAGCAGTTGTGATTTACCTTTGTTTGCATATCACTGTCGGAGATGTTCTAACGTGACCATTGAATTGTCATCGGCAGCTGATGAACCATAAGTTTTTTCTACTAAATTTGAGATGTTCTAACGTGACTATTGAATTGTCATCGGCAGCTTGTAAACCATCAGTTTTTGCTACTACATTTCTTCTTCTGCCAACATGTGGTAGTAGTAAAACTACAACCTATCTTAATTTTAGCAGAAGTACCCTCAGCTGACATGTAATTTCGACTTCCAACATCAATCTAAACAAGACCTAGACTGAGTGGCCAGAAACATAAGTTTACGGGGTCTCAAATACAATGAAAATTTACAAAATTTAAATATGCACAATTCACGTGCATTTTCCGATCCTTAGAAAGTTTCTACTTGAATAAGTAAGGTTTTATGACCTTTTAGCCCTTACAATTTGAAGATTTATACTCATCAGTCCTAAAATTTTGAAATCGTACATTTTAGCCCTTGAAGTACCCGTTAAAGTTCAATTAACCTTTTTTTCAATTTTTCTTCCGATAATACCCCTGCATGATATATACCTTTTAGCCCTTGAAGTATGAAAAATGTACCTCTTACCCCTTATAGAGTCTTATGTGAATTAAGCTCGATACTTTGTACATCTTTATAAGAATGGAACTTCAGATCACCACCCTTAGCACCCTTCCGGAGTGTTCACTGGATAAACCACTAGATGAATGGAATATTACTCGCCAATTATGCACAACTAAAGATGACAAAAGGGAAGAAGGAATACTAAATTTGGTTCAAGATACTGATTTTCAAGTACTTTCAAGATACATGCAGGTATATTATTCGAGAGATATCTAAAAAGTTTAGAGCATATGTGCGCTCGTACACACACACAGTTCTCCTTTTACCATCAAACAAGTAGGATTATGGATGTGTGTTCGTGTGTATCAACCCTCTCCTTTCCAAGCAACCTGATACTGTTAAAGTAGTACTGGCAATCTACTAGTAAATAAGCTTTTGATTTTTCCTTTGTTCCTTTATCTGCAGGTATTATCTGCTAATTTCATAAAAGCTTATCGGAAGGATGTAAATAACATTCATCATGGCCTTTTGCCATCATTCAAGGGAGGGATCCTAGCAAACAGGTCCAGACTTATTACTTTTTATAAAGACTGAAGTGTCATTAGGATATATCTACTATGAAAGATCAATTAGCATACCTCGTTTTCAGGTTTTCGAAGTTGGCGTGAAATTAATTGGCGCAACTGCTCACTTTGTCACTAAAGAACTTTATCAAGGTCCGATCTGTTGGGTATAATTTACCAACTACACAGCAACAATAGGGCAGTTATATATATTTTGTATTAACAAGAACATGCAAATAACCAATAAACGAAACAAACACAAAGGTCGAAACAATAATGTAATTAGAGACTGTAAATAACAAGATAAGAAAGAACACTTATCTCTCACGAGCTTTAACAAATACTGAAAGATAATAGAAACAGCTGAGTCGCCAAGCCTTAGACAAGTCTTGACTGTTCTTGAAGAGATTATTGCCCCACTTACGCTGTGTTGGGTTGCAGCAATATCACTCCCAGGATAAAACAGCACAGATCAATCCACTCACACAAATGGCAATGATCAACAGCGACCAGCACCTCACTTCGCCCAAAAACTATGTATATTCTGTATGTGTTGAGAGAGAGAGCAGAGATGAAAACTGATGCTAGGGTTTTCTCAGTTACGTATATCCCCCATTGTCCAACGTTCTGTTTTGTATATATATAAAATACAAAATAAAACGTAAAAGTCCAAATAAAATTGTAACTGAAGATAGGACATTTAATACTAAATATTCTGATTTAATTATCATAACAATTGTCATCAGGATTTAATAACAGTTACAGCTCAGTCAGGATTTCCTGGTCCATCAGGATTTGATCACCATCAGTACTGAAGTCAAGCCATCAGGACTTGCTGTCCGTCAGGAGTGGCATCAGTACTTGACCGACCATCAGGATTTCGTCAGGACTGGACCTGCCATCAGGATTTAACTCCATCAGGATCCAGGTACTGACACAGGCCATCAGGATCAATAGTCATCAGGATTTCACTCCAAGTACTGACCAGGCCATCAGGATTTCATCCAAGAACTGGTCCATCAGGATTTAATATAAATCCTGACCCAGTTCGTATAGCTGTTACGAATAAATACTGATACTGTTAAATTAAATCAATAAATAATATTAAATAAACATGTAATAAAATTCCTCGCCCAGGTCACCTCGCGTACGCGAGACGCCGAGACATTCGCTCAAATCGCCCTTCGACCCGACCCGACCCGAGTCGAGTCGTGTCGTGGCGTGGCGAGGCGGGCGGCGGCGGCGCGCGTGTGTGTGTGTGCGCGTGAGGCACATACTAACACCATGCACACCCACATGCCTTAGTACTTGTACACTACTCTTGCACATGTTTCTATATAAACCCACCAACCTCTCATTACCATTTCTATGTGGGATACAAGTTATTCCAATATAACTAACCCACATAACCCATTTCAACTCAATTTATTTATGGATTACACTAAGAAAATGTCTTAGATCCAAACATGAAAGTTTAAGTCCTCATAACAAGGAACAACCTCCAATTGTTAATTTCCGGAAATTCCATCAAGAACATATTTAAAATATGCCTCAAACTTTCCATTTTCTAACAATCCCCCACAAATCCATACAGAAATACTTACATATCGGTCCTTATCATGACTTGTTTTTCAGAGTCGGTACCCTTCCGGGTATGAACCCTCCTAAGTCCTCTACTTCGATGGCTACCGGATCTAGATGGAATGTTTCACCTTGAATCTTTATCCGTTTGGTGTAACCACACTCCATAGACGACGACAAATCAAAGGCTATGGTGCTGATCTACGGCTTTGAGACGTTAATGGTCCTGTCTCGATCCTGTTCGTCGAATGCTTCAAGGAATAACCCTTTCCTCTAATTGCGACCACACAATTACATTCGCTTAGCTGGGCATCTCCAGAGATGTACTGCGATCATCTCGTCAAATGACTTGACCCCATTCAGAGTTCAAATAACTCTTGATATACTGGCAGTAACAGTACCTTTTAGGTTTACAGGGGATAGACTCCGATACGTGAGTATCAAGGTATATAGTAAAGGTACTACCAACTCACCCTCACAGCTTGTTATTACCACATTGAATACACTTCAAGGGATCTCCTCTCAGGTGTATTGGGTTCCCGCTGCTGATGAATCATTATGGGCTATCAGTCCCATCCCCAACCTAGACTTAAGGACTACTGCATGCTCAAGTCCTTTAGTCAAAGGATCAGCTATATTATCCTCAGTTCCAATGAACTCTACAGCAATAGTCCTCTCAGACACTAGACCCCTTATAGACTTAAGTCTAACTTGGATGTGTCTCTTTGTTTTAGCATTATACTTTTCACTACTGATCTTATCGATAGTTGTACGGCTATCACAATGAACAACAATGGCTGGAAGCGGTCTGCTTACTACAGGTAACACTGACATAAGTCCATGCAACCATTCAGCCTCCGTCCCCGTGGCATCTAGTGCACACAACTCAGCCTCAAAGGTAGACCGAGTTATTAAAGTCTGTCTAGTAGACTTCCAGGATATTGCTCCACCTGCTAGGGTAAACAAATATCTAGTCACTCCAATGGTACCGGATTTCTTAGCTATCCAACTTGCATCACTATATCCCTCGAGTACTCCAGGGAATCTTCGATAATGCAAACCAAGGGAAATAGTTCCCTTAAGATATCTAAGAACTCTATCCAGTGCCTCCCAATGAGTCTTGTTCGGACAGCTTGTATATCTAGCTAACTTAGACACAGAATAAGAAATGTCTGGTCTAGTCACGTTAGCAAGATATTGCAAACTCCCAATAATCTGAGAATACCTTAACTGAAACACAGGTATTCCTGAACTATTCTTGACTAGGGCAACTTTAGGATCGTACGGTGTACTAGCGATTCTACAATTTGAATAAACATACTTCTCAAGTATAGATTTCTCTATATAATGAGATTGTGACAATGTTATTTCATCAGTTGACTGTGTCAACTTGACCCCAAGAATCACACTAGCCTCACCCATATCCTTCATTTCAAAGTGCCTTTTCAAGAAACTTTTTGTTTCGTTAATAATCTCAATATTGGTTCCAAACAATAAAATATCATCCACATATAGGCACACGATAATACATTCATTTCCTTTAACCATATAGTAGACACACTTGTCACTTTCATTAACTACAAATTCTGATTCTAAAACAGTATCATCAAACTTTTTATGCCAGTCTCTAGGAGCTTGTTTTAAGCCATATATAGACTTGATTAACTTACATACTTTCCTCTCGTTACCCGAAGCAACAAATCCCTCAGGCTGATCCATATAAATCTCTTCTTCAAGATCACCATGAAGAAAAGCTGTCTTTACATCCATTTGATGGATGATAAGACCATTTACAGAAGCCAATGCTATAAGCATTCGGATTGTTGTCCTCCTTGCAACAGGAGAGTATGTATCAAAGTAATCAATGCCTTCCTTTTGCCTAAAACCCTTAGCTACCAACCTGACCTTATACTTATCTATTGATCCATTCGGGTTCATCTTCCTTTTGAAGATCCACTTACATCCTATAGTAGTACACCCAGGAGGAAGATCAACCAACTCCCATGTTCCGTTAGAAACAATAGAGTCGATCTCACTATTTACAGCACCTTTCCAGTGCCTTGACTCCGAAGAATCCATGGCCTGTCGGAAAGTTAAAGGTTCATCCTCGACATTGTAAGTGACAAAATCATTTCCAAAGTCCTTGACTACCTTTGCACGCTTACTCCTTCTAGGTTCATCTACTTCATCAGGAGTAGAACTACTATCAGGATCTGCCCCCACAGTTGTCATCTTTTCCACATGATCAGGAATAGAACTCGATGTGTGAGTAGGATCATCATTAGAAATATCTTGAGGTATGCCAGTCTTTATAGGGAACACATCCTCAAAGAATGTTGCATCACGAAACTCAACTATAGTGTTTGCCACTATACCGTTTATGTCATATTTTAGCAGTAAAAATCTCATAGCCGTAGTGGTTTCTATATAGCCCAGAAAGATGCAATCAACAGTTTTCGGACCTAGTTTCTTTCTCTTGTGTTCAGGGACAAGCACCTTTGCAAGGCACCCCTACACACGAAGATATTTTAAACTTGTCTTTCTATTTTTCCATAATTCATAAGGTGTCTTGTCCATATGTTTCAGAGGGACTCTATTCAGAATATGGCAAGCCGTATTCAAATCCTCTCCCCACATGTACTTAGGCAACCCAGAATTAATAAGCATGCTGTTAATCATATCTTTAAAAGTTCTGTTCTTTCGTTCAGCCACCCCATTAGACTCAGGTGTGTATGGTGGAGTCACCTCATGAACTATACCATTGCTTGCGCAAAATTCATTAAACGAGGTACTAGTATACTCACCACCTCTATCAGATCTCAAACGTTTAAGTACTTTACCAGTTTGTGTTTCAGCTTCAGTTTTGAACATAATGAATTTTTCTAGTGCTTCATCTTTATGTCTAAGTAAATAAACATAACAATATCTACTACAATCATCTATAAAGGTAATAAAATATCGTTTGTTATCCTTAGTCAACATGCCACTAAATTCACATATGTCAGTGTGTACTACATCTAATACTCCTGAATCCCTAACAACATTATGAAAGGGTTTCCTAGTTTGTTTAGCAGTCACACATACTTGAAATTTAGATTTCTTATCAATGACATATTTTGGAATCAACTCTAAATTCATCATATTCTTTAAAGCACCAAAATTTAAATGACCAAGTCTAGCATGCCATAAATCGGATGATTCAACACAATTAACAGAAGGTGCAACACTATCATTAATAAAACTGCCCAAAACAAGCTCACCATTTATTAAAAATAAATCATCAGACAAATAACCTTTGCCAAAGAATGTACCAGTATGTGTAATAACTACTTTATTACATTTCAAAGAAAGTTCAAATCCATTTTTAACTAAACAACTTCCACTTATAATATTTCTACGAATATCAGGACCATGGTGCACTCTAGTGAGGGATAGAACACGCCCAGAAGCAAACTTCAGGTCCACGTTTCCTATTCCAAGAACTTGAGCAGCACTAGCATTCCCCATCGTCACTGTCACTCCATGAGTCTATTGATAAGATACAAATAAACTAATATCAGTACAAATATGTACATTAGCTCCAGTATCAATCAACCATTCATGTGACAGATAAGTGGAAAGAAGTACAGGGTTGTAGGTAACATACCCGTCATTGGTTCCAGAGGCAACAGCCTCACCAACAACCATGTTAACCTTAGGCCCATCAGTGGTTGCAAGCACAGTATTAACTTGTACTCCCACAGGTTTCTTAGCTTTCTTTACAGGACAGTCCTTGCTCCAATGACCAACCTGTCCACAAGACCAGCATGGTTTGTTTTTCTTTGGTTTCTTAGCCTTGTTCTTGTCATTTTTAGTTTTAGTGTTATCCTTCTTAGTGAAAGCCTTTCTTTTCTGTCCAACATTCAACTTCGAACTCCCATGTTCAGCAGGCATCACATGTCCCTATTTGGACTTGTGTTGCTCCTGCACAGAGATGTCCAACATCAGGTTTGTCCATGTGATCTCTCCTTTCTGTCTTTTCAGGGAGAGAGCAAACTCTTCCCAAGACTTAGGGAGCTTTTCAATCACAGCCATAACCTGAAACTTCTCAGGAAGGTCCATTCCGGACTCCTTCAAAGCATGCACCAACATCTCAAACTCATGTGCCTGCTCGGTCATGGAATTTGTATCCACCAGTTTAAAATCAAGAAACCTAGCCACATAATACTTTTCCAACCCTTGCGAGTCAGTATTGAGTGTCTGGTCCAGCTTCTCCCATAAGAGCTTAGCAGTGAAAGAATCAGATGAATAAACATCAAATAGAGTGTTCGCTAAAGCTGCCAGTATAGTAGCCCTAGCCACCCCATCTTTTTCCTCCCACATGGCATAAGCCTTAACAGTTTCAGCCTTTTCCTGATCAATAACCGGTTTCTCATACTGCACCACCGGCCATAGACCCTTTACCGTAAGCCACAGTTTCATCTTTTTCTGCCAACGAGAAAAACCAACACCCCCACCAAATTTATCAGGCATTCCTGACAAATCAATAGGCTGTGGGAAACGGTACGTGGTCCAATCAATGGTAGGTGCAGTAACACCAAAACCCGAAGCAATAACACCATCAAGAGTTTCAGTTCCGTTAACCATCTTGTTAATTAACAATATATAACACAGGAAAATTGTAATATCCCCAAATTTTGTACTTATTTAAAAACCACTGATGAATAGTAATTTTTTTTTGTTTAGAAATTTTCAGACCACCCTATGTACGGGCCAGGACAATGAACTTTCGAAGTCGTATTAGTGATCTACTATGTAAATGAGTGAATGCAGAAGCTGTCAGAATCAGAAGAATAACATTTTCTGTTTTCTCTGAAATTTCACCTATTACTGATGGATTAATCATTATTTAAATATATTGGAGGATTTTAAATTATCAATTCCATGGATATGGATTTAGCAAAGTTATTAAGATATCAGGAACATTTACGGTAAACTACTTCGATAGAATGTTTAAGAAATCCCAGCGAGTGTCCAACGAGATTAAAGCGGAAACAGAAAAAGGCGACAGAAATAAGAGTATATAAATCCCATTTATATTCCAAGATTCACGCTCGAACCATTTTAATGAAGTATTCTATTGTTAGGATGAATAGTGAATAGTTACTATTCACTGCGAGAGTCGCGTAGAGTTTTATTCGCTCTTTTTAAGAAATATTTTCGAATCGTTTCAAGAGAAACAAAAACAAGGATGAATAGTAACATTGATGAATAGTACTCCAAGGTGAATAGTAAAATTTTATAGTCTCCGATTGATCCTATATTTCAGCGGAAGTTCAGGAATAATAAACGGTTACTAATCGCGTAGTCAGAAATCGCAAATGAAAAAGAGAATCGAAAATCCCCTTGAAGGAACAACTTTGGACGTATTATAACTTAGGAATTAAAGAAGAATATATGTATTAAAAGAAAAAGAATGGGTGGAAGAATTGTGTGGAAGAAGCTTTGTAACTTAGCAAACTTGAGGGACTAGTTTGCAGTGACTAACTTGCAAATTTGGTAAACTAAACACATAACCTTTTTAACCACTCATCTACCACACTTTTCTCACAAAATTAGCAGCTACCCACCCCCATTTTCTTGAAGAAAAACCGAACCTAAGGAATGAGGAAGAAGGAGCTTGAAGCTTGAGCAATTTTCCACCAAACTTAGTGTTTAATAGTGTTAGATATAATTGCTAATGTTTGTTTATCAGTGTTTAAGCAACAGGTACAGACCAGAGTTTATCAGAAGCCGATCAGAGTTTAGTTAAACTCTGATAGGGTGAAGAGTTTAAAGGAAGCCGGTCAGAGTTTAGTTAAAGTCTGACAAGGTGAATGTTGAATTAGCTGTCGGTGCAGAATTGAAGATTCTAGAAGCAATACATTCTGAAGATGGAAAGAAGCAGAATATATTGATACAGCTAAGGAAACAGGATAGAAGATAAGAAGCAATCCTTAATTGATATGAATTGTATAGCTAACTTATAGGAATATCAATTAGAGACGGATTGTATGTAGCTGTGTACTATATAAACACAGATAGGTTATCCCTAGAAGGGACACGCGAATATTGAAATATTATTCTTGTAACCTAGAAGCTCTTTGTGATTCATTAACATCATAAAGAGAGAAGCTGTTAATATAATTACAGTTTATTGATTCATAAACAGTGTTCTTAATTATTGTTATTCTCATACATATCTGATTATATTGTGTATTCGGCCTAACAATTGGTATCAGAGCCAAGGCTGTTTAATATATACAGTTTTACGATTCAAACACAGTAATAATCATGTCTGAAGAAAATCAAGCTGCTCCCAAGGTTGAACAGGTTAAACCTAATTCTGTGAGTCGATATGAAACCATCAGAGTGCCAATTCTCAGGCCGGTGGAATATCCGATTTGGAAGGTGAAGATGACCATGTTTCTGGAGGCGACAGATCCAGAATATCTTGATCGAATTTACAATGGTCCTCACAAGCCAACCAAATTATCTCCTGTTGTTGGTGATGAACAGCAGAAACTGATTCCAAAGGAAAAGAAAGATTATACTCCTGAGGACATCTCATCTCTTGCAAAAGATGCAAAGGTTAGACATCTTCTCCATAGTGCTTTGGATAATGTCATGTCCAATAGGGTTATTGGATGCAAAACTGCAAAGGAGATCTGGGATGCTTTGGAAGTCAGGTGCCAAGGAACCTCTGCTATCAAGAAAAATAGGAAGACAATACTCACACAGGAGTATGAGCACTTTGATTCAAGACCTAATGAAACCTTGACTGAGACGTATGACAGATTCTGCAAATTGCTGAATGATCTGTCTCTTGTTGACAAAGAGTATGATCTTGAAGAATCAAATCTCAAATTTCTGTTATCTCTACCTGAAAGATGGGATTTGAAAACAACAACAATAAGAGACAATTATGAACTTGCTGATACTGAACTTGATGAGATTTATGGGTTATTGAAAACTCATGAATTGGAGATAGACCAAAGAAACAGACGGTCAAGCAAGAAATCAAGATCTGTTGCTCTCAAAGTCGAGGAGAAGCCCATTGAAAAGAAAATCTCAAGGAAGAAAGCCAAAGGAAAAGCATTGGTTGTAAACTCTGAGAGTGAGTCATCAAACACTGATGTTGACTCAAACTCTGATGATGAAGCCTCTGACTCTGAAGATGATGAAGAGGAGTTGATGCAAATGGCTGCCTTGATGGTGAAGACATTTAAAAAGATGGGATTCAAGAACTTTAAAAAGGGTAAAAGATTCTCAAAGAAAGATTCAAATTCTGAGAAGAAGAACTTCAGAAAGTCTGATGGAAGAAATACCAAGTCTGGAAAGAAGGACAAATCTGAGATCCTGTGCTATAAATGCAAGGAGATGGGTCACTATGCTCCAGAGTGCAAGAAAGGAAAAACTGAGAAAGCACTCATCTCTAAAGGCAAAGACTGGGCAGATACTTCAGACTCTGATGATGGAGAAAATTATGCTCTTATGGCAACTGTCAAGGATGAAGCTGAATCATCAGAAAATAAGGTACCCCTAACTACTTATGCTTATGATACTGATAATATTTCAGAATTGAGAATTTATCTAAAGAACATACATGTTAGTTATAGGGATCAGACTTTGGAAAATGAGAGAATTAAATCTGAGAATCTTAGCCTGAAAGAAAGAAGCAAGTTTCTTGAAAGAGAACTTGAAAATATGAAGCAGATTCAAAAAGAAAGAGATGATGCTGTTTATGTTGAACAGGAATTGCTTAAAAAGTATAGGCAATTAGAATCTGATTTAGAGAAGGAAAGGAACATAATTAAAACCTGGACTAATTCTGGTAGAGATACGTACACACCAAGTGTTCCAGACAGATGCTGTAGGTTTAGGTTACAGTGAGGAAGATGAACTTAGGTTTCAGGATAAAATTAAGTTTAGAGCCTTTACAAGCTCATTTTCAACTCCTGTAACATTTGTTCCTGAATCTAACAAGCTAAAATCTGTAATTGTGAAAGAAGCTGTTTTAGAGCCAGTAGAAACTTGTGTTGAACAAATGGATATTGAATCTAAAACAGAGAAGCCTATTGAGCAAGAAGCTGTTAGAGAACCAATTAAAGTCTGTGAGAAACAGGTTAATGTTGGTTTAATGACAGGAAAACAGTTTAAACATAAGCTCAAAGAGGTAAAGTCTGCCATGAAACCAAAAGGGTCCAAGAAAAATAGGAATGGCAAGATAGGCATAAACAATAGGAATAATTATATGCCTAATGCTGGTGCTTCAAGGAAAACATGTTATAGTTGTGGTAGTTCTAATCATCTTGCTAGATTTTGCAATAAGAACAAACATATTAATTCTTTACCTTCTACTTCAGAAGTGAAGAATGATTATGTTAGAGTAAGACCACAGACTTTATGCACACATTGTGGGAGCACTTGGCATTCTATTTATACTTGTAAGAGTTATCATGCTATTTATCATAATTATTATGAGCTAAAACCCAACTTGAAATGGGTTAGAGCAAACTCTGCTAGTGTAAAGTCTGACACTGTTAGCTTAAACTCTGTTAATAAGCATTCCGCTGCAAAAGCTAACTCTGTTAAGAAAGACAAGGGATCCAAGCAAGTCTGGATCCTTAAAACTAACACTTAGTGTTTGTTTGTGATTACAGGGTATCAAGGAGAGCACACTTATCTTGGACAGTGGATGCTCAGGACATATGACTGGAAATAAAGCCCTGCTATCAGACTTTGAGGAGAAAGCTGGCCCAAAAGTTTCCTATGGAGATGGCAACGTAGGACACACTTTGGGATATGGCAATATTAATCTTGGAAGTGTCATCATTACAAATGTAGCTCTAGTCTCAGGACTCAAGCATAATCTGCTATCTGTGAGTCAAATCTGTGACAGAGGAAACCATGTAGATTTTCACATCCAGTGAATATTGTGAAGTCATCAGTAAATCTACTGGAAAAGTTGTTCTAGTTGGACACAGGCACAACAACATTTATGAAGCAAGTTTGGTAACAAACTCTGATGGTAAAACAGTGTGTCTAACTGCAAGGATATCTAATGAAGAGAGTTGGAATTGGCATAAGAAGCTCTCTCATCTCAATCTGAACAACATCAATGAGCTAATAAGAAAGGATCTTGTAAGAGGACTTCCAAAATCAATACTCAGTCTAGATGGCCTATGTGATTCTTGTCAAAAGGCCAAGCAAAGGAAGTCATCTTTCAAGAGCAAATCTGAATCTTCAATAGTGGAGCCTTATCATCTTCTACATGTTGATCTCTTTGGACCAGTGAATATAATGTCTATGGGGAGAAAGAAATATGCACTAGTAATTGTTGATGAATATACTAGATATACATGGGTGTATTTCTTATCAAAGAAGGATGAAACTGCTCAAACCCTGATGGATCATGTAAATCTACTGGACAAAGGATCACAGTATAAAGTTAAAATTTTAAGGAGTGATAATGGAACTGAATTCAGAAATTCAATAATGGAAGCTTTCTGCAAGGAAAGAGGAGTTAAACAAGAATTTTCTGCACCTGGTACTCCACAGCAAAATGGTGTAGTTGAAAGAAAGAACAGAACTTTAATTGAAGCTGCTAGAACTATGCTTGATGAAGCAAAATTGCCAACATATTTCTGGGCAGAAGCTGTTCAAACTGCTTGTTTTACCCAAAATGCCACACTGATCAACAAGCATGGGAAAACACCATATGAGATGGTGAAAAATAAGAAGCCAAATTTGAAATACTTTCATATATTTGGATGCAAATGCTTTGTGTTGAAAACTCATCCTGAACAGTTGACAAAGTTCGAGCTAAAAGCTGATGAAGGAATCTTTGTTGGTTATCCATTGTCAACAAAAGCATTCAGAGTCTACAATCTGAGAACTAAAGTGATCATGGAATCCATTCATGTGTCGTTTGATGACAAGAAAATAACTGGACTTGAAGACAAGAATGAATATGATCAACTACGTTTTGATAATGAAGAATTATTCTCTGATGATGTAAACTCTGATGAAGCAGGGTTGACAAACTCTGACGAAGCATACTCTGAACCTCTACTGGTAAATACTGGAGAAACTGGAAATTCTCAAGCTGAACAAAATAGAGAACCAGTTGAGGGGGAGCATGAAGAAGCTCAACAAGACACAGCAAATGAGTCAGTTGAGGAAACTGATTCAAACTCTGACAGTTCAAACTCTGAGCCATCCAATTCAGGGGGAGCCTCAGATGCTACAGAAAGTCAACATATGAATCAGGAGAGCATGGATCAAGGGGGAGGATCCAATAATGATGCAAGAAACCACTTACAAACAGCAAGAAAGTGGACACAGGCACACACACCTGATCTCATAATTGGAGATCCTGATGCTGGTGTGAGAACTAGAAGTGCATCAATCAATGAGTGTCTGTATCATGCTTTCTTGTCTCAAACAGAACCAAAGAAAGTGGAGGAAGCTCTTCAAGATGCAAATTGGATTACAGCTATGCAAGAAGAGTTAAATGAATTTGAAAGAAATGAAGTCTGGACACTTGTACCTAGACCAAAGAATAGATCAATAGTAGGTACAAAGTGGGTTTTCAGAAACAAGACTGACAGTGATGGAGTGATCACAAGGAACAAGGCTAGACTTGTGGCAAAAGGCTATTCTCAACAGGAAGGAATTGACTATGATGAAACCTTTGCTCCAGTTGCAAGATTGGAGGCAATAAGGATTTTTCTGGCCTATGCTGCACATAAAAAGTTTAAAGTCTTTCAGATGGATGTGAAGAGTGCTTTTCTCAATGGGAAGCTTGAAGAAGAAGTATTTGTTGAACAACCACCAGGATTTGTAGATCCTAAACATCCAGATTATGTCTACAGGCTTGACAAGGCATTATATGGACTAAAGCAAGCACCAAGAGCATGGTATGAAACTCTTGCTCAATTTCTTTTAGAAAGTGGGTTTACAAGAGGTAAAATTGATAAAACTTTGTTTTATTTCAATACTGGTGATGATCTGCTTTTAGTTCAAATTTATGTAGATGATATTATCTTTGGATGTACTAATGACAAACTCTGTAAGAAGTTTGCAAAGCTTATGCAATCCAGGTACCAAATGAGCATGATGGGAGAGCTTAGTTACTTTCTAGGCTTACAGGTCAAGCAAACAGATGATGGTATTTTCATCAATCAAGCAAAATATACCAGAAATCTTCTCAAGAAATTTGGTATGCTTGAGTGTTCATCTGCTACAACTCCCATGGCTACAGCAACAAAACTAGACAAAGACACAGGAGCCTCAGTAGATATGACAAACTACAGAGGAATGATAGGGTCTTTACTGTATCTTACAACAAGTAGACCTGACATCATGTATGCAACATGTCTTTGTGCAAGATTTCAAGCAGATCCCAGAGAGCCTCATCTAACAGCTGTGAAGAGGATTTTAAAATATCTTAAAGGAACCATAACTCTTGGTTTGTGGTATCCTAGAGAATCAGAGTTTAACTTACTTGGCTACTTTGATGCAGACTTTGCAGGCTGTAAGATAGACAGAAAAAGCACAAGTGGAAGCTGTCAATTTTTAGGTGACAGATTAGTTTCTTGGTACAGCAAGAAACAGAAATCAATTTCAACATCCACAGCTGAAGCAGAGTATATAACAGCTGGTAGCTGTTGTGCACAGATTTTATGGATGAAGAATCAATTGCTGGACTATGGATTAAGGTATTCTAAAGTACCTATTTACTGTGATAACCAAAGTGCTATTGCTATGACAGGTAATCCAGTACAGCATTCCATGACCAAGCACATCAGTATCAGATATCATTTTATCAGAGAACATGTGGAAGAAGGAGATATTGAGCTTCATTTTGTGTCTACAGACCAACAACTTGCAGATATCTTCACCAAACCATTGAGTGAAGCTACTTTTACAAGATTGGTAAATGAACTTGGAATGATCTCTGGTTTCGACTAGAGATACAGGTTAGACTCAAAAACAATACATGTTTGCATGCTATTAATGCTCAATTTCTTGCATGTGTTAACTGTTATGTGAACCAGCATGTTAAACTCTGATGATATACTCTGTTGGTCAAACTCTGATGATAAACTCTGTTAGTCATAAAATGTCAGTGATACTCTGAATGTTACAGTCTAATGCTATACTCTGATTGTAATTTTGTCTGAAACATATGGACCAATGACGAAATTTGTATGAAGCATAATTCTCAGTAAGTAACTGTGAATCCTTAAGAGTTGTATAGATTCTGATTTCAAACATGTGCAGTAAGCTAACACAGCATGATACTGTATCTATATTTATACCATCTCTTAGTTTATTGATCCTATACACTGAGTCTGTATTAGCTGTTTGCATTTCCTCTCATAAATTAATTGTATTGTCTGATGGAAAGTCTAAACTCTGATTATTTATTATAAATAATTCACCCTCAAAACAAAAGATGCCAAGCAGAGCACAAATTCCTTTGAGATCAAGTTGAGCCTAGGAAGATCCAGGAACTTATTGTATGAAATAAGGGCTAAAATCTTTGATTTTTGGTGACTAGAGCCAACCACTGATTACTGGAAAAAAAAAAAAAAAAAAAAACAAAAATAAAAATATATAAATAAAGGGGGTGACAAATAAAAGACATATCCAAATGAAAGGATATCAGTAATACAGAGTTTAGATACAAAAATCAGGTTTTATGTTATACATGAGAGTTTAGGCAACCAGTTTTTACTGATTTATTTTGTGGATTTTATGAACTTTGAGATGATCTAAATATTTGATTTCGGTAAATTCTGCTAATGCACACACAATTATTCACACCTGTACAGTTTGATAAAGGAGTCTATTGACAAAGAAGGACAAATGGTAAACACTGATGTTTTGTGTGAAATATGCCGAGGTCATCTTGTTTTAATCTCTGATGGTTAAAATAATCTCTTTGTTTTAGACATATTATAATTTGGAGTGTAGAAATTTGTTTTTCACAAGAGTATCCATTTTGAAGTTAACAGAGAAAAGAAAGAGTGTGTTTGACTGATAAGGATTATTTGTGATAAGTCCTGATGGTGATAAGTAGCTGATGAGTATGGTGTTCAAAGTGATGACTGTAGTTCTGATAATTCATATATGCTTAACATTCATCATAACAGTCATACAGTAATGTAAAGAAAAACAAAACATCTTTTTCATTAATTGATTCAAATCTTCTTTACATTTAGTAAATTACATACTCGTATCTAGCTAATCTTACTAGTGAATACTAATCCTTATGGTTACAAATGAGATGATCTATTTAACCAGGATAAGTATTTGAATGCTATCCAGAAGAGCTAGAGCCAGAAGCTATTGTGCTCTATTTCTTCTGATGATAGCAACCCAGTTGTTCATCTGGTCATTATACTGGGATCTCCAAGGCTTGACGACCTCCTGATGCTGCATCATCATCGTCGTCCTTTCGCCTTCTCTTTCGGCTTTGCAGCTTGCAAGACTCCAAGAAGGGTGTTTCCTCAGTACCCGTCAAGAAACTCTGTTGAAAGATCATCAAACAGAGCTCCGCAGTGTCATCATCTGCGAGCATGGGCACATCATATGGCCCAGGTCGAATTATGTGGACATACGGATTAGAGATAGGCCCCTCCGCTATCTCATCATCAGCGATGAGACCTTCGTCATTAAGAAAAGAAAGAGCAAGAAACTCGTCGATGAGATAATTCATTGTTTGGGGCCAGTCCAGATTCAGATATGACTCTATATCTAAGAATTCGAAAGTTCCTGCCATTTGATGAGTGATAATTTGGAAGTGTGAGTTGTCTGTTGTTACCTGTTTCAGCTTTTATAGCATCACCATGGGTAACTGAAACGTTTTGTGTGAATCGAAGCGATGGGAACAGTAAAGTGCGAAGTTCCAAGACAGTCATTATTACTCTGACTGTTGAGCTCCTTCGTATTTTATCACAGTCATTATTCTTCTGACTGTTGAGTTCCTTCGAATTTAATAATTGTGTTTTTGAGATATTAAAATTGATAATTTTATTATTATTGATTTTTTTTTAAAGTGGATATTTTGAGTAAAATGCCAGGTGTCTCCACGTCTGCGCGTGGGTATTGGAAGTTGCGCGTGAGTAGGCACGTTTGAATCCACTTACACACGTTTCAAGGACGCATGTTGTGTGTAGTAATCTTTACAGTTATTATTTAAATACACTACACATAAGCGGTTCAAAACTTTTGCACATCTCAATTTTCACACAAACACTCAAACAAACATTGTCTCAAACACTTTCACTACATACACAATCATCTTATTCTCTCATATCATTCTTAATTCTCAAAATGGCTACAACAGCGTTTACTGTTTCTGACTTAGAATTTGTTCCCAACAATTATTCTGCTCCTGTAGCAAATGAGAACGCACCGGAGGCGTTTCATTTGATTCAAAAGTTCTTGTTAAACTCTGATATTGGTACTGCTCTAACCGCACCATCGAAGCTGTCTGCAACACAAATTAAAGCTTTCTGGCAGACAGGTGCTTATGATAATGGAGGAGAGAATGGGTCTCCATCTATCATTTTTCAATTTCAAGACAACGACTATACTGTAACTCCCAGAACTGTTCGTGATGCTTTGGATCTTGAGGATTTCAATGCTTTCACAATTTCTGTTGGAGATTCTGAGTTGATTCGCATGATGAGAGAAATAGGCTACTCTGGACCACTGACAAAGATTGGTCAATTGAAGCGACCGCTCTTGAGAAAGGAATGGAGTTTCTTTTTCGACTGCATAACAAGGGCGTTCGGGAAAAAGTGCACAAACTGGGATGCAATTCCCACTGATAGTCTACAGATCGGGTATTCTCTACTTTATGGCAGTAATTTTGATATTTCTAGATTAGTTTTGCATAATATTGGTGAGAAAATGCTAGAGAATAGGAATGTTGTTTATTTCTCTAGGTTTTGTCAGTTGATATTTAGTCTATGCTGCCCTGACGTTGAGATTTTAGATGAGGATGTTATTTTCCCATTTAAATTGCACAAACGTATTTTCTCTGATCTTATCAACAAGGACAACAAGAAAGGAGAAGTTGTTCCTTTAATGTTACCTGCATCAGTGCAACAATTTCTTGACAACCAACAACAAGTCTCAACTGCTGAAGCTGGACCTTCTGTGTCTCAACCACAGAGGTCAAAGAGATCTAAAGTTCGAGCAGTTAAGTCTGGTTTGCAACACACTGAAGCTGAGGCATCAAATGTTGATGATGTGCCTCAGAGAAAAAGAATGAAGAAAAGGCGAGCTCAAAGGGCAAAGTCTGTTGTTGCTGATTCTGTTGCAGACTCAGAGACTGAAACTGATGAAGAGACTCTTCATCAGAGAAAGAGGAGATTGGTAGCAGCACAATTGTTTGGTGCTGAAAAGATTGTTGAAAATGTTGATAATCTTGAGGTTCAAGAAGAAGAAGCTGTTTTTGAAGACAGGATGTTTCAGGATAACGCAGCTCCTGAAGTTGTTATTCAAGAGGAAATTATTGAAACTCCTGTGCCTTCTATGGACAGAGTACATAATGAAGATCCTATGATTGAATTGGAAACAGAAGCTCCTACATCAAAAACTGATGATGTAGTTGAGGAAGCTGCTGCTCATTCTGACAGCAGAATTGTCGATCATGAAGATACCATAATGGAAGCTGATCAAGCTACTACTGAGATAGTAGAACCTATGGCTTCTCACACAGAAATCATTTCTCTTGATTTTGAGAAAGGTGAGGAAGTTGATCAGATTAGAGTTGATCCAGTTACAGAAGCTGTTGCTGTACATGTTGATGCAACAGAGAATGATCAGGAAGACATTGTCTTACTTGAAGCTCTACAACAGTCGGTTGTTGAGATTGTTCAGAGAGAAGCAGAGGTAATTGCTCAAGCAAACTCTGATGTTCCTCAAACTGAAGCAGAACAAGTACCTGAAGCCAATGCACAGTTAAATGATGAAGTTACGGCTGAAATGTGCTTGAAGATATTCAAAGAGAGGATGACAATGCTGAAGCTAGTCCTGCTCATTCAAACTCTGACAATCAAGTGGAAGTTTCTGATCTTCAAGCTGATTCTACTGAAGCTAGAGAAGTTCAAAGGGCTGCTTCTGAACATTTTCAGAATATGTACTACAATTCATGGGCTGATGCAAATTGTGTTTTTCCAGCACAAAGGGCTGCAGATTTTCTATCAGATTCTGTCAAGAAGATTTCCAATCCTGATGTTCTCACAAGCTTAAAGGCAACTGTTGTTCAAGTCAAATCTCTCAATAATAGATTTGATGAGAATCATCAAATGCTTACACATCTGAGGAATGAAGTGAGTATGAGGGATATTACTCAGAAATCTGATAGAACTTATTACTTTACCATGTTAAAGCAGCAAGCCAAGGATTCTGAAGAGATCAAGAAGAGGCTTGGGAAAGTTGAGGAAAACCAGCATGCTATGTCTACTCAACTTAATTCTATTTCTAATGCTATTGAATTGCTGACATCAGTACTACTTTCTGATGATGTCAAAAAGGGGGAGAGTATACCTAAAGACAAATGCAAAGATACTCAAGCTCTGAGACGGAGGGATGATTCTACTGATGGGGGAAGCAAAGAAAATGAAAGAAAGATTCTTGCTCAGAGGCAAAGAAGAGTAAACTCTGGAAGGCAAACAAACTCTGAGAGAATAAACTCTGGTGGCCAATCTACTTCAAGACTCAAGAGTTTAGCTGTTTCAGCTAATCCATCTACTGATGAAGAGGTTGCTGCTAGAATATTTATTAAAGAGCATGGAAAGGAAGTTACTATTGAAGATATCCAGGCTGAAGAACAGATGCTTGCTGAACTACACAAGAAAAATCTTGAAGCTGGAATCTACAAGATACAGGAAATCAAGGCTCCTAGGAAGAAAGAAGTTGGTATTTCTATCAAGGAAAATACGCAACAGAGTTTACAAGATACAAGGAGACCTGTGAGACCTGTAATTGGAAAATCTGATAAGGGTAAAGGTAAACTGGTTGAAGATGAACAGTTACCTGAGAAAGAATATTCAACCTCTGACATTGCTCAAGTTGAAACAAGATTAGCTAAATCAACCTCTGACGCTGCTCAAGTTGATGATATTGTGAAGGATATGCCAGCCTCTGACAAGGCTCAAGCTGTGCAAACTCAACTAACACCTCAACTCCAAGGTACTTTTAAAAGACCTGTATTATCTGAAGCTCTGACACTTCAACCGGTGGACTTTTCTAAAACCAGGACTGTACTTGGAAAAGAAACTTTTGATAAGTCTGGTTTAGGTTCACATAGGGAGAAGAGAATAAACAACAGATCTGGAGATCAATCAACACTGGCAGTATCTGGTACCATTACTCAAGAAAGTCTTGATATGCTAGACTCTGTTCAGATGGTATTTCATAAAGGATTGAAGAAAGCGTTTTTGTTGTATTTTATGAATGATGGAAGAGTTTACAGAGTTGCAGAGTCTGATATAGATCTCAAATCTTATCAAGAATTGGAGTATGTTCTGTACTTGTTAAAAGTCAAAAACAGAAAAACTCACGATGCTGCTACATTTATCAGACAAAAGATGCAAAGATCAAAGGTGATGCTTGGAGGAGGAGTTTCAAATGTATACATTCCTAAGTATAGAGATGCTTATGGAAATGTTATAGAAATGAAAAGAAACAGTGCAAGACTAAGGACTGATCTGGGAATTAAAGTCTTAGAGTTCAATTCAGAATCTGATAAACCATATTTTATTAGGCTAGGGAATGAGATGAGGAAGAATTCCATCTATTCACTGAGAGCTGCTATTTATCAGACTGGAGAATCTGATCCAGAGCTCAAGGAACTGAAAGAAATCATGGTTGAAGAGCTGGAAAAGGCTGAAAGAAGACTTCTAATTGATTATCTCAGGACAGTGCCTGATATTCAAGAAATCAAATAAAGTCTGACTGTAAGTTTTTAATATTTTCTATTCTAAGTAAAATTTAAACTCTGTTTTTAAATTAAACTCTGTTATATGTTAAACACTGCATTTGTTATATGTTTTGACATCATCAATTATATGTTTAACTTGTACATTTTGTTATGAACAAGTTGGGGGAGATTGTTAGATATAATTGCTAATGTTTGTTTATCAGTGTTTAAGCAACAGGTACAGACCAGAGTTTATCAGAAGCCGATCAGAGTTTAGTTAAACTCTGATAGGGTGAAGAGTTTAAAGGAAGCCGGTCAGAGTTTAGTTAAAGTCTGACAAGGTGAATGTTGAATTAGCTGTCGGTGCAGAATTGAAGATTCTAGAAGCAATACATTCTGAAGATGGAAAGAAGCAGAATATATTGATACAGCTAAGGAAACAGGATAGAAGATAAGAAGCAATCCTTAATTGATATGAATTGTATAGCTAACTTATAGGAATATCAATTAGAGACGGATTGTATGTAGCTGTGTACTATATAAACACGGATAGGTTATCCCTAGAAGGGACACGCGAATATTGAAAGATTATTCTTGTAACCTAGAAGCTCTTTGTGATTCATTAACATCATAAAGAGAGAAGCTGTTAATATAATTACAGTTTATTGATTCATAAACAGTGTTCTTAATTATTGTTATTCTCATACATATCTGATTATATTGTGTATTCGGCCTAACAAATAGCTTAAATCAAAGAAGAGCTCAAGCCCATTCTTTTAAAGGTAACATCTCTAACACCCACCATATCTAGCATGATCTTTTATTGAGTTTAGGAAGATGATGAATAGTGTTTTGTTGAGTTTTATGTTTATAATTGAAAGATGGAAGCATGAATGTATTGTTAAGGTCATGAGTAAGTGGATTATGTAGTTTGTTTAGTTGTTGGATGAGTTGTGGATGGATTTCGAATGTGATACCAACTGGTTTGACTCGGTTTGAGATTGATAATGGACTTTAAGTGTTGTAATTGATGTGTATGATGATTGGTGGTGAATTGGAATGAGATTTGAATCTCGGAAATGTTAAGTTTTAAGCCGACGTAATGCCCGATTTTCCGTAACGATAAAAACTGCCTAGAATCCGAAAACCTAACTGCCTCTTTTGGTTCAATGATGAACATGAGTGTGTAGATATTTGTTTCTAGTTTACGTGAGCGCAAAAATCATGTCATTATGATTTACGGTTTAGGATAAACATGTGTTTTAGTGTAAGGCGTTCGTAAAACCAAACCGTGCCACTTAGTCAACTTTGAGGCTATGATCGAACCACTTAGAGGTCATAATAAAATGTGAAACTTTGTGATAACATGCTAGGTATGTTTAGGAAGACCCTCGAAAAGATTTCGTGTGAAAAGGATTAAATCTCAATTTTATAAAAATGTGTGAGCGAGCATGCTCGAGTAGAAGTTCTTAAGGAGTTAATTTGAAAATGGACTTTGTACTTGAGATAGTATATACTTAGTATGATGAAAGCGTTTAAGTTATTAATCTTGAACCTTGTGTTGATTCTAGATTACTGGACCAACCTGAGACTTACTGCTACTTCGGGATTTCCAGGCAAGTTTACTAACCATTACTCTATTGTTCAGAGTAGGTATATTTTCAAACGTATAATACTTGGTTGTTCAAATATTTATGTATGCTCTTTGTTCCAAGTATCGTGCAAGTTTCTCAAAACCCGAAGCTCTAGCATTCGGCTATATTTTTAAACTGTTGTTGTGATATGACTGCTACAAATGCACGAACTGTTTTACTTATCGTATAAGCTTTCAAATGCTGAACGGTTGTTCATATGCTATTTATCGATATAGATATAAACTGGAGTACATGAGGCTCTACGATGTAGAGCATACTATATTCTACTTATCAAAATATTTAATTCCTGTTGATGCAAGTTTTCGAAACCTATGCTATTGTTGTTGTGATAATAAACTACTTTCATATATGATATGCAAATGAGAAGTATACATGTTTTATTCCCAAGTACATTGCGATACATAAATTGCATGTTTGTCTTCGAACTGCTATATATAGTGATACTCGAGGTTATGATTTGATTATGGGCTTCTAAGCTAGATATGGGATATTAGTTAAGAAGCCAGGTTTTATGAATGCCCTAGAAAAAAAAGGGCGTATGATTTTATTCTTTAGACCGGAAGTAGATATTTTCTTTTTATATTTTAAAAGATTATTTTCCGATAAAGATATCGGATAACTGTTATTCGATGATTATTTATTTAATGAATATTATTTTTTTTGAATATTCATTTAAGGTTTATTTATTTAATGAATATTATTTTGAATATTCATTCAGTCATTATTTATTTAATAAATATTATTTTTGAATATTCGTTTAAGGTTTATCTATTTAATAAATATTATTTGATTATTTATTAAATACTTTTAACACGTTTTAAAATGAGTTGTATTATTTAAAGTTTATCCTCGACCTTCAATAATTACGAAGGATATTCTAAGTTGTACTATTAATTATTTTAAATCAAGGGGAGGTTCCCAAACACTGTTTTTCCATTTAAATCTATCTTTTAAGAGGATTTAAATACTCGCTCAACTACCAAAAATATGGGAAACCTGATTTAAGTGACTGCTACTCATTTTAAACTCTCAACTCAAAACTGTCAGGGGACAGATATTTTCTTGGAGCAATTTAATTGCTGCAAGTCAAATGTTGTTTACCACCTCAACGATCGAGGAGTAAATTGATGGAACAAGTCGATATCCATTAACAAGCAATAGCTTGGGAAATATTGGAGAATCTTCCTTTCCAACCTAGATATAACTACTTAGTGGAGTCGTATCAACAAGTATTATACTTGGGGAAAGGAGGACGATCTTTACGTTTCAGAGTCATGGATTTCATCCGAACTAGGAGCGGTATAAGGGGTCGAGTTGCGCCGACCCATCCATTTTTATTGCCCCAAATGGGCCGGGAGATCGAGAAAGGCGGTAGACAATGTCAGGCTGTCGTGTTCTTCCATCTACATGTAGAAAACATTTTTAGTTGTACGACCTGCTACTGATCATAGTGAGGTTGGGACTGGCGCGGTGATTACTCCAGTATTAGTTCATCATCCAATTTTGGATATTCCTGCAACATGTATTGGGGAGACGAACCGATCATGTTGGCAGGGGTTGAAAAGTGTTCAAAAATGAAGTTACAATAAATCCTTGCAACTTCATCTTTTACTTTATGAGTTTTGACTCTGATGAAACCTTACTCAGATTATATATGCATAAGTGGATTTTGGGTTACGGAATCATTATATTAATTATCCTCGTAACTTCATCTTTTATGTTATACTTTAAGGTTTGGTTTTTATACCAACAAATGTTATTGGATTTCAGACTTATAGTTGTGAAACTATTTATTTTATTATGGGATACTTTCTGAGCATTCTTTCGCTCATTCTTGCTTTACTTTATATTAAACTTTCAGTGAAGAGAGAACCTAGTCAGTTAATCCGTACTACAAGAGAAGGGAAGTGGAAGATTTGTTAGGTCCAAAGTATCGTAGAAGGGGGGTTGAATACGATACTCATAAATAATTTAATTTCGTTCGCGGATAATTCATTCAGTTCTATAACGAAATCAAACACACCAAACCAAATCAAGTTTCGGGGAATATATCTTTTTATAAATATAAACCTCGAGGGGTGCTACAATTTCTAATCCGTAGATTAGCTTCAATGAGTTCTAGGTTATTCACAATCAATACATTGATAGAATTCTGAGCACTATAAATTTTTCTGATCTTCTCCGGCTCAAACTTCTCTCTCAGTAATTGCTACTATGAAATAACCTGACTGAAGAAGACACACTTCCTCTGTTGTAATTGTAGTCTTTGTTTTAGAAAACTATCGAGCCTTAATTGTTAAAACAATCTTGGCCGTCCAATTCTCATCAACCTGTCCAACAAAGAAAACTTTTCACCCACTTTCTAAATTGAAAACTATCGAATGAATAAAGTAGATATTCTATTCGATGGTTTTTAAATAAAAACTATCGAATGGAACATTTACTTTATCATAATTTTCATTTCTTTAATACTTTTCATTCGATGGTTTTCTAAATAGAAAAACCATCGAACCTTTTCTTTTTGTTAGCCTTTAGAAAAGTTTCAGGGTGTTTAAGTTTTAAACTGTATCAATTTCTTCTGAGACGATAAAACAACTTGATCTTCTTAGTGTCGTCACCTAGTGCAACTGGTCTGGTTCACAGATGAATAACACTTGATCAATTCTTCTTTTATGTCTTCAATTCAATGCTGCTGATAAGTCCTTTGTCGTTCTGGTTGCTTCATTTAAATCACTGGAATCCCGTGGTACTTAACCCTAAATCATTCACATACTTCTGTCGTCTTGAAAGTCTTTGTTTCTTTTGCTGTCACTGAGGCTTGAACATTTTCATGAACTTCTTTCCGTGACCTGTTTACGGACTTCAAGAATACATAACGTATTTTGATTTTTTGAGTTTACCTTTTCTTCTTTGATTCTGGATTCCTGTGCTTCTGTTAATACTATTGTCTATCTTGTCCTTTGTTGAGTTGTAGTTATCTCTTTTACATCTTATGTTACATTATGCTTTACAATCTCCCCCTATTTGATTGGATAGAGTTCGACAAGCAAATACTTCGAGGATAACTCAACTAACTAAGGAAACATGAAACTAATTAAAGTAAGACAGCGTAATAATATTAAATTCATTCTGGATCAGATATATATACATTTCCAGATTTCATAAATAAAAAAACAATAAAACTTTTCACATTGAAGTTGCTCCTCTTGTCTGAGCTGATAGTTTTGTTGTTCTTTGCTTCTGTTCTTCAGTCCAATTCGATCTCACCTTCTTCAATCATTGGATCGGAGTTAGCAGCTTGATAATCAATCACTGACAGATAGTGCAGTGGTTCTCCAGGTTTAAGGATTGCTCCTTGGATGCGTCTTCCAATATATTCAACCTCTTGATCCACTCCAGCCCATAACCATGCAATGTTAACATCTTTCTTGTTTAGCGTTGGCATGTTTGGAAATCTGGTATGCACTTCCAATCCTCTTTCCACTCTTTTCCTATAGTAAGGAACATTCTCCATTAGAAATCTTCTAAGAGTGTCTGCTGCTTTGTCCTTCTCCGTTGATGAGAATCCAGTGGATCTAAGATACTTCTCAACTGAGATTAGATAGTTGCTTGGGTAGTCTCTCAGTTTGTCCTCAGCAAAATAGCAGATTCTGAACAAGTCATTCTCCATGAATCTAACCATTGGAGGATCTTCAGTAATCTCTGGACCGACTTTCATCAAGATCTCCTTAACATTCTCTTGGAGCAGTTCATTTAGCCTTGTAGTCCTTTGTATCTTGATGAGAATCACCTGCTGTTCTTCCTCAAAACTGCTTGGTGTCTTTCTCTCTTAGCTTGCCTGGCATCTATTTCAGCTATTTGAGCTTTCACCATCTCCAAGGCAGCTTCTTCTTCCAGTGATAGAGAATTTTCTTCTTCTTCCATATCATCATCCAAGATAGGATGTTCAATTGGCTCCGGATAATATGGCTCAGCTCATGCTCCTCCTGACTCGGTTGCTCTTGCATGAATTCAAATTCCTCTTCACTTTCCTCTTCTTGTACTATGTCCTCAATCCAGTACTGTCTAACTGGAATAGCTTCATTGGTTTCCCAAACTCCCCATCCCGTTGTTTGCCAACCTTCATTAGTCACTTCATTTGTTTCCCCTTCTCCAACTTTCTCCCCCTTAGTTGAGGAATCCTCGATGAAGTTATCCTCATTATAAAAGGCAGTAGAAGGATCAGGTTGTTGTTGTGAAGGTCCGGGTTGTTGGTTCCTCAACATATTCCAAATAGACTGTACCCCGTCACATTGATTCTCTCTTTGACATCAGTCCTCAATTCGACCAGTTCTTCCATAGTGGATTTCCTTGTTTGTTGTGAACTGTCATCTCCTTGAGGGTGGATTGAACATGTACCTCTCTTTCTGTCGGTAATAGCAGATCATCAATTTGTGGAAGGGTTAGGGTGTCACTCCTCACGTTTGGCTCTGGGTGTACACTCAACGTTTCTGTCGGTGTTTCACTCATTTTTCCTTTCCCACTCAGGCCAGGTGTAAGTGTTTTTGTTTCACTCAATCCCTTTTTGCTAGTTGTACCTGCAGAAGAAAACACTGTAGCCGTCCTTAAGGAGGTCACCGGTGGTGCAATGGGGCTTCGCAAGTCCCCATCCTTGGTTAAACCAAGTTGCTGATCATCCGTAGATGATATATCCTTTGAAGGATATAGAGTTTGAATCTCTAGGAGGTTAGAAACAGGCTCTATTAACCGCAGAGATCCCGAATCTTCCCCAATAGTCTGTGAAGACTTTACCTCAGTTAACTCCTCAATTGAAATTGATTCGTCGTCACCGAGTTGCCGATCTGCACCTACGTCTGACCCTTTACCCGCAGGATCCAGATATGTTCCATCTGGGGAGGTGGACAATGACCCTTTAGATTGTGCATTTAGGTCAAAGCCTTCTCTCGACGTCTGTGAAGACCCTTGGTTCTTAGAACCTTCAACCAGTGAACCTGACCGTAATATGGTCGGAACACCAGTTGCTTCCGTCAATTCCTCCTTACTTGATTGAGCTATTGGTTCAGATATAGATTTCGTTAGCGTAGCCCAATCAGCATCAGAAAAATCAATAAAGGACGCTTTGGATGAGAGAAATGAAGTATCAACAGTTGCCTCGGTTTCTGTTCTTCTCCTTTTAGAGGTAGGCAGAGCTGTTGTTGAAGGGTGTATCTCCTTATGTGGTGCTGCTATGGCACTATCTCCCTCTACACTCACGGATGTCTGAATGTTGGGTATAGTATGGGAAGGAGGTTCGTTTATGTTTTCATTTGGCTCTTCCAAAGGCTCTTCGACCGTGGTTAGAGATTGTGGGTTTGCAATCTCATGGTCTGGAATGGCCACTGAGGGCTCTGGATCAACATCCATTGGTTCAGGTGCCATTTCAGGTTGAGGTTGAGGAATATTACCTTCATTTACCTGTTCCCCTGGGGGCAGAAGTGGTAGGGGCACCGTTCTTAGATATTCAGTGAGAACAGTGGGTACCCCTGGAAGATAGTTGTTCTTCTTTATCAGAGCGGTTATTGCATTGCTCTTCATTCTCATGCACTCCTGGTTGGCTTCCTTGGCCTCGAATGTCTTTGTTGTTTAATACAAAAACTATCGAACACCTTTTGTTGAAAAACTATCGAGAATTAAAATAAAGGAAAAATTAATTCTCTCCGATAGATTTTCTTTTTATTTCAAAAAACCATCGAGAATTTAGATAAAGATTAATGAAATTCAATTCGATGCTTTTTCAAATTTTACTCAAAAACTATCGAGAATTTTCTTCCATAGTTTTTCTTTTCCTTTTCAAAAACTATCAAAAATTAATTTCGATAGAATTATCTTTGTACTTGAAAAACTATCGAATTTCCTAAAATTCGATATTTTTGCTTCTGTTCAAATTCTAAAACATGTTCATGTTCTAAAATTCAAACCTTTTTATTTCCTGTCAAGTTTTAATTCGAATAAATTTTTTAAAATTTACCAAAATCAATTGTTAACAGAAAATTCATAATTTTCTCAGAATAAAATCGACTAAATATCATTGAATGATATTAACCAATTAAACTCCAATAAATTATGCTGCATTAATCTACAATGTTAAAAACACAGTAAATTAATTCAAATTAAATAGACGCTAAAATATTTAGAACAAATATTAGCACCTAAATAATTTTTAGAATTAATAACCAATTAAATGCCAGAAGATATATCATCCATAATTATGACATAAAATTAGTACAGTAATCCTAACTACGAGAATTGCTCCAGAAAATAAACTCACGAGTCCTAAGGATATAGAAATTCTTAAACTCGTGTATTTACTAGGACTATCTGCAGTTACTGACTTCTAATCAAAATCAATTAGAAAGATTTAACATCCCAAGTTCACCAACCAGCTTATTGAAAGTGGATTCATCAAGCGGTTTAGTAAAGATGTCTACAATTTGATCCTCTGTGGGTACAAAATGTTACTCCACAGTTCCATTCATGACATGCTCTCGGATAAAATGATACCTGATGTCGATGTGCGTCGTCCTCGAGTGTTGCACTGGATTGTTAGAGATTGTTATGGCACTTGTGTTGTCACAAAAGATTGGAATCTTTGTCAACAAAAGTCCATAGTCACGGAGTTAGTTTCTCATCCACAAGATCTGAGCACAGCAGCTACCAGCAGCAATGTATTCAGCCTCAGCTGTTGATGTGGACACTGAATGCTGCTTCTTGCTATACCAGGAAACCAATCTTCTTCCAAGAAACTGACAGCTTGCTGAAGTACTCTTCCGATCAATCTTACAACCTGCAAAATCAGAGTCTGTATATCCAATAAGGTCAAATCTTGTATCTTTAGGGTACCAAATTCCAAGATTTGGGGTCCCCTTAAGATATCTAAATATTCGCTTAACAGCTATTAGATGAGATTATTTAGGATCAGACTGAAACCTAGCACACAAGCATGTTGCAAACATTATATCTGGTCTACTTGCAGTGAGATAAAGTAATGAGCCTATCATACCTCTGTAGCCTGTGATGTCAACCTTCTTACCAGTTTCATCCTTATCAAGCTTAGTGGCAGTTGGCATAGGAGTCTTTGCTGTAGATGAGTCTTCCATTTGATACTTCTTAAGAAGATCCTTGATGTACTTGGACTGACAAATGAATATACCATCTTGTCTTTGGTATACTTTCAGTCCAAGGAAGAATGACAATTCACCCATCATGCTCATTTCATAACGACTCTGCATTAACTTTGCAAATCTCTTGCATAGATCATCATTAGTAGAACCAAATATTATGTCATCAACATATACTTGCACCAATATCAAATCATTTTTATGCTTTTTGACAAAGAGAGTTTTGTCTACAACACCTCTTGTAAAATCATTTTCAAGTAAGAATTCAGAGAGAGTGTCATACCATGTCCTCGGAGCTTGTTTGAGTCCATAGAGAGCTTTGAATAGAAAGTACACAAAGTTTGCCAGTTTTGAATCCTCAAAACCTATAGGTTGTTCCACATACACTTCTTCTTCTAACTCCCCGTTCAGAAAAGCACTCTTCACATCCATCTGATATACCTTGTAATTGGAATGTGCTGCGAATGCCAGAAACATTCTGATGGCCTCAAGTCTTGCTACTGGTGCATAGGTTTCATCATAATCTATACCCTCTTCTTGAGAGTAACCTTTAGCAACCAGTCTGGCTTTGTTTCTCGTTACAATGCCATCTTCGTCCAACTTATTTCTGAATACCCATCTTGTTCCAATAACAGATTTTCCCTTAGGCCTGGGTACCAGCTTCCAAACTTTCTGCCTTTCAAACTGATTGAGTTCTTCTTGCATAGCAATTACCCAATCTGGATCATCTAGAGCATCTTCAACTTTCTTAGGTTCTGTTTCTGAAAGAAACCCAGAATAGTGACATTCATTTTGTGATGTTCTTCTAGTTCTCACTCATGTGTCCGGATCACCAATGATCAAGTGAAAGGGATGATCTCTATTCCATACCCTTTGTCTTGGCAGATGCGATCTTGATGATTCTCCTTGTTCTAGATGTTGTGGAGTGTGACTAGTTGATCCTTCTCCTGCTCCCCCTGAGTTGTTGACGGTTTGATCTGATGATTCTGTAGACTGACTAGTGGATCCTGTAGAATTTTGAGGATCTCCACTTTGGTCACCACTTTGTCCAGAATCATTATCATTATCATTAATAACTGTAACAACTTCAGGTGCTTCTTCATTGTCAGAGAGATCTCCTGATAGATTTTCAAATACCAAGGATTCAGAGTTCTCTCCAGTTTGCAGGCCTGGTCTTTTGGTGTCGTCAAATGTTACATTAAAGCTTTCCAACACCTTCTTATCTTCAATCACATATACCCTGAAAGCCTTAGATTCCAGAGAATAGCCCAGAAAAATGCCTTCATCTGCTTTGGCATCAAACTTGCCATGATGTTCTCCATCTTTAAGTACAAAGCACTTTGCACCAAACACATGAAAATACTTCAGTGTTGGTTTCTTGTTGGCCATTAACTCATACGGAGTCTTTTCATGATCTTTGTTGATTAGGGTTCGATTCTGAGTGTAGCAAGTTGTATTCACTGCTTCAGCCCAAAAGTAAGTGGGAAGTTTTGATTCACTCAACATGGTCCTTGCTGCTTCAACCAAGGTCCTGCTCTTCCTTTCCACTACTCCATTCTGTTGAGGAGTTCTTGGTGCTGAATATTGTCTTGATATTCCTTTCTCTGAGCAGAAATCATTAAGAACTGCATTCTTGAATTCAGTTCCATTGTCTGATCTGATTGTCCGCACAGGTAGCTTAGCTTCCACTTCTATCTTCTTGATGTGATCAATGATTAGTTGTGTTGCTTCATCCTTTGATTGTATGAACAACACCCACGTGTACTTGGAGTAGTCATCCACCATCACCAATGCATATCTTTTTCTTGAAAGTGACATGACATTGACTGGACCAAATAAATCCATATGAATCAGCTGTAATGGTTCAACAATGCTTGTCATTCCTTTGCTTCCATGTGATGCTTTCTTCGACTTCCCTTTTTCACATGCTTCACATAGTCCCTCCTGATTGAATTCCATCAGGGGCAACCCTCTCACTAACTCTCTCTTTACCAAAGAGTTCATAGTTTTGAAGTTCAGATGTGAGAGCTTCTTGTGCCATAGCCAACTTTGTTCTGAAGATGCCTTTGCATAGAAACATGTAACTTCTCCTTCACTGGTAGAACTTAAGTCAGCTATAAACAAATTTCCTTTTCTCACTCCCAGTAGAGTAAGCTTCTCATCCTTCCTGTTGGTGATTAAGCACTTGTCCTTTCTGAAATCTACATTGTAGCCTTTATCACAGAACTGACTGATGCTTAGAAGATTGTGCTTTAATCCTTCAACAAGAGAGATGTTTTCAATGATGACATTTCCAGCTTTCAATTTACCATATCCCGTAGTGAATCCTTTGATGTCATCTCCAAAGGTTACAATCGGGCCGGTCTTCTTAACCACCTCTGTAAGCAGGGACTCTTCACCTGTCATGTGTCTAGAACAGCCACTATCCAGTATCCACGCGACCTTTGAGTTTTTAACCTTACCCTGAAATCACAGATTGATTAAGCGGACTTTGGTACCCAAAATTGTTTGGGTCCTGAAGGTTTAGATGATTTAACAGGAGTAACATTCAATTTAGTCTTACCATGTTTGATATTCATAGTATCTGTGGATTTAACATTATCAGTGCTATTGCTACTATCATTCATCAACTTAAAATAAGCATGCATGATGTTGTACTTACATAGCAAACACTCTTTCTTTCCACATGGTTCATGAAGATCAGGCATGTCAGACATGTTATGCATTTCAGAAGTATTAGCAGTTTCTACTTTAACCTTTTTACATGCATGTGTAAGGTGTCCAGCAGAATTACAAATAGTGCACAACTTCCTAGATGCAATGGGCGAAAATGGAACAACTTACTGATTAGCAATCTTCTTTTTCCCATTCCTGTTCTTTTTAACATTACTAACTAAGTCACCTACTTCAGTTTTAGGTATAACAGTTTTTACTGATTTCCTAGGCAACTTAGTCTTTACCTCTTTTTCCTTCAATAAATCCTCCTCAAGCAATTCTTGTGCTATGTAAAGGTCATCCTCATGAAAAAGTGGTGGAAAAGGCTTAACAAAAACTGGACAATCAACATTCTTAAGAACATGTGGAGTATTCCTTTTGACAACTGAAGGTGTCACAGGGAATTCCAAAATCTTCTTACCAGCTTTCTTGTTATAGTCAAGTCCTATAGCAGTTTTATTCTCTACGGCCTGAGTATCAATGATCTCCTTGGAAATTAGAGCGGAATTCTTAAAAGCATTCAGCTTCAAATCTAAATCTGAAATCTGCTTCCTGGGGATAGTCTCTATCTCATCATTACACTTGACCTTGTTCTCTAAGTACTCATTCTTTTGCTTAAGATCTTCTAATGTGACAGCTACAAGCTCTAGTTCTTCATTTTTAGATTCTAACTTTTTAATCTTAAGAACTAGTTTAGCATTCTCCATTTCAGATGCTAGCATGCTTGTGTGTACATTAAACAATTCTACACTAAGATCTTGCACAGTTTTCTTGTACTCAGAGTTAGACATATCAATTGTAGTTAAGATAGGTACCTGAGATGATTGTGGTGATTCCTCTGAAGAGTCAGCCATTAGAGCAACATTTACATATTCCTCCTCTTCATCCGAATCAGTATCATCCCAGTGCTTTCCCTCTGCTATATAAGCTTTCCCTTTCTGCTTTCCAGAGAATGCCTCCAATTGCTGTTTAAGCTTGGCATTCTCCTTCTTCAACTCATCATAAGAATCCTTCTTTCCATAGACATCTTTCATTTCTCTTGCTTGACGAGGCTTCCGGCATTCAGTGGCGAAATGCCCTAACTCATTGCAGTTGTAGCATCTTGATTTGCTTCTATCAATCATGCCAGTCTTGTAGCCTCCCTTAAAGCCTGTACTAGGTGTATAATTGCTCTTCTGGAATCTGTTGGTTGAGCCCTTGAACTTGTACTTAGGGTTTCTCTTGAAACGAATATGACTAAACTTTGCAGCTAAGTACGCCATGGTTTTGTCTTCCATTTGCTCAAGCTCTTCTAGGGTGTATTAATCACTTTCATCAACACCCAGATTCACAGAATCCATTTCTGCTTCTATTATCACCTCCTTTCCAGCTCTAGAGGTTTGAACTTGAATCTCAGAAATTGTTGGTTCATCCACTACAAGTGCTGCTGATCTCACAAGTGCATTGTGCTTGCTTTCCACTGTCCCTGATTCGTAGATTATCACTCTCTGTTCCTGTTCCATCTCATAGGTCTTCAACTTGCCATAGATCATCTCTAATGACATCTTTGTGAAGTCAATTCTTTCCCTTATGGATGATGACTTGTGTTCTACATGATGGGGCAGCGTCATCATGAACTTCCTGTTTGATTCTCTCAGTGGATAGGTCTTTCCTTTCATTGCCAATTCATTGAGTAGCTTAGTATATTTCTCAAAGACCTGAGTTATACTTTCTCCTGGCAGTGACCTAAACGCTTCGTATTGAGAAGTCGGGATGTCCAATCTGTTTTCCTGCACGTCTTCAGTTCCTTCCATTATCAAGTTAATGGTATCCCACATATGTTTCCCGCTTGTACAGTTCATCAACTGATAGCTCATTTCCTTGTCTGCGGAGTCCGCCAATATCAACATTAAACCAGTGTCCAATCGAATCAGTTCTTTGTCAGAATCTGTGAATTCACTAATATCCTTAGGTTGGGTGCCTTGAGGAATCCTCCTACCATCAGGAGCTGTAGATTCACTAACTGGTTTCATTGGTACAAATGGTCCGTTTTCTAATATGCCAATATACAACGGATTAGATGCCTTGATAAATAACAGCATCTTCATCTTCCACAAACCGAAATCATCTCTAGTAAACGGGGGAACTTTAATACCAGCGGTTGTCTTTGGAGCACTCATGGTTTCTGAAAATTTCAAATTTTTTAAAATTCAAGAAATTCCAAATAAATGAAAATTTTTGAAAGTTAAAAAATTTGCTTCGAATTTTCACGCTACGTTTGATTTTGGTCTCATTCACCGGATCTGATTTGTATATCAATCAAGTAGCTCTGATACCAATTGTTAGGTCCAAAGTATCGTAGAAGGGGGGGTTGAATACGATACTCACAAATAATTTAATTTCGTTCGCGGATAATTCATTCAGTTCTATAACGAAATCAAACACACCAAACCAAATCAAGTTTCGGGGAATATATCTTTTTATAAATATAAACCTCGAGGGGTGCTACAATTTCTAATCCGTAGATTAGCTTCAATGAGTTCTAGGTTATTCACAATCAATACATTGATAGAATTCTGAGCACTATAAATTTTTCTGATCTTCTCCGGCTCAAACTTCTCTCTCAGTAATTGCTACTATGAAATAACCTGACTGAAGAAGACACACTTCCTCCGTTGTAATTGTAGTCTTTGTTTTAGAAAACTATCGAGCCTTAATTGTTAAAACAATCTTGGCCGTCCAATTCTCATCAACCTGTCCAACAAAGAAAACTTTTCACCCACTTTCTAAATTGAAAACTATCGAATGAATAAAGTAGATATTCTATTCGATGGTTTTTAAATAAAAACTATCGAATGGAACATTTACTTTATCATAGTTTTCATTTCTTTAATACTTTTCATTCGATGGTTTTCTAAATAGAAAAACCATCGAACTTTTCTTTTTGTTAGCCTTTAGAAAAGTTTCAGGGTGTTTAAGTTTTAAACTGTATCAATTTCTTCTGAGACGATAAAACAACTTGATCTTCTTAGTGCCGTCACCTAGTGCAACTGGTCTGGTTCACAGATGAATAACACTTGATCAATTCTTCTTTTATGTCTTCAATTCAATGCTGCTGATAAGTCCTTTGTCGTTCTGGTTGCTTCATTTAAATCACTGGAATCCCGTGGTACTTAACCCTAAATCATTCACATACTTCTGTCGTCTTGAAAGTCTTTGTTTCTTTTGCTGTCACTGAGGCTTGAACATTTTCATGAACTTCTTTCCGTGACCTGTTTACGGACTTCAAGAATACATAACGTATTTTGATTTTTTGAGTTTACCTTTTCTTCTTTGATTCTGGATTCCTGTGCTTCTGTTAATACTATTGTTTGTCTTGTCCTTTGTTGAGTTGTAGTTATCTCTTTTACATCTTATGTTACATTATGATTTACAAGATTCAACCTTGAGGTAGTCCAATTCAGAATGGTTAATGCAAAAGTAAGTGGCATGGGTTCAGCTGCTATTAGTGAGATCCTGGATATTACATTTGGTTGTAGTAACTAATGTTATTTGTGTGACTCGTTTCTGAAGCTAGAACTGGTGTGTGTAAGAGATTGGGGTCTTTTGGTGTTGTATTATTGGATTATTGAGCTAGTACAGGTATTATTGTTGGAATTGAGGACGTGACAACCCGGATCTCCGACCCCGGATCTGGGGGTGTTACAAAAATAATCTCTTTAAGATTGTTGGGTATAATTTACTAACTACACAACAACAATAGGGCAGTTATATATATTTTTTATTAACAAGAACAGGCAAATAACCAATAAACGAAACAAACACAAAGGTCGAAACAATAATGTAATTAGAGACTGTAAATAACAAGATAAGAAAGAACACTTATCTCTCAGGAGCTTTAACAAATACTGAAAGAAAATAGAAACAGCTGAGTCGCCAAGCCTTAGACAAGTCTTGACTGTTCTTGAAGAGATTATTGCCCCACTTACGCTGTGTTGGCTTGCAGCAATATCACTCCCAAGATAAAACAGCACAGATCAATCCACTCACACAAATGGCAATGATCAACAGCGACCAGCACCTCACTTCGCCCAAAAACTATGTATATTCTGTATGTGTTGAGAGAGAGAGCAGAGATGAAAACGGATGCTAGGGTTTTCTCAGTTACGTATATCCCCCATTGTCCAACGTTTTGTTTTGTATATATAAAATACAAAATAAAACGTAACAGTCCAAATAAAATTGTAACTGAAGATATGACATTTAATACTAAATATTCTGATTTAATTATCATAACATTTGTCATCGGGATTTAATAACAGTTACAGCTCAGTCAGGATTTCCTGGTCCATCAGGATTTGATCACCATCAGTACTGAAGTCAAGCCATCAGGACTTGATGTCCGTCAGGAGTGGCATCAGTACTTGACCGACCATCAGGATTTCGTCAGGACTGGACCTGCCATCAGGATTTAACTCCATCAGGATCCAGGTACTGACACAGGCCATCAGGATCAGTAGTCGTCAGGATTTCACTCCAAGTACTGACCAGGCCATCAGGATTCATCCAAGAACTGGTCCATCAGGATTTAATATAAATCCTGACCCAGTTCGTATAGCTGTTACAAATAAATACTGATACTGTTAAATGAAATCAATAAATAATATTAAATAAACAGGTAATAAAATTCCTCGCCCAGGTCGCCTCGCGTACGCGAGACGCCGAGACATTCGCCCAAATCGCCCTTCGACCCGACCCAACCCGAGTCGTGGCGTGGCGTGGCGAGGCGGTCGGCGGTGGCGCGTGTGTGTGCGCGTGAGGCACATACTAACACCATGCACACCCACATGCCTTAGTAGTTGTACACTACTCTTGCACATGTTTCTATATAAACCCACCAACCTCTCATTACCATTTCTATGTGGGATACAAGTTATTCCAATATAACTAACCCACATAACCCATTTCAACTCAATTTATATATGGATTACACTAAGAAAATGTCTTAGATCCAAACATGAAAGTTTAAGTCCTCATAACAAGGAACAACCTCCAATTGTTAGTTTCCGGAAATTCCATCAAGAACATATTTAAAATATGCCTCAAACTTTCCATTTTCTAACACGATCATCGAACAAATGGTAAGGATTTTCATGTTTATTACTTCTTGACGTTTAACATCCAATTTAACTTGTATATACCGTAAACATTCTTTTTGTCCAAATATAGAAACTGATACCTGTATTTGTTTTATATCCTCTGATCCTGTTTTCTTTGTTTTTTTAATGTACCAATATGTAGTTCAGAATAGGGAGAGGTCTGTTTGTTTCTTCGCAACATCCAGTGAACACTCCGGAGATGTGCTAAGGGTGGTGATTTGAAGTTTCATTCTTATAAAGATGTACAAAGTATCCAGCTTCATTCGCATAAGACTCTACAAAGGCTAAGAGGTACTTTTTTCATACTTCAAGGGCTAAAAGGTATATATTATGCAAAGGTATTATCGGAAGAAAAATAGAAAAAAGGGTTAATTAAATTTTAATGGGTACTTCAAGGGCTAAAAGGTACGATTTCAAAGTTTTTGGATTGATGAGTATAAATCATCAAACTTTAAGAGTGTTAGGCCGAATACACAATATATAATCAATATATGTATGAGAATAACAATCAAGAACACTGTTTATGAACAATAAACTGAATTATATTAAATAACTCTTCTCTCAGTGATGTAAAATATCACAGAGAGCTGCTAGGTTACAAGAATAATGTATTCAGTATTCGTATCCCTTTTAGGGTTAACCTATCGGTGTTTATATAGTACACAGCTACATAATTAATCTCTAATTGATATTCCTATAAATTAGCTATACAATTTATATCAATTTAGGATTGCTTCTGTCTTCTGTTCCGTTTCCTTAGCCATCTCGATATCTCTTTGCTTCTTTCCATCTTCAAAGAATATCTCTTCTAGAATCTTCATTGTCTTTGCACTGACAGCTAAGCAAACTCTGACTGTCAGACTTTATCAAACTCTGACCGGTCTTCATGTAAACTCTGATATGTACCTGATACTTAAACACTGATAAATAAACATCAGCAATTATATCTAACAATCTCCCCCAACTTGTGCATAACAAAATTATGTGCAAGTTAACAGATAATTGATGATGTCAAAAGATATAACAAATGCAGTGTTTATAAACTAACAGAGTTTAAATTTCTATTTAGAACAGAAAACTTTAAAAACTTACAGACATCCTTTACTTAATTTCCTCTACTTCAGGCACAGTCCTGAGGTAGTCTATGAGTAGTCTTCTTTCAGCCTTTTCTAGCTCATCTACCATGATTTCCTTCAACTCCTTTAACTCTGGATCACTCTCTCCAGTCTGATATATGGCAGCTCTCAGAGAATATATGCTATTCCTCCTCATCTCATTCCCTAGCCTGATAAAGTAAGACTTGTCTGATTCTAGGTTGAATTCCAAAACTTTAATACCAAGTGCTGTTCTGAATCTAGCACTGTTCCTCTTCATCTCCACCAGATTTCCATGGCAGTCTCTGTACTTAGGAACATAAGCACTTGCTACTGTTGTTCCACTCAGAACTTTGGATTTCATCATTTTGCTTCTCAAGACTTCAGCTGCTTTCTGAGTACTAAAGTTTTTAACTTTGAGTAGATATAACACATACTCCAGTTCTTCCCAAAACTTCAGATGTATGTCAGATTCTCCAACTCGATAAATTCTTCCATCAGCCATGAAGTATAAGAGAAAATCCTTCTTCAAACCTCTGTGGTAGATCATTTGAACTGACTCCAGTTTGTCAAGCTTTTGTTGAGTTACCCCAATGCCTGGTTCTGCTAGTGAAGTATGATCTATAGGACCGTTATTCACTCTTTTCTCTCTGTGTGAACCCAAGCCAGATTTATCATAGGATTCTTTTCCCAACACAGTTCTGCTTTGTAGAATGTTTACAGTTCCTTGACTCAGAGTTTCAGGTAATACAGGTCTTGAAAAAGTACTTTGAAGTTGTGTAGACAACAACTGAGTTTGTACAACTTAAGCAGTGTCAGAGGTTGCAACAATTTCTATTGACTTATCAACTTGAGCCTTGTCAGAGGTTGATTGATTTAGAGCAGATTCAACTTGAGCAATGTCAGAGGTTGAATAGTTTTTCTTGGTCACTGTATCTTCTATCAACTTTCCTTTGCCCTTACCAGAGACAGAATCTGTTGGTCTTCTTGAGTATTTTATACTCTGTTGAGAATTTTCCTTGATAGAGATACCCAGTTCTTTCTTCCTTGGAGCTTTTACAGCTTACTTCTTGTACTTACCAGAAGCAATTTTATTTCTATGCTCTTCAGATAGCATCTTCATTTCAGCTTCCATATCCTCAACTGTAGCTTCACCATCATGCTCTTCTAAAAACAGCTGAGCTGCAATCTCTTCATCTGTAGTTGGTTGAGAAGAAACCAATAGACTTTTAGCTTTTGAAGTAGATTGAGCTTCAGTGTTTGCTCTTCCAGAGTTTGACAGATTTCTAGTAGAGTTTAACCTAAGTCTCCCTTGCTCTTGAATAATTTTTGACCTTTTCTCAGCTTCCTTGCTGCCACCATCAGTTGCATCATCCCTCTGTCTCAGAGTTTGAGTTCTCTTGCATTTGTCCTTAGAAACTCTCTCCCCCTTTTTGACATCATCTGGAATTAGCACTAATGTCAGCAATTCCAAAGAAGTAGCAATGGAATCAATCTTTGTAGACATTGCATCTTGATTGCTCTCAACTTTACTCAATCTCTGCTTGATTTCTACCTGATCCTTGATCATAGAAGAAAATTGAGCTCTATCAGTCTTCAAAGCCAATTCCTTAGCACAAACATCATTCCTCAGGCCTTCAACAACTTTGTGAGTCTCATCAAAGCGATTGTGCAATGATTTAACTTGAACAATTGTAGCCTTCAAATGTGTCAACAGCTCAGGATTTGAGATATCTTTAGCAGACTTAGCAACAAAATCAGCAGTCCTTTGAGTAGAGAAAATACAATCTGCCCCTGACCAATTTGCATAGTACATCTCTCTAAAATGAGCTTCAGTTGCATTTTGATTTTCCTTTACAGACTCTGCAGTAGGATCCCTTAGAAAAGGTATTGATTCATGATCATCACAGTCTGAAAGTGCAATATTGATTCCAGAGTTTGCATGATCAGAATTTACAGAAGTGTGATCATCATTAGCAGAAACAACTCTGTCTTCAGCAACATTCTCTGCTAAAGGCTCTGCAGCTTCTTCAAATATATTTTCTGCAGTAACTTCAAAGTTTGGCTGTGCAGCTTCATCATGAATTTGCTCTGCTAGATTCTTCTCAGAGTTAATTTGGTCAGCAACTTCTTCTTCTGCTAGATTCTCTGCTGTAGCTTCATCAATCTTCTCAGAAGAGACAGATTTTGCTTCCTTATCAACTTCCTCACCCAACTCAAGAATTTGATTGGTGACAGAGAGAATCTCTGTATGAGTTGCCATAGACTCATCAACTACAAGAGTGGTTTGATCAGCTGCCACATCCTCAGTGTCACAAACACTGATTGTAGGATGTGCTTCAATCACATTCTCTTCCTCTTCCATTTCCAAGATAGGTTCAAGAAAAGTATCATGGAAGGCAGCATTATCATCAGTATTTGTCCTGACTTCTTCAGGCACAGCAGCATCAACATGTACATTCACTGAATCATTAACAGGTGTAGAATCTGAAGCCAAATTCTGAACTATATCATCAAAAAGGTAAGCAGCAACAAGCTTCCTTTTCTTAGCTTAACAGATTCAGGTTCAGCAGAAGACACATTAGCATCAGAAACAAGTCTGTTTGCCCTCTTCTTCCTCCTTGATGGACCAACAGATACTGGAACATCATCAGTATTTAAAGGTTTAGCAGCCTTAAAAGCCCTATGCTTTGTTCTACCCCCAGCTTTTGGGTTTTGAGATGTAGATTGAAGAGTTTCAGAGTTTAAAGGCTGTGCTTGTGGTTGTGGTAGAGGGTTTAAAAATTGTTGGACTGAAGCAGGAAGCATCAAGTCACCAACATCCCCTTTCTTAATATCTTTGTTTGTGAGATCAGAGAATATTCTCTTATGTAATCTAAATGAGGGAATTACATCCTCCTCAACTATCTCTACCCCATCAACACACATGGAAAAGATTAATTGACAGAAACGAGAAAAATAAACAACATTTCTATTCTCTGTCATCTTTTCACCTATATTGTTCAAAACTAGTCTAGCAAAATCAAAATGAGCACCATAGAGAAGAGAATACCCAATTTGCAGACTGTCGATTGGAATTGCATCCCAATTCGTACACTTCTTCCCGAACGCTCTTGTAATACAATCGAAGAAGAAACTCCACTCCTTCCTCAAGAACGGTCGCTTCAAGTTTCATATTCTTGCCAAAGAACCAGAATAACCAACCTCCCTCATCATTCGCTGAAGTTCAGAATCACCAACAGAAATGGTGAACGCATTGAAATCCTCACACCCAAGAGCATCTCTAACAGTGGTTGGAGTAACCACATACTCTTGTTCAGCAAATTCAAAAATAATTGAAGGAGTGCCTGATTCACCTCCATCATCATACACGCCTGTCTCCCAGAAGGCTTTGATTTGAGAACCAGATAACGTTGCTGGTGCCACCAGTGCATGCCCAATATCAGATTGAGCAAGAAAGTTCTGAAAAAGATGAAACGCCTCTGGTGCGTTCTCAGTAGATAGAGGTGTTGCATAGTTGTTAGGGACAAAATCGAGACCAAAAGACTGAAACATGGTAGTTGCCATTAGAAAGCTTTGAAATAAATCAGAGTTTAAGCTTAGAAAAGTGTTTAAGAAAGTGATGCAAAAAAGTGTTTGTGAAAATGTGTGTGTGACTGTAAAATGTGAATTGGAGTAAGTTGTAAAAGTTCAAACAAGTTTGTGTATTGTATATTAATACAAAAGAAAGAATTAAAAACTGAACAGTTTCTAATCAATACACACAACTGTCTTACTCCGTGAAACGTGTGAGTGGGACACGTGGCACACATGTAATGACTGACAGCAGTAATTGGCAGTTTCCAATGCGCATGCGCAGTAAAAATAGCAATAATTACCGCCTATTACACTATCCTAGACACTCAACCTCTCTCCTCTGTTTAATACAATTTTGAAACGTTGTCCAATCATACTCTTTTGAATTTTCAAAACAGATGTTTTTTCTCAAAATCATAATATGTCTGAAACAAAAACAATTTATTTTAATCATCAGAGATTAAAATTAAATTACCTCGGCGTAGAGTCACAGTTCATCAGTGTTTACCAATCATCCTCCTTTATTCATAAACTCTTTTCACAAACTGTACAGGTGTGAATATGTGTGTGTGACTTAGCACAGTTTACTGAATATAAATATTTAGAGCATCTCAAAGTGCATAAAATCCACAAAATAAATCAGTAAAAACTGGTTGCCCAAACTCTCATACTCAAACAAGATCTGATATCATCTAAACTCTGTTCTTATAAATTTATTATTTTCACCCCCTTCGAATATTTTTTTATTATTATTATTATTTTTCCAGTAATCAGTGGTTGGCACTAGTCACCAAAAATCAAAGATTTTAGCCCTTATTTCATACAATAAGTTCCTGGATCTTCCTATAATTAGATCAGGTGTGTGAGCTTGTGTCCACCTTCTTGCTGTTGGAAAGTGGCTTCTTTCATTATTACTAGATCCTCCCCCTTGATCCATGCTCTCCTGATTTTCTTCTTGACCATTTGCATTCTCTGAGGCTCCCCCTGAATTGGACTGTTCAGTATTTGAACCTTCAGAGTTTGACCCATAGTTTCTATTTGATTCTTCAGCTGACTCACTTTCAGAATTTGAGTCATCATTTTGAGAAGTTTCTGAAGTAACTTCACGCTCCCCCTCAACTGGTTCTCTATTTTATTCTGTCAGAGAAAATTCTTCAGTGTTTACCAGTAGAGGTTCAGAGTTTGTTTCATCAGAGTTTGTTGGATTTGCTTCATCAGAGTTTACGTCATCAGAGTTTAGATCTTCATTTTCAAAGTGAAGTTGATCATGATATTCTTCATCTTCTATTCCAGTTATTTTCTTGTCATCAAATGACACATGTATAGATTCCATGATCACTTTAGTTCTCAGATTGTAGAGTCTGAATGCTTTAGTTGACAGTGGGTATCCAACAAAAATTCCTTCATCAGCTTTTAAGTCAAACTTGGTCAACTGTTCAGGATGACTTTTCAACACAAAGCACTTGCATCCAAAAATATGAAAATATTTCAAATTTGGCTTCTTATTTTTCACCATCTCATATGGTGTTTTCCCATGCCTGTTGATCAGTGTAGCATTTTGAGTAAAACAAGCAGTTTGAACAGCTTCTGCCCAGAAATAAGTTGGCAATTTTGCTTCATCAAGCATTGTTCTGGCAGCTTCGATCAGAGTTATGTTCTTTCTTTCAACTACACCATTTTGCTGTGGAGTTCCTGGTGCGGAAAATTCTTGCTTCACTCCTCTTTCCTTGCAGAATTCTTCCATTGCAGCATTTCTGAATTCAGTACCATTATCACTTCTTAAAATTTTTACTTTGAACTGTGATCCTTTGTCCAGTATCTTCACATGATCCATTAGAATTAGGGCAGTTTCATCCTTCTTTGCCAAAAAGTACACCCAGGTGTATCTAGTGTACTCATCAACAATAACTAGAGCATACTTCTTTCTGCCCATTGACATTACATTTACTGGACCACAAAGATCAACATGAAGAAGATGATAAGGTTCCACAATTGAAGATTCAGACTTACTCTTGAAATATGACTTCCTTTGCTTGGCCTTTTGACAAGAATCACACAGACCATCTAAGCTGAGTATTGATTTTGGAAGTCCCCTTACAAGATCTTTTCTGATCAGTTCATTGATGTTGTTCAGATTTAGATGAGAGAGCTTCTTATGCCATTTCCAACTCTCTTCACTAGACATTTTTGCAGATAGACACACGGTTTTTCCTTCAGAGTTTGTTACCAAACTTGCTTCATAGATGTTATTGCGCCTGTGTCCAACTAGAACAACTTTCCCAGTAGATTTTCTGATTACTTCACAGTGTTCAGTATGAAAATCTACATGATATCCTCTGTCACAGATTTGACTAACAGAAAGCAGATCATGCTTGAGTCCTGAGACTAGAGCTACATTTGTGATGATGACACTACCAAGATTAATATTGCCATATCCCAGAGTACGTCCTATGTTGCCATCTCCATAGGAAACTTTTGGGCCAGCTTTCTCCTCAAAATCTGATAGCAGGGCTTTATTTCCAGTCATGTGTCCTGAGCATCCACTGTCCAAGATAAGGGTGCTCTCTTTTATGCCCTGCAATCACAACCAATTACTGAGAGTTAGATTTAAGGATCCGGACTTGCTTGGATCCTTTGGCTTTCTTAACATTGTTAGCTTTTGCAGCGGAATTACTATCAACAGAGTTTAAGCTAACTGTGTCAGATTTTACACTTGCAGAGTTTGCTCTAACCCATTTCAAGTTGGGTTTTAACTCATAATAGTTGTGATAAATAGCATGATAACTCTTGCAAGTATAAATGGAATGCCAAGTGCTCCCACAGTGTGTGCATAAAGTCTGTGGTCTAACCCTAACATAGTCATTCTTTACTCCAGACTTGGAGGGTAAAGAATTAATGTCTTTGTTCTTCCTGAAAAAACTGGCAAGATGGTTAGTACTACCACAACTATGACATGTCTTTCTAGGAGCATCAGAATTAGGCAGATAATCATTTCTTTTATTAAAGCCTACTTTTCCATTCCTATTTTTCTTAGACACTTTCTGTTTGTTGACAGATTTTACCTCTTTGAGCTTATGTTTAACTTGTTTTTCTGTCATCAAACCAACATTAACCTGTTTATCACAGATTTTTACTGGTTCTTTAACAGCTTCCTTTTCAAGTACAGAGTTTTGCTTTCTGGATTCAGGAACAAATTCCATAGGTTTAAGATTTGATCTAACTTTAACTTTATCTTTAAACCTAAGTTCATCTTCCTCACAGTAACCTAAACCTGCAGTATCTGTCTGAAACACTTGATGAGTGTCTTTTCCAGAGTTCGTCCAAGTTTTGATTATTTTTCTTTCCTTTTCCAACTCAGATTCTAGTTGTCTAAACCTCTTAAGCAACTCATGTTCAACATAAACAACATCATCTCTTTCCTTTTGAACTTGTTGCTTGTTACCAAGCTCTTCTTCAAGAAATTTATTTCTCTCTTTTAGCTTAAGATTCTCAGATTTAATTCTCTCATTCTCTAAAGTCTGATCCCTATAACTAACATGTATGCTTTTAAGATAAATTCTCAGTTCAGATATATTATCTGTATCATAAGCATAAGTTGTTAGGGTACCTTATTTTTAGATGATTCAGATTCCTCTTTGACAGTTGCCATGAGAGCATAGTTGACATCCTCATCTGAATCTGAAGTGTCTGCCCAGTCTTTTCCTTTAGTGATGAGTGTTTTTTCAGATTTTCCTCTCTTGCACTCTGGAGCATAGTGACCCATCTCTTTACACTTGTAGCACTGGATCTCAGACTTATCTTTCTTTCCAGACTTGGTATCCCTTCCTTCAGACTTTCTGAAACTCTTTCTTTCAGAGTTTGAATCTTTCCTTGAGAATCTTTTTCCCTTCTTGAAGTTCTTGAAACCCATCTTCTTGAAAGTCTTCACCATCAAAGCAGCCATTTGCATCATTTGTTCTTCATCATCCTCAGATTTAGAAGAAGCATCAGTGTTTGAGTCATCATCAGAGTTTGATGACTCATGCTCAGAATTTATGACCAAAGCTTTTCCCTTAGCTTTCTTCTTTGATGTTTCTTTCTTTATGAGTTTTTCTTCAACTTTGAGAGCAACAGATTTTGTCTTCTTACTAGTTCTTCTGTTCCTTTGTTCTATCTCCAGTTCATGAGTTTTAAGCAACCCATAGATTTCATCAAGCTCTGTATCTGCAAGCTCATAATTATCTCTGATTGTTGTTGTCTTTAAATCCCATCTTTCAGGTAGAGATAAAAGAAACTTGAGATTAGACTCTTCAAGATCATATTCTTTATCAACCAAAGATAAATAATTCAACAGTTTACAGAATCTGTCATATGTTTCAGTCAAAGTTTCACCAGGTCTTGAGTCAAAGTGTTCATACTCCTGTGTAAGTATAGTCTTTCTGTTCTTCTTTATAGCACTTGTTCCTTGGCATCTGACTTCTAAAGCATCCCATATTTCTTTGGCAGTTTTGCAACCAATAACTCTGTTAGACATGACATTATCTAAGGCACTGTGGAGAAGATGTCTAACCTTTGCATCCTTGGCAATCGATGAGATGTCTTCAGGAGTCAAATCTTTCTTTTCCTTTGGAATAAGCTTTTGCTCTTCACCAGCAACAACGGTGGATAGTTTAGTCGGTTTATGAGGACCATTATTGATTCTATCAAGGTAATCTGGATCTGTGGCTTCCAGAAACATGGTCATCTTCACCTTCCATATTGGATATTCTGCTGATCTGAGAATTGGAACCCTAATCGTCTCATATCGACTCACAGAAGTTTGTTGAACCTTTTCGGACTGAGTATCTGTTTGAACATTATTAGCCATGATTATACTTGTGTTTGGATCAAACTGTATATATTAAACAGCCAAGGCTCTGATACCAATTGTTAGGCCGAATACACAATATATAATCAATATATGTATGAGAATAACAATCAAGAACACTGTTTATGAACAATAAACTGAATTATATTAAATAACTCTTCTCTCAGTGATGTAAAATATCACAGAGAGCTGCTAGGTTACAAGAATAATGTATTCAGTATTCGCATCCCTTTTAGGGTTAACCTATCTGTGTTTATATAGTACACAGCTACATAATCAATCTCTAATTGATATTCCTATAAATTAGCTATACAATTTATATCAATTTAGGATTGCTTCTGTCTTCTGTTCCGTTTCCTTAGCCATCTCGATATCTCTTTGCTTCTTTCCATCTTCAAAGAATATCGCTTCTAGAATCTTCATTGTCTTTGCACTGACAGCTAAGCAAACTCTGACTGTCAGACTTTATCAAACTCTGACCGGTCTTCATGTAAACTCTGATATGTACCTGATACTTAAACACTGATAAATAAACATCAGCAAATATATCTAACAATGGGCTAAAAGGTCATTAAGCCAATAAGTAATTGATGATAATTGAATTCTACGATTTTATATGTTTTTCTGATCACTTGATAATTCTTTTTCTAAATAAGCTTGACTACATTGCTGATGGAAAGAAAAATTCACTTACATCTCTAATTTAGTAGGACAGAAATTGATATACTTATTAGACTTTGCAGTTAAGTCGTTGTGGCCTTGCGGGGTCTATGCCAAACTCCATGAGTTCTTGTGTGCCGCTAATCATCAACCACAAGCATACGACACGTATTGAGTTACAGTACTAGCCAAAAAAACATTCAACTTTTCGTATAAACTAATGTTAAAGCCCGTGTAAGGCACAGCATGTTTATATACTGAAATAATTTCTCGCATGAATATATATTAAAATAATTTTATAATTAAAAATGTGGTAAAAAAATAATATTTTGAATTCATCTTTTATTGGTATAGTATTTTTTTAGTATTTTTTGAATTCATAAAATTTGGATAAATTTTTATAAAATAAAGATTAAATGATTATTTTTAATTGCCAAAATAATATTTAGTTTTAAATGACGCGAAATGAATTTTTATGTAGACTCAGTTATATTTTAGTGTACAATTTATGTTTTAGAAATTGTCGTTTAATAATCTTGACTAATCGTTAGACAATATCTAATTGATTCAATTATGTTAAAATCGGGTTAAAAATTGATGAAGAGCTCATAAAATTAGGTCTAATCATCCCAAAATTGGTCTGATTTGTAAATATTAGTAAATTTATAAAAAAAAATTAAAAGGCTAAAACTTAATAAAAAATAAATTAATCCCCATTAATTATTCCAATAATCTCCAATTATTCGATTAATGTGCCTCTATCGATTACTCCATTATGGGTGTTCATGGTTTTACCAACCCTACCCAAACGATTTAGGTTACAATTTTTGTTTAATAATATATATTATACAACTACATATTCTATGATATATCATACTTTCATTTATAGATGTGCTTAAATTTTGTGTGTATACACACGATTTACAACATAATTTACTTTACTAAAATTTTAATGTTAATCGAAATAAAATATTAGTACTAAAATCGGTACTTATACATATTTTAGTTTTACTTAGATTTTCGGAAGATATTATATAATATTTAAGTTCTATGGACACCACTTTTTTGTGGAGACATGGAGACCACATACGTTCTGCAATCTAAATTTAGCAAAATGTAATATTTTATAAATTATGTTCTATGAAAATAACTATTTTCATTTAAAATCTTTAAAATTATATATGTTTTGCAACTAAAACATAGCAAAACATATTATTCTGCAAAACATGTTCGGTTTGCAGAATATTCATGTTTAGTTTGCAGAACTTACATGATTTTCACGATTTTGAATGAAATAGTGATTTTCATAGAATATACTTTGCAAAACAGTACGTTTTGCAAATTTTTGATTACAAAATATGATCTATTTTGGCAAATTTAGATTGCAGAACATAAGTGGTCTCCAGGTCTCCACAGAAAAGGTGGTCTCCATAGAACTTAATTATTTCAATATATATATATATATATATATATATATATATACAATTAAATAGGTCATTTTGCAGAGAAAACCATCTTATATAGAGAATCGGGGAGAACCATATATTATATTATAATATATTATATTATAGAATCTCATAAATAATTTTAAATTTTTTTACATAAAATATATAATCTGATTCTAACGTAGAATATTAGCATATACAAACTTTATAAAAAATTTAACATTTAAAATTTGAATAAAAACATTGATTTTAAATTTGATTCTGCTGCAGAATCATTTTGGATAGATTTGATTCTGCTGTAGAATCACTTTGAACTATTTGACTAATTTTTCAATTATTTAAAAAAAAGTTTAATTTCGTTTTTTAATTTAATAATTGAAATTTATAATCATATCTAATAAAAAATGTGATAAAAATATGTATTATGAATATTTATGTAATGTTCTCTCCCGGACTCTATATAAAAAGTTCTCTCTGGAATGTCACCCTACATAAATATATATATATAATAAAATTATTAAAGCCATTCAAACCAATTCACGACCCAAATCGATACATGATAGTTAGGGTTGTGTCACGAATTAATATTTTGCGAGACGAGCTTAAATTTTTTTAAACCGATTTAACTGGGTCGTGTTGCAAAAATTCTTTTAACTCCGTCAACCCAACCCATAATTACCCCTAACTCTGATTCGCTTTTTTACAATACTAATTTAAAATATATTGTAAATTATAAGTAACACATAATATGTTACTTATATTAGATCAACTTTAATATTATATTAATGTATCAATACCTAAATTGTTTATAAAAAGTATAATAACGGACATATTATTAATATGAAAATATAAATAATATAAAAAGTAACAATCTAATTAATATTTAATAAAAAAAATACAAGTGAAATAAAAATTTATTAACATAATTCAATACATCATCATATATAAAATTACGATGAGAAGGTAAAATTACAAAAAAGTGAATAAACATGTTTTATAAATAATATAAAATAATATGTTATTTACTAAAAAATTAAAAATAATAAAGAAAAATATGATGAGTGAATGTAGTTTATCTAATAATATTTTTATAATAAACTCAAAACTCAATGTTACATACTTGGCTATGAGATGAAATATATACGAGGAGGTTAAGAATAAGATCATCAATATTTAAACAAACTCAATCTACTTTATCTTAAATAATAAACATGTGACATTTCTGGAATTCGTAAAAATATAAAATTAAAATTATAAATTGACTGCCAATTTTTGACTTTTTTTTCCTTCGTTGGTTTTTAATATATATACACAGTAGATAAAAAGATCAAGTTATATAAATAATATAAACCAACATTTTACATAAAATGAAAAAATAAGACAAAAGGAGAAGATGTGGTTTATCTAATATGATTTTTAAATCAAACTCAAAAATGAATGTAGCACAATAGTTATGACATGAGCTTTGTAAGAAGAGGTCAGTTGTTCGATTCTTAAGAGCAACCAAATTCATTTATTTTTACATAAATAATAAAAGGATGGCAAATTTATAATTTTTCAACAAATAAGGGCAAAATTGTCATTTCACAGTCATTTTATTGGCTCAAATTACCCTTATTCGCAATTTAATATATACTAGCATAAAAGCCCGTGCGAGGCACGGGCCGCTAGCTTAAATTGTGTTTATAAATTATTGTATGTATAATTTATAGTTTCAAGTATATGATTGATATATATATATAGTTTTTCTTATTGATGATATATGTAGTTATTGGGTGCTTACTTAAGTATATTCAAGTTTTTAATTTAGAAATTAATACGAGTATTACTAATAGTTGTCATGTTAGTTTACAATTTTTTTTGCGGGATCAAATAGGTACTGGGTGTTCTAGATGAGTTTTAGAACATTGTAGTCCTAAATTTTCTTCCAATTCTTCAAGATGTTACATTCTGGAGAGTAGGTTTTAATACTGATTTTGATCACATAAAACTATTTAAATTTAAGTTCATCTTCGTTAAAAAAAGTATAAATATAAAATAAATTATTAAAATACATATAAGATAACAAATTTAAAAGTCATCTTTGCATTGCACCGGCCATATGCTTTTTTACATAAGAAGAATATTCATAAATATCATATATACATTTATCGATATGTGCTATATAATAATACTTATTGTAGAGATACCCCTTCCCGCCCAATCCCGATCCATTCTCTGTCCCGTTTCAGGCGGAGAATTGAGAACTTTTTTAGCGATCGGGAAAAAATATGTAAAAATTTCAGAGATCAGGATGGGGTCAGGGATTAGTGTCTCTCTGTCACGCTTCCCGGTCCCCAATTTCTATATTTATTTTCATGTATATTAAATAAATTATTGTGAATAAATATGATTTGTATATATTCTTATAATTTAAACTTTTAATCCATTTTTCTAATTCAAAGTTTTCACATGTAGAATACAATTAAATTACAATAATATTTATTTTATCTCTTATTTTAAATAAATATTAATTTGAATTATTATTTAAAATATAAATTATATATCATGATTTATCAAACTAATTTTATTATAAAATTTTAAAGAGATTTTATAGAAATTAATAAGTATGATTTAATAATTTAAATATATTGTATAGTACAAGAAAAGTTAGACCATTATATAAGAAAATAGAATATATTATAGTTAAAATTACACAACCGAAATATTTATTTTAAACTAAAGAAAAGATAAATATACACCACACTTAATATAAAAAATTTATAAGATTGGTAGTATATAGTTTTGTATGATATTTTAATAATTAAAAAATAAATATTATAAATATTCTTTGCAAACATACTCTAAAAAAAGAATTTAAAAAATAAAATTTAATAAATATTATAAATCACCTTGATTTTTACTTAAAAGTTTAAATAATAATTAATATAGGATTAAGAATGATGTGAGGTTTATGTAATGTGATTTTTCACTCAAAACCAAAAGAAGACATGTAGCGGTTATAAGAATGATTTCCGGAAAGGTTTGATTTCCGGAAAGGTTTTTTATTTGCTCTTTTTACCCTTGTGTTCCCCTATTATATATATAGAAGAGATAAGTAGATTCAGGAACAATACTGATCTTTTTTGTATGTTTCAATTTTGTTGAATGTCATGTTAACTAGAGTTGATTAGAGCATGTTCAATGATTGTGCTAAAATAGATGAAACTATTATTATAAATTAGGATCAAAAAGTGATTATGCTGCTAAAATAGCATCATATCTCTAAGGAATTGTTATAAATCTTGTTCTTCTAAAATAGATGAGTATTCATATTTTTGATTAGCTAGAAAAAATGATATACTTCCTTTATTCATTTTCGTGTCATTTTTCGCCTTTAGATGAAGTGATAATTATACCTTCATCTATTTTTTGTACTATCTATAAAACAAATAATAATACTCCGCTTAAATGCACACCATTGAAATGATAAATTTTAGTTTTTTGTTCCATATATAGATATAGAACAAGATATATCACATCATTGAACTTACCCTTACAGATGAGGTGAATTATATAAAATGTTCATTATAATTTACCATTTTTATTTTTAACATCGAACCGTTGACACTTGATTAACCAGAGGATGTCTTATATAAGTAGTGAATTTTTTAAACTTTATTTATCCAGAATGTTTTTTTATAGATATATTTGTAACTATTTTTCTGTATAGATTATTCACAAGCTTGTTGCCTATGCCTAGTTTTTATAAGATATGTAATTTGGTATTGAAAAATTTTGCATAGCAATGTTACCACTTGCCACTATTGTCGGTGGATGTTTTTCGAAAAGACTGATTTTCTAATCGCATAAAAGGAATTAGCAGATCACCTGTCATACTTCAATCTGTTCAATGAATGTTCGTAACCAACACAACAAAAGCTGAATCAGACAACATTTACGAGAGTAATATTCAGTTTTTCGTGTGGTGAATGATTATTACTATATTGGCAGATCATTATTATTGCAGCAGTGCTCTAGAGTTGGATGTGTACAAGGAAATGTGATAAATACAGGTGAACATGCTATACAAGTAGTATTATCAAGCATGTTCGGTTTTGTTATTATTTTTCGTGTTACATCACAAATAAATAAGACAGAGTTATGCCGCTACTAAAAACTGAGACTAAAAATTTTGGTGGAAGAAAGTACACAAGACCCAGCAAGGTCAGAATATGAGCACAACATTATTAAGTTATATACAATGTCAGTTCTAGAAGCTAGCCTAAGAAACCTTGGAAAATTTAAGTTATTGAAAGGATGAGTGGAAATAGAAAACAAAAAATGACCCAAGCACAAACAAACTGGGTAATATGTTCGGCACAATCCTACAAACAACATGGCCAAAGCTGGTATGATTGAGTTACCTCTTTCGATTCCAATCCCCGTGCTATTTCTTACTATACCGCTCTCGTCTGTTTTTGTACTGTGTGGCAACTGCTGCATGTAGATTAGTGGCTAGTTGCTAATGCCGTCACCAATAGACCAAGTATAAGAAATGGTTGAGCACTGGCCTGAAAATAATAACGTGGTGTGTTCAAAGGGGCTCATGATTCATGTCTGTAGTTCATTAAAGGAATCAAGGTTCTTTCTCATTAAGTTATTCCTACGACATGGGATCATTTAGGTAGTGGAACAATCACTAGTCATGAGTTGTGTCTAGCATGTAACTTAAATACTTGAATAAATAAGTGAAAACTCCCAGCCTTACATGACAAACTGTTTCTTACGAAACAAAGCTAATGCTGCAACTTTAATTTTCTCATTCGATTGCAAAATAATGTAGTCAAGGTATTTTTACCATTGTGCAAGTAACTAGTTTTAAACTTGTAAACTTTTTTTTTTCTTAATGTCTTGAAAGCTTTAATAAAAAAGAAAAGGAAATCGGTACCTGGTACTTGACGTCATATTTAACCGGATCTTTAAGAAAATATTTGAACTGTTCATATAGAAAGATAAAGAGTGTTAGACAGGTAAAAGCAATTGACAAATCATATATGATATTTAGGTTAATATTTTGTAATGAGGATAGCTCTGTCCCTGAGCATAGATATTGGGAACTCCTAAAAGATATTTTACCTGAAAAAATACTTGTGGAGCAATCAAACCAAGAAGAGCCAAAGCGTAGTATGGTTTACCAGCTCCTAGCAGATAGCCTGCAGAACGGAACATGTATTAGCTTCACTTATTGTCTCCAACATCATGCAAGAAAACTGGTCACTCATTCTGATTGGACTTTGGCAGATAACTGGTGAACTGATTCTAAGAAGAAAAGTATGATCTGAATTTTTGATTTCATGATTAGCATTAGTGACTGGCATTCCAACTCCTCGGGCATCTATTAGAGCCCTTCCTAACACCACCAGGCCCCAACAAGAATACAAAAAAGCAAAAACAAAAGCCTCAAGTTTTAGTAATCACTGTGGCAACAAAATCTACATGTAGAGATAACATACCTGCAACAGATAACTGAGTCACATCAATAGCACCAACACATATCCATTTAGCGGTTTCAAAGCCAAAAGCTACTGGGAGTGACTAGTCAAATATCATCATCATATGAACGTTAAGGGAAGTTTATAAACCATGACTTGATTGAAATTGTAGAGAATTAACATAGACTACAGATCCCATTAAAGGAGAAGGCAATAACCTGCAGTCCCATTGCTCTATCTCCTTCAACGCTTTTAAAGTCATTTACAATCGCAATTCCCAACTAGAACACCAAAATGTAAAGGGCTAGGTGTTATTTAGTTTGTTTCACATTAAAAAGTGTGGCTAGGATGGTTATACAAAAAACATACCCCAGCAATACTGTACAAGAGTGTAAGAACAATTATATCGGGTGTAAGGGTTCCAAACAACGCTTGGCCAGCCCACCTATCATAATATTAAGCAGATTATGAGATTTTGTAGAGTAGATGTGAACTTCAGAAAACATAAAGATATAAAATGGAGGGGGAGGGGGGGAATCAGTGCACCAACAAAAAAATTTAGTTTCCAAAAACAATTTGTTAGGCTCTATTGCCAAAGCATACTATCACGAGTTCTATCCTATATTGACCAAATCAATAGCCAGGGATGTAACTGCGGCTGAGCGCGGCAAGCCGCTCCATTTAAAAAAGTGGGGTTTTCGAGTTCGAGCTGAGCTTTGGTCAAGTTCGGCACCTACACGACTCGGCTCGTTTAACTAAACAAGCTCGAACGTGTGTTCAATCTCGGCTCATATACGAGCTCGAGCAAAGCTTTGTTAGACGAGTATGATCTCGAGCAGCTCGATTTGAATTATAGCCCTATTAATAACTATTCAATAAGGTCAGAATGAAATTTTCAATTTGTTGTCTGCATAATAAATAAAGACAAGTGTGTCTAGTTCATCAAACTAGAAGGATGTTGATGTGAGTTGATTATCAGCAAGTGTTATTCGCAACTTGTAAAAAATTAAGATAAAATTGTTGTTTGGTACGTTTAAATGGCAAGTTGTAAGTTATTACAGATAGAAATTTTCATTTTCAACTAATTACACATTTTACTTTAAAATGCAAGTAGATTTAGATACATTGACCTGGGCCAACATATAGAAAGGATGCACAGTGCACTGTATCAGAACAGGTTACATTGAAATCACTTTTCAATGATATACTTGTGCAGAACTTGATATAATGTAATGCTATAACTGAAATAGTAAGATGTTATCTGCCTGCATCAAGAACTCATTACATGCAACAAACTAATAGTACTTGAGTTGCTCTGTTCCGAGTCATTTTGAAAATTATTAATGTAAGAAATTAGTTGAATTGCATAAGGTTTTGAAGGATCAATCTCAATTTGACCTATTAAACTGTTAGTCTCTTCATCGACATGTTGATTTGCCCAAGGATGCTAGCTAATTTGACATCTCTATGAATGATGGGAACTGAGTCCGCCGAGTAAAGATTTGCAAGGGCGCCAAAAGATTCAGCAGCAATTCTCAACCGATTCTCCAAAGATTAGCCTGACACACCTCCATCAATATTGTGGAAACTGGAAAATGATTCTATGAAGTCCAATTAATGATGCTATCAAGTTAATATAGAAGTGTCATGAATGAAATGAAACTTGCTGACTGAATGTGTAGAATGAGATTCTAAAACTATCAAACTTCATATATTAGAAAAGCTAAAAGGAACCTGTGAAATGTATATAAGCACTTTAAAATCATTCCAAATTAGAAGCCAATTTTACACACACACATCGCTTGTAAATCAAGTACATGTACATATTTATTAAGTAAGCTGCACAATAAGAAACTTGAGATATCTCAACGAGGGCTACTTGGCCCATTCAACAAACTAATAGTACTTGAGCTATATGGTTGGGAGTCATTCAAAACATTATGGTGCGAACTTAGTTGAATTTCATAAAGATCTGACCGCTGAATCTCCGGTTGACCTTTTAAGCTCAGAGTGTCTTCGGTTCTGTTTGGGATTGCTGTTAAAAATTGTTGTGCTGTTGAAAAAAGTGTTGTTAAAATAAGTGTTGTTGTGAAAATCAGATAATTGTTTGATAATATTTTTGATATGTGCATGTTTTGGTGTATAATATAAAAAATTAATGTTTTTGGTGGGTTTTGATGTTGAAACCAGTAGCTACTTCCCGCAAAAGCTGAAAAACAGTTTTTTTTCAAAAGCACGGGGGATCTGCTTTCTCTAAAAGCAGCTTTTCAGCTAAAATCGCTTTTCAGAAAAGCAGCTTTTAAATTTTACCAAACACTTTTTTAGCTGCTTTTCAGAAAGAAGCTAATGTTGTTGTCTGCAACAGCAATGACAAACATAACATTGGCATGTTGATTAGCCCATGGATGTTTAGACAGTTTTCTTAAACTTTCAATTTCCATCATCACTTCCTTCATTGTTGGTCTTTCCTCGCCATTGAGGTTAAGACACCTCTTCACAAGTTGAGCAGCTTTTTCAAGTTGATCCATCGCCCCTTCCTTAACTACTCGACGATCAAGAACTTGGAATAATTTATTTTCCTTTAGTGATGTAATGAAATATGTAGCTAGATTTTTTTCCTCCAAAGAATTTTCCATGCAAATTGGTTTCCGTCCCGTCAAGAGCTCTGCTGGGACCACTCCAAAACTGTAAACATCACTTTTTCAGTTAATTCACCTGTATGGAAGTATTTGGGGTCTAAGTACCCCAAAGTTCCTTGGACCAATGTAACAACTTTAGTTTGATCCATGGGTACCAATCTGGATGCTCCGAAATCTGATATCTTGGAGACACAATTGTCATCAAGTAATATGTTAGCTAATTTGACATCTCTATGCATAATCGGCATTGAAGCTGCCGAGTGAAGAAGATAGGCAAGGGCACCAGAAGATTCAGCAGCAATTCTCAACCTATTGTCCAAAGATAACCATGACAAGCCTCCATCAATACTGTGGACATGATGATGTAAAGTACCATTGGATACAAACTCATACTAGCTTATAACCCGTGCCAAGCACGGGCCGAGCATGAGTCGACATTAAAATATTAGGATTAATAAATTATTAATAAATATTATTTAAAAATGTATTTCTCGAGAATTGAATGATAAAAATATATAATAAATAAATAACTATTTAATTATGTAGTTATAGACAATCGAACTATGCATTAAGCTAAAGAAATTAAAGTAAATAAATAAATCTTGTATGATTGCGTAGCTGTAAAGAATCTAACGCTCGATGAAGCAATTGAATTTAAAGTAAATAAATAAATATTCTATAATTACGTAGTTGTAAGGAATCGAACCCTGGATGAAGCTAAAAGATTTAAATTAATATAATTACGTAGTTGTAAGGAATCGAACCCTGGATGAAGCTAAAGGATTTAAAGTAAAAAAATCGTGTATGTATAATTATGTAGTTGCGAAAGCTAAAGGATTTAAAATAAATAAATCTTGTATAATTATGTAGTTGCGAGTAATCGAACCCGGGTTAAGTGATAATCAAATTTGGTACTTTGGTACTTTAGTACCGCGCGCCATTTTCACATTGTTTTGCTTATTAATAAAGAGTATAGATACAAGCAATGGTACTTCACATTCTAAACAACATCCTAGAAGTTTGACCACATTTCTATTGTTAATTTGTGCAAGAATCACAACCTCGTTGATGAATTGATCTATTTGACTCGTATTTAACACTTTAGATCTTTTGACTGCGACTATACGTTGATTAGGTAAAATTCCTTTGTAAACTATACCATAACCACCTTGGCCAACTATTCTGTCAGCAGCATAGTTGTTGGTCGCTTTCTTTAATTCTTCATAAGTGAAATGTTTTGTTGACTCAACACTACCACCCTCAGAGATACTTTGTTGTCTTAAGAGGAGACCCCCATTTTGCTCAAAGAATTTCTCCCTTAATTGGAAGTGTTTTCTCTGCTTCATGATGCAATACAGCCAATTCATTCCAATGATTATGAAAAGGGAACAAAACCCTATAGCTGCATTATCGACCCGTAGATTCAATCATAAAAAAAATGCGGATATATGACAAAAGAGTAGTTAAGTATTACTTATGTCAATACATTATATGTATATGTAAAATGTATGGACCCTTACTCAGAACTAACTTACCCAATGTAAACTGGATAACTTTGGACTTGGAGCTTTTAGCAGTGCATTTTTTATCATCAGTAACGTCGATGTCGTACCCCCGTCGGCAATAGCAACTATAATTCCCATTGGTGTTTTTGCAGAGTTGTTCACAACCATGTTCTTGTTCACATTCATTGATATATGAGCAACTACGGAAAATTGGATACTGACCATATGAGAAGTGTGAGAATAAGATCACGCTCTTTTGATGCCTAAGTCTGACAATTTTTTCTTAAATTTATTAAAAAAGTATGTAAATTAAATACTAATTGTCCATGAAGATATTAGTTACAAATGTCTAACATGATTGTCAAATTAAAATTTAAAGCATGTAAGGTACTAAATCAACTAAATTTTTTTGACAGGACCAATTCAACTCATTAGTTACTCCACAAGTTTAAAATTAGAGGGAATAATAAACTTGTTAATTACCTTGGCATCCTGGTTCGAGATACGGATTGCCCTCATATCCTTCGTAACATTTGCAAAGATATCCTCTATACCGAGTTCCCTCGACACACGTGCTATTGTGGGAGCAAACAGAAGAATTTTTGCCCAGAGCTGCTTCAGCGCAATTGTTGTTCCCAATAACCCAATCTAGTACAATAGGAACATTATCCATAGTCCTGTTCCAGAAGGTTGAATCATTGAGATCTGATTTACCTTGGAAAACGAAGCTGTCTCTCTCGCCCAAAAATGCATACCCGCAATTATTAAAGATTGAGACGTCTCTATGCTTATTATAAGAGTCAAGAACGATTGTGAAGTTCTTCAGAAGGTTGATGGGTACTTGACAACAACCACTGCCTGCACAAGCCCCGTTTATAGGAACTTCATCAATGTTTTCGCATGTTGTACTGCATCCTTTAGGCAAACTGGATTGATTGTTGTACAATTTGCCAAAGTCATCGCAACCAACAACAGTGAATTCATTGTCATCAGAATACATATATGAAGTACACCCCAAGTGTACGGACGAAGACACGTTAACAATTGTCGTGCCCAACTGATTATAGCAACTATAAGCTACAGAATTAGAAATTCGCAACTGGAAATTGGATATATCATAAACCTGAACATTACCACCCATTAAGAACGCCTTGGGAGAATCTGTAGTTTCGTTGCAGGTAACAACAAAGTTGGGGTTTATCGAACAGGATGAGTTAATACCAAACGGATATGGTATCATTAGGTCTCCGCATTTGCTCTGACATGCATTCTGGCCGTATTGTAATCACCTTAGCCTTCATGATACTGTAATTGACGCCGGTTCTATCGAATCTGAGAGTTGTCGACTCTAACGGTTTCAATACCCAAGAAATGTATATTAAAACAAGAAGAAAAAGATGAAATAAGTGCATTTTTTTGCTTAACTTTTTGATATCAGGAGTTTCATACGCTACTAATGTGCATGGCTAGATCTCTTTTTTATAACATATACTCTCTCCGTCCCTTTCAATTTTTTACGTGAGGACGGTGATTCCAACACATTACAATCATCAGCTAGTTACACTATATTACACGCCAAAAATGGTTTGAACATGTAATTATTAATGTCGCAGGTCAACTTAAGGTCGCACTCAAGAGTGAATATTTAACATATTTGACATTTTACTCTCAAATGCAAGTAGACTGTTATTCAGAAACAAATAATTTTAGACGTCTACATTGAGGTTGCTGTGAGTACCTGTCAGCTGTTAAAAATAACTTGATCTTAATTTTTGTATTTGTATATAGCGTTTCAAATCTCAAAGAACGATTACTCTTTAAATTACAATAAACCCAGTTGGGTTTTTAGCAACTACCGGAAGATATTGAAATATATTTTAATTGATTAATAATTTATTATTTTAATTGATATTGAAGTTTTATTTTATTTTGTTATAATTATATAACTTTTTTTGTATGTAATTAATATTTCATTTTTTAAATATTTTACTTAGTAAAACATTATCAGTGTTATCCAGTAAAATATGAAAATATTATATCTATTCATTTACAACATAATGAAATAATTGCATCAAAAATAAACTAAAGTTAAAAAGGTTGAATAAATATTTTATAAAATTATAAAATAACGTTATTTATGCAACTCGGTAGGGTTATAATAAAAAAATTGCAATTACAAAATAATTCCAACGATTGTAATAGTTTATCAAAAAAAATATAAATTGTATGGTATATAGAAATTTAGAGATGAAACCAAAATATCCATGTGATCAAATTTGGTACTTAAGTACCAAAATTTCGTTTATTAATAAAGTTTGTTTATTAATAAAATTTGTTTATTAATATGATTCCAATAATTTTATATTTTATTAGAAAATAATATAAAACAGAGGGAAAATCAAAATAAGGGGATAAAATCAAAATAAGGGTGAAACGGTTACCAAAAAAAAACAAGGATGAAACAAATTTGATATTGAGAAACGAGTAGTGTTAAGAGTACACAATTGAGTACAAAAAATAGTTACATAGTATTAGTAATGTCTCATATTAGAGTGTTTTTATTGATCAGTATTAATGCACGAATTTCTATCACTAATTGAATTATAATCAATCATACATGTTATTTTGTACCTAATTGTATATTCACTTTTATATGTTTAGCATTTTTCTTGAGAAAAATGGTTCCTATCATAAATGCGCAGAAAGTTTTAAGATTACATAATCAGGTGACTATACTGCATATTATAACATGTAGGAACGATATTTATTGATTTTCTTACCTTAATAATTGAATTATTAAACGATAAACACGCAACAGCATATAGCACGAGTCCTTGGATTAGGACTAATCTATTAGAAAAATAAATAAATCAATTGCATGACTATTGATCGTTGATTATGTCTGGATTGTCTGTAAGCTAAAAGGAGGAACAAAATTGGGAAGCAATGAAACTTAATACTTGCTAAGAGCATCTCTAACCATTAGAAGCCCTTAGCTAAATAATCCATGTGACATCTATATATCACTTTTTAGATAATATATAAAAGAAATATAACTCTAACCATATGTCCTTAGCAAAAAAATACAGACAATCATTTTTTGGTTGGCTATATTTGTTGAACCAATGAAACCCTTGTGTATAATTTTACATAACAAGAAATATAGACAAGACCATTGGAGAATATATCATTACCCTTAGCAAAAATATTTCATAATTTTTATAGCCAATAAGATAGCCAATCATTTTTACCTATTGCCCTTGGAGATGCTCTAATAGTTTTTTCTTTCTTTCTTTTTTTTTTTTTTTTTGAAAAAGGAAACTTGCTAATAGTTATAATCTAAAGAACAACCCAAAAAGTTCATCAAATTTTTATGGTTATATATAGATTATGTACCACCTAGTTGCTAGATTAATCTATGATTATTGACTCCCAACTAAAAGAATGTTGATGTGAGTTGATTATCAGCGAGTGTAATTCGCAACTTGTAAAAAATTAAGATAAATTGTTGTTTGGTACGTTTTTTTTGCTAAGCTTGCTATTTGGTACGTTTAAATTGCAAGTTGTAAGTTATTACCACTATAAGAAAATTCGGCTAAATTCCACTGCATAAATTCGACTGGCTTAAATTCGACTGCTTCCTGTCGAATTTAGAGTCAACTTAAACAAATTGATGGTCAAACTTAAAATTAACTGGCCGCGGTCAATTTTAATAGCGGTCGAATTTAAGCGGTCGAATTTATATTTCCGGTCGAATTTAATCGGTTGAAATTAATTTTCAGGAAAGGCGGGAAATTTCCCGCCTAACAAAATTATTGGACTGCATTAAATTCGACCGGATCCAGTCGAATTTAAAGTCGGTTGAATTTATGTCTTGGTGGGAAAATTCCCGCCTCAAATTTTTCAAAATTTTTAATTTTAAATTTGACTAGAACCAGTCATATTTATAAATTTGACTGCACCCAGTCATATTAATTTTCAAAAAATTTCAAAAATATTTGATTACCATATAAATTAATAAAAAATTTACCACAACATCGTGGTAAGATGAATTACATATTAAAATTTAGTTTAGCCACTTACGATAATTATATTTTAACAGAAGTAAGAAATTGTTCATTTTGTATTGGTTGAAGAAGTTTGAATTTTTTTTAAAAATACTAACGAAGTTTAAAAAATTATGAATTTTTGTATAGTATCATTTTATAACATATCATATCTAATAAAAATTATTAGAGATCATAATAGCATGGGTGAAAAAAAATCTTAGTAATACGATGCCTTTGTTAAATTGGATGATTGAAATGTAGGGTTTAAGGTTTGTATTTAGGGGTTAGTGATTTAGTATCAAGGGTTAGTAATTTCGAGTTATTTGAATTAAAATTTGAACGATCCAACCGTACAGATTCTAAGTTTGTTATATTTTAAAAGTTTATGCAAAAAATCAATACATGAAAAATATTGCACATTAATTATTATAGCAAGTTTAAATTTTACTTGATGTATATATATGACTGTTGCCAATCAAATTTATAAATTCGACTGCTGGCTGTCAAATTTAATCATAAATTTGACGGCAAACCCTAGTAAGTCGAATTTATAAATTCTATTGCAACCAGTCGAATTTATAAATTTGACTGGAGGCAGTCGAATTTATAAATTTGACTGGAGGCAGTCGAATTTATAAATTTGAAAATTCCCGCCTCAAATTTTTCAAAATTTTTAAATTTAAATTGGACTAGAACCAGACATATTTATAAATTTGACTGCACCCAGTCATATTAATTATAATAATTAATTTTCAAAAAATTTCAAAAATATTTGATTAACATATAAATTAATAAAAACTTTACCACAACATCGTGGTAAGATGAATTACATATTAAAATTTAGTTTAGCCACTTACGATAATTATATTTTAACAGAAGTAAGAAATTGTTCATTTTGTATTGGTTGAAGAAGTTTGAATTTTTTTTAAAAATACTAATGAAGTTTAAAAAATTATGAATTTTTGTATAGTATCGTTTTATAAGATATCATATCTAATAAAAATTATTAGAAATCATAATAGCATGGGTGAAAAAAAATCTTAGTAATACGATGCCTTTGTTAAATTGGATGATTGAAATATAGGGTTTAAGGTTTGTATTTAGGGGTTAGTGATTTAGTATCAAGGGTTAGTAATTTCGAGTTATTTGAATTAAAATTTGAACGATCCAACCGTACGAATTCTAAGTTTGTTATATTTTAAAAGTTTATGCAAAAAATCAATACATGAAAAATATTGCACATTAACTATTATAGAAAGTTTAAATTTTACTTGATGTATATATATGACTGTTGCCAATAAAATTTATAAATTCGACTGCTGGATGTCAAATTTAATCATAAATTTGACGACAAAACCTAGTAAGTCGAATTTATAAATTCTATTGCAACCAGTCGAATTTATAAATTCTATTGCAACCAGTCGAATTTATAAATTTGACTGGAGGCAGTCGAATTTAGTGCCATGTCACCGATCCACGTGAAACTCATCCAACGATCCAGATTAACATATCAACACAATAATCCAACGGTCAGTATTCATCCCAGCAAATTAGATATATCTATATATATACATACCTACATTCTTCATCCACTCTCATCTTCACCACCCTTCTCTTACATATACCCACACATATATACATATATATACATACACAAATACAGAAATATATTATATATTAATATCTAAATTTTTTTAGAAATCAATTGTTCGAACAAGAATTACACCAAGAAAATCAACTCGTGGAATGGCAACTTCGGTGACCAAAACAATTCCGGCAAATGAAGCAATTCCGGCGATCGAAGCAAATCCGGCGACCAAAGTAATTCCGGAAAATAAAACAATTCCAACAACCCAAATATCTCCGAAATTTTTTTCCGTCAAACTAAACGAGGAGCAAAGTCGTAATATTGTTAAATCCGATTAGGATCCTTGAGTTGAATTTGTAAAACTCAATTTGTAATAAAAGTTTCTTTCAATGAATGTTATTATATTTGATATCAATTTATTGTTGTCTTTGAATTAGTTACTTAATATGAATTATGTTATATTTATGTTGATTAGTTCATTGCAATATATCAGCAATAACAGCAAAATACATTCAAAATTCTGAAGTTGAGAGCATCAGAAAGCTGCTGAATTTTCAAGATCTGGTACACTAAAATTGACTGGTTTCGGTCGAATTTATAAATTCGACAGCTTCTAGTCAAATTTATAAATTCGACTGGGTCTGGTCGAATTTAAGGTGCCTTAGGCGCCAAATTCAAAATTTTTAAATTTTCAAAATTGCGGTCGAATTTAAGCGGTCGAATTTGACCAGTCGAATTTATTAAATTAAATTCGACTGGTTTTTGCTAAATTCCACTCGTCTAAAATCGACGAGAATTTTGCAGTCGAATTTAGCTAAATTCGACTAGTTCCAGTCAAATTTAGCTAAATTCGACCGCAAACTTTCAGTGGAATTTAGTCATTTTTTTTGTAATGTACAAATAGAAATTTTCATTTTGAACTAATTACACAGTTTACTTTAATATGCAAGTAGATTGTTAGATGCATCGACTTGCGCCAACATACAGAAAGGATGCACAGTGTAATGTATCAAAACAGGTTACACAGAAATCACTTTACAATCAAATACTTGTGCAGAGCTTGATATAAATTGTTGTGAGAGAAATTTGGTAACAACACTTCGAAATAATATCGCTGAAACAATGAGGTTTACTCTTAGTTTTCAGATAACAGCTGCAGGTATGCACAGCTTCAGCTTCGGCTGTTGGAGTTTCAACTGCGGGGTGATCACGGTTCGGGTAAAACCGCATAATTCGCAAAAACTGATCTGATTTTGAATCGATCCGAACCGAAACCAATATATGATTCGCGGTTCCGGTTCAAATACTTTAAAAATCCACGGGTTATGGATTGATGTCGGGTTGACAAAAACCCAAACCGCTCTCATTCTGAACCACATCTATATACGTATATATATTAATGTTATATTTATGATTTTATAATATAAAGTAATTTTATCTTATGAATCACAAATTAAATTTCTTCTAAATCATATCAAATATTTATTTATCAACTTATCACACATATCAATCGAACCCTATATCAATCGAACCCTGAAGTTTTTCAACCTGAATCGATGTTGGACCATCAGAAGGATGAATAAACAAAAGGTTTAAAATATCTTGATATGTGAGTCGTCCGGCTGCCATTGTGAATACAACTAAAGAGGATGACAACACAAATTTATGATTTGATGATTGAGTAAATAAATCTTATTCTAGCACTGCAAAAGATAGCATTGATACCATGAAAATTAAATAACCATTAATGGATATAATCATGCAGATAGAATAAGAAGGAAGAAGGGGCTTCTTTGATAAAAATAATAACTCAATCATGAGTAATATTGGGGCTCCGTAGCATTTCTGGTATATTTTGGTACCATTCACTAGTACAGAATGGGCCTATAGCGTCGGTCAAAAATAGCTATAGCGTCGGTTAAAAGGCTTAGTATATGTAGGGGACGCTATAGGTATATGCCTACAACGTCGGTCAAAACAGCGTCGCTAAAACTTCTTTGGCGTCGGTTAAACAACCAACGCAGAATGTACAATAACCGACGCTATTGGTACTAACATTAGCGTCGGTTGTCTGGAATGCCGACGCTATTGGTACTGACATTAGCGTCGGTTGTCTGGAATGCCGACGCTATTGGTACTGACATTAGCGTCGGTTGTCTGGAATGCCGACGTTATTGGTATTAACATTAGTGTCGGTTATCTGGAATGCCGACGCTATTGGTACTGACATTAGCGTCGGTTGTCAGAAAAACTGACGCATATAGTCTTTGTTATTTGTGTTGCCCATTTGATAACCGACGCCTAAAGTAATTTTTTTTTTAAAAATTTGGTTACTGCTCCCACTAATTTATCTAATTATTTCTGGGTTTTTTTTACCCATAATACTATTCAAAATTTCATGCATAATATAAAGAAATGCACAATCTACTATCTATAAGAACACTGGAAGACAAACAATCAAACAAAAACTGATATAAAAAAAACTCAGCTTACTTCAAAATAAACTAAAATAAATAATAACTTCACATACAATAGATAAAAAAATCTAAAGAACAACTACTGATTACAATTAAACATCAAAGACTATTTTTAAATTTATAATCCCCACTAGAAACGGATCGTACAAGTGTATCCCTTTTGAATCCATTTAGCAGCCAGTTCTTCATACTTGGAGAAGTTGGATGCAACTGAAAAATGCTTACAGTTATTTCTGAGAAGTTGTCTCCTCTGGTTGGTTGTCTCTTCCAATTGGCTGGAACAAATGAACCGCTTGTCTCCTCCATTTTTAAGTAATTGTGCACATAACGGAGGCCTAGATTTAAAGATGCAATGTACTATGTACTTTTTCAGACTGTATCCTAGTTGCATCAATCCTCGTCTCTATATGGTGACTCAAGATTTCAGTTTGACTCGGTGGTATAGGTTCTTGATTTTAACTAACCTTTGCACGCCTTGGTAGTGATGAGAGTAGTCTTCTTTCTTCGCATTGTAGGAATCATATGATTCATCTCCAGGCTGCATGCATTAACATTATGGTTGCTTTTACTTGAACAAGAGTCGTATACGACAGTAAGACAACAATGTTACATATAATCACCTATTAATCACCTCTAGAACAGATTATTCATGCCAACGGTATATCAGCAATTTGGTTCTAGGTCAAAAATCATTTTTTAATTTGACTACGTACACTGCTGCATAGCTTACATACAGTGGTTTTTGTTTTACCGAATCAAAACATTGTGGATAACTCATTTGTTCACCAATGATCCAGGTTTAAGAATTTCTCAAGTTTAAAGAACTTGCCAATAAAGGATAATTTCCAATCAGAGCACACATATAACGGTAACAGTACAAGCAGAAAAAGATGACCTTAGAAGGGTACATAACAAGACTTGCAAGAATTTGACTAGAGATATTAGCACAAAGATCCACCTCTTTTTCCACACTCCCCGTGATAGCCTGAAACAAGCAATTTTTTTTATTTACATAAAGGTTTGCAAGGAGGACAAAAGGTGTATTTTATAACATACCCTTTGAAACCAACTGAAAAGATACTACTGGGATGTCAGTCTGTCCATAACCCATAGAGCGTGCAACTTTCTTAAAGGAGTGAATCCTTTTTTCAAGCACATAAACATTTCCCTGATATACCTGTAAATAAACAAGAAACAGCGGAAGACAATGCTAGAACTGAGTACACACATAATGACGGTGTCTAATATTGATTTACTTAATGGACTATAGACCATTCAGATCTCGAATGGCGCTGATAGGCAGCAGAGGCTGCAGAGCTGAGTATAATTATAGACCTCATCTGCCAGAATAAACTAATCATGGTATTTGTTCTACTGAACTAGAAAAAAACACAGCCATTATGATGGAAATTCAAGTCCAAAATGGTTAAAGATAAGTTTATATCATATAACAGTAATACGACTCCCCAGTCAACGTAGAGTAAGTTGACATAGATGCATCATACTACAAAAATAGATGTTATAAAATTACCATCATAATTACCTTGTAGTTATTAGCTATCCCACTCTGGCAACACCAAAAGCTGGTTAAATTTGGCAAATCAGTTAGACATTGTTAGGTCCTGATAAGTTTGTAGAAGGGGGGTTGAATACAAACTATATCGTTTTATCGAAATTTGCTCTTTGAATAATTTAACAATTAAGAACAAATTAATGCGGAATATAAATGAAACAAGATTCAAGTTAAATATAACTAATATTAAACTTGAAGGGTGTTGCAAATACAATATGGATTACAAAGTATTTATCTCAAACTAATTAATACAAATTTAGAATAAATTCGACATGAACTTTTCTAATATTTGTAATAAAAAGATCGAATGCTAAAAGCAAGTTCGAGATAAATTCTAGGGATAAAAATCCGCTAGATGATCAAAGCAATACAAGTAATCAACTTCTAGTGGTTTGGATTTAACAATACAAACTAGAATTAATTGCTTGAGAAGAAATAAGATTAAATGCTTCAGCTGTTCTTCAGAGAAATAAATGTCTGCCTCTTTTTGTTTGATAATGCAATCTCATCTGCTTTTGTTTCTGGCCCCGGGTTAATACAATGCATTTTCCTTGTATGACCTGACAAATGTCTTGTATGACCTCAGAAACAAATTCGGTATGACCTGCATAGTACATTCGGTAGAACCTCAAAAGAAACGTGTATGACCTTGAAAAAGGACTTAGTATGACCTTGTAAATAATTCGGTAGAACCTAATATAAGGTCATACCGATTTATTCACCTAGGTCATACCGAGTTTCTGAAAATAATAAAACAGGTCATACTAGTTTGATTTTAGAAAATCCTTTTAATTTAAATAGTTAGATTAAATTATAGATTAAATTAATTCTTTTAATAGAATTAAGTTAATAAATAATTTAAACTACTAACTTAATTAATTTAATAAATAAATTAATTCTGATAGAATTAATTTATTAATTAAATTAAATTAATAAATCAAATAAGATATCTTTAAAACCTTGCATTCCTCTATCTTCTGAAAACCACTGAATATAGATGATTTAATTCCACTGATTGATGTCGTCATTCGATGCACTGTCTGGTTTCATGAATAACTGACTTCAATGATAATTCTTCATCTTTAAATCATTTAAAGCTGTGGCTTCTTTTCTTTAGCTTTGACTAAACTCTGTATCCTGTACTTCTTCCGTCACCACTGGAAATCTCTGTCACTGTAGTTAATCCACTTCCTTGAATACTTCACTGAGGCTTGAACAATAAAATTGAACTTCTTTCAATGTAGAATAACTTCAAGTCTGTAGATGACTTTAATTCTCCATTCTCTTGACAGATAAAACTATCTGAGATTCCTGTGACATATTAACTTATTATTTACTTATTACATACTTGTTTAAATTAAGTTGTTTCCTCGGAATATTAATAGGCCAAAACATATGCCTTTCAATCTCCCCCTATTTGTTTGTTAGAGAATAACAATCAAATACCTAGAGGATAACTCAACTAACTTAAACAAGAAATAGAAATGACTTTTAAGAGCCAAGTAAATAACAAGAAAAGTTCTGGATTTCATTTAACATTTTCCAGATTCAAACATTAAAGATAAATACAAGATAGATGTTCCTCTAGACTGAACATATGTTTACATTGATCCTATCTTGAAGTACCTAAGCTCTATACATATAACATTTACAGACTAGAGCTTCTTCAAATTTCAGACTCCATCATCTCTCCTTCTTCAAGTGCCTCAAGCAAATCCTTGTCCAAAATACGATCAGATTCAGAAGTAATGCCACTAGGTCTGACAGGTTGAGCTGTGACTTTCTTCAGCCTATTCTTCATTTGATGATATCTCTTGATATTGGCAATGCAATAGTCTTGAATCAAATCAGCAACTTCCGTCTTCTCTTGTGTAGCAAATCCTGAAGTCCTCAACATGTTCTCCAAGTAGACAAGATGCATGGCAGGAAAATCTTTCAGAGAGATTGGATCCACACCACAAGTTTGAAGTGCCCTTCCTTTATAAAATTTAACTTCATATGGCACGTCCACAACTTGAGGACTAGCTTTCATTGCAAAGTCTCTTAGCTGATCATGCAGCAGCTCAGCTAATGGAGAAGTTCTTTTTACTTTGCACATGAATACCCATAGTTCAGAGAGAGTTCTGCTTTCCAGAAGATTGAGAGACACTAAGAAAGTTCCCTCATTATGAGTGTAAACATAGATCTTAAACTCTTCTCTAACTCTGTCAAATCCAGTTGTGATCCTTGAAATCTCTGCATGAAGAGCTTTCATATATACTGTGTTGTCTGGATTGACTTTCTTGTATCTTTCCAACATCCCAAGAAACTTTGCATCATTATTAGTTCCTTCTTGATGTGCAAACATTTCTCTAGCCTTGTCCCATTCTTCTCCTTGCTTCAGCCTCACATACAATTTTCTATCACTAACCTTCAGATTGTGAAGCCTTTGCTTTTCTTGATGCTCAGCCTTTTGAATGACAAGATGCTTAGAAATGATGTCAGATACCTTTGCATTCTCCTCCTCTCTTCTCTTCAAATCAGCCTTTTGTCTCACCAACTCAGCTTCAAAGGCAGGATCCACTTCAGGTTCATCTTCCCAGTCAGCATAATCAGCCTCTCCTTCAACCTCCACATCACCAAAGATATCTTAAGGGTTTTCTTCAGATTCAGTACAGTCAAAATCTCCCTGTTCACCTTGGTAGTAGTCAGCATCAGAAAAAGTTAACTTCTGCTTCCCTTTGTCCTTTACAGAACCAGAACCTCCAGCTTCTCCTCCTTGATCTTCTCCTCCTTGTATCTCCTCCTCCTTATTCTCCCCCTTAGTTGAGGAATCCTCTAAAGATTTAACTTTATCAGTTTTAGGATCCTCCTCTTTACTTCCTCTTTCTCCTTCTCCATCCTTGTCATCATTTCCCCCTTCATCATCATCACCCTCAAAGAATTTCTTCTGTTCAGCATTGGGTTGATGTGAGACCTTGATCATGGTATACAGATGTTTCATGCCCTCATTTAGATGTTGCATCCCTCCTTCAATTTTGGTAAACCTCTCATCATTGAAGTACTGATTTTCATCAATAGTATCTTGAAAGGAGTCTACCTTAGTTGAAATAATAAGAATCTGTTTGATAGCCTCCCTGATCTCAGCATTAGAAACCAGAAGCTCTGACATATCCGAAGCCACTAACACCTGTGATTCTTGAACAACATTCATCTTGGGGACCAATGTGACCTTCACTCCCTGTATCTCATCTCTAAGATGACTCATCTGATTATTTACAGAGGTGGAAGAAGAAGAACGTTCATCCACTTGTGCCTTGAGAAAATCTTTTTCAGCCTGGGACTCTTGTAGTTGTTTCTGCAGACTAGCTATTTGAGCCAATAAGGAAGCAGTGTATGTGTCGTTGTGTGCACTCATCTCAATTTCTCTAGATGGTGTTTCACTCACCTCACGTGCTTGTGTATCGCTCTGTGTTTTACTAACCACTAGTTGTCTATCCAGATTTGGATTTGAAGTACCTGCAATAGAAATCACCATAGCCCCTTCTTGAGAGGTCACTGGTGGTGCAATGGGAGTTCGCGAATCCCAATCCATGGTAAAGTCCAGAAATTCATCAGAAATTGAAAACTGAATTGCTTCAGGTATGGACTTACCATGTTGCCCTTCACTTTCTCCAGTTAAAACTGCGAGTGAAGAATCCCTTAGGGGAGCCAGAGATGTTCCCTCTGGGAGGGGAGAAAATGACTCTATTATTGTGGGCGAAGAACCAGATTTTCCCTCTGAAGCCTGTGAAGGCTCTTCTACCGTGACAATGGTAGGTACTGTTTCACCAATTATTCCTATGTGCTCTCCTCTCTGAGTGTCCTGTTCATGAGTCTCTATTATTGTTTCAGAAGTGTTTTCTCCCATTGTGAGTAAGGGGAGAGTGCTTGACTCTTTACAGAATGCCATGGCCTGATGGCGAATTTCAATAGATTCATCCTGTTGAGAGGATGTCTCTAGTAACTGTTCATTGGCCTTTTGAAAATCCATATCCTTTTGGGAGGATACAGACTGGCTAACAGATGCCTCAAGGAGTGTTCTTCTCTTCTTTAGTGGTGGAGGCAGAGCTGTGGGATCACTCACATTAGAATCTACTCCAGCTTGTTCTATCAATCTTGTTGTAGCTGATTGTTCTAGGGGAGCGGTCAATGGATTTGACTCTGTGTATGGCTCTATGACCGGGGACAGAGATTGTGGTTCTACAATCCCTTGGTCAATCCTAAGAACCTCTTGGGTTAGTGGAGTAGCTGAGAGAGGATATATTACCTGAAGTGCCATGGTGTTAGGAGGCACCATTGAAGTTCCTGCTAACGAGGATCCAACCACTGGATGTTCAATAAAGAGTAGAGGTAACTATGGTTGCAGAATCCTTCTCAGATATGATTGTGGAACTACGGGTCTCCTTCCAGACTTGGAACTTGTGGACAAAGTTGAATATATAAGAGAATTAGTGTGTGCGGGGACTTGAAAAGGAGTGTTTTGAAAAAGTGTTTTATGTTCATCAGAAAGAACATGATTCAACACTAGAGAAAGGAAACGAGAATAAAAGCATTTAACTTTCTTTCCAGTTTGAATATCTCTAGTGTAATTGAAAATCCTCCTTATCAATAGATCCCACACAAGAGTTCCTATGTCCAATCTCAGGTTGAAAACAGCAGCATAGGCAATGTTTTGAAGGACAGAAGTTATGACTGGAAAATTGTTTTTGGTAGAATTACTAAAAACTTTGGCTAGACAGTCAAAGAACAAATCCCACTCACATGCTAGATTACCCTTATTCAGACGAGGAAGAACAATATTTCCTTGGTAATCAATACTAGAGAAAAATTGAACTAACTCGTTATCAGTAGGGAATCTAACAAAATTATTAAGGGGAAAATGAAGTACTTGACAAAAGATCTACTTAGTTACTGTGTACTGATGATCAGAAATATTGAATGTAAAAGATCGCATATCTTCAGCAACAACAGCAGTTAAGCATAATAGACGAAGGGGTTCAATCTTTAAATCAACAGAAGCAGTGATAACATAGCTAACAATTGATTGTTCATTTAAAAAATGAATCCACGGCCTAAAACGTTCAACAGAACACTTAAGGGGATCAAAATAGCCAACGTAATTATTAAAACGTTCAACAACAAACTCAGCAGCCATTTGAAAATAAATAATAAAATAAAAATATTACTAGAATAAAACACTAATTAATAACAATAGTAATCAGAAAAGAAATAAAATCCCAAGTAATTCACAAGAAAAATTTGCAATAGTTCGTTGTTCTAGGAATAAAACACAAACTAGAGCAAAGTTAACTAAGTAAAAACTTGAGTTAGAAAGGAATGAAAAGCAAAAGAACTAGAAAAACACAGGTATTTATAGAGAAGGGTTCTGCTGAGCTCGGTATGACCTAAAGGGAGGTCATACCGAGTTTTGTACCAGGTCATACCGAGCTTTCCTTGAGGTCATACCGAGAAAACTGAAAAAATACTAATAAAAAAAATAAAATAAAAACCAGTATGACCTCTAACTAGGTCATACCGAGTTTTTGAATCCTAATAAACAAAAATAAATTCCAATATGACCAAACCTGAGGTCATACCGAATATTATTATCAATTAAACTATTAACAGAAATGAAAAACATGCCAATATGACCAAACTAAAGGGTCATACCGAATTATATACAAACAGAAGCAGCAGAAACAGACAATATTCACATAACAGTTTATAAAACCTGAAACCTACTGCATAAAATATATGAAAGAACAAAAAAAAAACTACTATAAACCTGCAGAAAAATTTGAACAACAATATTTACAATCTGAAAAATATCTAAATAATTCTAAATAAATATATTTTCAATAAAAATACATTTCTCTACTTAAAAAATATGAGAAAAATATTTTTAAAGAAAATAAAATATTCAGAGATATTTAAATACACAAGCATGTAACATTAAATTATATGAGAATTAGCAGAGAATATCATTTAAATGACAAGAGAAAATGAAATTATTGAAAGAACAAATATGACAGAGATATTGTTAATCACTAAGACTGTTTAACATACCCAATTTACCAACTAACTTGATAAATGTGGATTCGTCAACAGATTTAGTAAATATATCTGCAGTTTGTTCTTCTGTGGGTACAAAATGTAACTCCACAGTTCCATTCATGACATGCTCTCTGATAAAATGATACCTGATATCAATGTGCTTCGTTCTCGAGTGCTGCACAGGGTTGTTGGAGATTGCTATGGCACTTGTATTATCACAAAATATGGGAATTTTGTCTAATGCAAAGCCATAGTCCTTTAATTGATTCCTTATCTATAAGATCTGAGCACAACAGCTTCCAGCAGCAATATATTCAGCTTCTGCTGTTGAATTGGAAACTGTTTGCTGTTTCTTGCTATACCAGGAAATCAACCTACCTCCTAGGAATTGACAACTCCCTGAGGTACTCTTTCTATCCACAACACTACCTGCATAATCAGAATCTGTATATCCAACAAGATTAAAACCAGAATCTTTAGGGTACCAGATACCTAGATTAGGTGTACCCTTAAGATATCTCAAGATTCTTTTCACAGCAACGAGATGTACATCTCTAGGGTCCGCTTGGAACCTTGCACACAAGCATGTAGCATACATAATATCTGGTCTACTAGCAGTAAGATAGAGTAAGGAGCCAATCATACCTCTGTAGCTTGTGACATCTACCTTGATAGATTTGTCAGAAGCTCCAAGTTTGATGGCTGTTGAAGATGGAGTCCTTGCTGATGCTGAATCCTCCATGTGATACTTCTTGAGGAGTTCTTTGAGATACTTGGATTGACAAATAAATATACCATTTGACCTTTGACTTACTTGCAATCCAAGAAAGAACTTCAGCTCACCCATCATACTCATTTCAAACTTACTCTGCATAAGCTCAGCAAATCTCTTACAGAGATTATCATTAGTAGACCCAAATATGATGTCATCCACATAGACTTGGACTAATATCATATCACTTTTGTGTTTCTTTGAAAAAAGAGTTTTGTCTATGATACCTCTAACAAAACCATTTTCTAAAAGAAAACCAGAGAGAGTGTCATACCATTTTCTTGGGGCTTGTTTGAGACCATAGATAGCCTTGAAGAGAAAGTACACAAAGTCCAGCAGCTCCTGATTTTCAAAGCCAGGGGCTGTTCCACATACACTTCTTCATCAAGTTCACCATTCAGGAATGCACTCTTAACATCCATTTGATAGACTTTAAAATTGGAGTAAGCAGCAAATGCTAAGAACATCCTGATAGCCTCAAGTCTAGCCATTGGTGCATAGGTTTCATCATAATCAATGCCTTCAGCTTGTGAATACCCTTGTGCAACCAGTCTGGCCTTGTTCCTTGTAACAATGCCATCCTCATCTAGCTTGTTCCTGTATACCCATCTTGTACCAACTACTTTCTTGTTCTTTGGCCTGGGTACCAGCTTCCAGACTTGCTGTTGTTCAAACTGATTGAGTTCATCTTCCATAGCAATCACCCAATCTGGATCAGTCAGTGCTTCCTCAGTTTTCTTTGGCTCCATTTTGGATAGGAATGCTGAGAAAAGACATTCATTCTAAGAAGCACTTCTAGTTTTAACTCCAACATTTGGATCACCAATGATCAGCTCAAAAGGATGAGCTCTATTCCAAACAGTCTATCTTGGAAGATTTGATCTTGATGATTCACCTTGAAATTCACTTTGATGTTGTGAGTGACTAGTTGATCCTTCATTTGCTCCCCCTGAGTTGTTGCCTGTTTGCCTTGATGATTCTTCTCCAGTGTTGGTGGTATCTCCATTGTTACCAGTGTTTCCACCACCATCACCATGATCATTATCATCATTGTTATTATCATCACCAGCAATAACTTCAGGTAGGGCTTCATCATCTGATTCTGAGTCTGGCAAGTTATCAAACTTCAGCTTTTCAGATGAGTCTTCTTTTTGGATACTGGGGAACTTAGTGTCATCAAAAGTAACATTGACACTTTCCTTTACTGTGTGACTGCCAACCACGTAGACCCTGTAAGATCTTCTGGAATAACTAACAAAAATAGCTTCTTGTGCCTTTGCATCAAACTTGCCACGTTTAACATTTTCATCTATAAGCACAAAGCATTTTGCTCCAAATACATGAAAGTACTTGACAGTTGGTTTCTTGTTGTTCATGATCTCATACGGAGTCTTCATTAAGTCCTTGTTGATTAAAGTTCGATTCTGAGTATAACAAGCTGTATTCGCTGCTTCAGCCCAAAAGTACGTTGGAAGTTTGGACTCACTTAGCATAGTCCTAGCTGCTTCAATCAATGTACGATTCTTTCTTTCCACTACTCCATTTTGTTGAGGAGTTCTAGGGGCAGAATACTGTCTTGTTATTCCTTTATCAGCACAAAAGTCATTTAGAATGGCATTTTTGAATTCAGTACCATTATCTGACCTTATGGCTCTAACAGGGAATCTAGAATCCAGCTCAATCAACTTTATGTGACCAATCACCAGGTATGGGGTCTCATCCTTGGAATGTAGGAACAAAACCCATGTAAATTTAGAAAAGTCATCAACAATCACAAGTGCATATTGTTTCTTTGACATGGACATCACATTAACTGGACCAAACAAATCCATGTTCAGAAGCTGAAGTGGTTCAGTTATTGATGATGTGTCAGTGCCCTTGTGAGAAGCTTTCTTTGACTGTCCTTTCTGACATGCCTCACACAGTCCTTCCTGTGTAAATTCCATCTGAGGCAAACCTCTAACCAATTCTCTCTTGACTAAAGAGTTCATGGTTTTGAAGTTAAGGTGAGACATCTTCTTGTGCCATAGCCAACTATCATCTGATGAAGCTTTAGCATAAAAACAATTAACTTCATCTTTGAATCCCGAGTTCAGATCAGCTATGAACAAGTCACCTTTCCTTACTCCTTGAAGAGCAGGCTTTCCATTCTTCTTGTGAGTGATCTGACACTTCTCTCTTTCAAAGGAAACAGCATATCCTCTGTCACAGAACTGACTGATGCTGAGAAGATTGAACGTCAGACCTTCCACAAATGAAACATCTTCAATGATAACATTTCCGTACTTCAAACAGCCATATCCTTTCGTAATACCCTTGCTGTTATCTCCAAAGGTAACTACTGGGCCAGCTTTCTCAACCACATCTGATAGCAGGGCTCTATCTCCGGTCATATGCTTTGAACAGCCACTGTCAAGAATCCATATAACACGGTTTACCTGTTTAACTCCCTGCAATATCAGATTGATTAGTCCTTCCTCGGAGCCCAAAATTGATTGGGTCCGGCATACTTAAAGAACTGGCCTTTGTCAGGCAAAACAACATTTCTAACTAAAACTACTTCATCCTCTTTCACATAAGAGCGTTTCCATTTATAGCCAGCCTTAACACATTTCTGAGTAGGCTTAGGGATAAATGAATCCACTCTAGTCTGAGGAGGACTAGTAGTCTTTGTTTTAACATGCTTCTTATTATTAACATGTTGACGTGGAGCAGTCTTATCACTAGATACATGCTTTTTATTAAAGAAAGCATACATAACATTAAACGCACAAGACATGCAATTACTCACACCACATGCTTTATGAGAAGAGTTAATAGCAGGCATGTTAGTTCTACAGTTGTTTTGATCCAACTTATGGATATCTGATTTAGTCTTTTTAGTTGTAGCAACTTTGACTGGAATATCAGATATACACTTTTTGGACTGTTCAACTTCCAAAGCCATATCTTCTTCACGAATCTCTTCAGCAATGATTATAGAGTATTCATTCATAGGATCTGCTATGGATTCTTTACAGAAGGGTGTTTCAATACCCTTAAGTACATAAGGAACAACCTTTCCTTCTTCTTTGACTCTACAAGGTGTATTAATACCAAGCAATCCAATAGCCTCATTATAATCATAACCTATACTGACATGATTACCAATAGCTTGTTTATTGAAAATTTCTTTAGCCGTTTTACAAGAGTTGTAATAGGCATTAGCTTTGGTTTTAAGCTCACTAATCTGCTCTTTGAGAATGGTTTCCAGTTGAATATAACATTTAACCCTATTCTCAAGAAAAGCAATTTTCTCAGTAAGTTCATCCTGATTAACATGCACAAGTTTCAATTCTTTTAATTCCTTTTCAAGATTTGTGTTTAAAAGATTTATTCTATCATTTTCAGTGCGTGCACAACTTATGGTGCCACCAAGATGATAAATCATTTCAGCGTCAGTAAAGGTTACCTCTGACATGTATCTGGATGAAGTGCTTTCCTCTTTAGCCATTAAAGCAAGGTTCCCCATCTCACCTGCTTCTTCATCACTGTCAGTGTCATCCCAACTCTTTCCCTCAGCAACATAGGCTTTCCCAATCTTGTTCTTCTTGCTAGAATCAAATGTGTTTCTAGTCACTTGCTTTGGCTTTCTGCACTCAGTAGCAAAGTGACCCAACTCATTGCAATTGTAGCATCTGATTATGCTCCTATCCACAGTTCCAGTTTTGTAGCCACCCCTTGTGCCACTTGAAGATGAAGATCCACCTCTCTGAAATCTGGGTCTGAACTTAAGATTGGGATTCCTCTTGAATCTGAACTTCCCAAATTTCCTGACTATCAAAGCCAAGTCACCATCCTCCAGCTGATCAAGTTCTTCTAAAGAATAGAAGTCACCACCAGATTGATCAATGGATGTTAATCCATATTCAGCATCAATAACATTCATGTGAGAACTGGAAGTTTGAACAGCCTTCACTTCCAGTCTCCGTGGGACTTCAGCAGCCAATGCAGTAGAGGTACAAACAATTTTCCCAGTTCCATACAGCTCCCTTTGTTGAATCTGCTCCAGCTCATAGGTCTTGAGAACACCATACAATCTCTCCAAAGCAATCTCATTCATATCTCTTGCTTCTCTAATGGCAGATATTTTGTGCTCCAAATGAGGTGGAAGTGTAAGAAGGAACTTCTTGTTAATCTCCTTGTTGGTGTAGTGCTTCCCATTGAGATTCAGATCATTGATTAATTTATTGTATCTCTCAAAAACCTGAGAGATACCTTCACCAGGGTTTGATCTGAAATGCTCATATTGTGAGGTGAGAATTTCCAGCATATTCTCCCTAACTTCTTCTGTCCCCTCATTGATTATCTCTATGGTTCCCCAAATATGTTTGGCAGTTTCACAATTTAGGACATGATTATGCATGATAGGATCAAGACTCTCAATAAGGATCAACTGAAGACAGGAATCCAAGGTAACATCCTCTTTCTCATCAGGAGTGTACTCCTTGGGATCTTTAGGGTACATACTAGCAGGCCTAGTAACAACATTATCCACTGTTATCTCTTCCTCAATAATCATAGGGAGTTTGGGACCTTTCTTCAGCACATCAATGTATTTAGGATTTGCAACCTTAAGAAATAGGAGCATTTTCTTCTTCCACATAGAATAATGCTCCTTGCTGAATATTGGGATTTTGACAGTACCAACTTTCTGAGTTGTAGACATTTTTGAGATTTTTAGAAAAATAAAAATTTCAGAGTTAAGAAAAAAATCTCAAACAATTGGATCTTTGATTAGTAAATCAATCAAAAGGCTCTGATACCAATTGTTAGGTCCTGATAAGTTTGTAGAAGGGGGGTTGAATACAAACTATACCGTTTTATCGAAATTTGCTCTTTGAATAAATTAACAATTAAGAACAAATTAATGCGGAATATAAATGAAACAAGATTCAAGTTAAATATAAATAATATTAAACTTGAAGGGTGTTGCAAATACAATATGGATTACAAAGTATTTATCTCAAACTAATTAATACAAATTTAGAATAAATTCGACATGAACTTTTCTAATATTTGTAATAAAAAGATCGAATGCTAAAAGCAAGTTCGAGATAAATTCTAGGGATAAAAATCCGCTAGATGATCAAAGCAATACAAGTAATCAACTTCTAGTGGTTTGGATTTAACAATACAAACTAGAATTAATTGCTTGAGAAGAAATAAGATTAAATGCTTCAGCTGTTCTTCAGAGAAATAAATGTCTGCCTCTTTTTGTTTGATAATGCAATCTCATATGCTTTTGTTTCTGGCCCCGGGTTAATACAATGCATTTTCCTTGTATGACCTGACAAATGTCTTGTATGACCTCAGAAACAAATTCGGTATGACCTGCATAGTACATTCGGTAGAACCTCAAAAGAAACGTGTATGACCTTGTAAAAAGGACTTAGTATGACCTTGTAAATAATTCGGTAGAACCTAATATAAGGTCATACCGATTTATTCACCTAGGTCATACCGAGTTTCTGAAAATAATAAAACAGGTCATACTAGTTTGATTTTAGAAAATCCTTTTAATTTAAATAGTTAGATTAAATTATAGATTAAATTAATTCTTTTAATAGAATTAAGTTAATAAATAATTTAAACTACTAACTTAATTAATTTAATAAATAAATTAATTCTGATAGAATTAATTTATTAATTAAATTAAATTAATAAATCAAATAAGATATCTTTAAAACCTTGCATTCCTCTATCTTCTGAAAACCACTGAATATAGATGATTTAATTCCACTGATTGATGTCGTCATTCGATGCACTGTCTGGTTTCATGAATAACTGACTTCAATGATAATTCTTCATCTTTAAATCATTTAAAGCTGTGGCTTCTTTTCTTTAGCTTTGACTAAACTCTGTATCCTGTACTTCTTCCGTCACCACTGGAAATCTCTGTCACTGTAGTTAATCCACTTCCTTGAATACTTCACTGAGGCTTGAACAATAAAATTGAACTTCTTTCAATGTAGAATAACTTCAAGTCTGTAGATGACTTTAATTCTCCATTCTCTTGACAGATAAAACTATCTGAGATTCCTGTGATATATTAACTTATTATTTACTTATTACATACTTGTTTAAATTCAGTTGTTTCCTCGGAATATTAATAGGCCAAAACATATGCCTTTCAGACATAGAGACGTCAACTCAGGGAAGATAATGGCATCAGCGATTTCATCTTGTTCACCTTCCCGAATAATATCTCTCATCATCTCGCATCTGTCTACCCACAATTCCTTTAGGTGCATAAGATCTCTGGCGATAGAAGGTAGGAACACATTTATCGAGCTATTGCATTCCTGTATACTTAGCTTTTTGAGATTCGGATACAAAGTTATTGCTCCAGAATGATCGGGTGAGTTCAACCCTGTCTTTGTCATGCAAGGCAATTCTTTCAGATATATTTCATGTAAAGCTACCAGTGGACATACCGCTATGTTGCTGCTGTAGGTACTAATTTCTGAGATCAGTGAACTGCAACCATTTATGTGCAAGACTTCCAGATTCTGCAGGCTAGAAAACATTGCAAGTGGGATCAAATTTTCCAGTTTATTACATCTGCATACCTCGAGGCTCCTTAGTTTGGAAAATGAGGATACACTATTGTCATCATAAGAGTAGTGCTTTCCCCAAAGATCACTTGTATCTTCCAAATCCCAGAGCTCCAATTCTTGCAAGGAAGGGAAGGTAACCTGTAGCAATTTCCCAATGAATCACACCTCTCTTAATATATACTTCAATATTGCAATATATTATTCCACATTTTTAACTCAGGCCTGGTAATTGTATGTATGTACAGGAGATCACAGATTGACTAGGATACAAACTTTACAAGACAAAAATAGCAGGTGAATAGAAAACACAAGTAGGACTGATTTTCTTTTTAATTTTTCCATTAGTATATTATGCATAAACAATTGAGAGGAAAATCATTTTCCAAAAACGAACATGTGCAAGTTATAAGAAATATCTAGAGCAATTAAGATTGATCTAAAAAAAATTAAAAAGTAAGTTGGTCTCTGCAGTACTACACATCTAGCTTCAGCTAATTAATAAAATATAATATATAAAAATAAATTACACAATTAAAAAAAAAGCTTCAGCAAGGAAAAGAAACGATCAACAAGGACTTGAACCAGTTAGCATATATAGGAAAACAAAAGGAAGTTTACATGTCAAAGAAACACAAATCGAACCTTGGAGGAAAAGATGGAGCCACATAATCAAATATATCTCCAAGCTCTTCGCCAATCTGTAATTAGGTGGACATAGAGATGAATATGACAAGCAGAAAGTTGTATTTGGACGAAAATGTGCACGACATCATCGAAAACGTAATGCACGAGCCTGTGGCGACCCGAGCTAGATGGTACAGCCTTTGGCGACCCTAACCTGGTGTGCCACGGCCCGTGGCAACCCCCTTTATTTTATTTTATTTTCGATTTTCAGTTCTCACGTCTGTGGTTACTTAGTAAAAAAGGTTGGTTACTTAGTAAAAATTGTTTTTTAACAATCACTTTTGTAGGTTTATAAATTGTACTTGCAAAAAATAAATTTTCATTTTCTTTGTTTTAAATTAAACTTGAAATGTTGTACTTTGCTACTACCCAAAATTTTGAAAAAAATATTAAGCGTAACTATGTAAAATTTAGGTCCAAAAATGATACCTACACAAAATTATAGTTTATGAATAATGATATGTTGATGCCCGAAAATGACTATAACAAAACTTTTAAAGTACTCAACATCTAGAAACATGATAATAATGCAAGTTTTATGTTACTGTTGACGTGACTACACCACTTTTACATTTTCAGAGTAATAATAATATCAACAGTTGTATTCTTATAGCATGACAGCTGAAAGCTGAATTTTTATTTTGACGTGACTAGACATCTTTTTCCTATACATTTGAGATATTATTTCTGAAAAAGATGACAATTAAACCAAAGTATTAAATTTCTGCAAAATATGAGTGGTAACTTCAAGACCTGCATAAGCAGTAAGACATGACAACTCCACTTTCAAGTATGTCTCTAATTTTAATCATAATTTAAAGTAATATTATGATTCATAATACATTTAAAATTTCATAGTTGGTTTGTGTGCCTTATCATCGCAGTACAGCATTAGTTGGGATATCTTATCTTATCTCTCTATATACATCTAGATTTCCTTATCCTATCTCTCTATATACATCTCTCTACAGCAGTGCAACAATATTGAAGAATTCTGGTAAATGTATGTAATCCTCCTTATCTTAAAATAGTGCAACAATATTGAAGAATTCTGCTAAAGGTATGTAATAGTGAATATATATATATATATATATATATATATATACGTTGTTTCCATTTCTATATGTATCTTTTTCACATATTTATATGTTGTATATGTTTTTACATCAGGAAAATGGAAGGTTGTGTCAATGCGAATTTCTTTTGGGGTGGAAAAATAATTAGGCAAGATGATGATATAACATATTCCATGGATCCAAAATGTATGCGTTATGTTATGTTCGGAACAACTTTTGAAGAATTCAAGGCAATTGTTTATGAGGTTATGAATATAACTGAGAATCATTGGAATTTGAAAATAAGTTATAAACATCCAGAAATGGGTATCGGTAATGTCGTTAAGCGATATTACTTAGGTCATATTACTTCCAACGTGGATGTCAGTAGGTTTTTGAGTATCCCTCGGACCATGCAGATGGGTTGGGGTGATGTGTCAATGTTCATCGAGGCCGAATAGATTCAAGTTCAGGATCCGTACGCATATCCGAACCAATTTCCCGAATTCGGAAAAACGGGATGGAAACCAGATATATGGAAAAGGCTAAATCACATATGGTGCAAACATTCAGTAAACAACTTGGCATTTTCAAAGTTGTTACGCAACGCTATCGGGTTTAAGGAGGCACAAAGGGGGGGGGCATGTGACGCCCCCAAATCCGGGGTCAGGATTTGGTGCCACTATCGCTCTGAATAAAACATAATTATACAGACGACCCCTCAACAAAGGATCGATCACAGGTTATGGTATGAAACAAGAATCTAAAATATCAAAGTTTATTACAACATCTAATTCAGTTTTATTACAAACCATAAGCTACCATCTAGCCGTTGGTGAGAACTAACATGAATTCTATCTGTCTGGCAACATGGAGCCTAAATTCTCGAATCAGGCCTTCTCACGGTCCTCTTAGCGGTTACTCGAAAACGGCATACTCCATTCCTAACTGAAAGGTTAGGGAATAATAAAAACAAGAGTGAGCCAAAAATTGCCCAGCAAGTGAAATCAATGTAAGCAGTTTTCATTAGATAAATCCATCAACTAGAAATTCATTAGTAATCGAATGGTAAGCAATTGGTAATCAATAGGAAATCACATGGTACTCAACTGGTAATCAAATGATAAATAAATGGTATTCAACATGGTAACAAGTTTCAAGATATACATTTCTGTTCAAAGAATAAGATTAAGCAATTGAATTGGAACTTCCGATAAGACGGTACGAGCTATACGGGTGATCAGCCACGTAAAGCTCCAGACCATGTTTTCACAAGGTCCTAACATTCAGGATCCATAGGCACACATTGGCCATAAAATACATACATAAGTAACCAGGACCGCCGCCACGGTCAAAGGTTGTTCCATTCATAAGTGATGTAACAAAGGGATTAATGAACAAGAGGCTTTCAACATTTCCGATATTCACTTCAGGGTATAAGAAATTTCAATATTTTATTGCAAGGGTTTAAAGAATGAACAATTGAAAGACATGGTAAGTAAGTGAGCAAAGGAATAAGTAAGCTTTGGGTATTCAAAAGTTAATAGAGGTCAATCAAAGTATAAGTCGAGATAAAGGTGCGATTAAGCATGGTAAATAAGTCAACAAGGAAATAAGTACGTATCAGGGATTTAACGGTTAACAAGAAGGTTCAGGGGATAGTGCGAAGTAAAGGTATCATATGAACATGGTAATGGCATCATACGAGTTACATGAAGATAAGGGATCAATGTAGAGTTTGTAAATAAAGTGCAAGGTGTAAGGGTACAATGGTATAACAAACGATTTCATCATAATGGTAAAGGACAAGTAAAGATTATACGTATACTTGCAATATAATCAAGAGGTATCATTTGCATCATAATTTAAGAAAACTACCACTTGAACAATAAGTGGAGGGAATAGACACTTGCCTCAAAAGCCGATAAACTACTCAATAACTTGTACACCACTCCGACTTTACGTACACGGGCTCCTTTCCTGGCCTCCTACTTGTACCTATATAAAGGTATAATATCGTCTTAGTTTTTATAACTCAGTACCTCAGCTTTGTTTACGTAACTCTAAGTACTTCTACCCCATCGTCATACAATCACATGTACTTATATATATATATACAATCAAGAAGCACAGAGTGTCTTCACAACTTTAATTAACACTTAGACATGTAGTCACTTAACACATATTTGCTTAATGACATCAACAAATCTAGTCAAAATGACCATATACACTTTCAACACATTCAACCTTTACGACATAACCGACCTTTAATCATTTAACACGTACCATATGACGTCACATGACTTTCCTCAACATATTGATGAAAGGCCTCAAGATAAAGACTTCTGACATTTCTATCTAGTTCCTTTTTGACCATAAATAACACTTGATCACATAAAGCCACTTATACTCACAACATGTTTAGTTAACCAATACATAACAACTTACGACCAATTTATAGTTGACTAACCAAGTCTAGATTCAAGTTACTATAGCAATGCTAATTCTAATTAAAGACAACCATATTGGTTTAGCACATATGTAATTATTCAAATTACATCATAGCTACGTCTTATACCAATTAAAATACAATTAAGCAACTAACACATAATTGACCATGTATACCACATAAGATCATCAATTAACAAACTACTATACGACACCACCAACTCAACCAATCTTCTCCGCTCTACTTCCTTCTCCCCCTCTTTATTTCTCTCTTCTCGGCCTCTCGGCCTCTTGGCCTAAACCAAAACCAAACACCTAAACACACGCACTTGAACAACACACACTCATATCCTTCCATCTCTCATACTCACCTTTCTCACACAAGAACCCACAATTTTAGAAAAAGACATACTCACACACACCATATATTTTTAAAAGAAATACTTACGCGAAAAGAAATAATTTTTCTAAAACAAGACACACTCATACTAAATACATTTTACTAAATTGACACACTTCCTTTGTAAATACATCTTCAAGAACTTAGTTTTAAAAGAACTCACACCACAATTATAATTTTAAATCACACACACCTAAGAATACATTTTGAACATATACACACCTATTCATTTTGAAAATATACACCTATTCATTTTGAAAATACTCACACCTATTAATTTTGAAAATACACACACTCATTAATACATCTTGAAAATCACACTTCCAACTCAAAGTTTTGAAATCAATTTATTCCTTCCCAACTTCATCTCTCTCTCTCTCTCTCTCTCTCTCTCTCTCTCTCTTTCGGCCTCCCTCTCCCTCTCTCTCTCTCTCTCGGCCTCCCTTCCCTCTCGGCCTCTCTCTCTCCCTCTCCTCCTTCCACCTTAACTCCCATCCTTCAAACCACAATCAATACAACTTCAAGCCAAAGTTCAATCAACAAATGTTTTAATTGCAACTAACATTTATAAACAAAATAAAATCATACTTTCTTTTAAACTAACATGCAACTTATAATCTTACAAATCCTTACTACTTACATCACATACAACATATATACTAAATAAAAATTGAACCCACTAACAAACTTTCATCAAAATCATCTTAGATCATAAAATTAGTAACATGCATCAACTAAATGAACTTGAGTTCAACTTTTAAACACAAGAATCAAGACCCATGGCTCACAAGGATCATTGCCATGGTCGGGTTTCTTCTCGGATGAGCCCAAAACAATGGGTCTCATCGAGAATGACCCTAAATACACCCAATCAACCTTTGCATGTAAGCTTTAAGCATAAAGACCCTTAAATCCGAAAATTCCAGATTTTTAAATCATGCTAAAACTCGAAATTAGTACAAGAGGGTTGTAGAGCTTTGAGAGAGGAGTGTTTTGGTTACTCACACTTGTAATTTGGATGAGAGAATCACAAGTTATGGTGGTTTTAATTTTTGTAAGAGATGAAGAACAAGAGAGAGAAATGGTGTTGGGGAGAGAAGAAGAAGAAGAAGAAGAGGAGAGAGAACGGGTGGGGGGCTGATGGGGGGTGGGTAGGGTTTTTATAGGGGAGTTAAAGTAATGTAAAAGTAAACACTTTTTAGTTATTTAATTATTAAATGACAAAAATGTCCAATTAAATAAAATACTAACATGATAAAAATCAAGGGCTTTCATGTAAATTCATAATCCCATTTCTAGATCTAATAGAAATATTATTCTACAAATAACTTTTGTAGATTAGTTAAATAAAATTACATTTACAAAGAATAATCAAATAAAATGTCTTTTAAATCCCAAAAAAAATTTTAAATAGAATTTACCATTCTCTAGGTAAATAAATAAATTACCCACTGAAAATAAATAATCTAGAAGGTGTAGCATCCCTCAAAATAAGTATTTAAAATAATAAAGTGATTATAAAATTTAAATCATGAGTTTAACACTAAAATAAAATAAAAATAATGCTAAGAAATATTTCATGCTACTAATTAAATAATTTAGCACACTCTAAATTTAATATAAATATTATATGACCCAAATAAATTTTCAGAGCACTTGAATAAAATTTAGAAACCACATTCATAATTAATTAATTATTCACCACACACATAATTCACATTTTAAGCACATAACAATTATGGCACATAAAGAAATTTCAAAATTATGGGACTATATCAAATAATTATTTTTATCTTAAATAAGTATCACTAAAATATGAGCTTACACATAAATCACATCATACCAAGATCATCATTGCTAAATAAAATATCAAGAATAAAATCGCAATTGCTATTACTAGCAATAAATATAAAATAATTTTAAATAGCTCTTATTAACAAAATAAATTTAAGGCTACTCAAATTAGCACAAAGAGCCTATTAAACAATTATCATACACATATAAAATTAATGGTATTCACATATTGATAATAATTTACAAGTCAAAAATTCTAAGGCGTTACAACCTTCCCCCCTTAAAAGGATTCTGTCCTCAGAATCTACTACGTAAACAGCTGAGAGTACTTTTCTAACATTTTAGTTTCTAACTCCCAAGTTGATTTTTCAACCCTGGGTTTCTCCACAACACTCTTACTAGTACAACTATTTTATCTCTAAGCACTTTCTCTTTCCGGTCTAAAATTTCTACTGTTTGCTCAACATAGTACAAATAAGTTTGAATCTCTATCGACTCGTAATTCATTACATGGTTAGAATCGAAATAATACATCTTAAGCATAGACACGTGAAATACACTATGAATATGTTGCATATACGGAGGTAAGGTTAGCTCATACGCAATCTTACCCACACGCTTCAATATCTTAAAAGGTCTAACTAATTTCGGACTCAGCCGTCCCTACTTACCAAATCCCGTTAGTCTTTTCCATGGTGACACTTAATATGACTGACTCTCTTACTCTATAATCTATACCTTCCCTGGTTTAATCATCATATTACAGTCGTCGATTCCGAGTAGCTATTAATCCTTTCTGGATGAGCTCAATAGTTCTTTGGTCTGATACATTAACTCTGGTTCCAATCTCGTGCATTTATCAACTTCTTTTCAACCTATTGAAGATCTACATCTTTCTCCGTACAAGGCTTCATAAGCTGGCATTTCAATATTTGCGTGATAGCTATTGCGGTAAAAGAATTCCACTAATGTCAAACGATCATCTCAATTGTCTTCAAAATTCATCGTACAAACTCTAAATTTGTCTTCGATTGTCTGAATAGTCTATTAACTTTGACCATACGTGGTACACATGTTCAACTTGGTTTATGAACATGCCAACATCTTTCTCCAAAATCTTGAATAAAATTGCGGGTCTTGGTCAAATTCGATTAATACTTGAATCATATGCCTCACTACTATCTCTTATAGTCGATAAACCAATTTATCTAATGAAAGTTTCTCGTTGGTGGGAAAGAAAGGTACCAACTTGGTAAATCCGTCGATCATAACTCAAATGGCATCATGAGATGTTCATTCTTAAATTCAGGAATTTCTAATGGTTGTAATAGTCCACTAAATCTCTGATGTTCGATTTTAACTCTCTAACAGGTGAAACACTTACTCATACGAAATCATATTTTGAAATAACACCCTCACACTTTTACAAGATTACGTTTTTGAATGACACACACACACACAAAGTCACATTTGTGAAAAGAACACGTTTAAAAGAATACGCACACACACATTTTTAAATCGTATTTTAAATCATACTCATAAAATCTTATTTTTGAATAACACACTCACACCTTTAGAAAATCATGTTTTTGAACAACTCACACCAAAATCACATTTTAAAGTACACACACACCCAAAAACACATTTTGAAAGTACACCTACCTACTCACTCAAAATCCCATCTTTAGATTTCTACCTAAAAGTATACCTTTAAGAAAATTCTTTCTTTATGAAAACTTACTACTTTCTTTAAACAATACCCACACCTCAACACCTTCATGAAAGATTACACACACACTTTTAAAATCGTATTTTGAAAACACACAAAAGTACATTTTAAATTTACACACACAAAACCAACTTAAATCCTCTTTTTCCTAAGATCTTGCAATTGAATTGTTAACCTTTACATTTCTACTGGTGCCATTCTATATGGTGCCTTTGAAATTCGTTCTAATCCGGGTGCTAAGTCTACAACAAACTCTATTTCCATTTTCCCATACTCCGTTAACCAATCCATTCTTAGAATTTACATCAAATCTCCCTAACTTGACGGGAATCAAGTAATCCTAAGAAAATGGTGATCTGTCATATCAATCTCACAGTGAGGAAAACTAGATGAATCGATATACGCTCCTGATTAGATATTCCTATAGTCAAAGCTTTACTTAATAGTTGAATCGTACAACGCGGTTTATGATCAAATTTTATAGAGGTAAAAGACTTGGTAGATCCAAAATAAATTAACACTTTGGCATTTCCGTAATCTATTTGAAACGTATATGTAACTACATCCTTAATTTCACTATATCGCTCATGGTCATATTAAGGGTTCTTGTCCTTGGTTGCTTAGCAAATGGTGGTCCATTCATCCTTAACATTTTGCTTACTGGGCTTAACGATTGCCATCTCTTAAGACATGTCACACCTCTCCACACTTGTTACACGTAACTCTAGCCTTCGGTTTATAGCTCTCATTGGCGTAATGTCCTCTCTGATTACACTTGTAACATACTATATTGATCTTATTACAAAATCCCAGTTGTTTCTTTCCACAAGTTCTACATTTTGGTATCGGAGGTCTCAGAGGTCTTTGTTGATCCAAATCTTGTGGACGGTTCCCTTGACCATCACTTCCAGTTTCTATTCTTCTATATCCAGCATTCCTATTTGAATGATACTCAGGCCTTATATTGAAACGGTTCTGAAAATTCCTTAATTATTGGTCTTCTTCCCATGTCTCCGCCTTCCCTTTTCTAGCTTCTTCTGTTTGTAATCGATAACTTTACTCATAATCCATGATCTTACTTCATGTTGGAGTCTCTTAACTCTCTTCTCATCGATTTTCACATATTCGAACACAAACCTGACTAGCTCTATAAACTTTGCTTCATATTACGCTATGCTCAACTTATCCTGCTTCGGTCCTAAAGTTTATATCCAACATTTGGTCTCAAGACGTTCAAAACCTTGTAATGATCTAACTACCATATTCAAAGTGAAATATAGAATAAACAGGTGCTCATATACATACTTGCCTGACAAGTAGAATAACAGTCCTCTATAAACAATAACCAATGCCTCTCCAATATCACTTTATTTCATACTTCATCATGATTAGTATTGGTATATCCTTGTTACCTTCTCCTTATCCATACCAAATCCTCGTTAATAATAAACCTTGTAATCGTGTTGTAAGTCTAATGAGCAATCTGACTCGACGTTCAGTCCTCCTTTTAAAACAATTTCCCAAACTCGATCAAAACAAATTTCCAGTCAATTTAAGTACAGCGTAACACTCAGAATACCGTCATTTTCACCTTTGCGACTTCTAACCTTTGATGCCTCTAAGAGTCGTAAGAGTTTCCGACAAAATGAACCAATAGATACGAAGGTGTCAACAAATATGGAAATATAACCAGCATGTTTAGTAAGAATTTCTGATAAAAAGAATTTAACTAAGAGATCAAGATGATCATCGAACTGTATCAGGTTGTATTTGTCACTTTAAACAACACAGTACAGAAGGTGGCCAACCTTTAGTACTTTTGTGACAAACACAAAACCAGTGGCGTCCCACCAGACTTCTATCACACGGATAGAAAGTACCTGAATCCCCTATATATAGGGTTGTTCATCTCAGTTACAACAAAAATTTAAGAAGAACATAGGAAAGGTTTAAGAGTTTCAAAAGTTTATATAATACTGGATCAAGTAGCCCCTGAACAAGGGAGGTATTTCGTAAAGAACAAAATAATAGAAGTGAAAAATTGAATCTTTGAAAAAGGTAAATTGAATAAAATCAATGACTAGTTGTGAATAGACTTATCCTTACATCGAACGAATGCAGGTAATCACGCCTTGTCTCATGTGGGTAGTTCTCAGGGAAGTAAATTTCTAGTCTGAGCTTATAGGTATGTCCTGCTAGTAAATCAACTTATGCAATCTTGTATAAAGAAGGAATTTACACTTCAGCCGCTCCTCTGGATGAATGTCCCTATCACGGGGGTAAAATCGTTATCATATCGCAAAGAATCTATCTAAGTCTTTCTAGACGTTATCTTAGAGCTTCTACTCTCAATCGACTCTAACTAAACTTGGTTCGGAACTCTGCGCGGTGTTTCCTATAGTGTTCGCGATATAGCCGAAGTCGCAGATGAAATTCTGGAAAGTACGTAAAGATCCGCAGCTGATGTCTCCCGAACTGGTAGCTCTGACTCTCCGATTGACTCATCCAGCTTCGAATTAGTTTCTTCGTCCGCAACCCGATCTTCATATGGTTCAAGCGTATACTCTCTCGATATGTCGGAATACTATATAACATGGAAGTACGTAACTTAAGTTAATATTTCTACAGAAAATTCGGCATGACCTATTCGTAAAATGGACTATGCCCTGTTATAACAATATCTCAAATACTTACTCAATCATCCACACATAATCCATAATTCGTTCAATATTCCATCCATCTCCAATCCCTTTCATTCTACACGTAAGAAATAACTCTGCCTTGACATGCAGCTATACTATAAGAAAATAATTTACCCAAGGGGTAATGGAAATCTCCACTTGGTCGGGTGCATGCACTGATACTGATATTAACGACTCTGGCTTAGGAAAAGGAATCTCAGTTGAAGGTTAACTCTCAAAACAGCCATTATCTGTAACCACACAATAATAAACCAAGAAGATACTTAAACGGTAAAGGGTTATCTTAATTCTACTAATACTCATCCTAAAGGTAACCTACATCTACAAATCCTATCTTTCCTATGAAGCTTAAGTTCTAGAGCGAACCTATCCTATTGGTCAAAACTATATTCATAGATCCTAACTTAAACTCTATATGAGTTTTCTCATTGTTTTTCCTATCTTAGACTCTTCTACCTATTCTTGTTTCAGTGACCAATAACCTGTAGCTCTGATACCAACCTGTGACGCCCCCAAATCCGGGGTCAGGATTTGGTGCCACTATCGCTCTGAATAAAACATAATTATACAGACGACCCCTCAACAAAGGATCGATCACAGGTTATGGTATGAAACAAGAATCTAAAATATCAAAGTTTATTACAACATCTAATTCAGTTTTATTACAAACCATAAGCTACCATCTAGCCGTTGGTGAGAACTAACATGAATTCTATCTGTCTGGCAACATGGAGCCTAAATTCTCGAATCAGGCCTTCTCACGGTCCTCTTAGAGGTTACTCGAAAACGGCATACTCCATTCCTAACTGAAAGGTTAGGGAATAATAAAAACAAGAGTGAGCCAAAAATTGCCCAGCAAGTGAAATCAATGTAAGCAGTTTTCATTAGATAAATCCATCAACTAGAAATTCATTAGTAATCGAATGGTAAGCAATTGGTAATCAATAGGAAATCACATGGTACTCAACTGGTAATCAAATGATAAATAAATGGTATTCAACATGGTAACAAGTTTCAAGATATACATTTCTGTTCAAAGAATAAGATTAAGCAATTGAATTGGAACTTCCGATAAGACGGTACGAGCTATACGGGTGATCAACCACGTAAAGCTCCAGACCATGTTTTCACAAGGTCCTAACATTCAGGATCCATAGGCACACATTGGCCATAAAATACATACATAAGTAACCAGGACCGCCGCCACGGTCAAAGGTTGTTCCATTCATAAGTGATGTAACAAAGGGATTAATGAACAAGAGGCTTTCAACATTTCCGATATTCACTTCAGGGTATAAGAAATTTCAATATTTTATTGCAAGGGTTTAAAGAATGAACAATTGAAAGACATGGTAAGTAAGTGAGCAAAGGAATAAGTAAGCTTTGGGTATTCAAAAGTTAATAGAGGTCAATCAAAGTATAAGTCGAGATAAAGGTGCGATTAAGCATGGTAAATAAGTCAACAAGGAAATAAGTACGTATCAGGGATTTAACGGTTAACAAGAAGGTTCAGGGGATAGTGCGAAGTAAAGGTATCATATGAACATGGTAATGGCATCATACGAGTTACATGAAGATAAGGGATCAATGTAGAGTTTGTAAATAAAGTGCAAGGTGTAAGGGTACAATGGTATAACAAACGATTTCATCATAATGGTAAAGGACAAGTAAAGATTATACGTATACTTGCAATATAATCAAGAGGTATCATTTGCATCATAATTTAAGAAAACTACCACTTGAACAATAAGTGGAGGGAATAGACACTTGCCTCAAAAGCCGATAAACTACTCAATAACTTGTACACCACTCCGACTTTACGTACACGGGCTCCTTTCCTGGCCTCCTACTTGTACCTATATAAAGGTATAATATCGTCTTAGTTTTTATAACTCAGTACCTCAGCTTTGTTTACGTAACTCTAAGTACTTCTACCCCATCGTCATACAATCACATGTACTTATATATATATATACAATCAAGAAGCACAGAGTGTCTTCACAACTTTAATTAACACTTAGACATGTAGTCACTTAACACATATTTGCTTAATGACATCAACAAATCTAGTCAAAATGACCATATACACTTTCAACACATTCAACCTTTACGACATAACCGACCTTTAATCATTTAACACGTACCATATGACGTCACATGACTTTCCTCAACATATTGATGAAAGGCCTCAAGATAAAGACTTCTGACATTTCTATCTAGTTCCTTTTTGACCATAAATAACACTTGATCACATAAAGCCACTTATACTCACAACATGTTTAGTTAACCAATACATAACAACTTACGACCAATTTATAGTTGACTAACCAAGTCTAGATTCAAGTTACTATAGCAATGCTAATTCTAATTAAAGACAACCATATTGGTTTAGCACATATGTAATTATTCAAATTACATCATAGCTACGTCTTATACCAATTAAAATACAATTAAGCAACTAACACATAATTGACCATGTATACCACATAAGATCATCAATTAACAAACTACTATACGACACCACCAACTCAACCAATCTTCTCCGCTCTACTTCCTTCTCCCCCTCTTTATTTCTCTCTTCTCGGCCTCTCGGCCTCTTGGCCTAAACCAAAACCAAACACCTAAACACACGCACTTGAACAACACACACTCATATCCTTCCATCTCTCATACTCACCTTTCTCACACAAGAACCCACAATTTTAGAAAAAGACATACTCACACACACCATATATTTTTAAAAGAAATACTTACGCGAAAAGAAATAATTTTTCTAAAACAAGACACACTCATACTAAATACATTTTACTAAATTGACACACTTCCTTTGTAAATACATCTTCAAGAACTTAGTTTTAAAAGAACTCACACCACAATTATAATTTTAAATCACACACACCTAAGAATACATTTTGAACATATACACACCTATTCATTTTGAAAATATACACCTATTCATTTTGAAAATACTCACACCTATTAATTTTGAAAATACACACACTCATTAATACATCTTGAAAATCACACTTCCAACTCAAAGTTTTGAAATCAATTTATTCCTTCCCAACTTCATCTCTCTCTCTCTCTCTCTCTCTCTCTCTTTCGGCCTCCCTCTCCCTCTCTCTCTCTCTCGGCCTCCCTTCCCTCTCGGCCTCTCTCTCTCCCTCTCCTCCTTCCACCTTAACTCCCATCCTTCAAACCACAATCAATACAACTTCAAGCCAAAGTTCAATCAACAAATGTTTTAATTGCAACTAACATTTATAAACAAAATAAAATCATACTTTCTTTTAAACTAACATGCAACTTATAATCTTACAAATCCTTACTACTTACATCACATACAACATATATACTAAATAAAAATTGAACCCACTAACAAACTTTCATCAAAATCATCTTAGATCATAAAATTAGTAACATGCATCAACTAAATGAACTTGAGTTCAACTTTTAAACACAAGAATCAAGACCCATGGCTCACAAGGATCATTGCCATGGTCGGGTTTCTTCTCGGATGAGCCCAAAACAATGGGTCTCATCGAGAATGACCCTAAATACACCCAATCAACCTTTGCATGTAAGCTTTAAGCATAAAGACCCTTAAATCCGAAAATTCCAGATTTTTAAATCATGCTAAAACTCGAAATTAGTACAAGAGGGTTGTAGAGCTTTGAGAGAGGAGTGTTTTGGTTACTCACACTTGTAATTTGGATGAGAGAATCACAAGTTATGGTGGTTTTAATTTTTGTAAGAGATGAAGAACAAGAGAGAGAAATGGTGTTGGGGAGAGAAGAAGAAGAAGAAGAAGAGGAGAGAGAACGGGTGGGGGGGCTGATGGGGGGTGGGTAGGGTTTTTATAGGGGAGTTAAAGTAATGTAAAAGTAAACACTTTTTAGTTATTTAATTATTAAATGACAAAAATGTCCAATTAAATAAAATACTAACATGATAAAAATCAAGGGCTTTCATGTAAATTCATAATCCCATTTCTAGATCTAATAGAAATATTATTCTACAAATAACTTTTGTAGATTAGTTAAATAAAATTACATTTACAAAGAATAATCAAATAAAATGTCTTTTAAATCCCAAAAAAAATTTTAAATAGAATTTACCATTCTCTAGGTAAATAAATAAATTACCCACTGAAAATAAATAATCTAGAAGGTGTAGCATCCCTCAAAATAAGTATTTAAAATAATAAAGTGATTATAAAATTTAAATCATGAGTTTAACACTAAAATAAAATAAAAATAATGCTAAGAAATATTTCATGCTACTAATTAAATAATTTAGCACACTCTAAATTTAATATAAATATTATATGACCCAAATAAATTTTCAGAGCACTTGAATAAAATTTAGAAACCACATTCATAATTAATTAATTATTCACCACACACATAATTCACATTTTAAGCACATAACAATTATGGCACATAAAGAAATTTCAAAATTATGGGACTATATCAAATAATTATTTTTATCTTAAATAAGTATCACTAAAATATGAGCTTACACATAAATCACATCATACCAAGATCATCATTGCTAAATAAAATATCAAGAATAAAATCGCAATTGCTATTACTAGCAATAAATATAAAATAATTTTAAATAGCTCTTATTAACAAAATAAATTTAAGGCTACTCAAATTAGCACAAAGAGCCTATTAAACAATTATCATACACATATAAAATTAATGGTATTCACATATTGATAATAATTTACAAGTCAAAAATTCTAAGGCGTTACAGGGCACCCAAAATGTGGACATGAGTAAACAAATATGCACTTGTGGAAAAGGATTTGCCACCATTTGCCTTGTTCTCATGTATTGGCTGGTTGTTTGGCAGAGAATCTTGAATGGAAAAAGTGGATTGAACCTTACCACTACACTTCCAAATTTCATAAGTTATGGGAGCCTATGATATTTCCATTGGATCCTACAGAGTGTTGGAACTACGTCTTACCGGTACAGTGGTAGAGGTATGGTAAGTTGGTACCCGATGAAGCCTGCAAAAAGATAAAGAAAAAATGTGGCAACAAGGGGGAGTCTGTAAGAATTCGTACTGAGATGGACCAGTCGCGTTCAAGGATAAAATGTAGCCGCTGTAAGCAAGAAGGACATACGAAACGGAGCAAACTTTGCCCACTACGTTCTAATGCGGTTTGACGTTGCTACACTTACTTTGCAATTTTTCATATGAATTTGTACTATTTGCTTTGTGTGATTTCATTTCCTACATGTACTTCTTTTATTTCATTTCCTATTCGTGTGGTTTTAATATCGCTTCCATTTTTTCTTCTCTCAAATGTTGGAAACTTAATGACATGCAAATTTATTTAACAATGCAAAACTAGTCATAAATTGAACAATTACTCATACTTGAAAATTAAAAAGTACAATTGAAAGGCATATGTCTAGGCCTATTTGTAAACACCGAGGATTCTACTCAACTTTAATTAAGATGTAATAAGTAAATAATAAAAATCAATTGTCACAGGAATCTCTGAAGATTATATCTGTCAAAGAATGAAGATTAAAGTCATCTACAGACTTGAAGTGATTCTACATTGAAAGAAGATCAATTTGTTGATCAAGACTCAGTGAAGTATTCAAGCTCAGTGGATTTATTAAAGTGACAGAGATTTCAAGTGGTGACAGCAAAAGATACTGATTACGGAGTTCTTGAATGAGAAGGAAGTGAATCACTGCTTAAAGTCAAATAAATAAAGAACAAACATTGTCGTTTGTCACTCATGAACCAGACAGTGCATTGAGTGTCAACGTACTATTGTGTTTGTTATTTATCTAAGTTTTAAGTGATTCAGGAATTGTTTGAGAAGTCAACTAATTCTATTTATTCTCTTATAAATAATTAATACTATTAAGTAAATTATTTATTAAATTAATTCTGTAAAGAATTAATTTAATACATAATTTATTTAGTTAATTATTTAAATTAGAATAAAAATGAACTAGGAAGACTTAGGTTTGAACTAGGAAGACTTAGTTTAAAGAACTACGAAGACTCACAAGTGAGTCTTCCTGATTGTCTTCCTAGGCCAATCTATAGTCTTCCCAATTGTTTTCCATTAACAAGCATTGTCTTCCCGAGAGTATTCCAAGAGTAAAAGTATTGTATTTCTGCTTGTCTTCCTAGTGCATTTACAATCTGTCAAGTGCACGTGGTCTACAAAAAGAAAAGCAGTTAGTATTTAAAGACAAGGCAGACTACTGAAGACATATCAATTACAAACACACAAAAGATATTAACATTAAAACCTTTCTCTTTGTCTCATTACTTCCTCAACTGTCAAGCTCAATTTCCGCAGGAGAATTTAATTCTTGATTGTTCTTAAACATTTAATCCATAAGAATTGTATCTCTTGTACTGCTTTAGCTTTCTAACGGATCATAATCCCTAGATTTTATATCGAACTACTTTTTAGTATTCGATCCTTTTTATTACAAAAATAGATAAATTCATGTCGAATTTATTCTAGGTTTGTTTTATCAAGTTCATTGTAATCAGTGATCAGAATTGTAACACCCTTCAAGTTCAATAGAGTTTTATTTAACTTGAATATTGTTTCAGTTTTATTCCGCACTAATTTGTTCCTAATTGTTAAATTATTCAAAGGACAAATTTCGATTAAACGGTATCGTTTGTATTCAACCCCCCTTCTACAAACATATCAGGACCTAACAATTGGCATCAGAGCCTTTTGATTGATATACAAATCAAAGATCCAATTGTTTTGAGATTTTTTTCTTAAACTCTGAAATTTTTATTATTCCTTAAAAATCTCAAAAGATGTCTACCACACAGAAAGTTGGTACAGTCAAAATCCCCATGTTCAACAAGGAGCATTATCCTATGTGGAAGAAGAAAATGCTCCTATTTCTTAAAGTGGCTAATGTTAAATATATTGATGTGCTGAAGAATGGACCAAGACTCCCTATGATTATTGAGGGAGAGCTAATAGAGAATGATGTTGTTACTAGGGCTGCTAGGATGTACCCTAAGGATCCCAAGGACTACACTCCTGATGAAAAAGAGGATTTCACCTTGGATGCCTGTTAATCCCAAATGACCTAACAGAATTGTAGAAGGGGGGGGGGGGTTGAATACAATTCTTGATATTTCTTTAAACTTAAAACAACTTACAAATAAAAACTGAACTTAAAGTAAAAATCACAAGCACATAAATAATTTCAGTTGGATTGTTTGATGATCCAACTGAAGTGATTTTTATTGCGGAAATAATCTGTGATACAAAAGTACACAGCTGCTCAGTTACAAAGTTGTAGAGAAGAATGCTCTCAAGGATAGCTAATACAAACTATTTCTTTTTCTTCTCTGTAATTAAAGTAACTGCTACACTTGGTTATATATCCCCAAGTTTACAACCCTATTTTTGGCTACACTAAAAGTACAATGAGTAACCGCCAATAGTTTGCTTTTCATCCCTTTGTCCAGTGGTCCTTGGAGATCCTTGCTTTTGTCTTCATGCTTATTATGATCACTCCCAAGACCCAATTGGAAACTGGGATGTTTCCTTATTCCCCATGTCCATTTTAATGGTTTCCAATGCAAAGTACACTTCCACATCACCTTTAGATCTGTTCAGTAAACTGTCACTATCACTTTGTCAACTATTCAGAAAAGCAATAATGATTCGTTGATAGCAGGGAGATGTGTTTCGTTGATAGCTTTATTCTTCATTCCGTTGATGGTGTTTCCCTCGTTTCGTTGATGAGTAAACTCCATACCGTTGACAGAGTAATCTTCATACCGTTGACATGTCTTCACTTAAGCAAAATTACAAGGCCTAATATATTTACAATTAACCAACCTATTTTGCCTATCTAGTACTTAGTCAACATGACTTAGAAAACCTATCTTATAACAGAATGCCTATCATTTGAGAAGTATTGTACAATGCAATTGCTACAACACTCATTTCGTTGATGAGCTTCCTGTCAACGGAATGCTGCAAAGCATGTCATTTCGTTGACAGCTACAAAGTGACTTTACACAAATTCTACTAAGTGTTTTATGTTTATCATCAAGAACAACATATTCCTAACAATCTCCCCCAATTTATGACTGATAGAATAACAGCCATAAATCAAGAGACTTGATGATAACAAAAACACTCATATACATTCTAAATTACAAAAGTAGAAAATGCATTAAGCTTCATAATATTTTGAATAAAATACAAGACTTACAAGACTAATGCCAAGAAGTGCTCCTCTAGACTGAGCAAATGATTCATCTTTGTCTTCTTTGTGGCATAGTCTTCCTCCCTCTCTTAGAGTTGTTTTCCTCAATCTGAACCTGTAGCCTTCTGTAGAAGATCTTCTCTTCGTCATCTTGATCACCAAGCTTGGATTGCATAAGCTTTAGAGTTTGATTAGATGCCTTATCCAGCTGGTCTTCCATTCTGAAGAACCTTCTGCAGTTGTCCTTGTCCTTAAATTCCATCATCCAGTAGGGTTGAAGATGGATCTTCTTTCCTGTTGAGGGCACTCTAAGCATCCTGGGAAGAGCCTCAGGCTTGTTCCAGCTAGCCTTTATTTGACATATTTTGGAGACCACCTCAGACTTAGCTGTTTTGGTGAAGCCAAAGTCTTTCTTCAAGCATCTAAACACTGTGAGTAGTGTTTGGTAGTCTTCTCCTAAAATTCTGTAGAGAGGCCATGTTTGTTCTCTACCACCCTTGAATGTGAAAACTAATCTTTCAGGCATCTTTTGAGAAGCTGCAATGCCCCTTACTTCCACCAGGTTGTCTAAATCAAGATGTAAGCTAGATTCTTCCCTGATGTCAGCAATGTATATGCAGTCCTCTGGATTTGTAGGGGGTTTCTAAGGTTGTGGCTTTCTCACAAATACTGGCTTTGCCTTGACAACCCTTTTCTTTGACTTTGTTGGCTGATCCTTTTCAAATAGGAATTTTGGAAAATAGGCTTCATCAAATTCAATAGGCTCCTCCTTTGGCATGATTGGTTGATCATGATAGTTGACAGGGTGTGCAGGATCACATGCCAACTTTCCTTCAATAGGTAGACCAGTAGGAATTTGATATGCACTTGTTGTGGAAGAGGCTTGAGCAGTTTCCTGAGAGTCCTCTTTATCAAAATCCAGATTCCTCTTAGCTCTAGCCTTTGGTTGCCTTATACTTTTCCTTGCTTCCTTAGATCCATCCTTGGCTTTATCTTCCTGTAGAGTTTCTTCATCTTCAAGTGCTTGAGCAACTGCAATTCTTGCATTGCTGTCCTTTCAGATTCTTCAGCTTTGGCCTTAGCAAAATTTGGGTGACCAACCCAAATGCAGATTTCCTTGCTGTCCCTGTAGATGATGGCCCTTTGATTCCTTATGCTTGGATGATTGCTTTCCTTGCACTTAGTGATCAGCTTCCCTAGGACTTTGAACTCATCTGGCTTTGGTGGAGGATAAAATGTCCTTTCAGTGTTCTTGCCTTTGGGTTTGATAGGTGACACTGGAGAAATCCCTCTTGCATCCACATTCCTAAAGAATGAAGATTGGCCTTTCTCATTTCTTGAATCTTGAAGGATTCCATGCTGAAGGGGCTCTATAGCATAAGAGCTCTTGAACTGTGGCTCCATTTGTACTGTCACCATTGCATTTGTTGATGGCTGATCTGTCTTTGAAGAATCAGTAATTTTCTTGAACCTTGCTTCTATGTTGGACCAGTGATCTTTGATCTGTTCTGCAAGTTTCATCCTCATAGAAGCTTCCTTAATTAGATCAATACCATCCTTTTACTTCTTTCCACACTTCCCCATTGCTAATGGCTCTTCTGGTAAGGAGATGGCTGGGACCAAAACCTTTGTGATTTGTATCTCTAGCTCCTTAGTTTTCTCAGTTTTCTCCCCCTTTTTGTTATCATCAAGTGAGATGATAGGGAGTCCTTGAGCTGCCAGAAGCTGGGTAAGTAGCTGAGTTTGCTTCTCCTGTTCCTTCTGCATGTGAGAAAGTGTAGCCTCAACTTTGTCCACTCTAGAGGAGAGAGTTTTCAAAGATGAGGACACTTCAGGTTCCTTGGTGAAAAACCTTGACATCTTGGAGACAGTGTGAAGAGGAAGCTTTTCATCTAGCCTCCTGTCAGTAGCATCCCTAAGGTTGCTAATTGAGTCCTTAATTTCTGTAGCTTCAATCCTTGTCTGCAACATTTGTAGCCTTTGAATTTCCAGAGAATCCATTATGGCCTTATAGAATTTCTTGTCCCTTGCAGTTGCTGACTCATGAGCTAGATATGCCTCATTGTATTGCCTTGTAATAGCAGCATCCAAGTTGGATCTACCATGCATATCTTGAGAAAGCCATTTTGGTGTAGGAGGCACCACAGAAGTCCCAGTCTGTGTAGTAGTGGCCACCTGTAGATTGTCACCAAAGCTGTCTTCATCATCAGAAAACTCAAATTCTCCACTTGCTGCAGCTCCTGGAGGTAGATTGGTCAATGCATCCTTTGCTCTTTGCATTGATGCAGTAGTATGAATTAAGTTGAGTGACCTTTCTGCCTCCACATTGCCCTGTTGAGCCATAACTTGATAGGCTGACACAGGATGAGTAAAGGTCTCAGGATCCAGGGAAATACTATCCAGAGTTTGTTGATAATGCTCTTGGAAGGTAAGTTCCCTTTCTCCCTCACTGACCCCCATTAACTCACTTGCAATGGCTGCTTCCATCCTTATTGCTCCTGTAGTCCCTTCTCTCTCTCCACTCTTTTCTTGCATCATGGGCTCCCCATGGCTCACACCTCTCACACCCTCACCTTCACCTACTAAGGTGGTACTCTCAATCTCTCCTTTTGCCTGGCTGGAAGAAATAGCCAGCCTCTCACTCTCAGACTCTCCTTTTGCCTGGCTGCAAGCCAGCCTCTCAGTTTCACTCCCTTTCAAACCTAAAAGTGTCTCAACTACCACCAGGTCATCTACACTAGTTGTGGAAACAACTGGATTTTCAATAAGGGGTGTAGATTGACCTATCAACGGAATGGTAGATTGAACTGTCAACGGTATGGATACCGTTGATGGAGAAACACTTGTCAACGAAAGAAGCTGTTTCGTTGATGAAGTCAATAAAGCACTTTGAGAAAGTGAAATTACAGTAGAATCTGTGGTGATTGATTTTAGAGATTGGTCCACAGATCCTCTTGCAACTTCAGAAAAAATTGGTTGATGGCCCAACAAATCACTTAACAAGTGATGGCCACCAGCTTCAGAGTGGGGCTTCTCCAAGATTAGAGTTGGAGAATTAGGAATAGATGTATGGATCATGTCCACATCTAGAGATAAAGTTGGTGAATTTGATGGAGATTGTTCAAGGTTGATGTTTAGAGAATGGGACTGTAACCCCAGAGTAATGATAGGGGTTACATCAAACTGAATTTGTGAAACTGGAAGTGTAGCTTCCAGAGTGTGTGCACCCTGTGAACCCTTGGATTTTTGTTTCACCCTCCTTTGGTATTGGGAAAAAGTAGACTGTGGGCTTGAAGTGTCCCTTACCCTCTTGGAGTGTGCTCTTGGAGAAGAGCTTGTTTCAATAATTACATCCTTTTGGGAGGATGCAATTAGACTTGTGCTTAAATCCATATTACTCATTGTGCCTTGTTGGGAAGACACAATGGGGCTTGGCTGGATCTCACTCATCTTTCCTTCCTTATCCTTAGGGTTTCTTTTATGTTCACCCCTTCCCTCACCTCTCACAGCACCTACAACACTCCCCTTGGGTTGTGTAGTGGATTTTACAACAGGTGCCTTTTGGGAAGCACCTGAGGTTGGCTTGGAGGATTTCTTTGATTTTGGTTTTGTTGCTGGGGCAGGAGCCTGTTGGGTCACAACTACAGACTCCACAGCAACAGTACTGGGTGATACAGTTGAAGTAACAATTATACTAGAAGGGATAGCAGTAGTTACCTCAATTACTGGCAGATACACCACTGGAACCTCACCATTGCGGTTCAGCCTCAGTATGTCTGTCAGTACTCTCTTTTCTTGCACAAAACACTCAAACTTGGAAACAGGGTTAGAAATAACTAATGGTGTTGGACTAACATGATTAGCCAACATCATCAGAAACCTAGCATAATAGATATTCTTTTTCCTATAAGCCTTATCACCCAACTTAGCACCAATTTCATACATAAGTTGGGTGCTAAAGTTGTAATATCTATCAGTTAGGAGCATGGTAAAAAGAATCAACATGGAATTAGTTAATGCATCAAAATTACTAATCTTACCAGAAAAGACCTTGATAAATGCATCAGCTAAATAACTATATTCCCTAACCAAACCTCTCCTAATTATTTTACCCAGATTATCAGTAGGCAAAGAGTAGTTTATGGAATTTAGCAAGTTAACCATTTCAGTGATTGTAGGCAAAGCATCACAGTTATTTTTAAGAATATGTAAACATGCTTGCAATACATTAGAATTAACTATGTACTCTTTACCTTGTATGGTGAATTGCAGTGTGCAGTTTGTTCCACTATACTCACACGAGGTCCAAATCTCCTCGATTATCTCATTATAGAGAGGAGTTGAGTGAAACATTGCATAGCTCAATTTGCAGTTCTTCATGAAGTCCATCATCTTGAAAAAGATACTGTTTGGACCCTCCTTGACAACAAATGGGATTGAGTTGTTCTTTTCGTAAATGAACCCTCCAGCAGACATAAGCTTGACTATGGGTGCCATTGTTGTGTGAAGAAAAGCTTCGAGCTAAATTGCTTGTTAGAGAGAAGAAGAGAGAAAAGCCTTTGGAATTTTTGAGAACAGGTAAAAAGAAAATAAAGAAAATAGAATTTCTTAAATACTCCCCCAAAAATTCTCAGAAAAAGAGTCCAATAATAAATGTAAATTACTGGATTGGCTTAAAAATATAACCGTTACTTTTAAAGAATTACCATGATTTATACTTACAGGGGTGTATGCACAGATCGTGGTAACGGACGTGTCAAATATCAACGGTTCAGATTAAAAGCGCTAAATCAACGAATCAGGATTGGGCGGTTAAAGTCCCGTCTTATTTCATTGATAAAGCTGTGTTTCGTTGATATAAAAGAGCTATCAACGAAACACACAGAAAAATGCTAAGACTGTCAACAAAATGATTCGTTTCGTTGACATAGTAATTTTGACTTAGACAAAATTTCACTTTTTCCTGAGAAAATTAATTCACAGAAAAACATAGCAAGTTTCTGGCTGCATTTTAACTTGCAAAAATCTCAAAATAATTAAGAGAAATTTAGCATACCTCGCTCACTTACTAATCTTGAGAATGTGGATTCATCAAGTGGCTTGGTAAAGATGTCTGTAAGTTGTTGTTCACTTGGAACAAAATGTAACTCCACAGTACCATTCATAACATGTTCTCTAATGAAATGGTACTTGATGTCAATGTGCTTGGTCCTTGAATGCTGCACTGGATTCTCAGTAATGGCAATGGCACTAGTGTTGTCACAGAAAATAGGAATTTTCTCAACTCTCAATCCATAATCAAGTAGTTGATTTTTCATCCATAAGATCTGTGCACAACAACTTCCAGCTGCAATATACTCAGCCTCAGCTGTGGAGGTAGAAACTGAGTTTTGTTGCTTGCTGAACCATGAGACAAGCTTGTTTCCTAAGAATTGACAGGTGCCTGTTGTGCTTTTCCTGTCAATTTTACATCCTGCAAAATCTGCATCAGAATAACCAATTAGTTCAAAGCCAGATTCTCTAGGATACCAAATGCCAAGGTTTGGTGTTCCCTTGAGATATCTGAAAATTCTTTTAATAGCAACTAAATGGGATTCCCTAGGATCAGCCTGAAATCTAGCACATAGACATGTAGCAAACATAATATCAGCTCTACTAGCTGTTAAATATAAAAGTGAGCCTACCATGCCTCTGTAACCTGAAATGTCCACAGATTTTTCCTTAGTATTCAATTCAAGTTTGGTGGCAGTAGGCATGGGAGTTTTGGCAGGAGAGCATTCCATTAAATTAAACTTCTTTAATAAATCATGAATATATTTTGTTTGACTAATGAAAATGCCTTCATTAACTTGCTTCACTTGAAGCCCAAGAAAGTAAGTTAATTCTCCCATCATGCTCATTTCATATTTACTTTGCATAAGCTTGGCAAACTTTTGACAAAGTTTCACATCTGTAGACCCAAAGATTATGTCATCTACATAAATTTGAACAAGTATAGTAGAGCCATTCACAACCCTGTGAAAAAGAGTTTTATCTACAGTACCTCTAGTGAAGTGATTCTCAAGGAGGAACTGTGAAAGTGTGTCATTCCAGGCTCTAGGTGCTTGTTTCAAACCATAGAGTGCCTTGAGGAGGAAGTATACATATTCTGGAAAATCATCATCTTCAAAACCAGGAGGTTGACTTACATACACCTCCTCTTCCAATTCCCCATTCAGAAAAGCACTCTTCACATCCATTTGATAGACTTTGAAATTGGCATGGGCTGCATAGGCTAGGAAAATCCTTATTGCTTCTAGTCTTGCAACAGGAGCAAATGTTTCATCAAAATCAATTCCTTCTTCCTGTGAATAGCCTTTTGCAACCAGTCTTGCTTTGTTCCTTGTGACTATGCCATTTTCATCCATCTTGTTTCTGAACACCCATTTTGTGCCTATGACACTCCTGTCCTTAGGCTTGGGCACCAGCTTCCAAACATTGTTCCTTTCAAATTGGTTTAGCTCTTCTTGCATAGCCAAAACCCAATCTGGATCTAGAAGTGCATCCTCAACTTTCTTTGGCTCATCTTGAGACAGAAAGCTGCTATATAGACATTCTTCTTGAGTTGCTCTTCTAGTTTGGACTTTTGAAGAAACATCACCTATAATAAGTTCAAAGGGATGATCTTTAGTCCATTTCCTTGAGGGAGGTAGATTTGTTCTTGAAGAGGTAGCTTCATGATCATGATTGCCTTGATTGGATATTTGTCCTTGAGAAACTCCCCCTGAGTTTGTTGTCCCTAAATGATCACTTCTAGAAGCATTTCTATGACTGTCAACGGTATTACCATTTTGACTGTCAACGAAACGCTCATTTTGACTGTCAACGAATCCACCATCATGACTGTCAACGAAATGACCATTTGGTCTGCTAGCAGCTATTCTTTTCAATCTTAATGCAGCAATTTCATCTTCACTGCTGCTTTCATCTGTGCTAGATACAACAACTTTAGGCTGTTTCTCAGTAGCCTTAACATGATTCACCTGATCTCCTTCCTCATTTTCAAAAGAAAGACTTTCATGGAAACCTTCATCACAGAGACCTTGAATTTTGAGATCATCAAAAACAACATGTACAGATTCCATAACAATGTTGGTTCTGAGATTATAGACTCTGTAGGCTTTCCCTGCTGCATATCCCACAAATATTGCTTCATCTGCCTTTGCTTCAAATTTCCCCAAATGCTCAGCTTGATTTCTCAGAACAAAGCACTTGCATCCAAAGACATGAAGAAAATCCAATAGTGGCTTCTTTCTTTTGAGTAGCTGATAAGGGGTCATTCCTTTGGCCTGATTAATCAAAGAAATATTCTGAGTGAAGCAAGCTGTATTAACTGCCTCAGCCCAAAAATAAGTTGGTAACTTTGATTCATCTAGCATTGTCCTTGCAGCTTCAATAAGTGTTCTGTTTTTCCTTTCAACTACACCATTTTGATGTGGTGTCCTTGCTGCTGAAAACTCATGCAAAATACCATTTTCTTCACAGAACATCTTCATGCTTGAATTCTTGAATTCTGTCCCATTGTCACTCCTAATCCTTCTTACTTTCAAGTCAGGATGATTGTTTACCATCTTGATGTGATTGATAATGATTTCACTTGCCTCATCTTTGGAGAGCAAAAAGAAAGTCCATGTAAATCTAGAAAAATCATCAACAATCACAAGACAATATTTCTTCTTTGAAATAGACATGACATTTACAGGGCCAAACAAATCCATATGAAGCAACTCAAGATGATGGACAATTGATGACTCTGTCTTGCTTTTGAATGATGCCTTCCTTTGTTTCCCTTTTTGACAGGCATCACACAAACCATCCTTGGAAAACTCCACCTGTGGAATTCCTCTAGCAAGATCTTTCCTCACCAAGTCATTCATAACTTTAAAATTCAGATGAGACAATTTCTTGTGCCATAGCCAACTTTCATCCTTGCTTGCCTTGCTGAAAAGACAAGTGATGGTTTCTGGACTTGTGCTACTAAAGTCAGCAATGTACACATTCCCTCTTCTAAATCCAGTCATTACCACATTGTTGTTTCCTCCTTTAGAAACAACACAGGCTTCTCTAGAAAAAGTAACTAAAAATCCTTTGTCACAAAGTTGACTGATGCTAAGAAAATTGTGCTTAAGACCATCCATCAATGCAACCTCATCTATGATGACATTCTCTTTTGAAATCAAGCCATATCCCTTTGTGTAGCCTTTGCTGTCATCTCCAAAAGCAATACAAGGGCCAGCTTTTTCCTGAAACTCTGTGAGCAGGGTAGAATCACCAGTCATGTGTCTTGAACAACCACTATCCAAGTACCAAAGATTCCTTTTGTCTCCCTGCACACAATAAAATCAAATCAAGTTGATTTTTGTACCCAAGTTTCCTTGGGTCCTGTTTTGTTAGCCTTTGCTTTCCCTTTTACATTATTTTTTGCCTTGGGCTCAGATTGATTTAAATCAATCTTTACCCTTGGTGTTGATTTCTGAGGGTTGCTCACATTTTCATTCACAGCATGCATGGTTGGAGGAATAAACATGTTATTCATATTCCATGGCATTTGTGGCACATTAAACATATTCATGTATGGATTAGACACAAATGGCATGCTGGCATATGGATTTTGAAATTGTGCATATGGAGCAAACATGTTAGGCATAACAGGCATTGTAGGCATAGAACTATTCATTGCAGGCTTGGGAATTTTCACTTTAACAGTCTTCTTAACAGATTTGCAGTTAGTAGATAAATGACTAACACTTCCACAATTAACACATGTCTTTCTAGGAGCATATTTATCAGGTGTGTAATTGTTGTGTTTGTTAATTCCTACTTTGCCATTCCTGTTATTCTTTTTATTTCCCTTAGCCTCAACTTGAACATTCTCTAACTTATCTTTCAATTGCTTGTTGGACAAGTGACCTACATTAGCTCTCTCAACAGGCTTCTCAACTTTCTTTGATTTACTAGACTCACCTTGAACAAAGTTCTTGGTGACAGGACCATACTTATTACTAAGTCTAGTGAGTTCATCTTTTCTTTTCTCTGTCAACGAAACACCCTGATCGGTTGATGGTTCATCTGTCAACGAAACATTGCATTCCGTTGACATATCAACCTTCAACAAATGATCATTTTTGTTTGTTGACTCTGTTTCTGATTCTAAGGTTTCACAAACATACCCTAGTTTCTCTTTGATCTTTTTCCATGATTGTTCACAGAAAGATTCCATACCTTGAACATTAATGATGTTGGTAGCAACATTCCTGGCATCTTTCCATTTAGCAATCACACTTTGTTCTATTTCAAGTTGTGTCTTAAGAATTTCTTCCCTTTGTAACACGTTCTCAAGTTCCTTCTTAGCATCCCTACTAACACATCTCATTTTCTCAAATTCAATGAGCTGTGCTTCTAACATTGCATTCCTATCACTTAAGAGCAAATTAGTCTCTTTTATTCTTGAATTCTCTTTGGTAAGTGATTTAAGAGTAACACGTAAATTATATAATACAGTAGACATTTCATTTACTGCACTATCGCATTCCTCTTTAGAAATCTCAAAAAGATTAGTAATTGTTACCTGGTTGCTTGAGGAGCTTGCTTCCTGCTCATGATTGTTAGCCATAAGAGCCAAGTTGACATATTCAACATCATCATCAGAATCTTCACCATTACCAGCCCAATCATACTCCTGAGACATGAAAGCCTTTTCTTTTTGCTTGAGAAGTTCAAAGTATTTCTTTTTATAATCAACAGGTTCAAATTTCCTGTTGCCCTTCTCAATCTTGGGCTTTCTGCAGTCTCCAGCAAAGTGACCAAGCATTCCACAATTGAAACATTTAGATTTAGACTTTTCAATCCAGTTACTTTTGTTAGGTTGAAAGTCTCTCCTTGGTGGCCTTGCTTCTGAGTTTCTCTTGAACTTGAACTTAGAGAATTTTCTTGACAGAAAAGCAATGTGTTCATCAATCTCATCTAAGTCATCCAAGTTGGCTGGTTCTGGTTCTTCTTCTTCTGTCATCTTGCCTTTACCCTTGCTAACATCACTTCTACAACTAGCTCGACTAGTTGTGGCCTTTGCAGCTTCTTCAGTGTCATCTTCCAGTTGGTTCACAGATGCAATCAATGCAATAGATCCACCCTTCTTCTGTACCTTTTCAATTTCTTCATCTTGCTCCATTTCCAACTCATATGTCTTCAAGGTTCCATAAAGCCTTTCAA